>OV884048.1:19763280-21043541 GCA_930367265.1 Catocala fraxini | reverse complement strand
AACCTAACCTAACCTAACCTAACCTAACCTAACCTAACCTAACCTACCTAACCTAACCTAACCTAACCTAACCTAACCTAACCTAACCTAACCTAACCTAACCTAACCTAACCTAACCTAACCTAACCTAACCTAACCTAACCTAACCTAACCTAACCTAACCTAACCTAACCTAACCTAACCTAACCTAACCTAACCTAACCTAACCTAACCTAACCTAACCTAACCTAACCTAACCTAACCTAACCTAACCTAACCTAACCTAACCTAACCTAACCTAACCTACCTAACCTAACCTAACCTAACCTAACCTAACCTAACCTAACCTAACCTAACCTAACCTAACCTAACCTACCTAACCTAACCTAACTAACCTAACCTAACCTAACCTAACCTAACCTAACCTAACCTAACCTAACCTAACCTAACCTAACCTAACCTAACCTAACCTAACCTAACCTAACCTAACCTAACCTAACCTAACCTAACCTAACCTAACCTAACTACCTAACCTAACCTAACCTAACCTAACCTAACCTAACCTAACCTAACCTAACTAACCTAACCTAACCTAACCTAACCTACCTAACCTAACCTAACCTAACCTAACCTAACCTAACCTAACCTAACCTAACCTAACCTAACCTAACCTAACCTAACCTAACCTAACCTAACCTAACCTAACCTAACCTAACCTAACCTAACCTAACCTAACCTAACCTAACCTAACCTAACCTAACCTAACCTAACCTAACCTAACCTAACCTAACCTAACCTAACCTAACCTAACCTAACTAACCTAACCTACCTAACCTAACCTAACCTAACCTAACCTAACCTAACCTAACCTAACCTAACCTAACCTAACCTAACCTAACCTAACCTAACCTAACCTAACCTAACCTAACCTAACCTAACCTAACCTACCTAACCTAACCTAACCTAACCTAACCTAACCTAACCTAACCTAACCTAACCTAACCTAACCTAACATAACCTAACCTAACCTAACCTAACCTAACCTAACCTAACCTAACCTAACCTAACCTAACCTAACCTAACCTAACCTAACCTAACCTAACCTAACCTAACCTAACCTAACCTAACCTAACCTAACCTAACCTAACCTAACCTAACCTAACCTAACCTAACCTAACCTAACCTAACCTAACCTAACTAACCTAACCTAACCTAACCTAACCTAACCTAACCTAACCTAACCTAACCTAACCTAACCTAACCTAACCTAACCTAACCTAACCTAACCTAACCTAACCTAACCTAACCTAACCTAACCTAACCTAACCTACCTAACCTAACCTAACCTAACCTAACCTAACCTAACCTAACCTAACCTAACCTAACCTAACCTAACCTAACCTAACCTAACCTAACCTAACCTAACCTAACCTAACCTAACCTAACCTAACCTAACCTAACCTAACCTAACCTAACTAACCTAACCTAACCTAACCTAACCTAACCTAACCTAACCTAACCTAACCTAACCTAACCTAACCTAACCTAACCTAACCTAACCTAACCTAACCTAACCTAACCTAACCTAACCTAACCTAACCTAACCTAACCTAACCTAACCTAACCTAACCTAACCTAACCTAACCTAACCTAACCTAACCTAACCTAACCTAACCTAACCTAACCTAACCTAACCTAACCTAACCTAACCTAACCTAACCTAACCTAACCTAACCTAACCTAACCTAACCTAACCTAACCTAACCTAACCTAACCTAACCTAACCTAACCTAACCTAACCTAACCTAACCTAACCTAACCTAACCTAACCTAACCTAACCTAACCTAACCTAACCTAACCTAACCTAACCTAACCTAACCTAACCTAACCTAACCTAACCTAACCTAACCTAACCTAACCTAACCTAACCTAACCTAACCTAACCTAACCTAACCTAACCTAACCTAACCTAACCTAACCTAACCTAACCTAACCTAACCTAACCTAACCTAACCTAACCTAACCTAACCTAACCTAACCTAACCTAACCTAACCTAACCTAACCTAACCTAACCTAACCTAACCTAACCTAACCTAACCTAACCTAACCTAACCTAACCTAACCTAACCTAACCTAACCTAACCTAACCTAACCTAACCTAACCTAACCTAACCTAACCTAACCTAACCTAACCTAACCTAACCTAACCTAACCTAACCTAACCTAACCTAACCTAACCTAACCTAACCTAACCTAACCTAACCTAACCTAACCTAACCTAACCTAACCTAACCTAACCTAACCTAACCTAACCTAACCTAACCTAACCTAACCTAACCTAACCTAACCTAACCTAACCTAACCTAACCTAACCTAACCTAACCTAACCTAACCTAACCTAACCTAACCTAACCTAACCTAACCTAACCTAACCTAACCTAACCTAACCTAACCTAACCTAACCTAACCTAACCTAACCTAACCTAACCTAACCTAACCTAACCTAACCTAACCTAACCTAACCTAACCTAACCTAACCTAACCTAACCTAACCTAACCTAACCTAACCTAACCTAACCTAACCTAACCTAACCTAACCTAACCTAACCTAACCTAACCTAACCTAACCTAACCTAACCTAACCTAACCTAACCTAACCTAACCTAACCTAACCTAACCTAACCTAACCTAACCTAACCTAACCTAACCTAACCTAACCTAACCTAACCTAACCTAACCTAACCTAACCTAACCTAACCTAACCTAACCTAACCTAACCTAACCTAACCTAACCTAACCTAACCTAACCTAACCTAACCTAACCTAACCTAACCTAACCTAACCTAACCTAACCTAACCTAACCTAACCTAACCTAACCTAACCTAACCTAACCTAACCTAACCTAACCTAACCTAACCTAACCTAACCTAACCTAACCTAACCTAACCTAACCTAACCTAACCTAACCTAACCTAACCTAACCTAACCTAACCTAACCTAACCTAACCTAACCTAACCTAACCTAACCTAACCTAACCTAACCTAACCTAACCTAACCTAACCTAACCTAACCTAACCTAACCTAACCTAACCTAACCTAACCTAACCTAACCTAACCTAACCTAACCTAACCTAACCTAACCTAACCTAACCTAACCTAACCTAACCTAACCTAACCTAACCTAACCTAACCTAACCTAACCTAACCTAACCTAACCTAACCTAACCTAACCTAACCTAACCTAACCTAACCTAACCTAACCTAACCTAACCTAACCTAACCTAACCTAACCTAACCTAACCTAACCTAACCTAACCTAACCTAACCTAACCTAACCTAACCTAACCTAACCTAACCTAACCTAACCTAACCTAACCTAACCTAACCTAACCTAACCTAACCTAACCTAACCTAACCTAACCTAACCTAACCTAACCTAACCTAACCTAACCTAACCTAACCTAACCTAACCTAACCTAACCTAACCTAACCTAACCTAACCTAACCTAACCTAACCTAACCTAACCTAACCTAACCTAACCTAACCTAACCTAACCTAACCTAACCTAACCTAACCTAACCTAACCTAACCTAACCTAACCTAACCTAACCTAACCTAACCTAACCTAACCTAACCTAACCTAACCTAACCTAACCTAACCTAACCTAACCTAACCTAACCTAACCTAACCTAACCTAACCTAACCTAACCTAACCTAACCTAACCTAACCTAACCTAACCTAACCTAACCTAACCTAACCTAACCTAACCTAACCTAACCTAACCTAACCTAACCTAACCTAACCTAACCTAACCTAACCTAACCTAACCTAACCTAACCTAACCTAACCTAACCTAACCTAACCTAACCTAACCTAACCTAACCTAACCTAACCTAACCTAACCTAACCTAACCTAACCTAACCTAACCTAACCTAACCTAACCTAACCTAACCTAACCTAACCTAACCTAACCTAACCTAACCTAACCTAACCTAACCTAACCTAACCTAACCTAACCTAACCTAACCTAACCTAACCTAACCTAACCTAACCTAACCTAACCTAACCTAACCTAACCTAACCTAACCTAACCTAACCTAACCTAACCTAACCTAACCTAACCTAACCTAACCTAACCTAACCTAACCTAACCTAACCTAACCTAACCTAACCTAACCTAACCTAACCTAACCTAACCTAACCTAACCTAACCTAACCTAACCTAACCTAACCTAACCTAACCTAACCTAACCTAACCTAACCTAACCTAACCTAACCTAACCTAACCTAACCTAACCTAACCTAACCTAACCTAACCTAACCTAACCTAACCTAACCTAACCTAACCTAACCTAACCTAACCTAACCTAACCTAACCTAACCTAACCTAACCTAACCTAACCTAACCTAACCTAACCTAACCTAACCTAACCTAACCTAACCTAACCTAACCTAACCTAACCTAACCTAACCTAACCTAACCTAACCTAACCTAACCTAACCTAACCTAACCTAACCTAACCTAACCTAACCTAACCTAACCTAACCTAACCTAACCTAACCTAACCTAACCTAACCTAACCTAACCTAACCTAACCTAACCTAACCTAACCTAACCTAACCTAACCTAACCTAACCTAACCTAACCTAACCTAACCTAACCTAACCTAACCTAACCTAACCTAACCTAACCTAACCTAACCTAACCTAACCTAACCTAACCTAACCTAACCTAACCTAACCTAACCTAACCTAACCTAACCTAACCTAACCTAACCTAACCTAACCTAACCTAACCTAACCTAACCTAACCTAACCTAACCTAACCTAACCTAACCTAACCTAACCTAACCTAACCTAACCTAACCTAACCTAACCTAACCTAACCTAACCTAACCTAACCTAACCTAACCTAACCTAACCTAACCTAACCTAACCTAACCTAACCTAACCTAACCTAACCTAACCTAACCTAACCTAACCTAACCTAACCTAACCTAACCTAACCTAACCTAACCTAACCTAACCTAACCTAACCTAACCTAACCTAACCTAACCTAACCTAACCTAACCTAACCTAACCTAACCTAACCTAACCTAACCTAACCTAACCTAACCTAACCTAACCTAACCTAACCTAACCTAACCTAACCTAACCTAACCTAACCTAACCTAACCTAACCTAACCTAACCTAACCTAACCTAACCTAACCTAACCTAACCTAACCTAACCTAACCTAACCTAACCTAACCTAACCTAACCTAACCTAACCTAACCTAACCTAACCTAACCTAACCTAACCTAACCTAACCTAACCTAACCTAACCTAACCTAACCTAACCTAACCTAACCTAACCTAACCTAACCTAACCTAACCTAACCTAACCTAACCTAACCTAACCTAACCTAACCTAACCTAACCTAACCTAACCTAACCTAACCTAACATAACCTAACCTAACCTAACCTAACCTAACCTAACCTAACCTAACCTAACCTAACCTAACCTAACCTAACCTAACCTAACCTAACCTAACCTAACCTAACCTAACCTAACCTAACCTAACCTAACCTAACCTAACCTAACCTAACCTAACCTAACCTAACCTAACCTAACCTAACCTAACCTAACCTAACCTAACCTAACCTAACCTAACCTAACCTAACCTAACCTAACCTAACCTAACCTAACCTAACCTAACCTAACCTAACCTAACCTAACCTAACCTAACCTAACCTAACCTAACCTAACCTAACCTAACCTAACCTAAACTAACCTAACCTAACCTAACCTAACCTAACCTAACCTAACCTAACCTAACCTAACCTAACCTAACCTAACCTAACCTAACCTAACCTAACCTAACCTAACCTAACCTAACCTAACCTAACCTAACCTAACCTAACCTAACCTAACCTAACCTAACCTAACCTAACCTAACCTAACCTAACCTAACCTAACCTAACCTAACCTAACCTAACCTAACCTAACCTAACCTAACCTAACCTAACCTAACCTAACCTAACCTAACCTAACCTAACCTAACCTAACCTAACCTAACCTAACCTAACCTAACCTAACCTAACCTAACCTAACCTAACCTAACCTAACCTAACCTAACCTAACCTAACCTAACCTAACCTAACCTAACCTAACCTAACCTAACCTAACCTAACCTAACCTAACCTAACCTAACCTAACCTAACCTAACCTAACCTAACCTAACCTAACCTAACCTAACCTAACCTAACCTAACCTAACCTAACCTAACCTAACCTAACCTAACCTAACCTAACCTAACCTAACCTAACCTAACCTAACCTAACCTAACCTAACCTAACCTAACCTAACCTAACCTAACCTAACCTAACCTAACCTAACCTAACCTAACCTAACCTAACCTAACCTAACCTAACCTAACCTAACCTAACCTAACCTAACCTAACCTAACCTAACCTAACCTAACCTAACCTAACCTAACCTAACCTAACCTAACCTAACCTAACCTAACCTAACCTAACCTAACCTAACCTAACCTAACCTAACCTAACCTAACCTAACCTAACCTAACCTAACCTAACCTAACCTAACCTAACCTAACCTAACCTAACCTAACCTAACCTAACCTAACCTAACCTAACCTAACCTAACCTAACCTAACCTAACCTAACCTAACCTAACCTAACCTAACCTAACCTAACCTAACCTAACCTAACCTAACCTAACCTAACCTAACCTAACCTAACCTAACCTAACCTAACCTAACCTAACCTAACCTAACCTAACCTAACCTAACCTAACCTAACCTAACCTAACCTAACCTAACCTAACCTAACCTAACCTAACCTAACCTAACCTAACCTAACCTAACCTAACCTAACCTAACCTAACCTAACCTAACCTAACCTAACCTAACCTAACCTAACCTAACCTAACCTAACCTAACCTAACCTAACCTAACCTAACCTAACCTAACCTAACCTAACCTAACCTAACCTAACCTAACCTAACCTAACCTAACCTAACCTAACCTAACCTAACCTAACCTAACCTAACCTAACCTAACCTAACCTAACCTAACCTAACCTAACCTAACCTAACCTAACCTAACCTAACCTAACCTAACCTAACCTAACCTAACCTAACCTAACCTAACCTAACCTAACCTAACCTAACCTAACCTAACCTAACCTAACCTAACCTAACCTAACCTAACCTAACCTAACCTAACCTAACCTAACCTAACCTAACCTAACCTAACCTAACCTAACCTAACCTAACCTAACCTAACCTAACCTAACCTAACCTAACCTAACCTAACCTAACCTAACCTAACCTAACCTAACCTAACCTAACCTAACCTAACCTAACCTAACCTAACCTAACCTAACCTAACCTAACCTAACCTAACCTAACCTAACCTAACCTAACCTAACCTAACCTAACCTAACCTAACCTAACCTAACCTAACCTAACCTAACCTAACCTAACCTAACCTAACCTAACCTAACCTAACCTAACCTAACCTAACCTAACCTAACCTAACCTAACCTAACCTAACCTAACCTAACCTAACCTAACCTAACCTAACCTAACCTAACCTAACCTAACCTAACCTAACCTAACCTAACCTAACCTAACCTAACCTAACCTAACCTAACCTAACCTAACCTAACCTAACCTAACCTAACCTAACCTAACCTAACCTAACCTAACCTAACCTAACCTAACCTAACCTAACCTAACCTAACCTAACCTAACCTAACCTAACCTAACCTAACCTAACCTAACCTAACCTAACCTAACCTAACCTAACCTAACCTAACCTAACCTAACCTAACCTAACCTAACCTAACCTAACCTAACCTAACCTAACCTAACCTAACCTAACCTAACCTAACCTAACCTAACCTAACCTAACCTAACCTAACCTAACCTAACCTAACCTAACCTAACCTAACCTAACCTAACCTAACCTAACCTAACCTAACCTAACCTAACCTAACCTAACCTAACCTAACCTAACCTAACCTAACCTAACCTAACCTAACCTAACCTAACCTAACCTAACCTAACCTAACCTAACCTAACCTAACCTAACCTAACCTAACCTAACCTAACCTAACCTAACCTAACCTAACCTAACCTAACCTAACCTAACCTAACCTAACCTAACCTAACCTAACCTAACCTAACCTAACCTAACCTAACCTAACCTAACCTAACCTAACCTAACCTAACCTAACCTAACCTAACCTAACCTAACCTAACCTAACCTAACCTAACCTAACCTAACCTAACCTAACCTAACCTAACCTAACCTAACCTAACCTAACCTAACCTAACCTAACCTAACCTAACCTAACCTAACCTAACCTAACCTAACCTAACCTAACCTAACCTAACCTAACCTAACCTAACCTAACCTAACCTAACCTAACCTAACCTAACCTAACCTAACCTAACCTAACCTAACCTAACCTAACCTAACCTAACCTAACCTAACCTAACCTAACCTAACCTAACCTAACCTAACCTAACCTAACCTAACCTAACCTAACCTAACCTAACCTAACCTAACCTAACCTAACCTAACCTAACCTAACCTAACCTAACCTAACCTAACCTAACCTAACCTAACCTAACCTAACCTAACCTAACCTAACCTAACCTAACCTAACCTAACCTAACCTAACCTAACCTTTTTTTTTTTTTTTTTTTTTAACGTGGGGGAATGCTTGATGCATACCCCTCCGCGGGGGCGGGCGGAGGGGTTATGTCGGACTCGCCGGGGTAAAAGAAAGATGTTAAGAAGAAAATGTACCTCCCGGAATACCGACTAAACCTACCACGGTGTTCCTCGACAAAACCACTATCGACGGGGCCGCGCGAATCACTTTCGCATGCGGTCGCGACCCCGCCGAGGTTTCGGCCCGCCGTATGAAACGGCAGGCCACTACACGAAAGACCTACCCAAAGGCACTCCTCACAAATTATCCCTACTGTCCCCCCTAGAGGGGAGACGGACTCGAAACAACAGAGGCGCGCACGGGAACACGCACGCCGCCTCTCGGACCTGGTGCTGAACGGATGGCGGGCAGGCCCACAAAGCCCGCCACCCCCAGGTCAAACCTCAGGGTGGCTGGAGGTCGTCCCGCGCCCTCCGGCGCCCGGCTCTGCGGTTGGGGAGAGGGTTCAAACGCTCCCTCTCCCGCTCCGCCGCCTCCTTGATGGAAATGACTTCCTCACAAAAGGAGGCGACGGCGTTCCACGACCTCTCACTCCGGACCATAGACTGAACTACGGCCGGGAGCGAGAGGGCAACCGATCCGACTGCCGCGATCAATTCACGGCGCTGCGATGCCCAGGCGGGGCAAACCGCCAAAGTGTGCAGCGCCGTGTCCTCAACTACGTCGCGGCAGTCGCCGCAGTGGTGACAACCGGGCGTCTCTTGCCGGCGTATACGACACAGGAACTGGCCAAAACAACCGTGGCCAGTCATTACCTGTGTCAGCCGGAAGGTGAGGGCGCCATGGCGCCTCTCCAGCCACTCCTCAAACACGGGACTTACCGCCACGATCGTGGCGTGCCCGGCACTGGGGTGCACAAGTCGCTCCTTCCAATTCGCCACTAGGACCTGGCGGAGCTCGGACCTCGCCGCCTCGAGAGCGGGAAGAGCCGGTCCTTCGCTCCGAGCTAGCGCCTCCCGGCGCCAACGATAAAGCGACGCCAGGAGCGCCGCTTCCAGGTCCCATGGCATCGATCCGGCGAGGAGGCTCGCAGCCTCGAACGAGATCGTGCGGTAACCTCTTATCAACCTGACGGCCATGGCGCGCTGTGGTGCACGAAGCGCCGAAATGTTTCGGGCCGTCAGGTTGTCTGCCCAAACTGGGGCCCCATAAAGGGCCATGGACCGCACGACCCCCTCGTAGAGCCTCCGGCAGGAGGTGTTTGGCCCCCCGAGGTTGGGCAGCAGGCGCGAGAGCGCGCCCGCAGCGCCCCGAAGAATGGGAGCCAAACGACGAAAATGGGCTGTAAAGTCCCACCGGCCGTCGAGCAAAAGACCCAGATATTTCAGGGTCGACTCGACGCCGATGCGGACCCCTCCTACCATAATATGGGCCCCTGGAGGTGGCCTGTTCCGAGGGCCGTGAAAACAAACGGCCTCGGATTTCGACAGGGCCACGTCGAGGCCCAACCGCCGGATACGACCAACGACTTGTGCGACCCCAGCGGTCGCCAGTATGGCCGCCGCCCGGTGCGACTTACCCCTCGCTGTGACAAGTGTGTCGTCGGCGTAACAAATGACGCCGACGCCACGGAGAAGCGCACCTCGCAGCACCCAGTCGTAACCGATGTTCCACAGGAGCGGACCCAGAACCGATCCCTGTGGAACACCGCACGACATCTCTCGCCGACTCCAACCGTCGTGACCCGGGTAGACTACTACCCTCTCCGATAGATATGCCCCGACTATGCGGCGGAGGTAGGTCGGCACTTGATGGAAAATGAGTGCCTCCCTGATACAACTCCAGGGCAAGGTGTTAAAGGCATTCGCGATGTCTAGAGACACCGCGAAGACGACCTCGCCCCGGGACACCGCATCCTCCGCCAGGCTCCTCACTTGCAGGACTGCATCGATTGTAGAGCGCCCGCGGCGGAAACCATATTGGTTGTCCGCCAAGTCCGGACCCACACAAGAAAGACGCTGGACGAGGCGCTCCGCGATAATAAACTCAAATAGTTTAGCCACCTCGTCCAGCAACACTATGGGCCGGTAGGCGGACGGACTGTCCGCCGGGCGCCCTTCCTTCCTGATCAGGACCAGTTTCCCCACCTTCCACTGGCGCGGAAACTGGCCCTGCTGCAAACACTCACAGAGGAGCCCCCTGAGTCGGGGCGCGAGCTCCTCGAGGACCAGGGCCAATGCACGGCCTGGAATGCCGTCGGGCCCTGGGGCGGTGTTTTTCGAGCGAAGTCTCGACACCGCCGCTCGCAACTCTACTTGGGTCACTTCGGGAACCACGTCGTCGTCAAAGTCCGCGCTGGACGCCATGGAAGGCAGAACCATCGGCGGAGGAGTGTGCTCCGCCCGTGAAGGGAACAGAGCGGCCACCACCTCCTCAATCAACTGTGGCCGGAGACTCTGGGACAAAGGGGGCGCCCAGGGGCGAAGTTTGCCCCTGACCATAAGGTATGGACGCCCCCAGGGATTACTGTCCAGAGTCCCCAGCAGCTCCTGGCGGGCCTCATCCTTGGCCCGCTTTATGGCAATTTTGAGGAGCTTCTTGGCCACTCTGTAGACCTCGTACAGTTCCGCCTCCCTGGCGTCAAAATCGGGAGGGCGGCGACGCCTCCTACGAAGCCGGATGTACTGGCGTCTGGCCGTCACGCATGAATGGCGCAGGTCGGCTATGTGGTCCGACCACCAGTACACCCGACGCCTAGCTGGTAAGTTTCGAGGCACTCTAGGCATCGCCGCATCACAGATTTGAGTTGTGGCCTCCCGGAACCACTCGGCCTCCATATCGACGTTCTCAGGCCTGGCCGGTGCTGGCACCCAGGCCTGAACGATGGAGGCTTCCAGGAGGATCTCCCGATTCAGCTTTTTCAAAGCCCAACGCGGACCGCCCCCAATCGGGGCCCTTGGGGCCGGGGGGTCGGAGGTCTGGGCGGAGACGTCGAACCGTATATACCGATGGTCCGACAATGTCTCCACCTCCTCGACGACACGCCAGCCTTGGACACGGCGTGCTAGCGCGGGGCTGGCAAAAGAGACGTCAATAACTGACCCGCCCCGCTGACGCACGCACGTGTGCACTGACCCACGATTGAGGACTAGCAGGCCGTTTTCTACGGCCCACTCCTCGAGCAATTCACCCCTCGCGTCCGTGGTCGCGGAACCCCAAGCCGAGGATTTGGCATTGAGGTCCCCGACGACGAGCACGGGCCGAGGGTGGCTTCGAGCGACGACGACGTTCAGTTCGAGGAGATACTCCTCGAAGTCGGCGAGAGGTCGGTTGGGTGAGAAGTAGCCGCCCACCACAACCGCTTCTCCTACGAGTGCTGCGACGCAGCCCCGTCCTCGGACGATGTTCTCGAAGGACGGAGTGCCGGCGGCGGCCGGCGATATTAACGCCACCGAGCCATCGAGGTCCCCTACCCAGTCAGCCCTGGGAGGGACGAAATAGGGCTCGGCTACTACTGCGACATGAATTGACCACTGCGCCATGCTCTGGAGGAGAAGGTCCTGAGCCCTGGCGCAGTGGTTTAAATTTCCTTGGAGGAGACGGAGGCAGGGAGGCATTACGTCTCCATACTGACCTCCGCCCCTCCAACCGCGGGAGCGGCGACCTTTGTTGTCGCCGACGATGAGGCAGGCGACCTAGGGGCTATTTTTTTCTGGGTGGCGGCGCACTCCTTGCCACCCGCCCGGTGCTTCGATGCTTTGCCCACCGCCGCACACAAAATACAGTGCGGCGTGGCCTCACATGTAGCGGCCATGTGACCCGGCTGACCGCAGCGGAAACAGCGGCCGGTGCAGTCAGCCTGTGAGGGGCACTTGACGCCCACATGGCCGCTTGAAAGGCAGCGATAGCACCGGGCAGGCCTGGGATCCAAAACCTTGACCTGCGCCGACACCCAACCCACTAAAATTCTTCGGCCATCGGCCAGTTTTTTGGCGGCGGCCACGGGACAGCTAATTAGGGCCGTCCCCATTCCGGCGCGGCCCTGCTTAATTTCACCGCTCTTGACTTGGTCTGCAGGGCACCCTCCGGTCTTGACAACGGCAGCGACGACCTCTTCTTTTGTTACAGAGTCATCCAGGCCGGTGATGCGCAAATCCACGCATTTTTGCGGCCTGGAGACGCGGACCTCTTCAGCCTCCAAAACCTGACGGAGGCTTTCCGCCAGACGGTCCGCCTGGTCGCCGCTAGCGACTCCCGGCACTTCAATAAGGCGGGCGCCGGTCTGGGTAGTCCGGCACCGCAAGCCCGCCGTTATTCCCAACTTGCCGGGGTCGATCGCCGTTCGCGCCTTTTTGAGGAGCTCCGCATAGGTCGTCCCTCGCTCGATGGCAGCCGGCTGCAGAGTTAGGACAACTGCAGTTGAGCGAGGGGCCTGGAGCTTCCTCTCCGCCTTTTTGGCCGCCTGCCTGGCCTTCTTGGCCGCCTTTTTCCTTTTGTTGGCTGCCTCCTTCTTCTTGCCGACAACCTCCCAATTGTCGGCATCACGTGGGGTTGCAGCTGGCTGTTCTCTGGGAGCCCTGGGTCGCTCCTTGGGAGCCACAGATGCGCGCTTAGCTTGTGGCCTTTTCGTGCCCCTCTGGCTGGCAGGAGCTCTTGTGTCGGCCGTTGGAGTAGTAGCTGGGGGCCGCGCGGACCTTACTTTAGCCGAATACGTCAGCGGCGGCGGCATCGGGGGAGAAGGAGGGGGAGGTACCCTGGCTCTGTCTGCGGCCAGAGGAGGGCGCAGCAGCCGGCCCTCCATGACTGAGAGCTTGGCGCGAAATTCGCCAAGCTCCTGTCGGACCAGGGCCACAAGCTCCGATTCGGACTTGTTTGCGCCCTGGTCGTGCCGCTTTTCGAACTCCTCCTGCCGTCTCTTGAGCTCAGATATTTCATTGGCCAAGCGAGCATTTTCTGTCTGCAGCTTTTGGACTTCCTCACTGGCTGTGCGGCTGAAGACGGCCTCCGCAATGTCTTTGATGGCCTCAATTGACTCTTTTAGGGTCTTTTGGCATGTGCCTTTAAGACCCTTCGACTTCTTGGAGACTAGACGAATTGCCTCCAAGGCGTCACTAAGCCGGGTCTTAAGTTGAGTCACCGGCAGGTCATCAGCATCCGGCTCCACCACCGGCTGCTTTCGTCCCGCAGTGACTCGCCGGGCCGCCGCAGCAATGAGGCTGTCCTCCGACGACGTGCGCTCCTCCTCTTCGCTCTTCCGCAGTGCGGCAGCAAGTTCGGCCTTTGCCTGGCCCAGACCCACGTATCTGCCGTGGGTGGGCGGACGGCCACGTCCTCGCCTTGCTGTCGCCACTTTTGGTGCCGACACTGCATCCTCACTGGAGCCTTCTGACTCCTCTGACAGCTGCGCAGATCGCGAGCGCTTGCGCGTAGCTCTCTCCAGACTAGCGTCCGAAGACAAAACACTTGCCTCGTGCTCCGACGGCACGTAGTCTACATCTTCCTCGGAGCGCGCATAACTAGGCGTGCACGACCTCTCTCTCAACGTCTTTTTTTTTAAAATAGGTTTTGTTGGTTTTTCCATAGTAATACCCACGAGAATGGGAGAAATAAAAGTCGACCCGGGCAGAGATCCCAATACCCGGGCAAGCCTAATACTGCAGGGGGACGGCAGGTACCCTGAGAGGGCCGCACTAGAGACTGAACTACCCATCAGCCATGCATCTCCTCGCCGTGCGGCAGCAACTTGAGATTCGGGGTGGTTTTTATAGAGGGCCACTCCCTCGCAGTCCGGGCGGTGAAGCCAAGACCCTCGGTCCCGTCAGCAGCCGCGAGACGTGATCCACGACACTGCACAATACGGGGTTACGATATGTTCTAGACGGTGACAACGGGGACAAAAGTCAAAAGAAAGGGGAGCAAAACAAAAGGGAGGGGAAAACAAAGTGGACGCAGAACCACAAAGGGGGGGGGGGGGGATAAAACAAAGGGGCAAAGAAAAGGGGGGAGAATCGTCACAGTGACGAGAAGGGACCCCGTTGTCTGTTCAGCGGCAGGGTGAGTGCACGCCGAACCCGTCAAAGCGGCTCTCCCATGTCCACTCTAAAACAGAGCGGTACTGGGAGAGCCGGGCCCAAGATAGGGCCTCCGGCTTGGGGATGGGACAAACGTCCATCCCCCCGCCACCGGTGCCGAACGCGACGGCACAAGGCACCGGTTGTCAGAATATTAGCCGCCAGCAATAATGAAGAGCATTATTGCCAACGTTGCCCAGGGTGTACCACGAGGAGGTTTTCTGACAAACACCCTTTTTTTTTTTTTTTTTTTTTTTTTTTTTTTTTTTTTTTAACGTGGGGGAATGCTTGATGCATACCCCTCCGCGGGGGCGGGCGGAGGGGTTATGTCGGACTCGCCGGGGTAAAAGAAAGATGTTAAGAAGAAAATGGACCTCCCGGGATACCGACTAAACCTACCACGGTGTTCCTCGACAAAACCACTATCGACGGGGCCGCGCGAATCACTTTCGCATGCGGTCGCGACCCCGCCGAGGTTACGGCCCGCCGTATGAAACGGCAGGCCACTACACGAAAGACCTACCCTATAGGCACATCTAGAAGAAACTCCCTACTGTCCCCCCTAGAGGGGAGACGGACTCGACACAGAGGCGCGCGTGGGAACACGCACGCCGCCTCTCGGACCTGGTGCTGAACGGATGGCGGGCAGGCCCACAAAGCCCGCCACCCCCAGGTCAAACCTCAGGGTGGCTGGAGGTCGTCTCGCGCCCTCCGGCGCCCGGCTCTGCGGTTGGGGAGAGGGTTCAAACGCTCCCTCTCCCGCTCCGCCGCCTCCTTGATGGAAATGACTTCCTCACAGAAGGAGGCGACGGCGTTCCACGACCTCTCACTCCGGACCATAGACTGAACTACGGCCGGGAGCGAGAGGGCAACCAATCCGACTGCCGCGATCAATTCACGGCGCTGCGATGCCCAGGCGGGGCAAACCGCCAAAGTGTGCAGCGCCGTGTCCTCAACAACGTCGCGGCAGTCGCCGCAGTGGTGACAACCGGGCGTCTCTTGCCGGCGTATGCGACACAGGAACTGGCCAAAACAACCGTGGCCAGTCATTACCTGTGTCAGCCGGAAGGTGAGGGCGCCATGGCGCCTCTCCAGCCACTCCTCAAACATGGGACTTACCGCCACGATCGTGGCGTGCCCGGCACTGGGGTGCACAAGTCGCTCCTTCCAATTTGCCACTAGGACCTGGCGGAGCTCGGACCTCGCCGCCTCGAGAGCGGGAAGAGCCGGTCCTTCGCCCCGAGCTAGCGCCTCCCGGCGCCAACGATAGAGCGACGCCAGGAGCGCCGCTTCCAGGTCCCATGGCATCGATCCGGCGAGGAGGCTCGCAGCCTCGAACGAGATCGTGCGGTAACCTCTTATCAACCTGACGGCCATGGCGCGCTGTGGCGCACGAAGCGCCGAAATGTTTCGGGCCGTCAGGTTGTCTGCCCAAACTGGGGCCCCATATAGGGCCATGGACCGCACGACCCCCTCGTAGAGCCTCCGGCAGGAGGCGTTTGGCCCCCCGAGGTTGGGCAGCAGACGCGAAAGCGCGCCTGCAGCGCCCCGAAGAATGGGGACCAAACGACGAAAATGGGCTGTAAAGTCCCACCGGCTGTCGAGCAAAAGACCCAAATATTTCAGGGTCGGCTCGACGCCGATGCGGACCCCTCCTACCATGATATGGGCCCCTGGAGGTGGCCGGTTCCGAGGGCCGTGAAAACAAACGGCCTCGGACTTGGACAGGGCCACCTCGAGGCCCAATCGCCGGATACGACCAACGACTTGTGCGACCCCAGCGGTCGCCAGTATGGCCGCCGCCCGGTGCGACTTACCCCTCGCCGTGACAAGCGTGTCGTCGGCGTAACAAATGACGCCGACGCCACGGAGGAGCGCACCTCGCAGCACCCAGTCGTAACCGATGTTCCACAGGAGCGGACCCAGAACCGATCCCTGTGGAACACCGCACGACATCTCTCGCCGACTCCAACCGTCGTGACCCGGGTAGACTACTACCCTCTCCGATAGATATGCCCCGACTATGCGGCGGAGGTAGGTCGGCACTCGATGGAAAATGAGTGCCGCCCTGATACAACTCCAGGGCAAGGTGTTAAAAGCATTCGCGATGTCAAGAGACACCGCGAAGACGACCTCGCCCCGGGACACCGCATCCTCCGCCAGGCTCCTCACTTGCAGAACTGCATCAATTGTAGAGCGCCCGCGACGGAAACCATACTGGTTGTCCGCCAGATCCGGACCCACAGAAGAAAGACGCTGGACGAGGCGCTCCGCGATAACAAACTCAAACAGTTTAGCCACCTCGTCCAGCAACACAATGGGCCGGTAGGCGGACGGACTGTCCGCCGGGCGCCCTTCCTTCCTGATCAGGACCAGTTTCCCCACCTTCCACTGGCGCGGAAACTGGCCCTGCTGCAAACACTCGGTGAGGAGCCCCTTAAGTCGGGGCGCGAGCTCTTCGAGGACCAGGGCCAATGCACGACCCGGAATGCCGTCGGGCCCTGGGGCGGTGTTTTTCGAGCGAAGTCTCGACACCGCCGCTCGCAACTCTACTTGGGTCACTTCGGGAACCACGTCGTCGTCAAAGTCCGCGCTGGACGCCATGGAAGGCAGAACCATCGGCGGAGGAGTGTGCTCCGCCCGTGAAGGGAACAGAGCGGTCACCACCTCCTCAACCAGCTGTGGCCGGAGACTCTGGGACAAAGGGGGCGCCCAGGGGCGAAGTTTGCCCCTGACCATCAGATATGGACGCCCCCAGGGATTACCGTCCAGAGTCCCCAGCAGCTCCTGGCGGGCCTCGTCCTTGGCCCGCTTGATGGATATTTTGAGGAGCTTCCTGGCCGCTCTGTAGACCTCGTACAGTTCCGCCTCCCTGGCGTCAAAATCGGGAGGGCGGCGACGCCTCCTACGAAGCCGGATGTACTGGCGCCGGGCCACCACGCAAGAATGGCGTAGATGACCAATGTGGTCCGACCACCAGTACACCCGACGCCTACTTGGGATATTTCCAGGCACTCTAGGCATCGCCGCATCACAAATTTGAGTGATGGCCTCCCGGAACCACTCGGCCTCCATCTCGACATTGTCAGGCCTGGCCGGTGCTGGCACCCAGGCCTGAACGATGGAGGCTTCCAGGAGGATCTCCCGATTCAGCTTTTTCAAAGCCCAACGCGGACCGCCCCCAATCGGGGCCCTTGGGGCTGGGGGGTCGGAGGTCTGGGCGGAGACGTCGAACCGTATATACCGGTGGTCCGACAATGTCTCCACCTCCTCGACGACACGCCAGCCTTGGACACGGCGTGCTAGCGCGGGGCTGGCAAAAGAGACGTCAATGACTGATCCGCCCCGCTGACGCACGCACGTGTGCACTGACCCACGATTGAGGACTAGCAGGCCGTTTTCTACGGCCCACTCCTCGAGCAATTCACCCCTCGCGTCCGTGGTCGCGGAACCCCAAGCCGAGGATTTGGCATTGAGGTCCCCGACGACGAGCACGGGCCGAGGGTGGCTTCGAGCGACGACGACGTTCAGTTCGAGGAGATACTCCTCGAAGTCGGCGAGAGGTCGGTTGGGTGAGAAGTAGCCGCCCACCACAACCGCTTCTCCTACGAGTGCTGCGACGCAGCCCCGTCCCCGGACGATGTTCTCGAAGGACGGGGTGCCGGCGGCGGCCGGCGAAATTAACGCCACCGAGCCATCGAGGTCCCCTACCCAGTCAGCCCTGGGAGGGACGAAATAGGGCTCGGCTACTACGGCGATATGAATCGACCACTGCGCCATGCTCTGGAGGAGAAGATCCTGAGCCCTGGCGCAGTGGTTTAAATTACACTGCAGGAGGCGGAGGCGTGGAGCCATTACGTCTCCATACTGACCTCCACCCCCCTGACAGCGGGAGCGGCGACCCTAGCTGTTGCCGACGACGAGGCAGGCGGCCTAGGGGCCAGTTTTTTCTGGGTGGCGGCGCACTCCTTGCCACCCGCCCGGTGCTTCTCTGGTTTGCCCGCCGCCGCACACAAAATACAGTGCGGCGTGGCTTCACATGTTGCGGCCATGTGACCAGGCTGGCCGCAACGGAAACAGCGGCCAGTGCAGTCAGCCTGTGAGGGGCATTTCACGCCTACATGGCCGCTGCAAAGGCAGCGATAGCACCGGGCAGGCCTGGATTCCAAGACCCTGACCTGCGCCGACACCCAACCCACTAAAACTCGTCGGCCATCGGCCAGTTTCTTGGCGGCGGCGACGGGACAGCTAATTAGGGCCGTCCCCATTCCGGCGCGGCCCTGCTTAATTTCGCCACATCTAATTTGGTCCGCAGGGCACCCTCCGGTCTTGGCGACGGCAGCGACGACCTCTTCTTTATCAACTGAGTCATCCAGGCCCGTGATGCGCAAATCTACGCATTTTTGGGGCCTGGAGACGCGGACCTCTTCCGGTTCCAGGACCTGGCGGAGACTTTCCGCCAGGCGGTCCGCTTGGTCGCCGCTAGCGACTCCCGGCACTTCGATAAGGCGGGCACCGGTCTGGGTAGTCCGGCACCGCAAGCCCGCCGTTATTCCCAACTTTCCGGGGTCGATCGCCGTCCGCGCCTTCTTAAGGAGCTCCGCGTATGTTGTCCCTCGCTCGATGGCGGCCGGTTGCAGCGTGAGGACTACTGCTGTTGAGCGAGGGGCGTGGAGCTTCCTCGCCGCCTTTTTGGCCGCCTGCCTTGCCTTCTTGGCCGCCTTTTTCTTCTTCTTGGCCTCCTTTTTCTTCTCGCCGACAACCTCCCAGTTGTCGGCTTTGCGTGCGGAAGCTGCTGGTTGTTCCACGGGAGCAGCGGGGCGCTCCCTGGGAATCATGGGTGCGCGCTTCGTCTGCTGCCTTTTCCTGCCTTTTTGGCTGGCAGGAACGCTTGTGACGGCCGCTTGAGAAGTTGCAGGAGGCCGCTGGGCTCTTACTTTGGCCGCGTATGATGGAGGCGGCACAGGCGTCGGAGGAGAAGACGGAAGAGGCTCTCGCCGATCTGCCGCCAAAGAAGGTCGCAGCAGCCGGCCCTCCATAACGGAGAGCTTAGCGCGGAACTCTCCGAGCTCCTGACGGACGAGAGCTACAAGCTCCGAGTCGGCCTTGCTTGCGCCCCGGTCGTGCCGCTTCTCAAACTCTTCCTGGCGATTCTTGAGCTCGGAGATTTCCTTGGCCAACCGAGCATTTTCCGTCTGGAGTTTCTGTACCTCCTCATTGGTCGTGCGGCTAAAGACGGCCTCAGCAATGTCCTTAATGGCCTCAATTGCCTCCTTCAGGGTCTTTTGACAGGTGCCCTTAAGACCCTTTGACTTCTTGGAGACAAGACGGATTGCCTCCAAGGCGTCACTAAGCCGGGTCTTAAGCTGGGCCACCGGTAGGTCGTCGGCATCCGGCTCCACCACCGGCTGCTTTCGTCCCGCAACGACTCGCCGGGCCGCCGCAGCAATGAGGCTGTCCTCCTCCGACGTGCGCTCCTCCTCTTCGGTCTTCCGCAGTGCGGCAGCAAGCTCGGCCTTCGCCTGGCCCAGACCCACGTATCTGCCGTGGGTGGGCGGACGGCCACGTCCGCGTCTTGCTGTCGCCACTTTTGGTGCCGACACTGCATCCTCACTCGAGCCTTCCGACTCCTCCGACAGCTGCGCAGATCGCGAGCGCTTGCGCGTAGCTCTCATCGAGCTACAATCCGAAGACACAAGATGTACCTCGTGCTCCGACGGCACGTAGTCCTCGTCTTCATCGGAGCGCGCAGAACTAGGCGTGCGCGACTCTCTCAACGTCTCTTTTTTTTTTAAAACAGATTTTGCAGAATTTTCCATATTGAAACCCACGAGTATGGGAGAAATAAAAGTCGACCCGGGCAGAGATCCCGATACCCGGGCAAGCCTAATACAACAGGGGGACGGCAGGTACCCTGAGGGGGCCGCACTAGTGACTGAACTACCCATCAGCCATGCATCTCCTCGCCGTGCGGCAGCAACTTGAGATTCGGGGTGGTTTTTATAGAGGGCCACTCCCTCGCAGTCCGGGCGGTGAAGCCAAGACCCTCGGTCCCGTCAGCAGCCGCGAGACGTGATCCACGACACTGCACACTACGGGGTTACGATATGCTCTAGACGGTGACAACGGGGACAAAAGTCAAAAGAAAGGGAGCAAAACAAAAGGGAGGGGAAAACAAAGTGGACTCAGAACCACAAAAGAGGGGGGGGGGACAAAGCAAAGGTGCAAAGAAAGGGGGGAGAAACGTCAGAATGACGAAAAGGGACCCCGTTGTCTGTTCAGCGGCAGGGTGAGTGCACGCCGAACCCGTCAAAGCGGCTCTCCCATGTCCACTCTAAAACAGAGCGGTACTGGGAGAGCCGGGCCCAAAGAGAGGGCCTCCGGCTTGGGGATGGGACAAACGTCCATCCCCCCGCCACCGGTGCCGAACGCGACGGCACAAGGCACCGGTTGTCAGAATATTAGCCGCCAGCAATAATGAAGAGCATTATTGCCAACGTTGCCCAGGGTGTACCACGAGGAGGTTTTCTGACAAACACCCTGACAAACACCCTAACCTAACCTAACCTAACCTAACCTAACCTAACCTAACCTAACCTAACCTAACCTAACCTAACCTAACCTTTTTTTTTTTTTTTTTTTTTTTTTTTTTTGTTTCCCAGGAAAAATGCTTCATGCACTGCCCGCCGGCTAGGGGACGGCACCGGCGGGGGAGTGTGGGACTCCCAGCGAGACGCGCTGGTCTACCCACTAAAAAACCTGGGGTGTTCCCTCTCTCATCCAATAGGGGGGGCCAGTTGGGAGTTCTAAAAGGATTCATCCATAGCAGGCCCCCCCATGTGGGTGTGGGCCGGGTCAAACGGACCCGGCCACCTCTCGTCCCCAGGGGAGAGCCTGACCGCTCTCCCCTTTCGACGGTAGAAGGCGCGCGGGAACACCGCGCGCGCCCTCTCGGGGTTCCTAATTTACGGGTGACAGGGTCCCCTCAGGCCTTGCCACCCGGAACCCCTAAGTAGGGGGCAGGAGAGCGACGAAAGCGCGTCTCCTGCGCCCTCTCCTCCGGCGGCGGACTTCCGGGGCGTAAGGATCATCCTCACGCCCCCGTTCCGCCGCCTCCTTCTGCGAGATGACAGTCTCGCAGAAGGACCTCATTGCGCCCCAGCACCTGTCGTCGCCGACCATCCTGGATACGACGGTCGGCAACGAGAGGTCGGGGCCAATCACAGCGACCAGGGCGCAGCGCTCCGCGGCCCACGCCGGACACTCCTCCAGCGTGTGCTGCGCCGTGTCCTGGTCACACTCCTCACAATGGTTGCACCTGGTTGTCGGCTCCCTACCGGCTATCTTGCAGAGGTACTCTCCGAAACAGCCGTGTCCGGAGAGCACCTGAGTGAGCCGGTAGGTGAGCGGTCCGCGCCGTCTGTCCGTCCACTGTCTCAGAACCGGACGGACAGCCTCGACGGTCCTCACCCCGTAGCGGGGCTGGGCCAGTCTATCTGCCCACTTCTCCTCCAGGACCAGTCGAGCCTGGGACCTTCGCGTCTCCACCGCACAATGCGAGGGAACCTCGCCATGGAGACGGAGGTCCGCGCGCCAGTAATACACCGACGCCTGGACCTCCGCCTCCAAATCCCAAGGCGGCGATGCCGCCAAAACGCACGCCGCCTCAAAGGAGACGGTGCGGTACGCCCGCGACACCCTGATCGCCATCGCCCTCTGCGGTCTCCTCAGGAGGGCGACGTTGTGGCGATCGAGGGCGTCAGCCCAAATGGGCGCTCCATAAAGGGCCATCGACCGCACCACCCCCAAATAGAGGCGGCGGCAGACGACACTCGGCCCCCCGATATTCGGCAGCAAAGAGCTAAGCGCTCCTGCCGCCGACATCAGCCGGGGGGCCAGGCGGCTAAAATGGACGCGAAAGTTCCAGCGGCCGTCGAGGTGGAGCCCCAAGTATTTCATACTCGGCTCCACCCCGATGCGGACCCCTCCAACGATGATGTGGGCATCTGGTGGCGGCGCCCGCCGAGGCCCATGAAATAATAGGGCCTCGGACTTTTCCAGCGCCACCTCCAGTCCCAACATCCTAATCCTGCCGACAACCAGGGCAACTCCAGCCGTGGCAAGACGGGCAGCTGCCCCGTAATCCTCTCCCCGGGCCGTCACCAGCGTGTCGTCGGCGTAACAAGTTACGCCGACTCCCGGGGGCAGGGCGCCCCGCAGCACCCAGTCGTAGCCGATGTTCCACAGGATCGGACCCAGAACCGATCCCTGTGGAACACCGCACGACACCTCCCTCCGAAACGTCTCTCCGTTCCGCCCCACACAAAACACACTCCTCTGGTGCAGGTAGTCCCCGACTATTCGGCGCAGATAGGCAGGCACCCCATGAAATCGGAGCGCCTCCCTGATAGTCGCCCACGGCAGGGTGTTGAACGCGTTGGCGATGTCTAAGGACACCGCCAACATCACCCCGCGCGAGGCGACCGCCTCTTCCGAGAGGGCCTTGACGCGACTAATCGCGTCAATCGTCGATCGGCCCTCCCGGAAACCGAACTGGACTTCGGACAAGTCGGGGCCCACCCGCACCAGGTGCCTGGAGAGGCGGGCAACCACAACACGCTCAAAGAGCTTACCCACCTCATCCAGCAGCACTATGGGGCGGTACGCGGAGGGGGAGTCCGCGGGGCGGCCCTCCTTTCTCAGGAGGACCAGCTTACCCGTCTTCCACATGGGAGGGAACCGTCCCGACTCCAGACAGGCGCTAAACAGCCTGAGGAGCCGGTCCCCTAGGGCGTCGTAGGCCAAAACCCAGGCGCGGCCAGGAATTCCGTCCGGCCCCGGGGCGGTGTTTTTACCCCGGAGCCGCATCATTGCCGCGCCGAGCTCCGCCATTGTTACTTGTGGCGCCCCGGCATCAGCGCCGCCCTCCTCAACTTCGGGCGGCGCCATTTCGGGAGGCGTGTGCTCCGCTCTCGAAGGAAAGAGAGCGGAGACCACCTCCTCTAATTGCCGGGGCTGGAGACTCTCGGTGACCGGTGGGGCCCAGGGGCGCAACTTGCCCCTGACCGTCTTGTACGGACGGCCCCACGGATCTGCCTCGAGAGTCCCCAGGAACTCTTCCCATCTTTGGGCTTTGGCCTCGCTGATGGCGGACTGCAGGGCGTACTTTCGCTGTTTGTACGCATCCCGCAGCCGTGCCTCCACGGTCTGGTCACGGTACCGCCTGCGTCGGCGGTACCTGGTGTACTGGCGACGCGCCGCAATGCACGCGGCGCGTTTATGACTGATGTCGTCAGACCACCAGTACACCTGACGCCTCGGAGGTTGAGCACTGGCCCGGGGCATCGACGCGTCGCAGATCAGCGTCATTGCGCCCCGGAACCACTCCGCCTCTTGCTCGACCTCCACAGGCCCTTCGCCCATCGGGGTCCAGGCCTGGACGATGGAGGCTTCCACCAGCACGTCTACGTTTAAACGTTTCAACGCCCATCGTGGGGACGACGGGGTGTGCACTCTCCTCGGGCGATCGTCCGGGATCGCCGGCGAGGCGGAGATGTCGAACCGCACGTAACGGTGGTCCGACAGAGACTCCGCCTCGACCAGCACTTGCCAGTCCCGGACGCGGCGCGCTACGGCAGGGCTTGCAAACGAAATGTCCACAATGGACTCGCCCTGCCAGCGCACGCACGTGGCGACCGAACCCCGGTTCAGAACCACGAGGCCGGTCGCAATCGCCCACTCCTCCAGCGCGTCGCCGCGAGCGTCGGTGACAGGGGATCCCCAAGCCGTTGATTTGGCATTGAAGTCCCCCGCCACCACGACCGGACGCGATGGGTACCGATTAATCACGGCCCCCACCGCGCCCAAAAATAGCTCAAACTCGGCGAGGCGCCGGTTTGGAGAGAAGTACACCCCGATCAGAACGGTTCCCTCCCAATCAACACACACATATCCCTCGCCCCTGTCTGTCATCACCAGGAGCGAGGGTCCGGACGAAACAATGGCCGCCGAGCCCCCGAGGTCCCCAAACCAGTTGTGTCGGCTGGGGACGCAGTAAGGCTCGGCGACTAAGGCGATGTCTATTGACCACTCCGCCATGTGCTGCAGCAAGATATCCTGCGCCCTGGCGGAGTGGTTAACATTCACCTGAAGGAGGCGATGGACCATAATTAATTAGATGTCCATCGCCTCCCTACTGCTCCCTGCTTGGGAGGGGGCCGGGGCGGCCGGAGTCCTGGCGACCGCCCCTCTAGCCCTACGTCTTTTTGGTGGGGAGCAAGATTTGCTCCCCATCCGGTGCTCCGCCGGCTTTCCTGCAGCCAAACAGATGCTGCAGGAAAGTTTTGCGGCGGAGCAGGCGGCGACTTTGTGGCCGGGCTGGCCGCAGCGAAAACAAAAGTCGCTGCGATCAGTTTCGGCGGTGCATTGCTGCCTCACGTGCCCCGGTTCGAGGCAGCGGTAGCACCGCCTAGGCCTCGGCTCCAGGAGCTTCACCTGAGCCGAGACCATCCCGACCAGCAAACGGCCGGCCGCAGCCTTCTTCGCCGCAGCGATGGGACAGCGCACCACAACCGTGCACAGTCCGCTCTCGCTGCGGCGCATCTCCCCCACCCTGACCTGCGCCTGAGGGCAGGCTCCAGCTTGTGCCACCGCAGCGGCGACATCCTCGGAGGAGGCCGAGTCGTCCAGCCCGGTTATCCGCATTTCAGCGGACTTCACCGGGCGGGAGATCTTGACCTCCTCAGGCGGGAACAGGGACCGAATTTCAGCGGCTACCCTGTCCGCTTTGTCGCCGGAGGTGGCACCTGGGACCTCTAAAATTCGGGCCCCAGTGGCGGCTACCTTAAAGCAAACGCCTCCAGCGAGGCCCATCTCGGCGAGATTGATAGCCTGAGTGGCGCGCCGGAGGACGCTTGCGTAGGTGACGCCCTGCCGGAGCCCCTCCTCCGTTAGCTCTACCACGACGGCGGTGGAGCGTGGAGGGCGCAGGTCAGCTGGGCGGAGGCCCTTCTTCTTATTTACGACCTGGGGAGCCTTGGAGGCCTTCCTCTTCTTCTTCCGCCTCCTCCTGGTGACCTCCGTCCATGGCTGTTCAGCCGAGGTAGAGGCCACCGGGGCGGCTTGGGGCTGGGGGGCGGGGCGCGGCGGCGCCACAGAGACGGTCGCCTTCCCCTTGCCCCTCCTTTTCCCCTTAGAGGAGGAAGCCGTCGGTGTGGGGGCAGATGTCTGCCCTGCCACTGGCTGGCTGGAGAGCGCCGGGCCAGCCGGCGCGCCCCCGACCATGCGGGGACGGCCTCCGAGCGGAGGGCCCAGAATCGGGACGGGCGCGAGGCCACAGCTGGCCAGACACGCTTCAACGACGTTGCGCGCCTGAGCCACTGTGGCCCGCATCAGGTCGTCCGCCCAGGCGGGACGCCGGTCCTCCGCGGGAGAGAGGGGCTGCGCTGTGCGCCGTGAGAGAGGCGGGAACTCCTCCCGCGGCCCTCTGGCAGGCTTTGACTTGGCGGCGTCGGCCCGAGCGGCAGTGGCTGCGGCCGCCTTCATGGCCGTCACCTCCGCCCGGAGCTCCGCCAGCTGCCTATGCAGCCCCTCGTTCTCCGACCTCCAGCGCCTCTGTAGGTCGGACGAAGTCCGCCCCCACAGGTTGAGGAAGGCCTCCCTCATTTCCTCTGTCGCGGTTTTGAGGTCCCGGACGAACCCCCCCTTCAGGTTACCGGACCGGGCCGCCACCCTCAAGACGGTCTCGGCTCCAGCCTCGAACCGTTGCCTGAGGTCGGCAACCGAGTCCCCCCCCGAAGGGGACGCATCCGCGACCTCAGCCGCCTTGCGGGGGTCCCGACGGGCAGGCAAAGGCTGCCCGTGGACCTTCCTCGCGGAGGGAGGCGGCATCGGGGAACCAGCCCTTCCTACACAGGGCGTCCCCTCCGCTACCTCCACCTCCGTGTCCGTCCCATCGGACGCGTGGTGCGACGTCTTCCGGCGCTTCGCTGATGCGCCGGGCGCCGCCCAGAACTTGAGGGTGAGGGAGGCAGAGCTGTCCTCCCCCTCCTCCCTCTCCCGTCGAGCCGCCGACGAGCACCGGCTCTGAGGCCGACTGGCCTCCGAGCCCGAGCCCGCCCGCGACTCGACGTCCATATCAGTGCCGGTGCCGGCGCTGAACACGCTCGACAAGGAGTCGCTGCGCGCCAGCGCCGCCACCCGACACCTCGACCGTGTCTTCGGCACGCACGGGACACTGTCCCCGGCTGTCAACGGGGGTATAACCCTTCCAACCTTCCCCTTTTTGGGGCCTTTCTTCGCCTTCAATTCCATCGCAGAGTCTGCGGAAAATTCGGTGCCGGATGTTTCGCGCGGCACAGCGCTGAGATGCTGGTTGCCCCCCCCAGAATACGAGGGGCAGACGGAGCCAGAAGGCTCCGTGAGGGATTCTCCAGGCGCGGCGCGCCTGGTACCCTCCTGGGGTAGGTTTTCACCTTTGGCCGACATCATGATAAGTTTTTGCTGTGGCCCTAATGGCTGGGTTCCCCCCAGCCATACAGCCCCTCGCCGGGCCACCAAAAACTTGGGCTTTGGGTAATTTTTATAGAGGTTTTCTTCCTCGCAGCCCGAAGGCCCCCGGTCCTGTCAGTTCAGGATTACGGGTTGGGCCGGATGGGGGTCCATGCTGGACCAATCCACCCGCCCCAAGACCGCCCGACTGGGCAGGGCAGGAAACCCACGTTTCCCACCTCGGCCTAACGGCCACACTAGTAATTTTTTAGAGAGGTTGTCTTCCTCTATCGCCCCGTGTTGGGCCGGGTGGGGGTCCATGCTGGACCGATCCACCCGCCCCAAGACCGCCCGACTGGGCAGGACGCCTACGCTTCCCACCCCGGCCCAACGGACCCCACTGGTAATTTTTTAAAGAGGTTTTCTTCCTCTATCCCCCCCGTCCCATCCACGTGTCCTCTGCTAATCAGAGAAACACGTGGAGAGACCCCCATACGCGGCCCTCGCGGGCCGATAATCCCGAGACAAGATGCCTCGGGTTCCCTATGCGTGCCAGAGTATTTGCCACGAGTAATAATGCCCCCGAAAGGACATTATTACCCGAGTTGCCCGGGGTGCACCGGCCCAACGTATGCTGTTCCATCCCACGAGAAGTGTAGAAGGGACCAGCAGCCGTCAGGCACACTGGGAGGTTCTCTGGCCACACACCCCTAACCTAACCTAACCTAACCTAACCTAACCTTTTTTTTTTTTTTTTTTTTTTTTTTTTTTTTTTTGTTACCCAGGAAAAATGCTTCATGCACTGCCCGCCGGCTAGGGGACGGCACCGGCGGGGGAGTGTGGGACTCCCAGCGAGACGCGCTGGTCTACCCACTAAAAAACCTGGGGTGTTCCCTCTCTCATCCAATAGGGGGGGCCAGTTGGGAACTTAGAGGATTCATCCATAGCAGGCCCCCCCATGTGGGTGTGGGCCGGGTCAAAGGGACCCGGCCACCTCTCGTCCCCAGGGGAGAGCCTGACCGCTCTCCCCTTTCGACGGTAGAAGGCGCGCGGGAACACCGCGCGCGCCCTCTCGGGGTTCCTAATTTACGGGTGGCAGGGTCCCCTCAGGCCTTGCCACCCGGAACCCTTAAGTGGGGGGCAGGAGAGCGACAAAAGCGCGTCTCCTGCGCCCTCTCCTCCGGCGGCGGACTTCCGGGGCGTAAGGATCATCCTCACGCCCCCGTTCCGCCGCCTCCTTCTGCGAGATGACAGTCTCGCAGAAGGACCTCATTGCGCCCCAGCACCTGTCGTCGCCGACCATCCTGGATACGACGGTCGGCAACGAGAGGTCGGGGCCAATCACAGCGACCAGGGCGCAGCGCTCCGCGGCCCACGCTTGACACTCCTCCAGCGTGTGCTGCGCCGTGTCCTGGTCACACTCCTCACAATGGTTGCACCTGGTTGTCGGCTCCCTACCGGCTATCTTGCAGAGGTACTCCCCGAAACAGCCGTGTCCGGAGAGCACCTGAGTAAGCCGGTAGGTGAGCGGTCCGCGCCGTCTGTCCGTCCACTGCCTTAGTACTGGACGGACAGCCTCGACGGTCCTCACCCCGTAGCGGGGCTGGGCCAGTCTACCTTCCCACTTCTCCTCGAGGACCAGTCGAGCCTGGGACCTTCGCGTCTCCACCGCACAATGCGTGGGTTCCTCGCCATGGAGCCGGAGGTCCGCGCGCCAGTAATACACCGACGCCTGGACCTCCGCCTCCAAATCCCAAGGCGGCGATGCCGCCAAGACGCACGCCGCCTCAAAGGAGACGGTGCGGTACGCCCGCGACACCCTGATCGCCATCGCCCTCTGCGGTTTCCTCAGGAGGGCGACGTTATGGCGATCGAGGGCGTCAGCCCAAATGGGCGCTCCATAAAGGGCCATCGACCGCACCACCCCCAAATAGAGGCGGCGGCAGACGACACTCGGCCCCCCGATATTCGGCAGCAAAGAGCTAAGCGCTCCTGCCGCCGACATCAGCCGGGGGGCCAGGCGGCTAAAATGGACGTGAAAGTTCCAGCGGCCGTCGAGGTGGAGCCCCAAGTATTTCATACTCGGCTCCACCCCGATGCGGACCCCTCCAACGATGATGTGGGCATCTGGTGGCGGCGCCCGCCGAGGCCCATGAAATAATAGGGCCTCGGACTTTTCCAGCGCCACCTCCAGTCCCAACATCCTAATCCTGCCGACAACCAGGGCAACTCCAGCCGTGGCAAGACGGGCAGCTGCCCCATAATCCTCTCCCCGGGCCGTCACCAGCGTGTCGTCGGCGTAACAAGTTACGCCGACTCCCGGGGGCAGGGCGCCCCGCAGCACCCAGTCGTAGCCGATGTTCCACAGGATCGGACCCAGAACCGATCCCTGTGGGACACCGCACGACACCTCCCTCCGGAACGTCTCTCCGTTCCGCCCCACACAAAACACACTCCTCTGGTGCAGGTAGTCCCCGACTATTCGGCGCAGATAGGGAGGCACCCCATGAAATCGGAGCGCCTCCCTGATAGTCGCCCACGGCAGGGTGTTGAACGCGTTGGCGATGTCTAAGGACACCGCCAACATCACCCCGCGCGAGGCGACCGCCTCTTCCGAGAGGGCCTTGACGCGACTAATCGCGTCAATCGTCGATCGGCCCTCCCGGAAACCGAACTGAAGTTCGGACAAGTCGGGGCCCACCCGCACCAGGTGCCTGGAGAGGCGGGCAAAAACAACACGCTCAAAGAGCTTACCCACCTCATCCAGCAGCACTATGGGGCGGTACGCGGAGGGAGAGTCCGCGGGGCGGCCCTCCTTTCTCAGGAGGACCAGCTTACCCGTCTTCCACATGGGAGGGAACCGTCCCGACTCCAGACAGGCGCTAAACAGCCTGAGGAGCCGGTCCCCTAGGGCGTCGTAGGCCAAAACCCAGGCGCGGCCAGGAATTCCGTCCGGCCCCGGGGCGGTGTTTTTACCCCGGAGCCGCATCATTGCCGCGCCGAGCTCCGCCATTGTAACTTCTGGCGCCCCGGCATCAGCACCGCCCTCCTCAGTTTCGGGCGGCGCCATTACGGGAGGCGAGTGCTCCGCTCTCGAAGGAAAGAGAGCGGAGACCACCTCCTCCAATTGCCGGGGCTGGAGACTCTCGGTGACCGGTGGGGCCCAGGGGCGTAACTTGCCCCTGACCGCCTTGTACGGACGGCCCCACGGATCTGCCTCGAGAGTCCCCAGGAACTCTTCCCATCTTTGGGTTTTGGCCTCGCTGATGGCGGACTGCAGGGCGTACTTTCGCTGTTTGTACGCATCCCGCAGCCGTGCCTCCACGGTCTGGTCACGGTACCGCCTGCGACGGCGGTACCTAGTGTACTGGCGACGCGCCGCAACGCACGCGGCGCGTTTCTCGCTGATGTCGTCAGACCACCAGTACACCTGACGCCTCGGAGGTCGAGCACTGGCCCGGGGCATCGACGCGTCGCAAATCAGCGTCATCGCGCCCCGGAACCACTCCGCCTCTTGCTCGACCTCCACAGGCCCTTCGCCCATCGGGGTCCAGGCCTGGACGATGGAGGCTTCCACCAGCACGTCTACATTGAGACGTTTCAACGCCCATCGTGGGGACGACGGGGTGTGCACTCTCCTCGGGCGATCGTCCGGGATCGCCGGCGAGGCGGAGATGTCGAACCGCACGTAACGGTGGTCCGACAGAGACTCCGCCTCGACCAGCACTTGCCAGTCCCGGACGCGGCGCGCTACAGCAGGGCTTGCAAACGAAATGTCCACAATGGACTCGCCCTGCCAGCGCACGCACGTGGCGACCGAACCCCGGTTCAGAACCACGAGGCCGGTCGCAATCGTCCACTCCTCCAGCGCGCCGCCGCGAGCGTCCGTGACAGGGGATCCCCAAGCCGTTGATTTGGCATTGAAGTCCCCCGCCACCACGACCGGACGCGATGGGTACCGATTAATCACGGCCCCCACCGCGCCCAAAAATCGCTCAAACTCGGCGAGGCGCCGGTTCGGAGAGAAGTACACCCCGATCAGAACGGTTCCCTCCCAATCAACACACACATAACCCTCGCCCCTGTCTGTCATCACCAGGAGCGAGGGTCCAGACGAAACAATAGCCGCCGAGCTCCCGAGGTCCCCAAACCAGTTGTGTCGGCTGGGGACGCAGTAAGGCTCGGCGACCACGGCGATGTCTATTGACCACTCCGCCATATGCTGCAACAAGATATCCTGCGCCCTGGCGGAGTGGTTAATATTCACCTGTAGGAGGCGATGGACCATAATTAATTACGTGTCCATCGCCTCCCTACTGCTCCCTGCTTGGGAGGGGGCCGGGGCGGCCAGAGTCCTGGCGACCGCCCCTCTGGCCCTACGTCTTTTTGGTGGGGAGCAAGATTTGCTCCCCATCCGGTGCTCCGCCGGCTTTCCTGCAGCCAAACAGATGCTGCAGGAAAGTTTTGCAGCGGAGCAGGCGGCGGCTTTGTGGCCGGGCTGGCCGCAGCGAAAACACAAGTCGCTGCGATCAGTTTCGGCGGTGCATTGCTGCCTCACGTGCCCCGGTTCGAGGCAGCGGTAGCACCGCCTAGGCCTCGGCTCCAGGAGCTTCACCTGAGCCGAGACCATCCCGACCAGCAAACGGCCGGCCGCAACCTTCTTCGCCGCAGCGATGGGACAGCGCACCACCACCGTGCACAGTCCGCTCTCGCTGCGGCGCATCTCCCCCACCCTGACCTGCGCCTGAGGGCAGGCTCCGGCTTGTGCCACCGCAGCGGCGACATCCTCGGAGGAGGCCGAGTCGTCCAGCCCGGTTATCCGCATTTCGGCGGACTTCACCGGGCGGGAGATCTTGACCTCCTCAGGCGGGAACAGGGACCGAATTGTATTGGCTACCCTGTCCGCCTTGTCGCCGGAGGTGGCACCTGGGACCTCCAAAATTCTGGCCCCAGTGGCGGCAACCTTAAAGCAAACGCCTCCAGCGAGGCCCATCTCGGCGAGATTCATAGCCTGAGTGGCCCGCCGGAGGACGCTTGCGTAGGTGACGCCCTGCCGGAGCCCCTCCTCCGTCAGCTCCACCACAACGGCGGTGGAGCGTGGAGGGCGCAGGTCGGCTGGGCGGAGGCCCTTCTTTTTATTAACGACCTGGGGAGTCCGGGAGGCCTTCTTCTTCTTCTTGCGCTTCCTCCTGGTGACCTCCGTCCATGGCTGTTCAGCCGAGGTAGAGGCCACTGGGGCGGGTTGGGGCTGGGGGGCGGGACGCGACGGCGTCACAGTGACGATCGCCTTCCCCTTCCTTTCCTTCCCCTTCTTTTTCCCCTTGGAGGAGGAAGCCGGCAGTGTGGGGGCAGATGTCTGCCGTGCCACTGGCTGGCCGGAGGGCGCCGGGCGAGCCGGCGCGCCCCCGACCATGCGGGGACGGCCCCCGAGCGGAGGGCCCGGGATCGGGACGGGCGCGAGGCCACAGCTGGCCAGGCACGCTTCTACCACGTTGCGCGCCTGAGCCACTGTGGCGCGCATCAGGTCGTCCGCCCAGGCGGGACGCCGGTCCTCCGCGGGAGTAAGGGGCTGCACTGTGCGCCGCGGGAGGGGCGGGAACTCCTCCCGGGGCCCCTTGGCAGACTTTGGCTTTGCAGCGTCGGCCCGAGCGGCAGTGGCAGCGGCCGCCTTCATGGCCGTCACCTCCGCCCGGAGCTCCGCCAGCTGCCTGTGCAGCCCCTCGTTCTCCGACCTCCAGCGCCTCTGTAGGTCGGACGAAGTCCGCCCCCACAGATTGAAGAAGGCCTCCCTCATGTCTTCTGTCGCCGTTTTAAGGTCCCGGACAAACCCACCCTTCAGGTTGCCGGACCGGGCCGCCACCCTCAGGACGGTCTCGGCTCCAGCCTCGAACCGTTGCCTGAGGTCGGCAACCGAGTCCCCTCCCGAAGGGGACGCATCCGCGACCTCAGCCGCCTTGCGGAGGTCCCGACGGGCAGGCAAAGTCTGCCCGTGGACCTTCCTCGCGGAGGGAGGCGGCATCGGGGAGCCAGCCCTTCCTAAACAGGGCGTCCCCTCCGCTACCTCCACCTCCGTGTCCGATCCAGCATCGGACGCGTGGTGCGACGTCTTCCGGCGCTTCGCGGAAGCGCCGGGTGCCGCCCAGAACTTGAGGGTGAGGGAGGCAGAGCTATCCTCCCCCTCCTCCCTCTCCCGTCGAGCCGCCGACGAGCACCGGCTCTGAGGCCGACTGGCCTCCGAGCCCGAGCCCGCCCGCGACTCGACGTCCATATCAGTGCCGGTGCCGGCGCTGAGCACGCTCGAGAAGGAATCGCTGCGCGCCAGCGCCGCCACCCGACACCTCGACCGTGTTTTCGGCACGCCCGGGACACTGTCCCCGGCCGTGACAAAGCGACCTATGGAGTCGCGCAATGGCACTCCATGCTCCTCCATCTTCTTCTCTTCATCTGGTTTGGTTTTATTCAATTTCTCCATTTTATATGTTTGGCCCCCCGAGGTTGGGCAGCAGACGCGAAAGCGCGCCTGCAGCGCCCCGAAGAATGGGGACCAAACGACGAAAATGGGCTGTAAAGTCCCACCGGCTGTCGAGCAAAAGACCCAAATATTTCAGGGTTTGCTCGACGCCGATGCGGACCCCTCCTACCATGATATGGGCCCCTGGAGGTGGCCGGTTCCGAGGGCCGTGAAAACAAACGGCCTCGGACTTCGACAGGGCCACCTCGAGGCCCAACCGCCGGATACGACCAACGACTTGTGCGACCCCAGCGGTCGCCAGTATGGCCGCCGCCCGGTGCGACTTACCCCTCGCCGTGACAAGCGTGTCGTCGGCGTAACAAATGACGCCGACGCCACGGAGGAGCGCACCTCGCAGCACCCAGTCGTAACCGATGTTCCACAGGAGCGGACCCAGAACCGATCCCTGTGGAACACCGCACGACATCTCTCGCCGACTCCAACCGTCGTGACCCGGGTAGACTACTACCCTCTCCGATAGATATGCCCCGACTATGCGGCGGAGGTAGGTCGGCACTCGATGGAAAATGAGTGCCGCCCTGATACAACTCCAGGGCAAGGTGTTGAAAGCATTCGCGATGTCAAGAGACACCGCGAAGACGACCTCGCCCCGGGACACCGCATCCTCCGCCAGGCTCCTCACTTGCAGAACTGCATCAATTGTAGAGCGCCCGCGACGGAAACCATATTGGTTGTCCGCCAGATCCGGACCCACAGAAGAAAGACGCTGGACGAGGCGCTCCGCGATAACAAACTCAAACAGTTTAGCCACCTCGTCCAGCAACACAATGGGCCGGTAGGCGGACGGACTGTCCGCCGGGCGCCCTTCCTTCCTGATCAGGACCAGTTTCCCCACCTTCCACTGGCGCGGAAACTGGCCCTGCTGCAAACACTCGGTGAGGAGCCCCTTAAGTCGGGGCGCGAGCTCTTCGAGGACCAGGGCCAATGCACGACCCGGAATGCCGTCGGGCCCTGGGGCGGTGTTTTTCGAGCGAAGTCTCGACACCGCCGCTCGCAACTCTACTTGGGTCACTTCGGGAACCACGTCGTCGTCAAAGTCCGCGCTGGACGCCATGGAAGGCAGAACCATCGGCGGAGGAGTGTGCTCCGCCCGTGAAGGGAACAGAGCGGCCACCACCTCCTCAACCAACTGTGGCCGGAGACTCTGGGACAAAGGGGGCGCCCAGGGGCGAAGTTTGCCCCTGACCATAAGATATGGACGCCCCCAGGGATTACCGTCCAGAGTCCCCAGCAGCTCCTGGCGGGCCTCGTCCTTGGCCCGCTTGATGGATATTTTGAGGAGCTTCCTGGCCGCTCTGTAGACCTCGTACAGTTCCGCCTCCCTGGCGTCAAAATCGGGAGGGCGGCGACGCCTCCTACGAAGCCGGATGTACTGGCGCCGGGCCACCACGCAAGAATGGCGTAGATGACCAATGTGGTCCGACCACCAGTACACCCGACGCCTACTTGGGATATTTCCAGGCACTCTAGGCATCGCCGCATCACAAATTTGAGTGATGGCCTCCCGGAACCACTCGGCCTCCATCTCGACATTGTCAGGCCTGGCCGGTGCTGGCACCCAGGCCTGAACGATGGAGGCTTCCAGGAGGATCTCCCGATTCAGCTTTTTCAAAGCCCAACGCGGACCGCCCCCAATCGGGGCCCTTGGGGCCGGGGGGTCGGAGGTCTGGGCGGAGACGTCGAACCGTATATACCGGTGGTCCGACAATGTCTCCACCTCCTCGACGACACGCCAGCCTTGGACACGGCGTGCTAGCGCGGGGCTGGCAAAAGAGACGTCAATAACTGACCCGCCCCGCTGACGCACGCACGTGTGCACTGACCCACGATTGAGGACTAGCAGGCCGTTTTCTACGGCCCACTCCTCGAGCAATTCACCCCTCGCGTCCGTGGTCGCGGAACCCCAAGCCGAGGATTTGGCATTGAGGTCCCCGACGACGAGCACGGGCCGAGGGTGGCTTCGAGCGACGACGACGTTCAGTTCGAGGAGATACTCCTCGAAGTCGGCGAGAGGTCGGTTGGGTGAGAAATAACCACCCACCACAACCGCTTCTCCTACGAGTGCTGCGACGCAGCCCCGTCCCCGACGATGTTCTCGAAGGACGGGGTGCCGGCGGCGGCCGGCGAAATTAACGCCACCGAGCCATCCAGATCCCCTACCCAGTCAGCCCTGGGGGGGACAAAATAGGGCTCGGCGACGATGGCGACATGAATTGACCACTGCGCCATGCTCTGGAGGAGAAGATCCTGAGCCCTGGCGCAGTGGTTTAAATTGCACTGGAGGAGACGGAGGCGTGGAGTCATTACGTCTCCATACTGACCTCCGCCCCTCCAACTGCGGGAGCGGCAACCTTTGTTGCCGACGTCGAGGCAGGCGACCTTGGGGCTAGTTTTTTCTGGGTGGCGGTGCACCCTTTGCCACCCGCCCGATGCTCCGCTGGTTTGCCCGACGCCGCACACAAAACGCAATGCGGCGTGGCCTCGCACGTAGCGGCCACGTGACCGGGCTGACCGCAACGGAAGCAGCGGCCGGTGCAGTCAACCCGTGAGGGGCACATGACTCCCACGTGGCCGCTGGATAAGCAGCGGTAGCATCGGGCGAGCCTGGGCTCCAACGCTTTAATTTGCGCCGACACCCAACCCACCAGAAGACGTCGGCCATCGGCCAGTTTCTTGGCGGCGGCGACGGGACAGCTAATAATGGCCGTCCCCATTGCGGCGCGGCCCTGCTTGATTTCGCCACATTTTATCTGCTCCGCAGGGCACCCTCCGGTCTTGGCGACGGCAGCGACGACCTCTTCTTTCGTTACTGAGTCATCCAGGCCCGTAATGCGCAAATCAACACATTTTGTGGGCCTGGAGACGCGGACCTCTTCTGACTCTAACACCTGACGGAGACTTTCCGCCAGGTGGTCCGCCTGGTCGCCGCTTGCGACTCCCGGCACTTCAATTAGGCGGGCACCGGTCTGGGTAGTCCGGCACCTCAAGCCTCCTGTTATGCCCAGTTTGCCGGGGTCGATCGCCGTCCGCGCCTTCTTGAGGAGCTCCGCGTATGTGGCACCTCGCTCGATGGCAGCCGGCTGCAGTGTTAGGACCACCGCAGTTGAGCGAGGGGCCTGAAGCTTCCTCGCCGCCTTTTTGGCCGCCTGCCTTGCCTTCTTGGCCGCCTTCTTCCTCTTCTTTGCCTCCTCCTTCTTCTTGCCGACAACCTCCCAATTGTCGGCTCTGCGTGCGGTGGCAATTGGTCGTTCCACAGGAGGGGCGGGGCGTTCCTTGGGAGCTGCAGGAACGCGCTTGACCTGCTGTCTTTTCCTGCCCTTCTGACCGGCAGGAACATCTGTGACGGCCGCTGGAACAGCTGCTGGGGGTCGCGAGGCCCTTACTTTTGCCGCGTAAGTTGCTTGCGGCGCAGGCGTCGGGGAAGAAGGCGGTGGAGGCTGTCTCCGATCTGCAGCTAGAGGAGGGCGCAGCAGCCGGCCCTCCATAACGGAGAGTTTGGCACGGAACTCTCCGAGTTCCTGCCGGACAAGCGCCACGAGCTCCGACTCCTTTTTATTCGCGTCCTGGTCTTGCCTTTTCTCAAATGCCTCCTGGCGTCGCTTGAGCTCGGTAACCTCCTGCGCAAGGCGAGCGTTTTCAGTTTGCAGCTTTTGGACCTCTTCACTGGCTGTGCGGCTGAAGACGGCCTCCGAAATGTCCCGAATGGCCTCAATTGCCTCCTTCAGGGTCTTTTGACAGGTGCCCTTAAGGCCCTTCGACTTCTTCGAGACAAGACGGATAGCCTCCAGGGCGTCACACAGCCGGGTCTTCAACTGGGACACCGGCAGGTCCTCGGCATCCGGCTCCACCACCAGCTGCTGCCTTCCAGCAGCGACACGCTGGGCTGCCGCAGCAATGACGCTGTCCTCCTCGGACGTGCGCTCCTCGGCTTCGGCCTTCCGCAACGCGGCTGCAAGTTCGGCCTTCGCCTGACCCAGACCCACGTACCTGCCGTGGGTGGGCGGGCGACCGCGTCCACGTCGGGCCGTCGGCACCTTCGCAGCCGATGCCGCGTCCTCACTGGAGCCGTCCGACTCCGACTCCTGCGCTGACCGCAACCGTTTACGTGGAGCTTTCTCCGGTGTCGTTTCCGAAAGCTCCATAACGTCACTATCGTGCTCCGATGGCACGTAGTCCTCATCCTCCTCGGAGCGCGCAGAACTAGGCGTGCGCGACTCCCTTAACATCTTTTTTTTTAAAATAGATTTTATAGATTGTTCCATGACGAATCCCACGAGTATGGGAGAAATAAATGTCGACCCGGGCAGAGATCCCGATACCCGGGCAAGCCTATTACTACAGGGGGACGGCAGGTACCCTGAGGGGCCGCACTAGAGACTGAACTACCCATCAGCCATGCATCTCCTCGCCGTGCGGCAGCAACTTGAGATTCGGGGTGGTTTTTATAGAGGGCCACTCCCTCGCAGTCCGGGCGGTGAAGCCAAGACCCTCGGTCCCGTCAGCAGCCGCGAGACGTGATCCACGACACTGCACACTACGGGGTTACGATATGCTCTAGACGGTGACAATGGGGACAAAAGTCAAAAGAAAGGGGGGAGCAAAACAAAAGGGAGGGGAAAACAAAGTGGACGCAGAACCACAAAAGGGGGGGGGGGGACAAAACAAAGGGGGCAAAGAAAGGGGGGGGAAGAGTCGTCTGAATGACGAAAAGGGACCCCGTTGTCTGTTCAGCGGCAGGGTGAGTGCACGCCGAACCCGTCAAAGCGGCTCTCCCATGTCCACTCTAAAACAGAGCGGTACTGGGAGAGCCGGGCCCAAAGAGAGGGCCTCCGGCTTGGGGATGGGACAAACGTCCATCCCCCCGCCACCGGTGCCGAACGCGACGGCACAAGGCACCGGTTGTCAGAATATTAGCCGCCAGCAATAATGAAGAGCATTATTGCCAACGTTGCCCAGGGTGTACCACGAGGAGGTTTTCTGACAAACACCCTACCCTAACCTAACCTAACCTTTTTTTTTTTTTTTTAACGTGGGGGAATGCTTGATGCATACCCCTCCGCGGGGGCGGGCGGAGGGGTTATGTCGGACTCGCCGGGGTAAAAGAAAGATGTTAAGAAGAAAATGTACCTCCCGGGATACCGACTAAACCTACCACGGTGTTCCTCGACAAAACCACTATCGACGGGGCCGCGCGAATCACTTTCGCATGCGGTCGCGACCCCGCCGAGGATTCGGCCCGCCGTATGAAACGGCAGGCCACTACACGAAAGACCTACCCAAAGGCACTCCTCACAAATTATCCCTACTGTCCCCCCTAGAGGGGAGACGGACTCGAAACAACAGAGGCGCGCGTGGGAACACGCACGCCGCCTCTCGGACCTGGTGCTGAACGGATGGCGGGCAGGCCCACAAAGCCCGCCACCCCCAGGTCAATCCTCAGGGTGGCTGGAGGTCGTCCCGCGCCCTCCGGCGCCCGGCTCTGCGGTTGGGGAGAGGGTTCAAACGCTCCCTCTCCCGCTCCGCCGCCTCCTTGATGGAAATGACTTCCTCACAGAAGGAGGCGACGGCGTTCCACGACCTCTCACTCCGGACCATAGACTGAACTACGGCCGGGAGCGAGAGGGCAACCAATCCGACTGCCGCGATCAACTCACGGCGCTGCGATGCCCAAGCGGGGCAAACCGCCAGAGTGTGCAGCGCCGTGTCCTCTACAACGTCGCGGCAGTCGCCGCAGTGGTGACAACCGGGCGTCTCTTGCCGGCGTATACGACACAGGAACTGGCCAAAACAACCGTGGCCAGTCATTACCTGTGTCAGCCGGAAGGTGAGGGCGCCATGGCGCCTCTCCAGCCACTCCTCAAACACGGGACTTACCGCCACGATCGTGGCGTGCCCGGCACTGGGGTGCACAAGTCGTTCCTTCCAATTCGCCACTAGGACCTGGCGGAGCTCGGACCTCGCCGCCTCGAGAGCGGGAAGAGCCGGTCCTTCGCCCCGAGCTAGCGCCTCCCGGCGCCAACGATAGAGCGACGCCAGGAGCGCCGCTTCCAGGTCCCATGGCATCGATCCGGCGAGGAGGCTCGCAGCCTCGAACGAGATCGTGCGGTAACCTCTTATCAACCTGACGGCCATGGCGCGCTGTGGCGCACGAAGCGCCGAAATGTTTCGGGCCGTCAGGTTGTCTGCCCATACTGGGGCCCCATAAAGGGCCATGGACCGCACGACCCCCTCGTAGAGCCTCCGGCAGGAGGTGTTTGGCCCCCCGAGGTTGGGCAGCAGGCGCGAGAGCGCGCCCGCAGCGCCCCGAAGAATGGGGACCAAACGACGAAAATGGGCTGTAAAGTCCCACCGGCTGTCGAGCAAAAGACCCAAATATTTCAGGGTCGACTCGACGCCGATGCGGACCCCTCCTACCATAATATGGGCCCCTGGAGGTGGCCGGTTCCGAGGGCCGTGAAAACAAACGGCCTCGGATTTCGACAGGGCCACCTCGAGGCCCAACCGCCGGATACGACCAACGACTTGTGCGACCCCAGCGGTCGCCAGTATGGCCGCCGCCCGGTGCGACTTACCCCTCGCCGTGACAAGCGTGTCGTCGGCGTAACAAATGACGCCGACGCCACGGAGGAGCGCACCTCGCAGCACCCAGTCGTAACCGATGTTCCACAGGAGCGGACCCAGAACCGATCCCTGTGGAACACCGCACGACATCTCTCGCCGACTCCAACCGTCGTGACCCGGGTAGACTACTACCCTCTCCGATAAGTATGCCCCGACTATGCGGCGGAGGTAGGTCGGCACTCGATGGAAAATGAGTGCCGCCCTGATACAACTCCAGGGCAAGGTGTTGAAAGCATTCGCGATGTCAAGAGACACCGCGAAGACGACCTCGCCCCGGGACACCGCATCCTCCGCCAGGCTCCTCACTTGCAGAACTGCATCAATTGTAGAGCGCCCGCGACGGAAACCATACTGGTTGTCCGCCAGATCCGGACCCACAGAAGAAAGACGCTGGACGAGGCGCTCCGCGATAACAAACTCAAACAGTTTAGCCACCTCGTCCAGCAACACAATGGGCCGGTAGGCGGACGGACTGTCCGCCGGGCGCCCTTCCTTCCTGATCAGGACCAGTTTCCCCACCTTCCACTGGCGCGGAAACTGGCCCTGCTGCAAACACTCGGTGAGGAGCCCCTTAAGTCGGGGCGCGAGCTCTTCGAGGACCAGGGCCAATGCACGACCTGGAATGCCGTCGGGCCCTGGGGCGGTGTTTTTCGAGCGAAGTCTCGACACCGCCGCTCGCAACTCTACTTGGGTCACTTCGGGAACCACGTCGTCGTCAAAGTCCGCGCTGGACGCCATAGAAGGCAGAACCATCGGCGGAGGAGTGTGCTCCGCCCTTGAAGGGAACAGAGCGGTCACCACCTCCTCAACCAGCTGTGGCCGGAGACTCTGGGACAAAGGGGGCGCCCAGGGGCGAAGTTTGCCCCTGACCATCAGATATGGACGCCCCCAGGGATTACCGTCCAGAGTCCCCAGCAGCTCCTGGCGGGCCTCGTCCTTGGCCCGCTTGATGGATATTTTGAGGAGCTTCCTGGCCGCTCTGTAGACCTCGTACAGTTCCGCCTCCCTGGCGTCAAAATCGGGAGGGCGGCGACGCCTCCTACGAAGCCGGATGTACTGGCGTCTGGCCGTCACGCAAGAAGAGCGCAGGTCGGCTATGTGGTCCGACCACCAGTACACCCGACGCCTAGCTGTAACAGCCAGAGGAACTCTAGGCATCGCCGCATCACACACTTGTGTTATGGCCTCCCGGAACCACTCGGCCTCCATCTCGACATTGTCAGGCCTGGCCGGTGCTGGCACCCAGGCCTGAACGATGGAGGCTTCCAGGAGGACCTCCCGATTTAGCTTTTTTAAAGCCCAACGCGGACCGCCCCCAATCGGGGCCCTTGGGGCTGGGGGGTCGGAGGTCTGGGCGGAGACGTCGAACCGTATATAACGATGGTCCGACAACGTCTCCACCTCCTCGACGACGCGCCAGCCTTGGACACGGCGTGCTAGTGCGGGGCTAGCGAAGGAAACATCGACGATCGAACCGCCCCGCTGACGCACGCACGTGTGCACTGACCCACGATTGAGAACTAGCAGGCCGTTTTCTACGGCCCACTCCTCGAGCAATTCACCCCTCGCGTCCGTGGTCGCGGAACCCCAAGCCGAGGATTTGGCATTGAGGTCCCCGACGACGAGCACGGGCCGAGGGTGGCTTCGAGCGACGACGACGTTCAGTTCGAGGAGATACTCCTCGAAGTCGGCGAGAGGTCGGTTGGGTGAGAAGTAACCGCCCACCACAACCGCTTCTCCTACGAGTGCTGCGACGCAGCCCCGTCCCCGAACGATGTTCTCGAAGGACGGGGTGCCGGCGGCGGCCGGCGAAATTAACGCCACCGAGCCATCCAGATCCCCTACCCAGTCAGCCCTGGGGGGGACAAAATAGGGCTCGGCGACGATGGCGACATGAATTGACCACTGCGCCATGCTCTGGAGGAGAAGATCCTGAGCCCTGGCGCAGTGGTTTAAGTTGCACTGGAGGAGACGGAGGTGTGGAGGCATTACGTCTCCATACTAACCTCCGCCCCTCCAACTGCGGGAGCGGCAACCTTTGTTGCCGACGTCGAGGCAGGCGACCTTGGGGCTAGTTTTTTCTGGGTGGCGGCGCACCCTTTGCTACCCGCCCGATGCTCCGCTGGTTTGCCCGACGCCGCACACAAAACGCAATGCGGCGTGGCCTCACACGTAGCGGCCACGTGACCGGTCTGACCGCAACGGAAGCAGCGGCCGGTGCAGTCAACCCGTGAGGGGCACATGACTCCCACATGGCCGCTGGATAAGCAGCGGTAGCATCGGGCGAGCCTGGGTTCCAACGCTTTAATTTGCGCCGACACCCACCCCACCAGAAGACGTCGGCCATCGGCCAGTTTCTTGGCGGCGGCGACGGGACAGCTAATAATGGCCGTCCCCATTGCGGCGCGGCCCTGCTTGATTTCGCCACATTTTATCTGCTCCGCAGGGCACCCTCCGGTTTTGGCGACGGCAGCGACGACCTCTTCTTTCGTTACTGAGTCATCCAGGCCCGTAATGCGCAAATCCACGCATTTTTGCGGCCTGGAGACGCGGACCTCTTCCGGTTCCAACACCTGGCGGAGACTTTCCGCCAGGCGGTCCGCCTGGTCGCCGCTTGTGACTCCCGGCACTTCGATAAGGCGGGCACCGGTCTGGGTAGTCCGGCACCGCAAGCCTCCCGTTATTCCCAGTTTGCCGGGGTCGATCGCCGTCCGCGCCTTCTTGAGAAGCTCCGCGTATGTTGTCCCTCGCTCAATGGCAGCTGGCTGCAGTGTGAGGACCACTGCAGTGGAGCGAGGGGCTTGGAGCTTCCTCGCCGCCTTTTTAGCTGCCTGCCTGGCCTTCTTGGCCGCCTTCTTTTTCTGCTTAGCTGCCTCTTTCTTTTTACCGACGACCTCCCAGTCATCAGCCTCGCGTACGGTGGCAGCAGGTTGCTTCCGTCTTTAGTTGTGTCACCGGCAGGTCTTCAGCATCCGGCTCCACCAACGGCTGCTTCCGTCCTGCGGTGACTCTCCGGGCTGCCGCAGCAATTACGCTGTCCTCCTCGGACGTGCGCTCTTCTTCGTCGGCCTTCCGCAGTGCGGCGGCAAGTTCGGCTTTGGCCTGGCCCAGACCCACGTATCTACCGTGGGTGGGCGGACGACCGCGTCCACGTCTCGCTGTTGGCACCTTCGCAGCCGACACCGCGTCCTCACCTGAGCCTTCCGACTCCTCCGAGACCTGCGTAGACCGCAAGCGCTTTCGTGTAACTCTCTCCGGACTAAAGTCCGAGGACACGACTTCAACATCGTGCTCCGACGGCACGTACTCTTCATCTTCCGATCGCGCAGAACTAGGCGTGCGCGACCTACTCTCCCTCACAACCTTCTTCTTTAAAATTGATTTAGTATTTTGAGTTTCCATATTAAGACCCACGAGTATGGGAGAAATAAACGTCGACCCGGGCAGAGATCCCGATACCCGGGCAAGCCTAATACAACAGGGGGACGGCAGGTACCCTGAGGGGGCCGCACTAGTGACTGAACTACCCATCAGCCATGCATCTCCTCGCCGTGCGGCAGCAACTTGAGATTCGGGGTGGTTTTTATAGAGGGCCACTCCCTCGCAGTCCGGGCGGTGAAGCCAAGACCCTCGGTCCCGTCAGCAGCCGCGAGACGTGATCCACGACACTGCACACTACGGGGTTACGATATGCTCCAGACGGTGACAACGGGGACAAAAGTCAAAAGAAAGGGAGCAAAACAAAAGGGAGGGGAAAACAAAGTGGACTCAGAACCACAAAAGGGGGGGGGGGGACAAAACAAAGGGGCAAAGAAAGGGGGGAGAATCGTCAGAGTGACGAAAAGGGACCCCGTTGTCTGTTCAGCGGCAGGGTGAGTGCACGCCGAACCCGTCAAAGCGGCTCTCCCATGTCCACTCTAAAACAGAGCGGTACTGGGAGAGCCGGGCCCAAAGAGAGGGCCTCCGGCTTGGGGATGGGACAAACGTCCATCCCCCCGCCACCGGTGCCGAACGCGACGGCACAAGGCACCGGTTGTCAGAATATTAGCCGCCAGCAATAATGAAGAGCATTATTGCCAACGTTGCCCAGGGTGTACCACGAGGAGGTTTTCTGACAAACACCCTTTTTTTTTTTTTTTTTTTTTAACGTGGGGGAATGCTTGATGCATACCCCTCCGCGGGGGCGGGCGGAGGGGTTATGTCGGACTCGCCGGGGTAAAAGAAAGATGTTAAGAAGAAAATGGACCTCCCGGGATACCGACTAAACCTACCACGGTGTTCCTCGACAAAACCACTATCGACGGGGCCGCGCGAATCACTTTCGCATGCGGTCGCGACCCCGCCGAGGTTTCGGCCCGCCGTATGAAACGGCAGGCCACTACACAAAAGACCTACCCAAAGGCACTCCTCACAAGTTATCCCTACTGTCCCCCCTGGAGGGGAGACGGACTCGAAACAACAGAGGCGCGCGTGGGAACACGCACGCCGCCTCTCGGACCTGGTGCTGAACGGATGGCGGGCAGGCCCACAAAGCCCGCCACCCCCAGGTCAAACCTCAGGGTGGCTGGAGGTCGTCTCGCGCCCTCCGGCGCCCGGCTCTGCGGTTGGGGAGAGGGTTCAAACGCTCCCTCTCCCGCTCCGCCGCCTCCTTGATGGAAATAACTTCCTCACAAAAGGAGGCGACGGCGTTCCACGACCTCTCACTCCGGACCATAGACTGAACTACGGCCGGGAGCGAGAGGGCAACCAATCCGACTGCCGCGATCAACTCACGGCGCTGCGATGCCCAGGCGGGGCAAACCGCCAAAGTGTGCAGCGCCGTGTCCTCTACAAAGTCGCGGCAGTCGCCGCAGTGGTGACAACCGGGCGTCTCTTGCCGGCGTATACGACACAGGAACTGGCCAAAACAACCGTGGCCAGTCATTACCTGTGTCAGCCGGAAGGTGAGGGCGCCATGGCGCCTCTCCAGCCACTCCTCAAACACGGGACTTACCGCCACGATCGTGGCGTGCCCGGCACTGGGGTGCACAAGTCGTTCCTTCCAATTCGCCACTAGGACCTGGCGGAGCTCGGACCTCGCCGCCGCGAGAGCGGGAAGAGCCGGTCCTTCGCCCCGAGCTAGCGCCTCCCGGCGCCAACGATAGAGCGACGCCAGGAGCGCCGCTTCCAGGTGCCATGGCATCGATCCGGCGAGGAGGCTCGCAGCCTCGAACGAGATCGTGCGGTAGCCTCGTATCAACCTGACGGCCATGGCGCGCTGTGGCGCACGAAGCGCCGAAATGTTACGGGCCGTCAGGTTGTCCACCCAAACTGGGGCCCCGTACAGGGCCATGGACCGCACGACCCCCTCGTAGAGCCTCCGGCAGGAGGTGTTTGGCCCCCCGAGGTTGGGCAGCAGGCGCGAGAGCGCGCCCGCAGCGCCCCGAAGAATGGGAGCCAAACGACGAAAATGGGCTGTAAAGTCCCACCGGCTGTCGAGCAAAAGACCCAGATATTTCAGGGTCGACTCGACGCCGATGCGGACCCCTCCTACCATAATATGGGCCCCTGGAGGTGGCCGGTTCCGAGGGCCGTGAAAACAAACGGCCTCGGACTTGGACAGGGCCACCTCGAGGCCGAACCGCCGGATACGACCAACGACTTGTGCGACCCCAGCGGTCGCCAATATGGCCGCCGCCCGGTGCGACTTACCCCTCGCCGTGACAAGCGTGTCGTCGGCGTAACAAATGACGCCGACGCCACGGAGGAGCGCACCTCGCAGCACCCAGTCGTAACCGATGTTCCACAGGAGCGGACCCAGAACCGATCCCTGTGGGACACCGCACGACATCTCTCGCCGACTCCAACCGTCGTGACCCGGGTAGACTACTACCCTCTCCGATAGATATGCCCCGACTATGCGGCGGAGGTAGGTCGGCACTCGATGGAAAATGAGTGCCGCCCTGATACAACTCCAGGGCAAGGTGTTAAAGGCATTCGCGATGTCAAGAGACACCGCGAAGACGACCTCGCCCCGGGACACCGCATCCTCCGCCAGGCTCCTCACACGCTGTACAGCGTCGATTGTGGAGCGCCCGCGGCGGAAACCATATTGGTTTTCCGCCAAATCCGGACCCACTGATGACAGACGCTGGACGAGGCGCTCCGCGATAATAAACTCGAACAGTTTAGCCACCTCGTCCAGCAACACAATGGGCCGGTAGGCGGACGGAGAGTCCGCCGGGCGCCCCTCCTTCCTGATCAGGACCAGTTTCCCCACCTTCCACTGGCGCGGAAACTGGCCCCGAACTAGACACTCACAGAGGAGCCCCCTGAGCCGGGGCGCGAGCTCCTCAAGGACCAGGGCCAATGCAAGACCTGGAATGCCGTCGGGCCCTGGTGCGGTGTTTTTCGAGCGAAGTCTCGACACCGCCGCTCGCAACTCTATTTGGGTCACTTCGGGAACCACGTCGTCGTCAAAGTCCGCGCTGGATGCCATGGAAGGCAGAACCATCGGCGGCGGAGTGTGCTCCGCCCGTGAGGGAAACAGAGCGGCCACCACCTCCTGTACCAACTGTGGCCGGAGACTCTGGGACAAGGGGGGCGCCCAGGGGCGAAGCTTGCCCCTGACCATAAGATATGGACGCCCCCAGGGATTACGGTCCAGAGTCCCCAGCAGCTCTTGGCGGGCCTCATCCTTGGCCCGCTTTATGGCTATCTTCAGGAGCCTCTTGGCCGCCCTGTAGGCCTCATACAGTTCCGCCTCCCTGGCGTCAAAATCGGGAGGGCGGCGACGCCTCCTACGAAGCCGGATGTACTGGCGTCGGGCCACCACGCATGAATGGCGTAACTGACCGATGTGGTCGGACCACCAGTACACCCGGCGCCTAGCTGGTAGATTTCGAGGCACTCTAGGCATCGCCGCATCACAAATTTGAGTGATGGCCTCCCGGAACCACTCGGCCTCCATCTCGATATTGTCAGGCCTGGCCGGTGCTGGCACCCAGGCCTGAACGATGGAGGCTTCCAGGAGGACCTCCCGATTTAGCTTCCTTAAAGCCCAACGCGGACCGCCCCCAATCGGGGCCCTTGGGGCTGGGGGGTCGGAGGTCTGGGCGGAGACGTCGAACCGTATATAACGATGGTCCGACAACGTCTCCACCTCCTCGACGACGCGCCAGCCTTGGACACGGCGCGCTAGTGCGGGGCTAGCAAAAGACACACTGCACTGTGCTGTGCTGTGCGTCGTGGGAGAGGCGGAAACTCCTCCCGCGGCCCTCTGACAGGCTTCGGTTTGGCGGCGTCGACCCGAGCGGTAGTGGCTGCGGCCGCCTTCATGGCCGTCACCTCCGCCCGGAGCTCCGCCAGCTGCCTATGCAGCCCCTCATTCTCCGACCTCCAGCGCCTCTGTAGGTCGGACGAAGTCCGCCCCCACAGATTGAAGAAGGCCTCCCTCATGTCTTCTGTCGCCGTTTTAAGGTCCCGGACAAACCCCCCCTTCAGGTTGCCGGACGGGGCCGCCACCCTCAAGACGGTCTCGGCTCCAGCCTCGAACCGTTGCCTGAGGTCGGCAACCGAGTCCCCTCCCGAAGGGGACGCATCCGCGACCTCAGCCGCCTTGCGGAGGTCCCGACGGGCAGGCAAAGGTTGCCCGTGGACCTTCCTCGCGGAGGGAGGTGGCATCGGGGAACCAGCCCTTCCTACACAGGGCGTCCCCTCCGCTACCTCCACCTCCGTGTCCGTCCCATCGGACGCGTGGTGCGACGTTCCGTTCCGTTCCGCGAAGCGCCGGGCGCCGCCCAGAACTTGAGGGTGAGGGAGGCAGAGCTATCCTCCCCCTCCTCCCTCTCCCGTCGAGCCGCCGACGAGCACCGGCTCTGAGACCGACTGGCCTCCGAGCCCGAGCCCGCCCGCGACTCGACGTCCATATCAGTGCCGGTGCCGGCGCTGAACACGCTCGACAAGGAGTCGCTGCGCGCCAGCGCCGCCACCCGACACCTCGACCGTGTCTTTGGCACACCCGGGACACTGTCCCCAACTGTCGACGGGGGCATAACCCCCTCAACCTTCCCCTTTTTGGGGCCTTTCTTCCTCACTAATTCGGTCGCAGAGTTTGCGGACAATTCGGTGCCGGATGTTTCGCGCGGCACAACGCTGAGATGTGGGTTGCCCCCCCCAGAATACGAGGGGCAGACGGAGCCAGAAGGCTCCGTGAGGGATTCTCCAGGCGCGGCGCGCCTGGTACCCTCCTGGGGTAGGTTTTCACCTTTGACCGACATCATGATAAGTTTTTGCTGTGGCCCTAATGGCTGGGTTCCCCCCAGCCATACAGCCCCTCGCCGGGCCACCAAAAACTTGGGCTTTGGGTAATTTTTATAGAGGTTTTCTTCCTCGCAGCCCGAAGGCCCCCGGTCCTGTCAGTTCAGGATTACGGGTTGGGCCGGATGGGGGTCCATGCTGGACCGATCCACCCGCCCCAAGACCGCCCGACTGGGCAGGGCAGGAAACCCACGTTTCCCACCTCGGCCTAACGGCCACACTAGTAATTTTTTAGAGAGGTTGTCTTCCTCTATCGCGGCGTGTTGGGCCGGATGGGGGTCCATGCTGGACCGATCCACCCGCCCCAAGACCGCCCGACTGGGCAGGAAACCCAAGTTTCCCACCTCGGCCTAACGGCCACACTAGTAATTTTTTAGAGAGGTTGTCTTCCTCTATCGCCCCGTGTTGGGCCGGGTGGGGGTCCATGCTGGACCGATCCACCCGCCCCAAGACCGCCCGACTGGGCAGGACGCCTACGCTTCCCATCCCGGCCTAACGGCCCCCACTGGTAATTTTTTAAAGAGGTTTTCTTCCTCTATCCCCCCCGTCCCATCCCCGTGTCCTCTGCTAATCAGAGGAACACGTGGAGAGACCCCCATACGCGGCCCTCGCGGGCCGATAATCCCGAGACAAGATGCCTCGGGTTCCCTATGCGTGCCAGAGTATTAGCCACGAGTAATAATGCCCCCGAAAGGACATTATTACCCGAGTTGCCCGGGGTGCACCGGCCCAACGTATGCTGTTCCATCCCACGAGAAGTGTGGAAAGGACCAGCAGCCGTCAGGCACACTGGGAGGTTCTCTGGCCACACACCCCAACCTAACCTAACCTTTTTTTTTTTTTTTTTTTTGTTACCCAGGAAAAATGCTTCATGCACTGCCCGCCGGCTAGGGGACGGCACCGGCGGGGGAGTGTGGGACTCCCAGCGAGACGCGCTGGTCTACCCACTAAAAAACCTGGGGTGTTCCCTCTCTCATCCAATAGGGGGGGGCCAGTTGGGAGCTCTAGGAGGATTCATCCATAGCAGGCCCCCCCATGTAGGTGTGCGCCGGGTCAAACGGACCCGGCCACCTCTCGTCCCCAGGGGAGAGCCTGACCGCTCTCCCCTTTCGACGGTAGAAGGCGCGCGGGAACACCGCGCGCGCCCTCTCGGGGTTCCTAATTTACGGGTGGCAGGGTCCCCTCAGGCCTTGCCACCCGGAACCCTTAAGTGGGGGGCAGGAGAGCGACAAAAGCGCGTCTCCTGCGCCCTCTCCTCCGGCGGCGGACTTCCGGGGCGTAAGGATCATCCTCACGCCCCCGTTCCGCCGCCTCCTTCTGCGAGATGACAGTCTCGCAGAAGGACCTCATTGCGCCCCAGCACCTGTCGTCGCCGACCATCCTGGATATGACGGTCGGCAACGAGAGGTCGGGGCCAATCACAGCGACCAGGGCGCAGCGCTCCACGGCCCACGCCGGACACTCCTCCAGCGTGTGCTGCGCCGTGTCCTGGTCACACTCCTCACAATGGTTGCACCTGGTTGTCGGCTCCCTACCGGCTATCTTGCAGAGGTACTCCCCGAAACAGCCGTGTCCGGAGAGCACCTGAGTAAGCCGGTAGGTGAGCGGTCCGCGCCGTCTGTCCGTCCACTGTCTTAGTACCGGACGGACAGCCTCGACGGTCCTCACCCCGTAGCGGGGCTGGGCCAGTCTGTCTTCCCACTTCTCCTCAAGGACCAGTCGAGCCTGGGACCTTCGCGTCTCCACCGCACAATGCGTGGGTTCCTCGCCATGGAGCCGGAGGTCCGCGCGCCAGTAATACACTGACGCCTGGACCTCCGCCTCCAAATCCCAAGGCGGCGATGCCGCCAAAACGCACGCCGCCTCATAGGAGACGGTGCGGTACGCCCGCGACACCCTGATCGCCATCGCCCTCTGCGGTCTCCTCAGGAGGGCGACGTTGCGGCGATCGAGGGCGTCGGCCCAAATGGGCGCTCCGTAGAGCGCCATCGACCGCACCACCCCCAAATAGAGGCGGCGGCAGACGACACTCGGCCCCCCGATATTCGGCAGCAAAGAGCTAAGCGCTCCTGCCGCCGACATCAGCCGGGGGGCCAGGCGGCTAAAATGGACGCGAAAGTTCCAGCGGCCGTCGAGGTGGAGCCCCAAGTATTTCATACTCGGCTCCACCCCGATGCGGACCCCTCCAACGATGATGTGGGCATCTGGTGGCGGCGCCCGCCGAGGCCCATGAAATAATAGGGCCTCGGACTTTTCCAGCGCCACCTCCAGTCCCAACATCCTAATCCTGCCGACAACCAGGGCAACTCCAGCCGTGGCAAGACGGGCAGCTGCCCCGTAATCCTCTCCCCGGGCCGTCACCAGCGTGTCGTCGGCGTAACAAGTTACGCCGACTCCCGGGGGCAGGGCGCCCCGCAGCACCCAGTCGTAGCCGATGTTCCACAGGATCGGACCCAGAACCGATCCCTGTGGAACACCGCACGACACCTCCCTCCGGAACGTCTCTCCGTTCCGCCCCACACAAAACACACTCCTCTGGTGCAGGTAGTCCCCGACTATTCGGCGCAGATAGGGAGGCACCCCATGAAATCGGAGCGCCTCCCTGATAGTCGCCCACGGCAGGGTGTTGAACGCGTTGGCGATGTCTAAGGACACCGCCAACATCACCCCGCGCGAGGCGACCGCCTCTTCCGAGAGGGCCTTGACGCGACTAATCGCGTCAATCGTCGACCGGCCCTCCCGGAAACCGAACTGGACTTCGGACAAGTCGGGGCCCACCCGCACCAGGTGCCTGGAGAGGCGGGCAACCACAACACGCTCAAAGAGCTTACCCACCTCATCCAGCAGCACTATGGGGCGGTACGCGGAGGGAGAGTCCGCGGGGCGGCCCTCCTTTCTCAGGAGGACCAGCTTACCCGTCTTCCACCTGGAAGGGAACCGTCCCGACTCCAGACAGGCGCTAAACAGCCTGAGGAGCCGGTCCCCTAGGGCGTCATAGGCCAAAACCCAGGCGCGGCCAGGAATTCCGTCCGGCCCCGGGGCGGTATTTTTACCCCGGAGCCGCATCATTGCCGCGCCGAGCTCCGCCATTGTAACTTCTGGCGCCCCGGCATCAGCACCGCCCTCCTCAATTTCGGGCGGCGCCATTACGGGAGGCGGGTGCTCCGCTCTCGAAGGAAAGAGAGCGGAGACCACCTCCTCCAATTGCCGGGGCTGGAGACTCTCGGTGACCGGTGGGGCCCAGGGGCGCAACTTGCCCCTGACCGCCTTGTACGGACGGCCCCACGGATCTGCCTCGAGAGTCCCCAGGAACTCTTCCCATCTTTGGGTTTTGGCCTCGCTGATGGCGGACTGCAGGGCGTACTTTCGCAGTTTGTACGCATCCCGCAGCCGTGCCTCCACGGTCTGGTCACGGTACCGCCTGCGTCGGCGGTACCTAGTGTACTGGCGACGCGCCGCAATGCACGCGGCGCGTTTCTCGCTGATGTCTTCAGACCACCAGTACACCTGACGCCTCGGAGGTCGAGCACTGGCCCGGGGCATCGACGCGTCACAAATCAGCGTCATCGCGCCCCGGAACCACTCTGCCTCTAGCTCGACCTCCACAGGCCCTTCGCCCATCGGGGTCCAGGCCTGGACGATGGAGGCTTCCACCAGCACGTCTACATTGAGACGTTTCAACGCCCATCGTGGGGACGACGGGGTGTGCACTCTCCTCGGGCGATCGTCCGGGATCGCTGGTGAGGCGGAGACGTCGAACCGCACGTAACGGTGGTCCGACAGAGACTCCGCCTCGACCAGCACTTGCCAGTCCCGGACGCGGCGCGCTACGGCAGGGCTTGCAAACGAAATGTCCACAATGGACTCGCCCTGCCAGCGCACGCACGTGGCGACCGAACCCCGGTTCAGAACCACGAGGCCGGTCGCAATCGCCCACTCCTCCAGCGCGTCGCCGCGAGCGTCCGTGACAGGGGATCCCCAAGCCGTTGATTTGGCATTGAAGTCCCCCGCCACCACGACCGGACGCGATGGGTACCGATTAATCACGGCCCCCACCGCGCCCAAAAATCGCTCAAACTCGGCGAGGCGCCGGTTCGGAGAGAAGTACACCCCGATCAGAACGGTTCCCTCCCAATCAACACACACATAACCCTCGCCCCTGTCTGTCATCACCAGGAGCGAGGGTCCAGACGAAACAATAGCCGCCGAGCTCCCGAGGTCCCCAAACCAGTTGTGTCGGCTGGGGACGCAGTAAGGCTCGGCGACCACGGCGATGTCTATTGACCACTCCGCCATATGCTGCAACAAGATATCCTGCGCCCTGGCGGAGTGGTTAATATTCACCTGTAGGAGGCGATGGACCATAATTAATTACGTGTCCATCGCCTCCCTACTGCTCCCTGCTTGGGAGGGGGCCGGGGCGGCCAGAGTCCTGGCGACCGCCCCTCTGGCCCTACGTCTTTTTGGTGGGGAGCAAGATTTGCTCCCCATCCGGTGCTCCGCCGGCTTTCCTGCAGCCAAACAGATGCTGCAGGAAAGTTTTGCAGCGGAGCAGGCGGCGGCTTTGTGGCCGGGCTGGCCGCAGCGAAAACAAAAGTCGCTGCGATCAGTTTCGGCGGTGCATTGCTGCCTCACGTGCCCCGGTTCGAGGCAGCGGTAGCACCGCCTAGGCCTCGGCTCCAGGAGCTTCACCTGAGCCGAGACCATCCCGACCAGCAAACGGCCGGCCGCAACCTTCTTCGCCGCAGCGATGGGACAGCGCACCACCACCGTGCACAGTCCGCTCTCGCTGCGGCGCATCTCCCCCACTCTGACCTGCGCCTGAGGGCAGGCTCCGGCTTGTGCCACCGCAGCGGCGACATCATCGGAGGAGGCCGAGTCGTCCAGCCCGGTTATCCGCATTTCAGCGGACTTCACCGGGCGGGAGATCTTGACCTCCTCAGGCGTGAACAGGGACCGAATTGTAGCGGCTACCCTGTCCGCCTTGTCGCCGGAGGTGGCACCTGGGACCTCTAAAATTCGGGCCCCAGTGGCGGCAACTTTAAAACAAACGCCTCCAGCGAGGCCCATCTCGGCGAGATTCGCCTTCATGGCCTGAGTGGCCCGCCGGAGGACGCCCGCGTAGCTGACTCCCTGCCGGAGCCCCTCCTCTGTCAGCTCCACCACAACGGCGGTGGAGCGCGGGGGACGCAGGTCAGTCGGGCGGGGGCCCTTCTTTTTGTTTACTGGGGGAGCCCGGGAGACCTTCTTCTTCTTCTTCCTCTTCCTCTTGGTGACCTCCGTCCAAGGCTGTTCAGCCGACGTAGAGGCCACCGGGGCAGGTTTGGGCTGGGGGGCGGGGCGCGGCGGCGCCACAGTGGCAGTCGCCTTTCCCTTGCCCTTCCCCTTCCCCTTGGAAGAGGAAGCCGACGGTGTGGGGGCAGATGGCTGCCGTGCCACCGGTTGCGCCGGGCCAGCCGGCGCACCCCCGACCATCCGGGGGCGGCCCCCGAGCGGAGGGCCCGGGGTCGGGACGGGCGCGAGGCCACAGTTAGCCAGGCACGCTTCTACAACGTTGCGCGCCTGAGCCACTGTGGCCCGCATCAGTTCGTCCGCCCAGGCGGGACGCTTGTCCTCCGCGGGAGTGAGGGGCTGCGCTGTGCGCCGTGAGAGAGGCGGGAACTCCTCTCGCGGCCCTCTGGCAGGCTTTGGCTTTGCGGCAGGGCCCGGAGCTCCGCCAGCTGCCTATGCAGCCCCTCATTCTCCGACCTCCAGCGCCTTTGCAGGTCGGAGGAAGTCCGCCCCCACAAATGGAAGAAGGCCTCCCTCATGTCCTCCGCCGCGTTTTTGAGGTCCCGGACGAACCCCCCCTTAAGGTTGCCGGACCGGGCCGCCACCCTCAAGACGGTCTCGGCTCCAGCCTCGAACCGTTGCCTGAGGTCGGCAACCGAGTCCCCTCCCGAAGGGGACGCATCCGCGACCTCAGCCGCCTTGCGGAGGTCCCGACGGGCAGGCAAAGGTTGCCCGTGGACCTTCCTCGCGGAGGGAGGCGGCATCGGGGAACCAGCCCTTCCTACACAGGGCGTCCCCTCCGCTACCTCCACCTCCGTGTCCGACCCAGCATCGGACGCGTGGTGCGACGTCTTCCGGCGCTTCGCGGAAGCGCCGGGCGCCGCCCAGAACTTGAGGGTGCGGGAAGCGGAGCTATCCTCCCCCTCCTCCCTCTCCCGTCGAGCTGCCGACGAGCACCGGCTCTGAGGCCGACTGGCCTCCGAGCCTGAGCCCGCCCGCGACTCGACGTCCATGTCAGTGCCGGTGCCGGCGCTGAGCACGCTTGACAAAGAGTCGCTGCGCGCCAACGCCGCCACCCGACACCTCGACCGTGTTTTCGGCACGCCCGGGACACTGTCCCCGGCCGTGACAAAGCGACCTTTGGAGTCGCGCAATGGCACTCCATGCTCCTCCATCTTCTTCTCTTCATCTGGTTTGGTTTTTGGTAATTTCTCCATATAATTCCCACGAGTAGAGACGATCTAAACTCGACCCCCGGGTGACGCTCATTCCGGGGGAAGGCCTATATACTGCTGGGGGACGGCAGGTACCCAGAGGTTTTTACAACTTCGCTGTTGGGTGTTCTGAGTTTTCCTTCTCGCGGGCCGGCCAACTAAGGCAAGCCCCTCGGTCCCGTTGAGCCGCTAGACGTGATCAACGACACTCAACGGGTAACGATGTGTAGACGGAGGCAGGGTTAGGTTTCCCCTCCCCTATGTGCCCCCGCCTAATGCCAGGGCTAATGACAGCCCTCAGCCCTACGCACAACCCGCCCCGGCCTTACGGCCCCCACTGGTGATTTTTTAGAGAGGTTTTCTTCCTCTATCCCCCCCGTCTCAAATCCACGTGTCCTCTGCTAATCAGAGGAACACGTGGAGAGACCCCCATACGCGGCCCTCGCGGGCCGATAATCCCGAGACAAGATGCCTCGGGTTCCCTATGCGTGCCAGAGTATTTGCCACGAGTAATAATGCCCCCGAAAGGACATTATTACCCGAGTTGCCCGGGGTGCACCGGCCCAACGTATGCTGTTCCATCCCACGAGAAGTGTGGAAAGGACCAGCAGCCGTCAGGCACACTGGGAGGTTCTCTGGCCACACACCCCAACCTAACCTAACCTTTTTTTTTTTTTTTTTTTGTTACCCAGGAAAAATGCTTCATGCACTGCCCGCCGGCTAGGGGACGGCACCGGCGGGGGAGTGTGGGACTCCCAGCGAGACGCGCTGGTCTACCCACTAAAAAACCTGGGGTGTTCCCTCTCTCATCCAATAGGGGGGGCCAGTTGGGAACTTAGAGGATTCATCCATAGCAGGCCCCCCCATGTGGGTGTGGGCCGGGTCAAACGGACCCGGCCACCTCTCGTCCCCAGGGGAGAGCCTGACCGCTCTCCCCTTTCGACGGTAGAAGGCGCGCGGGAACACCGCGCGCGCCCTCTCGGGGTTCCTAATTTACGGGTGGCAGGGTCCCCTCAGGCCTTGCCACCCGGAACCCTTAAGTGGGGGGCAGGAGAGCGACAAAAGCGCGTCTCCTGCGCCCTCTCCTCCGGCGGCGGACTTCCGGGGCGTAAGGATCATCCTCACGCCCCCGTTCCGCCGCCTCCTTCTGCGAGATGACAGTCTCGCAGAAGGACCTCATTGCGCCCCAGCACCTGTCGTCGCCGACCATCCTGGATACGACGGTCGGCAACGAGAGGTCGGGGCCAATCACAGCGACCAGGGCGCAGCGCTCCGCGGCCCACGCCGGACACTCCTCCAGCGTGTGCTGCGCCGTGTCCTGGTCACACTCCTCACAATGGTTGCACCTGGTTGTCGGCTCCCTACCGGCTATCTTGCAGAGGTACTCCCCGAAACAGCCGTGTCCGGAGAGCACCTGAGTAAGCCGGTAGGTGAGCGGTCCGCGCCGTCCGTCCGTCCACTGTCTTAGTACCGGACGGACAGCCTCGACGGTCCTCACCCCGTAGCGGGGCTGGGCCAGTCTATCTTCCCACTTCTCCTCGAGGACCAGTCGAGCCTGGGACCTTCGCGTCTCCACCGCACAATGCGTGGGTTCCTCACCATGGAGCCGGAGGTCCGCGCGCCAGTAATACACCGACGCCTGGACCTCCGCCTCCAAATCCCAAGGCGGTGATGCCGCCAAAACGCACGCCGCCTCAAAGGAGACGGTGCGGTACGCCCGCGACACCCTGATCGCCATCGCCCTCTGCGGTTTCCTCAGGAGGGCGACGTTATGGCGATCGAGGGCGTCAGCCCAAATGGGCGCTCCATAAAGGGCAATCGACCGCACCACCCCCAAATAGAGGCGGCGGCAGACGACACTCGGCCCCCCGATATTCGGCAGCAAAGAGCTAAGCGCTCCTGCCGCCGACATCAGCCGGGGGGCCAGGCGGCTAAAATGGACGCGAAAGTTCCAGCGGCCGTCGAGGTGGAGCCCCAAGTATTTCATACTCGGCTCCACCCCGATGCGGACCCCTCCAACGATGATGTGGGCATCTGGTGGCGGCGCCCGCCGAGGCCCATGAAATAATAGGGCCTCGGACTTTTCCAGCGCCACCTCCAGTCCCAACATCCTAATCCTGCCGACAACCAGGGCAACTCCAGCCGTGGCAAGACGGGCAGCTGCCCCGTAATCCTCTCCCCGGGCCGTCACCAGCGTGTCGTCGGCGTAACAAGTTACGCCGACTCCCGGGGGCAGGGCGCCCCGCAGCACCCAGTCGTAGCCGATGTTCCACAGGATCGGACCCAGAACCGATCCCTGTGGAACACCGCACGACACCTCCCTCCGGAGCGTCTCTCCGTTCCGCCCCACACAAAACACACTCCTCTGGTGCAGGTAGTCCCCGACTATTCGGCGCAGATAGGGAGGCACCCCATGAAATCGGAGCGCCTCCCTGATAGTCGCCCACGGCAGGGTGTTGAACGCGTTGGCGATGTCTAAGGACACCGCCAACACCACCCCGCGCGAGGCGACCGCCTCTTCCGAGAGGGCCTTGACGCGACTAATCGCGTCAATCGTCGATCGGCCCTCCCGGAAACCGAACTGGACTTCGGACAAGTCGGGGCCCACCCGCACCAGGTGCCTGGAGAGGCGGGCAACAACAACACGCTCAAAGAGCTTACCCACCTCATCCAGCAGCACTATGGGGCGGTACGCGGAGGGAGAGTCCGCGGGGCGGCCCTCCTTTCTCAGGAGGACCAGCTTACCCGACTTCCACCTGGAAGGGAACCGTCCCGACTCCAGACAGGCGCTAAACAGCCTGAGGAGCCGGTCCCCTAGGGCGTCGTAGGCCAAAACCCAGGCGCGGCCAGGAATTCCGTCCGGTCCCGGGGCGGTATTTTTACCCCGGAGCCGCATCATAGCCGCGCCGAGCTCCGCCATTGTAACTTTTGGCGCCCCGGCATCAGCACCGCCCTCCTCAATTTCGGGCGGCGCCATTACGGGAGGCGAGTGCTCCGCTCTCGAAGGAAAGAGAGCGGAGACCACCTCCTCCAATTGCCGGGGCTGGAGACTCTCGGTGACCGGTGGGGCCCAGGGGCGCAACTTGCCCCTGACCGCCTTGTACGGACGGCCCCACGGATCTGCCTCGAGAGTCCCCAGGAACTCTTCCCATCTTTGGGTTTTGGCCTCGCTGATGGCGGACTGCAGGGCGTACTTTCGCTGTTTGTACGCATCCCGCAGCCGTGCCTCCACGGTCTGGTCACGGTACCGCCTGCGTCGGCGGTACCTAGTGTACTGGCGACGCGCCGCAATGCACGCGGCGCGTTTCTCGCTGATGTCTTCAGACCACCAGTACACCTGACGCCTCGGAGGTCGAGCACTGGCCCGGGGCATCGACGCGTCGCAAATCAGCGTCATCGCGCCCCGGAACCACTCTGCCTCTAGCTCGACCTCCACAGGCCCTTCGCCCATCGGGGTCCAGGCCTGGACGATGGAGGCTTCCACCAGCACGTCTACATTGAGACGTTTCAACGCCCATCGTGGGGACGACGGGGTGTGCACTCTCCTCGGGCGATCGTCCGGGATCGCTGGTGAGGCGGAGACGTCGAACCGCACGTAACGGTGGTCCGACAGAGACTCCGCCTCGACCAGCACTTGCCAGTCCCGGACGCGGCGCGCTACGGCAGGGCTTGCAAACGAAATGTCCACAATGGACTCGCCCTGCCAGCGCACGCACGTGGCGACCGAACCCCGGTTCAGAACCACGAGGCCGGTCGCAATCGCCCACTCCTCCAGCGCGTCGCCGCGAGCGTCCGTGACAGGGGATCCCCAAGCCGTTGATTTGGCATTGAAGTCCCCCGCCACCACGACCGGACGCGATGGGTACCGATTAATCACGGCCCCCACCGCGCCCAAAAATCGCTCAAACTCGGCGAGGCGCCGGTTCGGAGAGAAGTACACCCCGATCAGAACGGTTCCCTCCCAATCAACACACACATAACCCTCGCCCCTGTCTGTCATCACCAGGAGCGAGGGTCCAGACGAAACAATGGCCGCCGAGCTCCCGAGGTCCCCAAACCAGTTGTGTCGGCTGGGGACGCAGTAAGGCTCGGCGACCACGGCGATGTCTATTGACCACTCCGCCATATGCTGCAACAAGATATCCTGCGCCCTGGCGGAGTGGTTAATATTCACCTGTAGGAGGCGATGGACCATAATTAATTACGTGTCCATCGCCTCCCTACTGCTCCCTGCTTGGGAGGGGGCCGGGGCGGCCAGAGTCCTGGCGACCGCCCCTCTGGCCCTACGTCTTTTTGGTGGGGAGCAAGATTTGCTCCCCATCCGGTGCTCCGCCGGCTTTCCTGCAGCCAAACAGATGCTGCAGGAAAGTTTTGCAGCGGAGCAGGCGGCGGCTTTGTGGCCGGGCTGGCCGCAGCGAAAACAGAAGTCACTGCGATCAGTTTCGGCGGTGCATTGCTGCCTCACGTGCCCCGGTTCGAGGCAGCGGTAGCACCGCCTAGGCCTCGGCTCCAGGAGCTTCACCTGAGCCGAGACCATCCCGACCAGCAAACGGCCGGCCGCAACCTTCTTCGCCGCAGCGATGGGACAGCGCACCACCACCGTGCACAGTCCGCTCTCGCTGCGGCGCATCTCCCCCACCCTGACCTGCGCCTGAGGGCAGGCTCCGGCTTGTGCCACCGCAGCGGCGACATCCTCGGAGGAGGCCGAGTCGTCCAGCCCGGTTATCCGCATTTCGGCGGACTTCACCGGGCGGGAGATCTTAACCTCCTCAGGCGTGAACAGGGACCGAATTGTAGCGGCTACCCTGTCCGCCTTGTCGCCGGAGGTGGCACCTGGGACCTCTAAGATTCGGGCCCCAGTGGCGGCAACTTTAAAACAAACGCCTCCAGCGAGGCCCATCTCGGCGAGATTCGCCTTCATGGCCTGAGTGGCCCGCCGGAGGACGCCCGCGTAGCTCACTCCTTGCCGGAGCCCCTCCTCTGTCAGCTCCACCACAACGGCGGTGGAGCGCGGGGGACGCAGGTCAGTCGGGCGGGGGCCCTTCTTTTTGTTTACTGGGGGAGCCGGGGAGACCTTCTTCTTCTTCTTTCTCTGCCTCCTGGTGACCTCCGTCCAAGGCTGTTCAGCCGACGTAGAGGCCACCGGGGCAGATTTGGTCTGGGGGGCGGGGCGCGGCGGCGCCACAGTGGCAGTCGCCTTTCCCTTGCCCTTGCCCTTCCCCTTGGAAGAGGAAGCCGACGGTGTGGGGGCAGATGGCTGCCGTGCCACCGGTTGCGCCGGGCCAGCCGGCGCACCCCCGACCATCCGGGGGCGGCCCCCGAGCGGAGGGCCCGGGGTCGGGACGGGCGCGAGGCCACAGTTAGCCAGGCACGCTTCTACAACGTTGCGCGCTTGAGCCACTGTGGCCCGCATCAGTTCGTCCGCCCAGGCGGGACGCTTGTCCTCCGCGGGAGTAAGGGGCTGCACTGTGCGCCGCGAGAGGGGCGGGAACTGCTCCCGGGGCCCCTTGGCAGACTTTGCCTTCGCAGCGTCGGCCCGAGCGGCAGTGGCAGCGGCCGCCTTCATGGCCGTCACTTCGGCCCGGAGCTCCGCCAGCTGCCTATGCAGCCCCTCATTCTCCGACCTCCAGCGCCTTTGCAGGTCGGAGGAAGTCTGCCCCCACAAATGGAAGAAGGCCTCCCTCATGTCCTCCGCCGCGTTTTTGAGGTCCCGGACGAACCCCCCCTTAAGGTTGCCGGAACGGGCCGCCACCCTCAAGACGGTCTCGGCTCCAGCCTCGAACCGTTGCCTGAGGTCGGCAACCGAGTCCCCTCCCGAAGGGGACGCATCCGCGACCTCAGCCGCCTTGCGGAGGTCCCGACGGGCAGGCAAAGGTTGCCCGTGGACCTTCCTCGCGGAGGGAGGCGGCATCGGGGAACCAGCCCTTCCTACACAGGGCGTCCCCTCCGCTACCTCCACCTCCGTGTCCGACCCAGCATCGGACGCGTGGTGCGACGTCTTCCGGCGCTTCGCGGAAGCGCCGGGCGCCGCCCAGAACTTGAGGGTGCGGGAAGCGGAGCTATCCTCCCCCTCCTCCCTCTCCCGTCGAGCCGCCGACGAGCACCGGCTCTCAGGCCGACTGGCCTCCGAGCCCGAGCCCGCCCGCGACTCGACGTCCATGTCAGTGCCGGCGCTGAGCACGCTCGACAAAGAGTCGCTGCGCGCCAGCGCCGCCACCCGACACCTCGACCGTGTCTTCGGCACGCCCGGGACACTGTCCCCGGCTGTGACAAAGCGACCTTTGGAGTCGCGCAATGGGACTCCGTCCTCCGTCTTCTTCTTCTCCTCTGGTTTTTGTGTTTGATGTAATTTCTCCATTTTGTACCCACGAGTGGAGACGATTTAAAGTCGACCCCCGGGTGACGCTCATTCCGGGGGAAGGCCTACATACTGCTGGGGGACGGCAGGTACCCAGAGGATTTTACAACTTCGCTGTTGGGTGGTCTGAGTTTTCCTTCTCGCGGGCCGGCCAACTAAGGCAAGCCCCTCGGTCCCGTTGAGCCGCTAGACGTGATCAACGACACTCAACGGGGTAACGATGTGTAGACGGAGGCAGGGTTAGGTTTCCCCTCCCCTATGTGCCCCCGCCTAATGCCAGGGCTATGGCAGCCCTCAGCCCTACGCACAACCCGCCCCGGCCTTACGGCCCCCACTGGTGATTTTTTAGAGAGGTTTTCTTCCTCTATCCCCCCCGTCTCAAATCCACGTGTCCTCTGCTAATCAGAGGAACACGTGGAGAGACCCCCATACGCGGCCCTCGCGGGCCGATAATCCCGAGACAAGATGCCTCGGGTTCCCTATGCGTGCCAGAGTATTAGCCACGAGTAATAATGCCCCCGAAAGGACATTATTACCCGAGTTGCCCGGGGTGCACCGGCCCAACGTATGCTGTTCCATCCCACGAGAAGTGTAGAAAGGACCAGCAGCCGTCAGGCACACTGGGAGGTTCTCTGGCCACACACCCCAACCTAACCTAACCTAACCTAACCTTTTTTTTTTTTTTTTGTTAACCAGGAAAAATGCTTCATGCACTGCCCGCCGGCTAGGGGACGGCACCGGCGGGGGAGTGTGGGACTCCCAGCGAGACGCGCTGGTCTACCCACTAAAAAACCTGGGGTGTTCCCTCTCTCATCCAATAGGGGGGGCCAGTTGGGAGCTCTAGGAGGATTCATCCATAGCAGGCCCCCCCATGTGGGTGTGGGCCGGGTCAAACGGACCCGGCCACCTCTCGTCCCCAGGGGAGAGCCTGACCGCTCTCCCCTTTCGACGGTAGAAGGCGCGCGGGAACACCGCGCGCGCCCTCTCGGGGTTCCTAATTTACGGGTGGCAGGGTCCCCTCAGGCCTTGTATATACCGATGGTCCGACAATGTCTCCACCTCCTCGACGACACGCCAGCCTTGGACACGGCGTGCTAGCGCGGGGCTGGCAAAAGAGACGTCAATAACTGACCCGCCCCGCTGACGCACGCACGTGTGCACTGACCCACGATTGAGAACTAGCAGGCCGTTTTCTACGGCCCACTCCTCGAGCAATTCACCCCTCGCGTCCGTGGTCGCGGAACCCCAAGCCGAGGATTTGGCATTGAGGTCCCCGACGACGAGCACGGGCCGAGGGTGGCTTCGAGCGACGACGACGTTCAGTTCGAGGAGATACTCCTCGAAGTCGGCGAGAGATCGGTTGGGTGAGAAGTAACCGCCCACCACAACCGCTTCTCCTATGAGTGCTGCGACGCAGCCCCGTCCTCGGATGATGTTCTCGAGGGACGGGGTGCCGGCGGCGGCCGGCGAAATTAACGCCACCGAGCCATCGAGGTCCCCTACCCAGTCAGCCCTGGGAGGGACAAAATAAGGCTCGGCTACGACGGCGACATGAATTGACCACTGCGCCATGCTCTGGAGGAGAAGGTCCTGAGCCCTGGCGCAGTGGTTTAAATTACCCTGCAGGAGGCGGAGGCGTGGAGGCATCACGTCTCCATACCGACCTCCACCCCTCTGACCGCAGGAACGGCAGCTCTGGCTACTGGCGATGACGAGGCAGGCGACCTCGGCGGTAGTTTTTTATTGGTGGCGGCGCACCCCTTGCTACCCGCCCGGTGCTCCGCTGATTTGCCCAACGCCGCACACAAAACACAATGCGGCGTGGCCTCGCACGTAGCGGCCACGTGACCGGGCTGACCGCAACGGAAACAGCGGCCGGTGCAGTCAACCCGTGAGGGGCACGTGACACCCACATGGCCGCTGGATAAGCAGCGGTAGCATCGGGCGAGCCTGGGCTCCAACGCTTTAATTTGCGCCGAAACCCACCCCACCAAAAGGCGTCGGCCATCGGCCAGTTTCTTGGCGGCGGCCATGGGACAGCTGATAATGGCTGTCCCCATTCCGGCGCGGCCCTGCTTAATGTCACCGGACCTTATTTGAGCTTCAGGGCACTCTCCGGTCTTGGCGACGGCAGCGACGACCTCTTCTTTTGTTACCGAATCATCCAGGCCCGTGATGCGCAGATCCACGCACTTTTGGGGCCTGGAGATGCGGACCTCTTCTGCCTCTAAAACCTGGCGGAGACTTTCCGCCAGGCGGTCCGCCTGATCGCCGCTTGCGACTCCCGGCACTTCGATAAGGCGGGCACCGGTCTGGGTAGTCCGGCACCGCAAGCCTGATGTTATTCCCAGTTTGCCGGGGTCGATCGCCGTCCGCGCCTTCTTAAGGAGCTCCGCATAAGTGGTCCCTCGCTCGATGGCAGCCGGCTGCAACGTAATAACAACTGCAGTGGAGCGAGGGGCCTGGAGCTTCCTTGCCGCCTTCTTGGTCGCCTGCCTTGCCTTCTTGGCCGCTCTCTTCTTCTTCTTGGCCTCCTCTTTCTTCTTGCCGACAACCTCCCAGTTGTCGGCATTGCGCGCGGAAGCAGCCGGTTGTTCCACGGGAGCAGCGGGGCGCACCTTGGCAGCTACGGGTGCGCGCTTAGCCTGAGACCTTTTCCTGCCCTTACGGTTGACAGGAGCCGTTGTGTCGGCCGCTGGAGCAGTTGCAGGAGGCCGCGACGACCTTACTTTAGCCGCGTACGTCAGCGGCGCAGGCATCGGGGAAGAAGGAGGGGGAGGCACTCTAACTTTATCTGCGGCCAGAGGAGGGCGCAGGAGCCGGCCCTCCATTACGGAGAGTTTGGCACGGAACTCTCCGAGCTCCTGCCGGACTAGCGCCACAAGCTCCGATTCCGCCTTGTTACTACTCTGTTCGTGCCGCTTCTCGAACTCCTCCTGTCGATTTTTGAGTTCGGCCACTTCCTTCGCCAAACGAGCATTCTCTGTCTGTAGCCTTTGTACCTCCTCATCTGTCGTGCGGCTGAAGACAGCCTCCGCAATATCACTTATGGCCGCAATTGATTCCTTTAGGGTCTTTTGGCATGTGCCTTTAAGACCCTTGGACTTCTTGGAGACCAGGCGGATTGCCTCCAAGGCGTCACTAAGGCGTGTCTTCAGTTGGGATACTGGCAGGTCTTCGGCATCTAGCTCCACTATCGGTTGCTTCCTTGCGGAAGCAACTCGCTGGGCTGCCGCAGCGATGAGGCTATCCTCGGAGGAGGAGCGCTCCTCGGCTTCGGCCTTCCGCAATGCAGCGGCAAGTTCGGCCTTGGCCTGACCCAAACCCACGTACTTGCCGTGGGTGGGCGGACGACCGCGTCCACGTCTTGCCGTTGCAACTTTCGGTGCCGGAATCGCGTCCTCACTCGAGCCGTCCGACTCCGATGGCTGTGCAGACCGCGAGCGCTTGCGCGTAGCTCTGTCCGGACTAGCATCCGAAGACAAAACATTTACCTCGTGCTCTGACGGCACGTAATCTTCATCTTCCTCGGAGCGCGCAGAACTGGGCGTGCGCGACTCCCTCAACGTCTTTTTTTTAAAAATAGATTTGATAGAATTTTCCATGTTGAATCCCACGAGAATGGGAGAAATAAAAGTCGACCCGGGCAGAGATCCCGATACCCGGGCAAGCCTAATACTACAGGGGGACGGCAGGTACCCTGAGGGGCCGCACTAGTGACTGAACTACCCATCAGCCATGCATCTCCTCGCCGTGCGGCAGCAACTTGAGATTCGGGGTGGTTTTTATAGAGGGCCACTCCCTCGCAGTCCGGGCGGTGAAGCCAAGACCCTCGGTCCCGTCAGCAGCCGCGAGACGTGATCCACGACACTGCACACTACGGGGTTACGATATGCTCTAGACGGTGACAACGGGGACAAAAGTCAAAAGAAAGGGAGCAAAACAAAAGGGAGGGGAAAACAAAGTGGACTCAGAACCACAAAGGGGGAGGGGGGGGGCAAAACAAAGGGGCAAAGAAAGGGGGGAGAATCGTCAGAATGACGAAAAGGGACCCCGTTGTCTGTTCAGCGGCAGGGTGAGTGCACGCCGAACCCGTCAAAGCGGCTCTCCCATGTCCACTCTAAAACAGAGCGGTACTGGGAGAGCCGGGCCCAAAGAGAGGGCCTCCGGCTTGGGGATGGGACAAACGTCCATCCCCCCGCCACCGGTGCCGAACGCGACGGCACAAGGCACCGGTTGTCAGAATATTAGCCGCCAGCAATAATGAAGAGCATCATTGCCAACGTTGCCCAGGGTGTACCACGAGGAGGTTTTCTGACAAACACCCTAACCTAACCTAACCTTTTTTTTTTTTTTTTTTTTTTTTTTTACGTGGGGGAATGCTTGATGCATACCCCTCCGCGGGGGCGGGCGGAGGGGTTATGTCGGACTCGCCGGGGTAAAAGAAAGATGGAATAAGAATAATGTACCTCCCGGAATACCGACTAAACCTACCACGGTGTTCCTCGACAAAACCACTATCGACGGGGCCGCGCGAATCACTTTCGCATGCGGTCGCGACCCCGCCGAGGCTTCGGCCCGCCGCACGAAACGGCAGGCCAATACACGAAAGATCTACCCAAAGGCACTTCTAACACTCCCTACTGTCCCCCCTAGAGGGGAGACGGACTCGAAACAACAGAGGCGCGCGCGGGAACACGCACGCCGCCTCTCGGACCTGGTGCTGAACGGATGGTGGGCAGGCCCACAAAGCCCGCCACCCCCAGGTCAAACCTCAGGGTGGCTGGAGGTCGTCTCGCGCCCTCCGGCGCCCGGCTCTGCGGTTGGGGAGAGGGTTCAAACGCTCCCTCTCCCGCTCCGCCGCCTCCTTGATGGAAATGACTTCCTCACAAAAGGAGGCGACGGCGTTCCACGACCTCTCGCTCCGGACCATAGACTGAACTACAGCCGGAAGCGAGAGGGCAACCAATCCGACTGCCGCGATCAACTCACGGCGCTGCGATGCCCAGGCGGGGCAAACCGCCAAAGTGTGCAGCGCCGTGTCCTCAACAACGTCGCGGCAGTCGCCGCAGTGGTGACAACCGGGCGTCTCTTGCCGGCGTATACGACACAGGAACTGGCCAAAACAACCGTGGCCAGTCATTACCTGTGTCAGCCGGAAGGTGAGGGCGCCATGGCGCCTCTCCAGCCACTCCTCAAACACGGGACTTACCGCCACGATCGTGGCGTGCCCGGCACTGGGGTGCACAAGTCGTTCCTTCCAATTCGCCACTAGGACCTGGCGGAGCTCGGACCTCGCCGCTTCGAGAGCGGGAAGAGCTGGTCCTTCGCCCCGAGCTAGCGCCTCCCGGCGCCAACGATAGAGCGACGCCAGGAGCGCCGCTTCCAGGTCCCATGGCATCGATCCGGCGAGGAGGCTCGCAGCCTCGAACGAGATCGTGCGGTATTCGATTTTTTTTTTGCCTTAATTTTTTTTTGTTTTTTGTCAAAAACTCTAAAATTTGTCAAATTTTTTTTAGCAAACCGTCATTAATCGGCGCCAGGAATTATTCCTTGTCGATCCGCACCCCCCTCGACCGCCCCCGATGGTGGGAATTGCTAAATTTTGTTGTCTAAATTCCTATACAAATCAGTACCGAGGTGTAATGGTACATCGATTTTTCAGATATTTTAACGTCTAAAAGCAGTAAATATTCAAATATTCTTACCGGGTTTTCAGCAGAAGGTCTTCATTCGTTTTGTCTTGCACAACGCCATCGAAATTTTCAGTGTGCAAACATTTCAGAATTTTTTTTTGCCTTAAATTTTTTTTGTTTTTTGTCAAAAGCTCTGAAATTTGTCATATTTTTTTCAGCAAACCGTCATTAATCGGCGCCAGGAATTATTCCCCGTCGATCCGCACCCCCCTCGACCGCCCCCGATGGTGGGAATTGCTAAATTTTGTTGTCTAAATTCCTATACAAATCAGTACCGAGGTGTAATGGTACATCGATTTTTCAGATATTTTAACGTCTAAAAGCAGTAAATATTCAAATATTCTTACCGGGTTTTCAGCAGAAGGTCTTCATTCGTTTTGTCTTGCACAACGCCATCGAAATTTTCAGTGTGCAAACATTTCAGAATTATTTTTTGCCTTAAATTTTTTTTGTTTTTTGTCAAATACTCTGAAATTTGTCAAATTTTTTTCAGCAAACCGTCATTAATCGGCGCCAGGAATTATTCCCCGTCGATCCGCACCCCCCTCGACCGCCCCCGATGGTGGGAATTGCTAAATTTTGTTGTCTAAATTCCTATACAAATCAGTACCGAGGTGTAATGGTACATCGATTTTTCAGATATTTTAACGTCTAAAAGCAGTAAATATTCAAATATTCTTACCGGGTTTTCAGCAGAAGGTCTTCATTCGTTTTGTCTTGCACAACGCCATCGAAATTTTCAGTGTGCAAACATTTCAGAATTTTTTTTTGCCTTACATTTTTTTTGTTTTTTGTCAAAAACTCTGAAATTTGTCAAATTTTTTTCAGCAAACCGTCATTAATCGGCGCCAGGAATTAGTCCCCGTCGATCCGCACCCACCTCGACCGCCCCCGATGGTGGGAATTGCTAAATTTTGTTGTCTAAATTCCTATACAAATCAGTACCGAGGTGTAATGGTACATCGATTTTTCAGATATTTTAACGTCTAAAAGCAGTAAATATTCAAATATTCTTACCGGGTTTTCAGCAGAAGGTCTTCATTCGTTTTGTCTTGCACAACGCCATCGAAATTTTCAGTGTGCAAACATTTCAGAATTTTTTTTTGCCTTAAATTTTTTTTGTTTTTTGTCAAAAGCTCTGAAATTTGTTATATTTTTTTCAGCAAACCGTCATTAATCGGCGCCAGGAATTATTCCCCGTCGATCCGCACCCCCCTCGACCGCCCCCGATGGTGGGAATTGCTAAATTTTGTTGTCTAAATTTCTATACAAATCAGTACCGAGGTGTAATGGTACATCGATTTTTCAGATATTTTAACGTCTAAAAGCAGTAAATATTCAAATATTCTTACCGGGTTTTCAGCAGAAGGTCTTCATTCGTTTTGTCTTGCACAACGCCATCGAAATTTTCAGTGTGCACACATTTCAGAATGTTTTTTTCCTTAATTTTTTTTTGTTTTTTGTCAAAAACTCTGAAATATGTCAAATTTTTTTCAGCAAACCGTCATTAATCGGCGCCAGGAATTATTCCCCGTCGATCCGCACCCCCCTCGACCGCCCCCGATGGTGGGAATTGCTAAATTTTGTTGTCTAAATTCCTATACAAATCAGTACCGAGGTGTAATGGTACATCGATTTTTCAGATATTTTAACGTCTAAAAGCAGTAAATATTCAAATATTCTTACCGGGTTTTCAGCAGAAGGTCTTCATTCGTTTTGTCTTGCACAACGCCATCGAAATTTTCAGTGTGCAAACATTTCAGAATTTTTTTTTGCCTTAAATTTTTTTTGATTTTTGTCAAAAACTCTGAAATTTGTCAAATTTTTTTCAGCAAACCGTCATTAATCGGCGCCAGGAATTATTCCCCGTCGATCCGCACCCCCCTCGACCGCCCCCGATGGTGGGAATTGCTAAATTTTGTTGTCTAAATTCCTATACAAATCAGTACCGAGGTGTAATGGTACATCGATTTTTCAGATATTTTAACGTCTAAAAGCAGTAAATATTCAAATATTCTTACCGGGTTTTCAGCAGAAGGTCTTCATTCGTTTTGTCTTGCACAACGCCATCGAAATTTTCAGTGTGCAAACATTTCAGAATTATTTTTTGCCTTAATTTTTTTTTGTTTTTTGTCAAAAACTCTGAAATTTGTCAAATTTTTTTCAGCAAACCGTCATTAATCGGCGCCAGGAATTATTCCCCGTCGATCCGCACCCCCCTCGACCGCCCCCGATGGTGGGAATTGCTAAATTTTGTTGTCTAAATTCCTATACAAATCAGTACCGAGGTGTAATGGTACATCGATTTTTCAGATATTTTAACGTCTAAAAGCAGTAAATATTCAAATATTCTTACCGGGTTTTCAGCAGAAGGTCTTCATTCGTTTTGTCTTGCACAACGCCATCGAAATTTTCAGTGTGCAAACATTTCAGAATTTTTTTTTGCCTTAAATTTTTTTTGTTTTTTGTCAAAAACTCTGAAATTTGTCAAATTTTTTTCAGCAAACCGTCATTAATCGGCGCCAGGAATTATTCCCCGTCGATCCGCACCCCCCTCGACCGCCCCCGATGGTGGGAATTGCTAAATTTTGTTGTCTAAATTCCTATACAAATCAGTACCGAGGTGTAATGGTACATCGATTTTTCAGATATTTTAACGTCTAAAAGCAGTAAATATTCAAATATTCTTACCGGGTTTTCAGCAGAAGGTCTTCATTCGTTTTGTCTTGCACAACGCCATCGAAATTTTCAGTGTGCAAACATTTCAGAATTTTTTTTTGCCTTAAATTTTTTTTGTTTTTTGTCAAAAACTCTGAAATTTGTCAAATTTTTTTCAGCAAACCGTCATTAATCGGCGCCAGGAATTATTCCCCGTCGATCCGCACCCCCCTCGACCGCCCCCGATGGTGGGAATTGCTAAATTTTGTTGTCTAAATTCCTATACAAATCAGTACCGAGGTGTAATGGTACATCGATTTTTCAGATATTTTAACGTCTAAAAGCAGTAAATATTCAAATATTCTTACCGGGTTTTCAGCAGAAGGTCTTCATTCGTTTTGTCTTGCACAACGCCATCGAAATTTTCAGTGTGCAAACATTTCAGAATTTTTTTTGGCCTTAAATTTTTTTTGTTTTTTGTCAAAAACTCTGAAATTTGTCAAATTTTTTTCAGCAAACCGTCATTAATCGGCGCCAGGAATTATTCCCCGTCGATCCGCACCCCCCTCGACCGCCCCCGATGGTGGGAATTGCTAAATTTTGTTGTCTAAATTCCTATACAAATCAGTACCGAGGTGTAATGGTACATCGATTTTTCAGATATTTTAACGCCTAAAAGCAGTAAATATTCAAATATTCTTACCGGGTTTTCAGCAGAAGGTCTTCATTCGTTTTGTCTTGCACAACGCCATCGAAATTTTCAGTGTGCACACATTTCAGAATTTTTTTTTGCCTTAATTTTTTTTTGTTTTTTGTCAAAAACTCTGAAATTTGTCAAATTTTTTTCAGCAAACCGTCATTAATCGGCGCCAGGAATTATTCCCCGTCGATCCGCACCCCCCTCGACCGCCCCCGATGGTGGGAATTGCTAAATTTTGTTGTCTAAATTCCTATACAAATCAGTACCGAGGTGTAATGGTACATCGATTTTTCAGATATTTTAACGTCTAAAAGCAGTAAATATTCAAATATTCTTACCGGGTTTTCAGCAGAAGGTCTTCATTCGTTTTGTCTTGGACAACGCCATCGAAATTTTCAGTGTGCAAACATCTCAGAATTTTTTTTGGCCTTAAATTTTTTTTGTTTTTTGTCAAAAACTCTGAAATTTGTCAAATTTTTTTCAGCAAACCGTCATTAATCGGCGCCAGGAATTATTCCCCGTCGATCCGCACCCCCCTCGACCGCCCCCGATGGTGGGAATTGCTAAATTTTGTTGTCTAAATTCCTATACAAATCAGTACCGAGGTGTAATGGTACATCGATTTTTCAGATATTTTAACGTCTAAAAGCAGTAAATATTCAAATATTCTTACCGGGTTTTCAGCAGAAGGTCTTCATTCGTTTTGTCTTGCACAACGCCATCGAAATTTTCAGTGTGCAAACATCTCAGAATTTTTTTTGGCCTTAAATTTTTTTTGTTTTTTGTCAAAAACTCTGAAATTTGTCAAATTTTTTTCAGCAAACCGTCATTAATCGGCGCCAGGAATTATTCCCCGTCGATCCGCACCCCCCTCGACCGCCCCCGATGGTGGGAATTGCTAAATTTTGTTGTCTAAATTCCTATACAAATCAGTACCGAGGTGTAATGGTACATCGATTTTTCAGATATTTTAACGCCTAAAAGCAGTAAATATTCAAATATTCTTACCGGGTTTTCAGCAGAAGGTCTTCATTCGTTTTGTCTTGCACAACGCCATCGAAATTTTCAGTGTGCAAACATTTCAGAATTTTTTTTTGCCTTAAATTTTTTTTGTTTTTTGTCAAAAACTCTGAAATTTGTCAAATTTTTTTCAGCAAACCGTCATTAATCGGCGCCAGGAATTATTCCCCGTCGATCCGCACCCCCCTCGACCGCCCCCGATGGTGGGAATTGCTAAATTTTGTTGTCTAAATTCCTATACAAATCAGTACCGAGGTGTAATGGTACATCGATTTTTCAGATATTTTAACGCCTAAAAGCAGTAAATATTCAAATATTCTTACCGGGTTTTCAGCAGAAGGTCTTCATTCGTTTTGTCTTGCACAACGCCATCGAAATTTTCAGTGTGCAAACATTTCAGAATGTTTTTTTGCCTTAAATTTTTTTTGTTTTTTGTCAAAAACTCTGAAATTTGTCAAACTTTTTTCAGCAAACCGTGATTAATCGGCGCCAGGAATTATTCCCCGTCGATCCGCACCCCCCTCGACCGCCCCCGATGGTGGGAATTGCTAAATTTTGTTGTCTAAATTCCTATACAAATCAGTACCGAGGTGTAATGGTACATCGATTTTTCAGATATTTTAACGTCTAAAAGCAGTAAATATTCAAATATTCTTACCGGGTTTTCAGCAGAAGGTCTTCATTCGTTTTGTCTTGCACAACGCCATCGAAATTTTCAGTGTGCAAACATTTCAGAATTTTTTTTTGCCTTAAATTTTTTTTGTTTTTTGTCAAAAACTCTGAAATTTGTCAAATTTTTTTCAGCAAACCGTCATTAATCGGCGCCAGGAATTATTCCCCGTCGATCCGCACCCCCCTCGACCGCCCCCGATGGTGGGAATTGCTAAATTTTGTTGTCTAAATTCCTATACAAATCAGTACCGAGGTGTAATGGTACATCGATTTTTCAGATATTTTAACGTCTAAAAGCAGTAAATATTCAAATATTCTTACCGGGTTTTCAGCAGAAGGTCTTCATTCGTTTTGTCTTGCACAACGCCATCGAAATTTTCAGTGTGCAAACATTTCAGAATTTTTTTTTGCCTTAATTTTTTTTTGTTTTTTTCAAAAACTCTGAAATTTGTCAAATTTTTTTCAGCAAACCGTCATTAATCGGCGCCAGGAATTATTCCCCGTCGATCCGCACCCCCCTCGACCGCCCCCGATGGTGGGAATTGCTAAATTTTGTTGTCTAAATTCCTATACAAATCAGTACCGAGGTGTAATGGTACATCGATTTTTCAGATATTTTAACGTCTAAAAGCAGTAAATATTCAAATATTCTTACCGGGTTTTCAGCAGAAGGTCTTCATTCGTTTTGTCTTGCACAACGCCATCGAAATTTTCAGTGTGCAAACATTTCAGAATTTTTTTTTGCCTTAAATTTTTTTTGTTTTTTGTCAAAAACTCTGAAATTTGTCAAATTTTTTTCAGCAAACCGTCATTAATCGGCGCCAGGAATTATTCCCCGTCGATCCGCACCCCCCTCGACCGCCCCCGATGGTGGGAATTGCTAAATTTTGTTGTCTAAATTCCTATACAAATCAGTACCGAGGTGTAATGGTACATCGATTTTTCAGATATTTTAACGTCTAAAAGCAGTAAATATTCAAATATTCTTACCGGGTTTTCAGCAGAAGGTCTTCATTCGTTTTGTCTTGCACAACGCCATCGAAATTTTCAGTGTGCACACATTTCAGAATTTTTTTTTGCCTTAATTTTTTTTTGTTTTTTGTCAAAAACTCTGAAATTTGTCAAATTTTTTTCAGCAAACCGTCATTAATCGGCGCCAGGAATTAGTCCCCGTCGATCCGCACCCCCCTCGACCGCCCCCGATGGTGGGAATTGCTAAATTTTGTTGTCTAAATATACAAATCAGTACCGAGGTGTAATGGTACATCGATTTTTCAGATATTTTAACGTCTAAAAGCAGTAAATATTCACATATTCTTACCGGGTTTTCAGCAGAAGGTCTTCATTCGTTTTGTCTTGCACAACGCCATCGAAATTTTCAGTGTGCAAACATTTCAGATTTTTTTTTTGCCTTAAATTTTTTTTGTTTTTTGTCAAAAACTCTGAAATTTGTCAAATTTTTTTCAGCAAACCGTCATTAATCGGCGCCAGGAATTATTCCCCGTCGATCCGCACCCCCCTCGACCGCCCCCGATGGTGGGAATTGCTAAATTTTGTTGTCTAAATTCCTATACAAATCAGTACCGAGGTGTAATGGTACATCGATTTTTCAGATATTTTAACGTCTAAAAGCAGTAAATATTCAAATATTCTTACCGGGTTTTCAGCAGAAGGTCTTCATTCGTTTTGTCTTGCACAACGCCATCGAAATTTTCAGTGTGCAAACATTTCAGAATTTTTTTTTGCCTTAATTTTTTTTTGTTTTTTGTCAAAAACTCTGAAATTAGTCAAATTTTTTTCAGCAAACCGTCATTAATCGGCGCCAGGAATTATTCCCCGTCGATCCGCACCCACCTCGACCGCCCCCGATGGTGGGAATTGCTAAATTTTGTTGTCTAAATTCCTATACAAATCAGTACCGAGGTGTAATGGTACATCGATTTTTCAGATATTTTAACGTCTAAAAGCAGTAAATATTCAAATATTCTTACCGGGTTTTCAGCAGAAGGTCTTCATTCGTTTTGTCTTGCACAACGCCATCGAAATTTTCAGTGTGCAAACATTTCAGAATTTTTTTTTGCCTTAAATTTTTTTTGTTTTTTGTCAAAAACTCTGAAATTTGTCAAATTTTTTTCAGCAAACCGTCATTAATCGGCGCCAGGAATTATTCCCCGTCGATCCGCACCCCCCTCGACCGCCCCCGATGGTGGGAATTGCTAAATTTTGTTGTCTAAATTCCTATACAAATCAGTACCGAGGTGTAATGGTACATCGATTTTTCAGATATTTTAACGTCTAAAAGCAGTAAATATTCAAATATTCTTACCGGGTTTTCAGCAGAAGGTCTTCATTCGTTTTGTCTTGCACAACGCCATCGAAATTTTCAGTGTGCACACATTTCAGAATTTTTTTTGCCTTAATTTTTTTTTGTTTTTTGTCAAAAACTCTGAAATTTGTCAAATTTTTTTCAGCAAACCGTCATTAATCGGCGCCAGGAATTAGTCCCCGTCGATCCGCACCCCCCTCGACCGCCCCCGATGGTGGGAATTGCTAAATTTTGTTGTCTAAATATACAAATCAGTACCGAGGTGTAATGGTACATCGATTTTTCAGATATTTTAACGTCTAAAAGCAGTAAATATTCAAATATTCTTACCGGGTTTTCAGCAGAAGGTCTTCATTCGTTTTGTCTTGCACAACGCCATCGAAATTTTCAGTGTGCAAACATTTCAGATTTTTTTTTTGCCTTAAATTTTTTTTGTTTTTTGTCAAAAACTCTGAAATTTGTCAAATTTTTTTCAGCAAACCGTCATTAATCGGCGCCAGGAATTATTCCCCGTCGATCCGCACCCCCCTCGACCGCCCCCGATGGTGGGAATTGCTAAATTTTGTTGTCTAAATTCCTATACAAATCAGTACCGAGGTGTAATGGTACATCGATTTTTCAGATATTTTAACGTCTAAAAGCAGTAAATATTCAAATATTCTTACCGGGTTTTCAGCAGAAGGTCTTCATTCGTTTTGTCTTGCACAACGCCATCGAAATTTTCAGTGTGCAAACATTTCAGAATTTTTTTTTGCCTTAAATTTTTTTTGTTTTTTGTCAAAAACTCTGAAATTAGTCAAATTTTTTTCAGCAAACCGTCATTAATCGGCGCCAGGAATTATTCCCCGTCGATCCGCACCCCCCTCGACCGCCCCCGATGGTGGGAATTGCTAAATTTTGTTGTCTAAATTCCTATACAAATCAGTACCGAGGTGTAATGGTACATCGATTTTTCAGATATTTTAACGTCTAAAAGCAGTAAATATTCAAATATTCTTACCGGGTTTTCAGCAGAAGGTCTTCATTCGTTTTGTCTTGCACAACGCCATCGAAATTTTCAGTGTGCAAACATTTCAGAATTTTTTTGGCCTTCATTTTTTTTTGTTTTTTGTCAAAGACTCTGAAATTTGTCAAATTTTTTTCAGCAAACCGTCATTAATCGGCGCCAGGAATTATTCCCCGTCGATCCGCACCCCGCTCGACCGCCCCCGATGGTGGGAATTGCTAAATTTTGTTGTCTAAATTCCTATACAAATCAGTACCGAGGTGTAATGGTACATCGATTTTTCAGATATTTTAACGTCTAAAAGCAGTAAATATTCAAATATTCTTACCGGGTTTTCAGCAGAAGGTCTTCATTCGTTTTGTCTTGCACAACGCCATCGAAATTTTCAGTGTGCACACATTTCAGAATTTTTTTTTGCCTTAAATTTTTTTTGTTTTTTGTCAAAAACTCTGAAATTTGTCAAATTTTTTTCAGCAAACCGTCGTTAATCGGCGCCAGGAATTATTCCCCGTCGATCCGCACCCCCCTCGACCGCCCCCGATGGTGGGAATTGCTAAATTTTGTTGTCTAAATTCCTATACAAATCAGTACCGTACCGAGGTGTAATGGTACATCGATTTTTCAGATATTTTAACGTCTAAAAGCAGTAAATATTCAAATATTCTTACCGGGTTTTCAGCAGAAGGTCTTCATTCGTTTTGTCTTGCACAACGCCATCGAAATTTTCAGTGTGCAAACATTTCAGAATTTTTTTTGCCTTAAATTTTTTTTGTTTTTTGTCAAAAACTCTGAAATTTGTCAAATTTTTTTCAGCAAACCGTCGTTAATCGGCGCCAGGAATTATTCCCCGTCGATCCGCACCCCCCTCGACCGCCCCCGATGGTGGGAATTGCTAAATTTTGTTGTCTAAATTCCTATACAAATCAGTACCGAGGTGTAATGGTACATCGATTTTTCAGATATTTTAACGTCTAAAAGCAGTAAATATTCAAATATTCTTACCGGGTTTTCAGCAGAAGGTCTTCATTCGTTTTGTCTTGCACAACGCCATCGAAATTTTCAGTGTGCACACATTTCAGAATTTTTTTTTGCCTTAATTTTTTTTTGTTTTTTGTGAAAAACTCTGAAATTTGTCAAATTTTTTTCAGCAAACCGTCATTAATCGGCGCCAGGAATTATTCCCCGTCGATCCGCACCCCCCTCGACCGCCCCCGATGGTGGGAATTGCTAAATTTTGTTGTCTAAATTCCTATACAAATCAGTACCGAGGTGTAATGGTACATCGATTTTTCAGATATTTTAACGTCTAAAAGCAGTAAATATTCAAATATTCTTACCGGGTTTTCAGCAGAAGGTCTTCATTCGTTTTGTCTTGCACAACGCCATCGAAATTTTCAGTGTGCAAACATTTCAGAATTTTTTTTTGCCTTACCTTTTTTTTGTTTTTTGTCAAAAACTCTGAAATTTGTCAAATTTTTTTCAGCAAACCGTCATTAATCGGCGCCAGGAATTATTCCCCGTCGATCCGCACCCCCCTCGACCGCCCCCGATGGTGGGAATTGCTAAATTTTGTTGTCTAAATTCCTATACAAATCAGTACCGAGGTGTAATGGTACATCGATTTTTCAGATATTTTAACGTCTAAAAGCAGTAAATATTCAAATATTCTTACCGGGTTTTCAGCAGAAGGTCTTCATTCGTTTTGTCTTGCACAACGCCATCGAAATTTTCAGTGTGCAAACATTTCAGAATTTTTTTTTGCCTTACATTTTTTTTGTTTTTTGTCAAAAACTCTGAAATTTGTCAAATTTTTTTCAGCAAACCGTCATTAATCGGCGCCAGGAATTATTCCCCGTCGATCCGCACCCCCCTCGACCGCCCCCGATGGTGGGAATTGCTAAATTTTGTTGTCTAAATTCCTATACAAATCAGTACCGAGGTGTAATGGTACATCGATTTTTCAGATATTTTAACGTCTAAAAGCAGTAAATATTCAAATATTCTTACCGGGTTTTCAGCAGAAGGTCTTCATTCGTTTTGTCTTGCACAACGCCATCGAAATTTTCAGTGTGCAAACATTTCAGAATTTTTTTTTGCCTAAAATTTTTTTTTGTTTTTTGTCAAAAACTCTGAAATTTGTCAAATTTTTTTCAGCAAACCGTCATTAATCGGCGCCAGGAATTATTCCCCGTCGATCCGCACCCCCCTCGACCGCCCCCGATGGTGGGAATTGCTAAATTTTGTTGTCTAAATTCCTATACAAATCAGTACCGAGGTGTAATGGTACATCGATTTTTCAGATATTTTAACGTCTAAAAGCAGTAAATATTCAAATATTCTTACCGGGTTTTCAGCAGAAGGTCTTCATTCGTTTTGTCTTGCACAACGCCATCGAAATTTTCAGTGTGCAAACATTTCAGAATTTTTTTTTGCCTTAAATTTTTTTTGTTTTTTGTCAAAAACTCTGAAATTTGTCAAATTTTTTTCAGCAAACCGTCGTTAATCGGCGCCAGGAATTATTCCCCGTCGATCCGCACCCCCCTCGACCGCCCCCGATGGTGGGAATTGCTAAATTTTGTTGTCTAAATTCCTATACAAATCAGTACCGTACCGAGGTGTAATGGTACATCGATTTTTCAGATATTTTAACGTCTAAAAGCAGTAAATATTCAAATATTCTTACCGGGTTTTCAGCAGAAGGTCTTCATTCGTTTTGTCTTGCACAACGCCATCGAAATTTTCAGTGTGCAAACATTTCAGAATTTTTTTTGCCTTAAATTTTTTTTGTTTTTTGTCAAAAACTCTGAAATTTGTCAAATTTTTTTCAGCAAACCGTCGTTAATCGGCGCCAGGAATTATTCCCCGTCGATCCGCACCCCCCTCGACCGCCCCCGATGGTGGGAATTGCTAAATTTTGTTGTCTAAATTCCTATACAAATCAGTACCGTACCGAGGTGTAATGGTACATCGATTTTTCAGATATTTTAACGTCTAAAAGCAGTAAATATTCAAATATTCTTACCGGGTTTTCAGCAGAAGGTCTTCATTCGTTTTGTCTTGCACAACGCCATCGAAATTTTCAGTGTGCAAACATTTCAGAATTTTTTTTTGCCTTAAATTTTTTTTGTTTTTTGTCAAAAACTCTGAAATTTGTCAAATTTTTTTCAGCAAACCGTCATTAATCGGCGCCAGGAATTATTCCCCGTCGATCCGCACCCCCCTCGACCGCCCCCGATGGTGGGAATTGCTAAATTTTGTTGTCTAAATTCCTATACAAATCAGTACCGAGGTGTAATGGTACATCGATTTTTCAGATATTTTAACGTCTAAAAGCAGTAAATATTCAAATATTCTTACCGGGTTTTCAGCAGAAGGTCTTCATTCGTTTTGTCTTGCACAACGCCATCGAAATTTTCAGTGTGCAAACATTTCAGAATTTTTTTTTGCCTTACATTTTTTTTGTTTTTTGTCAAAAACTCTGAAATTTGTCAAATTTTTTTCAGCAAACCGTCATTAATCGGCGCCAGGAATTATTCCCCGTCGATCCGCACCCCCCTCGACCGCCCCCGATGGTGGGAATTGCTAAATTTTGTTGTCTAAATTCCTATACAAATCAGTACCGAGGTGTAATGGTACATCGATTTTTCAGATATTTTAACGTCTAAAAGCAGTAAATATTCAAATATTCTTACAGGGTTTTCAGCAGAAGGTCTTCATTCGTTTTGTCTTGCACAACGCCATCGAAATTTTCAGTGTGCAAACATTTAAGAATTTTTTTTTGCCTTAAATTTTTTTCGTTTTTTGTCAAAAACTCTGAAATTTGTCAAATTTTTTTCAGCAAACCGTCATTAATCGGCGCCAGGAATTATTCCCCGTCGATCCGCACCCCCCTCGACCGCCCCCGATGGTGGGAATTGCTAAATTTTGTTGTCTAAATTCCTATACAAATCAGTACCGAGGTGTAATGGTACATCGTTTTTTCAGATATTTTAACGTCTAAAAGCAGTAAATATTCAAATATTCTTACCGGGTTTTCAGCAGAAGGTCTTCATTCGTTTTGTCTTGCACAACGCCATCGAAATTTTCAGTGTGCAAACATTTCAGAATTTTTTTTTGCCTTAAATTTTTTTTGTTTTTTGTCAAAAACTCTGAAATTTGTCAAATTTTTTTCAGCAAACCGTCGTTAATCGGCGCCAGGAATTATTCCCCGTCGATCCGCACCCCCCTCGACCGCCCCCGATGGTGGGAATTGCTAAATTTTGTTGTCTAAATTCCTATACAAATCAGTACCGTACCGAGGTGTAATGGTACATCGATTTTTCAGATATTTTAACGTCTAAAAGCAGTAAATATTCAAATATTCTTACCGGGTTTTCAGCAGAAGGTCTTCATTCGTTTTGTCTTGCACAACGCCATCGAAATTTTCAGTGTGCAAACATTTCAGAATTTTTTTTTGCCTTAAATTTTTTTTGTTTTTTGTCAAAAACTCTGAAATTTGTCAAATTTTTTTCAGCAAACCGTCGTTAATCGGCGCCAGGAATTATTCCCCGTCGATCCGCACCCCCCTCGACCGCCCCCGATGGTGGGAATTGCTAAATTTTGTTGTCTAAATTCCTATACAAATCAGTACCGAGGTGTAATGGTACATCGATTTTTCAGATATTTTAACGTCTAAAAGCAGTAAATATTGAAATATTCTTACCGGGTTTTCAGCAGAAGGTCTTCATTCGTTTTGTCTTGCACAACGCCATCGAAATTTTCAGTGTGCAAACATTTCAGAATTTTTTTTTGCCTTAAATTTTTTTTGTTTTTTGTCAAAAACTCTGAAATTTGTCAAATTTTTTTCAGCAAACCGTCGTTAATCGGCGCCAGGAATTATTCCCCGTCGATCCGCACCCCCCTCGACCGCCCCCGATGGTGGGAATTGCTAAATTTTGTTGTCTAAATTCCTATACAAATCAGTACCGAGGTGTAATGGTACATCGATTTTTCAGATATTTTAACGTCTAAAAGCAGTAAATATTGAAATATTCTTACCGGGTTTTCAGCAGAAGGTCTTCATTCGTTTTGTCTTGCACAACGCCATCGAAATTTTCAGTGTGCAAACATTTCAGAATTTTTTTTGCCTTAAATTTTTTTTGTTTTTTGTCAAAAACTCTGAAATTTGTCAAATTTTTTTCAGCAAACCGTCGTTAATCGGCGCCAGGAATTATTCCCCGTCGATCCGCACCCCCCTCGACCGCCCCCGATGGTGGGAATTGCTAAATTTTGTTGTCTAAATTCCTATACAAATCAGTACCGTACCGAGGTGTAATGGTACATCGATTTTTCAGATATTTTAACGTCTAAAAGCAGTAAATATTCAAATATTCTTACCGGGTTTTCAGCAGAAGGTCTTCATTCGTTTTGTCTTGCACAACGCCATCGAAATTTTCAGTGTGCAAACATTTCAGAATTTTTTTTTGCCTTAAATTTTTTTTTTTTTTTGTCAATAACTCTGAAATTTGTCAAATTTTTTTCAGCAAACCGTCATTAATCGGCGCCAGGAATTATTCCCCGTCGATCCGCACCCCCCTCGACCGCCCCCGATGGTGGGAATTGCTAAATTTTGTTGTCTAAATTCCTATACAAATCAGTACCGAGGTGTAATGGTACATCGATTTTTCAGATATTTTAACGTCTAAAAGCAGTAAATATTCAAATATTCTTACCGGGTTTTCAGCAGAAGGTCTTCATTCGTTTTGTCTTGCACAACGCCATCGAAATTTTCAGTGTGCAAACATTTCAGAATTTTTTTTTGCCTTACATTTTTTTTGTTTTTTGTCAAAAACTCTGAAATTTGTCAAATTTTTTTCAGCAAACCGTCATTAATCGGCGCCAGGAATTATTCCCCGTCGATCCGCACCCCCCTCGACCGCCCCCGATGGTGGGAATTGCTAAATTTTGTTGTCTAAATTCCTATACAAATCAGTACCGAGGTGTAATGGTACATCGATTTTTCAGATATTTTAACGTCTAAAAGCAGTAAATATTCAAATATTCTTACCGGGTTTTCAGCAGAAGGTCTTCATTCGTTTTGTCTTGCACAACGCCATCGAAATTTTCAGTGTGCAAACATTTAAGAATTTTTTTTTGCCTTAAATTTTTTTCGTTTTTTGTCAAAAACTCTGAAATTTGTCAAATTTTTTTCAGCAAACCGTCATTAATCGGCGCCAGGAATTATTCCCCGTCGATCCGCACCCCCCTCGACCGCCCCCGATGGTGGGAATTGCTAAATTTTGTTGTCTAAATTCCTATACAAATCAGTACCGAGGTGTAATGGTACATCGTTTTTTCAGATATTTTAACGTCTAAAAGCAGTAAATATTCAAATATTCTTACCGGGTTTTCAGCAGAAGGTCTTCATTCGTTTTGTCTTGCACAACGCCATCGAAATTTTCAGTGTGCAAACATTTCAGATTTTTTTTTTGCCTTAAATTTTTTTTGTTTTTTGTCAAAAACTCTGAAATTTGTCAAATTTTTTTCAGCAAACCGTCGTTAATCGGCGCCAGGAATTATTCCCCGTCGATCCGCACCCCCCTCGACCGCCCCCGATGGTGGGAATTGCTAAATTTTGTTGTCTAAATTCCTATACAAATCAGTACCGTACCGAGGTGTAATGGTACATCGATTTTTCAGATATTTTAACGTCTAAAAGCAGTAAATATTCAAATATTCTTACCGGGTTTTCAGCAGAAGGTCTTCATTCGTTTTGTCTTGCACAACGCCATCGAAATTTTCAGTGTGCAAACATTTCAGAATTTTTTTTGCCTTAAATTTTTTTTGTTTTTTGTCAAAAACTCTGAAATTTGTCAAATTTTTTTCAGCAAACCGTCGTTAATCGGCGCCAGGAATTATTCCCCGTCGATCCGCACCCCCCTCGACCGCCCCCGATGGTGGGAATTGCTAAATTTTGTTGTCTAAATTCCTATACAAATCAGTACCGAGGTGTAATGGTACATCGATTTTTCAGATATTTTAACGTCTAAAAGCAGTAAATATTGAAATATTCTTACCGGGTTTTCAGCAGAAGGTCTTCATTCGTTTTGTCTTGCACAACGCCATCGAAATTTTCAGTGTGCAAACATTTCAGAATTTTTTTTTGCCTTAAATTTTTTTTGTTTTTTGTCAATAACTCTGAAATTTGTCAAATTTTTTTCAGCAAACCGTCATTAATCGGCGCCAGGAATTATTCCCCGTCGATCCGCACCCCCCTCGACCGCCCCCGATGGTGGGAATTGCTAAATTTTGTTGTCTAAATTCCTATACAAATCAGTACCGAGGTGTAATGGTACATCGATTTTTCAGATATTTTAACGTCTAAAAGCAGTAAATATTCAAATATTCTTACCGGGTTTTCAGCAGAAGGTCTTCATTCGTTTTGTCTTGCACAACGCCATCGAAATTTTCAGTGTGCAAACATTTCAGAATTTTTTTTTGCCTTAATTTTTTTTTGTTTTTTGTCAAAAACTCTGAAATTTGTCAAATTTTTTTCAGCAAACCGTCATTAATCGGCGCCAGGAATTATTCCCCGTCGAGCCGCACCCCCCTCGACCGCCCCCGATGGTGGGAATTGCTAAATTTTGTTGTCTAAATTCCTATACAAATCAGTACCGAGGTGTAATGGTACATCGATTTTTCAGATATTTTAACGTCTAAAAGCAGTAAATATTCAAATATTCTTACCGGGTTTTCAGCAGAAGGTCTTCATTCGTTTTGTCTTGCACAACGCCATCGAAATTTTCAGTGTGCAAACATTTCAGATTTTTTTTTTGCCTTAATTTTTTTTTGTTTTTTGTCAAAAACTCTGAAATTTGTCAAATTTTTTTCAGCAAACCGTCATTAATCGGCGCCAGGAATTATTCCCCGTCGCTCCGCACCCCCCTCGACCGCCCCCGATGGTGGGAATTGCTAAATTTTGTTGTCTAAATTCCTATACAAATCAGTACCGAGGTGTAATGGTACATCGATTTTTCAGATATTTTAACGTCTAAAAGCAGTAAATATTCAAATATTCTTACCGGGTTTTCAGCAGAAGGTCTTCATTCGTTTTGTCTTGCACAACGCCATCGAAATTTTCAGTGTGCAAACATTTCAGAATTTTTTTTGCCTTAAATTTTTTTTGTTTTTTGTCAAAAACTCTGAAATTTGTCAATTTTTTTTCAGCAAACCGTCATTAATCGGCGCCAGGAATTATTCCCCGTCGATCCGCACCCCCCTCGACCGCCCCCGATGGTGGGAATTGCTAAATTTTGTTGTCTAAATTCCTATACAAATCAGTACCGAGGTGTAATGGTACATCGATTTTTCAGATATTGTAACGTCTAAAAGCAGTAAATATTCAAATATTCTTACCGGGTTTTCAGCAGAAGGTCTTCATTCGTTTTGTCTTGCACAACGCCTTCGAAATTTTCAGTGTGCAAACATTTCAGAATTTTTTTTTGCCTTAAATTTTTTTCGTTTTTTGTCAAAAACTCTGAAATTTGTCAATTTTTTTTCAGCAAACCGTCATTAATCGGCGCCAGGAATTATTCCCCGTCGATCCGCACCCCCCTCGACCGCCCCCGATGGTGGGAATTGCTAAATTTTGTTGTCTAAATTCCTATACAAATCAGTACCGAGGTGTAATGGTACATCGATTTTTCAGATATTTTAACGTCTAAAAGCAGTAAATATTGAAATATTCTTACCGGGTTTTCAGCAGAAGGTCTTCATTCGTTTTGTCTTGCACAACGCCATCGAAATTTTCAGTGTGCACACATTTCAGAATGTTTTTTTTCCTTAATTTTTTTTTGTTTTTTGTCAAAAACTCTGAAATTTGTCAAATTTTTTTCAGCAAACCTTCATTAATCGGCGCCAGGAATTATTCCCCGTCGATCCGCACCCCCCTCGACCGCCCCCGATGGTGGGAATTGCTAAATTTTGTTGTCTAAATTCCTATACAAATCAGTACCGAGGTGTAATGGTACATCGATTTTTCAGATATTTTAACGCCTAAAAGCAGTAAATATTCAAATATTCTTACCGGGTTTTCAGCAGAAGGTCTTCATTCGTTTTGTCTTGCACAACGCCATCGAAATTTTCAGTGTGCAAACATTTCAGAATTTTTTTTTGCCTTAATTTTTTTTTGTTTTTTGTCAAAAACTCTGAAATTTGTCAAATTTTTTTCAGCAAACCGTCATTAATCGGCGCCAGGAATTATTCCCCGTCGATCCGCACCCCCCTCGACCGCCCCCGATACTGGGAATTGCTAAATTTTGTTGTCTAAATTCCTATACAAATCAGTACCGAGGTGTAATGGTACATCGATTTTTCAGATATTTTAACGTCTAAAAGCAGTAAATATTCAAATATTCTTACCGGGTTTTCAGCAGAAGGTCTTCATTCGTTTTGTCTTGCACAACGCCATCGAAATTTTCAGTGTGCAAACATTTCAGTTTTTTTTTTTGCCTTAATTTTTTTTTGTTTTTTGTCAAAAACTCTGAAATTTGTCAAATTTTTTTCAGCAAACCGTCATTAATCGGCGCCAGGAATTATTCCCCGTCGATCCGCACCCCCCTCGACCGCCCCCGATGGTGGGAATTGCTAAATTTTGTTGTCTAAATTCCTATACAAATCAGTACCGAGGTGTAATGGTACATCGATTTTTCAGATATTTTAACGTCTAAAAGCAGTAAATATTCAAATATTCTTACCGGGTTTTCAGCAGAAGGTCTTCATTCGTTTTGTCTTGCACAACGCCATCGAAATTTTCAGTGTGCACACATTTCAGAATGTTTTTTTCCTTAATTTTTTTTTGTTTTTTGTCAAAAACTCTGAAATTTGTCAAATTTTTTTCAGCAAACCGTCATTAATCGGCGCCAGGAATTATTCCCCGTCGATCCGCACCCCCCTCGACCGCCCCCGATGGTGGGAATTGCTAAATTTTGTTGTCTAAATTCCTATACAAATCAGTACCGAGGTGTAATGGTACATCGATTTTTCAGATATTTTAACGTCTAAAAGCAGTAAATATTCAAATATTCTTACCGGGTTTTCAGCAGAAGGTCTTTATTCGTTTTGTCTTGCACAACGCCATCGAAATTTTCAGTGTGCAAACATTTCAGAATTTTTTTTTGCCTTAAATTTTTTTTGTTTTTTGTCAAAAACTCTGAAATTTGTCAAATTTTTTTCAGCAAACCGTCGTTAATCGGCGCCAGGAATTATTCCCCGTCGATCCGCACCCCCCTCGACCGCCCCCGATGGTGGGAATTGCTAAATTTTGTTGTCTAAATTCCTATACAAATCAGTACCGTACCGAGGTGTAATGGTACATCGATTTTTCAGATATTTTAACGTCTAAAAGCAGTAAATATTGAAATATTCTTACCGGGTTTTCAGCAGAAGGTCTTCATTCGTTTTGTCTTGCACAACGCCATCGAAATTTTCAGTGTGCAAACATTTCAGAATTTTTTTTGGCCTTAAATTTTTTTTGTTTTTTGTCAAAAACTCTGAAATATGTCAAATTTTTTTCAGCAAACCGTCATTAATCGGCGCCAGGAATTATTCTCCGTCGATCCGCACCCCCCTCGACCGCCCCCGATGGTGGGAATTGCTAAATTTTGTTGTCTAAATTCCTATACAAATCAGTACCGAGGTGTAATGGTACATCGATTTTTCAGATATTTTAACGCCTAAAAGCAGTAAATATTCAAATATTCTTACCGGGTTTTCAGCAGAAGGTCTTCATTCGTTTTGTCTTGCACAACGCCATCGAAATTTTCAGTGTGCAAACATTTCAGAATTTTTTTTTGCCTTAAATTTTTTTTGTTTTTTGTCAAAAACTCTGAAATTTGTCAAATTTTTTTCAGCAAACCGTCATTAATCGGCGCCAGGAATTATTCCCCGTCGATCCGCACCCCCCTCGACCGCCCCCGATGGTGGGAATTGCTAAATTTTGTTGTCTAAATTCCTATACAAATCAGTACCGAGGTGTAATGGTACATCGATTTTTCAGATATTTTAACGTCTAAAAGCAGTAAATATTCAAATATTCTTACCGGGTTTTCAGCAGAAGGTCTTCATTCGTTTTGTCTTGCACAACGCCATCGAAATTTTCAGTGTGCAAACATTTCAGAATTTTTTTTTGCCTTAAATTTTTTTTGTTTTTTGTCAAAAACTCTGAAATTTGTCAAATTTTTTTCAGCAAACCGTCATTAATCGGCGCCAGGAATTATTCCCCGTCGATCCGCACCCCCCTCGACCGCCCCCGATGGTGGGAATTGCTAAATTTTGTTGTCTAAATTCCTATACAAATCAGTACCGAGGTGTAATGGTACATCGATTTTTCAGATATTTTAACGTCTAAAAGCAGTAAATATTCAAATATTCTTACCGGGTTTTCAGCAGAAGGTCTTCATTCGTTTTGTCTTGCACAACGCCATCGAAATTTTCAGTGTGCAAACATTTCAGATTTTTTTTTTGCCTTAAATTTTTTTTGTTTTTTGTCAAAAACTCTGAAATTTGTCAAATTTTTTTCAGCAAACCGTCATTAATCGGCGCCAGGAATTATTCCCCGTCGATCCGCACCCCCCTCGACCGCCCCCGATGGTGGGAATTGCTAAATTTTGTTGTCTAAATTCCTATACAAATCAGTACCGAGGTGTAATGGTACATCGATTTTTCAGATATTTTAACGTCTAAAAGCAGTAAATATTCAAATATTCTTACCGGGTTTTCAGCAGAAGGTCTTCATTCGTTTTGTCTTGCACAACGCCATCGAAATTTTCAGTGTGCAAACATTTCAGAATTTTTTTTTGCCTTAAATTTTTTTTGTTTTTTGACAAAAAACTCTGAAATTTGTCAAATTTTTTTCAGCAAACCGTCATTAATCGGCGCCAGGAATTATTCCCCGTCGATCCGCACCCCCCTCGACCGCCCCCGATGGTGGGAATTGCTAAATTTTGTTGTCTAAATTCCTATACAAATCAGTACCGAGGTGTAATGGTACATCGATTTTTCAGATATTTTAACGTCTAAAAGCAGTAAATATTCAAATATTCTTACCGGGTTTTCAGCAGAAGGTCTTCATTCGTTTTGTCTTGCACAACGCCATCGAAATTTTCAGTGTGCAAACATTTCAGAATTTTTTTTTGCCTTAAATTTTTTTTGTTTTTTGTCAAAAAGTCTGAAATTTGTCAAATTTTTTTCAGCAAACCGTCATTAATCGGCGCCAGGAATTATTCCCCGTCGATCCGCACCCCCCTCGACCGCCCCCGATGGTGGGAATTGCTAAATTTTGTTGTCTAAATTCCTATACAAATCAGTACCGAGGTGTAATGGTACATCGATTTTTCAGATATTTTAACGTCTAAAAGCAGTAAATATTCAAATATTCTTACCGGGTTTTCAGCAGAAGGTCTTCATTCGTTTTGTCTTGCACAACGCCATCGAAATTTTCAGTGTGCAAACATTTCAGAATTTTTTTTGGCCTTAAATTTTGTTTGTTTTTTGTCAAAAACTCTGAAATTTGTCAAATTTTTTTCAGCAAACCGTCATTAATCGGCGCCAGGAATTATTCCCCGTCGATCCGCACCCCCCTCGACCGCCCCCGATGGTGGGAATTGCTAAATTTTGTTGTCTAAATTCCTATACAAATCAGTACCGAGGTGTAATGGTACATCGATTTTTCAGATATTTTAACGCCTAAAAGCAGTAAATATTCAAATATTCTTACCGGGTTTTCAGCAGAAGGTCTTCATTCGTTTTGTCTTGCACAACGCCATCGAAATTTTCAGTGTGCACACATTTCAGAATTTTTTTTTGCCTTAATTTTTTTTTGTTTTTTGTCAAAAACTCTGAAATTTGTCAAATTTTTTTCAGCAAACCGTCATTAATCGGCGCCAGGAATTATTCCCCGTCGATCCGCACCCCCCTCGACCGCCCCCGATGGTGGGAATTGCTAAATTTTGTTGTCTAAATTCCTATACAAATCAGTACCGAGGTGTAATGGTACATCGATTTTTCAGATATTTTAACGTCTAAAAGCAGTAAATATTCAAATATTCTTACCGGGTTTTCAGCAGAAGGTCTTCATTCGTTTTGTCTTGGACAACGCCATCGAAATTTTCAGTGTGCAAACATCTCAGAATTTTTTTTGGCCTTAAATTTTTTTTGTTTTTTGTCAAAAACTCTGAAATTTGTCAAATTTTTTTCAGCAAACCGTCATTAATCGGCGCCAGGAATTATTCCCCGTCGATCCGCACCCCCCTCGACCGCCCCCGATGGTGGGAATTGCTAAATTTTGTTGTCTAAATTCCTATACAAATCAGTACCGAGGTGTAATGGTACATCGATTTTTCAGATATTTTAACGTCTAAAAGCAGTAAATATTCAAATATTCTTACCGGGTTTTCAGCAGAAGGTCTTCATTCGTTTTGTCTTGCACAACGCCATCGAAATTTTCAGTGTGCAAATATTTCAGAATTTTTTTTTGCCTTAAATTTTTTTTGTTTTTTGTCAAAAACTCTGAAATTTGTCAATTTTTTTTCAGCAAACCGTCATTAATCGGCGCCAGGAATTATTCCCCGTCGATCCGCACCCCCCTCGACCGCCCCCGATGGTGGGAATTGCTAAATTTTGTTGTCTAAATTCCTATACAAATCAGTACCGAGGTGTAATGGTACATCGATTTTTCAGATATTTTAACGCCTAAAAGCAGTAAATATTCAAATATTCTTACCGGGTTTTCAGCAGAAGGTCTTCATTCGTTTTGTCTTGCACAACGCCATCGAAATTTTCAGTGTGCAAACATTTCAGAATTTTTTTTTGCCTTAAATTTTTTTTGTTTTTTGTCAAAAACTCTGAAATTTGTCAAATTTTTTTCAGCAAACCGTCATTAATCGGCGCCAGGAATTATTCCCCGTCGATCCGCACCCCCCTCGACCGCCCCCGATGGTGGGAATTGCTAAATTTTGTTGTCTAAATTCCTATACAAATCAGTACCGAGGTGTAATGGTACATCGATTTTTCAGATATTTTAACGCCTAAAAGCAGTAAATATTCAAATATTCTTACCGGGTTTTCAGCAGAAGGTCTTCATTCGTTTTGTCTTGCACAACGCCATCGAAATTTTCAGTGTGCAAACATTTCAGAATGTTTTTTTGCCTTAAATTTTTTTTGTTTTTTGTCAAAAACTCTGAAATTTGTCAAACTTTTTTCAGCAAACCGTGATTAATCGGCGCCAGGAATTATTCCCCGTCGATCCGCACCCCCCTCGACCGCCCCCGATGGTGGGAATTGCTAAATTTTGTTGTCTAAATTCCTATACAAATCAGTACCGAGGTGTAATGGTACATCGATTTTTCAGATATTTTAACGTCTAAAAGCAGTAAATATTCAAATATTCTTACCGGGTTTTCAGCAGAAGGTCTTCATTCGTTTTGTCTTGCACAACGCCATCGAAATTTTCAGTTTGCAAACATTTCAGAATTTTGTTTTGCCTTAAATTTTTTTTGTTTTTTGTCAGAAACTCTGAAATTTGTCAAATTTTTTTCAGCAAACCGTCATTAATCGGCGCCAGGAATTATTCCCCGTCGATCCGCACCCCCCTCGACCGCCCCCGATGGTGGGATTTGCTAAATTTTGTTGTCTAAATTCCTATACAAATCAGTACCGAGGTGTAATGGTACATCGATTTTTCAGATATTTTAACGTCTAAAAGCAGTAAATATTCAAATATTCTTACCGGGTTTTCAGCAGAAGGTCTTCATTCGTTTTGTCTTGCACAACGCCATCGAAATTTTCAGTGTGCAAACATTTCAGAATTTTTTTTTGCCTTAAATTTTTTTTTGTTTTTGTCAAATACTCTGAAATTTGTCAAATTTTTTTCAGCAAACCGTCATTAATCGGCGCCAGGAATTATTCCCCGTCGATCCGCACCCCCCTCGACCGCCCCCGATGGTGGGAATTGCTAAATTCCAATAAAAATCAGTACCGAGGTGTAATGGTACATACATCGATTTTTCAGATATTTTAACGTCTAAAAGCAGTAAATATTTAAATATTCTTACCGGGTTTTCAGCAGAAGGTCTTCATTCGTTTTGTCTTGCACAACGCCATCGAAATTTTCAGTGTGCAAACATTTAAGAATTTTTTTTTGCCTTAATTTTTTTTTGTTTTTTGTCAAAAACTCTGAAATTTGTCAAATTTTTTTCAGCAAACCGTCATTAATCGGCGCCAGGAATTATTCCCCGTCGATCCTCGACCGCCCCCGATGGTGGGAATTGCTAAATTTTGTTGTCTAAATTCCTATACAAATCAGTACCGAGGTGTAATGGTACATCGATTTTTCAGATATTTTAACGTCTAAAAGCAGTAAATATTCAAATATTCTTACCGGGTTTTCAGCAGAAGGTCTTCATTCGTTTTGTCTTGCACAACGCCATCGAAATTTTCAGTGTGCAAACATTTCAGAATTTTTTTTTGCCTTAATTTTTTTTTGTTTTTTGTCAAAAACTCTGAAATTTGTCAAATTTTTTTCAGCAAACCGTCATTAATCGGCGCCAGGAATTATTCCCCGTCGATCCGCACCCCCCTCGACCGCCCCCGATACTGGGAATTGCTAAATTTTGTTGTCTAAATTCCTATACAAATCAGTACCGAGGTGTAATGTACATCGATTTTTCAGATATTTTAACGTCTAAAAGCAGTAAATATTCAAATATTCTTACCGGGTTTTCAGCAGAAGGTCTTCATTCGTTTTGTCTTGCACAACGCCATCGAAATTTTCAGTGTGCAAACATTTCAGAATTTTGTTTTGCCTTAATTTTTTTTTGTTTTTTGTCAAAAACTCTAAAATTTGTCAAATTTTTTTCAGCAAACCGTCATTAATCGGCGCCAGGAATTATTCCCCGTCGATCCGCACCCCCCTCGACCGCCCCCGATGGTGGGATTTGCTAAATTTTGTTGTCTAAATTCCTATACAAATCAGTACCGAGGTGTAATGGTACATCGATTTTTCAGATATTTTAACGCCTAAAAGCAGTAAATATTCAAATATTCTTACCGGGTTTTCAGCAGAAGGTCTTCATTCGTTTTGTCTTGCACAACGCCATCGAAATTTTCAGTGTGCAAACATTTCAGAATGTTTTTTTGCCTTAAATTTTTTTTGTTTTTTGTCAAAAACTCTGAAATTTGTCAAACTTTTTTCAGCAAACCGTGATTAATCGGCGCCAGGAATTATTCCCCGTCGATCCGCACCCCCCTCGACCGCCCCCGATGGTGGGAATTGCTAAATTTTGTTGTCTAAATTCCTATACAAATCAGTACCGAGGTGTAATGGTACATCGATTTTTCAGATATTTTAACGTCTAAAAGCAGTAAATATTCAAATATTCTTACCGGGTTTTCAGCAGAAGGTCTTCATTCGTTTTGTCTTGCACAACGCCATCGAAATTTTCAGTGTGCAAACATTTCAGAATTATTTTTGGCCTTAAATTTTTTTTGTTTTTTGTCAAAAACTCTGAAATTTGTCAAATTTTTTTCAGCAAACCGTCATTAATCGGCGCCAGGAATTATTCCCCGTCGATCCGCACCCCCCTCGACCGCCCCCGATGGTGAGAATTGCTAAATTTTGTTGTCTAAATTCCTATACAAATCAGTACCGAGGTGTAATGGTACATCGATTTTTCAGATATTTTAACGTCTAAAAGCAGTAAATATTCAAATATTCTTACCGGGATTTCAGCAGAAGGTTTTCATTCGTTATGTCTTGCACAACGCCATCGAAATTTTCAGTGTGCACACATTTCAGAACGGTACTGATTTGTATAGGAATTTAGACAACAAAATTTAGCAATTCCCACCATCGGGGGCGGTCGAGGGGGGTGCGGATCGACGGGGACTAATTCCTGGCGCCGATTAATGACGGTTTGCTGAAAAAAATTTGACAAATTTCAGAGTTTTTGACAAAAAACAAAAAAAAATTAAGGCAAAAAAAAAATCTGGAATGTGTGCACACTGAAAATTTCGATGGCGTTGTGCAAGACAAAACGAATGAAGACCTTCTGCTGAAAACCCTGTAAGAATATTTGAATATTTACTGCTTTTAGACGTTAAAATATCTGAAAAATCGATGTACCATTACACCTCGGTACTGATTTGTATAGGAATTTAGACAACAAAATTTAGCAATTCCCACCATCGGGGGCGGTCGAGGGGGGTGCGGATCGACGGGGAATAATTCCTGGCGCCGATTAATGACGGTTTGCTGAAAAAAATTTGACAAATTTCAGAGTTTTTGACAAAAAACAAAAAAAAATTAAGGCAAAAAATAATTCTGAAATGTTTGCACACTGAAAATTTCGATGGCGTTGTGCAAGACAAAACGAATGAAGACCTTCTGCTGAAAACCCGGTAAGAATATTTGAATATTTACTGCTTTTAGACGTTAAAATATCTGAAAAATCGATGTACCATTACACCTCGGTACTGATTTGTATAGGAATTTAGACAACAAAATTTAGCAATTCCCACCATCGGGGGCGGTCGAGGGGGGTGCGGATCGACGGGGAATAATTCCTGGCGCCGATTAATGACGGTTTGCTGAAAAAAAATTGACAAATTTCAGAGTTTTTGACAAAAAACAAAAAAAATTTAAGGCAAAAAAAATTTCTGAAATGTTTGCACACTGAAAATTTCGATGGCGTTGTGCAAGACAAAACGAATGAAGACCTTCTGCTGAAAACCCGGTAAGAATATTTGAATATTTACTGCTTTTAGACGTTAAAATATCTGAAAAATCGATGTACCATTACACCTCGGTACTGATTTGTATAGGAATTTAGACAACAAAATTTAGCAAGTCCCACCATCGGGGGCGGTCGAGGGGGGTGCGGATCGACGGGGAATAATTCCTGGCGCCGATTAATGACGGTTTGCTGAAAAAAATTTGACAAATTTCAGAGTTTTTGACAAAAAACAAAAAAAAATTAAGGCAAAAAAAAAAACTGAAATGTTTGCACACTGAAAATTTCGATGGCGTTGTGCAAGACAAAACGAATGAAGACCTTCTGCTGAAAACCCGGTAAGAATATTTGAATATTTACTGCTTTTAGACGTTAAAATATCTGAAAAATCGATGTACCATTACACCTCGGTACTGATTTGTATAGGAATTTAGACAACAAAATTTAGCAATTCCCACCGTCGGGGGCGGTCGAGGGGGGTGCGGATCGACGGGGAATAATTCCTGGCGCCGATTAATGACGGTTTGCTGAAAAAAATTTGACAAATTTCAGAGTTTTTGACAAAATTCAAAAAAAATTTAAGGCAAAAAAAAATTCTGATATGTTTGCACACTGAAAATTTCGATGGCGTTGTGCAAGACAAAACGAATGAAGACCTTCTGCTGAAAACCCGGTAAGAATATTTGAATATTTACTGCTTTTAGACGTTAAAATATCTGAAAAATCGATGTACCATTACACCTCGGTACTGATTTGTATAGGAATTTAGACAACAAAATTTAGCAATTCCCACCATCGGGGGCGGTCGAGGGGGGTGCGGATCGACGGGGAATAATTCCTGGCGCCGATTAATGACGGTTTGCTGAAAAAAATTTGACAAATTTCAGAGTTTTTGACAAAAAACAAAAAAAATTTAAGGCAAAAAAAAATTCTGAAATGTTTGCACACTGAAAATTTCGATGGCGTTGTGCAAGACAAAACGAATGAAGACCTTCTGCTGAAAACCCGGTAAGAATATTTGAATATTTACTGCTTTTAGACGTTAAAATATCTGAAAAATCGATGTACCATTACACCTCGGTACTGATTTGTATAGGAATTTAGACAACAAAATTTAGCAATTCCCACCATCGGGGGCGGTCGAGGGGGGTGCGGATCGACGGGGAATAATTCCTGGCGCCGATTAATGACGGTTTGCTGAAAAAAATTTGACAAATTTCAGAGTTTTTGACAAAAAACAAAAAAAAGTTAAGGCAAAAAATAATTCTGAAATGTTTGCACACTGAAAATTTCGATGGCGTTGTGCAAGACAAAACGAATGAAGACCTTCTGCTGAAAACCCGGTAAGAATATTTGAATGTTTACTGCTTTTAGACGTTAAAATATCTGAAAAATCGATGTACCATTACACCTCGGTACTGATTTGTATAGGAATTTAGACAACAAAATTTAGCAATTCCCACCATCGGGGGCGGTCGAGGGGGGTGCGGATCGACGGGGAATAATTCCTGGCGCCGATTAATGACGGTTTGCTGAAAAAAATTTGACAAATTTCAGAGTTTTTGACAAAAAACAAAAAAAAATTAAGGCAAAAAAAAAATCTGGAATGTGTGCACACTGAAAATTTCGATGGCGTTGTGCAAGACAAAACGAATGAAGACCTTCTGCTGAAAACCCGGTAAGAATATTTGAATATTTACTGCTTTTAGACGTTAAAATATCTGAAAAATCGATGTACCATTACACCTCGGTACTGATTTGTATAGGAATTTAGACAACAAAATTTAGCAATTCCCACCATCGGGGGCGGTCGAGGGGGGTGCGGATCGACGGGGAATAATTCCTGGCGCCGATTAGTGACGGTTTGCTGAAAAAAATTTGACAAATTTCAGAGTTTTTGACAAAAAACAAAAAAAATTTAAGGCAAAAAAACATTCTGAAATGTTTGCACACTGAAAATTTCGATGGCGTTGTGCAAGACAAAACGAATGAAGACCTTCTGCTGAAAACCCGGTAAGAATATTTGAATATTTACTGCTTTTAGACGTTAAAATATCTGAAAAATCGATGTACCATTACACCTCGGTACTGATTTGTATAGGAATTTAGACAACAAAATTTAGCAATTCCCACCATCGGGGGCGGTCGAGGGGGGTGCGGATCGACGGGGAATAATTCCTGGCGCCGATTAATGACGGTTTGCTGAAAAAAATTTAACAAATTTCAGAGTTTTTGACAAAAAACAAAAAAAAATTAAGGCAAAAAAAAATTCTGAAATGTTTGCACACTGAAAATTTCGATGGCGTTGTGCAAGACAAAACGAATGAAGACCTTCTGCTGAAAACCCGGTAAGAATATTTGAATATTTACTGCTTTTAGACGTTAAAATATCTGAAAAATCGATGTACCATTACACCTCGGTACTGATTTGTATAGGAATTTAGACAACAAAATTTAGCAATTCCCACCATCGGGGGCGGTCGAGGGGGGTGCGGATCGACGGGGAATAATTCTTGGCGCCGATTAATGACGGTTTGCTGAAAAAAATTTGACAAATTTCAGAGTTTTAGACAAAAAACAAAAAAAATTTAAGACAAAAAAAAATTCTGAAATGTTTGCACACTGAAAATTTCGATGGCGTTGTGCAAGACAAAACGAATGAAGACCTTCTGCTGAAAACCCGGTAAGAATATTTGAATATTTACTGCTTTTAGACGTTAAAATATCTGAAAAATCGATGTACCATTACACCTCGGTACTGATTTGTATAGGAATTTAGACAACAAAATTTAGCAATTCCCACCATCGGGGGCGGTCGAGGGGGGTGCGGATCGACGGGGACTAATTCCTGGCGCCGATTAATGACGGTTTGCTGAAAAAAATTTGACAAATTTCAGAGTTTTTGACAAAAAACAAAAAAAAATTAAGGCAAAAAAAAAATCTGGAATGTGTGCACACTGAAAATTTCGATGGCGTTGTGCAAGACAAAACGAATGAAGACCTTCTGCTGAAAACCCGGTAAGAATATTTGAATATTTACTGCTTTTAGACGTTAAAATATCTGAAAAATCGATGTACCATTACACCTCGGTACTGATTTGTATAGGAATTTAGACAACAAAATTTAGCAATTCCCACCATCGGGGGCGGTCGAGGGGGGTGCGGATCGACGGGGAATAATTCCTGGCGCCGATTAATGACGGTTTGCTGAAAAAAATTTGACAAATTTCAGAGTTTTTGACAAAAAACAAAAAAAATTTAAGGCAAAAAAAAATTCTGAAATGTTTGCACACTGAAAATTTCGATGGCGTTGTGCAAGACAAAACGAATGAAGACCTTCTGCTGAAAACCCGGTAAGAATATTTGAATATTTACTGCTTTTAGACGTTAAAATATCTGAAAAATCGATGTACCATTACACCTCGGTACTGATTTGTATAGGAATTTAGACAACAAAATTTAGCAATTCCCACCATCGGGGGCGGTCGAGGGGGGTGCGGATCGACGGGGAATAATTCCTGGCGCCGATTAATGACGGTTTGCTGAAAAAAATTTGACAAATTTCAGAGTTTTTGACAAAAAACAAAAAAATTTTAAGGCAAAAAATAATTCTGAAATGTTTGCACACTGAAAATTTCGATGGCGTTGTGCAAGACAAAACGAATGAAGACCTTCTGCTGAAAACCCGGTAAGAATATTTGAATATTTACTGCTTTTAGACGTTAAAATATCTGAAAAATCGATGTACCATTACACCTCGGTACTGATTTGTATAGGAATTTAGACAACAAAATTTAGCAATTCCCACCATCGGGGGCGGTCGAGGGGGGTGCGGATTAACGGGGAATAATTCCTGGCGCCGATTAATGACGGTTTGCTGAAAAAAATTTGACAAATTTCAGAGTTTTTGACAAAAAACAAAAAAAATTTTAGGCAAAAAAAAATTCTGAAATGTTTGCACACTGAAAATTTCGATGGCGTTGTGCAAGACAAAACGAATGAAGACCTTCTGCTGAAAACCCGGTAAGAATATTTGAATATTTACTGCTTTTAGACGTTAAAATATCTGAAAAATCGATGTACCATTACACCTCGGTACTGATTTGTATAGGAATTTAGACAACAAAATTTAGCAATTCCCACCATCGGGGGCGGTCGAGGGGGGTGCGGATCGACGGGGAATAATTCCTGGCGCCGATTAATGACGGTTTGCTGAAAAAAATTTGACAAATTTCAGAGTTTTTGACAAAAAACAAAAAAAATTTAAGGCAAAAAAAAATTCTGAAATGTTTGCACACTGAAAATTTCGATGGCGTTGTGCAAGACAAAACGAATGAAGACCTTCTGCTGAAAACCCGGTAAGAATATTTGAATATTTACTGCTTTTAGACGTTAAAATATCTGAAAAATCGATGTACCATTACACCTCGGTACTGATTTGTATAGGAATTTAGACAACAAAATTTAGCAATTCCCACCATCGGGGCGGTCGAGGGGGGTGCGGATCGACGGGGAATAATTCCTGGCGCCGATTAATGACGGTTTGCTGAAAAAAATTTGACAAATTTCAGAGTTTTTGACAAAAAACAAAAAAATATTAAGGCAAAAAAAAATTCTGAAATGTTTGCACACTGAAAATTTCGATGGCGTTGTGCAAGACAAAACGAATGAAGACCTTCTGCTGAAAACCCGGTAAGAATATTTGAATATTTACTGCTTTTAGACGTTAAAATATCTGAAAAATCGATGTACCATTACACCTCGGTACTGATTTGTATAGGAATTTAGACAACAAAATTTAGCAATTCCCACCATCGGGGCGGTCGAGGGGGGTGCGGATCGACGGGGAATAATTCCTGGCGCCGATTAACCGGTCGTATACCGCCGGCTCGCATACCAGCCGGCAGATTTGTACCCGTCGTAGGCCAGTGGCTCGCATGCGAGCCACCAAATTGGCGCCAAAACGCCGCGCGCCGCCTTCGCTTTAGCTTAAGCTAACGTAAAACCAATTTGGTGGCTCGCATGCGAGCCACCGGCCTACGACGGGTACAAATCTGCCGGCTGGTATGCGAGCCGGCGGTATACGACCGGTTAATGACGGTTTGCTGAAAAAAATTTGACAAATTTCAGAGTTTTTGACAAAAAACAAAAAAAATTTAAGGCAAAAAAAAATTCTGAAATGTTTGCACACTGAAAATTTCGATGGCGTTGTGCAAGACAAAACGAATGAAGACCTTCTGCTGAAAACCCGGTAAGAATATTTGAAGATTTACTGCTTTTAGACGTTAAAATATCTGAAAAATCGATGTACCATTACACCTCGGTACTGATTTGTATAGGAATTTAGACAACAAAATTTAGCAATTCCCACCATCGGGGGCGGTCGAGGGGGGTGCGGATTGACGGGGAATAATTCCTGGCGCCGATTAATGACGGTTTGCTGAAAAAAATTTGACAAATTTCAGAGTTTTTGACAAAAAACAAAAAAATTTTTAGGCAAAAAAAAATTCTGAAATGTTTGCACACTGAAAATTTCGATGGCGTTGTGCAAGACAAAACGAATGAAGACCTTCTGCTGAAAACCCGGTAAGAATATTTGAATATTTACTGCTTTTAGACGTTAAAATATCTGAAAAATCGATGTACCATTACACCTCGGTACTGATTTGTATAGGAATTTAGACAACAAAATTTAGCAATTCCCACCGTCGGGGGCGGTCGAGGGGGGTGCGGATCGACGGGGAATAATTCCTGGCGCCGATTAATGACGGTTTGCTGAAAAAAATTTGACAAATTTCAGAGTTTTTGACAAAAAACAAAAAAAATTTAAGGCAAAAAAAAATTCTGAAATGTTTGCACACTGAAAATTTCGATGGCGTTGTGCAAGACAAAACGAATGAAGACCTTCTGCTGAAAACCCGGTAAGAATATTTGAATATTTACTGCTTTTAGACGTTAAAATATCTGAAAAATCGATGTACCATTACACCTCGGTACTGATTTGTATAGGAATTTAGACAACAAAATTTAGCAATTCCCACCATCGGGGGCGGTCGAGGGGGGTGCGGATCGACGGGGAATAATTCCTGGCGCCGATTAATGACGGTTTGCTGAAAAAAATTTGACAAATTTCAGAGTTTTTGACAAAAAACAAAAAAATTTTTAGGCAAAAAAAAATTCTGAAATGTTTGCACACTGAAAATTTCGATGGCGTTGTGCAAGACAAAACGAATGAAGACCTTCTGCTGAAAACCCGGTAAGAATATTTGAATATTTACTGCTTTTAGACGTTAAAATATCTGAAAAATCGATGTACCATTACACCTCGGTACTGATTTGTATAGGAATTTAGACAACAAAATTTAGCAATTCCCACCGTCGGGGGCGGTCGAGGGGGGTGCGGATCGACGGGGAATAATTCCTGGCGCCGATTAATGACGGTTTGCTGAAAAAAATTTGACAAATTTCAGAGTTTTTGACAAAAAACAAAAAAATTTTTAGGCAAAAAAAAATTCTGAAATGTTTGCACACTGAAAATTTCGATGGCGTTGTGCAAGACAAAACGAATGAAGACCTTCTGCTGAAAACCCGGTAAGAATATTTGAATATTTACTGCTTTTAGACGTTAAAATATCTGAAAAATCGATGTACCATTACACCTCGGTACTGATTTGTATAGGAATTTAGACAACAAAATTTAGCAATTCCCACCGTCGGGGGCGGTCGAGGGGGGTGCGGATCGACGGGGAATAATTCCTGGCGCCGATTAATGACGGTTTGCTGAAAAAAATTTGACAAATTTCAGAGTTTTTGACAAAAATAAAAAAAAATTGAAGGCAAAAAAAAATTCTGAAATGTTTGCACACTGAAAATTTCGATGGCGTTGTGCAAGACAAAACGAATGAAGACCTTCTGCTGAAAACCCGGTAAGAATATTTGAATATTTACTGCTTTTAGACGTTAAAATATCTGAAAAATCGATGTACCATTACACCTCGGTACTGATTTGTATAGGAATTTAGACAACAAAATTTAGCAATTCCCACCATCGGGGGCGGTCGAGGGGGGTGCGGATCGACGGGGAATAATTCCTGGCGCCGATTAATGACGGTTTGCTGAAAAAAATTTGACAAATTTCAGAGTTTTTGACAAAAAACAAAAAAAATTTAAGGCAAAAAAAAAATCTGAAATGTTTGCACACTGAAAATTTCGATGGCGTTGTGCAAGACAAAACGAATGAAGACCTTCTGCTGAAAACCCGGTAAGAATATTTGAATATTTACTGCTTTTAGACGTTAAAATATCTGAAAAATCGATGTACCATGACACCTCGGTACTGATTTGTATAGGAATTTAGACAACAAAATTTAGCAATTCCCACCATCGGGGGCGGTCGAGGGGGGTGCGGATCGACGGGGAATAATTCCTGGCGCCGATTAATGACGGTTTGCTGAAAAAAATTTGACAAATTTCAGAGTTTTTGACAAAAAACAAAAAAATTTTTAGGCAAAAAAAAATTCTGAAATGTTTGCACACTGAAAATTTCGATGGCGTTGTGCAAGACAAAACGAATGAAGACCTTCTGCTGAAAACCCGGTAAGAATATTTGAATATTTACTGCTTTTAGACGTTAAAATATCTGAAAAATCGATGTACCATTACACCTCGGTACTGATTTGTATAGGAATTTAGACAACAAAATTTAGCAATTCCCACCGTCGGGGGCGGTCGAGGGGGGTGCGGATCGACGGGGAATAATTCCTGGCGCCGATTAATGACGGTTTGCTGAAAAAAATTTGACAAATTTCAGAGTTTTTGACAAAAATAAAAAAAAATTGAAGGCAAAAAAAAATTCTGAAATGTTTGCACACTGAAAATTTCGATGGCGTTGTGCAAGACAAAACGAATGAAGACCTTCTGCTGAAAACCCGGTAAGAATATTTGAATATTTACTGCTTTTAGACGTTAAAATATCTGAAAAATCGATGTACCATTACACCTCGGTACTGATTTGTATAGGAATTTAGACAACAAAATTTAGCAATTCCCACCATCGGGGGCGGTCGAGGGGGGTGCGGATCGACGGGGAATAATTCCTGGCGCCGATTAATGACGGTTTGCTGAAAAAAATTTGACAAATTTCAGAGTTTTTGACAAAAAACAAAAAAAATTTAAGGCAAAAAAAAATTCTGAAATGTTTGCACACTGAAAATTTCGATGGCGTTGTGCAAGACAAAACGAATGAAGACCTTCTGCTGAAAACCCGGTAAGAATATTTGAATATTTACTGCTTTTAGACGTTAAAATATCTGAAAAATCGATGTACCATGACACCTCGGTACTGATTTGTATAGGAATTTAGACAACAAAATTTAGCAATTCCCACCATCGGGGGCGGTCGAGGGGGGTGCGGATCGACGGGGAATAATTCCTGGCGCCGATTAATGACGGTTTGCTGAAAAAAATTTGACAAATTTCAGAGTTTTTGACAAAAAACAAAAAAAATTTAAGGCAAAAAAAAATTCTGAAATGTTTGCACACTGAAAATTTCGATGGCGTTGTGCAAGACAAAACGAATGAAGACCTTCTGCTGAAAACCCGGTAAGAATATTTGAATATTTACTGCTTTTAGACGTTAAAATATCTGAAAAATCGATGTACCATTACACCTCGGTACTGATTTGTATAGGAATTTAGACAACAAAATTTAGCAATTCCCACCATCGGGGGCGGTCGAGGGGGGTGCGGATCGACGGGGAATAATTCCTGGCGCCGATTAATGACGGTTTGCTGAAAAAAATTTGACAAATTTCAGAGTTTTTGACAAAAAACAAAACAAAATTAAGGCAAAAAAAAATTCTGAAATGTTTGCACACTGAAAATTTCGATGGCGTTGTGCAAGACAAAACGAATGAAGACCTTCTGCTGAAAACCCGGTAAGAATATTTGAATATTTACTGCTTTTAGACGTTAAAATATCTGAAAAATCGATGTACCATTACACCTCGGTACTGATTTGTATAGGAATTAAGACAACAAAATTTAGCAATTCCCACCATCGGGGGCGGTCGAGGGGGGTGCGGATCGACGGGGAATAATTCCTGGCGCCGATTAATGACGGTTTGCTGAAAAAAATTTGACAAATTTCAGAGTTTTTGACAAAAAACAAAAAAAAATTAAGGCAAAAAAAAATTCTGAAATGTTTGCACACTGAAAACTTCGATGGCGTTGTGCAAGACAAAACGAATGAAGACCTTCTGCTGAAAACCCGGTAAGAATATTTGAATATTTACTGCTTTTAGACGTTAAAATATCTGAAAAATCGATGTACTATTACACCTCGGTACTGATTTGTATAGGAATTTAGACAACAAAATTTAGCAATTCCCACCATCGGGGGCGGTCGAGGGGGGTGCGGATCGACGGGGAATAATTCCTGGCGCCGATTAATGAAGGTTTGCTAAAAAAAAATTGACAAATTTCAGAGTATTTGACAAAAAACAAAAAAAATTTAAGGCAAAAAAAATCTGAAATGTTTGGACACTGAAAATTTCGATGGCGTTGTGCAAGACAAAACGAATGAAGACCTTCTGCTGAAAACCCGGTAAGAATATGTGAATATTTACTGCTTTTAGACGTTAAAATATCTGACAATTCGATGTACCATTACACCTCGGTACTGATTTGTATAGGAATTTAGACAACAAAATTTAGCAATTCCCACCATCGGGGGCGGTCGAGGGGGGTGCGGATCGACGGGGAATAATTCCTGGCGCCGATTAATGACGGTTTGCTGAAAAAAATTTAACAAATTTCAGAGTTTTTGACAAAAAACAAAAAAAATTTAAGGCAAAAAAAAATTCTGAAATGTTTGCACACTGAAAATTTCGATGGCGTTGTGCAAGACAAAACGAATGAAGACCTTCTGCTGAAAACCCGGTAAGAATATTTGAATATTTACTGCTTTTAGACGTTAAAATATCTGAAAAATCGATGTACCATTACACCTCGGTACTGATTTGTATAGGAATTTAGACAACAAAATTTAGCAATTCCCACCGTCGGGGGCGGTCGAGGGGGGTGCGGATCGACGGGGAATAATTCCTGGCGCCGATTAATGACGGTTTGCTGAAAAAAATTTGACAAATTTCAGAGTTTTTGACAAAAATAAAAAAAAATTGAAGGCAAAAAAAAATTCTGAAATGTTTGCACACTGAAAATTTCGATGGCGTTGTGCAAGACAAAACGAATGAAGACCTTCTGCTGAAAACCCGGTAAGAATATTTGAATATTTACTGCTTTTAGACGTTAAAATATCTGAAAAATCGATGTACCATTACACCTCGGTACTGATTTGTATAGGAATTTAGACAACAAAATTTAGCAATTCCCACCATCGGGGGCGGTCGAGGGGGGTGCGGATCGACGGGGAATAATTCCTGGCGCCGATTAATGACGGTTTGCTGAAAAAAATTTGACAAATTTCAGAGTTTTTGACAAAAAACAAAAAAATTTTTAGGCAAAAAAAAATTCTGAAATGTTTGCACACTGAAAATTTCGATGGCGTTGTGCAAGACAAAACGAATGAAGACCTTCTGCTGAAAACCCGGTAAGAATATTTGAATATTTACTGCTTTTAGACGTTAAAATATCTGAAAAATCGATGTACCATTACACCTCGGTACTGATTTGTATAGGAATTTAGACAACATAATTTAGCAATTCCCACCGTCGGGGGCGGTCGAGGGGGGTGCGGATCGACGGGGAATAATTCCTGGCGCCGATTAATGACGGTTTGCTGAAAAAAATTTGACAAATTTCAGAGTTTTTGACAAAAAACAAAAAAATTTTTAGGCAAAAAAAAATTCTGAAATGTTTGCACACTGAAAATTTCGATGGCGTTGTGCAAGACAAAACGAATGAAGACCTTCTGCTGAAAACCCGGTAAGAATATTTGAATATTTACTGCTTTTAGACGTTAAAATATCTGAAAAATCGATGTACCATTACACCTCGGTACTGATTTGTATAGGAATTTAGACAACAAAATTTAGCAATTCCCACCGTCGGGGGCGGTCGAGGGGGGTGCGGATCGACGGGGAATAATTCCTGGCGCCGATTAATGACGGTTTGCTGAAAAAAATTTGACAAATTTCAGAGTTTTTGACAAAAATAAAAAAAAATTGAAGGCAAAAAAAAATTCTGAAATGTTTGCACACTGAAAATTTCGATGGCGTTGTGCAAGACAAAACGAATGAAGACCTTCTGCTGAAAACCCGGTAAGAATATTTGAATATTTACTGCTTTTAGACGTTAAAATATCTGAAAAATCGATGTACCATTACACCTCGGTACTGATTTGTATAGGAATTTAGACAACAAAATTTAGCAATTCCCACCATCGGGGGCGGTCGAGGGGGGTGCGGATCGACGGGGAATAATTCCTGGCGCCGATTAATGACGGTTTGCTGAAAAAAATTTGACAAATTTCAGAGTTTTTGACAAAAAACAAAAAAAATTTAAGGCAAAAAAAAATTCTGAAATGTTTGCACACTGAAAATTTCGATGGCGTTGTGCAAGACAAAACGAATGAAGACCTTCTGCTGAAAACCCGGTAAGAATATTTGAATATTTACTGCTTTTAGACGTAAAAATATCTGAAAAATCGATGTACCATGACACCTCGGTACTGATTTGTATAGGAATTTAGACAACAAAATTTAGCAATTCCCACCATCGGGGGCGGTCGAGGGGGGTGCGGATCGACGGGGAATAATTCCTGGCGCCGATTAATGACGGTTTGCTGAAAAAAATTTGACAAATTTCAGAGTTTTTGAGAAAAAAAAAAAAAATTTTTAGGCAAAAAAAAATTCTGAAATGTTTGCACACTGAAAATTTCGATGGCGTTGTGCAAGACAAAACGAATGAAGACCTTCTGCTGAAAACCCGGTAAGAATATTTGAATATTTACTGCTTTTAGACGTTAAAATATCTGAAACACAACGCCATCGAAATTTTCAGTGTGCAAACATTTCAGAATTTTTTTTTGCCTTAAATTTTTTTTGTTTTTTGTCAAAAACTCTGAAATTTGTCAATTTTTTTTCAGCAAACCGTCATTAATCGGCGCCAGGAATTATTCCCCGTCGATCCGCACCCCCCTCGACCGCCCCCGATGGTGGGAATTGCTAAATTTTGTTGTCTAAATTCCTATACAAATCAGTACCGAGGTGTAATGGTACATCGATTTTTCAGATATTTTAACGTCTAAAAGCAGTAAATATTCAAATATTCTTACCGGGTTTTCAGCAGAAGGTCTTCATTCGTTTTGTCTTGCACAACGCCTTCGAAATTTTCAGTGTGCAAACATTTCAGAATTTTTTTTTGCCTTAAATTTTTTTCGTTTTTTGTCAAAAACTCTGAAATTTGTCAATTTTTTTTCAGCAAACCGTCATTAATCGGCGCCAGGAATTATTCCCCGTCGATCCGCACCCCCCTCGACCGCCCCCGATGGTGGGAATTGCTAAATTTTGTTGTCTAAATTCCTATACAAATCAGTACCGAGGTGTAATGGTACATCGATTTTTCAGATATTTTAACGTCTAAAAGCAGTAAATATTGAAATATTCTTACCGGGTTTTCAGCAGAAGGTCTTCATTCGTTTTGTCTTGCACAACGCCATCGAAATTTTCAGTGTGCACACATTTCAGAATGTTTTTTTTCCTTAATTTTTTTTTGTTTTTTGTCAAAAACTCTGAAATTTGTCAAATTTTTTTCAGCAAACCGTCATTAATCGGCGCCAGGAATTATTCCCCGTCGATCCGCACCCCCCTCGACCGCCCCCGATGGTGGGAATTGCTAAATTTTGTTGTCTAAATTCCTATACAAATCAGTACCGAGGTGTAATGGTACATCGATTTTTCAGATATTTTAACGCCTAAAAGCAGTAAATATTCAAATATTCTTACCGGGTTTTCAGCAGAAGGTCTTCATTCGTTTTGTCTTGCACAACGCCATCGAAATTTTCAGTGTGCAAACATTTCAGAATTTTTTTTTGCCTTAATTTTTTTTTGTTTTTTGTCAAAAACTCTGAAATTTGTCAAATTTTTTTCAGCAAACCGTCATTAATCGGCGCCAGGAATTATTCCCCGTCGATCCGCACCCCCCTCGACCGCCCCCGATACTGGGAATTGCTAAATTTTGTTGTCTAAATTCCTATACAAATCAGTACCGAGGTGTAATGGTACATCGATTTTTCAGATATTTTAACGTCTAAAAGCAGTAAATATTCAAATATTCTTACCGGGTTTTCAGCAGAAGGTCTTCATTCGTTTTGTCTTGCACAACGCCATCGAAATTTTCAGTGTGCAAACATTTCAGTTTTTTTTTTTGCCTTAATTTTTTTTTGTTTTTTGTCAAAAACTCTGAAATTTGTCAAATTTTTTTCAGCAAACCGTCATTAATCGGCGCCAGGAATTATTCCCCGTCGATCCGCACCCCCCTCGACCGCCCCCGATGGTGGGAATTGCTAAATTTTGTTGTCTAAATTCCTATACAAATCAGTACCGAGGTGTAATGGTACATCGATTTTTCAGATATTTTAACGTCTAAAAGCAGTAAATATTCAAATATTCTTACCGGGTTTTCAGCAGAAGGTCTTCATTCGTTTTGTCTTGCACAACGCCATCGAAATTTTCAGTGTGCACACATTTCAGAATGTTTTTTTCCTTAATTTTTTTTTGTTTTTTGTCAAAAACTCTGAAATTTGTCAAATTTTTTTCAGCAAACCGTCATTAATCGGCGCCAGGAATTATTCCCCGTCGATCCGCACCCCCCTCGACCGCCCCCGATGGTGGGAATTGCTAAATTTTGTTGTCTAAATTCCTATACAAATCAGTACCGAGGTGTAATGGTACATCGATTTTTCAGATATTTTAACGTCTAAAAGCAGTAAATATTCAAATATTCTTACCGGGTTTTCAGCAGAAGGTCTTTATTCGTTTTGTCTTGCACAACGCCATCGAAATTTTCAGTGTGCAAACATTTCAGAATTTTTTTTTGCCTTAAATTTTTTTTGTTTTTTGTCAAAAACTCTGAAATTTGTCAAATTTTTTTCAGCAAACCGTCGTTAATCGGCGCCAGGAATTATTCCCCGTCGATCCGCACCCCCCTCGACCGCCCCCGATGGTGGGAATTGCTAAATTTTGTTGTCTAAATTCCTATACAAATCAGTACCGTACCGAGGTGTAATGGTACATCGATTTTTCAGATATTTTAACGTCTAAAAGCAGTAAATATTCAAATATTCTTACCGGGTTTTCAGCAGAAGGTCTTCATTCGTTTTGTCTTGCACAACGCCATCGAAATTTTCAGTGTGCAAACATTTCAGAATTTTTTTTGGCCTTAAATTTTTTTTGTTTTTTGTCAAAAACTCTGAAATATGTCAAATTTTTTTCAGCAAACCGTCATTAATCGGCGCCAGGAATTATTCTCCGTCGATCCGCACCCCCCTCGACCGCCCCCGATGGTGGGAATTGCTAAATTTTGTTGTCTAAATTCCTATACAAATCAGTACCGAGGTGTAATGGTACATCGATTTTTCAGATATTTTAACGCCTAAAAGCAGTAAATATTCAAATATTCTTACCGGGTTTTCAGCAGAAGGTCTTCATTCGTTTTGTCTTGCACAACGCCATCGAAATTTTCAGTGTGCAAACATTTCAGAATTTTTTTTTGCCTTAAATTTTTTTTGTTTTTTGTCAAAAACTCTGAAATTTGTCAAATTTTTTTCAGCAAACCGTCATTAATCGGCGCCAGGAATTATTCCCCGTCGATCCGCACCCCCCTCGACCGCCCCCGATGGTGGGAATTGCTAAATTTTGTTGTCTAAATTCCTATACAAATCAGTACCGAGGTGTAATGGTACATCGATTTTTCAGATATTTTAACGTCTAAAAGCAGTAAATATTCAAATATTCTTACCGGGTTTTCAGCAGAAGGTCTTCATTCGTTTTGTCTTGCACAACGCCATCGAAATTTTCAGTGTGCAAACATTTCAGAATTTTTTTTTGCCTTAAATTTTTTTTGTTTTTTGTCAAAAACTCTGAAATTTGTCAAATTTTTTTCAGCAAACCGTCATTAATCGGCGCCAGGAATTATTCCCCGTCGATCCGCACCCCCCTCGACCGCCCCCGATGGTGGGAATTGCTAAATTTTGTTGTCTAAATTCCTATACAAATCAGTACCGAGGTGTAATGGTACATCGATTTTTCAGATATTTTAACGTCTAAAAGCAGTAAATATTCAAATATTCTTACCGGGTTTTCAGCAGAAGGTCTTCATTCGTTTTGTCTTGCACAACGCCATCGAAATTTTCAGTGTGCAAACATTTCAGATTTTTTTTTTGCCTTAAATTTTTTTTGTTTTTTGTCAAAAACTCTGAAATTTGTCAAATTTTTTTCAGCAAACCGTCATTAATCGGCGCCAGGAATTATTCCCCGTCGATCCGCACCCCCCTCGACCGCCCCCGATGGTGGGAATTGCTAAATTTTGTTGTCTAAATTCCTATACAAATCAGTACCGAGGTGTAATGGTACATCGATTTTTCAGATATTTTAACGTCTAAAAGCAGTAAATATTCAAATATTCTTACCGGGTTTTCAGCAGAAGGTCTTCATTCGTTTTGTCTTGCACAACGCCATCGAAATTTTCAGTGTGCAAACATTTCAGAATTTTTTTTTGCCTTAAATTTTTTTTGTTTTTTGTCAAAAAACTCTGAAATTTGTCAAATTTTTTTCAGCAAACCGTCATTAATCGGCGCCAGGAATTATTCCCCGTCGATCCGCACCCCCCTCGACCGCCCCCGATGGTGGGAATTGCTAAATTTTGTTGTCTAAATTCCTATACAAATCAGTACCGAGGTGTAATGGTACATCGATTTTTCAGATATTTTAACGTCTAAAAGCAGTAAATATTCAAATATTCTTACCGGGTTTTCAGCAGAAGGTCTTCATTCGTTTTGTCTTGCACAACGCCATCGAAATTTTCAGTGTGCAAACATTTCAGAATTTTTTTTTGCCTTAAATTTTTTTTGTTTTTTGTCAAAAAGTCTGAAATTTGTCAAATTTTTTTCAGCAAACCGTCATTAATCGGCGCCAGGAATTATTCCCCGTCGATCCGCACCCCCCTCGACCGCCCCCGATGGTGGGAATTGCTAAATTTTGTTGTCTAAATTCCTATACAAATCAGTACCGAGGTGTAATGGTACATCGATTTTTCAGATATTTTAACGTCTAAAAGCAGTAAATATTCAAATATTCTTACCGGGTTTTCAGCAGAAGGTCTTCATTCGTTTTGTCTTGCACAACGCCATCGAAATTTTCAGTGTGCAAACATTTCAGAATTTTTTTTGGCCTTAAATTTTGTTTGTTTTTTGTCAAAAACTCTGAAATTTGTCAAATTTTTTTCAGCAAACCGTCATTAATCGGCGCCAGGAATTATTCCCCGTCGATCCGCACCCCCCTCGACCGCCCCCGATGGTGGGAATTGCTAAATTTTGTTGTCTAAATTCCTATACAAATCAGTACCGAGGTGTAATGGTACATCGATTTTTCAGATATTTTAACGCCTAAAAGCAGTAAATATTCAAATATTCTTACCGGGTTTTCAGCAGAAGGTCTTCATTCGTTTTGTCTTGCACAACGCCATCGAAATTTTCAGTGTGCACACATTTCAGAATTTTTTTTTGCCTTAATTTTTTTTTGTTTTTTGTCAAAAACTCTGAAATTTGTCAAATTTTTTTCAGCAAACCGTCATTAATCGGCGCCAGGAATTATTCCCCGTCGATCCGCACCCCCCTCGACCGCCCCCGATGGTGGGAATTGCTAAATTTTGTTGTCTAAATTCCTATACAAATCAGTACCGAGGTGTAATGGTACATCGATTTTTCAGATATTTTAACGTCTAAAAGCAGTAAATATTCAAATATTCTTACCGGGTTTTCAGCAGAAGGTCTTCATTCGTTTTGTCTTGGACAACGCCATCGAAATTTTCAGTGTGCAAACATCTCAGAATTTTTTTTGGCCTTAAATTTTTTTTGTTTTTTGTCAAAAACTCTGAAATTTGTCAAATTTTTTTCAGCAAACCGTCATTAATCGGCGCCAGGAATTATTCCCCGTCGATCCGCACCCCCCTCGACCGCCCCCGATGGTGGGAATTGCTAAATTTTGTTGTCTAAATTCCTATACAAATCAGTACCGAGGTGTAATGGTACATCGATTTTTCAGATATTTTAACGTCTAAAAGCAGTAAATATTCAAATATTCTTACCGGGTTTTCAGCAGAAGGTCTTCATTCGTTTTGTCTTGCACAACGCCATCGAAATTTTCAGTGTGCAAATATTTCAGAATTTTTTTTTGCCTTAAATTTTTTTTGTTTTTTGTCAAAAACTCTGAAATTTGTCAATTTTTTTTCAGCAAACCGTCATTAATCGGCGCCAGGAATTATTCCCCGTCGATCCGCACCCCCCTCGACCGCCCCCGATGGTGGGAATTGCTAAATTTTGTTGTCTAAATTCCTATACAAATCAGTACCGAGGTGTAATGGTACATCGATTTTTCAGATATTTTAACGCCTAAAAGCAGTAAATATTCAAATATTCTTACCGGGTTTTCAGCAGAAGGTCTTCATTCGTTTTGTCTTGCACAACGCCATCGAAATTTTCAGTGTGCAAACATTTCAGAATTTTTTTTTGCCTTAAATTTTTTTTGTTTTTTGTCAAAAACTCTGAAATTTGTCAAATTTTTTTCAGCAAACCGTCATTAATCGGCGCCAGGAATTATTCCCCGTCGATCCGCACCCCCCTCGACCGCCCCCGATGGTGGGAATTGCTAAATTTTGTTGTCTAAATTCCTATACAAATCAGTACCGAGGTGTAATGGTACATCGATTTTTCAGATATTTTAACGCCTAAAAGCAGTAAATATTCAAATATTCTTACCGGGTTTTCAGCAGAAGGTCTTCATTCGTTTTGTCTTGCACAACGCCATCGAAATTTTCAGTGTGCAAACATTTCAGAATGTTTTTTTGCCTTAAATTTTTTTTGTTTTTTGTCAAAAACTCTGAAATTTGTCAAACTTTTTTCAGCAAACCGTGATTAATCGGCGCCAGGAATTATTCCCCGTCGATCCGCACCCCCCTCGACCGCCCCCGATGGTGGGAATTGCTAAATTTTGTTGTCTAAATTCCTATACAAATCAGTACCGAGGTGTAATGGTACATCGATTTTTCAGATATTTTAACGTCTAAAAGCAGTAAATATTCAAATATTCTTACCGGGTTTTCAGCAGAAGGTCTTCATTCGTTTTGTCTTGCACAACGCCATCGAAATTTTCAGTTTGCAAACATTTCAGAATTTTGTTTTGCCTTAAATTTTTTTTGTTTTTTGTCAGAAACTCTGAAATTTGTCAAATTTTTTTCAGCAAACCGTCATTAATCGGCGCCAGGAATTATTCCCCGTCGATCCGCACCCCCCTCGACCGCCCCCGATGGTGGGATTTGCTAAATTTTGTTGTCTAAATTCCTATACAAATCAGTACCGAGGTGTAATGGTACATCGATTTTTCAGATATTTTAACGTCTAAAAGCAGTAAATATTCAAATATTCTTACCGGGTTTTCAGCAGAAGGTCTTCATTCGTTTTGTCTTGCACAACGCCATCGAAATTTTCAGTGTGCAAACATTTCAGAATTTTTTTTTGCCTTAAATTTTTTTTTGTTTTTGTCAAATACTCTGAAATTTGTCAAATTTTTTTCAGCAAACCGTCATTAATCGGCGCCAGGAATTATTCCCCGTCGATCCGCACCCCCCTCGACCGCCCCCGATGGTGGGAATTGCTAAATTCCAATAAAAATCAGTACCGAGGTGTAATGGTACATACATCGATTTTTCAGATATTTTAACGTCTAAAAGCAGTAAATATTTAAATATTCTTACCGGGTTTTCAGCAGAAGGTCTTCATTCGTTTTGTCTTGCACAACGCCATCGAAATTTTCAGTGTGCAAACATTTAAGAATTTTTTTTTGCCTTAATTTTTTTTTGTTTTTTGTCAAAAACTCTGAAATTTGTCAAATTTTTTTCAGCAAACCGTCATTAATCGGCGCCAGGAATTATTCCCCGTCGATCCTCGACCGCCCCCGATGGTGGGAATTGCTAAATTTTGTTGTCTAAATTCCTATACAAATCAGTACCGAGGTGTAATGGTACATCGATTTTTCAGATATTTTAACGTCTAAAAGCAGTAAATATTCAAATATTCTTACCGGGTTTTCAGCAGAAGGTCTTCATTCGTTTTGTCTTGCACAACGCCATCGAAATTTTCAGTGTGCAAACATTTCAGAATTTTTTTTTGCCTTAATTTTTTTTTGTTTTTTGTCAAAAACTCTGAAATTTGTCAAATTTTTTTCAGCAAACCGTCATTAATCGGCGCCAGGAATTATTCCCCGTCGATCCGCACCCCCCTCGACCGCCCCCGATACTGGGAATTGCTAAATTTTGTTGTCTAAATTCCTATACAAATCAGTACCGAGGTGTAATGTACATCGATTTTTCAGATATTTTAACGTCTAAAAGCAGTAAATATTCAAATATTCTTACCGGGTTTTCAGCAGAAGGTCTTCATTCGTTTTGTCTTGCACAACGCCATCGAAATTTTCAGTGTGCAAACATTTCAGAATTTTGTTTTGCCTTAATTTTTTTTTGTTTTTTGTCAAAAACTCTAAAATTTGTCAAATTTTTTTCAGCAAACCGTCATTAATCGGCGCCAGGAATTATTCCCCGTCGATCCGCACCCCCCTCGACCGCCCCCGATGGTGGGATTTGCTAAATTTTGTTGTCTAAATTCCTATACAAATCAGTACCGAGGTGTAATGGTACATCGATTTTTCAGATATTTTAACGCCTAAAAGCAGTAAATATTCAAATATTCTTACCGGGTTTTCAGCAGAAGGTCTTCATTCGTTTTGTCTTGCACAACGCCATCGAAATTTTCAGTGTGCAAACATTTCAGAATGTTTTTTTGCCTTAAATTTTTTTTGTTTTTTGTCAAAAACTCTGAAATTTGTCAAACTTTTTTCAGCAAACCGTGATTAATCGGCGCCAGGAATTATTCCCCGTCGATCCGCACCCCCCTCGACCGCCCCCGATGGTGGGAATTGCTAAATTTTGTTGTCTAAATTCCTATACAAATCAGTACCGAGGTGTAATGGTACATCGATTTTTCAGATATTTTAACGTCTAAAAGCAGTAAATATTCAAATATTCTTACCGGGTTTTCAGCAGAAGGTCTTCATTCGTTTTGTCTTGCACAACGCCATCGAAATTTTCAGTGTGCAAACATTTCAGAATTATTTTTGGCCTTAAATTTTTTTTGTTTTTTGTCAAAAACTCTGAAATTTGTCAAATTTTTTTCAGCAAACCGTCATTAATCGGCGCCAGGAATTATTCCCCGTCGATCCGCACCCCCCTCGACCGCCCCCGATGGTGAGAATTGCTAAATTTTGTTGTCTAAATTCCTATACAAATCAGTACCGAGGTGTAATGGTACATCGATTTTTCAGATATTTTAACGTCTAAAAGCAGTAAATATTCAAATATTCTTACCGGGTTTTCAGCAGAAGGTCTTCATTCGTTTTGTCTTGCACAACGCCATCGAAATTTTCAGTGTGCAAACATTTCAGAATTTTTTTTTGCCTAAAAATTTTTTTGTTTTTTGTCAAAAACTCTGAAATTTGTCAAATTTTTTTCAGCAAACCGTCATTAATCGGCGCCAGGAATTATTCCCCGTCAATCCGCACCCCCCTCGACCGCCCCCGATGGTGGGAATTGCTAAATTTTGTTGTCTAAATTCCTATACAAATCAGTACCGAGGTGTAATGGTACATCGATTTTTCAGATATTTTAACGTCTAAAAGCAGTAAATATTCAAATATTCTTACCGGGTTTTCAGCAGAAGGTCTTCATTCGTTTTGTCTTGCACAACGCCATCGAAATTTTCAGTGTGCAAACATTTCAGAATTTTTTTTTGCCTTAATTTTTTTTTGTTTTTTGTCAAAAACTCTGAAATTTGTCAAATTTTTTTCAGCAAACCGTCATTAACCGGTCGTATACCGCCGGCTCGCATACCAGCCGGCAGATTTGTACCCGTCGTAGGCCGGTGGCTCGCATGCGAGCCACCAAATTGGTTTTACGTTAGCTTAAGCTAAAGCGAAGGCGGCGCGCGGCGTTTTGGCGCCAATTTGGTGGCTCGCATGCGAGCCACCGGCCTACGACGGGTACAAATCTGCCGGCTGGTATGCGAGCCGGCGGTATACGACCGGTTAATCGGCGCCAGGAATTATTCCCCGTCGATCCGCACCCCCCTCGACCGCCCCGATGGTGGGAATTGCTAAATTTTGTTGTCTAAATTCCTATACAAATCAGTACCGAGGTGTAATGGTACATCGATTTTTCAGATATTTTAACGTCTAAAAGCAGTAAATATTCAAATATTCTTACCGGGTTTTCAGCAGAAGGTCTTCATTCGTTTTGTCTTGCACAACGCCATCGAAATTTTCAGTGTGCAAACATTTCAGAATTTTTTTTTGCCTTAATTTTTTTTTGTTTTTTGTCAAAAACTCTGAAATTTGTCAAATTTTTTTCAGCAATCCGTCATTAATCGGCGCCAGGAATTATTCCCCGTCGATCCGCACCCCCCTCGACCGCCCCGATGGTGGGAATTGCTAAATTTTGTTGTCTAAATTCCTATACAAATCAGTACCGAGGTGTAATGGTACATCGATTTTTCAGATATTTTAACGTCTAAAAGCAGTAAATATTCAAATATTCTTACCGGGTTTTCAGCAGAAGGTCTTCATTCGTTTTGTCTTGCACAACGCCATCGAAATTTTCAGTGTGCAAACATTTCAGAATTTTTTTTTGCCTTAAATTTTTTTTGTTTTTTGTCAAAAACTCTGAAATTTGTCAAATTTTTTTCAGCAAACCGTCATTAATCGGCGCCAGGAATTATTCCCCGTCGATCCGCACCCCCCTCGACCGCCCCCGATGGTGGGAATTGCTAAATTTTGTTGTCTAAATTCCTATACAAATCAGTACCGAGGTGTAATGGTACATCGATTTTTCAGATATTTTAACGTCTAAAAGCAGTAAATATTCAAATATTCTTACCGGGTTTTCAGCAGAAGGTCTTCATTCGTTTTGTCTTGCACAACGCCATCGAAATTTTCAGTGTGCAAACATTTCAGATTTTTTTTTTGCCTAAAATTTTTTTTGTTTTTTGTCAAAAACTCTGAAATTTGTCAAATTTTTTTCAGCAAACCGTCATTAATCGGCGCCAGGAATTATTCCCCGTTAATCCGCACCCCCCTCGACCGCCCCCGATGGTGGGAATTGCTAAATTTTGTTGTCTAAATTCCTATACAAATCAGTACCGAGGTGTAATGGTACATCGATTTTTCAGATATTTTAACGTCTAAAAGCAGTAAATATTCAAATATTCTTACCGGGTTTTCAGCAGAAGGTCTTCATTCGTTTTGTCTTGCACAACGCCATCGAAATTTTCAGTGTGCAAACATTTCAGAATTATTTTTTGCCTTAAATTTTTTTTGTTTTTTGTCAAATACTCTGAAATTTGTCAAATTTTTTTCAGCAAACCGTCATTAATCGGCGCCAGGAATTATTCCCCGTCGATCCGCACCCCCCTCGACCGCCCCCGATGGTGGGAATTGCTAAATTTTGTTGTCTAAATTCCTATACAAATCAGTACCGAGGTGTAATGGTACATCGATTTTTCAGATATTTTAACGTCTAAAAGCAGTAAATATTCAAATATTCTTACCGGGTTTTCAGCAGAAGGTCTTCATTCGTTTTGTCTTGCACAACGCCATCGAAATTTTCAGTGTGCAAACATTTCAGAATTTTTTTTTGCCTTAAATTTTTTTTGTTTTTTGTCAAAAACTCTGAAATTTGTCAAATTTTTTTCAGCAAACCGTCATTAATCGGCGCCAGGAATTATTCCCCGTCGATCCGCACCCCCCTCGACCGCCCCCGATGGTGGGAATTGCTAAATTTTGTTGTCTAAATTCCTATACAAATCAGTACCGAGGTGTAATGGTACATCGATTTTTCAGATATTTTAACGTCTAAAAGCAGTAAATATTCAAATATTCTTACCGGGATTTCAGCAGAAGGTTTTCATTCGTTATGTCTTGCACAACGCCATCGAAATTTTCAGTGTGCACACATTTCAGAACGGTACTGATTTGTATAGGAATTTAGACAACAAAATTTAGCAATTCCCACCATCGGGGGCGGTCGAGGGGGGTGCGGATCGACGGGGACTAATTCCTGGCGCCGATTAATGACGGTTTGCTGAAAAAAATTTGACAAATTTCAGAGTTTTTGACAAAAAACAAAAAAAAATTAAGGCAAAAAAAAAATCTGGAATGTGTGCACACTGAAAATTTCGATGGCGTTGTGCAAGACAAAACGAATGAAGACCTTCTGCTGAAAACCCTGTAAGAATATTTGAATATTTACTGCTTTTAGACGTTAAAATATCTGAAAAATCGATGTACCATTACACCTCGGTACTGATTTGTATAGGAATTTAGACAACAAAATTTAGCAATTCCCACCATCGGGGGCGGTCGAGGGGGGTGCGGATCGACGGGGAATAATTCCTGGCGCCGATTAATGACGGTTTGCTGAAAAAAATTTGACAAATTTCAGAGTTTTTGACAAAAAACAAAAAAAAATTAAGGCAAAAAATAATTCTGAAATGTTTGCACACTGAAAATTTCGATGGCGTTGTGCAAGACAAAACGAATGAAGACCTTCTGCTGAAAACCCGGTAAGAATATTTGAATATTTACTGCTTTTAGACGTTAAAATATCTGAAAAATCGATGTACCATTACACCTCGGTACTGATTTGTATAGGAATTTAGACAACAAAATTTAGCAATTCCCACCATCGGGGGCGGTCGAGGGGGGTGCGGATCGACGGGGAATAATTCCTGGCGCCGATTAATGACGGTTTGCTGAAAAAAAATTGACAAATTTCAGAGTTTTTGACAAAAAACAAAAAAAATTTAAGGCAAAAAAAATTTCTGAAATGTTTGCACACTGAAAATTTCGATGGCGTTGTGCAAGACAAAACGAATGAAGACCTTCTGCTGAAAACCCGGTAAGAATATTTGAATATTTACTGCTTTTAGACGTTAAAATATCTGAAAAATCGATGTACCATTACACCTCGGTACTGATTTGTATAGGAATTTAGACAACAAAATTTAGCAAGTCCCACCATCGGGGGCGGTCGAGGGGGGTGCGGATCGACGGGGAATAATTCCTGGCGCCGATTAATGACGGTTTGCTGAAAAAAATTTGACAAATTTCAGAGTTTTTGACAAAAAACAAAAAAAAATTAAGGCAAAAAAAAAAACTGAAATGTTTGCACACTGAAAATTTCGATGGCGTTGTGCAAGACAAAACGAATGAAGACCTTCTGCTGAAAACCCGGTAAGAATATTTGAATATTTACTGCTTTTAGACGTTAAAATATCTGAAAAATCGATGTACCATTACACCTCGGTACTGATTTGTATAGGAATTTAGACAACAAAATTTAGCAATTCCCACCGTCGGGGGCGGTCGAGGGGGGTGCGGATCGACGGGGAATAATTCCTGGCGCCGATTAATGACGGTTTGCTGAAAAAAATTTGACAAATTTCAGAGTTTTTGACAAAATTCAAAAAAAATTTAAGGCAAAAAAAAATTCTGATATGTTTGCACACTGAAAATTTCGATGGCGTTGTGCAAGACAAAACGAATGAAGACCTTCTGCTGAAAACCCGGTAAGAATATTTGAATATTTACTGCTTTTAGACGTTAAAATATCTGAAAAATCGATGTACCATTACACCTCGGTACTGATTTGTATAGGAATTTAGACAACAAAATTTAGCAATTCCCACCATCGGGGGCGGTCGAGGGGGGTGCGGATCGACGGGGAATAATTCCTGGCGCCGATTAATGACGGTTTGCTGAAAAAAATTTGACAAATTTCAGAGTTTTTGACAAAAAACAAAAAAAATTTAAGGCAAAAAAAAATTCTGAAATGTTTGCACACTGAAAATTTCGATGGCGTTGTGCAAGACAAAACGAATGAAGACCTTCTGCTGAAAACCCGGTAAGAATATTTGAATATTTACTGCTTTTAGACGTTAAAATATCTGAAAAATCGATGTACCATTACACCTCGGTACTGATTTGTATAGGAATTTAGACAACAAAATTTAGCAATTCCCACCATCGGGGGCGGTCGAGGGGGGTGCGGATCGACGGGGAATAATTCCTGGCGCCGATTAATGACGGTTTGCTGAAAAAAATTTGACAAATTTCAGAGTTTTTGACAAAAAACAAAAAAAAGTTAAGGCAAAAAATAATTCTGAAATGTTTGCACACTGAAAATTTCGATGGCGTTGTGCAAGACAAAACGAATGAAGACCTTCTGCTGAAAACCCGGTAAGAATATTTGAATATTTACTGCTTTTAGACGTTAAAATATCTGAAAAATCGATGTACCATTACACCTCGGTACTGATTTGTATAGGAATTTAGACAACAAAATTTAGCAATTCCCACCATCGGGGGCGGTCGAGGGGGGTGCGGATCGACGGGGAATAATTCCTGGCGCCGATTAATGACGGTTTGCTGAAAAAAATTTGACAAATTTCAGAGTTTTTGACAAAAAACAAAAAAAAATTAAGGCAAAAAAAAAATCTGGAATGTGTGCACACTGAAAATTTCGATGGCGTTGTGCAAGACAAAACGAATGAAGACCTTCTGCTGAAAACCCGGTAAGAATATTTGAATATTTACTGCTTTTAGACGTTAAAATATCTGAAAAATCGATGTACCATTACACCTCGGTACTGATTTGTATAGGAATTTAGACAACAAAATTTAGCAATTCCCACCATCGGGGGCGGTCGAGGGGGGTGCGGATCGACGGGGAATAATTCCTGGCGCCGATTAGTGACGGTTTGCTGAAAAAAATTTGACAAATTTCAGAGTTTTTGACAAAAAACAAAAAAAATTTAAGGCAAAAAAACATTCTGAAATGTTTGCACACTGAAAATTTCGATGGCGTTGTGCAAGACAAAACGAATGAAGACCTTCTGCTGAAAACCCGGTAAGAATATTTGAATATTTACTGCTTTTAGACGTTAAAATATCTGAAAAATCGATGTACCATTACACCTCGGTACTGATTTGTATAGGAATTTAGACAACAAAATTTAGCAATTCCCACCATCGGGGGCGGTCGAGGGGGGTGCGGATCGACGGGGAATAATTCCTGGCGCCGATTAATGACGGTTTGCTGAAAAAAATTTAACAAATTTCAGAGTTTTTGACAAAAAACAAAAAAAAATTAAGGCAAAAAAAAATTCTGAAATGTTTGCACACTGAAAATTTCGATGGCGTTGTGCAAGACAAAACGAATGAAGACCTTCTGCTGAAAACCCGGTAAGAATATTTGAATATTTACTGCTTTTAGACGTTAAAATATCTGAAAAATCGATGTACCATTACACCTCGGTACTGATTTGTATAGGAATTTAGACAACAAAATTTAGCAATTCCCACCATCGGGGGCGGTCGAGGGGGGTGCGGATCGACGGGGAATAATTCCTGGCGCCGATTAATGACGGTTTGCTGAAAAAAATTTGACAAATTTCAGAGTTTTAGACAAAAAACAAAAAAAATTTAAGACAAAAAAAAATTCTGAAATGTTTGCACACTGAAAATTTCGATGGCGTTGTGCAAGACAAAACGAATGAAGACCTTCTGCTGAAAACCCGGTAAGAATATTTGAATATTTACTGCTTTTAGACGTTAAAATATCTGAAAAATCGATGTACCATTACACCTCGGTACTGATTTGTATAGGAATTTAGACAACAAAATTTAGCAATTCCCACCATCGGGGGCGGTCGAGGGGGGTGCGGATCGACGGGGACTAATTCCTGGCGCCGATTAATGACGGTTTGCTGAAAAAAATTTGACAAATTTCAGAGTTTTTGACAAAAAACAAAAAAAAATTAAGGCAAAAAAAAAATCTGGAATGTGTGCACACTGAAAATTTCGATGGCGTTGTGCAAGACAAAACGAATGAAGACCTTCTGCTGAAAACCCGGTAAGAATATTTGAATATTTACTGCTTTTAGACGTTAAAATATCTGAAAAATCGATGTACCATTACACCTCGGTACTGATTTGTATAGGAATTTAGACAACAAAATTTAGCAATTCCCACCATCGGGGGCGGTCGAGGGGGGTGCGGATCGACGGGGAATAATTCCTGGCGCCGATTAATGACGGTTTGCTGAAAAAAATTTGACAAATTTCAGAGTTTTTGACAAAAAACAAAAAAAATTTAAGGCAAAAAAAAATTCTGAAATGTTTGCACACTGAAAATTTCGATGGCGTTGTGCAAGACAAAACGAATGAAGACCTTCTGCTGAAAACCCGGTAAGAATATTTGAATATTTACTGCTTTTAGACGTTAAAATATCTGAAAAATCGATGTACCATTACACCTCGGTACTGATTTGTATAGGAATTTAGACAACAAAATTTAGCAATTCCCACCATCGGGGGCGGTCGAGGGGGGTGCGGATCGACGGGGAATAATTCCTGGCGCCGATTAATGACGGTTTGCTGAAAAAAATTTGACAAATTTCAGAGTTTTTGACAAAAAACAAAAAAAATTTAAGGCAAAAAATAATTCTGAAATGTTTGCACACTGAAAATTTCGATGGCGTTGTGCAAGACAAAACGAATGAAGACCTTCTGCTGAAAACCCGGTAAGAATATTTGAATATTTACTGCTTTTAGACGTTAAAATATCTGAAAAATCGATGTACCATTACACCTCGGTACTGATTTGTATAGGAATTTAGACAACAAAATTTAGCAATTCCCACCATCGGGGGCGGTCGAGGGGGGTGCGGATTAACGGGGAATAATTCCTGGCGCCGATTAATGACGGTTTGCTGAAAAAAATTTGACAAATTTCAGAGTTTTTGACAAAAAACAAAAAAAATTTTAGGCAAAAAAAAATTCTGAAATGTTTGCACACTGAAAATTTCGATGGCGTTGTGCAAGACAAAACGAATGAAGACCTTCTGCTGAAAACCCGGTAAGAATATTTGAATATTTACTGCTTTTAGACGTTAAAATATCTGAAAAATCGATGTACCATTACACCTCGGTACTGATTTGTATAGGAATTTAGACAACAAAATTTAGCAATTCCCACCATCGGGGGCGGTCGAGGGGGGTGCGGATCGACGGGGAATAATTCCTGGCGCCGATTAATGACGGTTTGCTGAAAAAAATTTGACAAATTTCAGAGTTTTTGACAAAAAACAAAAAAAATTTAAGGCAAAAAAAAATTCTGAAATGTTTGCACACTGAAAATTTCGATGGCGTTGTGCAAGACAAAACGAATGAAGACCTTCTGCTGAAAACCCGGTAAGAATATTTGAATATTTACTGCTTTTAGACGTTAAAATATCTGAAAAATCGATGTACCATTACACCTCGGTACTGATTTGTATAGGAATTTAGACAACAAAATTTAGCAATTCCCACCATCGGGGCGGTCGAGGGGGGTGCGGATCGACGGGGAATAATTCCTGGCGCCGATTAATGACGGTTTGCTGAAAAAAATTTGACAAATTTCAGAGTTTTTGACAAAAAACAAAAAAATATTAAGGCAAAAAAAAATTCTGAAATGTTTGCACACTGAAAATTTCGATGGCGTTGTGCAAGACAAAACGAATGAAGACCTTCTGCTGAAAACCCGGTAAGAATATTTGAATATTTACTGCTTTTAGACGTTAAAATATCTGAAAAATCGATGTACCATTACACCTCGGTACTGATTTGTATAGGAATTTAGACAACAAAATTTAGCAATTCCCACCATCGGGGCGGTCGAGGGGGGTGCGGATCGACGGGGAATAATTCCTGGCGCCGATTAACCGGTCGTATACCGCCGGCTCGCATACCAGCCGGCAGATTTGTACCCGTCGTAGGCCAGTGGCTCGCATGCGAGCCACCAAATTGGCGCCAAAACGCCGCGCGCCGCCTTCGCTTTAGCTTAAGCTAACGTAAAACCAATTTGGTGGCTCGCATGCGAGCCACCGGCCTACGACGGGTACAAATCTGCCGGCTGGTATGCGAGCCGGCGGTATACGACCGGTTAATGACGGTTTGCTGAAAAAAATTTGACAAATTTCAGAGTTTTTGACAAAAAACAAAAAAAATTTAAGGCAAAAAAAAATTCTGAAATGTTTGCACACTGAAAATTTCGATGGCGTTGTGCAAGACAAAACGAATGAAGACCTTCTGCTGAAAACCCGGTAAGAATATTTGAAGATTTACTGCTTTTAGACGTTAAAATATCTGAAAAATCGATGTACCATTACACCTCGGTACTGATTTGTATAGGAATTTAGACAACAAAATTTAGCAATTCCCACCATCGGGGGCGGTCGAGGGGGGTGCGGATTGACGGGGAATAATTCCTGGCGCCGATTAATGACGGTTTGCTGAAAAAAATTTGACAAATTTCAGAGTTTTTGACAAAAAACAAAAAAATTTTTAGGCAAAAAAAAATTCTGAAATGTTTGCACACTGAAAATTTCGATGGCGTTGTGCAAGACAAAACGAATGAAGACCTTCTGCTGAAAACCCGGTAAGAATATTTGAATATTTACTGCTTTTAGACGTTAAAATATCTGAAAAATCGATGTACCATTACACCTCGGTACTGATTTGTATAGGAATTTAGACAACAAAATTTAGCAATTCCCACCGTCGGGGGCGGTCGAGGGGGGTGCGGATCGACGGGGAATAATTCCTGGCGCCGATTAATGACGGTTTGCTGAAAAAAATTTGACAAATTTCAGAGTTTTTGACAAAAAACAAAAAAAATTTAAGGCAAAAAAAAATTCTGAAATGTTTGCACACTGAAAATTTCGATGGCGTTGTGCAAGACAAAACGAATGAAGACCTTCTGCTGAAAACCCGGTAAGAATATTTGAATATTTACTGCTTTTAGACGTTAAAATATCTGAAAAATCGATGTACCATTACACCTCGGTACTGATTTGTATAGGAATTTAGACAACAAAATTTAGCAATTCCCACCATCGGGGGCGGTCGAGGGGGGTGCGGATCGACGGGGAATAATTCCTGGCGCCGATTAATGACGGTTTGCTGAAAAAAATTTGACAAATTTCAGAGTTTTTGACAAAAAACAAAAAAATTTTTAGGCAAAAAAAAATTCTGAAATGTTTGCACACTGAAAATTTCGATGGCGTTGTGCAAGACAAAACGAATGAAGACCTTCTGCTGAAAACCCGGTAAGAATATTTGAATATTTACTGCTTTTAGACGTTAAAATATCTGAAAAATCGATGTACCATTACACCTCGGTACTGATTTGTATAGGAATTTAGACAACAAAATTTAGCAATTCCCACCGTCGGGGGCGGTCGAGGGGGGTGCGGATCGACGGGGAATAATTCCTGGCGCCGATTAATGACGGTTTGCTGAAAAAAATTTGACAAATTTCAGAGTTTTTGACAAAAAACAAAAAAATTTTTAGGCAAAAAAAAATTCTGAAATGTTTGCACACTGAAAATTTCGATGGCGTTGTGCAAGACAAAACGAATGAAGACCTTCTGCTGAAAACCCGGTAAGAATATTTGAATATTTACTGCTTTTAGACGTTAAAATATCTGAAAAATCGATGTACCATTACACCTCGGTACTGATTTGTATAGGAATTTAGACAACAAAATTTAGCAATTCCCACCGTCGGGGGCGGTCGAGGGGGGTGCGGATCGACGGGGAATAATTCCTGGCGCCGATTAATGACGGTTTGCTGAAAAAAATTTGACAAATTTCAGAGTTTTTGACAAAAATAAAAAAAAATTGAAGGCAAAAAAAAATTCTGAAATGTTTGCACACTGAAAATTTCGATGGCGTTGTGCAAGACAAAACGAATGAAGACCTTCTGCTGAAAACCCGGTAAGAATATTTGAATATTTACTGCTTTTAGACGTTAAAATATCTGAAAAATCGATGTACCATTACACCTCGGTACTGATTTGTATAGGAATTTAGACAACAAAATTTAGCAATTCCCACCATCGGGGGCGGTCGAGGGGGGTGCGGATCGACGGGGAATAATTCCTGGCGCCGATTAATGACGGTTTGCTGAAAAAAATTTGACAAATTTCAGAGTTTTTGACAAAAAACAAAAAAAATTTAAGGCAAAAAAAAATTCTGAAATGTTTGCACACTGAAAATTTCGATGGCGTTGTGCAAGACAAAACGAATGAAGACCTTCTGCTGAAAACCCGGTAAGAATATTTGAATATTTACTGCTTTTAGACGTTAAAATATCTGAAAAATCGATGTACCATGACACCTCGGTACTGATTTGTATAGGAATTTAGACAACAAAATTTAGCAATTCCCACCATCGGGGGCGGTCGAGGGGGGTGCGGATCGACGGGGAATAATTCCTGGCGCCGATTAATGACGGTTTGCTGAAAAAAATTTGACAAATTTCAGAGTTTTTGACAAAAAACAAAAAAATTTTTAGGCAAAAAAAAATTCTGAAATGTTTGCACACTGAAAATTTCGATGGCGTTGTGCAAGACAAAACGAATGAAGACCTTCTGCTGAAAACCCGGTAAGAATATTTGAATATTTACTGCTTTTAGACGTTAAAATATCTGAAAAATCGATGTACCATTACACCTCGGTACTGATTTGTATAGGAATTTAGACAACAAAATTTAGCAATTCCCACCGTCGGGGGCGGTCGAGGGGGGTGCGGATCGACGGGGAATAATTCCTGGCGCCGATTAATGACGGTTTGCTGAAAAAAATTTGACAAATTTCAGAGTTTTTGACAAAAATAAAAAAAAATTGAAGGCAAAAAAAAATTCTGAAATGTTTGCACACTGAAAATTTCGATGGCGTTGTGCAAGACAAAACGAATGAAGACCTTCTGCTGAAAATCCGGTAAGAATATTTGAATATTTACTGCTTTTAGACGTTAAAATATCTGAAAAATCGATGTACCATTACACCTCGGTACTGATTTGTATAGGAATTTAGACAACAAAATTTAGCAATTCCCACCATCGGGGGCGGTCGAGGGGGGTGCGGATCGACGGGGAATAATTCCTGGCGCCGATTAATGACGGTTTGCTGAAAAAAATTTGACAAATTTCAGAGTTTTTGACAAAAAACAAAAAAAATTTAAGGCAAAAAAAAATTCTGAAATGTTTGCACACTGAAAATTTCGATGGCGTTGTGCAAGACAAAACAAATGAAGACCTTCTGCTGAAAACCCGGTAAGAATATTTGAATATTTACTGCTTTTAGACGTTAAAATATCTGAAAAATCGATGTACCATTACACCTCGGTACTGATTTGTATAGGAATTTAGACAACAAAATTTAGCAATTCCCACCATCGGGGGCGGTCGAGGGGGGTGCGGATCGACGGGGAATAATTCCTGGCGCCGATTAATGACGGTTTGCTGAAAAAAATTTGACAAATTTCAGAGTTTTTGACAAAAAACAAAACAAAATTAAGGCAAAAAAAAATTCTGAAATGTTTGCACACTGAAAATTTCGATGGCGTTGTGCAAGACAAAACGAATGAAGACCTTCTGCTGAAAACCCGGTAAGAATATTTGAATATTTACTGCTTTTAGACGTTAAAATATCTGAAAAATCGATGTACCATTACACCTCGGTACTGATTTGTATAGGAATTAAGACAACAAAATTTAGCAATTCCCACCATCGGGGGCGGTCGAGGGGGGTGCGGATCGACGGGGAATAATTCCTGGCGCCGATTAATGACGGTTTGCTGAAAAAAATTTGACAAATTTCAGAGTTTTTGACAAAAAACAAAAAAAAATTAAGGCAAAAAAAAATTCTGAAATGTTTGCACACTGAAAACTTCGATGGCGTTGTGCAAGACAAAACGAATGAAGACCTTCTGCTGAAAACCCGGTAAGAATATTTGAATATTTACTGCTTTTAGACGTTAAAATATCTGAAAAATCGATGTACCATTACACCTCGGTACTGATTTGTATAGGAATTTAGACAACAAAATTTAGCAATTCCCACCATCGGGGGCGGTCGAGGGGGGTGCGGATCGACGGGGAATAATTCCTGGCGCCGATTAATGAAGGTTTGCTAAAAAAAAATTGACAAATTTCAGAGTATTTGACAAAAAACAAAAAAAATTTAAGGCAAAAAAAATCTGAAATGTTTGGACACTGAAAATTTCGATGGCGTTGTGCAAGACAAAACGAATGAAGACCTTCTGCTGAAAACCCGGTAAGAATATGTGAATATTTACTGCTTTTAGACGTTAAAATATCTGACAATTCGATGTACCATTACACCTCGGTACTGATTTGTATAGGAATTTAGACAACAAAATTTAGCAATTCCCACCATCGGGGGCGGTCGAGGGGGGTGCGGATCGACGGGGAATAATTCCTGGCGCCGATTAATGACGGTTTGCTGAAAAAAATTTAACAAATTTCAGAGTTTTTGACAAAAAACAAAAAAAATTTAAGGCAAAAAAAAATTCTGAAATGTTTGCACACTGAAAATTTCGATGGCGTTGTGCAAGACAAAACGAATGAAGACCTTCTGCTGAAAACCCGGTAAGAATATTTGAATATTTACTGCTTTTAGACGTTAAAATATCTGAAAAATCGATGTACCATTACACCTCGGTACTGATTTGTATAGGAATTTAGACAACAAAATTTAGCAATTCCCACCGTCGGGGGCGGTCGAGGGGGGTGCGGATCGACGGGGAATAATTCCTGGCGCCGATTAATGACGGTTTGCTGAAAAAAATTTGACAAATTTCAGAGTTTTTGACAAAAATAAAAAAAAATTGAAGGCAAAAAAAAATTCTGAAATGTTTGCACACTGAAAATTTCGATGGCGTTGTGCAAGACAAAACGAATGAAGACCTTCTGCTGAAAACCCGGTAAGAATATTTGAATATTTACTGCTTTTAGACGTTAAAATATCTGAAAAATCGATGTACCATTACACCTCGGTACTGATTTGTATAGGAATTTAGACAACAAAATTTAGCAATTCCCACCATCGGGGGCGGTCGAGGGGGGTGCGGATCGACGGGGAATAATTCCTGGCGCCGATTAATGACGGTTTGCTGAAAAAAATTTGACAAATTTCAGAGTTTTTGACAAAAAACAAAAAAAATTTAAGGCAAAAAAAAATTCTGAAATGTTTGCACACTGAAAATTTCGATGGCGTTGTGCAAGACAAAACGAATGAAGACCTTCTGCTGAAAACCCGGTAAGAATATTTGAATATTTACTGCTTTTAGACGTTAAAATATCTGAAAAATCGATGTACCATGACACCTCGGTACTGATTTGTATAGGAATTTAGACAACAAAATTTAGCAATTCCCACCATCGGGGGCGGTCGAGGGGGGTGCGGATCGACGGGGAATAATTCCTGGCGCCGATTAATGACGGTTTGCTGAAAAAAAATTGACAAATTTCAGAGTTTTTGACAAAAAACAAAAAAAATTTAAGGCAAAAAAAAATTCTGAAATGTTTGCACACTGAAAATTTCGATGGCGTTGTGCAAGACAAAACGAATGAAGACCTTCTGCTGAAAACCCGGTAAGAATATTTGAATATTTACTGCTTTTAGACGTTAAAATATCTGAAAAATTGATGTACCATTACACCTCGGTACTGATTTGTATAGGAATTTAGACAACAAAATTTAGCAATTCCCACCATCGGGGGCGGTCGAGGGGGGTGCGGATCGACGGGGAATAATTCCTGGCGCCGATTAATGACGGTTTGCTGAAAAAAATTTGACAAATTTCAGAGTTTTTGACAAAAAACAAAAAAAATTTAAGGCAAAAAAAAATTCTGAAATGTTTGCACACTGAAAATTTCGATGGCGTTGTGCAAGACAAAACGAATGAAGACCTTCTGCTGAAAACCCGGTAAGAATATTTGAATATTTACTGCTTTTAGACGTTAAAATATCTGAAAAATCGATGTACCATGACACCTCGGTACTGATTTGTATAGGAATTTAGACAACAAAATTTAGCAATTCCCACCATCGGGGGCGGTCGAGGGGGGTGCGGATCGACGGGGAATAATTCCTGGCGCCGATTAATGACGGTTTGCTGAAAAAAATTTGACAAATTTCAGAGTTTTAGACAAAAAACAAAAAAAATTTAAGACAAAAAAAAATTCTGAAATGTTTGCACACTGAAAATTTCGATGGCGTTGTGCAAGACAAAACGAATGAAGACCTTCTGCTGAAAACCCGGTAAGAATATTTGAATATTTACTGCTTTTAGACGTTAAAATATCTGAAAAATCGATGTACCATTACACCTCGGTACTGATTTGTATAGGAATTTAGACAACAAAATTTAGCAATTCCCACCATCGGGGGCGGTCGAGGGGGGTGCGGATCGACGGGGACTAATTCCTGGCGCCGATTAATGACGGTTTGCTGAAAAAAATTTTACAAATTTCAGAGTTTTTGACAAAAAACAAAAAAAAATTAAGGCAAAAAAAAAATCTGGAATGTGTGCACACTGAAAATTTCGATGGCGTTGTGCAAGACAAAACGAATGAAGACCTTCTGCTGAAAACCCGGTAAGAATATTTGAATATTTACTGCTTTTAGACGTTAAAATATCTGAAAAATCGATGTACCATTACACCTCGGTACTGATTTGTATAGGAATTTAGACAACAAAATTTAGCAATTCCCACCATCGGGGGCGGTCGAGGGGGGTGCGGATCGACGGGGAATAATTCCTGGCGCCGATTAATGACGGTTTGCTGAAAAAAATTTGACAAATTTCAGAGTTTTTGACAAAAAACAAAAAAAAATTAAGGCAAAAAAAAAATCTGGAATGTGTGCACACTGAAAATTTCGATGGCGTTGTGCAAGACAAAACGAATGAAGACCTTCTGCTGAAAACCCGGTAAGAATATTTGAATATTTACTGCTTTTAGACGTTAAAATATCTGAAAAATCGATGTACCATTACACCTCGGTACTGATTTGTATAGGAATTTAGACAACAAAATTTAGCAATTCCCACCATCGGGGGCGGTCGAGGGGGGTGCGGATCGACGGGGAATAATTCCTGGCGCCGATTAATGACGGTTTGCTGAAAAAAATTTGACAAATTTCAGAGTTTTTGACAAAAAACAAAAAAAATTTAAGGCAAAAAAAAATTCTGAAATGTTTGCACACTGAAAATTTCGATGGCGTTGTGCAAGACAAAACGAATGAAGACCTTCTGCTGAAAACCCGGTAAGAATATTTGAATATTTACTGCTTTTAGACGTTAAAATATCTGAAAAATCGATGTACCATTACACCTCGGTACTGATTTGTATAGGAATTTAGACAACAAAATTTAGCAATTCCCACCATCGGGGGCGGTCGAGGGGGGTGCGGATCGACGGGGAATAATTCCTGGCGCCGATTAATGATGGTTTGCTGAAAAAAAATTGACAAATTTCAGAGTTTTTGACAAAAAACAAAAAAAATTTAAGGCAAAAAAAATTTCTGAAATGTTTGCACACTGAAAATTTCGATGGCGTTGTGCAAGACAAAACGAATGAAGACCTTCTGCTGAAAACCCGGTAAGAATATTTGAATATTTACTGCTTTTAGACGTTAAAATATCTGAAAAATCGATGTACCATTACACCTCGGTACTGATTTGTATAGGAATTTAGACAACAAAATTTAGCAAGTCCCACCATCGGGGGCGGTCGAGGGGGGTGCGGATCGACGGGGAATAATTCCTGGCGCCGATTAATGACGGTTTGCTGAAAAAAATTTGACAAATTTCAGAGTTTTTGACAAAAAACAAAAAAAAATTAATGCAAAAAAAAAAACTGAAATGTTTGCACACTGAAAATTTCGATGGCGTTGTGCAAGACAAAACGAATGAAGACCTTCTGCTGAAAACCCGGTAAGAATATTTGAATATTTACTGCTTTTAGACGTTAAAATATCTGAAAAATCGATGTACCATTACACCTCGGTACTGATTTGTATAGGAATTTAGACAACAAAATTTAGCAATTCCCACCGTCGGGGGCGGTCGAGGGGGGTGCGGATCGACGGGGAATAATTCCTGGCGCCGATTAATGACGGTTTGCTGAAAAAAATTTGACAAATTTCAGAGTTTTTGACAAAATTCAAAAAAAATTTAAGGCAAAAAAAAATTCTGATATGTTTGCACACTGAAAATTTCGATGGCGTTGTGCAAGACAAAACGAATGAAGACCTTCTGCTGAAAACCCGGTAAGAATATTTGAATATTTACTGCTTTTAGACGTTAAAATATCTGAAAAATCGATGTACCATTACACCTCGGTACTGATTTGTATAGGAATTTAGACAACAAAATTTAGCAATTCCCACCATCGGGGGCGGTCGAGGGGGGTGCGGATCGACGGGGAATAATTCCTGGCGCCGATTAATGACGGTTTGCTGAAAAAAATTTGACAAATTTCAGAGTTTTTGACAAAAAACAAAAAAAATTTAAGGCAAAAAAAAATTCTGAAATGTTTGCACACTGAAAATTTCGATGGCGTTGTGCAAGACAAAACGAATGAAGACCTTCTGCTGAAAACCCGGTAAGAATATTTGAATATTTACTGCTTTTAGACGTTAAAATATCTGAAAAATCGATGTACCATTACACCTCGGTACTGATTTGTATAGGAATTTAGACAACAAAATTTAGCAATTCCCACCATCGGGGGCGGTCGAGGGGGGTGCGGATCGACGGGGAATAATTCCTGGCGCCGATTAATGACGGTTTGCTGAAAAAAATTTGACAAATTTCAGAGTTTTTGACAAAAAACAAAAAAAAATTAAGGCAAAAAATAATTCTGAAATGTTTGCACACTGAAAATTTCGATGGCGTTGTGCAAGACAAAACGAATGAAGACCTTCTGCTGAAAACCCGGTAAGAATATTTGAATATTTACTGCTTTTAGACGTTAAAATATCTGAAAAATCGATGTACCATTACACCTCGGTACTGATTTGTATAGGAATTTAGACAACAAAATTTAGCAATTCCCACCATCGGGGGCGGTCGAGGGGGGTGCGGATCGACGGGGACTAATTCCTGGCGCCGATTAATGACGGTTTGCTGAAAAAAATTTGACAAATTTCAGAGTTTTTGACAAAAAACAAAAAAAAATTAAGGCTTTAACGTGCTAAAATAAAACGTCTGGTTCGTAAGTAACATGTATAACTTTAATACACACGAACACGAATAGGGCAACGTTACAATCACGTACTTTAACATTACATACAAACATTATAAAGAAATACGAACATTATAAAGAAAATACGAACACGAGGAGCTTTGGGCCGCAGGCGCACAGAACGACACGGGTTGCGCGCGCAAAGCATTGTGGTCGACTGCCGGCATGCGTGCGTCTCCCCGAACGGGCCACAGCTGGTGGCGGGGAATATCGTACAGCGGGGTGAGAGGGGTACGAGGGACGCACTCACTACAGGGCACGTTATACTCTCCCCCTTTTGATCAAGAGGCGAAGTCTCATTGGTCAAACTACAAACAATAAATAGGGAACCTACGATTGCACCTTTCGAGGGCGACCTCTACGGCGCTTCGGAACAATAGGCTCTGGACACTCACCTCCTCTATCATGGTATCTACGCAAATCCGATATGTGGTACTTACCCACAACTTCACCAGTCTTCTGCGAAGAAAGAACATAGGTGGTAGGACTCATCTTCTTGGAGACTACATACGGACCATCCTGTTTCGGTATGAACTTGGAAGTAACACCTTTGGAAGCATTACTTAAGACATGCGTCTTCATGAGCACAAGATCCCCTTCTTCGAAAGGTTCTGAAGCACGACGGGCCGAATCAGCTTGGAGCTTGCGGAGATCCTGTTGATGCTCGATATTTTCTTTAGCTTGAGAGAGAGAATCGACTAGCTTCAAAAGATACGGTGTGATCTGAGGGACCAAATTCTCAGATTTGATGACTGCTCGTAAATCGGCCTGAACAGAGAGGGGTGAACGAAGCTCGCGACCAAAGGTCAGGTAAGCTGGTGTAGAACCGGTGGAAATGGTAAATGAGCTATTTAGAGCAAATCGGACGAACGGTAAAACCTCAGGCCATTGTTTGTGATTGCCCTCTACAAGAATAGCAAGGTGAGCCTTTAAGTCCCTATTCCTTCTCTCTACCGGATTGGCCTCAGGATGATACAGGGGTATCAGACTCTGTCTGACACCCAAGACAAACAGCGCCTTCTGCATCACATCAGCTACAAATTGAACTCCGTTGTCGGAGATCATACGCCTAGGGAGGCCATACCTCATAAAAATCTCACCCACTAAGGTCTTCGCACAGCTCTCAGCTGTGGCTTCGGTAAGGGCAAAAAGTTCGACCCACTTGCTAGCGGTGTCCTCTACTATTAAAACCCACCTTTCGCCTTGAGGCCCTTTGGGTAGCGGTCCGAAGAGATCAACAGCGATGATTTCAAATCTGCGAGCGGGTACAGGAGTCTGGAGTAAGCCAGGTGGTTTCAAGTTCGAGGACTTGTACCGCTGACACTCTGTACAGGTCTTCAGGTAGTTGGTAATATACTTCCTCATGCCTGGGAAGTAAAACTGCTGAGATATACGATGAAGAGTTTTCTGGATACCCCCATGGGCGGCAGTCGGCGAATCGTGACACTCGTATAGGACTTTGCTTCGCAAGCTCTCCGGGACGACCAGCTGAGGCTCTTCAGTATCGGAATCCTCTACATACCTGTACAATACTCCTTGATTGATAAGGTACCCTCTATCCGTCCAACGATGCACTGACAATTCATCAGAACTTTCCAAATCAGTGAGAATCTTAGCTACTTCTGGATCGGACAATTGGGCTTCACGTGTAGATGTGGCGTCCCATCGTGGAATGTCCACGGTAACCGGACAGACACCACATTCCGATATCCTATCTATAACTGGGCGGCTGAGTGTATCGGCTACCACATTAGCCTTCCCAGGAGTGTACTCTATATGTAAGTCAAAAGATTGCAATTTCAACGCCCAACGAACAAGCCTACCAGTCGGCGATTTCAGTGTAAACAGCCACTTCAGGGGTTGATGGTCACTCCTGACACATACCTGATGACCATCGATGTAGCCGCGAAATCTCTCTACTGCCCAGACAACGGCCAACGCCTCCCTCTCTGTGGTACAGTAGTTCCGTTCTGCCGGCGTGAGGAGACGACTAGCGTACTCGATGGGGTGTTCATCTTGTGGTGACTCCCCCTGGAGTAAAGCTGCACCTAAAGCGAAATCACTGGCGTCCGTTCGAAGGATGAAAGGTCTTGAGTAGTCTGGTTGGGTCAGAATGGGGGGTAAAGCTAACAGAGACTTAAGCTGTGTGAAAGCGCTAGTTTGATCCTTACCCCATTCCCAGGTCTGTGACTTCTTGGTTAGACGCGTAAGTGGTTCAGCTACCTTGGCGAACGCTGGGATAAACTTGCGGAACCATGAGCAAGTTTGGAGGAAGGTGCGTAGTTGCTGGAGAGTTGTCGGTTCCTTCATCTCTAAAACAGCACTTACCTTCTCTTCGTCTGGAGATATACCATCATGAGATATCACGTGGCCAAGGTATTTGAGCCGGTCTCTGGCAAACACACACTTCTCACGGTTTGCTCGAAGCTTGTACATACGGAGACGCTCGAATACCGCACGCAGATCTGCTATATGGGACTCCAGGTTCTCGGAAATTACCAGAAGGTCATCTAAATATCCTAAAATAGTCTTACCACCAAGTGTAGACCCCGATCTGAAACGGTCTATGAGCCTCTGAAACGTCGCAGGTGAATTCTTCAGACCAAACGGCATGCGTTTAAAGCGATAGGTACCAAATGGCGTGACGAACGCAGTTTTGTCGCGATCGGCGGTACTCACCTGCCAGTAGCTATTGCGAAGATCTAGGGAACTCATAACACAACCCTTCTTAGTCGACTGTAAGAGTTCATCAATACGCGGCATGGGGTACGCATCCGTCTTAGTAACAGCGTTCAACTTTCGGTAGTCGACACAAAACCTATACGTACCATTACGTTTCGGTACCAAGACGCACGGTGCTGTCCAGGCAGATTCGCACTCCTCGATCACGTCCTCCGCCAACATCTTGTCTAACTCGGCGCGTATGATTTGTTTCTTGGCAGGCGTAACGCGATACGGGGGCAAAGCAATAGGCGGATGGTCGCCGGTATCGATGTGGTGTTCCGCAAATGGTGTAGGCTCTCCGACTACATCAAAAATATCTGAGTACTCACATAAAAGATTCTCCAACGTCGACCTCTCCGACTCTGTTAACAAAGCGCCCTCATCCGTCCTCAGTACGTTCACGGAAGCACACTGGATGGGTTCGCGTTCCGATTCCCATGATAAAGTGTGAAGTGTCTGAGGCTGATCAATGGTACGCCAAGTCCAGTTGGAAAAATCAATAACCATCTTAGCTTTAGAAATAAAATCAATGCCTAACAAAGTATCGTTGTTAACGGCATCAGGTAAAATAATGAATTCAATAGGTATCGATAATGAAGCAAGTTGAACATTAACTATCGTAAGTAGCACATCACTATTCCTAACAATACCATCCGCAAGCTTCAACGACATCGTTTCGGCGCGAAAGTTTGAACCAATACGTTTCAGTAAGGAATAAAGTGAATAACTCGCAATACTACGACGCGCGGCAGTGTCTAACAACGCGGTACCCTGATATCCCTCTACGCACACGCGTACGATAGGCCGACCATGCTTATTATTATTGTTAACAAAATCCGAACATAAGTTCTTACTATCTATATACACAGAGGAAAACACATTTTCTATCTTAACATTTGGGTTACTATCTCCAGCACTATTTTGTTTACCTTTAGGACAATTAACTCTAATGTGACCTTTTTCACCACAATTATAACAAAATGTGCCAGAGTTAGTAGAGAGAGAGCGTTTACTAGTTAGCTTATCACAAGAGTCCCGTACGTGTCCTCGCGTCTTACAATATACGCAGAACAACTTCTTATCAGTGCTATCACTTTTGCTCGCACACTGATCACTACGCGGTGATTGCGCTCGTTCACGAGCGGGCTGCGCAGCGGAGGCGCGCGCGGCGCGGACCGGTGGTGACGGCGTCGACGTCGAACTCGATACCGGAGCGACGTATTGCCGCGCGCTCTCGCTGAGCGCGCGGGCCGGCCTCGTAGATAAACACGACGACGACGGCGACGCGGAGTTCTCTGACAACGATTCTTCTATGCTACGAGATTTCTCTATCAGCGATTCAATATCACTCACAGCGTCTCTTGGTAACCGCTTCCTGATTCGCTTGTGAAGCAGACCATAAATCATATCCAGTCTCGCTTCCTCTGGTAATTGATAAGGTAGTTTCGCGAACAGAGATCGTATTCTAATGATAAAAACTTCAGCGCGTTCCATTCCTTGCTCAGCAGCGAAAACATCTCTGTACAGTTTGTACGGTGGCCGTGGTATGCCATACATCGAACGCAGGCGCTTGACAGCCTCTGACCATGACGTAACTTCATGACGGATGCCACGCCACCAAACTTCTGCTTGCCCATGTAGTAACATGGGGAGTCCACGAAGTGCCATCTCATCGCTGACCGACGCGCAATCCATGAACATCTCGACGGCGTCTATGAATGCCTCGACTGTCTCCGGGTACTCCGACGAACCATCGAAGCGCGCGGTGCATTTGACGAGATTCCCCGAATACGATGACGGTGATGGTGTGGCGCCGGCGTACGCACTGGGCGGCGCCGGCGTCCCTGAGTGCGATGTCAGAAGAGACTCGACGAGCTTCCGGTTCGCCTCGGCCTGCGCCGAAGAGAAGGCGGCCAGGAGCGACGCTAACTGAGTTTCAGACATAAGCACAGGAGCCACAGGTGTCTCCGTCACAGTCATAGGTTCATCTTCCGAACTAGAGTCGTTATTACGAACTTTACGCGGCGGCATTTTGTTCACTAAAAGTTCCGTGCATTATCGAACAGTCTAGAACATCGGCCAATACGTTGGGGGCCAGTTTAACGTGCTAAAATAAAACGTCTGGTTCGTAAGTAACATGTATAACTTTAATACACACGAACACGAATAGGGCAACGTTACAATCACGTACTTTAACATTACATACAAACATTATAAAGAAATACGAACATTATAAAGAAAATACGAACACGAGGAGCTTTGGGCCGCAGGCGCACAGAACGACACGGGTTGCGCGCGCAAAGCATTGTGGTCGACTGCCGGCATGCGTGCGTCTCCCCGAACGGGCCACAGCTGGTGGCGGGGAATATCGTACAGCGGGGTGAGAGGGGTACGAGGGACGCACTCACTACAGGGCACGTGATAAGGCAAAAAAAAAATCTGGAATGTGTGCACACTGAAAATTTCGATGGCGTTGTGCAAGACAAAACGAATGAAGACCTTCTGCTGAAAACCCGGTAAGAATATTTGAATATTTACTGCTTTTAGACGTTAAAATATCTGAAAAATCGATGTACCATTACACCTCGGTACTGATTTGTATAGGAATTTAGACAACAAAATTTAGCAATTCCCACCATCGGGGGCGGTCGAGGGGGGTGCGGATCGACGGGGAATAATTCCTGGCGCCGATTAATGACGGTTTGCTGAAAAAAATTTGACAAATTTCAGAGTTTTTGACAAAAAACAAAAAAAATTTAAGGCAAAAAAAAATTCTGAAATGTTTGCACACTGAAAATTTCGATGGCGTTGTGCAAGACAAAACGAATGAAGACCTTCTGCTGAAAACCCGGTAAGAATATTTGAATATTTACTGCTTTTAGACGTTAAAATATCTGAAAAATCGATGTACCATTACACCTCGGTACTGATTTGTATAGGAATTTAGACAACAAAATTTAGCAATTCCCACCATCGGGGGCGGTCGAGGGGGGTGCGGATCGACGGGGAATAATTCCTGGCGCCGATTAATGACGGTTTGCTGAAAAAAATTTGACAAATTTCAGAGTTTTTGACAAAAAACAAAAAAAATTTAAGGCAAAAAAAAATTCTGAAATGTTTGCACACTGAAAATTTCGATGGCGTTGTGCAAGACAAAACGAATGAAGACCTTCTGCTGAAAACCCGGTAAGAATATTTGAATATTTACTGCTTTTAGACGTTAAAATATCTGAAAAATCGATGTACCATTACACCTCGGTACTGATTTGTATAGGAATTTAGACAACAAAATTTAGCAATTCCCACCATCGGGGGCGGTCGAGGGGGGTGCGGATCGACGGGGAATAATTCCTGGCGCCGATTAATGACGGTTTGCTGAAAAAAATTTGACAAATTTCAGAGTTTTAGACAAAAAACAAAAAAAATTTAAGACAAAAAAAAATTCTGAAATGTTTGCACACTGAAAATTTCGATGGCGTTGTGCAAGACAAAACGAATGAAGACCTTCTGCTGAAAACCCGGTAAGAATATTTGAATATTTACTGCTTTTAGACGTTAAAATATCTGAAAAATCGATGTACCATTACACCTCGGTACTGATTTGTATAGGAATTTAGACAACAAAATTTAGCAATTCCCACCATCGGGGGCGGTCGAGGGGGGTGCGGATCGACGGGGAATAATTCCTGGCGCCGATTAATGACGGTTTGCTGAAAAAAATTTGACAAATTTCAGAGTTTTTGACAAAAAACAAAAAAAATTTAAGGCAAAAAAAAATTCTGAAATGTTTGCACACTGAAAATTTCGATGGCGTTGTGCAAGACAAAACGAATGAAGACCTTCTGCTGAAAACCCGGTAAGAATATTTGAATATTTACTGCTTTTAGACGTTAAAATATCTGAAAAATCGATGTACCATTACACCTCGGTACTGATTTGTATAGGAATTTAGACAACAAAATTTAGCAATTCCCACCATCGGGGGCGGTCGAGGGGGGTGCGGATCGACGGGGAATAATTCCTGGCGCCGATTAATGACGGTTTGCTGAAAAAAATTTGACAAATTTCAGAGTATTTGACAAAAAACAAAAAAAATTTAAGGCAAAAAATAATTCTGAAATGTTTGCACACTGAAAATTTCGATGGCGTTGTGCAAGACAAAACGAATGAAGACCTTCTGCTGAAAACCCGGTAAGAATATTTGAATATTTACTGCTTTTAGACGTTAAAATATCTGAAAAATCGATGTACCATTACACCTCGGTACTGATTTGTATAGGAATTTAGACAACAAAATTTAGCAATTCCCACCATCGGGGGCGGTCGAGGGGGGTGCGGATTAACGGGGAATAATTCCTGGCGCCGATTAATGACGGTTTGCTGAAAAAAATTTGACAAATTTCAGAGTTTTTGACAAAAAACAAAAAAAATTTTAGGCAAAAAAAAAATCTGAAATGTTTGCACACTGAAAATTTCGATGGCGTTGTGCAAGACAAAACGAATGAAGACCTTCTGCTGAAAACCCGGTAAGAATATTTGAATATTTACTGCTTTTAGACGTTAAAATATCTGAAAAATCGATGTACCATTACACCTCGGTACTGATTTGTATAGGAATTTAGACAACAAAATTTAGCAATTCCCACCATCGGGGGCGGTCGAGGGGGGTGCGGATCGACGGGGAATAATTCCTGGCGCCGATTAATGACGGTTTGCTGAAAAAAATTTGACAAATTTCAGAGTTTTTGACAAAAAACAAAAAAAATTTAAGGCAAAAAAAAATTCTGAAATGTTTGCACACTGAAAATTTCGATGGCGTTGTGCAAGACAAAACGAATGAAGACCTTCTGCTGAAAACCCGGTAAGAATATTTGAATATTTACTGCTTTTAGACGTTAAAATATCTGAAAAATCGATGTACCATTACACCTCGGTACTGATTTGTATAGGAATTTAGACAACAAAATTTAGCAATTCCCACCATCGGGGCGGTCGAGGGGGGTGCGGATCAACGGGGAATAATTCCTGGCGCCGATTAATGACGGTTTGCTGAAAAAAATTTGACAAATTTCAGAGTTTTTGACAAAAAACAAAAAAAAATTAAGGCAAAAAAAAATTCTGAAATGTTTGCACACTGAAAATTTCGATGGCGTTGTGCAAGACAAAACGAATGAAGACCTTCTGCTGAAAACCCGGTAAGAATATTTGAATATTTACTGCTTTTAGACGTTAAAATATCTGAAAAATCGATGTACCATTACACCTCGGTACTGATTTGTATAGGAATTTAGACAACAAAATTTAGCAATTCCCACCATCGGGGCGGTCGAGGGGGGTGCGGATCGACGGGGAATAATTCCTGGCGCCGATTAACCGGTCGTATACCGCCGGCTCGCATACCAGCCGGCAGATTTGTACCCGTCGTAGGCCGGTGGCTCGCATGCGAGCCACCAAATTGGCGCCAAAACGCCGCGCGCCGCCTTCGCTTTAGCTTAAGCTAACGTAAAACCAATTTGGTGGCTCGCATGCGAGCCACCGGCCTACGACGGGTACAAATCTGCCGGCTGGTATGCGAGCCGGCGGTATACGACCGGTTAATGACGGTTTGCTGAAAAAAATTTGACAAATTTCAGAGTTTTTGACAAAAAACAAAAAAAAATTAAGGCAAAAAAAAATTCTGAAATGTTTGCACACTGAAAATTTCGATGGCGTTGTGCAAGACAAAACGAATGAAGACCTTCTGCTGAAAACCCGGTAAGAATATTTGAATATTTACTGCTTTTAGACGTTAAAATATCTGAAAAATCGATGTACCATTACACCTCGGTACTGATTTGTATAGGAATTTAGACAACAAAATTTAGCAATTCCCACCATCGGGGGCGGTCGAGGGGGGTGCGGATTGACGGGGAATAATTCCTGGCGCCGATTAATGACGGTTTGCTGAAAAAAATTTGACAAATTTCAGAGTTTTTGACAAAAAACAAAAAAATTTTTAGGCAAAAAAAAATTCTGAAATGTTTGCACACTGAAAATTTCGATGGCGTTGTGCAAGACAAAACGAATGAAGACCTTCTGCTGAAAACCCGGTAAGAATATTTGAATATTTACTGCTTTTAGACGTTAAAATATCTGAAAAATCGATGTACCATTACACCTCGGTACTGATTTGTATAGGAATTTAGACAACAAAATTTAGCAATTCCCACCGTCGGGGGCGGTCGAGGGGGGTGCGGATCGACGGGGAATAATTCCTGGCGCCGATTAATGACGGTTTGCTGAAAAAAATTTGACAAATTTCAGAGTTTTTGACAAAAAACAAAAAAAATTTAAGGCAAAAAAAATTTTGAAATGTTTGCACACTGAAAATTTCGATGGCGTTGTGCAAGACAAAACGAATGAAGACCTTCTGCTGAAAACCCGGTAAGAATATTTGAATATTTACTGCTTTTAGACGTTAAAATATCTGAAAAATCGATGTACCATTACACCTCGGTACTGATTTGTATCGGAATTTAGACAACAAAATTTAGCAATTCCCACCATCGGGGGCGGTCGAGGGGGGTGCGGATTGACGGGGAATAATTCCTGGCGCCGATTAATGACGGTTTGCTGAAAAAAATTTGACAAATTTCAGAGTTTTTGACAAAAAACAAAAAAATTTTTAGGCAAAAAAAAATTCTGAAATGTTTGCACACTGAAAATTTCGATGGCGTTGTGCAAGACAAAACGAATGAAGACCTTCTGCTGAAAACCCGGTAAGAATATTTGAATATTTACTGCTTTTAGACGTTAAAATATCTGAAAAATCGATGTACCATTACACCTCGGTACTGATTTGTATAGGAATTTAGACAACAAAATTTAGCAATTCCCACCGTCGGGGGCGGTCGAGGGGGGTGCGGATCGACGGGGAATAATTCCTGGCGCCGATTAATGACGGTTTGCTGAAAAAAATTTGACAAATTTCAGAGTTTTTGACAAAAAACAAAAAAATTTTTAGGCAAAAAAAAATTCTGAAATGTTTGCACACTGAAAATTTCGATGGCGTTGTGCAAGACAAAACGAATGAAGACCTTCTGCTGAAAACCCGGTAAGAATATTTGAATATTTACTGCTTTTAGACGTTAAAATATCTGAAAAATCGATGTACCATTACACCTCGGTACTGATTTGTATAGGAATTTAGACAACAAAATTTAGCAATTCCCACCGTCGGGGGCGGTCGAGGGGGGTGCGGATCGACGGGGAATAATTCCTGGCGCCGATTAATGACGGTTTGCTGAAAAAAATTTGACAAATTTCAGAGTTTTTGACAAAAAACAAAAAAAATTTAAGGCAAAACAAAATTCTGAAATGTTTGCACACTGAAAATTTCGATGGCGTTGTGCAAGACAAAACGAATGAAGACCTTCTGCTGAAAACCCGGTAAGAATATTTGAATATTTACTGCTTTTAGACGTTAAAATATCTGAAAAATCGATGTACCATTACACCTCGGTACTGATTTGTATAGGAATTTAGACAACAAAATTTAGCAATTCCCACCATCGGGGGCGGTCGAGGGGGGTGCGGATCGACGGGGAATAATTCCTGGCGCCGATTAATGACGGTTTGCTGAAAAAAATTTGACAAATTTCAGAGTTTTTGACAAAAAACAAAAAAAATTTAAGGCAAAAAAAAATTCTGAAATGTTTGCACACTGAAAATTTCGATGGCGTTGTGCAAGACAAAACGAATGAAGACCTTCTGCTGAAAACCCGGTAAGAATATTTGAATATTTACTGCTTTTAGACGTTAAAATATCTGAAAAATCGATGTACCATGACACCTCGGTACTGATTTGTATAGGAATTTAGACAACAAAATTTAGCAATTCCCACCATCGGGGGCGGTCGAGGAGGGTGCGGATCGACGGGGAATAATTCCTGGCGCCGATTAATGACGGTTTGCTGAAAAAAATTTGACAAATTTCAGAGTTTTTGACAAAAAACAAAAAAAATTTAAGGCAAAAAAAAATTCTGAAATGTTTGCACACTGAAAATTTCGATGGCGTTGTGCAAGACAAAACGAATGAAGACCTTCTGCTGAAAACCCGGTAAGAATATTTGAATATTTACTGCTTTTAGACGTTAAAATATCTGAAAAATTGATGTACCATTACACCTCGGTACTGATTTGTATAGGAATTTAGACAACAAAATTTAGCAATTCCCACCATCGGGGGCGGTCGAGGGGGGTGCGGATCGACGGGGAATAATTCCTGGCGCCGATTAATGACGGTTTGCTGAAAAAAATTTGACAAATTTCAGAGTTTTTGACAAAAAACAAAAAAAATTTAAGGCAAAAAAAAATTCTGAAATGTTTGCACACTGAAAATTTCGATGGCGTTGTGCAAGACAAAACGAATGAAGACCTTCTGCTGAAAACCCGGTAAGAATATTTGAATATTTACTGCTTTTAGACGTTAAAATATCTGAAAAATCGATGTACCATGACACCTCGGTACTGATTTGTATAGGAATTTAGACAACAAAATTTAGCAATTCCCACCATCGGGGGCGGTCGAGGGGGGTGCGGATCGACGGGGAATAATTCCTGGCGCCGATTAATGACGGTTTGCTGAAAAAAAATTGACAAATTTCAGAGTTTTTGACAAAAAACAAAAAAAATTTAAGGCAAAAAAAAATTCTGAAATGTTTGCACACTGAAAATTTCGATGGCGTTGTGCAAGACAAAACGAATGAAGACCTTCTGCTGAAAACCCGGTAAGAATATTTGAATATTTACTGCTTTTAGACGTTAAAATATCTGAAAAATCGATGTACCATTACACCTCGGTACTGATTTGTATAGGAATTTAGACAACAAAATTTAGCAATTCCCACCATCGGGGGCGGTCGAGGGGGGTGCGGATCGACGGGGAATAATTCCTGGCGCCGATTAATGACGGTTTGCTGAAAAAAATTTGTCAAATTTCAGAGTTTTTGACAAAAAACAAAAAAAAATTAAGGCAAAAAAAAATTCTGAAATGTTTGCACACTGAAAATTTTGATGGCGTTGTGCAAGACAAAACGAATGAAGACCTTCTGCTGAAAACCCGGTAAGAATATTTGAATATTTACTGCTTTTAGACGTTAAAATATCTGAAAAATCGATGTACCATTACACCTCGGTACTGATTTGTATAGGAATTTAGACAACAAAATTTAGCAATTCCCACCATCGGGGGCGGTCGAGGGGGGTGCGGATCGACGGGGAATAATTCCTGGCGCCGATTAATGACGGTTTGCTGAAAAAAATTTGACAAATTTCAGAGTTTTTGACAAAAAACAAAAAAAAATTAAGGCAAAAAAAAAATCTGGAATGTGTGCACACTGAAAATTTCGATGGCGTTGTGCAAGACAAAACGAATGAAGACCTTCTGCTGAAAACCCGGTAAGAATATTTGAATATTTACTGCTTTTAGACGTTAAAATATCTGAAAAATCGATGTACCATTACACCTCGGTACTGATTTGTATAGGAATTTAGACAACAAAATTTAGCAATTCCCACCATCGGGGGCGGTCGAGGGGGGTGCGGATCGACGGGGAATAATTCCTGGCGCCGATTAATGACGGTTTGCTGAAAAAAATTTGACAAATTTCAGAGTTTTTGACAAAAAACAAAACAAAATTAAGGCAAAAAAAAATTCTGAAATGTTTGCACACTGAAAATTTCGATGGCGTTGTGCAAGACAAAACGAATGAAGACCTTCTGCTGAAAACCCGGTAAGAATATTTGAATATTTACTGCTTTTAGACGTTAAAATATCTGAAAAATCGATGTACCATTACACCTCGGTACTGATTTGTATAGGAATTTAGACAACAAAATTTAGCAATTCCCACCATCGGGGGCGGTCGAGGGGGGTGCGGATCGACGGGGAATAATTCCTGGCGCCGATTAATGACGGTTTGCTGAAAAAAATTTAACAAATTTCAGAGTTTTTGACAAAAATCAAAAAAAATTTAAGGCAAAAAAAATTCTGAAATGTTTGCACACTGAAAATTTCGATGGCGTTGTGCAAGACAAAACGAATGAAGACCTTCTGCTGAAAACCCGGTAAGAATATTTGAATATTTACTGCTTTTAGACGTTAAAATATCTGAAAAATCGATGTACCATTACACCTCGGTACTGATTTGTATAGGAATTTAGACAACAAAATTTAGCAATTCCCACCATCGGGGGCGGTCGAGGGGGGTGCGGATCGACGGGGAATAATTCCTGGCGCCGATTAATGGGGGTTTGCTGAAAAAAATTTGACAAATTTCAGAGTTTTTGACAAAAAACAAAAAAAATTTAAGGCAAAAAAAAATTCTGAAATGTTCGTACACTGAAAATTTCGATGGCGTTGTGCAAGACAAAACGAATGAAGACCTTCTGCTGAAAACCCGGTAAGAATATTTGAATATTTACTGCTTTTAGACGTTAAAATATCTGAAAAATCGATGTACCATTACACCTCGGTACTGATTTGTATAGGAATTTAGACAACAAAATTTAGCAATTCCCACCATCGGGGGCGGTCGAGGGGGGTGCGGATCGACGGGGAATAATTCCTGGCGCCGATTAATGACGGTTTGCTGAAAAAAATTTGACAAATTTCAGAGTTTTTGACAAAAAACAAAAAAAATTTAAGGCAAAAAAAAATTCTGAAATGTTTGCACACTGAAAATTTCGATGGCGTTGTGCAAGACAAAACGAATGAAGACCTTCTGCTGAAAACCCGGTAAGAATATGTGAATATTTACTGCTTTTAGACGTTAAAATATCTGAAAAATCGATGTACCATTACACCTCGGTACTGATTTGTATAGGAATTTAGACAACAAAATTTAGCAATTCCCACCATCGGGGGCGGTCGAGGGGGGTGTGGATCGACGGGGAATAATTCCTGGCGCCGATTAATGGGGGTTTGCTGAAAAAAATTTGACAAATTTCAGAGTTTTTGACAAAAAACAAAAAAAATTTAAGGCAAAAAAAAATTCTGAAATGTTCGTACACTGAAAATTTCGATGGCGTTGTGCAAGACAAAACGAATGAAGACCTTCTGCTGAAAACCCGGTAAGAATATTTGAATATTTACTGCTTTTAGACGTTAAAATATCTGAAAAATCGATGTACCATTACACCTCGGTACTGATTTGTATAGGAATTTAGACAACAAAATTTAGCAATTCCCACCATCGGGGGCGGTCGAGGGCGGTGCGGATCGACGGGGAATAATTCCTGGCGCCGATTAATGACGGTTTGCTGAAAAAAATTTGACAAATTTCAGAGTTTTTGACAAAAAACAAAAAAAATTTAAGGCAAAAAAAAATTCTGAAATGTTTGCACACTGAAAATTTCGATGGCGTTGTGCAAGACAAAACGAATGAAGACCTTCTGCTGAAAACCCGGTAAGAATATGTGAATATTTACTGCTTTTAGACGTTAAAATATCTGAAAAATCGATGTACCATTACACCTCGGTACTGATTTGTATAGGAATTTAGACAACAAAATTTAGCAATTCCCACCATCGGGGGCGGTCGAGGGGGGTGCGGATCGACGGGGAATAATTCCTGGCGCCGATTAATGACGGTTTGCTGAAAAAAATTTGACAAATTTCAGAGTTTTTGACAAAAAACAAAAAAAATTTAAGGCAAAAAAAAATTCTGAAATGTTCGTACACTGAAAATTTCGATGGCGTTGTGCAAGACAAAACGAATGAAGACCTTCTGCTGAAAACCCGGTAAGAATATTTGAATATTTACTGCTTTTAGACGTTAAAATATCTGAAAAATCGATGTACCATTACACCTCGGTACTGATTTGTATAGGAATTTAGACAACAAAATTTAGCAATTCCCACCATCGGGGGCGGTCGAGGGGGGTGCGGATCGACGGGGAATAATTCCTGGCGCCGATTAATGACGGTTTGCTGAAAAAAATTTGACAAATTTCAGAGTTTTTGACAAAAAACAAAAAAAATTTAAGGCAAAAAAAAATTCTGAAATGTTTGCACACTGAAAATTTCGATGGCGTTGTGCAAGACAAAACGAATGAAGACCTTCTGCTGAAAACCCGGTAAGAATATGTGAATATTTACTGCTTTTAGACGTTAAAATATCTGAAAAATCGATGTACCATTACACCTCGGTACTGATTTGTATAGGAATTTAGACAACAAAATTTAGCAATTCCCACCATCGGGGGCGGTCGAGGGGGGTGTGGATCGACGGGGAATAATTCCTGGCGCCGATTAATGGGGGTTTGCTGAAAAAAATTTGACAAATTTCAGAGTTTTTGACAAAAAACAAAAAAAATTTAAGGCAAAAAAAAATTCTGAAATGTTCGTACACTGAAAATTTCGATGGCGTTGTGCAAGACAAAACGAATGAAGACCTTCTGCTGAAAACCCGGTAAGAATATTTGAATATTTACTGCTTTTAGACGTTAAAATATCTGAAAAATCGATGTACCATTACACCTCGGTACTGATTTGTATAGGAATTTAGACAACAAAATTTAGCAATTCCCACCATCAGGGGCGGTCGAGGGGGGTGCGGATCGACGGGGAATAATTCCTGGCGCCGATTAATGACGGTTTGCTGAAAAAAATTTGACAAATTTCAGAGTTTTTGACAAAAAATAAAAAAAAATTTAAGGCAAAAAAAAATTCTGAAATGTTTGCACACTGAAAATTTCGATGGCGTTGTGCAAGACAAAACGAATGAAGACCTTCTGCTGAAAATCCGGTAAGAATATTTGAATATTTACTGCTTTTAGACGTTAAAATATCTGAAAAATCGATGTACCATTACACCTCGGTACGGTACTGATTTGTATAGGAATTTAGACAACAAAATTTAGCAATTCCCACCATCGGGGGCGGTCGAGGGGGGTGCGGATCGACGGGGAATAATTCCTGGCGCCGATTAATGACGGTTTGCTGAAAAAAATTTGACAAATTTCAGAGTTTTTGACAAAAAACAAAAAAAAATTAAGGCAAAAAAAATTTCTGAAATGTTTGCACACTGAAAATTTCGATGGCGTTGTGCAAGACAAAACGAATGAAGACCTTCTGCTGAAAACCCGGTAAGAATATTTGAATATTTACTGCTTTTAGACGTTAAAATATCTGAAAAATCGATGTACCATTACACCTCGGTACTGATTTGTATAGGAATTTAGACAACAAAATTTAGCAATTCCCACCATCGGGGGCGGTCGAGGGGGGTGCGGATCGACGGGGAATAATTCCTGGCGCCGATTAATGAAGGTTTGCTAAAAAAAAATTGACAAATTTCAGAGTATTTGACAAAAAACAAAAAAAATTTAAGGCAAAAAAAATCTGAAATGTTTGGACACTGAAAATTTCGATGGCGTTGTGCAAGACAAAACGAATGAAGACCTTCTGCTGAAAACCCGGTAAGAATATGTGAATATTTACTGCTTTTAGACGTTAAAATATCTGACAATTCGATGTACCATTACACCTCGGTACTGATTTGTATAGGAATTTAGACAACAAAATTTAGCAATTCCCACCATCGGGGGCGGTCGAGGGGGGTGCGGATCGACGGGGAATAATTCCTGGCGCCGATTAATGACGGTTTGCTGAAAAAAATTTAACAAATTTCAGAGTTTTTGACAAAAAACAAAAAAAATTTAAGGCAAAAAAAAATTCTGAAATGTTTGCACACTGAAAATTTCGATGGCGTTGTGCAAGACAAAACGAATGAAGACCTTCTGCTGAAAACCCGGTAAGAATATTTGAATATTTACTGCTTTTAGACGTTAAAATATCTGAAAAATCGATGTACCATTACACCTCGGTACTGATTTGTATAGGAATTTAGACAACAAAATTTAGCAATTCCCACCATCGGGGGCGGTCGAGGGGGTTGCGGATCGACGGGGAATAATTCCTGGCGCCGATTAATGACGGTTTGCTGAAAAAAATTTGACAAATTTCAGAGTGTTTGCCAAAAAACAAAAAAAAATTAAGGCAAAAAAAAAATCTATAATGTTTGCACACTGAAAATTTCGATGGCGTTGTGCAAGACAAAACGAATGAAGACCTTCTGCTGAAAACCCGGTAAGAATATTTGAATATTTACTGCTTTTAGACGTTAAAATATCTGAAAAATCGATGTACCATTACACCTCGGTACTGATTTGTATAGGAATTTAGACAACAAAATTTAGCAATTCCCACCATCGGGGGCGGTCGAGGGGGGTGCGGATCGACGGGGAATAATTCCTGGCGCCGATTAATGACGGTTTGCTGAAAAAAATTTGACAAATTTCAGAGTATTTGACAAAAAACAAAAAAAATTTAAGGCAAAAAATAATTCTGAAATGTTTGCACACTGAAAATTTCGATGGCGTTGTGCAAGACAAAACGAATGAAGACCTTCTGCTGAAAACCCGGTAAGAATATTTGAATATTTACTGCTTTTAGACGTTAAAATATCTGAAAAATCGATGTACCATTACACCTCGGTACTGATTTGTATAGGAATTTAGACAACAAAATTTAGCAATTCCCACCATCGGGGGCGGTCGAGGGGGGTGCGGATCGACGGGGAATAATTCCTGGCGCCGATTAATGACGGTTTGCTGAAAAAAATATGACAAATTTCAGAGCTTTTGACAAAAAACAAAAAAAATTTAAGGCAAAAAAAAATTCTGAAATGTTTGCACACTGAAAACTTCGATGGCGTTGTGCAAGACAAAACGAATGAAGACCTTCTGCTGAAAACCCGGTAAGAATATTTGAATATTTACTGCTTTTAGACGTTAAAATATCTGAAAAATCGATGTACCATTACACCTCGGTACGGTACTGATTTGTATAGGAATTTAGACAACAAAATTTAGCAATTCCCACCATCGGGGGCGGTCGAGGGGGGTGCGGATCGACGGGGAATAATTCCTGGCGCCGATTAATGACGGTTTGCTGAAAAAAATTTGACAAATTTCAGAGTTTTTGACAAAAAACAAAAAAAATGTAAGGCAAAAAAAAATTCTGAAATGTTTGCACACTGAAAATTTCGATGGCGTTGTGCAAGACAAAACGAATGAAGACCTTCTGCTGAAAACCCGGTAAGAATATTTGAATATTTACTGCTTTTAGACGTTAAAATATCTGAAAAATCGATGTACCATTACACCTCGGTACTGATTTGTATAGGAATTTAGACAACAAAATTTAGCAATTCCCACCATCGGGGGCGGTCGAGGGGGGTGCGGATCGACGGGGAATAATTCCTGACGCCGATTAATGACGGTTTGCTGAAAAAAGTTTGACAAATTTCAGAGTTTTTGACAAAAAAAAAAAAATTTAAGGCAAAAAAAAATTCTGAAATGTTTGCACACTGAAAACTTCGATGGCGTTGTGCAAGACAAAACGAATGAAGACCTTCTGCTGAAAACCCGGTAAGAATATTTGAATATTTACTGCTTTTAGACGTTAAAATATCTGAAAAATCGATGTACCATTACACCTCGGTACTGATTTGTATAGGAATTTAGACAACAAAATTTAGCAATTCCCACCATCGGGGGCGGTCGAGGGGGGTGCGGATCGACGGGGAATAATTCCTGGCGCCGATTAATGACGGTTTGCTGAAAAAAATTTGACAAATTTCAGAGTTTTTGACAAAAAACAAAAAAAATTTAAGGCAAAACAAAATTCTGAAATGTTTGCACACTGAAAATTTCGATGGCGTTGTGCAAGACAAAACGAATGAAGACCTTCTGCTGAAAACCCGGTAAGAATATTTGAATATTTACTGCTTTTAGACGTTAAAATATCTGAAAAATCGATGTACCATTACACCTCGGTACTGATTTGTATAGGAATTTAGACAACAAAATTTAGCAATTCCCACCATCGGGGGCGGTCGAGGGGGGTGCGGATCGACGGGGAATAATTCCTGGCGCCGATTAATGACGGTTTGCTGAAAAAAATTTGACAAATTTCAGAGTTTTTGACAAAAAACAAAACAAAATTAAGGCAAAAAAAAATTCTGAAATGTTTGCACACTGAAAATTTCGATGGCGTTGTGCAAGACAAAACGAATGAAGACCTTCTGCTGAAAACCCGGTAAGAATATTTGAATATTTACTGCTTTTAGACGTTAAAATATCTGAAAAATCGATGTACCATTACACCTCGGTACTGATTTGTATAGGAATTTAGACAACAAAATTTAGCAATTCCCACCATCGGGGGCGGTCGAGGGGGGTGCGGATCGACGGGGAATAATTCCTGGCGCCGATTAATGACGGTTTGCTGAAAAAAATTTGACAAATTTCAGAGTTTTTGACAAAAAACAAAACAAAATTAAGGCAAAAAAAAATTCTGAAATGTTTGCACACTGAAAATTTCGATGGCGTTGTGCAAGACAAAACGAATGAAGACCTTCTGCTGAAAACCCGGTAAGAATATTTGAATATTTACTGCTTTTAGACGTTAAAATATCTGAAAAATCGATGTACCATTACACCTCGGTACTGATTTGTATAGGAATTAAGACAACAAAATTTAGCAATTCCCACCATCGGGGGCGGTCGAGGGGGGTGCGGATCGACGGGGAATAATTCCTGGCGCCGATTAATGACGGTTTGCTGAAAAAAATTTGACAAATTTCAGAGTTTTTGACAAAAAACAAAAAAAAATTAAGGCAAAAAAAAATTCTGAAATGTTTGCACACTGAAAACTTCGATGGCGTTGTGCAAGACAAAACGAATGAAGACCTTCTGCTGAAAACCCGGTAAGAATATTTGAATATTTACTGCTTTTAGACGTTAAAATATCTGAAAAATCGATGTACCATTACACCTCGGTACTGATTTGTATAGGAATTTAGACAACAAAATTTAGCAATTCCCACCATCGGGGGCGGTCGAGGGGGGTGCGGATCGACGGGGAATAATTCCTGGCGCCGATTAATGACGGTTTGCTGAAAAAAATTTGACAAATTTCAGAGTTTTTGACAAAAAACAAAAAAAATTTAAGGCAAAAAAAAATTCTGAAATGTTTGCACACTGAAAACTTCGATGGCGTTGTGCAAGACAAAACGAATGAAGACCTTCTGCTGAAAACCCGGTAAGAATATTTGAATATTTACTGCTTTTAGACGTTAAAATATCTGAAAAATCGATGTACCATTACACCTCGGTACTGATTTGTATAGGAATTTAGACAACAAAATTTAGCAATTCCCACCATCGGGGGCGGTCGAGGGGGGTGCGGATCGACGGGGAATAATTCCTGGCGCCGATTAATGACGGTTTGCTGAAAAAAATTTGACACATTTCAGAGTTTTTGACAAAAAACAAAAAAAATTTAAGGCAAAAAAAAATTCTGAAATGTTTGCACACTGAAAACTTCGATGGCGTTGTGCAAGACAAAACGAATGAAGACCTTCTGCTGAAAACCCGGTAAGAATATTTGAATATTTACTGCTTTTAGACGTTAAAATATCTGAAAAATCGATGTACCATTACACCTCGGTACGGTACTGATTTGTATAGGAATTTAGACAACAAAATTTAGCAATTCCCACCATCGGGGGCGGTCGAGGGGGGTGCGGATCGACGGGGAATAATTCCTGGCGCCGATTAATGACGGTTTGCTGAAAAAAATTTGACAAATTTCAGAGTTTTTGACAAAAAACAAAAAAAATGTAAGGCAAAAAAAAATTCTGAAATGTTTGCACACTGAAAATTTCGATGGCGTTGTGCAAGACAAAACGAATGAAGACCTTCTGCTGAAAACCCGGTAAGAATATTTGAATATTTACTGCTTTTAGACGTTAAAATATCTGAAAAATCGATGTACCATTACACCTCGGTACTGATTTGTATAGGAATTTAGACAACAAAATTTAGCAATTCCCACCATCGGGGGCGGTCGAGGGGGGTGCGGATCGACGGGGAATAATTCCTGACGCCGATTAGTGACGGTTTGCTGAAAAAAGTTTGACAAATTTCAGAGTTTTTGACAAAAAAAAAAAAATTTAAGGCAAAAAAAAATTCTGAAATGTTTGTACACTGACAATTTCGATGGCGTTGTGCAAGACAAAACGAATGAAGACCTTCTGCTGAAAACCCGGTAAGAATATGTGAATATTTACTGCTTTTAGACGTTAAAATATCTGAAAAATCGATGTACCATTACACCTCGGTACGGTACTGATTTGTTTAGGAATTTAGACAACAAAATTTAGCAATTCCCACCATCGGGGGCGGTCGAGGGGGGTGCGGATCGACGGGGAATAATTCCTGGCGCCGATTAATGACGGTTTGCTGAAAAAAATTTGACAAATTTCAGAGTTTTTGACAAAAAACAAAAAAAATTTAAGGCAAAACAAAATTCTGAAATGTTTGCACACTGAAAACTTCGATGGCGTTGTGCAAGACAAAACGAATGAAGACCTTCTGCTGAAAACCCGGTAAGAATATTTGAATATTTACTGCTTTTAGACGTTAAAATATCTGAAAAATCGATGTACCATTACACCTCGGTACTGATTTGTATAGGAATTTAGACAACAAAATTTAGCAATTCCCACCATCGGGGGCGGTCGAGGGGGGTGCGGATCGACGGGGAATAATTCCTGGCGCCGATTAATGACGGTTTGCTGAAAAAAATTTGACAAATTTCAGAGTTTTTGACAAAAAACAAAAAAAAATTAAGGCAAAAAAAAATTCTGAAATGTTTGCACACTGAAAATTTCGATGGCGTTGTGCAAGACAAAACAAATGAAGACCTTCTGCTGAAAACCCGGTAAGAATATTTGAATATTTACTGCTTTTAGACGTTAAAATATCTGAAAAATCGATGTACCATTACACCTCGGTACGGGACTGATTTGTTTAGGAATTTAGACAACAAAATTTAGCAATTCCCACCATCGGGGGCGGTCGAGGGGGGTGCGGATCGACGGGGAATAATTCCTGGCGCCGATTAATGACGGTTTGCTGAAAAAAATTTGACAAATTTCAGAGTTTTTGACAAAAAACAAAAAAAATTTAAGGCAAAACAAAATTCTGAAATGTTTGCACACTGAAAACTTCGATGGCGTTGTGCAAGACAAAACGAATGAAGACCTTCTGCTGAAAACCCGGTAAGAATATTTGAATATTTACTGCTTTTAGACGTTAAAATATCTGAAAAATCGATGTACCATTACACCTCGGTACTGATTTGTATAGGAATTTAGACAACAAAATTTAGCAATTCCCACCATCGGGGGCGGTCGAGGGGGGTGCGGATCGACGGGGAATAATTCCTGGCGCCGATTAATGACGGTTTGCTGAAAAAAATTTGACAAATTTCAGAGTTTTTGACAAAAAACAAAAAAAATTTAAGGCAAAAAAAAATTCTGAAATGTTTGCACACTGAAAATTTCGATGGCGTTGTGCAAGACAAAACAAATGAAGACCTTCTGCTGAAAACCCGGTAAGAATATTTGAATATTTACTGCTTTTAGACGTTAAAATATCTGAAAAATCGATGTACCATTACACCTCGGTACGGGACTGATTTGTTTAGGAATTTAGACAACAAAATTTAGCAATTCCCACCATCGGGGGCGGTCGAGGGGGGTGCGGATCGACGGGGAATAATTCCTGGCGCCGATTAATGACGGTTTGCTGAAAAAAATTTGACAAATTTCAGAGTTTTTGACAAAAAACAAAACAAAATTAAGGCAAAAAAAAATTCTGAAATGTTTGCACACTGAAAATTTCGATGGCGTTGTGCAAGACAAAACGAATGAAGACCTTCTGCTGAAAACCCGGTAAGAATATTTGAATATTTACTGCTTTTAGACGTTAAAATATCTGAAAAATCGATGTACCATTACACCTCGGTACTGATTTGTATAGGAATTTAGACAACAAAATTTAGCAATTCCCACCATCGGGGGCGGTCGAGGGGGGTGCGGATCGACGGGGAATAATTCCTGGCGCCGATTAATGACGGTTTGCTGAAAAAAATTTGACAAATTTCAGAGTTTTTGACAAAAAACAAAACAAAATTAAGGCAAAAAAAAATTCTGAAATGTTTGCACACTGAAAATTTCGATGGCGTTGTGCAAGACAAAACGAATGAAGACCTTCTGCTGAAAACCCGGTAAGAATATTTGAATATTTACTGCTTTTAGACGTTAAAATATCTGAAAAATCGATGTACCATTACACCTCGGTACTGATTTGTATAGGAATTTAGACAACAAAATTTAGCAATTCCCACCATCGGGGGCGGTCGAGGGGGGTGCGGATCGACGGGGAATAATTCCTGGCGCCGATTAATGACGGTTTGCTGAAAAAAATTTGACAAATTTCAGAGTTTTTGACAAAAAACAAAAAAAATTTAAGGCAAAACAAAATTCTGAAATGTTTGCACACTGAAAACTTCGATGGCGTTGTGCAAGACAAAACGAATGAAGACCTTCTGCTGAAAACCCGGTAAGAATATTTGAATATTTACTGCTTTTAGACGTTAAAATATCTGAAAAATCGATGTACCATTACACCTCGGTACTGATTTGTATAGGAATTTAGACAACAAAATTTAGCAATTCCCACCATCGGGGGCGGTCGAGGGGGGTGCGGATCGACGGGGAATAATTCCTGGCGCCGATTAATGACGGTTTGCTGAAAAAAATTTGACAAATTTCAGAGTTTTTGACAAAAAACAAAAAAAATTTAAGGCAAAAAAAAATTCTGAAATGTTTGCACACTGAAAACTTCGATGGCGTTGTGCAAGACAAAACGAATGAAGACCTTCTGCTGAAAACCCGGTAAGAATATTTGAATATTTACTGCTTTTAGACGTTAAAATATCTGAAAAATCGATGTACCATTACACCTCGGTACTGATTTGTATAGGAATTTAGACAACAAAATTTAGCAATTCCCACCATCGGGGGCGGTCGAGGGGGGTGCGGATCGACGGGGAATAATTCCTGGCGCCGATTAATGACGGTTTGCTGAAAAAAATTTGACACATTTCAGAGTTTTTGACAAAAAACAAAAAAAATTTAAGGCAAAAAAAAATTCTGAAATGTTTGCACACTGAAAATTTCGATGGCGTTGTGCAAGACAAAACGAATGAAGACCTTCTGCTGAAAACCCGGTAAGAATATTTGAATATTTACTGCTTTTAGACGTTAAAATATCTGAAAAATCGATGTACCATTACACCTCGGTACGGTACTGATTTGTATAGGAATTTAGACAACAAAATTTAGCAATTCCCACCATCGGGGGCGGTCGAGGGGGGTGCGGATCGACGGGGAATAATTCCTGGCGCCGATTAATGACGGTTTGCTGAAAAAAATTTGACAAATTTCAGAGTTTTTGACAAAAAACAAAAAAAATGTAAGGCAAAAAAAAATTCTGAAATGTTTGCACACTGAAAATTTCGATGGCGTTGTGCAAGACAAAACGAATGAAGACCTTCTGCTGAAAACCCGGTAAGAATATTTGAATATTTACTGCTTTTAGACGTTAAAATATCTGAAAAATCGATGTACCATTACACCTCGGTACTGATTTGTATAGGAATTTAGACAACAAAATTTAGCAATTCCCACCATCGGGGGCGGTCGAGGGGGGTGCGGATCGACGGGGAATAATTCCTGACGCCGATTAGTGACGGTTTGCTGAAAAAAGTTTGACAAATTTCAGAGTTTTTGACAAAAAAAAAAAAATTTAAGGCAAAAAAAAATTCTGAAATGTTTGTACACTGACAATTTCGATGGCGTTGTGCAAGACAAAACGAATGAAGACCTTCTGCTGAAAACCCGGTAAGAATATGTGAATATTTACTGCTTTTAGACGTTAAAATATCTGAAAAATCGATGTACCATTACACCTCGGTACGGTACTGATTTGTTTAGGAATTTAGACAACAAAATTTAGCAATTCCCACCATCGGGGGCGGTCGAGGGGGGTGCGGATCGACGGGGAATAATTCCTGGCGCCGATTAATGACGGTTTGCTGAAAAAAATTTGACAAATTTCAGAGTTTTTGACAAAAAACAAAAAAAATTTAAGGCAAAACAAAATTCTGAAATGTTTGCACACTGAAAACTTCGATGGCGTTGTGCAAGACAAAACGAATGAAGACCTTCTGCTGAAAACCCGGTAAGAATATTTGAATATTTACTGCTTTTAGACGTTAAAATATCTGAAAAATCGATGTACCATTACACCTCGGTACTGATTTGTATAGGAATTTAGACAACAAAATTTAGCAATTCCCACCATCGGGGGCGGTCGAGGGGGGTGCGGATCGACGGGGAATAATTCCTGGCGCCGATTAATGACGGTTTGCTGAAAAAAATTTGACAAATTTCAGAGTTTTTGACAAAAAACAAAAAAAAATTAAGGCAAAAAAAAATTCTGAAATGTTTGCACACTGAAAATTTCGATGGCGTTGTGCAAGACAAAACAAATGAAGACCTTCTGCTGAAAACCCGGTAAGAATATTTGAATATTTACTGCTTTTAGACGTTAAAATATCTGAAAAATCGATGTACCATTACACCTCGGTACGGGACTGATTTGTTTAGGAATTTAGACAACAAAATTTAGCAATTCCCACCATCGGGGGCGGTCGAGGGGGGTGCGGATCGACGGGGAATAATTCCTGGCGCCGATTAATGACGGTTTGCTGAAAAAAATTTGACAAATTTCAGAGTTTTTGACAAAAAACAAAAAAAATTTAAGGCAAAACAAAATTCTGAAATGTTTGCACACTGAAAACTTCGATGGCGTTGTGCAAGACAAAACGAATGAAGACCTTCTGCTGAAAACCCGGTAAGAATATTTGAATATTTACTGCTTTTAGACGTTAAAATATCTGAAAAATCGATGTACCATTACACCTCGGTACTGATTTGTATAGGAATTTAGACAACAAAATTTAGCAATTCCCACCATCGGGGGCGGTCGAGGGGGGTGCGGATCGACGGGGAATAATTCCTGGCGCCGATTAATGACGGTTTGCTGAAAAAAATTTGACAAATTTCAGAGTTTTTGACAAAAAACAAAAAAAATTTAAGGCAAAAAAAAATTCTGAAATGTTTGCACACTGAAAATTTCGATGGCGTTGTGCAAGACAAAACAAATGAAGACCTTCTGCTGAAAACCCGGTAAGAATATTTGAATATTTACTGCTTTTAGACGTTAAAATATCTGAAAAATCGATGTACCATTACACCTCGGTACGGGACTGATTTGTTTAGGAATTTAGACAACAAAATTTAGCAATTCCCACCATCGGGGGCGGTCGAGGGGGGTGCGGATCGACGGGGAATAATTCCTGGCGCCGATTAATGACGGTTTGCTGAAAAAAATTTGACAAATTTCAGAGTTTTTGACAAAAAACAAAACAAAATTAAGGCAAAAAAAAATTCTGAAATGTTTGCACACTGAAAATTTCGATGGCGTTGTGCAAGACAAAACGAATGAAGACCTTCTGCTGAAAACCCGGTAAGAATATTTGAATATTTACTGCTTTTAGACGTTAAAATATCTGAAAAATCGATGTACCATTACACCTCGGTACTGATTTGTATAGGAATTTAGACAACAAAATTTAGCAATTCCCACCATCGGGGGCGGTCGAGGGGGGTGCGGATCGACGGGGAATAATTCCTGGCGCCGATTAATGACGGTTTGCTGAAAAAAATTTGACAAATTTCAGAGTTTTTGACAAAAAACAAAACAAAATTAAGGCAAAAAAAAATTCTGAAATGTTTGCACACTGAAAATTTCGATGGCGTTGTGCAAGACAAAACGAATGAAGACCTTCTGCTGAAAACCCGGTAAGAATATTTGAATATTTACTGCTTTTAGACGTTAAAATATCTGAAAAATCGATGTACCATTACACCTCGGTACTGATTTGTATAGGAATTTAGACAACAAAATTTAGCAATTCCCACCATCGGGGGCGGTCGAGGGGGGTGCGGATCGACGGGGAATAATTCCTGGCGCCGATTAATGACGGTTTGCTGAAAAAAATTTGACAAATTTCAGAGTTTTTGACAAAAAACAAAAAAAATTTAAGGCAAAACAAAATTCTGAAATGTTTGCACACTGAAAACTTCGATGGCGTTGTGCAAGACAAAACGAATGAAGACCTTCTGCTGAAAACCCGGTAAGAATATTTGAATATTTACTGCTTTTAGACGTTAAAATATCTGAAAAATCGATGTACCATTACACCTCGGTACTGATTTGTATAGGAATTTAGACAACAAAATTTAGCAATTCCCACCATCGGGGGCGGTCGAGGGGGGTGCGGATCGACGGGGAATAATTCCTGGCGCCGATTAATGACGGTTTGCTGAAAAAAATTTGACAAATTTCAGAGTTTTTGACAAAAAACAAAAAAAATTTAAGGCAAAAAAAAATTCTGAAATGTTTGCACACTGAAAATTTCGATGGCGTTGTGCAAGACAAAACAAATGAAGACCTTCTGCTGAAAACCCGGTAAGAATATTTGAATATTTACTGCTTTTAGACGTTAAAATATCTGAAAAATCGATGTACCATTACACCTCGGTACGGGACTGATTTGTTTAGGAATTTAGACAACAAAATTTAGCAATTCCCACCATCGGGGGCGGTCGAGGGGGGTGCGGATCGACGGGGAATAATTCCTGGCGCCGATTAATGACGGTTTGCTGAAAAAAATTTGACAAATTTCAGAGTTTTTGACAAAAAACAAAACAAAATTAAGGCAAAAAAAAATTCTGAAATGTTTGCACACTGAAAATTTCGATGGCGTTGTGCAAGACAAAACGAATGAAGACCTTCTGCTGAAAACCCGGTAAGAATATTTGAATATTTACTGCTTTTAGACGTTAAAATATCTGAAAAATCGATGTACCATTACACCTCGGTACTGATTTGTATAGGAATTTAGACAACAAAATTTAGCAATTCCCACCATCGGGGGCGGTCGAGGGGGGTGCGGATCGACGGGGAATAATTCCTGGCGCCGATTAATGACGGTTTGCTGAAAAAAATTTGACAAATTTCAGAGTTTTTGACAAAAAACAAAAAAAATTTAAGGCAAAACAAAATTCTGAAATGTTTGCACACTGAAAACTTCGATGGCGTTGTGCAAGACAAAACGAATGAAGACCTTCTGCTGAAAACCCGGTAAGAATATTTGAATATTTACTGCTTTTAGACGTTAAAATATCTGAAAAATCGATGTACCATTACACCTCGGTACTGATTTGTATAGGAATTTAGACAACAAAATTTAGCAATTCCCACCATCGGGGGCGGTCGAGGGGGGTGCGGATCGACGGGGAATAATTCCTGGCGCCGATTAATGACGGTTTGCTGAAAAAAATTTGACAAATTTCAGAGTTTTTGACAAAAAACAAAAAAAATTTAAGGCAAAAAAAAATTCTGAAATGTTTGCACACTGAAAATTTCGATGGCGTTGTGCAAGACAAAACAAATGAAGACCTTCTGCTGAAAACCCGGTAAGAATATTTGAATATTTACTGCTTTTAGACGTTAAAATATCTGAAAAATCGATGTACCATTACACCTCGGTACGGGACTGATTTGTTTAGGAATTTAGACAACAAAATTTAGCAATTCCCACCATCGGGGGCGGTCGAGGGGGGTGCGGATCGACGGGGAATAATTCCTGGCGCCGATTAATGACGGTTTGCTGAAAAAAATTTGACAAATTTCAGAGTTTTTGACAAAAAACAAAAAAAATTTAAGGCAAAACAAAATTCTGAAATGTTTGCACACTGAAAATTTCGATGGCGTTGTGCAAGACAAAACGAATGAAGACCTTCTGCTGAAAACCCGGTAAGAATATTTGAATATTTACTGCTTTTAGACGTTAAAATATCTGAAAAATCGATGTACCATTACACCTCGGTACTGATTTGTATAGGAATTTAGACAACAAAATTTAGCAATTCCCACCATCGGGGGCGGTCGAGGGGGGTGCGGATCGACGGGGAATAATTCCTGGCGCCGATTAATGACGGTTTGCTGAAAAAAATTTGACAAATTTCAGAGTTTTTGACAAAAAACAAAACAAAATTAAGGCAAAAAAAAATTCTGAAATGTTTGCACACTGAAAATTTCGATGGCGTTGTGCAAGACAAAACGAATGAAGACCTTCTGCTGAAAACCCGGTAAGAATATTTGAATATTTACTGCTTTTAGACGTTAAAATATCTGAAAAATCGATGTACCATTACACCTCGGTACTGATTTGTATAGGAATTTAGACAACAAAATTTAGCAATTCCCACCATCGGGGGCGGTCGAGGGGGGTGCGGATCGACGGGGAATAATTCCTGGCGCCGATTAATGACGGTTTGCTGAAAAAAATTTGACAAATTTCAGAGTTTTTGACAAAAAACAAAAAAAATGTAAGGCAAAAAAAAATTCTGAAATGTTTGCACACTGAAAATTTCGATGGCGTTGTGCAAGACAAAACGAATGAAGACCTTCTGCTGAAAACCCGGTAAGAATATGTGAATATTTACTGCTTTTAGACGTTAAAATATCTGAAAAATCGATGTACCATTACACCTCGGTACGGTACTGATTTGTTTAGGAATTTAGACAACAAAATTTAGCAATTCCCACCATCGGGGGCGGTCGAGGGGGGTGCGGATCGACGGGGAATAATTCCTGGCGCCGATTAATGACGGTTTGCTGAAAAAAATTTGACAAATTTCAGAGTTTTTGACAAAAAACAAAAAAAATTTAAGGCAAAACAAAATTCTGAAATGTTTGCACACTGAAAACTTCGATGGCGTTGTGCAAGACAAAACGAATGAAGACCTTCTGCTGAAAACCCGGTAAGAATATTTGAATATTTACTGCTTTTAGACGTTAAAATATCTGAAAAATCGATGTACCATTACACCTCGGTACTGATTTGTATAGGAATTTAGACAACAAAATTTAGCAATTCCCACCATCGGGGGCGGTCGAGGGGGGTGCGGATCGACGGGGAATAATTCCTGGCGCCGATTAATGACGGTTTGCTGAAAAAAATTTGACAAATTTCAGAGTTTTTGACAAAAAACAAAAAAAAATTAAGGCAAAAAAAAATTCTGAAATGTTTGCACACTGAAAATTTCGATGGCGTTGTGCAAGACAAAACAAATGAAGACCTTCTGCTGAAAACCCGGTAAGAATATTTGAATATTTACTGCTTTTAGACGTTAAAATATCTGAAAAATCGATGTACCATTACACCTCGGTACGGGACTGATTTGTTTAGGAATTTAGACAACAAAATTTAGCAATTCCCACCATCGGGGGCGGTCGAGGGGGGTGCGGATCGACGGGGAATAATTCCTGGCGCCGATTAATGACGGTTTGCTGAAAAAAATTTGACAAATTTCAGAGTTTTTGACAAAAAACAAAAAAAATTTAAGGCAAAACAAAATTCTGAAATGTTTGCACACTGAATTTTCGATGGCGTTGTGCAAGACAAAACGAATGAAGACCTTCTGCTGAAAACCCGGTAAGAATATTTGAATATTTACTGCTTTTAGACGTTAAAATATCTGAAAAATCGATGTACCATTACACCTCGGTACTGATTTGTATAGGAATTTAGACAACAAAATTTAGCAATTCCCACCATCGGGGGCGGTCGAGGGGGGTGCGGATCGACGGGGAATAATTCCTGGCGCCGATTAATGACGGTTTGCTGAAAAAAATTTGACAAATTTCAGAGTTTTTGACAAAAAACAAAACAAAATTAAGGCAAAAAAAAATTCTGAAATGTTTGCACACTGAAAATTTCGATGGCGTTGTGCAAGACAAAACGAATGAAGACCTTCTGCTGAAAACCCGGTAAGAATATTTGAATATTTACTGCTTTTAGACGTTAAAATATCTGAAAAATCGATGTACCATTACACCTCGGTACTGATTTGTATAGGAATTTAGACAACAAAATTTAGCAATTCCCACCATCGGGGGCGGTCGAGGGGGGTGCGGATCGACGGGGAATAATTCCTGGCGCCGATTAATGACGGTTTGCTGAAAAAAATTTGACAAATTTCAGAGTTTTTGACAAAAAACAAAAAAAATTTAAGGCAAAACAAAATTCTGAAATGTTTGCACACTGAAAACTTCGATGGCGTTGTGCAAGACAAAACGAATGAAGACCTTCTGCTGAAAACCCGGTAAGAATATTTGAATATTTACTGCTTTTAGACGTTAAAATATCTGAAAAATCGATGTACCATTACACCTCGGTACTGATTTGTATAGGAATTTAGACAACAAAATTTAGCAATTCCCACCATCGGGGGCGGTCGAGGGGGGTGCGGATCGACGGGGAATAATTCCTGGCGCCGATTAATGACGGTTTGCTGAAAAAAATTTGACAAATTTCAGAGTTTTTGACAAAAAACAAAAAAAATTTAAGGCAAAAAAAAATTCTGAAATGTTTGCACACTGAAAATTTCGATGGCGTTGTGCAAGACAAAACAAATGAAGACCTTCTGCTGAAAACCCGGTAAGAATATTTGAATATTTACTGCTTTTAGACGTTAAAATATCTGAAAAATCGATGTACCATTACACCTCGGTACGGGACTGATTTGTTTAGGAATTTAGACAACAAAATTTAGCAATTCCCACCATCGGGGGCGGTCGAGGGGGGTGCGGATCGACGGGGAATAATTCCTGGCGCCGATTAATGACGGTTTGCTGAAAAAAATTTGACAAATTTCAGAGTTTTTGACAAAAAACAAAAAAAATTTAAGGCAAAACAAAATTCTGAAATGTTTGCACACTGAAAACTTCGATGGCGTTGTGCAAGACAAAACGAATGAAGACCTTCTGCTGAAAACCCGGTAAGAATATTTGAATATTTACTGCTTTTAGACGTTAAAATATCTGAAAAATCGATGTACCATTACACCTCGGTACGGGACTGATTTGTTTAGGAATTTAGACAACAAAATTTAGCAATTCCCACCATCGGGGGCGGTCGAGGGGGGTGCGGATCGACGGGGAATAATTCCTGGCGCCGATTAATGACGGTTTGCTGAAAAAAATTTGACAAATTTCAGAGTTTTTGACAAAAAACAAAAAAAATTTAAGGCAAAACAAAATTCTGAAATGTTTGCACACTGAAAACTTCGATGGCGTTGTGCAAGACAAAACGAATGAAGACCTTCTGCTGAAAACCCGGTAAGAATATTTGAATATTTACTGCTTTTAGACGTTAAAATATCTGAAAAATCGATGTACCATTACACCTCGGTACTGATTTGTATAGGAATTTAGACAACAGAATTTAGCAATTCCCACCATCGGGGGCGGTCGAGGGGGGTGCGGATCGACGGGGAATAATTCCTGGCGCCGATTAATGACGGTTTGCTGAAAAAAATTTGACAAATTTCAGAGTTTTTGACAAAAAACAAAAAAAATTTAAGGCAAAAAAAAATTCTGAAATGTTTGCACACTGAAAATTTCGATGGCGTTGTGCAAGACAAAACAAATGAAGACCTTCTGCTGAAAACCCGGTAAGAATATTTGAATATTTACTGCTTTTAGACGTTAAAATATCTGAAAAATCGATGTACCATTACACCTCGGTACGGGACTGATTTGTTTAGGAATTTAGACAACAAAATTTAGCAATTCCCACCATCGGGGGCGGTCGAGGGGGGTGCGGATCGACGGGGAATAATTCCTGGCGCCGATTAATGACGGTTTGCTGAAAAAAATTTGACAAATTTCAGAGTTTTTGACAAAAAACAAAAAAAATTTAAGGCAAAACAAAATTCTGAAATGTTTGCACACTGAAAACTTCGATGGCGTTGTGCAAGACAAAACGAATGAAGACCTTCTGCTGAAAACCCGGTAAGAATATTTGAATATTTACTGCTTTTAGACGTTAAAATATCTGAAAAATCGATGTACCATTACACCTCGGTTCTGATTTGTATAGGAATTTAGACAACAAAATTTAGCAATTCCCACCATCGGGGGCGGTCGAGGGGGGTGCGGATCGACGGGGAATAATTCCTGGCGCCGATTAATGACGGTTTGCTGAAAAAAATTTGACAAATTTCAGAGTTTTTGACAAAAAACAAAAAAAATTTAAGGCAAAAAAAAATTCTGAAATGTTTGCACACTGAAAATTTCGATGGCGTTGTGCAAGACAAAACAAATGAAGACCTTCTGCTGAAAACCCGGTAAGAATATTTGAATATTTACTGCTTTTAGACGTTAAAATATCTGAAAAATCGATGTACCATTACACCTCGGTACGGGACTGATTTGTTTAGGAATTTAGACAACAAAATTTAGCAATTCCCACCATCGGGGGCGGTCGAGGGGGGTGCGGATCGACGGGGAATAATTCCTGGCGCCGATTAATGACGGTTTGCTGAAAAAAATTTGACAAATTTCAGAGTTTTTGACAAAAAACAAAAAAAATTTAAGGCAAAACAAAATTCTGAAATGTTTGCACACTGAAAATTTCGATGGCGTTGTGCAAGACAAAACGAATGAAGACCTTCTGCTGAAAACCCGGTAAGAATATTTGAATATTTACTGCTTTTAGACGTTAAAATATCTGAAAAATCGATGTACCATTACACCTCGGTACTGATTTGTATAGGAATTTAGACAACAAAATTTAGCAATTCCCACCATCGGGGGCGGTCGAGGGGGGTGCGGATCGACGGGGAATAATTCCTGGCGCCGATTAATGACGGTTTGCTGAAAAAAATTTGACAAATTTCAGAGTTTTTGACAAAAAACAAAACAAAATTAAGGCAAAAAAAAATTCTGAAATGTTTGCACACTGAAAATTTCGATGGCGTTGTGCAAGACAAAACGAATGAAGACCTTCTGCTGAAAACCCGGTAAGAATATTTGAATATTTACTGCTTTTAGACGTTAAAATATCTGAAAAATCGATGTACCATTACACCTCGGTACTGATTTGTATAGGAATTTAGACAACAAAATTTAGCAATTCCCACCATCGGGGGCGGTCGAGGGGGGTGCGGATCGACGGGGAATAATTCCTGGCGCCGATTAATGACGGTTTGCTGAAAAAAATTTGACAAATTTCAGAGTTTTTGACAAAAAACAAAAAAAATGTAAGGCAAAAAAAAATTCTGAAATGTTTGCACACTGAAAATTTCGATGGCGTTGTGCAAGACAAAACGAATGAAGACCTTCTGCTGAAAACCCGGTAAGAATATTTGAATATTTACTGCTTTTAGACGTTAAAATATCTGAAAAATCGATGTACCATTACACCTCGGTACTGATTTGTATAGGAATTTAGACAACAAAATTTAGCAATTCCCACCATCGGGGGCGGTCGAGGGGGGTGCGGATCGACGGGGAATAATTCCTGGCGCCGATTAATGACGGTTTGCTGAAAAAAATTTGACAAATTTCAGAGTTTTTGACAAAAAACAAAAAAAATGTAAGGCAAAAAAAAATTCTGAAATGTTTGCACACTGAAAATTTCGATGGCGTTGTGCAAGACAAAACGAATGAAGACCTTCTGCTGAAAACCCGGTAAGAATATGTGAATATTTACTGCTTTTAGACGTTAAAATATCTGAAAAATCGATGTACCATTACACCTCGGTACGGTACTGATTTGTTTAGGAATTTAGACAACAAAATTTAGCAATTCCCACCATCGGGGGCGGTCGAGGGGGGTGCGGATCGACGGGGAATAATTCCTGGCGCCGATTAATGACGGTTTGCTGAAAAAAATTTGACAAATTTCAGAGTTTTTGACAAAAAACAAAAAAAATTTAAGGCAAAACAAAATTCTGAAATGTTTGCACACTGAAAACTTCGATGGCGTTGTGCAAGACAAAACGAATGAAGACCTTCTGCTGAAAACCCGGTAAGAATATTTGAATATTTACTGCTTTTAGACGTTAAAATATCTGAAAAATCGATGTACCATTACACCTCGGTACTGATTTGTATAGGAATTTAGACAACAAAATTTAGCAATTCCCACCATCGGGGGCGGTCGAGGGGGGTGCGGATCGACGGGGAATAATTCCTGGCGCCGATTAATGACGGTTTGCTGAAAAAAATTTGACAAATTTCAGAGTTTTTGACAAAAAACAAAAAAAATTTAAGGCAAAAAAAAAATCTGAAATGTTTGCACACTGAAAATTTCGATGGCGTTGTGCAAGACAAAACAAATGAAGACCTTCTGCTGAAAACCCGGTAAGAATATTTGAATATTTACTGCTTTTAGACGTTAAAATATCTGAAAAATCGATGTACCATTACACCTCGGTACGGGACTGATTTGTTTAGGAATTTAGACAACAAAATTTAGCAATTCCCACCATCGGGGGCGGTCGAGGGGGGTGCGGATCGACGGGGAATAATTCCTGGCGCCGATTAATGACGGTTTGCTGAAAAAAATTTGACAAATTTCAGAGTTTTTGACAAAAAACAAAAAAAATTTAAGGCAAAACAAAATTCTGAAATGTTTGCACACTGAAAATTTCGATGGCGTTGTGCAAGACAAAACGAATGAAGACCTTCTGCTGAAAACCCGGTAAGAATATTTGAATATTTACTGCTTTTAGACGTTAAAATATCTGAAAAATCGATGTACCATTACACCTCGGTACTGATTTGTATAGGAATTTAGACAACAAAATTTAGCAATTCCCACCATCGGGGGCGGTCGAGGGGGGTGCGGATCGACGGGGAATAATTCCTGGCGCCGATTAATGACGGTTTGCTGAAAAAAATTTGACAAATTTCAGAGTTTTTGACAAAAAACAAAACAAAATTAAGGCAAAAAAAAAATCTGAAATGTTTGCACACTGAAAATTTCGATGGCGTTGTGCAAGACAAAACGAATGAAGACCTTCTGCTGAAAACCCGGTAAGAATATGTGAATATTTACTGCTTTTAGACGTTAAAATATCTGAAAAATCGATGTACCATTACACCTCGGTACTGATTTGTATAGGAATTTAGACAACAAAATTTAGCAATTCCCACCATCGGGGGCGGTCGAGGGGGGTGCGGATCGACGGGGAATAATTCCTGGCGCCGATTCATGACGGTTTGCTGAAAAAAATTTGACAAATTTCAGAGTTTTTGACAAAAAACAAAAAAAATTTAAGGCAAAACAAAATTCTGAAATGTTTGCACACTGAAAACTTCGATGGCGTTGTGCAAGACAAAACGAATGAAGACCTTCTGCTGAAAACCCGGTAAGAATATTTGAATATTTACTGCTTTTAGACGTTAAAATATCTGAAAAATCGATGTACCATTACACCTCGGTACTGATTTGTATAGGAATTTAGACAACAAAATTTAGCAATTCCCACCATCAGGGGCGGTCGAGGGGGGTGCGGATCGACGGGGAATAATTCCTGGCGCCGATTAATGACGGTTTGCTGAAAAAAATTTGACAAATTTCAGAGTTTTTGACAAAAAACAAAAAAAATTTAAGGCAAAAAAAAATTCTGAAATGTTTGCACACTGAAAATTTCGATGGCGTTGTGCAAGACAAAACAAATGAAGACCTTCTGCTGAAAACCCGGTAAGAATATTTGAATATTTACTGCTTTTAGACGTTAAAATATCTGAAAAATCGATGTACCATTACACCTCGGTACGGGACTGATTTGTTTAGGAATTTAGACAACAAAATTTAGCAATTCCCACCATCGGGGGCGGTCGAGGGGGGTGCGGATCGACGGGGAATAATTCCTGGCGCCGATTAATGACGGTTTGCTGAAAAAAATTTGACAAATTTCAGAGTTTTTGACAAAAAACAAAAAAAATTTAAGGCAAAACAAAATTCTGAAATGTTTGCACACTGAAAATTTCGATGGCGTTGTGCAAGACAAAACGAATGAAGACCTTCTGCTGAAAACCCGGTAAGAATATTTGAATATTTACTGCTTTTAGACGTTAAAATATCTGAAAAATCGATGTACCATTACACCTCGGTACTGATTTGTATAGGAATTTAGACAACAAAATTTAGCAATTCCCACCATCGGGGGCGGTCGAGGGGGGTGCGGATCGACGGGGAATAATTCCTGGCGCCGATTAATGACGGTTTGCTGAAAAAAATTTGACAAATTTCAGAGTTTTTGACAAAAAACAAAACAAAATTAAGGCAAAAAAAAATTCTGAAATGTTTGCACACTGAAAATTTCGATGGCGTTGTGCAAGACAAAACGAATGAAGACCTTCTGCTGAAAACCCGGTAAGAATATTTGAATATTTACTGCTTTTAGACGTTAAAATATCTGAAAAATCGATGTACCATTACACCTCGGTACTGATTTGTATAGGAATTTAGACAACAAAATTTAGCAATTCCCACCATCGGGGGCGGTCGAGGGGGGTGCGGATCGACGGGGAATAATTCCTGGCGCCTATTAATGACGGTTTGCTGAAAAAAATTTGACAAATTTCAAAGTTTTTGACAAAAAACAAAACAAAATTAAGGCAAAAAAATATTCTGAAATGTTTGCACACTGAAAATTTCGATGGCGTTGTGCAAGACAAAACGAATGAAGACCTTCTGCTGAAAACCCGGTAAGAATATTTGAATATTTACTGCTTTTAGACGTTAAAATATCTGAAAAATCGATGTACCATTACACCTCGGTACTGATTTGTATAGGAATTTAGACAACAAAATTTAGCAATTCCCACCATCGGGGGCGGTCGAGGGGGGTGCGGATCGACGGGGAATAATTCCTGGCGCCGATTAATGACGGTTTGCTGAAAAAAATTTGACAAATTTCAGAGTTTTTGACAAAAAACAAAAAAAAATTAAGGCAAAAAAAAATTCTGAAATGTTTGCACACTGAAAACTTCGATGGCGTTGTGCAAGACAAAACGAATGAAGACCTTCTGCTGAAAACCCGGTAAGAATATTTGAATATTTACTGCTTTTAGACGTTAAAATATCTGAAAAATCGATGTACCATTACACCTCGGTACTGATTTGTATAGGAATTTAGACAACAAAATTTAGCAATTCCCACCATCGGGGGCGGTCGAGGGGGGTGCGGATCGACGGGGAATAATTCCTGGCGCCGATTAATGACGGTTTGCTGAAAAAAATTTGACAAATTTCAGAGTTTTTGACAAAAAACAAAAAAAATGTAAGGCAAAACAAAATTCTGAAATGTTTGCACACTGAATTTTCGATGGCGTTGTGCAAGACTAAACGAATGAAGACCTTCTGCTGAAAACCCGGTAAGAATATTTGAATATTTACTGCTTTTAGACGTTAAAATATCTGAAAAATCGATGTACCATTACACCTCGGTACTGATTTGTATAGGAATTTAGACAACAAAATTTAGCAATTCCCACCATCGGGGGCGGTCGAGGGGGGTGCGGATCGACGGGGAATAATTCCTGACGCCGATTAATGACGGTTTGCTGAAAAAAGTTTGACAAATTTCAGAGTTTTTGACAAAAAAAAAAAAATTTAAGGCAAAAAAAAATTCTGAAATGTTTGTACACTGACAATTTCGATGGCGTTGTGCAAGACAAAACGAATGAAGACCTTCTGCTGAAAACCCGGTAAGAATATGTGAATATTTACTGCTTTTAGACGTTAAAATATCTGAAAAATCGATGTACCATTACACCTCGGTACGGTACTGATTTGTATAGGAATTTAGACAACAAAATTTAGCAATTCCCACCATCGGGGGCGGTCGAGGGGGGTGCGGATCGACGGGGAATAATTCCTGGCGCCGATTCATGACGGTTTGCTGAAAAAAATTTGACAAATTTCAGAGTTTTTGACAAAAAACAAAAAAAATTTAAGGCAAAACAAAATTCTGAAATGTTTGCACACTGAAAACTTCGATGGCGTTGTGCAAGACAAAACGAATGAAGACCTTCTGCTGAAAACCCGGTAAGAATATTTGAATATTTACTGCTTTTAGACGTTAAAATATCTGAAAAATCGATGTACCATTACACCTCGGTACTGATTTGTATAGGAATTTAGACAACAAAATTTAGCAATTCCCACCATCGGGGGCGGTCGAGGGGGGTGCGGATCGACGGGGAATAATTCCTGGCGCCGATTAATGACGGTTTGCTGAAAAAAATTTGACAAATTTCAGTGTTTTTGACAAAAAACAAAAAAAATTTAAGGCAAAACAAAATTCTGAAATGTTTGCACACTGAAAATTTCGATGGCGTTGTGCAAGACAAAACGAATGAAGACCTTCTGCTGAAAACCCGGTAAGAATATTTGAATATTTACTGCTTTTAGACGTTAAAATATGCTGAAAAAAATTTGACAAATTTCAGAGATTTTGACAAAAAACAAAAAAAATTTAAGGCAAAAAAAAATTCTGAAATGTTTGCGCACTGAAAATTTCGAAGGCGTTGTGCAAGACAAAACGAATAAAGACCTTCTGCTGAAAACCCAGTAAGAATATTTGAATATTTACTGCTTTTAGACGTTAAAATATCTGAAAAATCGATGTACCATTACACCTCGGTACGGTACTGATTTGTATAGGAATTTAGACAACAAAATTTAGCAATTCCCACCATCGGGGGCGGTCGAGGGGGGTGCGGATCGACGGGGAATAATTCCTGGCGCCGATTAATGACGGTTTGCTGAAAAAAATTTGACAAAATTCATAGTTTTTGACAAAAAACAAAAAAAAATTAAGGCAAAACAAAATTCTGAAATGTTTGCACACTGAAAATTTCGATGGCGTTGTGCAAGACTAAACGAATGAAGACCTTCTGCTGAAAACCCGGTAAGAATATTTGAATATTTACTGCTTTTAGACGTTAAAATATCTGAAAAATCGATGTACCATTACACCTCGGTACTGATTTGTATAGGAATTTAGACAACAAAATTTAGCAATTCCCACCATCGGGGGCGGTCGAGGGGGGTGCGGATCGACGGGGAATAATTCCTGGCGCCGATTAATGACGGTTTGCTGAAAAAAATTTGACAAATTTCAGAGTTTTTGACAAAAAACAAAAAAAATATAAGGCAAAAAAAAATTCTGAAATGTTTGCACACTGAAAACTTCGATGGCGTTGTGCAAGACAAAACGAATGAAGACCTTCTGCTGAAAACCCGGTAAGAATATTTGAATATTTACTGCTTTTAGACGTTAAAATATCTGAAAAATCGATGTACCATTACACCTCGGTACGGTACTGATTTGTATAGGAATTTAGACAACAAAATTTAGCAATTCCCACCATCGGGGGCGGTCGAGGGGGGTGCGGATCGACGGGGAATAATTCCTGGCGCCGATTAATGACGGTTTGCTGAAAAAAATTTGACAAAATTCATAGTTTTTGACAAAAAACAAAAAAAATTTAAGGCAAAACAAAATTCTGAAATGTTTGCACACTGAAAATTTCGATGGCGTTGTGCAAGACAAAACGAATGAAGACCTTCTGCTGAAAACCCGGTAAGAATATTTGAATATTTACTGCTTTTAGACGTTAAAATATGCTGAAAAAAATTTGACAAATTTCAGAGATTTTGACAAAAAACAAAAAAAATTTAAGGCAAAAAAAAATTCTGAAATGTTTGCGCACTGAAAATTTCGAAGGCGTTGTGCAAGACAAAACGAATAAAGACCTTCTGCTGAAAACCCAGTAAGAATATTTGAATATTTACTGCTTTTAGACGTTAAAATATCTGAAAAATCGATGTACCATTACACCTCGGTACGGTACTGATTTGTATAGGAATTTAGACAACAAAATTTAGCAATTCCCACCATCGGGGGCGGTCGAGGGGGGTGCGGATCGACGGGGAATAATTCCTGGCGCCGATTAATGACGGTTTGCTGAAAAAAATTTGACAAAATTCATAGTTTTTGACAAAAAACAAAAAAAAATTAAGGCAAAACAAAATTCTGAAATGTTTGCACACTGAAAATTTCGATGGCGTTGTGCAAGACTAAACGAATGAAGACCTTCTGCTGAAAACCCGGTAAGAATATTTGAATATTTACTGCTTTTAGACGTTAAAATATCTGAAAAATCGATGTACCATTACACCTCGGTACTGATTTGTATAGGAATTTAGACAACAAAATTTAGCAATTCCCACCATCGGGGGCGGTCGAGGGGGGTGCGGATCGACGGGGAATAATTCCTGGCGCCGATTAATGACGGTTTGCTGAAAAAAATTTGACAAATTTCAGAGTTTTTGACAAAAAACAAAAAAAATATAAGGCAAAACAAAATTCTGAAATGTTTGCACACTGAAAACTTCGATGGCGTTGTGCAAGACAAAACGAATGAAGACCTTCTGCTGAAAACCCGGTAAGAATATTTGAATATTTACTGCTTTTAGACGTTAAAATATCTGAAAAATCGATGTACCATTACACCTCGGTACGGTACTGATTTGTATAGGAATTTAGACAACAAAATTTAGCAATTCCCACCATCGGGGGCGGTCGAGGGGGGTGCGGATCGACGGGGAATAATTCCTGGCGCCGATTAATGACGGTTTGCTGAAAAAAATTTGACAAAATTCATAGTTTTTGACAAAAAACAAAAAAAATTTAAGGCAAAACAAAATTCTGAAATGTTTGCACACTGAAAACTTCGATGGCGTTGTGCAAGACAAAACGAATGAAGACCTTCTGCTGAAAACCCGGTAAGAATATTTGAATATTTACTGCTTTTAGACGTTAAAATATCTGAAAAATCGATGTACCATTACACCTCGGTACTGATTTGTATAGGAATTTAGACAACAAAATTTAGCAATTCCCACCATCGGGGGCGGTCGAGGGGGGTGCGGATTGACGGGGAATAATTCCTGGCGCCGATTAATGACGGTTTGCTGAAAAAAATTTGACAAATTTCAGAGTTTTTGACAAAAAACAAAAAAAATTTAAGGCAAAAAAAAATCTGAAATGTTTGCACACTGAAAATTTCGATGGCGTTGTGCAAGACAAAACGAATGAAGACCTTCTGCTGAAAACCCGGTAAGAATATTTGAATATTTACTGCTTTTAGACGTTAAAATATCTGAAAAATCGATGTACCATTACACCTCGGTACTGATTTGTATAGGAATTTAGACAACAAAATTTAGCAATTCCCACCATCGGGGGCGGTCGAGGGGGGTGCGGATCGACGGGGAATAATTCCTGGCGCCGATTAATGACGGTTTGCTGAAAAAAATTTGACAAATTTCAGAGTTTTTGACAAAAAACAAAAAAAAATTAAGGCAAAACAAAATTCTGAAATGTTTGCACACTGAAAATTTCGATGGCGTTGTGCAAGACAAAACGAATGAAGACCTTCTGCTGAAAACCCGGTAAGAATATTTGAATATTTACTGCTTTTAGACGTTAAAATATCTGAAAAATCGATGTACCATTACACCTCGGTACTGATTTGTATAGGAATTTAGACAACAAAATTTTGCAATTCCCACCATCGGGGACGGTCGAGGGGGGTGCGGATCGACGGGGTATAATTCCTGGCGCCGATTAATGACGGTTTGCTGAAAAAAATTTGACAAATTTCAGAGTTTTTGACAAAAAACAAAAAAAATATAAGGAAAAAAAAAATTCTGAAATGTTTGCACACTGAAAACTTCGATGGCGTTGTGCAAGACAAAACGAATGAAGACCTTCTGCTGAAAACCCGGTAAGAATATTTGAATATTTACTGCTTTTAGACGTTAAAATATCTGAAAAATCGATGTACCATTACACCTCGGTACTGATTTGTATAGGAATTTAGACAACAAAATTTAGCAATTCCCACCATCGGGGGCGGTCGAGGGGGGTGCGGATCGACGGGGAATAATTCCTGGCGCCGATTAATGACGGTTTGCTGAAAAAAATTTGACAAATTTCAGAGTTTTTGACAAAAAACAAAAAAAAATTAAGGCAAAAAATAATTCTGAAATGTTTGCACACTGAAAATTTCGATGGCGTTGTGCAAGACAAAACGAATGAAGACCTTCTGCTGAAAACCCGGTAAGAATATGTGAATATTTACTGCTTTTAGACGTTAAAATATCTGAAAAATCGATGTACCATTACACCTCGGTACTGATTTGTATAGGAATTTAGACAACAAAATTTAGCAATTCCCACCATCGGGGGCGGTCGAGGGGGGTGCGGATCGACGGGGAATAATTCCTGGCGCCGATTAATGACGGTTTGCTGAAAAAAATTTGACAAATTTCAGAGTTTTTGACAAAAAACAAAAAAAAATTAAGGCACAAAAAAATTCTGAAATGTTTGCACACTGAAAATTTCGATGGCGTTGTGCAAGACAAAACGAATGAAGACCTTCTGTTGAAAACCCGGTAAGAATATGTGAATATTTACTGCTTTTAGACGTTAAAATATCTGAAGAATCGATGTACCATTACACCTCGGTACTGATTTGTATAGGAATTTAGACAACAAAATTTAGCAATTCCCACCATCGGGGGCGGTCGAGGGGGGTGCAGATCGACGGGGAATAATTCCTGGCGCCGATTAATGACGGTTTGCTGAAAAAAATTTGACAAATTTCAGAGTTTTTGACAAAAAACAAAAAAAAATTAAGGCAAAAAATAATTCTGAAATGTTTGCACACTGAAAATTTCGATGGCGTTGTGCAAGACAAAACGAATGAAGACCTTCTGCTGAAAACCCGGTAAGAATATTTGAATATTTACTGCTTTTAGACGTTAAAATATCTGAAAAATCGATGTACCATTACACCTCGGTACTGATTTGTATAGGAATTTAGACAACAAAATTTAGCAATTCCCACCATCGGGGGCGGTCGAGGGGGGTGCGGATCGACGGGGAATAATTCCTGGCGCCGATTAATGACGGTTTGCTGAAAAAAATTTGACAAATTTCAGAGTTTTTGACAAAAAACAAAAAAAAATTAAGGCACAAAAAAAATCTGAAATGTTTGCACACTGAAAATTTCGATGGCGTTGTGCAAGACAAAACGAATGAAGACCTTCTGTTGAAAACCCGGTAAGAATATTTGAATATTTACTGCTTTTAGACGTTAAAATATCTGAAGAATCGATGTACCATTACACCTCGGTACTGATTTGTATAGGAATTTAGACAACAAAATTTAGCAATTCCCACCATCGGGGGCGGTCGAGGGGGGTGCGGATCGACGGGGAATAATTCCTGGCGCCGATTAATGACGGTTTGCTGAAAAAAATTTGACAAATTTCAGAGTTTTTGACAAAAAACAAAAAAAAATTAAGGCAAAACAAAATTCTGAAATGTTTGCACACTGAAAATTTCGATGGCGTTGTGCAAGACAAAACGAATGAAGACCTTCTGCTGAAAACCCGGTAAGAATATTTGAATATTTACTGCTTTTAGACGTTAAAATATCTGAAAAATCGATGTACCATTACACCTCGGTACTGATTTGTATAGGAATTTAGACAACAAAATTTAGCAATTCCCACCATCGGGGGCGGTCGAGGGGGGTGCGGATCGACGGGGAATAATTCCTGGCGCCGATTAATGACGGTTTGCTGAAAAAAATTTGACAAATTTCAGAGTTTTTGACAAAAAACAAAAAAAATGTAAGGCAAAAAAAAATTCTGAAATGTTTGCACACTGAAAATTTCGATGGCGTTGTGCAAGACAAAACGAATGAAGACCTTCTGCTGAAAACCCGGTAAGAATATTTGAATATTTACTGCTTTTAGACGTTAAAATATCTGAAAAATCGATGTACCATTACACCTCGGTACTGATTTGTATAGGAATTTAGACAACAAAATTTAGCAATTCCCACCATCGGGGGCGGTCGAGGGGGGTGCGGATCGACGGGGAATAATTCCTGGCGCCGATTAATGACGGTTTGCTGAAAAAAAAATGACAAATTTCAGAGTATTTGACAAAAAACAAAAAAAATTTAAGGCAAAAAAAAAATCTGAAATGTTTGGACACTGAAAATTTCGATGGCGTTGTGCAAGACAAAACGAATGAAGACCTTCTGCTGAAAACCCGGTAAGAATATGTGAATATTTACTGCTTTTAGACGTTAAAATATCTGACAATTCGATGTACCATTACACCTCGGTACTGATTTGTATAGGAATTTAGACAACAAAATTTAGCAATTCCCACCATCGGGGGCGGTCGAGGGGGGTGCGGATCGACGGGGAATAATTCCTGGCGCCGATTAATGACGGTTTGCTGAAAAAAATTTAACAAATTTCAGAGTTTTTGACAAAAAACAAAAAAAATTTAAGGCAAAAAAAAATTCTGAAATGTTTGCACACTGAAAATTTCGATGGCGTTGTGCAAGACAAAACGAATGAAGACCTTCTGCTGAAAACCCGGTAAGAATATTTGAATATTTACTGCTTTTAGACGTTAAAATATCTGAAAAATCGATGTACCATTACACCTCGGTACTGATTTGTATAGGAATTTAGACAACAAAATTTAGCAATTCCCACCATCGGGGGCGGTCGAGGGGGGTGCGGATCGACGGGGAATAATTCCTGGCGCCGATTAATGACGGTTTGCTGAAAAAAAATTGACAAATTTCAGAGTTTTTGACAAAAAACAAAAAAAATGTAAGGCAAAAAAAAATTCTGAAATGTTTGCACACTGAAAATTTCGATGGCGTTGTGCAAGACAAAACGAACGAAGACCTTCTGCTGAAAACCCGGTAAGAATATTTGAATATTTACTGCTTTTAGACGTTAAAATATCTGAAAAATCGATGTACCATTACACCTCGGTACTGATTTGTATAGGAATTTAGACAACAAAATTTAGCAATTCCCACCATCGGGGGCGGTCGAGGGGGGTGCGGATCGACGGGGAATAATTCCTGGCGCCGATTAATGACGGTTTGCTGAAAAAAAATTGACAAATTTCAGAGTTTTTGACAAAAAACAAAAAAAATTTAAGGCAAAAAAAAAATCTGAAATGTTTGGACACTGAAAATTTCGATGGCCTTGTGCAAGACAAAACGAATGAAGACCTTCTGCTGAAAACCCGGTAAGAATATGTGAATATTGACTGCTTTTAGACGTTAAAATATCTGACAATTCGATGTACCATTACACCTCGGTACTGATTTGTATAGGAATTTAGACAACAAAATTTAGCAATTCCCACCATCGGGGGCGGTCGAGGGGGGTGCGGATCGACGGGGAATAATTCCTGGCGCCGATTAACGACGGTTTGCTGAAAAAAATTTGACAAATTTCAGAGTTTTTGACAAAAAACAAAAAAAATTTAAGGCAAAAAAAAATTCTGAAATGTTTGCACACTGAAAATTTCGATGGCGTTGTGCAAGACAAAACGAATGAAGACCTTCTGCTGAAAACCCGGTAAGAATATTTGAATATTTACTGCTTTTAGACGTTAAAATATCTGAAAAATCGATGTACCATTACACCTCGGTACGGTACTGATTTGTATAGGAAATTAGACAACAAAATTTAGCAATTCCCACCATCGGGGGCGGTCGAGGGGGGTGCGGATCGACGGGGAATAATTCCTGGCGCCGATTAATGACGGTTTGCTGAAAAAAATTTGACAAATTTCAGAGTTTTTGACAAAAAACAAAACAAAATTAAGGCAAAAAAAAATTCTGAAATGTTTGCACACTGAAAATTTCGATGGCGTTGTGCAAGACAAAACGAATGAAGACCTTCTGCTGAAAACCCGGTAAGAATATTTGAATATTTACTGCTTTTAGACGTTAAAATATCTGAAAAATCGATTTACCATTACACCTCGGTACTGATTTGTATAGGAATTTAGACAACAAAATTTAGCAATTCCCACCATCGGGGGCGGTCGAGGGGGGTGCGGATCGACGGGGAATAATTCCTGGCGCCGATTAATGACGGTTTGCTGAAAAAAATTTGACAAATTTCAGAGTTTTTGACAAAAAACAAAAAAAATGTAAGGCAAAAAAAAATTCTGAAATGTTTGCACACTGAAAATTTCGATGGCGTTGTGCAAGACAAAACGAATGAAGACCTTCTGCTGAAAACCCGGTAAGAATATTTGAATATTTACTGCTTTTAGACGTTAAAATATCTGAAAAATCGATTTACCATTACACCTCGGTACTGATTTGTATAGGAATTTAGACAACAAAATTTAGCAATTCCCACCATCGGGGGCGGTCGAGGGGGGTGCGGATCGACGGGGAATAATTCCTGGCGCCGATTAATGACGGTTTGCTGAAAAAAATTTGACAAATTTCAGAGTTTTTGACAAAAAACAAAAAAAATTTAAGGAAAAAAAAAATTCTGAAATGTTTGCACACTGAAAATTTCGATGGCGTTGTGCAAGACAAAACGAATGAAGACCTTCCGCTGAAAACCCGGTAAGAATATGTGAATATTTACTGCTTTTAGACGTTAAAATATCTGAAAAATCGATGTACCATTACACCTCGGTACTGATTTGTATAGGAATTTAGACAACAAAATTTAGCAATTCCCACCATCGGGTGCGGTCGAGGGGGGTGCGGATCGACGGGGAATATATCCTGGCGCCGATTAATGACGGTTTGCTGAAAAAAATTTGACAAATTTCAGAGTTTTTGACAAAAAACAAAAAAAATTTAAGGCAAAAAAAAATTCTGAAATGTTCGTACACTGAAAATTTCGATGGCGTTGTGCAAGACAAAACGAATGAAGACCTTCTGCTGAAAACCCGGTAAGAATATTTGAATATTTACTGCTTTTAGACGTTAAAATATCTGAAAAATCGATGTACCATTACACCTCGGTACTGATTTGTATAGGAATTTAGACAACAAAATTTAGCAATTCTCACCATCGGGGGCGGTCGAGGGGGGTGCGGATCGACGGGGAATAATTCCTGGCGCCGATTAATGACGGTTTGCTGAAAAAAATTTGACAAATTTCAGAGTTTCTGACAAAAAACAAAAAAAATGTAAGGCAAAAAAAAATTCTGAAATGTTTGCACACTGAAAATTTCGATGGCGTTGTGCAAGACAAAACGAATGAAGACCTTCTGCTGAAAACCCGGTAAGAATATTTGAATATTTACTGCTTTTAGACGTTAAAATATCTGAAAAATCGATGTACCATTACACCTCGGTACTGATTTGTATAGGAATTTAGACAACAAAATTTAGCAATTCCCACCATCGGGGGCGGTCGAGGGGGGTGCGGATCGACGGGGAATAATTCCTGGCGCCGATTAATGACGGTTTGCTGAAAAAAAATTGACAAATTTCAGAGTATTTGACAAAAAACAAAAAAAATTTAAGGCAAAAAAAAAATCTGAAATGTTTGGACACTGAAAATTTCGATGGCGTTGTGCAAGACAAAACGAATGAAGACCTTCTGCTGAAAACCCGGTAAGAATATGTGAATATTTACTGCTTTTAGACGTTAAAATATCTGACAATTCGATGTACCATTACACCTCGGTACTGATTTGTATAGGAATTTAGACAACAAAATTTAGCAATTCCCACCATCGGGGGCGGTCGAGGGGGGTGCGGATCGACGGGGAATAATTCCTGGCGCCGATTAATGACGGTTTGATGAAAAAAATTTGACAAATTTCAGAGTTTTTGACAAAAAACAAAAAAAAATTAAGGCAAAACAAAATTCTGAAATGTTTGCACACTGAAAATTTCGATGGCGTTGTGCAAGACAAAACGAATGAAGACCTTCTGCTGAAAACCCGGTAAGAATATTTGAATATTTACTGCTTTTAGACGTTAAAATATCTGAAAAATCGATGTACCATTACACCTCGGTACTGATTTGTATAGGAATTTAGACAACAAAATTTAGCAATTCCCACCATCGGGGGCGGTCGAGGGCGGTGCGGATCGACGGGGAATAATTCCTGGCGCCGATTAATGACGGTTTGCTGAAAAAAATTTGACAAATTTCAGAGTTTTTGACAAAAAACAAAAAAAATTTAAGGCAAAAAAAAATTCTGAAATGTTTGCACACTGAAAATTTCGATGGCGTTGTGCAAGACAAAACGAATGAAGACCTTCTGCTGAAAACCCGGTAAGAATATGTGAATATTTACTGCTTTTAGACGTTAAAATATCTGAAAAATCGATGTACCATTACACCTCGGTACTGATTTGTATAGGAATTTAGACAACAAAATTTAGCAATTCCCACCATCGGGGGCGGTCGAGGGGGGTGCGGATCGACGGGGAATAATTCCTGGCGCCGATTAATGACGGTTTGCTGAAAAAAATTTGACAAATTTCAGAGTTTTTGACAAAAAACAAAAAAAAATTAAGGCACAAAAAAATTCTGAAATGTTTGCACACTGAAAATTTCGATGGCGTTGTGCAAGACAAAACGAATGAAGACCTTCTGTTGAAAACCCGGTAAGAATATGTGAATATTTACTGCTTTTAGACGTTAAAATATCTGAAGAATCGATGTACCATTACACCTCGGTACTGATTTGTATAGGAATTTAGACAACAAAATTTAGCAATTCCCACCATCGGGGGCGGTCGAGGGGGGTGCGGATCGACGGGGAATATATCCTGGCGCCGATTAATGACGGTTTGCTGAAAAAAATTTGACAAATTTCAGAGTTTTTGACAAAAAACAAAAAAAATTTAAGGCAAAAAAAAATTCTGAAATGTTCGTACACTGAAAATTTCGATGGCGTTGTGCAAGACAAAACGAATGAAGACCTTCTGCTGAAAACCCGGTAAGAATATTTGAATATTTACTGCTTTTAGACGTTAAAATATCTGAAAAATCGATGTACCATTACACCTCGGTACTGATTTGTATAGGAATTTAGACAACAAAATTTAGCAATTCCCACCATCGGGGGCGGTCGAGGGGGGTGCGGATCGACGGGGAATAATTCCTGGCGCCGATTAATGACGGTTTGCTGAAAAAAAATTGACAAATTTCAGAGTATTTGACAAAAAACAAAAAAAATTTAAGGCAAAAAAAAAATCTGAAATGTTTGGACACTGAAAATTTCGATGGCGTTGTGCAAGACAAAACGAATGAAGACCTTCTGCTGAAAACCCGGTAAGAATATGTGAATATTTACTGCTTTTAGACGTTAAAATATCTGACAATTCGATGTACCATTACACCTCGGTACTGATTTGTATAGGAATTTAGACAACAAAATTTAGCAATTCCCACCATCGGGGGCGGTCGAGGGGGGTGCGGATCGACGGGGAATAATTCCTGGCGCCGATTAATGACGGTTTGCTGAAAAAAATTTAACAAATTTCAGAGTTTTTGACAAAAAACAAAAAAAATTTAAGGCAAAAAAAAATTCTGAAATGTTTGCACACTGAAAATTTCGATGGCGTTGTGCAAGACAAAACGAATGAAGACCTTCTGCTGAAAACCCGGTAAGAATATTTGAATATTTACTGCTTTTAGACGTTAAAATATCTGAAAAATCGATGTACCATTACACCTCGGTACTGATTTGTATAGGAATTTAGACAACAAAATTTAGCAATTCCCACCATCGGGGGCGGTCGAGGGGGGTGCGGATCGACGGGGAATAATTCCTGGCGCCGATTAATGACGGTTTGCTGAAAAAAATTTGACAAATTTCAGAGTTTTTGACAAAAAACAAAAAAAATGTAAGGCAAAAAAAAATTCTGAAATGTTTGCACACTGAAAATTTCGATGGCGTTGTGCAAGACAAAACGAATGAAGACCTTCTGCTGAAAACCCGGTAAGAATATTTGAATATTTACTGCTTTTAGACGTTAAAATATCTGAAAAATCGATGTACCATTACACCTCGGTACTGATTTGTATAGGAATTTAGACAACAAAATTTAGCAATTCCCACCATCGGGGGCGGTCGAGGGGGGTGCGGATCGACGGGGAATAATTCCTGGCGCCGATTAATGACGGTTTGCTGAAAAAAAATTGACAAATTTCAGAGTTTTTGACAAAAAACAAAAAAAATTTAAGGCAAAAAAAAAATCTGAAATGTTTGGACACTGAAAATTTCGATGGCGTTGTGCAAGACAAAACGAATGAAGACCTTCTGCTGAAAACCCGGTAAGAATATGTGAATATTTACTGCTTTTAGACGTTAAAATATCTGAAAAATCGATGTACCATTACACCTCGGTACTGATTTGTATAGGAATTTAGACAACAAAATTTAGCAATTCCCACCATCGGGGGCGGTCGAGGGGGGTGCGGATCGACGGGGAATAATTCCTGGCGCCGATTAATGACGGTTTGCTGAAAAAAATTTGACAAATTTCAGAGTTTTTGACAAAAAACAAAAAAAAATTAAGGCAAAAAAAAATTCTGAAATGTTTGCACACTGAAAATTTCGATGGCGTTGTGCAAGACAAAACAAATGAAGACCTTCTGCTGAAAACCCGGTAAGAATATTTGAATATTTACTGCTTTTAGACGTTAAAATATCTGAAAAATCGATGTACCATTACACCTCGGTACGGGACTGATTTGTTTAGGAATTTAGACAACAAAATTTAGCAATTCCCACCATCGGGGGCGGTCGAGGGGGGTGCGGATCGACGGGGAATAATTCCTGGCGCCGATTAATGACGGTTTGCTGAAAAAAATTTGACAAATTTCAGAGTTTTTGACAAAAAACAAAAAAAATTTAAGGCAAAACAAAATTCTGAAATGTTTGCACACTGAAAACTTCGATGGCGTTGTGCAAGACAAAACGAATGAAGACCTTCTGCTGAAAACCCGGTAAGAATATTTGAATATTTACTGCTTTTAGACGTTAAAATATCTGAAAAATCGATGTACCATTACACCTCGGTACTGATTTGTATAGGAATTTAGACAACAAAATTTAGCAATTCCCACCATCGGGGGCGGTCGAGGGGGGTGCGGATCGACGGGGAATAATTCCTGGCGCCGATTAATGACGGTTTGCTGAAAAAAATTTGACAAATTTCAGAGTTTTTGACAAAAAACAAAAAAAATTTAAGGCAAAAAAAAATTCTGAAATGTTTGCACACTGAAAATTTCGATGGCGTTGTGCAAGACAAAACAAATGAAGACCTTCTGCTGAAAACCCGGTAAGAATATTTGAATATTTACTGCTTTTAGACGTTAAAATATCTGAAAAATCGATGTACCATTACACCTCGGTACGGGACTGATTTGTTTAGGAATTTAGACAACAAAATTTAGCAATTCCCACCATCGGGGGCGGTCGAGGGGGGTGCGGATCGACGGGGAATAATTCCTGGCGCCGATTAATGACGGTTTGCTGAAAAAAATTTGACAAATTTCAGAGTTTTTGACAAAAAACAAAAAAAATTTAAGGAAAAAAAAAATTCTGAAATGTTTGCACACTGAAAATTTCGATGGCGTTGTGCAAGACAAAACGAATGAAGACCTTCCGCTGAAAACCCGGTAAGAATATGTGAATATTTACTGCTTTTAGACGTTAAAATATCTGAAAAATCGATGTACCATTACACCTCGGTACTGATTTGTATAGGAATTTAGACAACAAAATTTAGCAATTCCCACCATCGGGTGCGGTCGAGGGGGGTGCGGATCGACGGGGAATATATCCTGGCGCCGATTAATGACGGTTTGCTGAAAAAAATTTGACAAATTTCAGAGTTTTTGACAAAAAACAAAAAAAATTTAAGGCAAAAAAAAATTCTGAAATGTTCGTACACTGAAAATTTCGATGGCGTTGTGCAAGACAAAACGAATGAAGACCTTCTGCTGAAAACCCGGTAAGAATATTTGAATATTTACTGCTTTTAGACGTTAAAATATCTGAAAAATCGATGTACCATTACACCTCGGTACTGATTTGTATAGGAATTTAGACAACAAAATTTAGCAATTCTCACCATCGGGGGCGGTCGAGGGGGGTGCGGATCGACGGGGAATAATTCCTGGCGCCGATTAATGACGGTTTGCTGAAAAAAATTTGACAAATTTCAGAGTTTCTGACAAAAAACAAAAAAAATGTAAGGCAAAAAAAAATTCTGAAATGTTTGCACACTGAAAATTTCGATGGCGTTGTGCAAGACAAAACGAATGAAGACCTTCTGCTGAAAACCCGGTAAGAATATTTGAATATTTACTGCTTTTAGACGTTAAAATATCTGAAAAATCGATGTACCATTACACCTCGGTACTGATTTGTATAGGAATTTAGACAACAAAATTTAGCAATTCCCACCATCGGGGGCGGTCGAGGGGGGTGCGGATCGACGGGGAATAATTCCTGGCGCCGATTAATGACGGTTTGCTGAAAAAAAATTGACAAATTTCAGAGTATTTGACAAAAAACAAAAAAAATTTAAGGCAAAAAAAAAATCTGAAATGTTTGGACACTGAAAATTTCGATGGCGTTGTGCAAGACAAAACGAATGAAGACCTTCTGCTGAAAACCCGGTAAGAATATGTGAATATTTACTGCTTTTAGACGTTAAAATATCTGACAATTCGATGTACCATTACACCTCGGTACTGATTTGTATAGGAATTTAGACAACAAAATTTAGCAATTCCCACCATCGGGGGCGGTCGAGGGGGGTGCGGATCGACGGGGAATAATTCCTGGCGCCGATTAATGACGGTTTGCTGAAAAAAATTTGACAAATTTCAGAGTTTTTGACAAAAAACAAAAAAAATGTAAGGCAAAAAAAAATTCTGAAAAGTTTGCACACTGAAAATTTCGATGGCGTTGTGCAAGACAAAACGAATGAAGACCTTCTGCTGAAAACCCGGTAAGAATATTTGAATATTTACTGCTTTTAGACGTTAAAATATCTGAAAAATCGATGTACCATTACACCTCGGTACTGATTTGTATAGGAATTTAGACAACAAAATTTAGCAATTCCCACCATCGGGGGCGGTCGAGGGGGGTGCGGATCGACGGGGAATAATTCCTGGCGCCGATTAATGACGGTTTGCTGAAAAAAAATTGACAAATTTCAGAGTATTTGACAAAAAACAAAAAAAATTTAAGGCAAAAAAAAAATCTGAAATGTTTGGACACTGAAAATTTCGATGGCGTTGTGCAAGACAAAACGAATGAAGACCTTCTGCTGAAAACCCGGTAAGAATATGTGAATATTTACTGCTTTTAGACGTTAAAATATCTGACAATTCGATGTACCATTACACCTCGGTACTGATTTGTATAGGAATTTAGACAACAAAATTTAGCAATTCCCACCATCGGGGGCGGTCGAGGGGGGTGCGGATCGACGGGGAATAATTCCTGGCGCCGATTAATGACGGTTTGCTGAAAAAAATTTAACAAATTTCAGAGTTTTTGACAAAAAACAAAAAAAATTTAAGGCAAAAAAAAATTCTGAAATGTTTGCACACTGAAAATTTCGATGGCGTTGTGCAAGACAAAACGAATGAAGACCTTCTGCTGAAAACCCGGTAAGAATATTTGAATATTTACTGCTTTTAGACGTTAAAATATCTGAAAAATCGATGTACCATTACACCTCGGTACTGATTTGTATAGGAATTTAGACAACAAAATTTAGCAATTCCCACCATCGGGGGCGGTCGAGGGGGGTGCGGATCGACGGGGAATAATTCCTGGCGCCGATTAATGACGGTTTGCTGAAAAAAATTTGACAAATTTCAGAGTTTTTGACAAAAAACAAAACAAAATTAAGGCAAAAAAAAATTCTGAAATGTTTGCACACTGAAAATTTCGATGGCGTTGTGCAAGACAAATCGAATGAAGACCTTCTGCTGAAAACCCGGTAAGAATATTTGAATATTTACTGCTTTTAGACGTTAAAATATCTGAAAAATCGATGTACCATTACACCTCGGTACTGATTTGTATAGGAATTTAGACAACAAAATTTAGCAATTCCCACCATCGGGGGCGGTCGAGGGGGGTGCGGATCGACGGGGAATAATTCCTGGCGCCGATTAATGACGGTTTGCTGAAAAAAATTTGACAAATTTCAGAGTTTTTGACAAAAAACAAAAAAAATTGAAGGCAAAAAAAATTCTGAAATGTTTGCACACTGAAAATTTCGATGGCGTTGTGCAAGACAAAACGAATGAAGACCTTCTGCTGAAAACCCGGTAAGAATATTTGAATATTTACTGCTTTTAGACGTTAAAATATCTGAAAAATCGATGTACCATTACACCTTGGTACTGATTTGTATAGGAATTTAGACAACAAAATTTAGCAATTCCCACCATCGGGGGCGGTCGAGGGGGGTGCGGATCGACGGGGAATAATTCCTGGCGCCGATTAATGACGGTTTGCTGAAAAAAATTTGACAAATTTCAGAGTTTTTGACAAAAAACAAAAAAAATTTAAGGAAAAAAAAAATTCTGAAATGTTTGCACACTGAAAATTTCGATGGCGTTGTGCAAGACAAAACGAATGAAGACCTTCCGCTGAAAACCCGGTAAGAATATGTGAATATTTACTGCTTTTAGACGTTAAAATATCTGAAAAATCGATGTACCATTACACCTCGGTACTGATTTGTATAGGAATTTAGACAACAAAATTTAGCAATTCCCACCATCGGGGGCGGTCGAGGGGGGTGCGGATCGACGGGGAATAATTCCTGGCGCCGATTAATGACGGTTTGCTGAAAAAAAATTGACAAATTTCAGAGTTTTTGACAAAAAACAAAAAAAATTTAAGGCAAAAAAAAATTCTGAAATGTTTGCACACTGAAAATTTCGATGGCGTTGTGCAAGACAAAACGAATGAAGACCTTCTGCTGAAAACCCGGTAAGAATATTTGAATATTTACTGCTTTTAGACGTTAAAATATCTGAAAAATCGATGTACCATTACACCTCGGTACTGATTTGTATAGGAATTTAGACAACAAAATTTAGCAATTCCCACCATCGGGTGCGGTCGAGGGGGGTGCGGATCGACGGGGAATATATCCTGGCGCCGATTAATGACGGTTTGCTGAAAAAAATTTGACAAATTTCAGAGTTTTTGACAAAAAACAAAAAAAATTTAAGGCAAAAAAAAATTCTGAAATGTTCGTACACTGAAAATTTCGATGGCGTTGTGCAAGAAAAAACGAATGAAGACCTTCTGCTGAAAACCCGGTAAGAATATTTGAATATTTACTGCTTTTAGACGTTAAAATATCTGAAAAATCGATGTACCATTACACCTCGGTACTGATTTGTATAGGAATTTAGACAACAAAATTTAGCAATTCCCACCATCGGGGGCGGTCGAGGGGGGTGCGGATCGACGGGGAATAATTCCTGGCGCCGATTAATGACGGTTTGCTGAAAAAAATTTTACAAATTTCAGAGTTTCTGACAAAAAACAAAAAAAATGTAAGGCAAAAAAAAATTCTGAAATGTTTGCACACTGAAAATTTCGATGGCGTTGTGCAAGACAAAACGAATGAAGACCTTCTGCTGAAAACCCGGTAAGAATATTTGAATATTTACTGCTTTTAGACGTTAAAATATCTGAAAAATCGATGTACCATTACACCTCGGTACTGATTTGTATAGGAATTTAGACAACAAAATTTAGCAATTCCCACCATCGGGGGCGGTCGAGGGGGGTGCGGATCGACGGGGAATAATTCCTGGCGCCGATTAATGACGGTTTGCTGAAAAAAAATTGACAAATTTCAGAGTATTTGACAAAAAACAAAAAAAATTTAAGGCAAAAAAAAAATCTGAAATGTTTGGACACTGAAAATTTCGATGGCGTTGTGCAAGACAAAACGAATGAAGACCTTCTGCTGAAAACCCGGTAAGAATATGTGAATATTTACTGCTTTTAGACGTTAAAATATCTGACAATTCGATGTACCATTACACCTCGGTACTGATTTGTATAGGAATTTAGACAACAAAATTTAGCAATTCCCACCATCGGGGGCGGTCGAGGGGGGTGCGGATCGACGGGGAATAATTCCTGGCGCCGATTAATGACGGTTTGCTAAAAAAATTTGACAAATTTCAGAGTTTTTGACAAAAAACAAAAAAAATGTAAGGCAAAAAAAAATTCTGAAATGTTTGCACACTGAAAATTTCGATGGCGTTGTGCAAGACAAAACGAATGAAGACCTTCTGCTGAAAACCCGGTAAGAATATTTGAATATTTACTGCTTTTAGACGTTAAAATATCTGAAAAATCGATGTACCATTACACCTCGGTACTGATTTGTATAGGAATTTAGACAACAAAATTTAGCAATTCCCACCATCGGGGGCGGTCGAGGGGGGTGCGGATCGACGGGGAATAATTCCTGGCGCCGATTAATGACGGTTTGCTGAAAAAAAATTGACAAATTTCAGAGTATTTGACAAAAAACAAAAAAAATTTAAGGCAAAAAAAAAATCTGAAATGTTTGCACACTGAAAATTTCGATGGCGTTGTGCAAGACAAAACGAATGAAGACCTTCTGCTGAAAACCCGGTAAGAATATGTGAATATTTACTGCTTTTAGACGTTAAAATATCTGACAATTCGATGTACCATTACACCTCGGTACTGATTTGTATAGGAATTTAGACAACAAAATTTAGCAATTCCCACCATCGGGGGCGGTCGAGGGGGGTGCGGATCGACGGGGAATAATTCCTGGCGCCGATTAATGACGGTTTGCTGAAAAAAATTTAACAAATTTCAGAGTTTTTGACAAAAAACAAAAAAAATTTAAGGCAAAAAAAAATTCTGAAATGTTTGCACACTGAAAATTTCGATGGCGTTGTGCAAGACAAAACGAATGAAGACCTTCTGCTGAAAACCCGGTAAGAATATTTGAATATTTACTGCTTTTAGACGTTAAAATATCTGAAAAATCGATGTACCATTACACCTCGGTACTGATTTGTATAGGAATTTAGACAACAAAATTTAGCAATTCCCACCATCGGGGGCGGTCGAGGGGGGTGCGGATCGACGGGGAATAATTCCTGGCGCCGATTAATGACGGTTTGCTGAAAAAAATTTGACAAATTTCAGAGTTTTTGACAAAAAACAAAACAAAATTAAGGCAAAAAAAAATTTTGAAATGTTTGCACACTGAAAATTTCGATGGCGTTGTGCAAGACAAAACGAATGAAGACCTTCTGCTGAAAACCCGGTAAGAATATTTGAATATTTACTGCTTTTAGACGTTAAAATATCTGAAAAATCGATGTACCATTACACCTCGGTACTGATTTGTATAGGAATTTAGACAACAAAATTTAGCAATTCCCACCATCGGGGGCGGTCGAGGGGGGTGCGGATCGACGGGGAATAATTCCTGGCGCCGATTAATGACGGTTTGCTGAAAAAAATTTGACAAATTTCAGAGTTTTTGACAAAAAACAAAAAAAATTGAAGGCAAAAAAAATTCTGAAATGTTTGCACACTGAAAATTTCGATGGCGTTGTGCAAGACAAAACGAATGAAGACCTTCTGCTGAAAACCCGGTAAGAATATTTGAATATTTACTGCTTTTAGACGTTAAAATATCTGAAAAATCGATGTACCATTACACCTCGGTACGCTACTGATTTGTATAGGAATTTAGACAACAAAATTTAGCAATTCCCACCATCGGGGGCGGTCGAGGGGGGTGCGGATCGACGGGGAATAATTCCTGGCGCCGATTAATGACGGTTTGCTGAAAAAAATTTGACAAATTTCAGAGTTTTTGACAAAAAACAAAACAAAATTAAGGCAAAAAAAAATTCTGAAATGTTTGCACACTGAAAATTTCGATGGCGTTGTGCAAGACAAAACGAATGAAGACCTTCTGCTGAAAACCCGGTAAGAATATTTGAATATTTACTGCTTTTAGACGTTAAAATATCTGAAAAATCGATGTACCATTACACCTCGGTACTGATTTGTATAGGAATTTAGACAACAAAATTTAGCAATTCCCACCATCGGGGGCGGTCGAGGGGGGTGCGGATCGACGGGGAATAATTCCTGGCGCCGATTAATGACGGTTTGCTGAAAAAAATTTGACAAATTTCAGAGTTTTTGACAAAAAACAAAAAAAATTGAAGGCAAAAAAAATTCTGAAATGTTTGCACACTGAAAATTTCGATGGCGTTGTGCAAGACAAAACGAATGAAGACCTTCTGGTGAAAACCCGGTAAGAATATTTGAATATTTACTGCTTTTAGACGTTAAAATATCTGAAAAATCGATGTACCATTACACCTTGGTACTGATTTGTATAGGAATTTAGACAACAAAATTTAGCAATTCCCACCATCGGGGGCGGTCGAGCGGGTGCGGATCGACGGGGAATAATTCCTGGCGCCGATTAATGACGGTTTGCTGAAAAAAATTTGACAAATTTCAGAGTTTTTGACAAAAAAAAAAAAAAATTTAAGGAAAAAAAAAATTCTGAAATGTTTGCACACTGAAAATTTCGATGGCGTTGTGCAAGACAAAACGAATGAAGACCTTCCGCTGAAAACCCGGTAAGAATATGTGAATATTTACTGCTTTTAGACGTTAAAATATCTGAAAAATCGATGTACCATTACACCTCGGTACTGATTTGTATAGGAATTTAGACAACAAAATTTAGCAATTCCCACCATCGGGGGCGGTCGAGGGGGGTGCGGATCGACGGGGAATAATTCCTGGCGCCGATTAATGACGGTTTGCTGAAAAAAAATTGAGAAATTTCAGAGTTTTTGACAAAAAACAAAAAAAATTTAAGGCAAAAAAAAATTCTGAAATGTTTGCACACTGAAAATTTCGATGGCGTTGTGCAAGACAAAACGAATGAAGACCTTCTGCTGAAAACCCGGTAAGAATATTTGAATATTTACTGCTTTTAGACGTTAAAATATCTGAAAAATCGATGTACCATTACACCTCGGTACTGATTTGTATAGGAATTTAGACAACAAAATTTAGCAATTCCCACCATCGGGGGCGGTCGAGGGGGGTGCGGATCGACGGGGAATAATTCCTGGCGCCGATTAATGACGGTTTGCTAAAAAAAATTTGACAAATATCAGAGTTTTTGACAAAAAACAAAACAAAATTAAGGCAAAAAAAAATTCTGAAATGTTTGCACACTGAAAATTTCGATGGCGTTGTGCAAGACAAAACGAATGAAGACCTTCTGCTGAAAACCCGGTAAGAATATTTGAATATTTACTGCTTTTAGACGTTAAAATATCTGAAAAATCGATGTACCATTACACCTCGGTACTGATTTGTATAGGAATTTAGACAACAAAATTTAGCAATTCCCACCATCGGGGGCGGTCGAGGGGGGTGCGGATCGACGGGGAATAATTCCTGGCGCCGATTAATGACGGTTTGCTGAAAAAAATTTGACAAATTTCAGAGTTTTTGACAAAAAACAAAACAAAATTAAGGCAAAAAAAAATTCTGAAATGTTTGCACACTGAAAATTTCGATGGCGTTGTGCAAGACAAAACGAATGAAGACCTTCTGCTGAAAACCCGGTAAGAATATTTGAATATTTACTGCTTTTAGACGTTAAAATATCTGAAAAATCGATGTACCATTACACCTCGGTACTGATTTGTATAGGAATTTAGACAACAAAATTTAGCAATTCCCACCATCGGGGGCGGTCGAGGGGGGTGCGGATCGACGGGGAATAATTCCTGGCGCCGATTAATGACGGTTTGCTGAAAAAAATTTGACAAATTTCAGAGTTTTTGACAAAAAACAAAAAAAATTGAAGGCAAAAAAAATTCTGAAATGTTTGCACACTGAAAATTTCGATGGCGTTGTGCAAGACAAAACGAATGAAGACCTTCTGGTGAAAACCCGGTAAGAATATTTGAATATTTACTGCTTTTAGACGTTAAAATATCTGAAAAATCGATGTACCATTACACCTTGGTACTGATTTGTATAGGAATTTAGACAACAAAATTTAGCAATTCCCACCATCGGGGGCGGTCGAACGGGTGCGGATCGACGGGGAATAATTCCTGGCGCCGATTAATGACGGTTTGCTGAAAAAAATTTGACAAATTTCAGAGTTTTTGACAAAAAACAAAAAAAATTTAAGGAAAAAAAAAATTCTGAAATGTTTGCACACTGAAAATTTCGATGGCGTTGTGCAAGACAAAACGAATGAAGACCTTCCGCTGAAAACCCGGTAAGAATATGTGAATATTTACTGCTTTTAGACGTTAAAATATCTGAAAAATCGATGTACCATTACACCTCGGTACTGATTTGTATAGGAATTTAGACAACAAAATTTAGCAATTCCCACCATCGGGGGCGGTCGAGGGGGGTGCGGATCGACGGGGAATAATTCCTGGCGCCGATTAATGACGGTTTGCTGAAAAAAAATTGAGAAATTTCAGAGTTTTTGACAAAAAACAAAAAAAATTTAAGGCAAAAAAAAATTCTGAAATGTTTGCACACTGAAAATTTCGATGGCGTTGTGCAAGACAAAACGAATGAAGACCTTCTGCTGAAAACCCGGTAAGAATATTTGAATATTTACTGCTTTTAGACGTTAAAATATCTGAAAAATCGATGTACCATTACACCTCGGTACTGATTTGTATAGGAATTTAGACAACAAAATTTAGCAATTCCCACCATCGGGGGCGGTCGAGGGGGGTGCGGATCGACGGGGAATAATTCCTGGCGCCGATTAATGACGGTTTGCTAAAAAAAATTTGACAAATATCAGAGTTTTTGACAAAAAACAAAACAAAATTAAGGCAAAAAAAAATTCTGAAATGTTTGCACACTGAAAATTTCGATGGCGTTGTGCAAGACAAAACGAATGAAGACCTTCTGCTGAAAACCCGGTAAGAATATTTGAATATTTACTGCTTTTAGACGTTAAAATATCTGAAAAATCGATGTACCATTACACCTCGGTACTGATTTGTATAGGAATTTAGACAACAAAATTTAGCAATTCCCACCATCGGGGGCGGTCGAGGGGGGTGCGGATCGACGGGGAATAATTCCTGGCGCCGATTAATGACGGTTTGCTGAAAAAAAATTTGACAAATTTCAGAGTTTTTGACAAAAAACAAAAGAAATTTAAGGCAAAAAAAAATTCTGAAATGTTCGTACACTAAAAATTTCAATGGCGTTGTGCAAGACAAAACGAATGAAGACCTTCTGCTGAAAACCCGGTAAGAATATGTGAATATTTACTGCTTTTAGACGTTAAAATATCTGAAAAATCGATGTACCATTACACCTCGGTACTGATTTGTATAGGAATTTAGACAACAAAATTTAGCAATTCCCACCATCGGGGGCGGTCGAGGGGGGTGCGGATCGACGGGGAATAATTCCTGGCGCCGATTAATGACGGTTTACTGAAAAAAATTTGACAAATTTCAGAGTTTTTGAAAAAAAACAAAAAAAATTTAAGGCAAAAAAAAATTCTGAAATGTTTGCACACTGAAAATTTCGATGGCGTTGTGCAAGACAAAACGAATGAAGACCTTCTGGTGAAAACCCGGTAAGAATATTTGAATATTTACTGCTTTTAGACGTTAAAATATCTGAAAAATCGATGTACCATTACACCTTGGTACTGATTTGTATAGGAATTTAGACAACAAAATTTAGCAATTCCCACCATCGGGGGCGGTCGAGGGGGGTGCGGATCGACGGGGAATAATTCCTGGCGCCGATTAATGACGGTTTGCTGAAAAAAATTTGACAAATTTCAGAGTTTTTGACAAAAAACAAAAAAAATTTAAGGAAAAAAAAAATTCTGAAATGTTTGCACACTGAAAATTTCGATGGCGTTGTGCAAGACAAAACGAATGAAGACCTTCTGCTGAAAACCCGGTAAGAATATGTGAATATTTACTGCTTTTAGACGTTAAAATATCTGAAAAATCGATGTACCATTACACCTCGGTACTGATTTGTATAGGAATTTAGACAACAAAATTTAGCAATTCCCACCATCGGGGGCGGTCGAGGGGGGTGCGGATCGACGGGGAATAATTCCTGGCGCCGATTAATGACGGTTTGCTGAAAAAAAATTGAGAAATTTCAGAGTTTTTGACAAAAAACAAAAAAAATTTAAGGCAAAAAAAAATTCTGAAATGTTTGCACACTGAAAATTTCGATGGCGTTGTGCAAGACAAAACGAATGAAGACCTTCTGCTGAAAACCCGGTAAGAATATTTGAATATTTACTGCTTTTAGACGTTAAAATATCTGAAAAATCGATGTACCATTACACCTCGGTACTGATTTGTATAGGAATTTAGACAACAAAATTTAGCAATTCCCACCATCGGGGGCGGTCGAGGGGGGTGCGGATCGACGGGGAATAATTCCTGGCGCCGATTAATGACGGTTTGCTAAAAAAAATTTGACAAATATCAGAGTTTTTGACAAAAAACAAAACAAAATTAAGGCAAAAAAAAATTCTGAAATGTTTGCACACTGAAAATTTCGATGGCGTTGTGCAAGACAAAACGAATGAAGACCTTCTGCTGAAAACCCGGTAAGAATATTTGAATATTTACTGCTTTTAGACGTTAAAATATCTGAAAAATCGATGTACCATTACACCTCGGTACTGATTTGTATAGGAATTTAGACAACAAAATTTAGCAATTCCCACCATCGGGGGCGGTCGAGGGGGGTGCGGATCGACGGGGAATAATTCCTGGCGCCGATTAATGACGGTTTGCTGAAAAAAAATTTGACAAATTTCAGAGTTTTTGACAAAAAACAAAAGAAATTTAAGGCAAAAAAAAATTCTGAAATGTTCGTACACTAAAAATTTCAATGGCGTTGTGCAAGACAAAACGAATGAAGACCTTCTGCTGAAAACCCGGTAAGAATATGTGAATATTTACTGCTTTTAGACGTTAAAATATCTGAAAAATCGATGTACCATTACACCTCGGTACTGATTTGTATAGGAATTTAGACAACAAAATTTAGCAATTCCCACCATCGGGGGCGGTCGAGGGGGGTGCGGATCGACGGGGAATAATTCCTGGCGCCGATTAATGACGGTTTACTGAAAAAAATTTGACAAATTTCAGAGTTTTTGAAAAAAAACAAAAAAAATTTAAGGCAAAAAAAAATTCTGAAATGTTTGCACACTGAAAATTTCGATGGCGTTGTGCAAGACAAAACGAATGAAGACCTTCTGCTGAAAACCCGGTAAGAATATTTGAATATTTACTGCTTTTAGACGTTAAAATATCTGAAAAATCGATGTACCATTACACCTCGGTACTAATTTGTATAGGAATTTAGACAACAAAATTTAGCAATTCCCACCATCGGGGGCGGTCGAGGGGGGTGCGGATCGACGGGGAATAATTCCTGGAGCCGATTAATGGCGGTTTGCTGAAAAAAATTTAACAAATTTCAGAGTTTTTGACAAAAAACAAAAAAAATTTAAGGCAAAAAAAAATTCTGAAATGTTTGCACACTGAAAATTTCGATGGCGTTGTGCAAGACAAAACGAATGAAGACCTTCTGCTGAAAACCCGGTAAGAATATTTGAATATTTACTGCTTTTAGACGTTAAAATATCTGAAAAATCGATGTACCATTACACCTCGGTACTGATTTGTATAGGAATTTAGACAACAAAATTTAGCAATTCCCACCATCGGGGGCGGTCGAGGGGGGTGCGGATCGACGGGGAATAATTCCTGGCGCCGATTAATGACGGTTTGCTGAAAAAAATTTGACAAATATCAGAGTTTTTGACAAAAACCAAAACAAAATTAAGGCAAAAAAAAATTCTGAAATGTTTGCACACTGAAAATTTCGATGGCGTTGTGCAAGACAAAACGAATGAAGACCTTCTGCTGAAAACCCGGTAAGAATATTTGAATATTTACTGCTTTTAGACGTTAAAATATCTGAAAAATCGATGTACCATTACACCTCGGTACTGATTTGTATAGGAATTTAGACAACAAAATTTAGCAATTCCCACCATCGGGGGCGGTCGAGGGGGGTGCGGATCGACGGGGAATAATTCCTGGCGCCGATTAATGACTGTTTGCTGAAAAAAATTTGACAAATTTCAGAGTTTTTGACAAAAAACAAAAAAAATTGAAGGCAAAAAATATTCTGAAATGTTTGCACACTGAAAATTTCGATGGCGTTGTGCAAGACAAAACGAATGAAGACCTTCTGCTGAAAACCCGGTAAGAATATTTGAATATTTACTGCTTTTAGACGTTAAAATATCTGAAAAATCGATGTACCATTACACCTCGGTACTGTACTGATTTGTATAGGAATTTAGACAACAAAATTTAGCAATTCCCACCATCGGGGGCGGTCGAGGAGGGTGCGGATCGACGGGGAATAATTCCTGGCGCCGATTAATGACGGTTTGCTGAAAAAAATTTGACAAATTTCAGAGTTTTTGACAAAAAACAAAAAAAATTTAAGGCAAAAAAAAATTCTGAAATGTTTGCACACTGAAAATTTCGATGGCGTTGTGCAAGACAAAACGAATGAAGACCTTCCGCTGAAAACCCGGTAAGAATATGTGAATATTTACTGCTTTTAGACGTTAAAATATCTGAAAAATCGATGTACCATTACACCTCGGTACTGATTTGTATAGGAATTTAGACAACAAAATTTAGCAATTCCCACCATCGGGGGCGGTCGAGGGGGGTGCGGATCGACGGGGAATATATCCTGGCGCCGATTAATGACGGTTTGCTGAAAAAAATTTGACAAATTTCAGAGTTTTTGACAAAAAACAAAAAAAATTTAAGGCAAAAAAAAATTCTGAAATGTTCGTACACTGAAAATTTCGATGGCGTTGTGCAAGACAAAACGAATGAAGACCTTCTGCTGAAAACCCGGTAAGAATATTTGAATATTTACTGCTTTTAGACGTTAAAATATCTGAAAAATCGATGTACCATTACACCTTGGTACTGATTTGTATAGGAATTTAGACAACAAAATTTAGCAATTCCCACCATCGGGGGCGGTCGAGGGGGGTGCGGATCGACGGGGAATAATTCCTGGCGCCGATTAATGACGGTTTGCTGAAAAAAATTTGACAAATTTCAGAGTTTTTGACAAAAAACAAAAAAAATTTAAGGCAAAAAAAAATTCTGAAATGTTTGCACACTGAAAATTTCGATGGCGTTGTGCAAGACAAAACGAATGAAGACCTTCTGCTGAAAACCCGGTAAGAATATTTGAATATTTACTGCTTTTAGACGTTAAAATATCTGAAAAATCGATGTACCATTACACCTCGGTACTGATTTGTATAGGAATTTAGACAACAAAATTTAGCAATTCCCACCATCGGGGGCGGTCGAGGGGGGTAGGGATCGACGGGGAATAATTCCTGGCGCCGATTAATGACGGTTTGCTGAAAAGAAATTGACAAATTTCAGAGTATTTGACAAAAAACAAAAAAAAATTAAGGCAAAAAAAAAAACTGAAATGTTTGCACACTGAAAATTTCGATGGCGTTGTGCAAGACAAAACGAATGAAGACCTTCTGCTGAAAACCCGGTAAGAATATTTAAATATTTACTGCTTTTAGACGTTAAAATATCTGAAAAATCGATGTACCATTACACCTCGGTACTGATTTGTATAGGAATTTAGACAACAAAATTTAGCAATTCCCACCATCGGGGGCGGTCGAGGGGGGTGCGGATCGACGGGGAATAATTCCTGGCGCCGATTAATGACGGTTTGCTGAAAAAAATTTGACAAATTTCAGAGTTTTTGACAAAAAACAAAAAAAATTTAAGGCACAATAAAATTCTGAAATGTTTGCACACTGAAAATTTCGATGGCGTTGTGCAAGACAAAACGAATGAAGACCTTCTGCTGAAAACCCAGTAAGAATATGTGAATATTTACTGCTTTTAGACGTTAAAATATCTGACAATTCGATGTACCATTACACCTCGGTACTGATTTGTATAGGAATTTAGACAACAAAATTTAGCAATTCCCACCATCGGGGGCGGTCGAGGGGGGTGCGGATCGACGGGGAATAATTCCTGGCGCCGATTAATGACGGTTTGCTGAAAAAAATTTGACAAATTTCAGAGTTTTTGACAAAAACCAAAAACAATTTAATGCAAAAAAAAATTCTGAAATGTTCGTACACTGAAAATTTCAATGGCGTTGTGCAAGACAAAACGAATGAAGACCTTCTGCTGAAAACCCGGTAAGAATATGTGAATATTTACTGCTTTTAGACGTTAAAATATCTGAAAAATCGATGTACCATTACACCTCGGTACTGATTTGTATAGGAATTTAGACAACAAAATTTAGCAATTCCCACCATCGGGGGCGGTCGAGGGGGGTGCGGATCGACGGGGAATAATTCCTGGCGCCGATTAATGACGGTTTACTGAAAAAAATTTGACAAATTTCAGAGTTTTTGAAAAAAAACAAAAAAAATTTAAGGCAAAAAAAAATTCTGAAATGTTTGCACACTGAAAATTTCGATGGCGTTGTGCAAGACAAAACGAATGAAGACCTTCTGCTGAAAACCCGGTAAGAATATGTGAATATTTACTGCTTTTAGACGTTAAAATATCTGAAAAATCGATGTACCATTACACCTCGGTACTGATTTGTATAGGAATTTAGACAACAAAATTTAGCAATTCCCACCATCGGGGGCGGTCGAGGGGGGTGCGGATCGACGGGGAATAATTCCTGGCGCCGATTAATGACGGTTTGCTGAAAAAAATTTGACAAATTTCAGAGTTTTTGACAAAAAACAAAAAAAATTTAAGGCAAAAAAAAATTCTGAAATGTTCGTACACTAAAAATTTCAATGGCGTTGTGCAAGACAAAACGAATGAAGACCTTCTGCTGAAAACCCGGTAAGAATATGTGAATATTTACTGCTTTTAGACGTTAAAATATCTGAAAAATCGATGTACCATTACACCTCGGTACTGATTTGTATAGGAATTTAGACAACAAAATTTAGCAATTCCCACCATCGGGGGCGGTCGAGGGGGGTGCGGATCGACGGGGAATAATTCCTGGCGCCGATTAATGACGGTTTACTGAAAAAAATTTGACAAATTTCAGAGTTTTTGAAAAAAAACAAAAAAAATTTAAGGCAAAAAAAAATTCTGAAATGTTTGCACACTGAAAATTTCGATGGCGTTGTGCAAGACAAAACGAATGAAGACCTTCTGCTGAAAACCCGGTAAGAATATTTGAATATTTACTGCTTTTAGACGTTAAAATATCTGAAAAATCGATGTACCATTACACCTCGGTACTGATTTGTATAGGAATTTAGACAACAAAATTTAGCAATTCCCACCATCGGGGGCGGTCGAGGGGGGTGCGGATTGACGGGGAATAATTCCTGGCGCCGATTAATGACGGTTTGCTGAAAAAAATTTAACAAATTTCAGAGTTTTTGACAAAAAACAAAAAAAATTTAAGGCAAAAAAAAAATCTGAAATGTTCGTACACTGAAAATTTCGATGGCGTTGTGCAAGACAAAACGAATGAAGACCTTCTGCTGAAAACCCGGTAAGAATATTTGAATATTTACTGCTTTTAGACGTTAAAATATCTGAAAAATCGATGTACCATTACACCTCGGTACTGATTTGTATAGGAATTTAGACAACAAAATTTAGCAATTCCCACCATCGGGGGCGGTCGAGGGGGGTGCGGATCGACGGGGAATAATTCCTGGCGCCGATTAATGACGGTTTGCTGAAAAAAATTTGACAAATTTCAGAGTTTTTGACAAAAAACAAAAAAAATTTAAGGCAAAAAAAAATTCTGAAATGTTTGCACACTGAAAATTTCGATGGCGTTGTGCAAGACAAAACGAATGAAGACCTTCTGCTGAAAACCCGGTAAGAATATTTGAATATTTACTGCTTTTAGACGTTAAAATATCTGAAAAATCGATGTACCATTACACCTCGGTACTGATTTGTATAGGAATTTAGACAACAAAATTTAGCAATTCCCACCATCGGGGGCGGTCGAGGGGGGTGCGGATCGACGGGGAATAATTCCTGGCGCCGATTAATGACGGTTTGCTGAAAAAAAATTGACAAATTTCAGAGTATTTGACAAAAAACAAAAAAAATTTAAGGCAAAAAAAAAATCTGAAATGTTTGCACACTGAAAATTTCGATGGCGTTGTGCAAGACAAAACGAATGAAGACCTTCTGCTGAAAACCCGGTAAGAATATTTAAATATTTACTGCTTTTAGACGTTAAAATATCTGAAAAATCGATGTACCATTACACCTCGGTACTGATTTGTATAGGAATTTAGACAACAAAATTTAGCAATTCCCACCATCGGGGGCGGTCGAGGGGGGTGCGGATCGACGGGGAATAATTCCTGGCGCCGATTAATGGCGGTTTGCTGAAAAAAATTTGACAAATTTCAGAGTTTTTGACAAAAAACAAAAAAAATTTAAGGCACAAAAAAATTCTGAAATGTTTGCACACTGAAAATTTCGATGGCGTTGTGCAAGACAAAACGAATGAAGACCTTCTGCTGAAAACCCGGTAAGAATATGTGAATATTTACTGCTTTTAGACGTTAAAATATCTGACAATTCGATGTACCATTACACCTCGGTACTGATTTGTATAGGAATTTAGACAACAAAATTTAGCAATTCCCACCATCGGGGGCGGTCGAGGGGGGTGCGGATCGACGGGGAATAATTCCTGGCGCCGATTAATGACGGTTTGCTGAAAAAAATTTGACAAATTTCAGAGTTTTTGACAAAAAACAAAAAAAATTTAAGGCAAAAAAAAATTCTGCAATGTTCGTACACTGAAAATTTCAATGGCGTTGTGCAAGACAAAACGAATGAAGACCTTCTGCTGAAAACCCGGTAAGAATATGTGAATATTTACTGCTTTTAGACGTTAAAATATCTGAAAAATCGATGTACCATTACACCTCGGTACTGATTTGTATAGGAATTTAGACAACAAAATTTAGCAATTCCCACCATCGGGGACGGTCGAGGGGGGTGCGGATCGACAGGGAATAATTCCTGGCGCCGATTAATGACGGTTTACTGAAAAAAATTAGACAAATTTCAGAGTTTTTGAAAAAAAACAAAAAAAATTTAAGGCAAAAAAAAATTCTGAAATGTTTGCACACTGAAAATTTCGATGGCGTTGTGCAAGACAAAACGAATGAAGACCTTCTGCTGAAAACCCGGTAAGAATATTTGAATATTTACTGCTTTTAGACGTTAAAATATCTGAAAAATCGATGTACCATTACACCTCGGTACTGATTTGTATAGGAATTTAGACAACAAAATTTAGCAATTCCCACCATCGGGGGCGGTCGAGGGGGGTGCGGATCGACGGGGAATAATTCCTGGCGCCGATTAATGACGGTTTGCTGAAAAAAATTTAACAAATTTCAGAGTTTTTGACAAAAAACAAAAAAAATTTAAGGCAAAAAAAAATTCTGAAATGTTTGCACACTGAAAATTTCGATGGCGTTGTGCAAGACAAAACGAATGAAGACCTTCTGCTGAAAACCCGGTAAGAATATTTGAATATTTACTGCTTTTAGACGTTAAAATATCTGAAAAATCGATGTACCATTACACCTCGGTACTGATTTGTATAGGAATTTAGACAACAAAATTTAGCAATTCCCACCATCGGGGGCGGTCGAGGGGGGTGCGGATCGACGGGGAATAATTCCTGGCGCCGATTAATGACGGTTTGCTGAAAAAAATTTGACAAATTTCAGAGTTTTTGACAAAAAACAAAAAAAATTGAAGGCAAAAAAAATTCTGAAATGTTTGCACACTGAAAATTTCGATGGCGTTGTGCAAGACAAAACGAATGAAGACCTTCTGCTGAAAACCCGGTAAGAATATTTGAATATTTACTGCTTTTAGACGTTAAAATATCTGAAAAATCGATGTACCATTACACCTCGGTACGGTACTGATTTGTATAGGAATTTAGACAACAAAATTTAGCAATTCCCACCATCGGGGGCGGTCGAGGGGGGTGCGGATCGACGGGGAATAATTCCTGGCGCCGATTAATGACGGTTTGCTGAAAAAAATTTGACAAATTTCAGAGTTTTTGACAAAAAACAAAAAAAATTTAAGGCAAAAAAAAATTCTGAAATGTTTGCACACTGAAAATTTCGATGGCGTTGTGCAAGACAAAACGAATGAAGACCTTCCGCTGAAAACCCGGTAAGAATATGTGAATATTTACTGCTTTTAGACGTTAAAATATCTGAAAAATCGATGTACCATTACACCTCGGTACTGATTTGTATAGGAATTTAGACAACAAAATTTAGCAATTCCCACCATCGGGGGCGGTCGAGGGGGGTGCGGATCGACGGGGAATATATCCTGGCGCCGATTAATGACGGTTTGCTGAAAAAAATTTGACAAATTTCAGAGTTTTTGACAAAAAACAAAAAAAATTTAAGGCAAAAAAAAATTCTGAAATGTTCGTACACTGAAAATTTCGATGGCGTTGTGCAAGACAAAACGAATGAAGACCTTCTGCTGAAAACCCGGTAAGAATATTTGAATATTTACTGCTTTTAGACGTTAAAATATCTGAAAAATCGATGTACCATTACACCTCGGTACTGATTTGTATAGGAATTTAGACAACAAAATTTAGCAATTCCCACCATCGGGGGCGGTCGAGGGGGGTGCGGATCGACGGGGAATAATTCCTGGCGCCGATTAATGACGGTTTGCTGAAAAAAATTTGACAAATTTCAGAGTTTTTGACAAAAAACAAAAAAAATTTAAGGCAAAAAAAAATTCTGAAATGTTTGCACACTGAAAATTTCGATGGCGTTGTGCAAGACAAAACGAATGAAGACCTTCCGCTGAAAACCCGGTAAGAATATGTGAATATTTACTGCTTTTAGACGTTAAAATATCTGAAAAATCGATGTACCATTACACCTCGGTACTGATTTGTATAGGAATTTAGACAACAAAATTTAGCAATTCCCACCATCGGGGGCGGTCGAGGGGGGTGCGGATCGACGGGGAATAATTCCTGGCGCCGATTAATGACGGTTTGCTGAAAAAAATTTGACAAATTTCAGAGTTTTTGACAAAAAACAAAAAAAATTTAAGGCAAAAAAAAATTCTGAAATGTTCGTACACTGAAAATTTCGATGGCGTTGTGCACGACAAAACGAATGAAGACCTTCTGCTGAAAACCCGGTAAGAATATTTGAATATTTACTGCTTTTAGACGTTAAAATATCTGAAAAATCGATGTACCATTACACCTCGGTACTGATTTGTATAGGAATTTAGACAACAAAATTTAGCAATTCCCACCATGGGGGGCGTTCGAGGGGGGTGCGGATCGACGGGGAATAATTCCTGGCGCCGATTAATGACGGTTTGCTGAAAAAAATTTGACAAATTTCAGAGTTTTTGACAAAAAACAAAAAAAATTTAAGGCAAAAAAAAATTCTGAAATGTTTGCACACTGAAAATTTCGATGGCGTTGTGCAAGACAAAACGAATGAAGACCTTCTGCTGAAAACCCGGTAACAATATTTGAATATTTACTGCTTTTAGACGTTAAAATATCTGAAAAATCGATGTACCATTACACCTCGGTACTGATTTGTATAGGAATTTAGACAACAAAATTTAGCAATTCCCACCATCGGGGGCGGTCGAGGGGGGTGCGGATCGACGGGGAATAATTCCTGGCGCCGATTAATGACGGTTTGCTGAAAAAAAATTGACAAATTTCAGAGTATTTGACAAAAAACAAAAAAAATTTAAGGCAAAAAAAAAATCTGAAATGTTTGCACACTGAAAATTTCGATGGCGTTGTGCAAGACAAAACGAATGAAGACCTTCTGCTGAAAACCCGGTAAGAATATTCAAATATTTACTGCTTTTAGACGTTAAAATATCTGAAAAATCGATGTACCATTACACCTCGGTACTGATTTGTATAGGAATTTAGACAACAAAATTTAGCAATTCCCACCATCGGGGGCGGTCGAGGGGGGTGCGGATCGACGGGGAATAATTCCTGGCGCCGATTAATGGCGGTTTGCTGAAAAAAATTTGACAAATTTCAGAGTTTTTGACAAAAAACAAAAAAAATTTAAGGCACAAAGAAATTCTGAAATGTTTGCACACTGAAAATTTCGATAGTGTTGTGCAAGACAAAACGAATGAAGACCTTCTGCTGAAAACCCGGTAAGAATATGTGAATATTTACTGCTTTTAGACGTTAAAATATCTGACAATTCGATGTACCATTACACCTCGGTACTGATTTGTATAGGAATTTAGACAACAAAATTTAGCAATTCCCACCATCGGGGGCGGTCGAGGGGGGTGCGGATCGACGGGGAATAATTCCTGGCGCCGATTAATGACGGTTTGCTGAAAAAAATTTGACAAATTTCAGAGTTTTTGACAAAAAACAAAAAAAATTTAAGGCAAAAAAAAATTCTGAAATGTTCGTACACTGAAAATTTCAAAGGCGTTGTGCAAGACAAAACGAATGAAGACCTTCTGCTGAAAACCCGGTAAGAATATGTGAATATTTACTGCTTTTAGACGTTAAAATATCTGAAAAATCGATGTACCATTACACCTCGGTACTGATTTGTATAGGAATTTAGACAACAAAATTTAGCAATTCCCACCATCGGGGGCGGTCGACGGGGGTGCGGATCGACGGGGAATAATTCCTGGCGCCGATTAATGACGGTTTACTGAAAAAAATTTGACAAATTTCAGAGTTTTTGAAAAAAAACAAAAAAAATTTAAGGCAAAAAAAAATTCTGAAATGTTTGCACACTGAAAATTTCGATGGCGTTGTGCAAGACAAAACGAATGAAGACCTTCTGCTGAAAACCCGGTAAGAATATTTGAATATTTACTGCTTTCAGACGTTAAAATATCTGAAAAATCGATGTACCATTACACCTCGGTACGGTACTGATTTGTATAGGAATTTAGACAACAAAATTTAGCAATTCCCACCATCGGGGGCGGTCGAGGGGGGTGCGGATCGACGGGGAATAAATCCTGGCGCCGATTAATGACGGTTTGCTGAAAAAAATTTGACAAATTTCAGAGTTTTTGACAAAAAACAAAAAAAATTTAAGGCAAAAAAAAATTCTGAAATGTTTGCACACTGAAAATTTCGATGGCGTTGTGCAAGACAAAACGAATGAAGACCTTCCGCTGAAAACCCGGTAAGAATATTTGAATATTTACTGCTTTTAGACGTTAAAATATCTGAAAAATCGATGTACCATTACACCTCGGTACTGATTTGTATAGGAATTTAGACAACAAAATTTAGCAATTCCCACCATCGGGGGCGGTCGAGGGGGGTGCGGATCGACGGGGAATAATTCCTGGCGCCGATTAATGACGGTTTGCTGAAAAAAAATTTGACAAATTTCAGAGTTTTTGACAAAAAACAAAAGAAATTTAAGGCAAAAAAAAATTCTGAAATGTTCGTACACTAAAAATTTCAATGGCGTTGTGCAAGACAAAACGAATGTAGACCTTCTGCTGAAAACCCGGTAAGAATATGTGAATATTTACTGCTTTTAGACGTTAAAATATCTGAAAAATCGATGTACCATTACACCTCGGTACTGATTTGTATAGGAATTTAGACAACAAAATTTAGCAATTCCCACCATCGGGGGCGGTCGAGGGGGGTGCGGATCGACGGGGAATAATTCCTGGCGCCGATTAATGACGGTTTACTGAAAAAAATTGATGAAATTGATGATGAAAACCGAGGTGTAATGGTACATCGATTTTTGAAATATTTTAACGTCTAAAAGCAGTATACATTCAAATTTTTTTTTAGCGGGTTTTCAGCTGAAACTCTTTATTCGTTTTGTCTGGCACAGCGCCCCCGAAATTTTCAGTCTAGCCGATATTTCAGAATTTTTTGCCTTTAAATTTTTTGTTTTTTGGCAAAGACTCTGAAATTTGTCAAATTATTTTCATTAAACCGTCACTAATCGGCGCCAGGAATTATTCCCCGTCGATCGCCACCCCTCTCGACCGCCCCCGATAGTGGGAAGTGCTAAATTTTATTGTCTAAATTCCAAATAAATCATAAACCGAGGTGTAATGGTACATCGATTTTTGAAATATTTTAACGTCTAAAAGCAGTATACATTCAAATTTTTTTTTTAGCGGGTTTTCAGCTGAAACTCTTTATTCGTTTTGTCTGGCACAGCGCCCCCGAAATTTTCAGTCTAGCCGATATTTCAGAATTTTTTGCCTTAAAATTTTTTGTTTTTTGGCAAAGACTCTGAAATTTGTCAAATTATTTTCATTAAACCGTCACTAATCGGCGCCAGGAATTATTCCCCGTCGATCGCCACCCCTCTCGACCGCCCCCGATCGTGGGAAGTGATAAATTTTATTGTCTAAATTCCAAATAAATCATAAACCGAGGTGTAATGGTACATCGATTTTTGAAATATTTTAACGTCTAAAAGCAGTATACATTCAAATTTTTTTTTTAGCGGGTTTTCAGCTGAAACTCTTTATTCGTTTTGTCTGGCACAGCGCCCCCGAAATTTTCAGTCTAGCCGATATTTCAGAGTCTTTTGCCTTTAAATTTTTTGTTTTTTGGCAAAGACTCTGAAATTTGTCAAATTATTTTCATTAAACCGTCACTAATCGGCGCCAGGAATTATTCCCCGTCGATCGCCACCCCTCTCGACCGCCCCCGATAGTGGGGAGTGCTAAATTTTATTGTCTAAATTCCAAATAAATCATAAACCGAGGTGTAATGGTACATCGATTTTTGAAATATTTTAACGTCTAAAAGCAGTATACATTCAAATTTTTTTTTTAGCGGGTTTTCAGCTGAAACTCTTTATTCGTTTTGTCTGGCACAGCGCCCCCGAAATTTTCAGTCTAGCCGATATTTCAGAATTTTTTGCCTTTAAATTTTTTGTTTTTTGGCAAAGACTCTGAATTTTGTCAATTTATTTTCATTAAACCGTCACTAATCGGCGCCAGGAATTATTCCCCGTCGATCGCCACCCCTCTCGACCGCCCCCGATGGTGGGAAGTGCTAAATTTTATTGTCTAAATTCCAAATAAATCATAAACCGAGGTGTAATGGTACATCGATTTTTGAAATATTTTAACGTCTAAAAGCAGTATACATTCAAATTTTTTTTTAGCGGGTTTTCAGCTGAAACTCTTTATTCGTTTTGTCTGGCACAGCGCCCCCGAAATTTTCAGTCTAGCCGATATTTCAGAATTTTTTGCCTTTAAATTTTTTGTTTTTTGGCAAAGACTCTGAAATTTGTCAAATTATTTTCATTAAACCGTCACTAATCGGCGCCAGGAATTATTCCCCGTCGATCGCCACCCCTCTCGACTGCCCCCGATAGTGGGAAGTGCTAAATTTTATTGTCTAAATTCCAAATAAATCATAAACCGAGGTGTAATGGTACATCGATTTTTGAAATATTTTAACGTCTAAAAGCAGTATACATTCAAATTTTTTTTTTAGCGGGTTTTCAGCTGAAACTCTTTATTCGTTTTGTCTGGCACAGCGCCCCCGAAATTTTCAGTCTAGCCGATATTTCAGAATTTTTTGCCTTTAAATTTTTTGTTTTTTGGCAAAGACTCTGAAATTTGTCAAATTATTTTCATTAAACCGTCACTAATCGGCGCCAGGAATTATTCCCCGTCGATCGCCACCCCTCTCGACCGCCCCCGATGGTGGGAAGTGCTAAATTTTATTGTCTAAATTCCAAATAAATCATAAACCGAGGTGTAATGGTACATCGATTTTTGAAATATTTTAACGTCTAAAAGCAGTATACATTCAAATTTTTTTTTAGCGGGTTTTCAGCTGAAACTCTTTATTCGTTTTGTCTGGCACAGCGCCCCCGAAATTTTCAGTCTAGCCGATATTTCAGAATTTTTTGCCTTTAAATTTTTTGTTTTTTGGCAAAGACTCTGAAATTTGTCAAATTATTTTCATTAAACCGTCACTAATCGGCGCCAGGAATTATTCCCCGTCGATCGCCACCCCTCTCGACCGCCCCCGATAGTGGGAAGTGCTAAATTTTATTGTCTAAATTCCAAATAAATCATAAACCGAGGTGTAATGGTACATCGATTTTTGAAATATTTTAACGTCTAAAAGCAGTATACATTCAAATTTTTTTTTTAGCGGGTTTTCAGCTGAAACTCTTAATTCGTTTTGTCTGGCACAGCGCCCCCGAAATTTTCAGTCTAGCCGATATTTCAGAATTTTTTGCCTTTAAATTTTTTGTTTTTTGGCAAAGACTCTGAAATTTGACAAATTATTTTCATTAAACCGTCACTAATCGGCGCCAGGAATTATTCCCCGTCGATCGCCACCCCTCTCGACCGCCCCCGATAGTGGGTAGTGCTAAATTTTATTGTCTAAATTCCAAATAAATCATAAACCGAGGTGTAATGGTACATCGATTTTTAAAATATTTTAACGTCTAAAAGCAGTATACATTCAAATTTTTTTTTTAGCGGGTTTTCAGCTGAAACTCTTTATTCGTTTTGTCTGGCACAGCGCCCCCGAAATTTTCAGTCTAGCCGATATTTCAGAATTTTTTGCCTTTAAATTTTTTGTTTTTTGGCAAAGACTCTGAAATTTGTCAAATTATTTTCATTAAACCGTCACTAATCGGCGCCAGGAATTATTCCCCGTCGATCGCCACCCCTCTCGACCGCCCCCGATAGTGGGAAGTGCTAAATTTTATTGTCTAAATTCCAAATAAATCATAAACCGAGGTGTAATGGTACATCGATTTTTGAAATATTTTAACGTCTAAAAGCAGTATACATTCAAATTTTTTTTTTAGCGGGTTTTCAGCTGAAACTCTTTATTCGTTTTGTCTGGCACAGCGCCCCCGAAAATTTCAGTCTAGCCGATATTTCAGAATTTTTTGCCTTTAAATTTTTTATTTTTTGGCAAAGGCTCTGAAATTTGTCAAATTATTTTCATTAAACCGTCACTAATCGGCGCCAGGAATTATTCCCCGTCGATCGCCACCCCTCTCGACCGCCCCCGATAGTGGGAAGTGATAAATTTTATTGTCTAAATTCCAAATAAATCATAAACCGAGGTGTAATGGTACATCGATTTTTGAAATATTTTAACGTCTAAAAGCAGTATACATTCAAATTTTTTTTCTAGCGGGTTTTCAGCTGAAACTCTTTATTCGTTTTGTCTGGCACAGCGCCCCCGAAATTTTCAGTCTAGCCGATATTTCAGAATTTTTTGCCTTTAAATTTTTTGTTTTTTGGCAAAGACTCTGAAATTTGTCAAATTATTTTCATTAAACCGTCACTAATCGGCGCCAGGAATTATTCCCCGTCGATCGCCACCCCTCTCGACCGCCCCCGATAGTGGGAAGTGCTAAATTTTATTGTCTAAATTCCAAATAAATCATAAACAACCGAGGTGTAATGGTACATCGATTTTTGAAATATTTTAACGTCTAAAAGCAGTATACATTCAAATATTTTTTTTAGCGGGTTTTCTGCTGAAACTCTTTATTCGTTTTGTCTGGCACAGCGCCCCCGAAATTTTCAGTCTAGCCGATATTTCAGAATTTTTTGCCTTTAAATTTTTTGTTTTTTGGCAAAGACTCTGAAATTTGTCAAATTATTTTCATTAAACCGTCACTAATCGGCGCCAGGAATTATTCCCCGTCGATCGCCACCCCTCTCGACCGCCCCCGATAGTGGGAAGTGCTAAATTTTATTGTCTAAATTCCAAATAAATCATAAACCGAGGTGTAATGGTACATCGATTTTTGAAATATTTTAACGTCTAAAAGCAGTATACATTCAAATTTTTTTTTTAGCGGGTTTTCAGCTGAAACTCTTTATTCGTTTTGTCTGGCACAGCGCCCCCGAAATTTTCAGTCTAGCCGATATTTCAGAATTTTTTGCCTTTAAATTTTTTGTTTTTTGGCAAAGACTCTGAAATTTGTCAAATTATTTTCATTAAACCGTCACTAATCGGCGCCAGGAATTATTCCCCGTCGATCGCCACCCCTCTCGACCGCCCCCGATAGTGGGAAGTGCTAAATTTTATTGTCTAAATTCCAAATAAATCATAAACCGAGGTGTAATGGTACATCGATTTTTGAAATATTTTAACGTCTAAAAGCAGTATACATTCAAATTTTTTTTTTAGCGGGTTTTCAGCTGAAACTCTTTATTCGTTTTGTCTGGCACAGCGCCCCCGAAATTTTCAGTCTAGCCGATATTTCAGAATTTTTTGCCTTAAAATTTTTTGTTTTTTGGCAAAGACTCTGAAATTTGTCAAATTATTTTCATTAAACCGTCACTAATCGGCGCCAGGAATTATTCCCCGTCGATCGCCACCCCTCTCGACCGCCCCCGATCGTGGGAAGTGATAAATTTTATTGTCTAAATTCCAAATAAATCATAAACCGAGGTGTAATGATACATCGATTTTTGAAATATTTTAACGTCTAAAAGCAGTATACATTCAAATTTTTTTTCTAGCGTGTTTTCAGCTGAAACTCTTTATTCGTTTTGTCTGGCACAGCGCCCCCGAAATTTTCAGTCTAGCCGATATTTCAGAATTTTTTGCCTTTAAATTTTTTGTTTTTTGGCAAAGACTGAAATTTGTCAAATTATTTTCATTAAACCGTCACTAATCGGCGCCAGGAATTATTCCCCGTCGATCGCCACCCCTCTCGACCGCCCCCGATAGTGGGAAGTGCTAAATTTTATTGTCTAAATTCCAAATAAATCATAAACCGAGGTGTAATGGTACATCGATTTTTGAAATATTTTAACGTCTAAAAGCAGTATACATTAAAATTTTTTTTTTAGCGGGTTTTCAGCTGAAACTCTTTATTCGTTTTGTCTGGCACAGCGCCCCCGAAATTTTCAGTCTAGCCGATATTTCAGAATTTTTTGCCTTTAAATTTTTTGTTTTTTGGCAAAGACTCTGAAATTTGTCAAATTATTTTCATTAAACCGTCACTAATCGGCGCCAGGAATTATTCCCCGTCGATCGCCACCCCTCTCGACCGCCCCCGATAGTGGGAAGTGCTAAATTTTATTGTCTAAATTCCAAATAAATCATAAACCGAGGTGTAATGGTACATCGATTTTTGAAATATTTTAACGTCTAAAAGCAGTATACATTCAAATTTTTTTTTTAGCGGGTTTTCAGCTGAAACTCTTTATTCGTTTTGTCTGGCACAGCGCCCCCGAAATTTTCAGTCTAGCCGATATTTCAGAATTTTTTGCCTTTAAATTTTTTGTTTTTTGGCAAAGACTCTGAAATTTGTCAAATTATTTTCATTAAACCGTCACTAATCGGCGCCAGGAATTATTCCCCGTCGATCGCCACCCCTCTCGACCGCCCCCGATAGTGGGAAGTGCTAAATTTTATTGTCTAAATTCCAAATAAATCATAAACCGAGGTGTAATGGTACATCGATTTTTGAAATATTTTAACGTCTAAAAGCAGTATACATTCAAATTTTTTTTTTAGCGGGTTTTCAGCTGAAACTCTTTATTCGTTTTGTCTGGCACAGCGCCCCCGAAATTTTCAGTCTAGCCGATATTTCAGAATTTTTTGCCTTTAAATTTTTTGTTTTTTGGCAAAGACTCTGAAATTTGTCAAATTATTTTCATTAAACCGTCACTAATCGGCGCCAGGAATTATTCCCCGTCGATCGCCACCCCTCTCGACCGCCCCCGATAGTGGGAAGTGCTAAATTTTATTGTCTAAATTCCAAATAAATCATAAACCGAGGTGTAATGGTACATCGATTTTTGAAATATTTTAACGTCTAAAAGCAGTATACATTCAAATTTTTTTTTTAGCGGGTTTTCAGCTGAAACTCTTTATTCGTTTTGTCTGGCACAGCGCCCCCGAAATTTTCAGTCTAGCCGATATTTCAGAATTTTTTGCCTTTAAATTTTTTGTTTTTTGGCAAAGACTCTGAAATTTGTCAAATTATTTTCATTAAACCGTCACTAATCGGCGCCAGGAATTATTCCCCGTCGATCGCCACCCCTCTCGACCGCCCCCGATGGTGGGAAGTGCTAAATTTTATTGTCTAAATTCCAAATAAATCATAAACCGAGGTGTAATGGTACATCGATTTTTGAAATATTTTAACGTCTAAAAGCAGTATACATTCAAATATTTTTTTTAGCGGGTTTTCAGCTGAAACTCTTTATTCGTTTTGTCTGGCACAGCGCCCCCGAAATTTTCAGTCTAGCCGATATTTCAGAATTTTTTGCCTTTAAATTTTTTGTTTTTTGGCAAAGACTCTGAAATTTGTCAAATTATTTTCATTAAACCGTCACTAATCGGCGCCAGGAATTATTCCCCGTCGATCGCCACCCCTCTCGACCGCCCCCGATAGTGGGAAGTGCTAAATTTTATTGTCTAAATTCCAAATAAATCATAAACAACCGAGGTGTAATGGTACATCGATTTTTGAAATATTTTAACGTCTAAAAGCAGTATACATTCAAATATTTTTTTTAGCGGGTTTTCTGCTGAAACTCTTTATTCGTTTTGTCTGGCACAGCGCCCCCGAAATTTTCAGTCTAGCCGATATTTCAGAATTTTTTGCCTTTAAATTTTTTGTTTTTTGGCAAAGACTCTGAAATTTGTCAAATTATTTTCATTAAACCGTCACTAATCGGCGCCAGGAATTATTCCCCGTCGATCGCCACCCCTCTCGACCGCCCCCGATAGTGGGAAGTGCTAAATTTTATTGTCTAAATTCCAAATAAATCATAAACCGAGGTGTAATGGTACATCGATTTTTGAAATATTTTAACGTCTAAAAGCAGTATACATTCAAATTTTTTTTTTAGCGGGTTTTCAGCTGAAACTCTTTATTCGTTTTGTCTGGCACAGCGCCCCCGAAATTTTCAGTCTAGCCGATATTTCAGAATTTTTTGCCTTTAAATTTTTTGTTTTTTGGCAAAGACTCTGAAATTTGTCAAATTATTTTCATTAAACCGTCACTAATCGGCGCCAGGAATTATTCCCCGTCGATCGCCACCCCTCTCGACCGCCCCCGATAGTGGGAAGTGCTAAATTTTATTGTCTAAATTCCAAATAAATCATAAACCGAGGTGTAATGGTACATCGATTTTTGAAATATTTTAACGTCTAAAAGCAGTATACATTCAAATTTTTTTTTTAGCGGGTTTTCAGCTGAAACTCTTTATTCGTTTTGTCTGGCACAGCGCCCCCGAAATTTTCAGTCTAGCCGATATTTCAGAATTTTTTGCCTTAAAATTTTTTGTTTTTTGGCAAAGACTCTGAAATTTGTCAAATTATTTTCATTAAACCGTCACTAATCGGCGCCAGGAATTATTCCCCGTCGATCGCCACCCCTCTCGACCGCCCCCGATCGTGGGAAGTGATAAATTTTATTGTCTAAATTCCAAATAAATCATAAACCGAGGTGTAATGATACATCGATTTTTGAAATATTTTAACGTCTAAAAGCAGTATACATTCAAATTTTTTTTCTAGCGTGTTTTCAGCTGAAACTCTTTATTCGTTTTGTCTGGCACAGCGCCCCCGAAATTTTCAGTCTAGCCGATATTTCAGAATTTTTTGCCTTTAAATTTTTTGTTTTTTGGCAAAGACTGAAATTTGTCAAATTATTTTCATTAAACCGTCACTAATCGGCGCCAGGAATTATTCCCCGTCGATCGCCACCCCTCTCGACCGCCCCCGATAGTGGGAAGTGCTAAATTTTATTGTCTAAATTCCAAATAAATCATAAACCGAGGTGTAATGGTACATCGATTTTTGAAATATTTTAACGTCTAAAAGCAGTATACATTAAAATTTTTTTTTTAGCGGGTTTTCAGCTGAAACTCTTTATTCGTTTTGTCTGGCACAGCGCCCCCGAAATTTTCAGTCTAGCCGATATTTCAGAATTTTTTGCCTTTAAATTTTTTGTTTTTTGGCAAAGACTCTGAAATTTGTCAAATTATTTTCATTAAACCGTCACTAATCGGCGCCAGGAATTATTCCCCGTCGATCGCCACCCCTCTCGACCGCCCCCGATAGTGGGAAGTGCTAAATTTTATTGTCTAAATTCCAAATAAATCATAAACCGAGGTGTAATGGTACATCGATTTTTGAAATATTTTAACGTCTAAAAGCAGTATACATTCAAATTTTTTTTTTAGCGGGTTTTCAGCTGAAACTCTTTATTCGTTTTGTCTGGCACAGCGCCCCCGAAATTTTCAGTCTAGCCGATATTTCAGAATTTTTTGCCTTTAAATTTTTTGTTTTTTGGCAAAGACTCTGAAATTTGTCAAATTATTTTCATTAAACCGTCACTAATCGGCGCCAGGAATTATTCCCCGTCGATCGCCACCCCTCTCGACCGCCCCCGATAGTGGGAAGTGCTAAATTTTATTGTCTAAATTCCAAATAAATCATAAACCGAGGTGTAATGGTACATCGATTTTTGAAATATTTTAACGTCTAAAAGCAGTATACATTCAAATTTTTTTTTTAGCGGGTTTTCAGCTGAAACTCTTTATTCGTTTTGTCTGGCACAGCGCCCCCGAAATTTTCAGTCTAGCCGATATTTCAGAATTTTTTGCCTTTAAATTTTTTGTTTTTTGGCAAAGACTCTGAAATTTGTCAAATTATTTTCATTAAACCGTCACTAATCGGCGCCAGGAATTATTCCCCGTCGATCGCCACCCCTCTCGACCGCCCCCGATAGTGGGAAGTGCTAAATTTTATTGTCTAAATTCCAAATAAATCATAAACCGAGGTGTAATGGTACATCGATTTTTGAAATATTTTAACGTCTAAAAGCAGTATACATTCAAATTTTTTTTTTAGCGGGTTTTCAGCTGAAACTCTTTATTCGTTTTGTCTGGCACAGCGCCCCCGAAATTTTCAGTCTAGCCGATATTTCAGAATTTTTTGCCTTTAAATTTTTTGTTTTTTGGCAAAGACTCTGAAATTTGTCAAATTATTTTCATTAAACCGTCACTAATCGGCGCCAGGAATTATTCCCCGTCGATCGCCACCCCTCTCGACCGCCCCCGATGGTGGGAAGTGCTAAATTTTATTGTCTAAATTCCAAATAAATCATAAACCGAGGTGTAATGGTACATCGATTTTTGAAATATTTTAACGTCTAAAAGCAGTATACATTCAAATATTTTTTTTAGCGGGTTTTCAGCTGAAACTCTTTATTCGTTTTGTCTGGCACAGCGCCCCCGAAATTTTCAGTCTAGCCGATATTTCAGAATTTTTTGCCTTTAAATTTTTTGTTTTTTGGCAAAGACTCTGAAATTTGTCAAATTATTTTCATTAAACCGTCACTAATCGGCGCCAGGAATTATTCCCCGTCGATCGCCACCCCTCTCGACCGCCCCCGATAGTGGGAAGTGCTAAATTTTATTGTCTAAATTCCAAATAAATCATAAACAACCGAGGTGTAATGGTACATCGATTTTTGAAATATTTTAACGTCTAAAAGCAGTATACATTCAAATATTTTTTTTAGCGGGTTTTCTGCTGAAACTCTTTATTCGTTTTGTCTGGCACAGCGCCCCCGAAATTTTCAGTCTAGCCGATATTTCAGAATTTTTTGCCTTTAAATTTTTTGTTTTTTGGCAAAGACTCTGAAATTTGTCAAATTATTTTCATTAAACCGTCACTAATCGGCGCCAGGAATTATTCCCCGTCGATCGCCACCCCTCTCGACCGCCCCCGATAGTGGGAAGTGCTAAATTTTATTGTCTAAATTCCAAATAAATCATAAACCGAGGTGTAATGGTACATCGATTTTTGAAATATTTTAACGTCTAAAAGCAGTATACATTCAAATTTTTTTTTTAGCGGGTTTTCAGCTGAAACTCTTTATTCGTTTTGTCTGGCACAGCGCCCCCGAAATTTTCAGTCTAGCCGATATTTCAGAATTTTTTGCCTTTAAATTTTTTGTTTTTTGGCAAAGACTCTGAAATTTGTCAAATTATTTTCATTAAACCGTCACTAATCGGCGCCAGGAATTATTCCCCGTCGATCGCCACCCCTCTCGACCGCCCCCGATAGTGGGAAGTGCTAAATTTTATTGTCTAAATTCCAAATAAATCATAAACCGAGGTGTAATGGTACATCGATTTTTGAAATATTTTAACGTCTAAAAGCAGTATACATTCAAATTTTTTTTTTAGCGGGTTTTCAGCTGAAACTCTTTATTCGTTTTGTCTGGCACAGCGCCCCCGAAATTTTCAGTCTAGCCGATATTTCAGAATTTTTTGCCTTAAAATTTTTTGTTTTTTGGCAAAGACTCTGAAATTTGTCAAATTATTTTCATTAAACCGTCACTAATCGGCGCCAGGAATTATTCCCCGTCGATCGCCACCCCTCTCGACCGCCCCCGATCGTGGGAAGTGATAAATTTTATTGTCTAAATTCCAAATAAATCATAAACCGAGGTGTAATGATACATCGATTTTTGAAATATTTTAACGTCTAAAAGCAGTATACATTCAAATTTTTTTTCTAGCGTGTTTTCAGCTGAAACTCTTTATTCGTTTTGTCTGGCACAGCGCCCCCGAAATTTTCAGTCTAGCCGATATTTCAGAATTTTTTGCCTTTAAATTTTTTGTTTTTTGGCAAAGACTGAAATTTGTCAAATTATTTTCATTAAACCGTCACTAATCGGCGCCAGGAATTATTCCCCGTCGATCGCCACCCCTCTCGACCGCCCCCGATAGTGGGAAGTGCTAAATTTTATTGTCTAAATTCCAAATAAATCATAAACCGAGGTGTAATGGTACATCGATTTTTGAAATATTTTAACGTCTAAAAGCAGTATACATTAAAATTTTTTTTTTAGCGGGTTTTCAGCTGAAACTCTTTATTCGTTTTGTCTGGCACAGCGCCCCCGAAATTTTCAGTCTAGCCGATATTTCAGAATTTTTTGCCTTTAAATTTTTTGTTTTTTGGCAAAGACTCTGAAATTTGTCAAATTATTTTCATTAAACCGTCACTAATCGGCGCCAGGAATTATTCCCCGTCGATCGCCACCCCTCTCGACCGCCCCCGATAGTGGGAAGTGCTAAATTTTATTGTCTAAATTCCAAATAAATCATAAACCGAGGTGTAATGGTACATCGATTTTTGAAATATTTTAACGTCTAAAAGCAGTATACATTCAAATTTTTTTTTTAGCGGGTTTTCAGCTGAAACTCTTTATTCGTTTTGTCTGGCACAGCGCCCCCGAAATTTTCAGTCTAGCCGATATTTCAGAATTTTTTGCCTTTAAATTTTTTGTTTTTTGGCAAAGACTCTGAAATTTGTCAAATTATTTTCATTAAACCGTCACTAATCGGCGCCAGGAATTATTCCCCGTCGATCGCCACCCCTCTCGACCGCCCCCGATAGTGGGAAGTGCTAAATTTTATTGTCTAAATTCCAAATAAATCATAAACCGAGGTGTAATGGTACATCGATTTTTGAAATATTTTAACGTCTAAAAGCAGTATACATTCAAATATTTTTTTTAGCGGGTTTTCTGCTGAAACTCTTTATTCGTTTTGTCTGGCACAGCGCCCCCGAAATTTTCAGTCTAGCCGATATTTCAGAATTTTTTGCCTTTAAATTTTTTGTTTTTTGGCAAAGACTCTGAAATTTGTCAAATTATTTTCATTAAACCGTCACTAATCGGCGCCAGGAATTATTCCCCGTCGATCGCCACCCCTCTCGACCGCCCCCGATAGTGGGAAGTGCTAAATTTTATTGTCTAAATTCCAAATAAATCATAAACCGAGGTGTAATGGTACATCGATTTTTGAAATATTTTAACGTCTAAAAGCAGTATACATTCAAATTTTTTTTTTAGCGGGTTTTCAGCTGAAACTCTTTATTCGTTTTGTCTGGCACAGCGCCCCCGAAATTTTCAGTCTAGCCGATATTTCAGAATTTTTTGCCTTTAAATTTTTTGTTTTTTGGCAAAGACTCTGAAATTTGTCAAATTATTTTCATTAAACCGTCACTAATCGGCGCCAGGAATTATTCCCCGTCGATCGCCACCCCTCTCGACCGCCCCCGATGGTGGGAAGTGCTAAATTTTATTGTCTAAATTCCAAATAAATCATAAACCGAGGTGTAATGGTACATCGATTTTTGAAATATTTTAACGTCTAAAAGCAGTATACATTCAAATATTTTTTTTAGCGGGTTTTCAGCTGAAACTCTTTATTCGTTTTGTCTGGCACAGCGCCCCCGAAATTTTCAGTCTAGCCGATATTTCAGAATTTTTTGCCTTTAAATTTTTTGTTTTTTGGCAAAGACTCTGAAATTTGTCAAATTATTTTCATTAAACCGTCACTAATCGGCGCCAGGAATTATTCCCCGTCGATCGCCACCCCTCTCGACCGCCCCCGATAGTGGGAAGTGCTAAATTTTATTGTCTAAATTCCAAATAAATCATAAACAACCGAGGTGTAATGGTACATCGATTTTTGAAATATTTTAACGTCTAAAAGCAGTATACATTCAAATATTTTTTTTAGCGGGTTTTCTGCTGAAACTCTTTATTCGTTTTGTCTGGCACAGCGCCCCCGAAATTTTCAGTCTAGCCGATATTTCAGAATTTTTTGCCTTTAAATTTTTTGTTTTTTGGCAAAGACTCTGAAATTTGTCAAATTATTTTCATTAAACCGTCACTAATCGGCGCCAGGAATTATTCCCCGTCGATCGCCACCCCTCTCGACCGCCCCCGATAGTGGGAAGTGCTAAATTTTATTGTCTAAATTCCAAATAAATCATAAACCGAGGTGTAATGGTACATCGATTTTTGAAATATTTTAACGTCTAAAAGCAGTATACATTCAAATATTTTTTTTAGCGGGTTTTCAGCTGAAACTCTTTATTCGTTTTGTCTGGCACAGCGCCCCCGAAATTTTCAGTCTAGCCGATATTTCAGAATTTTTTGCCTTTAAATTTTTTGTTTTTTGGCAAAGACTCTGAAATTTGTCAAATTATTTTCATTAAACCGTCACTAATCGGCGCCAGGAATTATTCCCCGTCGATCGCCACCCCTCTCGACCGCCCCCGATAGTGGGAAGTGCTAAATTTTATTGTCTAAATTCCAAATAAATCATAAACAACCGAGGTGTAATGGTACATCGATTTTTGAAATATTTTAACGTCTAAAAGCAGTATACATTCAAATATTTTTTTTAGCGGGTTTTCTGCTGAAACTCTTTATTCGTTTTGTCTGGCACAGCGCCCCCGAAATTTTCAGTCTAGCCGATATTTCAGAATTTTTTGCCTTTAAATTTTTTGTTTTTTGGCAAAGACTCTGAAATTTGTCAAATTATTTTCATTAAACCGTCACTAATCGGCGCCAGGAATTATTCCCCGTCGATCGCCACCCCTCTCGACCGCCCCCGATAGTGGGAAGTGCTAAATTTTATTGTCTAAATTCCAAATAAATCATAAACCGAGGTGTAATGGTACATCGATTTTTGAAATATTTTAACGTCTAAAAGCAGTATACATTCAAATTTTTTTTTTAGCGGGTTTTCAGCTGAAACTCTTTATTCGTTTTGTCTGGCACAGCGCCCCCGAAATTTTCAGTCTAGCCGATATTTCAGAATTTTTTGCCTTTAAATTTTTTGTTTTTTGGCAAAGACTCTGAAATTTGTCAAATTATTTTCATTAAACCGTCACTAATCGGCGCCAGGAATTATTCCCCGTCGATCGCCACCCCTCTCGACCGCCCCCGATAGTGGGAAGTGCTAAATTTTATTGTCTAAATTCCAAATAAATCATAAACCGAGGTGTAATGGTACATCGATTTTTGAAATATTTTAACGTCTAAAAGCAGTATACATTCAAATTTTTTTTTTAGCGGGTTTTCAGCTGAAACTCTTTATTCGTTTTGTCTGGCACAGCGCCCCCGAAATTTTCAGTCTAGCCGATATTTCAGAATTTTTTGCCTTAAAATTTTTTGTTTTTTGGCAAAGACTCTGAAATTTGTCAAATTATTTTCATTAAACCGTCACTAATCGGCGCCAGGAATTATTCCCCGTCGATTGCCACCCCTCTCGACCGCCCCCGATCGTGGGAAGTGATAAATTTTATTGTCTAAATTCCAAATAAATCATAAACCGAGGTGTAATGATACATCGATTTTTGAAATATTTTAACGTCTAAAAGCAGTATACATTCAAATTTTTTTTCTAGCGTGTTTTCAGCTGAAACTCTTTATTCGTTTTGTCTGGCACAGCGCCCCCGAAATTTTCAGTCTAGCCGATATTTCAGAATTTTTTGCCTTTAAATTTTTTGTTTTTTGGCAAAGACTGAAATTTGTCAAATTATTTTCATTAAACCGTCACTAATCGGCGCCAGGAATTATTCCCCGTCGATCGCCACCCCTCTCGACCGCCCCCGATAGTGGGAAGTGCTAAATTTTATTGTCTAAATTCCAAATAAATCATAAACCGAGGTGTAATGGTACATCGATTTTTGAAATATTTTAACGTCTAAAAGCAGTATACATTAAAATTTTTTTTTTAGCGGGTTTTCAGCTGAAACTCTTTATTCGTTTTGTCTGGCACAGCGCCCCCGAAATTTTCAGTCTAGCCGATATTTCAGAATTTTTTGCCTTTAAATTTTTTGTTTTTTGGCAAAGACTCTGAAATTTGTCAAATTATTTTCATTAAACCGTCACTAATCGGCGCCAGGAATTATTCCCCGTCGATCGCCACCCCTCTCGACCGCCCCCGATAGTGGGAAGTGCTAAATTTTATTGTCTAAATTCCAAATAAATCATAAACCGAGGTGTAATGGTACATCGATTTTTGAAATATTTTAACGTCTAAAAGCAGTATACATTCAAATTTTTTTTTTAGCGGGTTTTCAGCTGAAACTCTTTATTCGTTTTGTCTGGCACAGCGCCCCCGAAATTTTCAGTCTAGCCGATATTTCAGAATTTTTTGCCTTTAAATTTTTTGTTTTTTGGCAAAGACTCTGAAATTTGTCAAATTATTTTCATTAAACCGTCACTAATCGGCGCCAGGAATTATTCCCCGTCGATCGCCACCCCTCTCGACCGCCCCCGATAGTGGGAAGTGCTAAATTTTATTGTCTAAATTCCAAATAAATCATAAACAACCGAGGTGTAATGGTACATCGATTTTTGAAATATTTTAACGTCTAAAAGCAGTATACATTCAAATATTTTTTTTAGCGGGTTTTCTGCTGAAACTCTTTATTCGTTTTGTCTGGCACAGCGCCCCCGAAATTTTCAGTCTAGCCGATATTTCAGAATTTTTTGCCTTTAAATTTTTTGTTTTTTGGCAAAGACTCTGAAATTTGTCAAATTATTTTCATTAAACCGTCACTAATCGGCGCCAGGAATTATTCCCCGTCGATCGCCACCCCTCTCGACCGCCCCCGATAGTGGGAAGTGCTAAATTTTATTGTCTAAATTCCAAATAAATCATAAACCGAGGTGTAATGGTACATCGATTTTTGAAATATTTTAACGTCTAAAAGCAGTATACATTCAAATTTTTTTTTTAGCGGGTTTTCAGCTGAAACTCTTTATTCGTTTTGTCTGGCACAGCGCCCCCGAAATTTTCAGTCTAGCCGATATTTCAGAATTTTTTGCCTTTAAATTTTTTGTTTTTTGGCAAAGACTCTGAAATTTGTCAAATTATTTTCATTAAACCGTCACTAATCGGCGCCAGGAATTATTCCCCGTCGATCGCCACCCCTCTCGACCGCCCCCGATAGTGGGAAGTGCTAAATTTTATTGTCTAAATTCCAAATAAATCATAAACCGAGGTGTAATGGTACATCGATTTTTGAAATATTTTAACGTCTAAAAGCAGTATACATTCAAATTTTTTTTTTAGCGGGTTTTCAGCTGAAACTCTTTATTCGTTTTGTCTGGCACAGCGCCCCCGAAATTTTCAGTCTAGCCGATATTTCAGAATTTTTTGCCTTAAAATTTTTTGTTTTTTGGCAAAGACTCTGAAATTTGTCAAATTATTTTCATTAAACCGTCACTAATCGGCGCCAGGAATTATTCCCCGTCGATTGCCACCCCTCTCGACCGCCCCCGATCGTGGGAAGTGATAAATTTTATTGTCTAAATTCCAAATAAATCATAAACCGAGGTGTAATGATACATCGATTTTTGAAATATTTTAACGTCTAAAAGCAGTATACATTCAAATTTTTTTTCTAGCGTGTTTTCAGCTGAAACTCTTTATTCGTTTTGTCTGGCACAGCGCCCCCGAAATTTTCAGTCTAGCCGATATTTCAGAATTTTTTGCCTTTAAATTTTTTGTTTTTTGGCAAAGACTGAAATTTGTCAAATTATTTTCATTAAACCGTCACTAATCGGCGCCAGGAATTATTCCCCGTCGATCGCCACCCCTCTCGACCGCCCCCGATAGTGGGAAGTGCTAAATTTTATTGTCTAAATTCCAAATAAATCATAAACCGAGGTGTAATGGTACATCGATTTTTGAAATATTTTAACGTCTAAAAGCAGTATACATTAAAATTTTTTTTTTAGCGGGTTTTCAGCTGAAACTCTTTATTCGTTTTGTCTGGCACAGCGCCCCCGAAATTTTCAGTCTAGCCGATATTTCAGAATTTTTTGCCTTTAAATTTTTTGTTTTTTGGCAAAGACTCTGAAATTTGTCAAATTATTTTCATTAAACCGTCACTAATCGGCGCCAGGAATTATTCCCCGTCGATCGCCACCCCTCTCGACCGCCCCCGATAGTGGGAAGTGCTAAATTTTATTGTCTAAATTCCAAATAAATCATAAACCGAGGTGTAATGGTACATCGATTTTTGAAATATTTTAACGTCTAAAAGCAGTATACATTCAAATTTTTTTTTTAGCGGGTTTTCAGCTGAAACTCTTTATTCGTTTTGTCTGGCACAGCGCCCCCGAAATTTTCAGTCTAGCCGATATTTCAGAATTTTTTGCCTTTAAATTTTTTGTTTTTTGGCAAAGACTCTGAAATTTGTCAAATTATTTTCATTAAACCGTCACTAATCGGCGCCAGGAATTATTCCCCGTCGATCGCCACCCCTCTCGACCGCCCCCGATAGTGGGAAGTGCTAAATTTTATTGTCTAAATTCCAAATAAATCATAAACCGAGGTGTAATGGTACATCGATTTTTGAAATATTTTAACGTCTAAAAGCAGTATACATTCAAATTTTTTTTTTAGCGGGTTTTCAGCTGAAACTCTTTATTCGTTTTGTCTGGCACAGCGCCCCCGAAATTTTCAGTCTAGCCGATATTTCAGAATTTTTTGCCTTTAAATTTTTTGTTTTTTGGCAAAGACTCTGAAATTTGTCAAATTATTTTCATTAAACCGTCACTAATCGGCGCCAGGAATTATTCCCCGTCGATCGCCACCCCTCTCGACCGCCCCCGATAGTGGGAAGTGCTAAATTTTATTGTCTAAATTCCAAATAAATCATAAACCGAGGTGTAATGGTACATCGATTTTTGAAATATTTTAACGTCTAAAAGCAGTATACATTCAAATTTTTTTTTTAGCGGGTTTTCAGCTGAAACTCTTTATTCGTTTTGTCTGGCACAGCGCCCCCGAAATTTTCAGTCTAGCCGATATTTCAGAATTTTTTGCCTTTAAATTTTTTGTTTTTTGGCAAAGACTCTGAAATTTGTCAAATTATTTTCATTAAACCGTCACTAATCGGCGCCAGGAATTATTCCCCGTCGATCGCCACCCCTCTCGACCGCCCCCGATGGTGGGAAGTGCTAAATTTTATTGTCTAAATTCCAAATAAATCATAAACCGAGGTGTAATGGTACATCGATTTTTGAAATATTTTAACGTCTAAAAGCAGTATACATTCAAATATTTTTTTTAGCGGGTTTTCAGCTGAAACTCTTTATTCGTTTTGTCTGGCACAGCGCCCCCGAAATTTTCAGTCTAGCCGATATTTCAGAATTTTTTGCCTTTAAATTTTTTGTTTTTTGGCAAAGACTCTGAAATTTGTCAAATTATTTTCATTAAACCGTCACTAATCGGCGCCAGGAATTATTCCCCGTCGATCGCCACCCCTCTCGACCGCCCCCGATAGTGGGAAGTGCTAAATTTTATTGTCTAAATTCCAAATAAATCATAAACAACCGAGGTGTAATGGTACATCGATTTTTGAAATATTTTAACGTCTAAAAGCAGTATACATTCAAATATTTTTTTTAGCGGGTTTTCTGCTGAAACTCTTTATTCGTTTTGTCTGGCACAGCGCCCCCGAAATTTTCAGTCTAGCCGATATTTCAGAATTTTTTGCCTTTAAATTTTTTGTTTTTTGGCAAAGACTGAAATTTGTCAAATTATTTTCATTAAACCGTCACTAATCGGCGCCAGGAATTATTCCCCGTCGATCGCCACCCCTCTCGACCGCCCCCGATAGTGGGAAGTGCTAAATTTTATTGTCTAAATTCCAAATAAATCATAAACCGAGGTGTAATGGTACATCGATTTTTGAAATATTTTAACGTCTAAAAGCAGTATACATTAAAATTTTTTTTTTAGCGGGTTTTCAGCTGAAACTCTTTATTCGTTTTGTCTGGCACAGCGCCCCCGAAATTTTCAGTCTAGCCGATATTTCAGAATTTTTTGCCTTTAAATTTTTTGTTTTTTGGCAAAGACTCTGAAATTTGTCAAATTATTTTCATTAAACCGTCACTAATCGGCGCCAGGAATTATTCCCCGTCGATCGCCACCCCTCTCGACCGCCCCCGATAGTGGGAAGTGCTAAATTTTATTGTCTAAATTCCAAATAAATCATAAACCGAGGTGTAATGGTACATCGATTTTTGAAATATTTTAACGTCTAAAAGCAGTATACATTCAAATTTTTTTTTTAGCGGGTTTTCAGCTGAAACTCTTTATTCGTTTTGTCTGGCACAGCGCCCCCGAAATTTTCAGTCTAGCCGATATTTCAGAATTTTTTGCCTTTAAATTTTTTGTTTTTTGGCAAAGACTCTGAAATTTGTCAAATTATTTTCATTAAACCGTCACTAATCGGCGCCAGGAATTATTCCCCGTCGATCGCCACCCCTCTCGACCGCCCCCGATAGTGGGAAGTGCTAAATTTTATTGTCTAAATTCCAAATAAATCATAAACCGAGGTGTAATGGTACATCGATTTTTGAAATATTTTAACGTCTAAAAGCAGTATACATTAAAATTTTTTTTTTAGCGGGTTTTCAGCTGAAACTCTTTATTCGTTTTGTCTGGCACAGCGCCCCCGAAATTTTCAGTCTAGCCGATATTTCAGAATTTTTTGCCTTTAAATTTTTTGTTTTTTGGCAAAGACTCTGAAATTTGTCAAATTATTTTCATTAAACCGTCACTAATCGGCGCCAGGAATTATTCCCCGTCGATCGCCACCCCTCTCGACCGCCCCCGATAGTGGGAAGTGCTAAATTTTATTGTCTAAATTCCAAATAAATCATAAACCGAGGTGTAATGGTACATCGATTTTTGAAATATTTTAACGTCTAAAAGCAGTATACATTCAAATTTTTTTTTTAGCGGGTTTTCAGCTGAAACTCTTTATTCGTTTTGTCTGGCACAGCGCCCCCGAAATTTTCAGTCTAGCCGATATTTCAGAATTTTTTGCCTTTAAATTTTTTGTTTTTTGGCAAAGACTCTGAAATTTGTCAAATTATTTTCATTAAACCGTCACTAATCGGCGCCAGGAATTATTCCCCGTCGATCGCCACCCCTCTCGACCGCCCCCGATAGTGGGAAGTGCTAAATTTTATTGTCTAAATTCCAAATAAATCATAAACCGAGGTGTAATGGTACATCGATTTTTGAAATATTTTAACGTCTAAAAGCAGTATACATTCAAATTTTTTTTTTAGCGGGTTTTCAGCTGAAACTCTTTATTCGTTTTGTCTGGCACAGCGCCCCCGAAATTTTCAGTCTAGCCGATATTTCAGAATTTTTTGCCTTTAAATTTTTTGTTTTTTGGCAAAGACTCTGAAATTTGTCAAATTATTTTCATTAAACCGTCACTAATCGGCGCCAGGAATTATTCCCCGTCGATCGCCACCCCTCTCGACCGCCCCCGATAGTGGGAAGTGCTAAATTTTATTGTCTAAATTCCAAATAAATCATAAACCGAGGTGTAATGGTACATCGATTTTTGAAATATTTTAACGTCTAAAAGCAGTATACATTCAAATTTTTTTTTTAGCGGGTTTTCAGCTGAAACTCTTTATTCGTTTTGTCTGGCACAGCGCCCCCGAAATTTTCAGTCTAGCCGATATTTCAGAATTTTTTGCCTTTAAATTTTTTGTTTTTTGGCAAAGACTCTGAAATTTGTCAAATTATTTTCATTAAACCGTCACTAATCGGCGCCAGGAATTATTCCCCGTCGATCGCCACCCCTCTCGACCGCCCCCGATGGTGGGAAGTGCTAAATTTTATTGTCTAAATTCCAAATAAATCATAAACCGAGGTGTAATGGTACATCGATTTTTGAAATATTTTAACGTCTAAAAGCAGTATACATTCAAATATTTTTTTTAGCGGGTTTTCAGCTGAAACTCTTTATTCGTTTTGTCTGGCACAGCGCCCCCGAAATTTTCAGTCTAGCCGATATTTCAGAATTTTTTGCCTTTAAATTTTTTGTTTTTTGGCAAAGACTCTGAAATTTGTCAAATTATTTTCATTAAACCGTCACTAATCGGCGCCAGGAATTATTCCCCGTCGATCGCCACCCCTCTCGACCGCCCCCGATAGTGGGAAGTGCTAAATTTTATTGTCTAAATTCCAAATAAATCATAAACAACCGAGGTGTAATGGTACATCGATTTTTGAAATATTTTAACGTCTAAAAGCAGTATACATTCAAATATTTTTTTTAGCGGGTTTTCTGCTGAAACTCTTTATTCGTTTTGTCTGGCACAGCGCCCCCGAAATTTTCAGTCTAGCCGATATTTCAGAATTTTTTGCCTTTAAATTTTTTGTTTTTTGGCAAAGACTCTGAAATTTGTCAAATTATTTTCATTAAACCGTCACTAATCGGCGCCAGGAATTATTCCCCGTCGATCGCCACCCCTCTCGACCGCCCCCGATAGTGGGAAGTGCTAAATTTTATTGTCTAAATTCCAAATAAATCATAAACCGAGGTGTAATGGTACATCGATTTTTGAAATATTTTAACGTCTAAAAGCAGTATACATTCAAATTTTTTTTTTAGCGGGTTTTCAGCTGAAACTCTTTATTCGTTTTGTCTGGCACAGCGCCCCCGAAATTTTCAGTCTAGCCGATATTTCAGAATTTTTTGCCTTTAAATTTTTTGTTTTTTGGCAAAGACTCTGAAATTTGTCAAATTATTTTCATTAAACCGTCACTAATCGGCGCCAGGAATTATTCCCCGTCGATCGCCACCCCTCTCGACCGCCCCCGATAGTGGGAAGTGCTAAATTTTATTGTCTAAATTCCAAATAAATCATAAACCGAGGTGTAATGGTACATCGATTTTTGAAATATTTTAACGTCTAAAAGCAGTATACATTCAAATTTTTTTTTAGCGGGTTTTCAGCTGAAACTCTTTATTCGTTTTGTCTGGCACAGCGCCCCCGAAATTTTCAGTCTAGCCGATATTTCAGAATTTTTTGCCTTTAAATTTTTTGTTTTTTGGCAAAGACTCTGAAATTTGTCAAATTATTTTCATTAAACCGTCACTAATCGGCGCCAGGAATTATTCCCCGTCGATCGCCACCCCTCTCGACCGCCCCCGATAGTGGGAAGTGCTAAATTTTATTGTCTAAATTCCAAATAAATCATAAACCGAGGTGTAATGGTACATCGATTTTTGAAATATTTTAACGTCTAAAAGCAGTATACATTCAAATTTTTTTTTTAGCGGGTTTTCAGCTGAAACTCTTTATTCGTTTTGTCTGGCACAGCGCCCCCGAAATTTTCAGTCTAGCCGATATTTCAGAATTTTTTGCCTTTAAATTTTTTGTTTTTTGGCATAGACTCTGAAATTTGTCAAATTATTTTCATTAAACCGTCACTAATCGGCGCCAGGAATTATTCCCCGTCGATCGCCACCCCTCTCGACCGCCCCCGATAGTGGGAAGTGCTAAATTTTATTGTCTAAATTCCAAATAAATCATAAACCGAGGTGTAATGGTACATCGATTTTTGAAATATTTTAACGTCTAAAAGCAGTATACATTCAAATTTTTTTTTAGCGGGTTTTCAGCTGAAACTCTTTATTCGTTTTGTCTGGCACAGCGCCCCCGAAATTTTCAGTCTAGCCGATATTTCAGAATTTTTTGCCTTTAAATTTTTTGTTTTTTGGCAAAGACTCTGAAATTTGTCAAATTATTTTCATTAAACCGTCACTAATCGGCGCCAGGAATTATTCCCCGTCGATCGCCACCCCTCTCGACCGCCCCCGATAGTGGGAAGTGATAAATTTTATTGTCTAAATTCCAAATAAATCATAAACCGAGGTGTAATGGTACATCGATTTTTGAAATATTTTAACGTCTAAAAGCAGTATACATTCAAATTTTTTTTTAGCGGGTTTTCAGCTGAAACTCTTTATTCGTTTTGTCTGGCACAGCGCCCCCGAAATTTTCAGTCTAGCCGATATTTCAGAATTTTTTGCCTTTAAATTTTTTGTTTTTTGGCAAAGACTCTGAAATTTGTCAAATTATTTTCATTAAACCGTCACTAATCGGCGCCAGGAATTATTCCCCGTCGATCGCCACCCCTCTCGACCGCCCCCGATAGTGGGAAGTGATAAATTTTATTGTCTAAATTCCAAATAAATCATAAACCGAGGTGTAATGGTACATCGATTTTTGAAATATTTTAACGTCTAAAAGCAGTATACATTCAAATTTTTTTTTTAGCGGGTTTTCAGCTGAAAGTCTTTATTCGTTTTGTCTGGCACAGCGCCCCCGAAATTTTCAGTCTAGCCGATATTTCAGAATTTTTTGCCTTTAAATTTTTTGTTTTTTGGCAAAGACTCTGAAATTTGTCAAATTATTTTCATTAAACCGTCACTAATCGGCGCCAGGAATTATTCCCCGTCGATCGCCACCCCTCTCGACCGCCCCCGATAGTGGGAAGTGATAAATTTTATTGTCTAAATTCCAAATAAATCATAAACCGAGGTGTAATGGTACATCGATTTTTGAAATATTTTAACGTCTAAAAGCTATACATTCAAATTTTTTTTTTAGCGGGTTTTCAGCTGAAACTCTTTATTCGTTTTGTCTGGCACAGCGCCCCCGAAATTTTCAGTCTAGCCGATATTTCAGAATTTTTTGCCTTTAAATTTTTTGTTTTTTGGCAAAGACTCTGAAATTTTTCAAATTATTTTCATTAAACCGTCACTAATCGGCGCCAGGAATTATTCCCCGTCGATCGCCACCCCTCTCGACCGCCCCCGATAGTGGGCAGTGATAAATTTTATTGTCTAAATTCCAAATAAATCATAAACCGAGGTGTAATGGTACATCGATTTTTGAAATATTTTAACGTCTAAAAGCAGTATACATTCAAATTTTTTTTTTAGCGGGTTTTCAGCTGAAACTCTTTATTCGTTTTGTCTGGCACAGCGCCCCCGAAATTTTCAGTCTAGCCGATATTTCAGAATTTTTTGCCTTTAAATTTTTTGTTTTTTGGCAAAGACTCTGAAATTTGTCAAATTATTTTCATTAAACCGTCACTAATCGGCGCCAGGAATTATTCCCCGTCGATCGCCACCCCTCTCGACCGCCCCCGATAGTGGGCAGTGATAAATTTTATTGTCTAAATTCCAAATAAATCATAAACCGAGGTGTAATGGTACATCGATTTTTGAAATATTTTAACGTCTAAAAGCAGTATACATTCAAATTTTTTTTTAGCGGGTTTTCAGCTGAAACTCTTTATTCGTTTTGTCTGGCACAGCGCCCCCGAAATTTTCAGTCTAGCCGATATTTCAGAATTTTTTGCCTTTAAATTTTTTTGTTTTTTGGCAAAGACTCTGAAATTTGTCAAATTATTTTCATTAAACCGTCACTAATCGGCGCCAGGAATTATTCCCCGTCGATCGCCACCCCTCTCGACCGCCCCCGATAGTGGGAAGTGCTAAATTTTATTGTCTAAATTCCAAATAAATCATAAACCGAGGTGTAATGGTACATCGATTTTTGAAATATTTTAACGTCTAAAAGCAGTATACATTCAAATTTTTTTTAGCGGGTTTTCAGCTGAAACTCTTTATTCGTTTTGTCTGGCACAGCGCCCCCGAAATTTTCAGTCTAGCCGATATTTCAGAATTTTTTGCCTTTAAATTTTTTTGTTTTTTGGCAAAGACTCTGAAATTTGTCAAATTATTTTCATTAAACCGTCACTAATCGGCGCCAGGAATTATTCCCCGTCGATCGCCACCCCTCTCGACCGCCCCCGATAGTGGGAAGTGCTAAATTTTATTGTCTAAATTCCAAATAAATCATAAACCGAGGTGTAATGGTACATCGATTTTTGAAATATTTTAACGTCTAAAAGCAGTATACATTCAAATTTTTTTTTTAGCGGGTTTTACAGCTGAAACTCTTTATTCGTTTTGTCTGGCACAGCGCCCCCGAAATTTTCAGTCTAGCCGATATTTCAGAATTTTTTGCCTTTAAATTTTTTGTTTTTTGGCAAAGACTGAAATTTGTCAAATTATTTTCATTAAACCGTCACTAATCGGCGCCAGGAATTATTCCCCGTCGATCGCCACCCCTCTCGACCGCCCCCGATAGTGGGAAGTGCTAAATTTTATTGTCTAAATTCCAAATAAATCATAAACCGAGGTGTAATGGTACATCGATTTTTGAAATATTTTAACGTCTAAAAGCAGTATACATTCAAATTTTTTTTTTAGCGGGTTTTCAGCTGAAACTCTTTATTCGTTTTGTCTGGCACAGCGCCCCCGAAATTTTCAGTCTAGCCGATATTTCAGAATTTTTTGCCTTTAAATTTTTTGTTTTTTGGCAAAGACTCTGAAATTTGTCAAATTATTTTCATTAAACCGTCACTAATCGGCGCCAGGAATTATTCCCCGTCGATCGCCACCCCTCTCGACCGCCCCCGATAGTGGGAAGTGCTAAATTTTATTGTCTAAATTCCAAATAAATCATAAACCGAGGTGTAATGGTACATCGATTTTTGAAATATTTTAACGTCTAAAAGCAGTATACATTCAAATTTTTTTTTTAGCGGGTTTTCAGCTGAAACTCTTTATTCGTTTTGTCTGGCACAGCGCCCCCGAAATTTTCAGTCTAGCCGACATTTCAGAATTTTTTGCCTTTAAATTTTTTGTTTTTTGGCAAAGACTCTGAAATTTGTCAAATTATTTTCATTAAACCGTCACTAATCGGCGCCAGGAATTATTCCCCGTCGATCGCCACCCCTCTCGACCGCCCCCGATAGTGGGAAGTGCTAAATTTTATTGTCTAAATTCCAAATAAATCATAAACCGAGGTGTAATGGTACATCGATTTTTGAAATATTTTAACGTCTAAAAGCAGTATACATTCAAATTTTTTTTTAGCGGGTTTTCAGCTGAAACTCTTTATTCGTTTTGTCTGGCACAGCGCCCCCGAAATTTTCAGTCTAGCCGATATTTCAGAATTTTTTGCCTTTAAATTTTTTGTTTTTTGGCAAAGACTCTGAAATTTGTCAAATTATTTTCATTAAACCGTCACTAATCGGCGCCAGGAATTATTCCCCGTCGATCGCCACCCCTCTCGACCGCCCCCGATAGTGGGAAGTGCTAAATTTTATTGTCTAAATTCCAAATAAATCATAAACCGAGGTGTAATGGTACATCGATTTTTGAAATATTTTAACGTCTAAAAGCAGTATACATTCAAATTTTTTTTTAGCGGGTTTTCAGCTGAAACTCTTTATTCGTTTTGTCTGGCACAGCGCCCCCGAAATTTTCAGTCTAGCCGATATTTCAGAATTTTTTGCCTTTAAATTTTTTGTTTTTTGGCAAAGACTCTGAAATTTGTCAAATTATTTTCATTAAACCGTCACTAATCGGCGCCAGGAATTATTCCCCGTCGATCGCCACCCCTCTCGACCGCCCCCGATAGTGGGAAGTGATAAATTTTATTGTCTAAATTCCAAATAAATCATAAACCGAGGTGTAATGGTACATCGATTTTTGAAATATTTTAACGTCTAAAAGCAGTATACATTCAAATTTTTTTTTTAGCGGGTTTTCAGCTGAAAGTCTTTATTCGTTTTGTCTGGCACAGCGCCCCCGAAATTTTCAGTCTAGCCGATATTTCAGAATTTTTTGCCTTTAAATTTTTTGTTTTTTGGCAAAGACTCTGAAATTTGTCAAATTATTTTCATTAAACCGTCACTAATCGGCGCCAGGAATTATTCCCCGTCGATCGCCACCCCTCTCGACCGCCCCCGATAGTGGGAAGTGATAAATTTTATTGTCTAAATTCCAAATAAATCATAAACCGAGGTGTAATGGTACATCGATTTTTGAAATATTTTAACGTCTAAAAGCAGTATACATTCAAATTTTTTTTTTAGCGGGTTTTCAGCTGAAACTCTTTATTCGTTTTGTCTGGCACAGCGCCCCCGAAATTTTCAGTCTAGCCGATATTTCAGAATTTTTTGCCTTTAAATTTTTTGTTTTTTGGCAAAGACTCTGAAATTTGTCAAATTATTTTCATTAAACCGTCACTAATCGGCGCCAGGAATTATTCCCCGTCGATCGCCACCCCTCTCGACCGCCCCCGATAGTGGGCAGTGATAAATTTTATTGTCTAAATTCCAAATAAATCATAAACCGAGGTGTAATGGTACATCGATTTTTGAAATATTTTAACGTCTAAAAGCAGTATACATTCAAATTTTTTTTTTAGCGGGTTTTACAGCTGAAACTCTTTATTCGTTTTGTCTGGCACAGCGCCCCCGAAATTTTCAGTCTAGCCGATATTTCAGAATTTTTTGCCTTTAAATTTTTTGTTTTTTGGCAAAGACTGAAATTTGTCAAATTATTTTCATTAAACCGTCACTAATCGGCGCCAGGAATTATTCCCCGTCGATCGCCACCCCTCTCGACCGCCCCCGATAGTGGGAAGTGCTAAATTTTATTGTCTAAATTCCAAATAAATCATAAACCGAGGTGTAATGGTACATCGATTTTTGAAATATTTTAACGTCTAAAAGCAGTATACATTCAAATTTTTTTTTTAGCGGGTTTTCATCTGAAACTCTTTATTCGTTTTGTCTGGCACAGCGCCCCCGAAATTTTCAGTCTAGCCGATATTTCAGAATTTTTTGCCTTTAAATTTTTTGTTTTTTGGCAAAGACTCTGAAATTTGTCAAATTATTTTCATTAAACCGTCACTAATCGGCGCCAGGAATTATTCCCCGTCGATCGCCACCCCTCTCGACCGCCCCCGATAGTGGGAAGTGATAAATTTTATTGTCTAAATTCCAAATAAATCATAAACAACCGAGGTGTAATGGTACATCGATTTTTGAAATATTTTAACGTCTAAAAGCAGTATACATTCAAATATTTTTTTTAGCGGGTTTTCTGCTGAAACTCTTTATTCGTTTTGTCTGGCACAGCGCCCCCGAAATTTTCAGTCTAGCCGATATTTCAGAATTTTTTGCCTTTAAATTTTTTGTTTTTTGGCAAAGACTCTGAAATTTGTCAAATTATTTTCATTAAACCGTCACTAATCGGCGCCAGGAATTATTCCCCGTCGATCGCCACCCCTCTCGACCGCCCCCGATAGTGGGAAGTGCTAAATTTTATTGTCTAAATTCCAAATAAATCATAAACCGAGGTGTAATGGTACATCGATTTTTGAAATATTTTAACGTCTAAAAGCAGTATACATTCAAATTTTTTTTTTAGCGGGTTTTCAGCTGAAACTCTTTATTCGTTTTGTCTGGCACAGCGCCCCCGAAATTTTCAGTCTAGCCGATATTTCAGAATTTTTTGCCTTTAAATTTTTTGTTTTTTGGCAAAGACTCTGAAATTTGTCAAATTATTTTCATTAAACCGTCACTAATCGGCGCCAGGAATTATTCCCCGTCGATCGCCACCCCTCTCGACCGCCCCCGATAGTGGGAAGTGCTAAATTTTATTGTCTAAATTCCAAATAAATCATAAACCGAGGTGTAATGGTACATCGATTTTTGAAATATTTTAACGTCTAAAAGCAGTATACATTCAATTTTTTTTTTTAGCGGGTTTTCAGCTGAAACTCTTTATTCGTTTTGTCTGGCACAGCGCCCCCGAAATTTTCAGTCTAGCCGATATATCAGAATTTTTTGCCTTTAAATTTTTTGTTTTTTGGCAAAGACTCTGAAATTTGTCAAATTATTTTCATTAAACCGTCACTAATCGGCGCCAGGAATTATTCCCCGTCGATCGCCACCCCTCTCGACCGCCCCCGATAGTGGGAAGTGCTAAATTTTATTGTCTAAATTCCAAATAAATCATAAACCGAGGTGTAATGGTACATCGATTTTTGAAATATTTTAACGTCTAAAAGCAGTATACATTCAAATTTTTTTTTAGCGGGTTTTCAGCTGAAACTCTTTATTCGTTTTGTCTGGCACAGCGCCCCCGAAATTTTCAGTCTAGCCGATATTTCAGAATTTTTTGCCTTTAAATTTTTTGTTTTTTGGCAAAGACTCTGAAATTTGTCAAATTATTTTCATTAAACCGTCACTAATCGGCGCCAGGAATTATTCCCCGTCGATCGCCACCCCTCTCGACCGCCCCCGATAGTGGGAAGTGCTAAATTTTATTGTCTAAATTCCAAATAAATCATAAACCGAGGTGTAATGGTACATCGATTTTTGAAATATTTTAACGTCTAAAAGCAGTATACATTCAAATTTTTTTTTTAGCGGGTTTTCAGCTGAAACTCTTTATTCGTTTTGTCTGGCACAGCGCCCCCGAAATTTTCAGTCTAGCCGATATTTCAGAATTTTTTGCCTTTAAATTTTTTGTTTTTTGGCATAGACTCTGAAATTTGTCAAATTATTTTCATTAAACCGTCACTAATCGGCGCCAGGAATTATTCCCCGTCGATCGCCACCCCTCTCGACCGCCCCCGATAGTGGGAAGTGCTAAATTTTATTGTCTAAATTCCAAATAAATCATAAACCGAGGTGTAATGGTACATCGATTTTTGAAATATTTTAACGTCTAAAAGCAGTATACATTCAAATTTTTTTTTAGCGGGTTTTCAGCTGAAACTCTTTATTCGTTTTGTCTGGCACAGCGCCCCCGAAATTTTCAGTCTAGCCGATATTTCAGAATTTTTTGCCTTTAAATTTTTTGTTTTTTGGCAAAGACTCTGAAATTTGTCAAATTATTTTCATTAAACCGTCACTAATCGGCGCCAGGAATTATTCCCCGTCGATCGCCACCCCTCTCGACCGCCCCCGATAGTGGGAAGTGATAAATTTTATTGTCTAAATTCCAAATAAATCATAAACCGAGGTGTAATGGTACATCGATTTTTGAAATATTTTAACGTCTAAAAGCAGTATACATTCAAATTTTTTTTTTAGCGGGTTTTCAGCTGAAAGTCTTTATTCGTTTTGTCTGGCACAGCGCCCCCGAAATTTTCAGTCTAGCCGATATTTCAGAATTTTTTGCCTTTAAATTTTTTGTTTTTTGGCAAAGACTCTGAAATTTGTCAAATTATTTTCATTAAACCGTCACTAATCGGCGCCAGGAATTATTCCCCGTCGATCGCCACCCCTCTCGACCGCCCCCGATAGTGGGAAGTGCTAAATTTTATTGTCTAAATTCCAAATAAATCATAAACCGAGGTGTAATGGTACATCGATTTTTGAAATATTTTAACGTCTAAAAGCAGTATACATTCAAATTTTTTTTTTAGCGGGTTTTACAGCTGAAACTCTTTATTCGTTTTGTCTGGCACAGCGCCCCCGAAATTTTCAGTCTAGCCGATATTTCAGAATTTTTTGCCTTTAAATTTTTTGTTTTTTGGCAAAGACTCTGAAATTTGTCAAATTATTTTCATTAAACCGTCACTAATCGGCACCAGGAATTATTCCCCGTCGATCGCCACCCCTCTCGACCGCCCCCGATAGTGGGCAGTGATAAATTTTATTGTCTAAATTCCAAATAAATCATAAACCGAGGTGTAATGGTACATCGATTTTTGAAATATTTTAACGTCTAAAAGCAGTATACATTCAAATTTTTTTTTTAGCGGGTTTTCAGCTGAAACTCTTTATTCGTTTTGTCTGGCACAGCGCCCCCGAAATTTTCAGTCTAGCCGATATTTCAGAATTTTTTGCCTTTAAATTTTTTGTTTTTTGGCAAAGACTCTGAAATTTGTCAAATTATTTTCATTAAACCGTCACTAATCGGCACCAGGAATTATTCCCCGTCGATCGCCACCCCTCTCGACCGCCCCCGATAGTGGGAAGTGCTAAATTTTATTGTCTAAATTCCAAATAAATCATAAACCGAGGTGTAATGGTACATCGATTTTTGAAATATTTTAACGTCTAAAAGCAGTATACATTCAAATATTTTTTTTAGCGAGTTTTCAGCTGAAACTCTTTATTCGTTTTGTCTGGCACAGCGCCCCCGAAATTTTCAGTCTAGCCGATATTTCAGAATTTTTTGCCTTTAAATTTTTTGTTTTTTGGCAAAGACTCTGAAATTTGTCAAATTATTTTCATTAAACCGTCACTAATCGGCGCCAGGAATTATTCCCCGTCGATCGCCACCCCTCTCGACCGCCCCCGATAGTGGGAAGTGCTAAATTTTATTGTCTAAATTCCAAATAAATCATAAACCGAGGTGTAATGGTACATCGATTTTTGAAATATTTTAACGTCTAAAAGCAGTATACATTCAAATTTTTTTTTAGCGGGTTTTCAGCTGAAACTCTTTATTCGTTTTGTCTGGCACAGCGCCCCCGAAATTTTCAGTCTAGCCGATATTTCAGAATTTTTTGCCTTTAAATTTTTTGTTTTTTGGCAAAGACTCTGAAATTTGTCAAATTATTTTCATTAAACCGTCACTAATCGGCGCCAGGAATTATTCCCCGTCGATCGCCACCCCTCTCGACCGCCCCCGATAGTGGGAAGTGCTAAATTTTATTGTCTAAATTCCAAATAAATCATAAACCGAGGTGTAATGGTACATCGATTTTTGAAATATTTTAACGTCTAAAAGCAGTATACATTCAAATTTTTTTTTAGCGGGTTTTCAGCTGAAACTCTTTATTCGTTTTGTCTGGCACAGCGCCCCCGAAATTTTCAGTCTAGCCGATATTTCAGAATTTTTTGCCTTTAAATTTTTTGTTTTTTGGCATAGACTCTGAAATTTGTCAAATTATTTTCATTAAACCGTCACTAATCGGCGCCAGGAATTATTCCCCGTCGATCGCCACCCCTCTCGACCGCCCCCGATAGTGGGAAGTGCTAAATTTTATTGTCTAAATTCCAAATAAATCATAAACCGAGGTGTAATGGTACATCGATTTTTGAAATATTTTAACGTCTAAAAGCAGTATACATTCAAATTTTTTTTTAGCGGGTTTTCAGCTGAAACTCTTTATTCGTTTTGTCTGGCACAGCGCCCCCGAAATTTTCAGTCTAGCCGATATTTCAGAATTTTTTGCCTTTAAATTTTTTGTTTTTTGGCAAAGACTCTGAAATTTGTCAAATTATTTTCATTAAACCGTCACTAATCGGCGCCAGGAATTATTCCCCGTCGATCGCCACCCCTCTCGACCGCCCCCGATAGTGGGAAGTGATAAATTTTATTGTCTAAATTCCAAATAAATCATAAACCGAGGTGTAATGGTACATCGATTTTTGAAATATTTTAACGTCTAAAAGCAGTATACATTCAAATTTTTTTTTTAGCGGGTTTTCAGCTGAAAGTCTTTATTCGTTTTGTCTGGCACAGCGCCCCCGAAATTTTCAGTCTAGCCGATATTTCAGAATTTTTTGCCTTTAAATTTTTTGTTTTTTGGCAAAGACTCTGAAATTTGTCAAATTATTTTCATTAAACCGTCACTAATCGGCGCCAGGAATTATTCCCCGTCGATCGCCACCCCTCTCGACCGCCCCCGATAGTGGGAAGTGATAAATTTTATTGTCTAAATTCCAAATAAATCATAAACCGAGGTGTAATGGTACATCGATTTTTGAAATATTTTAACGTCTAAAAGCAGTATACATTCAAATTTTTTTTTTAGCGGGTTTTCAGCTGAAACTCTTTATTCGTTTTGTCTGGCACAGCGCCCCCGAAATTTTCAGTCTAGCCGATATTTCAGAATTTTTTGCCTTTAAATTTTTTGTTTTTTGGCAAAGACTCTGAAATTTGTCAAATTATTTTCATTAAACCGTCACTAATCGGCGCCAGGAATTATTCCCCGTCGATCGCCACCCCTCTCGACCGCCCCCGATAGTGGGCAGTGATAAATTTTATTGTCTAAATTCCAAATAAATCATAAACCGAGGTGTAATGGTACATCGATTTTTGAAATATTTTAACGTCTAAAAGCAGTATACATTCAAATTTTTTTTTTAGCGGGTTTTCAGCTGAAACTCTTTATTCGTTTTGTCTGGCACAGCGCCCCCGAAATTTTCAGTCTAGCCGATATTTCAGAATTTTTTGCCTTTAAATTTTTTGTTTTTTGGCAAAGACTCTGAAATTTGTCAAATTATTTTCATTAAACCGTCACTAATCGGCGCCAGGAATTATTCCCCGTCGATCGCCACCCCTCTCGACCGCCCCCGATAGTGGGCAGTGATAAATTTTATTGTCTAAATTCCAAATAAATCATAAACCGAGGTGTAATGGTACATCGATTTTTGAAATATTTTAACGTCTAAAAGCAGTATACATTCAAATTTTTTTTTAGCGGGTTTTCAGCTGAAACTCTTTATTCGTTTTGTCTGGCACAGCGCCCCCGAAATTTTCAGTCTAGCCGATATTTCAGAATTTTTTGCCTTTAAATTTTTTGTTTTTTGGCATAGACTCTGAAATTTGTCAAATTATTTTCATTAAACCGTCACTAATCGGCGCCAGGAATTATTCCCCGTCGATCGCCACCCCTCTCGACCGCCCCCGATAGTGGGAAGTGCTAAATTTTATTGTCTAAATTCCAAATAAATCATAAACCGAGGTGTAATGGTACATCGATTTTTGAAATATTTTAACGTCTAAAAGCAGTATACATTCAAATTTTTTTTTTAGCGGGTTTTCAGCTGAAACTCTTTACTCGTTTTGTCTGGCACAGCGCCCCAAAATTTTCAGTCTAGCCGATATATCAGAATTTTTTGCCTTTAAATTTTTTGTTTTTTGGCAAAGACTCTGAAATTTGTCAAATTATTTTCATTAAACCGTCACTAATCGGCGCCAGGAATTATTCCCCGTCGATCGCCACCCCTCTCGACCGCCCCCGATAGTGGGAAGTGCTAAATTTTATTGTCTAAATTCCAAATAAATCATAAACCGAGGTGTAATGGTACATCGATTTTTGAAATATTTTAACGTCTAAAAGCAGTATACATTCAAATTTTTTTTTAGCGGGTTTTCAGCTGAAACTCTTTATTCGTTTTGTCTGGCACAGCGCCCCCGAAATTTTCAGTCTAGCCGATATTTCAGAATTTTTTGCCTTTAAATTTTTTTGTTTTTTGGCAAAGACTCTGAAATTTGTCAAATTATTTTCATTAAACCGTCACTAATCGGCGCCAGGAATTATTCCCCGTCGATCGCCACCCCTCTCGACCGCCCCCGATAGTGGGAAGTGCTAAATTTTATTGTCTAAATTCCAAATAAATCATAAACCGAGGTGTAATGGTACATCGATTTTTGAAATATTTTAACGTCTAAAAGCAGTATACATTCAAATTTTTTTTTAGCGGGTTTTACAGCTGAAACTCTTTATTCGTTTTGTCTGGCACAGCGCCCCCGAAATTTTCAGTCTAGCCGATATTTCAGAATTTTTTGCCTTTAAATTTTTTGTTTTTTGGCAAAGACTGAAATTTGTCAAATTATTTTCATTAAACCGTCACTAATCGGCGCCAGGAATTATTCCCCGTCGATCGCCACCCCTCTCGACCGCCCCCGATAGTGGGAAGTGCTAAATTTTATTGTCTAAATTCCAAATAAATCATAAACCGAGGTGTAATGGTACATCGATTTTTGAAATATTTTAACGTCTAAAAGCAGTATACATTCAAATTTTTTTTTTAGCGGGTTTTCATCTGAAACTCTTTATTCGTTTTGTCTGGCACAGCGCCCCCGAAATTTTCAGTCTAGCCGATATTTCAGAATTTTTTGCCTTTAAATTTTTTGTTTTTTGGCAAAGACTCTGAAATTTGTCAAATTATTTTCATTAAACCGTCACTAATCGGCACCAGGAATTATTCCCCGTCGATCGCCACCCCTCTCGACCGCCCCCGATAGTGGGCAGTGATAAATTTTATTGTCTAAATTCCAAATAAATCATAAACCGAGGTGTAATGGTACATCGATTTTTGAAATATTTTAACGTCTAAAAGCAGTATACATTCAAATTTTTTTTTAGCGGGTTTTCAGCTGAAACTCTTTATTCGTTTTGTCTGGCACAGCGCCCCCGAAATTTTCAGTCTAGCCGATATTTCAGAATTTTTTGCCTTTAAATTTTTTGTTTTTTGGCAAAGACTCTGAAATTTGTCAAATTATTTTCATTAAACCGTCACTAATCGGCGCCAGGAATTATTCCCCGTCGATCGCCACCCCTCTCGACCGCCCCCGATAGTGGGAAGTGCTAAATTTTATTGTCTAAATTCCAAATAAATCATAAACCGAGGTGTAATGGTACATCGATTTTTGAAATATTTTAACGTCTAAAAGCAGTATACATTCAAATTTTTTTTTAGCGGGTTTTACAGCTGAAACTCTTGATTCGTTTTGTCTGGCACAGCGCCCCCGAAATTTTCAGTCTAGCCGATATTTCAGAATTTTTTGCCTTTAAATTTTTTGTTTTTTGGCAAAGACTCTGAAATTTGTCAAATTATTTTCATTAAACCGTCACTAATCGGCGCCAGGAATTATTCCCCGTCGATCGCCACCCCTCTCGACCGCCCCCGATAGTGGGAAGTGCTAAATTTTATTGTCTAAATTCCAAATAAATCATAAACCGAGGTGTAATGGTACATCGATTTTTGAAATATTTTAACGTCTAAAAGCAGTATACATTCAAATTTTTTTTTAGCGGGTTTTCAGCTGAAACTCTTTATTCGTTTTGTCTGGCACAGCGCCCTCGAAATTTTCAGTCTAGCCGATATTTCAGAATTTTTTGCCTTTAAATTTTTTGTTTTTTGGCAAAGACTCTGAAATTTGTCAAATTATTTTCATTAAACCGTCACTAATCGGCGCCAGGAATTATTCCCCGTCGATCGCCACCCCTCTCGACCGCCCCCTATAGTGGGAAGTGATAAATTTTATTTTCTAAATTCCAAATAAATCATAAACCGAGGTGTAATGGTACATCGATTTTTGAAATATTTTAACGTCTAAAAGCAGTATACATTCAAATTTTTTTTTTAGCGGGTTTTCAGCTGAAAGTCTTTATTCGTTTTGTCTGGCACAGCGCCCCCGAAATTTTCAGTCTAGCCGATATTTCAGAATTTTTTGCCTTTAAATTTTTTGTTTTTTGGCAAAGACTCTGAAATTTGTCAAATTATTTTCATTAAACCGTCACTAATCGGCGCCAGGAATTATTCCCCGTCGATCGCCACCCCTCTCGACCGCCCCCGATAGTGGGAAGTGCTAAATTTTATTGTCTAAATTCCAAATAAATCATAAACCGAGGTGTAATGGTACATCGATTTTTGAAATATTTTAACGTCTAAAAGCAGTATACATTCAAATTTTTTTTTTAGCGGGTTTTCAGCTGAAACTCTTTATTCGTTTTGTCTGGCACAGCGCCCCCGAAATTTTCAGTCTAGCCGATATTTCAGAATTTTTTGCCTTTAAATTTTTTGTTTTTTGGCAAAGACTCTGAAATTTGTCAAATTATTTTCATTAAACCGTCACTAATCGGCGCCAGGAATTATTCCCCGTCGATCGCCACCCCTCTCGACCGCCCCCGATAGTGGGCAGTGATAAATTTTATTGTCTAAATTCCAAATAAATCATAAACCGAGGTGTAATGGTACATCGATTTTTGAAATATTTTAACGTCTAAAAGCAGTATACATTCAAATTTTTTTTAGCGGGTTTTCAGCTGAAACTCTTTATTCGTTTTGTCTGGCACAGCGCCCCCGAAATTTTCAGTCTAGCCGATATTTCAGAATTTTTTGCCTTTAAATTTTTTGTTTTTTGGCAAAGACTCTGAAATTTGTCAAATTATTTTCATTAAACCGTCACTAATCGGCGCCAGGAATTATTCCTCGTCGATCGCCACCCCTCTCGACCGCCCCCGATAGTGGGCAGTGATAAATTTTATTGTATAAATTCCAAATAAATCATAAACCGAGGTGTAATGGTACATCGATTTTTGAAATATTTTAACGTCTAAAAGCAGTATACATTCAAATTTTTTTTTTAGCGGGTTTTCAGCTGAAACTCTTTATTCGTTTTGTCTGGCACAGCGCCCCCGAAATTTTCAGTCTAGCCGATATTTCAGAATTTTTTGCCTTTAAATTTTTTGTTTTTTGGCATAGACTCTGAAATTTGTCAAATTATTTTCATTAAACCGTCACTAATCGGCGCCAGGAATTATTCCCCGTCGATCGCCACCCCTCTCGACCGCCCCCGATAGTGGGAAGTGCTAAATTTTATTGTCTAAATTCCAAATAAATCATAAACCGAGGTGTAATGGTACATCGATTTTTGAAATATTTTAACGTCTAAAAGCAGTATACATTCAAATTTTTTTTTAGCGGGTTTTCAGCTGAAACTCTTTATTCGTTTTGTCTGGCACAGCGCCCCCGAAATTTTCAGTCTAGCCGATATTTCAGAATTTTTTGCCTTTAAATTTTTTGTTTTTTGGCAAAGACTCTGAAATTTGTCAAATTATTTTCATTAAACCGTCACTAATCGGCGCCAGGAATTATTCCCCGTCGATCGCCACCCCTCTCGACCGCCCCCGATAGTGGGAAGTGCTAAATTTTATTGTCTAAATTCCAAATAAATCATAAACCGAGGTGTAATGGTACATCGATTTTTGAAATATTTTAACGTCTAAAAGCAGTATACATTCAAATTTTTTTTAGCGGGTTTTCAGCTGAAACTCTTTATTCGTTTTGTCTGGCACAGCGCCCCCGAAATTTTCAGTCTAGCCGATATTTCAGAATTTTTTGCCTTTAAATTTTTTGTTTTTTGGCAAAGACTCTGAAATTTGTCAAATTATTTTCATTAAACCGTCACTAATCGGCGCCAGGAATTATTCCCCGTCGATCGCCACCCCTCTCGACCACCCCCGATGGTGGGAAGTGCTAAATTTTATTGTCTAAATTCCAAATAAATCATAAACCGAGGTGTAATGGTACATCGATTTTTGAAATATTTTAACGTCTAAAAGCAGTATACATTCAAATTTTTTTTTTAGCGGGTTTTCAGCTGAAACTCTTTATTCGTTTTGTCTGGCACAGCGCCCCCGAAATTTTCAGTCTAGCCGATATTTCAGAATTTTTTGCCTTTAAATTTTTTGTTTTTTGGCAAAGACTCTGAAATTTGTCAAATTATTTTCATTAAACCGTCACTAATCGGCGCCAGGAATTATTCCCCGTCGATCGCCACCCCTCTCGACCGCCCCCGATAGTGGGCAGTGATAAATTTTATTGTCTAAATTCCAAATAAATCATAAACCGAGGTGTAATGGTACATCGATTTTTGAAATATTTTAACATCTAAAAGCAGTATACATTCAAATTTTTTTTTTAGCGGGTTTTCAGCTGAAACTCTTTATTCGTTTTGTCTGGCACAGCGCCCCCGAAATTTTCAGTCTAGCCGATATTTCAGAATTTTTTGCCTTTAAATTTTTTGTTTTTTGGCAAAGACTCTGAAATTTGTCAAATTATTTTCATTAAACCGTCACTAATCGGCGCCAGGAATTATTCCCCGTCGATCGCCACCCCTCTCGACCGCCCCCGATAGTGGGAAGTGCTAAATTTTATTGTCTAAATTCCAAATAAATCATAAACCGAGGTGTAATGGTACATCGATTTTTGAAATATTTTAACGTCTAAAAGCAGTATACATTCAAATTTTTTTTTTAGCGGGTTTTCAGCTGAAACTCTTTATTCGTTTTGTCTGGCACAGCGCCCCCGAAATTTTCAGTCTAGCCGATATTTCAGAATTTTTTGCCTTTAAATTTTTTGTTTTTTGGCAAAGACTCTGAAATTTGTCAAATTATTTTCATTAAACCGTCACTAATCGGCGCCAGGAATTATTCCCCGTCGATCGCCACCCCTCTCGACCGCCCCCGATAGTGGGCAGTGATAAATTTTATTGTCTAAATTCCAAATAAATCATAAACCGAGGTGTAATGGTACATCGATTTTTGAAATATTTTAACGTCTAAAAGCAGTATACATTCAAATTTTTTTTTTAGCGGGTTTTCAGCTGAAACTCTTTATTCGTTTTGTCTGGCACAGCGCCCCCGAAATTTTCAGTCTAGCCGATATTTCAGAATTTTTTGCCTTTAAATTTTTTGTTTTTTGGCAAAGACTCTGAAATTTGTCAAATTATTTTCATTAAACCGTCACTAATCGGCGCCAGGAATTATTCCCCGTCGATCGCCACCCCTCTCGACCGCCCCCGATAGTGGGAAGTGCTAAATTTTATTGTCTAAATTCCAAATAAATCATAAACCGAGGTGTAATGGTACATCGATTTTTGAAATATTTTAACGTCTAAAAGCAGTATACATTCAAATTTTTTTTTTAGCGGGTTTTCAGCTGAAACTCTTTATTCGTTTTGTCTGGCACAGCGCCCCCGAAATTTTCAGTCTAGCCGATATTTCAGAATTTTTTGCCTTTAAATTTTTTGTTTTTTGGCAAAGACTCTGAAATTTGTCAAATTATTTTCATTAAACCGTCACTAATCGGCGCCAGGAATTATTCCCCGTCGATCGCCACCCCTCTCGACCGCCCCCGATAGTGGGCAGTGATAAATTTTATTGTCTAAATTCCAAATAAATCATAAACCGAGGTGTAATGGTACATCGATTTTTGAAATATTTTAACGTCTAAAAGCAGTATACATTCAAATTTTTTTTTTAGCGGGTTTTCAGCTGAAACTCTTTATTCGTTTTGTCTGGCACAGCGCCCCCGAAATTTTCAGTCTAGCCGATATTTCAGAATTTTTTGCCTTTAAATTTTTTGTTTTTTGGCAAAGACTCTGAAATTTGTCAAATTATTTTCATTAAACCGTCACTAATCGGCGCCAGGAATTATTCCCCGTCGATCGCCACCCCTCTCGACCGCCCCCGATGGTGGGAAGTGCTAAATTTTATTGTCTAAATTCCAAATAAATCATAAACCGAGGTGTAATGGTACATCGATTTTTGAAATATTTTAACGTCTAAAAGCAGTATACATTAAAATTTTTTTTTAGCGGGTTTTACAGCTGAAACTCTTTATTCGTTTTGTCTGGCACAGCGCCCCCGAAATTTTCAGTCTAGCCGATATTTCAGAATTTTTTGCCTTTAAATTTTTTGTTTTTTGGCAAAGACTCTGAAATTTGTCAAATTATTTTCATTAAACCGTCACTAATCGGCGCCAGGAATTATTCCCCGTCGATCGCCACCCCTCTCGACCGCCCCCGATAGTGGGAAGTGCTAAATTTTATTGTCTAAATTCCAAATAAATCATAAACCGAGGTGTAATGGTACATCGATTTTTGAAATATTTTAACGTCTAAAAGCAGTATACATTCAAATTTTTTTTTAGCGGGTTTTCAGCTGAAACTCTTTATTCGTTTTGTCTGGCACAGCGCCCCCGAAATTTTCAGTCTAGCCGATATTTCAGAATTTTTTGCCTTTAAATTTTTTATTTTTTGGCAAAGACTCTGAAATTTGTCAAATTATTTTCATTAAACCGTCACTAATCGGCGCCAGGAATTATTCCTCGTCGATCGCCACCCCTCTCGACCGCCCCCGATAGTGGGCAGTGATAAATTTTATTGTCTAAATTCCAAATAAATCATAAACCGAGGTGTAATGGTACATCGATTTTTGAAATATTTTAACGTCTAAAAGCAGTATACATTCAAATTTTTTTTTTAGCGGGTTTTCAGCTGAAACTCTTTATTCGTTTTGTCTGGCACAGCGCCCCCGAAATTTTCAGTCTAGCCGATATTTCAGAATTTTTTGCCTTTAAATTTTTTGTTTTTTGGCAAAGACTCTGAAATTTGTCAAATTATTTTCATTAAACCGTCACTAATCGGCGCCAGGAATTATTCCCCGTCGATCGCCACCCCTCTCGACCGCCCCCGATAGTGGGAAGTGCTAAATTTTATTGTCTAAATTCCAAATAAATCATAAACCGAGGTGTAATGGTACATCGATTTTTGAAATATTTTAACGTCTAAAAGCAGTATACATTCAAATTTTTTTTTAGCGGGTTTTCAGCTGAAACTCTTTATTCGTTTTGTCTGGCACAGCGCCCCCGAAATTTTCAGTCTAGCCGATATTTCAGAATTTTTTGCCTTTAAATTTTTTATTTTTTGGCAAAGACTCTGAAATTTGTCAAATTATTTTCATTAAACCGTCACTAATCGGCGCCAGGAATTATTCCCCGTCGATCGCCACCCCTCTCGACCGCCCCCGATAGTGGGAAGTGCTAAATTTTATTGTCTAAATTCCAAATAAATCATAAACCGAGGTGTAATGGTACATCGATTTTTGAAATATTTTAACGTCTAAAAGCAGTATACATTCAAATTTTTTTTTAGCGGGTTTTCAGCTGAAACTCTTTATTCGTTTTGTCTGGCACAGCGCCCCCGAAATTTTCAGTCTAGCCGATATTTCAGAATTTTTTGCCTTTAAATTTTTTGTTTTTTGGCAAAGACTCTGAAATTTGTCAAATTATTTTCATTAAACCGTCACTAATCGGCGCCAGGAATTATTCCCCGTCGATCGCCACCCCTCTCGACCGCCCCCGATGGTGGGAAGTGCTAAATTTTATTGTCTAAATTCCAAATAAATCATAAACCGAGGTGTAATGGTACATCGATTTTTGAAATATTTTAACGTCTAAAAGCAGTATACATTCAAATTTTTTTTTTAGCGGGTTTTCATCTGAAACTCTTTATTCGTTTTGTCTCGCACAGCGCCCCCGAAATTTTCAGTCTAGCCGATATTTCAGAATTTTTTGCCTTTAAATTTTTTGTTTTTTGGCAAAGTCTCTGAAATTTGTCAAATTATTTTCATTAAACCGTCACTAATCGGCGCCAGGAATTATTCCCCGTCGATCGCCACCCCTCTCGACCGCCCCCGATAGTGGGAAGTGCTAAATTTTATTGTCTAAATTCCAAATAAATCATAAACCGAGGTGTAATGGTACATCGATTTTTGAAATATTTTAACGTCTAAAAGCAGTATACATTCAAATTTTTTTTTAGCGGGTTTTACAGCTGAAACTCTTTATTCGTTTTGTCTGGCACAGCGCCCCCGAAATTTTCAGTCTAGCCGATATTTCAGAATTTTTTGCCTTTAAATTTTTTGTTTTTTGGCAAAGACTCTGAAATTTGTCAAATTATTTTCATTAAACCGTCACTAATCGGCGCCAGGAATTATTCCCCGTCGATCGCCACCCCTCTCGACCGCCCCCGATGGTGGGAAGTGCTAAATTTTATTGTCTAAATTCCAAATAAATCATAAACCGAGGTGTAATGGTACATCGATTTTTGAAATATTTTAACGTCTAAAAGCAGTATACATTCAAATTTTTTTTTAGCGGGTTTTCAGCTGAAACTCTTTATTCGTTTTGTCTGGCACAGCGCCCCCGAAATTTTCAGTCTAGCCGATATTTCAGAATTTTTTGCCTTTAAATTTTTTATTTTTTGGCAAAGACTCTGAAATTTGTCAAATTATTTTCATTAAACCGTCACTAATCGGCGCCAGGAATTATTCCCCGTCGATCGCCACCCCTCTCGACCGCCCCCGATAGTGGGCAGTGATAAATTTTATTGTCTAAATTCCAAATAAATCATAAACCGAGGTGTAATGGTACATCGATTTTTGAAATATTTTAACATCTAAAAGCAGTATACATTCAAATTTTTTTTTTAGCGGGTTTTCAGCTGAAACTCTTTATTCGTTTTATCTGGCACAGCGCCCCCGAAATTTTCAGTCTAGCCGATATTTCAGAATTTTTTGCCTTTAAATTTTTTGTTTTTTGGCAAAGACTCTGAAATTTGTCAAATTATTTTCATTAAACCGTCACTAATCGGCGCCAGGAATTATTCCCCGTCGATCGCCACCCCTCTCGACCGCCCCCGATAGTGGGCAGTGATAAATTTTATTGTCTAAATTCCAAATAAATCATAAACCGAGGTGTAATGGTACATCGATTTTTGAAATATTTTAACATCTAAAAGCAGTATACATTCAAATTTTTTTTTTAGCGGGTTTTCAGCTGAAACTCTTTATTCGTTTTGTCTGGCACAGCGCCCCCGAAATTTTCAGTCTAGCCGATATTTCAGAATTTTTTGCCTTTAAATTTTTTGTTTTTTGGCAAAGACTCTGAAATTTGTCAAATTATTTTCATTAAACCGTCACTAATCGGCGCCAGGAATTATTCCCCGTCGATCGCCACCCCTCTCGACCGCCCCCGATAGTGGGAAGTGCTAAATTTTATTGTCTAAATTCCAAATAAATCATAAACCGAGGTGTAATGGTACATCGATTTTTGAAATATTTTAACGTCTAAAAGCAGTATACATTCAAATTTTTTTTTTAGCGGGTTTTCAGCTGAAACTCTTTATTCGTTTTGTCTGGCACAGCGCCCCCGAAATTTTCAGTCTAGCCGATATTTCAGAATTTTTTGCCTTTAAATTTTTTGTTTTTTGGCAAAGACTCTGAAATTTGTCAAATTATTTTCATTAAACCGTCACTAATCGGCGCCAGGAATTATTCCCCGTCGATCGCCACCCCTCTCGACCGCCCCCGATATTGGGCAGTGATAAATTTTATTGTCTAAATTCCAAATAAATCATAAACCGAGGTGTAATGGTACATCGATTTTTGAAATATTTTAACGTCTAAAAGCAGTATACATTCAAATTTTTTTTTTAGCGGGTTTTCAGCTGAAACTCTTTATTCGTTTTGTCTGGCACAGCGCCCCCGAAATTTTCAGTCTAGCCGATATTTCAGAATTTTTTGCCTTTAAATTTTTTGTTTTTTGGCAAAGACTCTGAAATTTGTCAAATTATTTTCATTAAACCGTCACTAATCGGCGCCAGGAATTATTCCCCGTCGATCGCCACCCCTCTCGACCGCCCCCGATAGTGGGCAGTGATAAATTTTATTGTCTAAATTCCAAATAAATCATAAACCGAGGTGTAATGGTACATCGATTTTTGAAATATTTTAACGTCTAAAAGCAGTATACATTCAAATTTTTTTTTTAGCGGGTTTTCAGCTGAAACTCTTTATTCGTTTTGTCTGGCACAGCGCCCCCGAAATTTTCAGTCTAGCCGATATTTCAGAATTTTTTGCCTTTAAATTTTTTGTTTTTTGGCAAAGGCTCTGAAATTTGTCAAATTATTTTCATTAAACCGTCACTAATCGGCGCCAGGAATTATTCCCCGTCGATCGCCACCCCTCTCGACCGCCCCCGATAGTGGGAAGTGCTAAATTTTATTGTCTAAATTCCAAATAAATCATAAACCGAGGTGTAATGGTACATCGATTTTTGAAATATTTTAACGTCTAAAAGCAGTATACATTCAAATTTTTTTTTAGCGGGTTTTACAGCTGAAACTCTTTATTCGTTTTGTCTGGCACAGCGCCCCCGAAATTTTCAGTCTAGCCGATATTTCAGAATTTTTTGCCTTTAAATTTTTTGTTTTTTGGCAAAGACTCTGAAATTTGTCAAATTATTTTCATTAAACCGTCACTAATCGGCGCCAGGAATTATTCCCCGTCGATCGCCACCCCTCTCGACCGCCCCCGATAGTGGGAAGTGATAAATTTTATTGTCTAAATTCCAAATAAATCATAAACCGAGGTGTAATGGTACATCGATTTTTGAAATATTTTAACGTCTAAAAGCAGTATACATTCAAATTTTTTTTTTAGCGGGTTTTCAGCTGAAACTCTTTATTCGTTTTGTCTGGCACAGCGCCCCCGAAATTTTCAGTCTAGCCGATATTTCAGAATTTTTTGCCTTTAAATTTTTTGTTTTTTGGCAAAGACTCTGAAATTTGTCAAATTATTTTCATTAAACCGTCACTAATCGGCGCCAGGAATTATTCCCCGTCGATCGCCACCCCTCTCGACCGCCCCCGATAGTGGGCAGTGATAAATTTTATTGTCTAAATTCCAAATAAATCATAAACCGAGGTGTAATGGTACATCGATTTTTGAAATATTTTAACGTCTAAAAGCAGTATACATTCAAATTTTTTTTTTAGCGGGTTTTCAGCTGAAACTCTTTATTCGTTTTGTCTGGCACAGCGCCCCCGAAATTTTCAGTCTAGCCGATATTTCAGAATTTTTTGCCTTTAAATTTTTTGTTTTTTGGCAAAGACTCTGAAATTTGTCAAATTATTTTCATTAAACCGTCACTAATCGGCGCCAGGAATTATTCCCCGTCGATCGCCACCCCTCTCGACCGCCCCCGATAGTGGGCAGTGATAAATTTTATTGTCTAAATTCCAAATAAATCATAAACCGAGGTGTAATGGTACATCGATTTTTGAAATATTTTAACGTCTAAAAGCAGTATACATTCAAATTTTTTTTTAGCGGGTTTTCAGCTGAAACTCTTTATTCGTTTTGTCTGGCACAGCGCCCCCGAAATTTTCAGTCTAGCCGATATTTCAGAATTTTTTGCCTTTAAATTTTTTGTTTTTTGGCATAGACTCTGAAATTTGTCAAATTATTTTCATTAAACCGTCACTAATCGGCGCCAGAAATTATTCCCCGTCGATCGCCACCCCTCTCGACCGCCCCCGATAGTGGGAAGTGCTAAATTTTATTGTCTAAATTCCAAATAAATCATAAACCGAGGTGTAATGGTACATCGATTTTTGAAATATTTTAACGTCTAAAAGCAGTATACATTCAAATTTTTTTTTTAGCGGGTTTTCAGCTGAAACTCTTTATTCGTTTTGTCTGGCACAGCGCCCCCGAAATTTTCAGTCTAGCCGATATATCAGAATTTTTTGCCTTTAAATTTTTTGTTTTTTGGCAAAGACTCTGAAATTTGTCAAATTATTTTCATTAAACCGTCACTAATCGGCGCCAGGAATTATTCCCCGTCGATCGCCACCCCTCTCGACCGCCCCCGATAGTGGGAAGTGCTAAATTTTATTGTCTAAATTCCAAATAAATCATAAACCGAGGTGTAATGGTACATCGATTTTTGAAATATTTTAACGTCTAAAAGCAGTATACATTCAAATTTTTTTTTAGCGGGTTTTCAGCTGAAACTCTTTATTCGTTTTGTCTGGCACAGCGCCCCCGAAATTTTCAGTCTAGCCGATATTTCAGAATTTTTTGCCTTTAAATTTTTTTGTTTTTTGGCAAAGACTCTGAAATTTGTCAAATTATTTTCATTAAACCGTCACTAATCGGCGCCAGGAATTATTCCCCGTCGATCGCCACCCCTCTCGACCGCCCCCGATAGTGGGAAGTGCTAAATTTTATTGTCTAAATTCCAAATAAATCATAAACCGAGGTGTAATGGTACATCGATTTTTGAAATATTTTAACGTCTAAAAGCAGTATACATTCAAATTTTTTTTTTAGCGGGTTTTACAGCTGAAACTCTTTATTCGTTTTGTCTGGCACAGCGCCCCCGAAATTTTCAGTCTAGCCGATATTTCAGAATTTTTTGCCTTTAAATTTTTTGTTTTTTGGCAAAGACTGAAAATTGTCAAATTATTTTCATTAAACCGTCACTAATCGGCGCCAGGAATTATTCCCCGTCGATCGCCACCCCTCTCGACCGCCCCCGATAGTGGGAAGTGCTAAATTTTATTGTCTAAATTCCAAATAAATCATAAACCGAGGTGTAATGGTACATCGATTTTTGAAATATTTTAACGTCTAAAAGCAGTATACATTCAAATTTTTTTTTTAGCGGGTTTTCATCTGAAACTCTTTATTCGTTTTGTCTGGCACAGCGCCCCCGAAATTTTCAGTCTAGCCGATATTTCAGAATTTTTTGCCTTTAAATTTTTTGTTTTTTGGCAAAGACTCTGAAATTTGTCAAATTATTTTCATTAAACCGTCACTAATCGGCACCAGGAATTATTCCCCGTCGATCGCCACCCCTCTCGACCGCCCCCGATAGTGGGAAGTGATAAATTTTATTGTCTAAATTCCAAATAAATCATAAACCGAGGTGTAATGGTACATCGATTTTTGAAATATTTTAACGTCTAAAAGCAGTATACATTCAAATTTTTTTTTTAGCGGGTTTTCAGCTGAAACTCTTTATTCGTTTTGTCTGGCACAGCGCCCCCGAAATTTTCAGTCTAGCCGATATTTCAGAATTTTTTGCCTTTAAATTTTTTGTTTTTTGGCAAAGACTCTGAAATTTGTCAAATTATTTTCATTAAACCGTCACTAATCGGCGCCAGGAATTATTCCCCGTCGATCGCCACCCCTCTCGACCGCCCCCGATAGTGGGAAGTGCTAAATTTTATTGTCTAAATTCCAAATAAATCATAAACCGAGGTGTAATGGTACATCGATTTTTGAAATATTTTAACGTCTAAAAGCAGTATACATTCAAATTTTTTTTTAGCGGGTTTTACAGCTGAAACTCTTGATTCGTTTTGTCTGGCACAGCGCCCCCGAAATTTTCAGTCTAGCCGATATTTCAGAATTTTTTGCCTTTAAATTTTTTGTTTTTTGGCAAAGACTCTGAAATTTGTCAAATTATTTTCATTAAACCGTCACTAATCGGCGCCAGGAATTATTCCCCGTCGATCGCCACCCCTCTCGACCGCCCCCGATAGTGGGAAGTGCTAAATTTTATTGTCTAAATTCCAAATAAATCATAAACCGAGGTGTAATGGTACATCGATTTTTGAAATATTTTAACGTCTAAAAGCAGTATACATTCAAATTTTTTTTTAGCGGGTTTTCAGCTGAAACTCTTTATTCGTTTTGTCTGGCACAGCGCCCTCGAAATTTTCAGTCTAGCCGATATTTCAGAATTTTTTGCCTTTAAATTTTTTGTTTTTTGGCAAAGACTCTGAAATTTGTCAAATTATTTTCATTAAACCGTCACTAATCGGCGCCAGGAATTATTCCCCGTCGATCGCCACCCCTCTCGACCGCCCCCTATAGTGGGAAGTGATAAATTTTATTTTCTAAATTCCAAATAAATCATAAACCGAGGTGTAATGGTACATCGATTTTTGAAATATTTTAACGTCTAAAAGCAGTATACATTCAAATTTTTTTTTTAGCGGGTTTTCAGCTGAAAGTCTTTATTCGTTTTGTCTGGCACAGCGCCCCCGAAATTTTCAGTCTAGCCGATATTTCAGAATTTTTTGCCTTTAAATTTTTTGTTTTTTGGCAAAGACTCTGAAATTTGTCAAATTATTTTCATTAAACCGTCACTAATCGGCGCCAGGAATTATTCCCCGTCGATCGCCACCCCTCTCGACCGCCCCCGATAGTGGGAAGTGCTAAATTTTATTGTCTAAATTCCAAATAAATCATAAACCGAGGTGTAATGGTACATCGATTTTTGAAATATTTTAACGTCTAAAAGCAGTATACATTCAAATTTTTTTTTTAGCGGGTTTTCAGCTGAAACTCTTTATTCGTTTTGTCTGGCACAGCGCCCCCGAAATTTTCAGTCTAGCCGATATTTCAGAATTTTTTGCCTTTAAATTTTTTGTTTTTTGGCAAAGACTCTGAAATTTGTCAAATTATTTTCATTAAACCGTCACTAATCGGCGCCAGGAATTATTCCCCGTCGATCGCCACCCCTCTCGACCGCCCCCGATAGTGGGCAGTGATAAATTTTATTGTCTAAATTCCAAATAAATCATAAACCGAGGTGTAATGGTACATCGATTTTTGAAATATTTTAACGTCTAAAAGCAGTATACATTCAAATTTTTTTTAGCGGGTTTTCAGCTGAAACTCTTTATTCGTTTTGTCTGGCACAGCGCCCCCGAAATTTTCAGTCTAGCCGATATTTCAGAATTTTTTGCCTTTAAATTTTTTGTTTTTTGGCAAAGACTCTGAAATTTGTCAAATTATTTTCATTAAACCGTCACTAATCGGCGCCAGGAATTATTCCTCGTCGATCGCCACCCCTCTCGACCGCCCCCGATAGTGGGCAGTGATAAATTTTATTGTATAAATTCCAAATAAATCATAAACCGAGGTGTAATGGTACATCGATTTTTGAAATATTTTAACGTCTAAAAGCAGTATACATTCAAATTTTTTTTTTAGCGGGTTTTCAGCTGAAACTCTTTATTCGTTTTGTCTGGCACAGCGCCCCCGAAATTTTCAGTCTAGCCGATATTTCAGAATTTTTTGCCTTTAAATTTTTTGTTTTTTGGCATAGACTCTGAAATTTGTCAAATTATTTTCATTAAACCGTCACTAATCGGCGCCAGGAATTATTCCCCGTCGATCGCCACCCCTCTCGACCGCCCCCGATAGTGGGAAGTGCTAAATTTTATTGTCTAAATTCCAAATAAATCATAAACCGAGGTGTAATGGTACATCGATTTTTGAAATATTTTAACGTCTAAAAGCAGTATACATTCAAATTTTTTTTTAGCGGGTTTTCAGCTGAAACTCTTTATTCGTTTTGTCTGGCACAGCGCCCCCGAAATTTTCAGTCTAGCCGATATTTCAGAATTTTTTGCCTTTAAATTTTTTGTTTTTTGGCAAAGACTCTGAAATTTGTCAAATTATTTTCATTAAACCGTCACTAATCGGCGCCAGGAATTATTCCCCGTCGATCGCCACCCCTCTCGACCGCCCCCGATAGTGGGAAGTGCTAAATTTTATTGTCTAAATTCCAAATAAATCATAAACCGAGGTGTAATGGTACATCGATTTTTGAAATATTTTAACGTCTAAAAGCAGTATACATTCAAATTTTTTTTAGCGGGTTTTCAGCTGAAACTCTTTATTCGTTTTGTCTGGCACAGCGCCCCCGAAATTTTCAGTCTAGCCGATATTTCAGAATTTTTTGCCTTTAAATTTTTTGTTTTTTGGCAAAGACTCTGAAATTTGTCAAATTATTTTCATTAAACCGTCACTAATCGGCGCCAGGAATTATTCCCCGTCGATCGCCACCCCTCTCGACCACCCCCGATGGTGGGAAGTGCTAAATTTTATTGTCTAAATTCCAAATAAATCATAAACCGAGGTGTAATGGTACATCGATTTTTGAAATATTTTAACGTCTAAAAGCAGTATACATTCAAATTTTTTTTGTAGCGGGTTTTCAGCTGAAACTCTTTATTCGTTTTGTCTGGCACAGCGCCCCCGAAATTTTCAGTCTAGCCGATATTTCAGAATTTTTTGCCTTTAAATTTTTTGTTTTTTGGCAAAGACTCTGAAATTTGTCAAATTATTTTCATTAAACCGTCACTAATCGGCGCCAGGAATTATTCCCCGTCGATCGCCACCCCTCTCGACCGCCCCCGATAGTGGGCAGTGATAAATTTTATTGTCTAAATTCCAAATAAATCATAAACCGAGGTGTAATGGTACATCGATTTTTGAAATATTTTAACATCTAAAAGCAGTATACATTCAAATTTTTTTTTTAGCGGGTTTTCAGCTGAAACTCTTTATTCGTTTTGTCTGGCACAGCGCCCCCGAAATTTTCAGTCTAGCCGATATTTCAGAATTTTTTGCCTTTAAATTTTTTGTTTTTTGGCAAAGACTCTGAAATTTGTCAAATTATTTTCATTAAACCGTCACTAATCGGCGCCAGGAATTATTCCCCGTCGATCGCCACCCCTCTCGACCGCCCCCGATAGTGGGAAGTGCTAAATTTTATTGTCTAAATTCCAAATAAATCATAAACCGAGGTGTAATGGTACATCGATTTTTGAAATATTTTAACGTCTAAAAGCAGTATACATTCAAATTTTTTTTTTAGCGGGTTTTCAGCTGAAACTCTTTATTCGTTTTGTCTGGCACAGCGCCCCCGAAATTTTCAGTCTAGCCGATATTTCAGAATTTTTTGCCTTTAAATTTTTTGTTTTTTGGCAAAGACTCTGAAATTTGTCAAATTATTTTCATTAAACCGTCACTAATCGGCGCCAGGAATTATTCCCCGTCGATCGCCACCCCTCTCGACCGCCCCCGATAGTGGGCAGTGATAAATTTTATTGTCTAAATTCCAAATAAATCATAAACCGAGGTGTAATGGTACATCGATTTTTGAAATATTTTAACGTCTAAAAGCAGTATACATTCAAATTTTTTTTTTAGCGGGTTTTCAGCTGAAACTCTTTATTCGTTTTGTCTGGCACAGCGCCCCCGAAATTTTCAGTCTAGCCGATATTTCAGAATTTTTTGCCTTTAAATTTTTTGTTTTTTGGCAAAGACTCTGAAATTTGTCAAATTATTTTCATTAAACCGTCACTAATCGGCGCCAGGAATTATTCCCCGTCGATCGCCACCCCTCTCGACCGCCCCCGATAGTGGGAAGTGCTAAATTTTATTGTCTAAATTCCAAATAAATCATAAACCGAGGTGTAATGGTACATCGATTTTTGAAATATTTTAACGTCTAAAAGCAGTATACATTCAAATTTTTTTTTTAGCGGGTTTTCAGCTGAAACTCTTTATTCGTTTTGTCTGGCACAGCGCCCCCGAAATTTTCAGTCTAGCCGATATTTCAGAATTTTTTGCCTTTAAATTTTTTGTTTTTTGGCAAAGACTCTGAAATTTGTCAAATTATTTTCATTAAACCGTCACTAATCGGCGCCAGGAATTATTCCCCGTCGATCGCCACCCCTCTCGACCGCCCCCGATAGTGGGCAGTGATAAATTTTATTGTCTAAATTCCAAATAAATCATAAACCGAGGTGTAATGGTACATCGATTTTTGAAATATTTTAACGTCTAAAAGCAGTATACATTCAAATTTTTTTTTTAGCGGGTTTTCAGCTGAAACTCTTTATTCGTTTTGTCTGGCACAGCGCCCCCGAAATTTTCAGTCTAGCCGATATTTCAGAATTTTTTGCCTTTAAATTTTTTGTTTTTTGGCAAAGACTCTGAAATTTGTCAAATTATTTTCATTAAACCGTCACTAATCGGCGCCAGGAATTATTCCCCGTCGATCGCCACCCCTCTCGACCGCCCCCGATGGTGGGAAGTGCTAAATTTTATTGTCTAAATTCCAAATAAATCATAAACCGAGGTGTAATGGTACATCGATTTTTGAAATATTTTAACGTCTAAAAGCAGTATACATTAAAATTTTTTTTTAGCGGGTTTTACAGCTGAAACTCTTTATTCGTTTTGTCTGGCACAGCGCCCCCGAAATTTTCAGTCTAGCCGATATTTCAGAATTTTTTGCCTTTAAATTTTTTGTTTTTTGGCAAAGACTCTGAAATTTGTCAAATTATTTTCATTAAACCGTCACTAATCGGCGCCAGGAATTATTCCCCGTCGATCGCCACCCCTCTCGACCGCCCCCGATAGTGGGAAGTGCTAAATTTTATTGTCTAAATTCCAAATAAATCATAAACCGAGGTGTAATGGTACATCGATTTTTGAAATATTTTAACGTCTAAAAGCAGTATACATTCAAATTTTTTTTTAGCGGGTTTTCAGCTGAAACTCTTTATTCGTTTTGTCTGGCACAGCGCCCCCGAAATTTTCAGTCTAGCCGATATTTCAGAATTTTTTGCCTTTAAATTTTTTATTTTTTGGCAAAGACTCTGAAATTTGTCAAATTATTTTCATTAAACCGTCACTAATCGGCGCCAGGAATTATTCCTCGTCGATCGCCACCCCTCTCGACCGCCCCCGATAGTGGGCAGTGATAAATTTTATTGTCTAAATTCCAAATAAATCATAAACCGAGGTGTAATGGTACATCGATTTTTGAAATATTTTAACGTCTAAAAGCAGTATACATTCAAATTTTTTTTTTAGCGGGTTTTCAGCTGAAACTCTTTATTCGTTTTGTCTGGCACAGCGCCCCCGAAATTTTCAGTCTAGCCGATATTTCAGAATTTTTTGCCTTTAAATTTTTTGTTTTTTGGCAAAGACTCTGAAATTTGTCAAATTATTTTCATTAAACCGTCACTAATCGGCGCCAGGAATTATTCCCCGTCGATCGCCACCCCTCTCGACCGCCCCCGATAGTGGGAAGTGCTAAATTTTATTGTCTAAATTCCAAATAAATCATAAACCGAGGTGTAATGGTACATCGATTTTTGAAATATTTTAACGTCTAAAAGCAGTATACATTCAAATTTTTTTTTAGCGGGTTTTCTGCTGAAACTCTTTATTCGTTTTGTCTGGCACAGCGCCCCCGAAATTTTCAGTCTAGCCGATATTTCAGAATTTTTTGCCTTTAAATTTTTTGTTTTTTGGCAAAGACTCTGAAATTTGTCAAATTATTTTCATTAAACCGTCACTAATCGGCGCCAGGAATTATTCCCCGTCGATCGCCACCCCTCTCGACCGCCCCCGATAGTGGGAAGTGCTAAATTTTATTGTCTAAATTCCAAATAAATCATAAACCGAGGTGTAATGGTACATCGATTTTTGAAATATTTTAACGTCTAAAAGCAGTATACATTAAAATTTTTTTTTAGCGGGTTTTCAGCTGAAACTCTTTATTCGTTTTGTCTGGCACACCGCCCCCGAAATTTTCAGTCTAGCCGATATTTCAGAATTTTTTGCCTTTAAATTTTTTATTTTTTGGCAAAGACTCTGAAATTTGTCAAATTATTTTCATTAAACCGTCACTAATCGGCGCCAGGAATTATTCCCCGTCGATCGCCACCCCTCTCGACCGCCCCCGATAGTGGGAAGTGCTAAATTTTATTGTCTAAATTCCAAATAAATCATAAACCGAGGTGTAATGGTACATCGATTTTTGAAATATTTTAACGTCTAAAAGCAGTATACATTCAAATTTTTTTTTAGCGGGTTTTCAGCTGAAACTCTTTATTCGTTTTGTCTGGCACAGCGCCCCCGAAATTTTCAGTCTAGCCGATATTTCAGAATTTTTTGCCTTTAAATTTTTTGTTTTTTGGCAAAGACTCTGAAATTTGTCAAATTATTTTCATTAAACCGTCACTAATCGGCGCCAGGAATTATTCCCCGTCGATCGCCACCCCTCTCGACCGCCCCCGATGGTGGGAAGTGCTAAATTTTATTGTCTAAATTCCAAATAAATCATAAACCGAGGTGTAATGGTACATCGATTTTTGAAATATTTTAACGTCTAAAAGCAGTATACATTCAAATTTTTTTTTTAGCGGGTTTTCATCTGAAACTCTTTATTCGTTTTGTCTCGCACAGCGCCCCCGAAATTTTCAGTCTAGCCGATATTTCAGAATTTTTTGCCTTTAAATTTTTTGTTTTTTGGCAAAGTCTCTGAAATTTGTCAAATTATTTTCATTAAACCGTCACTAATCGGCGCCAGGAATTATTCCCCGTCGATCGCCACCCCTCTCGACCGCCCCCGATAGTGGGAAGTGCTAAATTTTATTGTCTAAATTCCAAATAAATCATAAACCGAGGTGTAATGGTACATCGATTTTTGAAATATTTTAACGTCTAAAAGCAGTATACATTCAAATTTTTTTTTAGCGGGTTTTACAGCTGAAACTCTTTATTCGTTTTGTCTGGCACAGCGCCCCCGAAATTTTCAGTCTAGCCGATATTTCAGAATTTTTTGCCTTTAAATTTTTTGTTTTTTGGCAAAGACTCTGAAATTTGTCAAATTATTTTCATTAAACCGTCACTAATCGGCGCCAGGAATTATTCCCCGTCGATCGCCACCCCTCTCGACCGCCCCCGATGGTGGGAAGTGCTAAATTTTATTGTCTAAATTCCAAATAAATCATAAACCGAGGTGTAATGGTACATCGATTTTTGAAATATTTTAACGTCTAAAAGCAGTATACATTCAAATTTTTTTTTAGCGGGTTTTCAGCTGAAACTCTTTATTCGTTTTGTCTGGCACAGCGCCCCCGAAATTTTCAGTCTAGCCGATATTTCAGAATTTTTTGCCTTTAAATTTTTTATTTTTTGGCAAAGACTGAAATTTGTCAAATTATTTTCATTAAACCGTCACTAATCGGCGCCAGGAATTATTCCCCGTCGATCGCCACCCCTCTCGACCGCCCCCGATAGTGGGCAGTGATAAATTTTATTGTCTAAATTCCAAATAAATCATAAACCGAGGTGTAATGGTACATCGATTTTTGAAATATTTTAACATCTAAAAGCAGTATACATTCAAATTTTTTTTTTAGCGGGTTTTCAGCTGAAACTCTTTATTCGTTTTGTCTGGCACAGCGCCCCCGAAATTTTCAGTCTAGCCGATATTTCAGAATTTTTTGCCTTTAAATTTTTTGTTTTTTGGCAAAGACTCTGAAATTTGTCAAATTATTTTCATTAAACCGTCACTAATCGGCGCCAGGAATTATTCCCCGTCGATCGCCACCCCTCTCGACCGCCCCCGATAGTGGGCAGTGATAAATTTTATTGTCTAAATTCCAAATAAATCATAAACCGAGGTGTAATGGTACATCGATTTTTGAAATATTTTAACATCTAAAAGCAGTATACATTCAAATTTTTTTTTTAGCGGGTTTTCAGCTGAAACTCTTTATTCGTTTTGTCTGGCACAGCGCCCCCGAAATTTTCAGTCTAGCCGATATTTCAGAATTTTTTGCCTTTAAATTTTTTGTTTTTTGGCAAAGACTCTGAAATTTGTCAAATTATTTTCATTAAACCGTCACTAATCGGCGCCAGGAATTATTCCCCGTCGATCGCCACCCCTCTCGACCGCCCCCGATAGTGGGAAGTGCTAAATTTTATTGTCTAAATTCCAAATAAATCATAAACCGAGGTGTAATGGTACATCGATTTTTGAAATATTTTAACGTCTAAAAGCAGTATACATTCAAATTTTTTTTTTAGCGGGTTTTCAGCTGAAACTCTTTATTCGTTTTGTCTGGCACAGCGCCCCCGAAATTTTCAGTCTAGCCGATATTTCAGAATTTTTTGCCTTTAAATTTTTTGTTTTTTGGCAAAGACTCTGAAATTTGTCAAATTATTTTCATTAAACCGTCACTAATCGGCGCCAGGAATTATTCCCCGTCGATCGCCACCCCTCTCGACCGCCCCCGATATTGGGTAGTGATAAATTTTATTGTCTAAATTCCAAATAAATCATAAACCGAGGTGTAATGGTACATCGATTTTTGAAATATTTTAACGTCTAAAAGCAGTATACATTCAAATTTTTTTTTTAGCGGGTTTTCAGCTGAAACTCTTTATTCGTTTTGTCTGGCACAGCGCCCCCGAAATTTTCAGTCTAGCCGATATTTCAGAATTTTTTGCCTTTAAATTTTTTGTTTTTTGGCAAAGACTCTGAAATTTGTCAAATTATTTTCATTAAACCGTCACTAATCGGCGCCAGGAATTATTCCCCGTCGATCACCACCCCTCTCGACCGCCCCCGATAGTGGGCAGTGATAAATTTTATTGTCTAAATTCCAAATAAATCATAAACCGAGGTGTAATGGTACATCGATTTTTGAAATATTTTAACGTCTACAAGCAGTATACATTCAAATTTTTTTTTTAGCGGGTTTTCAGCTGAAACTCTTTATTCGTTTTGTCTGGCACAGCGCCCCCGAAATTTTCAGTCTAGCCGATATTTCAGAATTTTTTGCCTTTAAATTTTTTGTTTTTTGGCAAAGGCTCTGAAATTTGTCAAATTATTTTCATTAAACCGTCACTAATCGGCGCCAGGAATTATTCCCCGTCGATCGCCACCCCTCTCGACCGCCCCCGATAGTGGGAAGTGCTAAATTTTATTGTCTAAATTCCAAATAAATCATAAACCGAGGTGTAATGGTACATCGATTTTTGAAATATTTTAACGTCTAAAAGCAGTATACATTCAAATTTTTTTTTAGCGGGTTTTACAGCTGAAACTCTTTATTCGTTTTGTCTGGCACAGCGCCCCCGAAATTTTCAGTCTAGCCGATATTTCAGAATTTTTTGCCTTTAAATTTTTTGTTTTTTGGCAAAGACTCTGAAATTTGTCAAATTATTTTCATTAAACCGTCACTAATCGGCGCCAGGAATTATTCCCCGTCGATCGCCACCCCTCTCGACCGCCCCCGATGGTGGGAAGTGCTAAATTTTATTGTCTAAATTCCAAATAAATCATAAACCGAGGTGTAATGGTACATCGATTTTTGAAATATTTTAACGTCTAAAAGCAGTATACATTCAAATTTTTTTTTTAGCGGGTTTTCAGCTGAAACTCTTTATTCGTTTTGTCTGGCACAGCGCCCCCGAAATTTTCAGTCTAGCCGATATTTCAGAATTTTTTGCCTTTAAATTTTTTATTTTTTGGCAAAGATTCTGAAATTTGTCAAATTATTTTCATTAAACCGTCACTAATCGGCGCCAGGAATTATTCCCCGTCGATCGCCACCCCTCTCGACCGCCCCCGATAGTGGGCAGTGATAAATTTTATTGTCTAAATTCCAAATAAATCATAAACCGAGGTGTAATGGTACATCGATTTTTGAAATATTTTAACATCTAAAAGCAGTATACATTCAAATTTTTTTTTTAGCGGGTTTTCAGCTGAAACTCTTTATTCGTTTTGTCTGGCACAGCGCCCCCGAAATTTTCAGTCTAGCCGATATTTCAGAATTTTTTGCCTTTAAATTTTTTGTTTTTTGGCAAAGACTCTGAAATTTGTCAAATTATTTTCATTAAACCGTCACTAATCGGCGCCAGGAATTATTCCCCGTCGATCGCCACCCCTCTCGACCGCCCCCGATAGTGGGAAGTGCTAAATTTTATTGTCTAAATTCCAAATAAATCATAAACCGAGGTGTAATGGTACATCGATTTTTGAAATATTTTAACGTCTAAAAGCAGTATACATTCAAATTTTTTTTTTAGCGGGTTTTCAGCTGAAACTCTTTATTCGTTTTGTCTGGCACAGCGCCCCCGAAATTTTCAGTCTAGCCGATATTTCAGAATTTTTTGCCTTTAAATTTTTTATTTTTTGGCAAAGACTCTGAAATTTGTCAAATTATTTTCATTAAACCGTCACTAATCGGCGCCAGGAATTATTCCCCGTCGATCGCCACCCCTCTCGACCGCCCCCGATAGTGGGCAGTGATAAATTTTATTGTCTAAATTCCAAATAAATCATAAACCGAGGTGTAATGGTACATCGATTTTTGAAATATTTTAACATCTAAAAGCAGTATACATTCAAATTTTTTTTTTAGCGGGTTTTCAGCTGAAACTCTTTATTCGTTTTGTCTGGCACAGCGCCCCCGAAATTTTCAGTCTAGCCGATATTTCAGAATTTTTTGCCTTTAAATTTTTTGTTTTTTGGCAAAGACTCTGAAATTTGTCAAATTATTTTCATTAAACCGTCACTAATCGGCGCCAGGAATTATTCCCCGTCGATCGCCACCCCTCTCGACCGCCCCCGATAGTGGGAAGTGCTAAATTTTATTGTCTAAATTCCAAATAAATCATAAACCGAGGTGTAATGGTACATCGATTTTTGAAATATTTTAACGTCTAAAAGCAGTATACATTCAAATTTTTTTTTTAGCGGGTTTTCAGCTGAAACTCTTTATTCGTTTTGTCTGGCACAGCGCCCCCGAAATTTTCAGTCTAGCCGATATTTCAGAATTTTTTGCCTTTAAATTTTTTGTTTTTTGGCAAAGACTCTGAAATTTGTCAAATTATTTTCATTAAACCGTCACTAATCGGCGCCAGGAATTATTCCCCGTCGATCGCCACCCCTCTCGACCGCCCCCGATAGTGGGAAGTGCTAAATTTTATTGTCTAAATTCCAAATAAATCATAAACCGAGGTGTAATGGTACATCGATTTTTGAAATATTTTAACGTCTAAAAGCAGTATACATTCAAATTTTTTTTTAGCGGGTTTTACAGCTGAAACTCTTTATTCGTTTTGTCTGACACAGCGCCCCCGAAATTTTCAGTCTAGCCGATATTTCAGAATTTTTTGCCTTTAAATTTTTTGTTTTTTGGCAAAGACTCTGAAATTTGTCAAATTATTTTCATTAAACCGTCACTAATCGGCGCCAGGAATTATTCCCCGTCGATCGCCACCCCTCTCGACCGCCCCCGATAGTGGGAAGTGCTAAATTTTATTGTCTAAATTCCAAATAAATCATAAACCGAGGTGTAATGGTACATCGATTTTTGAAATATTTTAACGTCTAAAAGCAGTATACATTCAAATTTTTTTTTTAGCGGGTTTTCAGCTGAAACTCTTTATTCGTTTTGTCTGGCACAGCGCCCCCGAAATTTTCAGTCTAGCCGATATTTCAGAATTTTTTGCCTTTAAATTTTTTATTTTTTGGCAAAGACTCTGAAATTTGTCAAATTATTTTCATTAAACCGTCACTAATCGGCGCCAGGAATTATTCCCCGTCGATCGCCACCCCTCTCGACCGCCCCCGATAGTGGGCAGTGATAAATTTTATTGTCTAAATTCCAAATAAATCATAAACCGAGGTGTAATGGTACATCGATTTTTGAAATATTTTAACATCTAAAAGCAGTATACATTCAAATTTTTTTTTTAGCGGGTTTTCAGCTGAAACTCTTTATTCGTTTTGTCTGGCACAGCGCCCCCGAAATTTTCAGTCTAGCCGATATTTCAGAATTTTTTGCCTTTAAATTTTTTGTTTTTTGGCAAAGACTCTGAAATTTGTCAAATTATTTTCATTAAACCGTCACTAATCGGCGCCAGGAATTATTCCCCGTCGATCGCCACCCCTCTCGACCGCCCCCGATAGTGGGAAGTGCTAAATTTTATTGTCTAAATTCCAAATAAATCATAAACCGAGGTGTAATGGTACATCGATTTTTGAAATATTTTAACGTCTAAAAGCAGTATACATTCAAATTTTTTTTTTAGCGGGTTTTCAGCTGAAACTCTTTATTCGTTTTGTCTGGCACAGCGCCCCCGAAATTTTCAGTCTAGCCGATATTTCAGAATTTTTTGCCTTTAAATTTTTTATTTTTTGGCAAAGACTCTGAAATTTGTCAAATTATTTTCATTAAACCGTCACTAATCGGCGCCAGGAATTATTCCCCGTCGATCGCCACCCCTCTCGACCGCCCCCGATAGTGGGCAGTGATAAATTTTATTGTCTAAATTCCAAATAAATCATAAACCGAGGTGTAATGGTACATCGATTTTTGAAATATTTTAACATCTAAAAGCAGTATACATTCAAATTTTTTTTTTAGCGGGTTTTCAGCTGAAACTCTTTATTCGTTTTGTCTGGCACAGCGCCCCCGAAATTTTCAGTCTAGCCGATATTTCAGAATTTTTTGCCTTTAAATTTTTTGTTTTTTGGCAAAGACTCTGAAATTTGTCAAATTATTTTCATTAAACCGTCACTAATCGGCGCCAGGAATTATTCCCCGTCGATCGCCACCCCTCTCGACCGCCCCCGATAGTGGGAAGTGCTAAATTTTATTGTCTAAATTCCAAATAAATCATAAACCGAGGTGTAATGGTACATCGATTTTTGAAATATTTTAACGTCTAAAAGCAGTATACATTCAAATTTTTTTTTTAGCGGGTTTTCAGCTGAAACTCTTTATTCGTTTTGTCTGGCACAGCGCCCCCGAAATTTTCAGTCTAGCCGATATTTCAGAATTTTTTGCCTTTAAATTTTTTGTTTTTTGGCAAAGACTCTGAAATTTGTCAAATTATTTTCATTAAACCGTCACTAATCGGCGCCAGGAATTATTCCCCGTCGATCGCCACCCCTCTCGACCGCCCCCGATATTGGGCAGTGATAAATTTTATTGTCTAAATTCCAAATAAATCATAAACCGAGGTGTAATGGTACATCGATTTTTGAAATATTTTAACGTCTAAAAGCAGTATACATTCAAATTTTTTTTTTAGCGGGTTTTCAGCTGAAACTCTTTATTCGTTTTGTCTGGCACAGCGCCCCCGAAATTTTCAGTCTAGCCGATATTTCAGAATTTTTTGCCTTTAAATTTTTTGTTTTTTGGCAAAGACTCTGAAATTTGTCAAATTATTTTCATTAAACCGTCACTAATCGGCGCCAGGAATTATTCCCCGTCGATCGCCACCCCTCTCGACCGCCCCCGATAGTGGGAAGTGCTAAATTTTATTGTCTAAATTCCAAATAAATCATAAACCGAGGTGTAATGGTACATCGATTTTTGAAATATTTTAACGTCTAAAAGCAGTATACATTCAAATTTTTTTTTTAGCGGGTTTTCAGCTGAAACTCTTTATTCGTTTTGTCTGGCACAGCGCCCCCGAAATTTTCAGTCTAGCCGATATTTCAGAATTTTTTGCCTTTAAATTTTTTGTTTTTTGGCAAAGACTCTGAAATTTGTCAAATTATTTTCATTAAACCGTCACTAATCGGCGCCAGGAATTATTCCCCGTCGATCGCCACCCCTCTCGACCGCCCCCGATATTGGGCAGTGATAAATTTTATTGTCTAAATTCCAAATAAATCATAAACCGAGGTGTAATGGTACATCGATTTTTGAAATATTTTAACGTCTAAAAGCAGTATACATTCAAATTTTTTTTTTAGCGGGTTTTCAGCTGAAACTCTTTATTCGTTTTGTCTGGCACAGCGCCCCCGAAATTTTCAGTCTAGCCGATATTTCAGAATTTTTTGCCTTTAAATTTTTTGTTTTTTGGCAAAGACTCTGAAATTTGTCAAATTATTTTCATTAAACCGTCACTAATCGGCGCCAGGAATTATTCCCCGTCGATCGCCACCCCTCTCGACCGCCCCCGATAGTGGGCAGTGATAAATTTTATTGTCTAAATTCCAAATAAATCATAAACCGAGGTGTAATGGTACATCGATTTTTGAAATATTTTAACGTCTAAAAGCAGTATACATTCAAATTTTTTTTTTAGCGGGTTTTCAGCTGAAACTCTTTATTCGTTTTGTCTGGCACAGCGCCCCCGAAATTTTCAGTCTAGCCGATATTTCAGAATTTTTTGCCTTTAAATTTTTTGTTTTTTGGCAAAGGCTCTGAAATTTGTCAAATTATTTTCATTAAACCGTCACTAATCGGCGCCAGGAATTATTCCCCGTCGATCGCCACCCCTCTCGACCGCCCCCGATAGTGGGAAGTGCTAAATTTTATTGTCTAAATTCCAAATAAATCATAAACCGAGGTGTAATGGTACATCGATTTTTGAAATATTTTAACGTCTAAAAGCAGTATACATTCAAATTTTTTTTTAGCGGGTTTTACAGCTGAAACTCTTTATTCGTTTTGTCTGGCACAGCGCCCCCGAAATTTTCAGTCTAGCCGATATTTCAGAATTTTTTGCCTTTAAATTTTTTGTTTTTTGGCAAAGACTCTGAAATTTGTCAAATTATTTTCATTAAACCGTCACTAATCGGCGCCAGGAATTATTCCCCGTCGATCGCCACCCCTCTCGACCGCCCCCGATAGTGGGAAGTGCTAAATTTTATTGTCTAAATTCCAAATAAATCATAAACCGAGGTGTAATGGTACATCGATTTTTGAAATATTTTAACGTCTAAAAGCAGTATACATTCAAATTTTTTTTTTAGCGGGTTTTCAGCTGAAACTCTTTATTCGTTTTGTCTGGCACAGCGCCCCCGAAATTTTCAGTCTAGCCGATATTTCAGAATTTTTTGCCTTTAAATTTTTTGTTTTTTGGCAAAGACTCTGAAATTTGTCAAATTATTTTCATTAAACCGTCACTAATCGGCGCCAGGAATTATTCCCCGTCGATCGCCACCCCTCTCGACCGCCCCCGATATTGGGCAGTGATAAATTTTATTGTCTAAATTCCAAATAAATCATAAACCGAGGTGTAATGGTACATCGATTTTTGAAATATTTTAACGTCTAAAAGCAGTATACATTCAAATTTTTTTTTTAGCGTGTTTTCAGCTGAAACTCTTTATTCGTTTTGTCTGGCACAGCGCCCCCGAAATTTTCAGTCTAGCCGATATTTCAGAATTTTTTGCCTTTAAATTTTTTGTTTTTTGGCAAAGACTCTGAAATTTGTCAAATTATTTTCATTAAACCGTCACTAATCGGCGCCAGGAATTATTCCCCGTCGATCGCCACCCCTCTCGACCGCCCCCGATAGTGGGCAGTGATAAATTTTATTGTCTAAATTCCAAATAAATCATAAACCGAGGTGTAATGGTACATCGATTTTTGAAATATTTTAACGTCTAAAAGCAGTATACATTCAAATTTTTTTTTAGCGGGTTTTACAGCTGAAACTCTTTATTCGTTTTGTCTGGCACAGCGCCCCCGAAATTTTCAGTCTAGCCGATATTTCAGAATTTTTTGCCTTTAAATTTTTTGTTTTTTGGCAAAGACTCTGAAATTTGTCAAATTATTTTCATTAAACCGTCACTAATCGGCGCCAGGAATTATTCCCCGTCGATCGCCACCCCTCTCGACCGCCCCCGATAGTGGGAAGTGCTAAATTTTATTGTCTAAATTCCAAATAAATCATAAACCGAGGTGTAATGGTACATCGATTTTTGAAATATTTTAACGTCTAAAAGCAGTATACATTCAAATTTTTTTTTTAGCGGGTTTTCAGCTGAAACTCTTTATTCGTTTTGTCTGGCACAGCGCCCCCGAAATTTTCAGTCTAGCCGATATTTCAGAATTTTTTGCCTTTAAATTTTTTATTTTTTGGCAAAGACTCTGAAATTTGTCAAATTATTTTCATTAAACCGTCACTAATCGGCGCCAGGAATTATTCCCCGTCGATCGCCACCCCTCTCGACCGCCCCCGATAGTGGGCAGTGATAAATTTTATTGTCTAAATTCCAAATAAATCATAAACCGAGGTGTAATGGTACATCGATTTTTGAAATATTTTAACATCTAAAAGCAGTATACATTCAAATTTTTTTTTTAGCGGGTTTTCAGCTGAAACTCTTTATTCGTTTTGTCTGGCACAGCGCCCCCGAAATTTTCAGTCTAGCCGATATTTCAGAATTTTTTGCCTTTAAATTTTTTGTTTTTTGGCAAAGACTCTGAAATTTGTCAAATTATTTTCATTAAACCGTCACTAATCGGCGCCAGGAATTATTCCCCGTCGATCGCCACCCCTCTCGACCGCCCCCGATAGTGGGAAGTGCTAAATTTTATTGTCTAAATTCCAAATAAATCATAAACCGAGGTGTAATGGTACATCGATTTTTGAAATATTTTAACGTCTAAAAGCAGTATACATTCAAATTTTTTTTTTAGCGGGTTTTCTGCTGAAACTCTTTATTCGTTTTGTCTGGCACAGCGCCCCCGAAATTTTCAGTCTAGCCGATATTTCAGAATTTTTTGCCTTTAAATTTTTTGTTTTTTGGCAAAGACTCTGAAATTTGTCAAATTATTTTCATTAAACCGTCACTAATCGGCGCCAGGAATTATTCCCCGTCGATCGCCACCCCTCTCGACCGCCCCCGATAGTGGGAAGTGCTAAATTTTATTGTCTAAATTCCAAATAAATCATAAACCGAGGTGTAATGGTACATCGATTTTTGAAATATTTTAACGTCTAAAAGCAGTATACATTAAAATTTTTTTTTAGCGGGTTTTCAGCTGAAACTCTTTATTCGTTTTGTCTGGCACAGCGCCCCCGAAATTTTCAGTCTAGCCGATATTTCAGAATTTTTTGCCTTTAAATTTTTTATTTTTTGGCAAAGACTCTGAAATTTGTCAAATTATTTTCATTAAACCGTCACTAATCGGCGCCAGGAATTATTCCCCGTCGATCGCCACCCCTCTCGACCGCCCCCGATAGTGGGAAGTGCTAAATTTTATTGTCTAAATTCCAAATAAATCATAAACCGAGGTGTAATGGTACATCGATTTTTGAAATATTTTAACGTCTAAAAGCAGTATACATTCAAATTTTTTTTTAGCGGGTTTTCAGCTGAAACTCTTTATTCGTTTTGTCTGGCACAGCGCCCCCGAAATTTTCAGTCTAGCCGATATTTCAGAATTTTTTGCCTTTAAATTTTTTGTTTTTTGGCAAAGACTCTGAAATTTGTCAAATTATTTTCATTAAACCGTCACTAATCGGCGCCAGGAATTATTCCCCGTCGATCGCCACCCCTCTCGACCGCCCCCGATGGTGGGAAGTGCTAAATTTTATTGTCTAAATTCCAAATAAATCATAAACCGAGGTGTAATGGTACATCGATTTTTGAAATATTTTAACGTCTAAAAGCAGTATACATTCAAATTTTTTTTTTAGCGGGTTTTCATCTGAAACTCTTTATTCGTTTTGTCTGGCACAGCGCCCCCGAAATTTTCAGTCTAGCCGATATTTCAGAATTTTTTGCCTTTAAATTTTTTGTTTTTTGGCAAAGGCTCTGAAATTTGTCAAATTATTTTCATTAAACCGTCACTAATCGGCGCCAGGAATTATTCCCCGTCGATCGCCACCCCTCTCGACCGCCCCCGATAGTGGGAAGTGCTAAATTTTATTGTCTAAATTCCAAATAAATCATAAACCGAGGTGTAATGGTACATCGATTTTTGAAATATTTTAACGTCTAAAAGCAGTATACATTCAAATTTTTTTTTAGCGGGTTTTACAGCTGAAACTCTTTATTCGTTTTGTCTGGCACAGCGCCCCCGAAATTTTCAGTCTAGCCGATATTTCAGAATTTTTTGCCTTTAAATTTTTTGTTTTTTGGCAAAGACTCTGAAATTTGTCAAATTATTTTCATTAAACCGTCACTAATCGGCGCCAGGAATTATTCCCCGTCGATCGCCACCCCTCTCGACCGCCCCCGATGGTGGGAAGTGCTAAATTTTATTGTCTAAATTCCAAATAAATCATAAACCGAGGTGTAATGGTACATCGATTTTTGAAATATTTTAACGTCTAAAAGCAGTATACATTCAAATTTTTTTTTTAGCGGGTTTTCAGCTGAAACTCTTTATTCGTTTTGTCTGGCACAGCGCCCCCGAAATTTTCAGTCTAGCCGATATTTCAGAATTTTTTGCCTTTAAATTTTTTATTTTTTGGCAAAGATTCTGAAATTTGTCAAATTATTTTCATTAAACCGTCACTAATCGGCGCCAGGAATTATTCCCCGTCGATCGCCACCCCTCTCGACCGCCCCCGATAGTGGGCAGTGATAAATTTTATTGTCTAAATTCCAAATAAATCATAAACCGAGGTGTAATGGTACATCGATTTTTGAAATATTTTAACATCTAAAAGCAGTATACATTCAAATTTTTTTTTTAGCGGGTTTTCAGCTGAAACTCTTTATTCGTTTTGTCTGGCACAGCGCCCCCGAAATTTTCAGTCTAGCCGATATTTCAGAATTTTTTGCCTTTAAATTTTTTGTTTTTTGGCAAAGACTCTGAAATTTGTCAAATTATTTTCATTAAACCGTCACTAATCGGCGCCAGGAATTATTCCCCGTCGATCGCCACCCCTCTCGACCGCCCCCGATAGTGGGAAGTGCTAAATTTTATTGTCTAAATTCCAAATAAATCATAAACCGAGGTGTAATGGTACATCGATTTTTGAAATATTTTAACGTCTAAAAGCAGTATACATTCAAATTTTTTTTTTAGCGGGTTTTCAGCTGAAACTCTTTATTCGTTTTGTCTGGCACAGCGCCCCCGAAATTTTCAGTCTAGCCGATATTTCAGAATTTTTTGCCTTTAAATTTTTTATTTTTTGGCAAAGACTCTGAAATTTGTCAAATTATTTTCATTAAACCGTCACTAATCGGCGCCAGGAATTATTCCCCGTCGATCGCCACCCCTCTCGACCGCCCCCGATAGTGGGCAGTGATAAATTTTATTGTCTAAATTCCAAATAAATCATAAACCGAGGTGTAATGGTACATCGATTTTTGAAATATTTTAACATCTAAAAGCAGTATACATTCAAATTTTTTTTTTAGCGGGTTTTCAGCTGAAACTCTTTATTCGTTTTGTCTGGCACAGCGCCCCCGAAATTTTCAGTCTAGCCGATATTTCAGAATTTTTTGCCTTTAAATTTTTTGTTTTTTGGCAAAGACTCTGAAATTTGTCAAATTATTTTCATTAAACCGTCACTAATCGGCGCCAGGAATTATTCCCCGTCGATCGCCACCCCTCTCGACCGCCCCCGATAGTGGGAAGTGCTAAATTTTATTGTCTAAATTCCAAATAAATCATAAACCGAGGTGTAATGGTACATCGATTTTTGAAATATTTTAACGTCTAAAAGCAGTATACATTCAAATTTTTTTTTTAGCGGGTTTTCAGCTGAAACTCTTTATTCGTTTTGTCTGGCACAGCGCCCCCGAAATTTTCAGTCTAGCCGATATTTCAGAATTTTTTGCCTTTAAATTTTTTGTTTTTTGGCAAAGGCTCTGAAATTTGTCAAATTATTTTCATTAAACCGTCACTAATCGGCGCCAGGAATTATTCCCCGTCGATCGCCACCCCTCTCGACCGCCCCCGATAGTGGGAAGTGCTAAATTTTATTGTCTAAATTCCAAATAAATCATAAACCGAGGTGTAATGGTACATCGATTTTTGAAATATTTTAACGTCTAAAAGCAGTATACATTCAAATTTTTTTTTAGCGGGTTTTACAGCTGAAACTCTTTATTCGTTTTGTCTGACACAGCGCCCCCGAAATTTTCAGTCTAGCCGATATTTCAGAATTTTTTGCCTTTAAATTTTTTGTTTTTTGGCAAAGACTCTGAAATTTGTCAAATTATTTTCATTAAACCGTCACTAATCGGCGCCAGGAATTATTCCCCGTCGATCGCCACCCCTCTCGACCGCCCCCGATAGTGGGAAGTGCTAAATTTTATTGTCTAAATTCCAAATAAATCATAAACCGAGGTGTAATGGTACATCGATTTTTGAAATATTTTAACGTCTAAAAGCAGTATACATTCAAATTTTTTTTTTAGCGGGTTTTCAGCTGAAACTCTTTATTCGTTTTGTCTGGCACAGCGCCCCCGAAATTTTCAGTCTAGCCGATATTTCAGAATTTTTTGCCTTTAAATTTTTTATTTTTTGGCAAAGACTCTGAAATTTGTCAAATTATTTTCATTAAACCGTCACTAATCGGCGCCAGGAATTATTCCCCGTCGATCGCCACCCCTCTCGACCGCCCCCGATAGTGGGCAGTGATAAATTTTATTGTCTAAATTCCAAATAAATCATAAACCGAGGTGTAATGGTACATCGATTTTTGAAATATTTTAACATCTAAAAGCAGTATACATTCAAATTTTTTTTTTAGCGGGTTTTCAGCTGAAACTCTTTATTCGTTTTGTCTGGCACAGCGCCCCCGAAATTTTCAGTCTAGCCGATATTTCAGAATTTTTTGCCTTTAAATTTTTTGTTTTTTGGCAAAGACTCTGAAATTTGTCAAATTATTTTCATTAAACCGTCACTAATCGGCGCCAGGAATTATTCCCCGTCGATCGCCACCCCTCTCGACCGCCCCCGATAGTGGGAAGTGCTAAATTTTATTGTCTAAATTCCAAATAAATCATAAACCGAGGTGTAATGGTACATCGATTTTTGAAATATTTTAACGTCTAAAAGCAGTATACATTCAAATTTTTTTTTTAGCGGGTTTTCAGCTGCAACTCTTTATTCGTTTTGTCTGGCACAGCGCCCCCGAAATTTTCAGTCTAGCCGATATTTCAGAATTTTTTGCCTTTAAATTTTTTATTTTTTGGCAAAGACTCTGAAATTTGTCAAATTATTTTCATTAAACCGTCACTAATCGGCGCCAGGAATTATTCCCCGTCGATCGCCACCCCTCTCGACCGCCCCCGATAGTGGGCAGTGATAAATTTTATTGTCTAAATTCCAAATAAATCATAAACCGAGGTGTAATGGTACATCGATTTTTGAAATATTTTAACATCTAAAAGCAGTATACATTCAAATTTTTTTTTTAGCGGGTTTTCAGCTGAAACTCTTTATTCGTTTTGTCTGGCACAGCGCCCCCGAAATTTTCAGTCTAGCCGATATTTCAGAATTTTTTGCCTTTAAATTTTTTGTTTTTTGGCAAAGACTCTGAAATTTGTCAAATTATTTTCATTAAACCGTCACTAATCGGCGCCAGGAATTATTCCCCGTCGATCGCCACCCCTCTCGACCGCCCCCGATAGTGGGAAGTGCTAAATTTTATTGTCTAAATTCCAAATAAATCATAAACCGAGGTGTAATGGTACATCGATTTTTGAAATATTTTAACGTCTAAAAGCAGTATACATTCAAATTTTTTTTTTAGCGGGTTTTCAGCTGAAACTCTTTATTCGTTTTGTCTGGCACAGCGCCCCCGAAATTTTCAGTCTAGCCGATATTTCAGAATTTTTTGCCTTTAAATTTTTTGTTTTTTGGCAAAGACTCTGAAATTTGTCAAATTATTTTCATTAAACCGTCACTAATCGGCGCCAGGAATTATTCCCCGTCGATCGCCACCCCTCTCGACCGCCCCCGATAGTGGGCAGTGATAAATTTTATTGTCTAAATTCCAAATAAATCATAAACCGAGGTGTAATGGTACATCGATTTTTGAAATATTTTAACGTCTAAAAGCAGTATACATTCAAATTTTTTTTTTAGCGGGTTTTCAGCTGAAACTCTTTATTCGTTTTGTCTGGCACAGCGCCCCCGAAATTTTCAGTCTAGCCGATATTTCAGAATTTTTTGCCTTTAAATTTTTTGTTTTTTGGCAAAGACTCTGAAATTTGTCAAATTATTTTCATTAAACCGTCACTAATCGGCGCCAGGAATTATTCCCCGTCGATCGCCACCCCTCTCGACCGCCCCCGATAGTGGGAAGTGCTAAATTTTATTGTCTAAATTCCAAATAAATCATAAACCGAGGTGTAATGGTACATCGATTTTTGAAATATTTTAACGTCTAAAAGCAGTATACATTCAAATTTTTTTTTTAGCGGGTTTTCAGCTGAAACTCTTTATTCGTTTTGTCTGGCACAGCGCCCCCGAAATTTTCAGTCTAGCCGATATTTCAGAATTTTTTGCCTTTAAATTTTTTGTTTTTTGGCAAAGACTCTGAAATTTGTCAAATTATTTTCATTAAACCGTCACTAATCGGCGCCAGGAATTATTCCCCGTCGATCGCCACCCCTCTCGACCGCCCCCGATAGTGGGCAGTGATAAATTTTATTGTCTAAATTCCAAATAAATCATAAACCGAGGTGTAATGGTACATCGATTTTTGAAATATTTTAACATCTAAAAGCAGTATACATTCAAATTTTTTTTTTAGCGGGTTTTCAGCTGAAACTCTTTATTCGTTTTGTCTGGCACAGCGCCCCCGAAATTTTCAGTCTAGCCGATATTTCAGAATTTTTTGCCTTTAAATTTTTTGTTTTTTGGCAAAGACTCTGAAATTTGTCAAATTATTTTCATTAAACCGTCACTAATCGGCGCCAGGAATTATTCCCCGTCGATCGCCACCCCTCTCGACCGCCCCCGATAGTGGGAAGTGCTAAATTTTATTGTCTAAATTCCAAATAAATCATAAACCGAGGTGTAATGGTACATCGATTTTTGAAATATTTTAACGTCTAAAAGCAGTATACATTCAAATTTTTTTTTTAGCGGGTTTTCAGCTGAAACTCTTTATTCGTTTTGTCTGGCACAGCGCCCCCGAAATTTTCAGTCTAGCCGATATTTCAGAATTTTTTGCCTTTAAATTTTTTGTTTTTTGGCAAAGACTCTGAAATTTGTCAAATTATTTTCATTAAACCGTCACTAATCGGCGCCAGGAATTATTCCCCGTCGATCGCCACCCCTCTCGACCGCCCCCGATAGTGGGCAGTGATAAATTTTATTGTCTAAATTCCAAATAAATCATAAACCGAGGTGTAATGGTACATCGATTTTTGAAATATTTTAACGTCTAAAAGCAGTATACATTCAAATTTTTTTTTTAGCGGGTTTTCAGCTGAAACTCTTTATTCGTTTTGTCTGGCACAGCGCCCCCGAAATTTTCAGTCTAGCCGATATTTCAGAATTTTTTGCCTTTAAATTTTTTGTTTTTTGGCAAAGACTCTGAAATTTGTCAAATTATTTTCATTAAACCGTCACTAATCGGCGCCAGGAATTATTCCCCGTCGATCGCCACCCCTCTCGACCGCCCCCGATAGTGGGAAGTGCTAAATTTTATTGTCTAAATTCCAAATAAATCATAAACCGAGGTGTAATGGTACATCGATTTTTGAAATATTTTAACGTCTAAAAGCAGTATACATTCAAATTTTTTTTTTAGCGGGTTTTCAGCTGAAACTCTTTATTCGTTTTGTCTGGCACAGCGCCCCCGAAATTTTCAGTCTAGCCGATATTTCAGAATTTTTTGCCTTTAAATTTTTTGTTTTTTGGCAAAGACTCTGAAATTTGTCAAATTATTTTCATTAAACCGTCACTAATCGGCGCCAGGAATTATTCCCCGTCGATCGCCACCCCTCTCGACCGCCCCCGATAGTGGGCAGTGATAAATTTTATTGTCTAAATTCCAAATAAATCATAAACCGAGGTGTAATGGTACATCGATTTTTGAAATATTTTAACGTCTAAAAGCAGTATACATTCAAATTTTTTTTTTAGCGGGTTTTCAGCTGAAACTCTTTATTCGTTTTGTCTGGCACAGCGCCCCCGAAATTTTCAGTCTAGCCGATATTTCAGAATTTTTTGCCTTTAAATTTTTTGTTTTTTGGCAAAGACTCTGAAATTTGTCAAATTATTTTCATTAAACCGTCACTAATCGGCGCCAGGAATTATTCCCCGTCGATCGCCACCCCTCTCGACCGCCCCCGATGGTGGGAAGTGCTAAATTTTATTGTCTAAATTCCAAATAAATCATAAACCGAGGTGTAATGGTACATCGATTTTTGAAATATTTTAACGTCTAAAAGCAGTATACATTCAAATTTTTTTTTTAGCGGGTTTTCAGCTGAAACTCTTTATTCGTTTTGTCTGGCACAGCGCCCCCGAAATTTTCAGTCTAGCCGATATTTCAGAATTTTTTGCCTTTAAATTTTTTGTTTTTTGGCAAAGACTGAAATTTGTCAAATTATTTTCATTAAACCGTCACTAATCGGCGCCAGGAATTATTCCCCGTCGATCGCCACCCCTCTCGACCGCCCCCGATATTGGGCAGTGATAAATTTTATTGTCTAAATTCCAAATAAATCATAAACCGAGGTGTAATGGTACATCGATTTTTGAAATATTTTAACGTCTAAAAGCAGTATACATTCAAATTTTTTTTTTAGCGGGTTTTCAGCTGAAACTCTTTATTCGTTTTGTCTGGCACAGCGCCCCCGAAATTTTCAGTCTAGCCGATATTTCAGAATTTTTTGCCTTTAAATTTTTTGTTTTTTGGCAAAGACTCTGAAATTTGTCAAATTATTTTCATTAAACCGTCACTAATCGGCGCCAGGAATTATTCCCCGTCGATCGCCACCCCTCTCGACCGCCCCCGATAGTGGGCAGTGATAAATTTTATTGTCTAAATTCCAAATAAATCATAAACCGAGGTGTAATGGTACATCGATTTTTGAAATATTTTAACGTCTAAAAGCAGTATACATTCAAATTTTTTTTTTAGCGGGTTTTCAGCTGAAACTCTTTATTCGTTTTGTCTGGCACAGCGCCCCCGAAATTTTCAGTCTAGCCGATATTTCAGAATTTTTTGCCTTTAAATTTTTTGTTTTTTGGCAAAGGCTCTGAAATTTGTCAAATTATTTTCATTAAACCGTCACTAATCGGCGCCAGGAATTATTCCCCGTCGATCGCCACCCCTCTCGACCGCCCCCGATAGTGGGAAGTGCTAAATTTTATTGTCTAAATTCCAAATAAATCATAAACCGAGGTGTAATGGTACATCGATTTTTGAAATATTTTAACGTCTAAAAGCAGTATACATTCAAATTTTTTTTTAGCGGGTTTTACAGCTGAAACTCTTTATTCGTTTTGTCTGGCACAGCGCCCCCGAAATTTTCAGTCTAGCCGATATTTCAGAATTTTTTGCCTTTAAATTTTTTGTTTTTTGGCAAAGACTCTGAAATTTGTCAAATTATTTTCATTAAACCGTCACTAATCGGCGCCAGGAATTATTCCCCGTCGATCGCCACCCCTCTCGACCGCCCCCGATAGTGGGCAGTGATAAATTTTATTGTCTAAATTCCAAATAAATCATAAACCGAGGTGTAATGGTACATCGATTTTTGAAATATTTTAACGTCTAAAAGCAGTATACATTCAAATTTTTTTTTTAGCGGGTTTTCAGCTGAAACTCTTTATTCGTTTTGTCTGGCACAGCGCCCCCGAAATTTTCAGTCTAGCCGATATTTCAGAATTTTTTGCCTTTAAATTTTTTGTTTTTTGGCAAAGGCTCTGAAATTTGTCAAATTATTTTCATTAAACCGTCACTAATCGGCGCCAGGAATTATTCCCCGTCGATCGCCACCCCTCTCGACCGCCCCCGATAGTGGGAAGTGCTAAATTTTATTGTCTAAATTCCAAATAAATCATAAACCGAGGTGTAATGGTACATCGATTTTTGAAATATTTTAACGTCTAAAAGCAGTATACATTCAAATTTTTTTTTAGCGGGTTTTACAGCTGAAACTCTTTATTCGTTTTGTCTGGCACAGCGCCCCCGAAATTTTCAGTCTAGCCGATATTTCAGAATTTTTTGCCTTTAAATTTTTTGTTTTTTGGCAAAGACTCTGAAATTTGTCAAATTATTTTCATTAAACCGTCACTAATCGGCGCCAGGAATTATTCCCCGTCGATCGCCACCCCTCTCGACCGCCCCCGATAGTGGGAAGTGCTAAATTTTATTGTCTAAATTCCAAATAAATCATAAACCGAGGTGTAATGGTACATCGATTTTTGAAATATTTTAACGTCTAAAAGCAGTATACATTCAAATTTTTTTTTTAGCGGGTTTTCAGCTGAAACTCTTTATTCGTTTTGTCTGGCACAGCGCCCCCGAAATTTTCAGTCTAGCCGATATTTCAGAATTTTTTGCCTTTAAATTTTTTATTTTTTGGCAAAGACTCTGAAATTTGTCAAATTATTTTCATTAAACCGTCACTAATCGGCGCCAGGAATTATTCCCCGTCGATCGCCACCCCTCTCGACCGCCCCCGATAGTGGGCAGTGATAAATTTTATTGTCTAAATTCCAAATAAATCATAAACCGAGGTGTAATGGTACATCGATTTTTGAAATATTTTAACATCTAAAAGCAGTATACATTCAAATTTTTTTTTTAGCGGGTTTTCAGCTGAAACTCTTTATTCGTTTTGTCTGGCACAGCGCCCCCGAAATTTTCAGTCTAGCCGATATTTCAGAATTTTTTGCCTTTAAATTTTTTGTTTTTTGGCAAAGACTCTGAAATTTGTCAAATTATTTTCATTAAACCGTCACTAATCGGCGCCAGGAATTATTCCCCGTCGATCGCCACCCCTCTCGACCGCCCCCGATAGTGGGAAGTGCTAAATTTTATTGTCTAAATTCCAAATAAATCATAAACCGAGGTGTAATGGTACATCGATTTTTGAAATATTTTAACGTCTAAAAGCAGTATACATTCAAATTTTTTTTTTAGCGGGTTTTCTGCTGAAACTCTTTATTCGTTTTGTCTGGCACAGCGCCCCCGAAATTTTCAGTCTAGCCGATATTTCAGAATTTTTTGCCTTTAAATTTTTTGTTTTTTGGCAAAGACTCTGAAATTTGTCAAATTATTTTCATTAAACCGTCACTAATCGGCGCCAGGAATTATTCCCCGTCGATCGCCACCCCTCTCGACCGCCCCCGATAGTGGGAAGTGCTAAATTTTATTGTCTAAATTCCAAATAAATCATAAACCGAGGTGTAATGGTACATCGATTTTTGAAATATTTTAACGTCTAAAAGCAGTATACATTCAAATTTTTTTTTTAGCGGGTTTTCAGCTGAAACTCTTTATTCGTTTTGTCTGGCACAGCGCCCCCGAAATTTTCAGTCTAGCCGATATTTCAGAATTTTTTGCCTTTAAATTTTTTGTTTTTTGGCAAAGACTCTGAAATTTGTCAAATTATTTTCATTAAACCGTCACTAATCGGCGCCAGGAATTATTCCCCGTCGATCGCCACCCCTCTCGACCGCCCCCGATAGTGGGCAGTGATAAATTTTATTGTCTAAATTCCAAATAAATCATAAACCGAGGTGTAATGGTACATCGATTTTTGAAATATTTTAACGTCTAAAAGCAGTATACATTCAAATTTTTTTTTAGCGGGTTTTACAGCTGAAACTCTTTATTCGTTTTGTCTGGCACAGCGCCCCCGAAATTTTCAGTCTAGCCGATATTTCAGAATTTTTTGCCTTTAAATTTTTTGTTTTTTGGCAAAGACTCTGAAATTTGTCAAATTATTTTCATTAAACCGTCACTAATCGGCGCCAGGAATTATTCCCCGTCGATCGCCACCCCTCTCGACCGCCCCCGATAGTGGGAAGTGCTAAATTTTATTGTCTAAATTCCAAATAAATCATAAACCGAGGTGTAATGGTACATCGATTTTTGAAATATTTTAACGTCTAAAAGCAGTATACATTCAAATTTTTTTTTTAGCGGGTTTTCAGCTGAAACTCTTTATTCGTTTTGTCTGGCACAGCGCCCCCGAAATTTTCAGTCTAGCCGATATTTCAGAATTTTTTGCCTTTAAATTTTTTATTTTTTGGCAAAGACTCTGAAATTTGTCAAATTATTTTCATTAAACCGTCACTAATCGGCGCCAGGAATTATTCCCCGTCGATCGCCACCCCTCTCGACCGCCCCCGATAGTGGGCAGTGATAAATTTTATTGTCTAAATTCCAAATAAATCATAAACCGAGGTGTAATGGTACATCGATTTTTGAAATATTTTAACATCTAAAAGCAGTATACATTCAAATTTTTTTTTTAGCGGGTTTTCAGCTGAAACTCTTTATTCGTTTTGTCTGGCACAGCGCCCCCGAACTTTTCAGTCTAGCCGATATTTCAGAATTTTTTGCCTTTAAATTTTTTGTTTTTTGGCAAAGACTCTGAAATTTGTCAAATTATTTTCATTAAACCGTCACTAATCGGCGCCAGGAATTATTCCCCGTCGATCGCCACCCCTCTCGACCGCCCCCGATAGTGGGAAGTGCTAAATTTTATTGTCTAAATTCCAAATAAATCATAAACCGAGGTGTAATGGTACATCGATTTTTGAAATATTTTAACGTCTAAAAGCAGTATACATTCAAATTTTTTTTTTAGCGGGTTTTCAGCTGAAACTCTTTATTCGTTTTGTCTGGCACAGCGCCCCCGAAATTTTCAGTCTAGCCGATATTTCAGAATTTTTTGCCTTTAAATTTTTTGTTTTTTGGCAAAGACTCTGAAATTTGTCAAATTATTTTCATTAAACCGTCACTAATCGGCGCCAGGAATTATTCCCCGTCGATCGCCACCCCTCTCGACCGCCCCCGATAGTGGGCAGTGATAAATTTTATTGTCTAAATTCCAAATAAATCATAAACCGAGGTGTAATGGTACATCGATTTTTGAAATATTTTAACGTCTAAAAGCAGTATACATTCAAATTTTTTTTTTAGCGGGTTTTCAGCTGAAACTCTTTATTCGTTTTGTCTGGCACAGCGCCCCCGAAATTTTCAGTCTAGCCGATATTTCAGAATTTTTTGCCTTTAAATTTTTTGTTTTTTGGCAAAGACTCTGAAATTTGTCAAATTATTTTCATTAAACCGTCACTAATCGGCGCCAGGAATTATTCCCCGTCGATCGCCACCCCTCTCGACCGCCCCCGATAGTGGGCAGTGATAAATTTTATTGTCTAAATTCCAAATAAATCATAAACCGAGGTGTAATGGTACATCGATTTTTGAAATATTTTAACGTCTAAAAGCAGTATACATTCAAATTTTTTTTTTAGCGGGTTTTCAGCTGAAACTCTTTATTCGTTTTGTCTGGCACAGCGCCCCCGAAATTTTCAGTCTAGCCGATATTTCAGAATTTTTTGCCTTTAAATTTTTTGTTTTTTGGCAAAGACTCTGAAATTTGTCAAATTATTTTCATTAAACCGTCACTAATCGGCGCCAGGAATTATTCCCCGTCGATCGCCACCCCTCTCGACCGCCCCCGATAGTGGGAAGTGCTAAATTTTATTGTCTAAATTCCAAATAAATCATAAACCGAGGTGTAATGGTACATCGATTTTTGAAATATTTTAACGTCTAAAAGCAGTATACATTCAAATTTTTTTTTTAGCGGGTTTTCAGCTGAAACTCTTTATTCGTTTTGTCTGGCACAGCGCCCCCGAAATTTTCAGTCTAGCCGATATTTCAGAATTTTTTGCCTTTAAATTTTTTGTTTTTTGGCAAAGACTCTGAAATTTGTCAAATTATTTTCATTAAACCGTCACTAATCGGCGCCAGGAATTATTCCCCGTCGATCGCCACCCCTCTCGACCGCCCCCGATAGTGGGAAGTGCTAAATTTTATTGTCTAAATTCCAAATAAATCATAAACCGAGGTGTAATGGTACATCGATTTTTGAAATATTTTAACGTCTAAAAGCAGTATACATTCAAATTTTTTTTTTAGCGGGTTTTCAGCTGAAACTCTTTATTCGTTTTGTCTGGCACAGCGCCCCCGAAATTTTCAGTCTAGCCGATATTTCAGAATTTTTTGCCTTTAAATTTTTTGTTTTTTGGCAAAGACTCTGAAATTTGTCAAATTATTTTCATTAAACCGTCACTAATCGGCGCCAGGAATTATTCCCCGTCGATCGCCACCCCTCTCGACCGCCCCCGATAGTGGGAAGTGCTAAATTTTATTGTCTAAATTCTAAATAAATCACGAACCGAGGTGTAATGGTACATCGTATTTCGAGACATTTTTGAGTAAATATTCATATTTTTTCACCGGGTTTTCAGCTGAAAGTCTTAATTCGTTTTGTCTAGCACAGCGCCACCGAAATTTTCAGTGTTGCCAACATTTCTGAAATTTTTGCCTTTAAATTTTTTTGTTTTTTGGCAAAAACTCTGAAATTTTACAGCTTTTTTCCATTAAACTGTCATTAATCGGCGCCAGGAATTTTTCCCCGTCGATCGCCACCCCTCTCGACCGCTCCCGATAGTGGGAAGTGCTAAATTTTATTGTCTAAATTCTAAATAAATCACGAACCGAGGTGTAATGGTACATCGTATTTCGAGACATTTTTGAGTAAATATTCATATTTTTTCACCGGGTTTTCAGCTGAAAGTCTTAATTCGTTTTGTCTAGCACAGCGCCACCGAAATTTTCAGTGTTGCCAACATTTCTGAAATTTTTGCCTTTAAATTTTTTTGTTTTTTGGCAAAAACTCTGAAATTTTCCAGCTTTTTCCATTAAACCGTCATTAATCGGCGCCAGGAATTTTTCCCCGTCGATCGCCACCCCTCTCGACCGCCCCCGATAGTGGGAAGTGCTAAATTTTATTGTCTAAATTCTAAATAAATCACGAACCGAGGTGTAATGGTACATCGTATTTCGAGACATTTTTGAGTAAATATTCATATTTTTTCACCGGGTTTTCAGCTGAAAGTCTTAATTCGTTTTGTCTAGCACAGCGCCACCGAAATTTTCAGTGTTGCCAACATTTCTGAAATTTTTGCCTTTAAATTTTTTTGTTTTTTGGCAAAAACTCTGAAATTTTTCAGCTTTTTCCATTAAACCGTCATTAATCGGCGCCAGGAATTTTTCCCCGTCGATCGCCACCACTCTCGACCGCCCCCGATAGTGGGAAGTGCTAAATTTTATTGTCTAAATTCTAAATAAATCACGAACCGAGGTGTAATGGTACATCGTATTTCGAGACATTTTTGAGTAAATATTCATATTTTTTCACCGGGTTTTCAGCTGAAAGTCTTAATTCGTTTTGTCTAGCACAGCGCCACCGAAATTTTCAGTGTTGCCAACATTTCTGAAATTTTTGCCTTTAAATTTTTTTTTTTTTTGGCAAAAACTCTGAAATTTTTCAGCATTTTTCCATTAAACCGTCATTAATCGGCGCCAGGAATTTTTCCCCGTCGATCGCCACCCCTCTCGACCGCCCCCGATAGTGGGAAGTGCTAAATTTTATTGTCTAAATTCTAAATAAATCACGAACCGAGGTGTAATGGTACATCGTATTTCGAGACATTTTTGAGTAAATATTCATATTTTTTCACCGGGTTTTCAGCTGAAAGTCTTAATTCGTTTTGTCTAGCACAGCGCCACCGAAATTTTCAGTGTTGCCAACATTTCTGAAATTTTTGCCTTTAAATTTTTTTTGTTTTTTGGCAAAAACTCTGAAATTTTTTCCGGTTTTTCCATTAAACCGTCATTAATCGGCGCCAGGAATTGCAATTTGCAATGCTCCATGTGCCTTAGGTACGGCCATGGGAGGCGATTCTGTAAAGAAACTGAGCCGAAATGTTGTCACTGTGGTGGACTCCACCTAAAGGAAAAATGCCCCGACTGGATAGCCGGAGCCTTACCATGCTGCACAAACTGTACCAGTGCAAAACTGGAGGACATTGAGCACAACCGCGTTTAGTGACCAGTGCCCTATACGAAGAAGGTGGGAATCAATAGCCAGGGCAAAGATAGCCTATTGCTAAGGTGGTCTCCAGTCGCCCCAGGGTAGGTAACCTCACCAGGAAATATGCAGTAGCTCAAGCTAACCTCCAGCGTAAGGAACTGGCGACAAACGAACTCATGATAGAGGCCAGTGAGCACAAAATCGCATTTGCGCTGGTCCAAGAGCCGTATGTGGGTGGTGTGAGAAGAATGAAGGAATACCGCGGAGCGAGAGTCTACCAGAGCGCAGTTATAGGAGATGGGACTGTGAAGGCAGCCATAATTGTCTTCGATGACGACCTGGACGTCATCCAGTGCCCGAAACTTACTAACAACAATATTGTTGTAGTAAGGATCCGAACCAGAGCCTGGGAAATCGTAGCGGTATCCTTCTACTTCGAACCGGATCAGCCCATAGGGCCATACTTGGACCAGATTAAAAACATCAAGGAGGAGCTGGGACCTAACAAACTACTGATAGGAGGAGACTGTAACGCAAAAAGCACCTGGTGGGGCAGCATCATACAAGACCACAGGGGAGAAGACATGTCCGGGACCCTGGAAGAGTCCGAACTACAGGTTCTGAACATTGGGAATACACCGACATTCGACACGATAAGAGGGAACAGAAGGTACATCAGTATAGTAGATATAACCGCATGCTCAATCGACCTACTGGAACTAGTCGAAGATTGGAGGGTAGACCAAACCACCACCAGCTCCGACCACAATACTATTTTATTTAACATCAAGATGCAAAAAAGCAAGGGTATCAACATAGAAAGGACAACAAGAATTTATAACACCAAAAAAGCCAATTGGGACCTCTTTAAACAAACATTAGCGCAGGCAAAAACAGAGAGTAGAATCAACCAAGAAAGCATTAGAAGCATAGGCAGCAAAGAGGACATTAAACATGCAACAAATACATACATACAAGCAATAACAAAAGCATGCAAAAATAGTATACCCACAAAAAATAATAAAAATGTACTTACCATCCCGTGGTGGAGCGAAGAAATATCCCAACTTAAGAAGACGGTGGTGAGATATAGACGCAGGATCAAACACGCCGCGCAGACACGAAGAGAGCATGTAGTCGAAGAGTACCTGAAAAAGAAAGAGGAATATGAGTGCCAAGCAAAGAAAGCCCAAATACAAAGCTGGAAGCAATTTTGCGAGAAACAGGATAGGGAAGGATTATGGGATGGAATATATAGAATAGTAGGAAAAACCACCAGTAGACAGGAAGACTTGACGCTAACAAAGGACGGAGCACACCTAAACCCCAAGGAGTCAGCTGACTTGCTGGCAGAGACATTTTATCCTGAAGATCACACGAGCGCCGACAACGACGACCATCGCCGCATCAGAGAAGCGGCAAAGCGAATAAACGACAGGCAGGATGCTGAGCATCACGACCCGCCGTTTACAATGCTCGAGCTTAAGACCGCGGTAGGAGGATTTAACCCCAAGAAGGCTCCTGGGGCGGATGGATTCACTGCGGATATATGTAGTCGAGCGATACACCAGGACCCGGACGCATTCCTTGCCCTATACAACAAGTGCCTAGAGATAGGTTACTTCCCGGACACCTGGAAGGAAGCTACAGTTGTGGCATTGAGAAAACCGGGCAAGGCAGACTACATGAACCCCAAATCTTATAGACCTATAGGCCTGCTGCCAGTCTTGGGGAAGGTCCTGGAAAAGATGATGGTAGCAAGGATGAAATGGCAACTAATACCGCGTTTCAGTACTCGCCAGTTCGGATTCATGCCCCAGAAGAGCACCGAAGACGCCCTCTATACCCTGATACACCATATCAAGGGAAAGCTTAAGCTGAAAAAGATTGTCACCCTGGTGTCGCTGGATATAGAGGGTGCTTTCGACAGCGCATGGTGGCCAGCTATCAGAATTCGTCTGGCTGAGGAAAAAGTACCGGTAAACATCAGGAGGCTATTAGATAGTTACCTTGACGAGCGAAAAGTCAGACTTAGATACGCCGGGGAAGAAACCGTAAGAGCCACAAACAAAGGATGCGTACAAAGTTCAATAGGTGGTCCCATCTTGTGGAATCTCCTGTTAGACCCACTATTACACGAGATGGAGAGGAAAGAGTACTTCTGCCAGGCATTCGCAGACGACGTGGTATTGGTTATCACGGGAGACACGGCTCTCGAAATCGAGAGACAGGCCAATGCTGCCCTCTGTTTTGCTCACGAATGGGGTGTCGCAAACAAGTTAAAATTTGCTCCGCACAAAACCTGTGCCATGGTTTTGACAAACAAATTGAAGTACGACACCCCACGACTGAGCATGGCGGGGGGGAGCCTTGGCATGTCAAACGAGATCAAAATCCTGGGGCTTATAATTGACCGGAAACTCACTTTTAATAGCCATGTTGCGACCATCTGCACAAAGGCAACAGAAATCTACAAAAGGCTATCGAGAGCCGCCAGGGTTAGCTGGGGTCTACACCCGGAAATAATCAGGTTGATATACACAGCGGCAATAGAACCGATTATCACCTATGCAGCAGCGGCGTGGGCACCTGCGGCGGGTAAACTTGGGGTGCAAAAACACCTAAACGCGATCCAGAGAGGCTTCGCTCAGAAGCTTTGCAAGTCCTACCGCACAGTCTCCCTGAACGCGGCGCTGGTACTGGCTGGGATACTACCTCTCGACCTAAGAATACAGGAAGCAGCCGCCCTGTACGAGGCACGAAGAGGGTCATCCCGGTTAGTGCTGGGCGATCGGGAGACTGAACGTGCGTTGGGATTTGCAGAGGCTCCCCACCCGGCGCTGCAGATGGATCTGGCGTTCCAGTGTCTTTCAGACCAGATCCTGGTAGACGAACACAACGTGCAAGAGGTGCGGATTTTCACCGACGGGAGCAAGTTTGGCGGCGGGGTCGGGGCAGCATTATCTTTGTGGACTAATGATGTCGAGACCAAAACCGTCAAACTTAGCCTACCTGCGTATTGCACCGTCTACCAGGCGGAACTCTTGGCCATCTGCAGAGCCACGAGCGAGGTCCTCAAAAACGGTGGAAGTTCCTTTGGCTTGTATAGCGACTCAAGAGCAGCGCTGGAGACCGTCACAAGCCAATGGAACTTTCATCCACTGGCAATAGAAGTAAGGAGGAACCTGTGTGAGGCCTTGATGCAAAACAAGACAGTATCCTTGTTTTGGATCAAGGCCCACGCGGGATTGTCAGGAAACGAGCGCGCGGATGGTTTGGCGAAGGAAGCAGCGCTCTCGAGCCGGAGAAAGCCGGACTACGACCAGGTGCCGGTCTCATTCGTCAAGAGAAACATCCGTGAGAAGACTCTTGGCGAATGGAACCGGAGATACCAGTCGGGAGAGACGGCCTCCGTAACGAAAGCGTTCTTTCCGGATGCCAGGATAGCCTACAAAACTATCCGACGAATAAAACCCCAGGGTCACCTTACGCAGATGCTTACAGGGCATGGTGGATTCTCCGAATACTTGAACCGGTTCAAGTGTAGGGAGAATCCATCATGCATATGTGATCCAGAAAAACCGGAATCGGCATTGCACTGTTTGCTCGAGTGCCCAGTTCATGAATTGGTTAGATTTAATTTTGAACAGAAAACGGGGGTGAAACTAGAAAGGAGTAGCCTACCGGAAATAATAGATAACAAAGAGCACAGCCTTGCATTTATGGACTACTGTGTTCATATAATTATGTAAGTTAGTAAATAAGAGAAATGTAGATAAATAAGCAGTTGTTGTATTATATAATAGATTATATAAACTACAGCAATAATATTAAGCTAATGTATAAAACTAATAAGAGAGGTATGACACATGTATAAATAAATAGCAATAGGAGGTAGTAAATAGATACGTAAAATAAAATGTAAAGACTTGGCAGTAGAAATAAGGAAAATGTATAAATTGTATCAGACCGTAGCATAAGTCAACTTACTGTTTAACTTGTAAAAGTAGATTAGAAAATCTATATACACATAGATTAAGACATAAGATTAAGAATGTATATAATAAAGAGTGTAATAAAAGTCCCTGAAAACATATCGGGGGAACTAAGAGAAAAAAAAAAAAAAAACCTAACCTAACCTAACCTAACCAGTTCCGTGCGTTACACCGTCACAAACGCCACGATTTTGTTTCGCTCCGCGCTCAAAAATCATACCAGTGGGAAAAGTTTCGCGAAAAATACAGTGCCATACGTCAAAAGTTGCGCGCTGTCGAGACGTACACGCTAGTGAAAATTTCACCATCCGGAAAGTGCCCTGAAAATAGTTATCGTGAAAATTGTACTTTGTGCACGTGGTCGGGACAAAAAAAAAAAAAAAAAAAAAACAAAACTGATTTCTCCGGAAAACGATCGACGACCCCCGTGTCTTTTGGTGCGCCGAGGACGGCGTTCCAGACGGCCAAAAACTGACACAACTCGCCGATTTAATCATTTAATCGGTGCGTATTTCCGGAGAAATAAAGTTTTCTCAAAAACCACGTGGCCACGTGTTCATGGTTCCAGGGCAGTGCAGCTGAACTTCAACACGCCAAAATACGCAGGCCGGCAAAGCAAACACAGCGGCGAAAACCGTACCACTGAGGGACAGCCCAGAACAAAGTTATAGGAGATAAACTGTATCGTGCAGGAAAGAGGGATCTGAAAGGTCGATTATCTCTGAAAAACGATCGACGACCCCTACGCGTTTTGGTGCGCCGAGGACGGCGCTCCAACCAGCCACAAAACGACACCACCCCCGGATTTTTCTGGTGAGCCACTTCAGAGATAATCGTCTTTCAAGTTATCCCACCTGGACAAGTGATCCCGGTTCCAGGACAGTGATCCAGTTTCTGGCCACGGTAAATAGCAGGGAACATCCATACAAGCACCCGGACACTTTTTGTTCGGCGAAAATCGGTCAAGTAGAACAAAAGTTCCATATAACCTGCTATTTGCAGAAAGTTGTCAGCCACCACCAAATTCCAGCCTGCCCCACGGCTCCAGGAATCGACGGATCCCCATAAAAACAGCGCGAGAAGAAAGAGCAGCTCTCCAGCTTGTAACGTTGTACGTTGCTAGCCTTAAGTTAGAATTTCTAAAACTATCAATAAAAACACCTTAATTAATATATAAGAAACACTATTTACAACTTATCAAATTTAAATAACTAAATTAAAATATAATATAATTCATCTACATTAAACTATTAATAACAAAAATATATACACTACGGAACCCACCATTTAATGTTTACGCGAAGGTCCCCGTATCTATTGCGCCTAAGCATCTCCAAATAAGTTAAAAACCAGTCGTGCCGCACGCGACCGCTCGGCTAGCTTCGGGTGCATTCGTAAAAGGCAACGGCCAGACTACTTAAACGCATCGGACGTGACGGCTGTGTCACACGGTCTCAGATGACCTACTTTTGTATAGTGTTTAATTAATATTAAATTGTCTAAACAAATTACTATTCGGAATCCCGCTGGGGTAAGTTTCCATGCATTTGTTTAAAGTTTTCTATTGTAAGGTGTTTCTTCTTCTAGTTTCGACCTAGTATTAGCTGTTCCTCTTTTCTTTGTTTGCTGGGACACTGTGACCTTTGGACCCGGCTACGTGGTCCAAGCTTTGCTAACGCTTGCCTTGTATCTGCGCTTCCAGGATTTCAATTTATATTCTACCTTTTGGGACCTCGCTACGCGACCTTTCTCATCTGGCGGCGAGTGGAAGACCCAAGCACAACCTGGGAAGGAGCTGGGCCGCCCAGCAGAGCTGCACCACAGTTCAGGCCAGTGTTCCCAGTACTACCTACTACCTCAAAGTCTGGACGTGGTTAGGCAACAGTAGTTGGCATAAATAAAGACTCAATTCCTAAAGATTCGTGTTCTTTATTTAGCGAACCCCTACCTACCTGTCGGCCAGCCTGCTACCAGGAAACCGAGGTGCCGCAGTGGCGCCCTTACCGTGGTTTCTGTTGCCCTTATCACGTCTAGATTCTAGGTCTCTGGTCAGCTGCTAGTAAACTGTACCTACCTACATCATCTTGTGAACGTGACGGTGATACGTGACTCGGCGAACTGGTACGTACCTACTTTGAAAAAAAATCTTAACTGTACTCATTTTATGTTTTTTATCTTTTATTTTCTGTGTCGTTTTTTATTTTTTATTTTAGTTTTCTGTTTTGTGTTATTGTTAACTGTTGCGTATTGGTGTGTACGTTGCTTTTGGAAATAACACAAAAATTATTTTGAAGAAAAAGATATCTACCTACATTTGTTTAATATTTTGTTAAAGAAAAATAAAACTAGAGAAAATTTAACGTTACCTATAATTACATTCTGTTATTGAAAATTGTTACTAAAGCTGTAATGTTAACTAATTCTAAATAGTTAAATATTATTATTTTTGTAATACGTAACAGTTCGCACATTTTTTTCCCTCGTACTGTTCTATCATTTTTTTCACCTACCCACTATTTATTTTCTAAATTAATTTCAATTATTTTGGGTTTATTCATTTTTTTCATCACCTCATCGTAGTAAAGGTAGTAGTTACTTGTAGTTTGTAAAGAACACCATTTCATTTTTATTTATCTAGTAGTTAGTAATTATTTCTGTTTTCGTTTTGTTACTTTCCGCACTTTAAGCATCATGGAAACCTACCCTATTAAATTCTTTTTGCTGAACAAAAATGAATTAGCGTACGAGGTGCTTATTAGAGGCGAGGAACCTGCGTCAACAGTACTTGGACTCCGTAAACAAATTAATAAACTAACACCTATTATTCCTACCTCTGATATTTGTGAGTCGGGCATAGAACCGGACGTTGATATTTCGGGTGCTAGCACATCTTTAAGCGAACTATTATCACGCGTAAAGAAGCTGGAGGATAATTTCGATAATAATCTCTTCGAACGTACTAGGGCTTTATGCAATCACTTATATCACCGTATAAAACGTGTAGATAGTTCCGATTCTAAATATGCAGAAAAAATAAAATCATTGTCTAAAAATATTACTGCATTTTCGGCTAAACTAAATTCTATAAATAAATCTGCTAACCCTACCACTAGCTGTGAGCCTGTAGCAGAAGTTTTTAATCCAACTGCGTCTAGTGATGTTCTGCCTAACGTGTCGATACATTGTGACCGTTCACATATTAGTGACTTACAAAAACTTAAATATAATGGTAAATCTTGCGTTCACGCCTTTATACAGAGAGTAAAGGAGTACAGCACGCTAGGAACATATCTTCCTCTAAATTATTAGCTTATGCCACGGAAATATTCACGGGCGATGCATTACACTGGTACCGTAGCATAAAAGCCTCTGTGTCTACGTGGGACGAACTTACAGCACTACTAGTTGAGGACTTCAGTCAGTTTGATTATGACTACCGGCTTCTGTCTGAGATTCGGCAGCGCACTCAAGGTGATACTGAGAATATCACAATCTATTTCGCTAAAATGCAAGAATTATTTTCTAGGCTTAGTAAAGATATTTCGGAAAAAGAAAAGCTTGAGATCCTACTACATAATATTCGACCTAGTTATGCTAGTGTACTGGCTTCTAACTCATCATCAATAAATACCATAGATAGCTTAAAAACAATCTGCAAAAACTTTGAAAAGATACAGTCCTTAACTTCGCAATTTAAAGAACCGCCTAGAGTTACAGGTGAAACTTTAGCTCCTGATCTCGCTTTCTCAGAAATTTCTGAAACTAACCCAAATAAACCTAAATACTACAGTCAATACAGATATAATAATAAATGTAATAACAATTCATCTTACAATAAAACTAATTTAAAAGATCAACATAGTTATAATAATTCTAATAACTTTCATAAAAAACCAAACATAGCTGCTATCTCACCTTCTAGTTCAAATACGAAAACTGTTTTCTGCCCTCGTTGTCGTAACTCTGATCATCCCTTGAGTCAATGTAAAGCTGATAGGTATCCTATTTGTTTTAAATGTGGAACTAAAAATGTAAAATATCCTGATTGCCCTAAATGTCATATAAAATCTAATTCAAAAAACTAACTAGTGAAGATTGTGGTAACATAAACAACAAAACTAAAACTAAAAATTCTAAAAACTTCGATGATAGCGATTGGCAAAATTGGCTATCAACTATTAAAACTTTCTTTTCAAGCTATTTTGTTACAACAATCTTCGATAAAAAACCTATAGATGATATACGTCCCTACGCAACTGTCATGGTAGGTAGTGTCACACTGTGTGGATTGCTAGACTCTGGTTCAGCAGCAACTATTCTAGGTAACAATTGTCTTGAATATCTAAAATCTATCGGCTTAACTATTCATAAAGACCTAAAAACCTTCACTGCTGCAGGAGGTGAAAACTTACCTACGATTGGTTATGTTAATTTACCCGTTACATTTGAAAATCAATTTCATATTTTAAAAGCTTATGTTATACCTTCTATAAAAACAAATCTCATTCTCGGTGTCGATTTTTGGACAAAATTTAATCTCTTTCCAAAATTTTTTAATTCTATTTTGCTACATAGTTTGTCTAATTGCCCCACTAATGTAAACACTGTCTCTGAACCTACTAGTATGTTACATTCCTACAATGAACTTACTGAAGGTCAACGTGTCACCGCTGATAATGTTATTGATCAGTTTAAAGATATATCTACTGAAAAGTGTGGTTTGGGTAGAACTAACCTAGTCACACATCACATCGATACTGGAGATTCTTTACCTATTAGGCAAAGATACTACCGCGTTTCTCCAGAAAAGCAACGTATTTTATCTGAAGAACTGGATGAAATGCTAGCGCTAGGTGTAGTTGAAGAATGCGAGAGCCCTTGGTCTTCACCTGTCTTACTTATACCTAAAAAAGATGGTAAGCTTAGGTTCTGTCTTGATAGTAGAAAACTAAACTCTGTGACTAAAAAAGATGCCTACAAGTTACCCTACATCTCAGAAATATTAGATAACCTTAAAAATGCTAAATACCTAAGTAGTATAGACCTATCTAAGGCCTTTTGGCAGATATCAATTTCTGAAACTGACCGTAACAAAACTGCTTTCTATATTCCGCATCGCGGTACCTTTAGATTTGTCACTATGCCTTTCGGGTTGACAAATTCACCAGCTACACAACAAAGACTGGTTGATACCTTATTCTACGGTCCTGAATTTGAAAACTCTGTATTTGTTTACATAGATGATATCGTAGTGGCTAGTTCTGAGTTTGAAACTCATATTTCCCTACTTCTAAAAGTACTCAAAAAACTAAAAATGGCTAATTTGACTATTAACTTCGAAAAATCTGTTTTCTTTCGTAACGAACTTAAATATCTTGGCTATGTGATCAACTCTAAAGGTCTTCATGTTGATCCTTCAAAAATTGATACTATTGTCAACTACCCTACACCTACAAATAAAAAGGAGGTTAAACGATTTTTAGGTATAGCTTCTTGGTACCGAAAGTTTGTCCCTAACTTTAGCTCAATTGCTGGTCCATTAAATAAATTAACTTCTACTAATAAAAAAACTAATCCTTTTGCTTGGACTACCCAAGCCGAAGAGTCTTTTAATAAATTAAGAGAATTACTAGTTTCTGCCCCTATTTTATCTTGCCCTAATTTTAACATTCCTTTTCAAGTGCAGACTGACGCTAGCGACTATGGTGTTGGAGGTATGCTAACCCAAACCATAGAGGGAGTTGAACACCCTATTGCCTACTATAGTAGAACCTTGACTGGACCTGAAAGAAACTATAGCATTACGGAGCGGGAAGCTTTGGCTGTCTTAGTAGCTTTGGAGCACTGGAGATGCTATCTTGATAATGGTATTAAGTTTGTCGTCTATACTGACCATTCAGCTCTCAAGTGGTTCCTAAATCTAAGCAACCCGACTGGACGGTTAGCTCGCTGGGGTGTCCGTCTATCAGCTTTTAATTTTGAAATTAAACACAGGCGTGGCGTTGATAATGTTATCCCTGATGCATTGTCACGTTCATGCAAAATTTCGGCTATAGATGCTAATAATATTCTACCTAACACCAATGATCAGTGGTACTTAAATATATTTAATGGTTGTCAAAATTCTCCTACATCATTTCCTAATTACCTAATTAAGAACAATCGTTTATTTCGTTATTCTAAAACTAATAATCCTTTACAAAAAGAGTTTGAGTGGAAGGAAGTAATTCCTGCTGAGTCAAGACAAGCTATTGTACTCGAGAACCACTCAGACCCAACAGCTGGTCATTTCGGTATTTTTAAAACTTTTAAACGTCTAAGTCTTAGTTATTTCTGGCCTGGTGAAGTGTGTGTAGATGTGGTGAAAACTGTCACTTCTTGCGATACTTGCATCGCTCACAAACACCAAAATCACGCAGTTCTAGGTGAAATGGGTAGACCTAAACATTGCACTAGACCTTTCCAAGTTATTAGCATGGACCTAGTAGGACCCCTACCGCCTACTAGGAAATTAAACACCTTTATCCTAGTTGTCACTTGTTGTTTTAGTAAGTACTGCTTACTATTCCCAATCAAGCGCGCTACCGCTGAGATTATTACTAGAATCCTGGAGGAACATGTATTCCTAATACATGGCATTCCTTCCACTGTGATTTTAGACAATGGCAAACAGTTTGTGAGTACTACGCTAAAACAGATGCTAGAGAAATATAAAGTGCCTAAACTCCATTTTACACCTAAATATTCACCTCACGTAAACACAGTCGAACGTTACAACAAAACAATAATGACTGCCATTTCTACGTTCATCTCTAACGATCATCGTATTTGGGATCTACTAGTGCCTAAAATACAATTCGCAGTGAATTGTTCCGTAAATGAAGTTACGGGCTACACCCCTTCTTTTCTTGTGTACGGACGTGAACTAGTAACTTGCGGTACACATTATATCGATACTGATACTGATGACGATCTAACTTTTCAACCTCGCGATTTCTACGCGGAGAACTTAGGTGTCCTATCTTCTATCTTTAATAAAGTTCAGTCACTACTGCTGCAAGCTCACAGTCGTAATTGTCAACATTATAATTTACGTCGAAAACCGGCTGAATTTAATGTGGGTGATGTGGTGTGGAAAAAGACATTTTACCTTAGTGACAAGGACAAATATTTTAATAAAAAGTTAGCACCAAAATTTATAAAATGTAAAATAATCGGTAAAAGGTCTCCTCTTGTCTATGAATTAGCTGATATGTCTGGAAAACCACTAGGTTCCTGGCATATCAAAGATATTAAAATAACAAACTATAAAACATAACTTAATAAATCTACCCTAGTCTTAATAGTAACATCTGATCTACTCAACTTATGTATTAAATGATTAATTAGTTTTTTTACACACAAACTTACTAATGAGAACAATTGATACTATATAATTGTTACTCTGTTTGTTAGGGTCTCAAGTCATAAACTAAAAGATTTAAAGACGGTATGATAAATTTTAGGTAAGCGTGAAGTATGTATGTTAGCATGAACGTATTAGTAAGTGCAGTTGGTAGAGTTAGCGGATTTTCCTATTCTAAGTACGGAAAATCCTTCACTTTGCGACGGGGTACTGTAACGTTGTACGTTGCTAGCCTTAAGTTAGAATTTCTAAAACTATCAATAAAAACACCTTAATTAATATATAAGAAACACTATTTACAACTTATCAAATTTAAATAACTAAATTAAAATATAATATAATTCATCTACATTAAACTATTAATAACAAAAATATATACACTACGGAACCCACCATTTAATGTTTACGCGAAGGTCCTCGTATCTATTGCGCCTAAGCATCTCTAAATAAGTTAAAAACCAGTCGTGCCGCACGCGACCGCTCGGCTAGCTTCGGGTGCATTCGTAAAAGGCAACGGCCAGACTACTTAAACGCATCGGACGTGACGGCTGTGTCACACGGTCTCAGATGACCTACTTTTGTATAGTGTTTAATTAATATTAAATTGTCTAAACAAATTACTATTCGGAATCCCGCTGGGGTAAGTTTCCATGCATTTGTTTAAAGTTTTCTATTGTAAGGTGTTTCTTCTTCTAGTTTCGACCTAGTATTAGCTGTTCCTCTTTTCTTTGTTTGCTGGGACACTGTGACCTTTGGACCCGGCTACGTGGTCCAAGCTTTGCTAACGCTTGCCTTGTATCTGCGCTTCCAGGATTTCAATTTATATTCTACCTTTTGGGACCTCGCTACGCGACCTTTCTCATCTGGCGGCGAGTGGAAGACCCAAGCACAACCTGGGAAGGAGCTGGGCCGCCCAGCAGAGCTGCACCACAGTTCAGGCCAGTGTTCCCAGTACTACCTACTACCTCAAAGTCTGGACGTGGTTAGGCAACAGTAGTTGGCATAAATAAAGACTCAATTCCTAAAGATTCGTGTTCTTTATTTAGCGAACCCCTACCTACCTGTCGGCCAGCCTGCTACCAGGATACCCAGGTGCCGCAGAGAATCCAAGTTTGTTTTAGATTTTATTTTATTTGTATTTTTTATGAATTTAATCTGAAACTGTGTTCATTTTCGCCATTACCAACTAAGTTTGTACACCCCATATCTCGGGAACGGCTGGAGATATCGTCAAAATACCCGTTTTTTCGCTCAGTCACCTGAAGCTATCATAGGGTGGATCAACACTTAAGGGTTGTCAAAAACCACCCCCGGGAAGATTTAACCAAAAAACAGCAGAAATTTCGGGTTTCCTGGATTCCAGGAGACACACTCGCTAAAACGCCGGTAAATTCAGGACACGCTGCATAGGTCCCGAGGTCATAAACCCATTTTGAACCCCGAAACCAGGCAAACGTAGTTGGCAAACTCCTACTCCTTATATTCCCAGTCCCGTACAGACTTAGTTGGCAGTGCCACCCCCGGGAATTTTTAAGGGTGAAAAATTTTGTATTTTAAGTTTCTGTTATTTTTTATTTCAAATCCCTAGGTTAATTAGTTTATTTTTAGTGAATTTTTAAAGATTGTGCCACCTTTAGGTATAGCCGCAAAGACATAAGTTTGTTTAGGTATTTTGGGTTTTTGAGGGTTCGCGCTAACTCGAAAACGGTGCGTCCTACGCAAAAACTAACCAAAATTTTGTCCCCTCTCCCCTAACCCAACCCTAATTTCGCCTCCGGCTCAATATAGTCATCACCCAAAACCCACCCCCCAAGTTTCAACCCCCTACCCCTATTTTTTATTTTTCGTCCAGCTTAAGCTGACCTCTCGATTGCGTGGGCCGGCAGAGTAGTCGCGAACTCTTGAAGACAAACCTAAGCAAACCTAAACTAAACTTCCGCGGTAAAAAGCACGGAACATTAGGTTAAGATTATCTAGTAATATAGGACTTGATAGGACTTGGTAGACATCATTCCGCCATATATTTAGAAAAGTGCAAAACTTTAGCAGCTAATATCTCAAAAACGGAGCAATCTAGAGCCACCGGGTTTTCTGCAGAGTACTCAGCACCTAAATCTCTACCAACTTAGATATAGGCTTCGACTCTATATAGAGTCGAAAATAAATTTAATTTTTTTTAAATATTTTTTATTTTTTATTATTCTTAATTTAAAGCGAGTACATAGCATAGCACCTGGAATTGCTCCGGAGACTACTGAACGCGCTCTACATAGAGCCCTTAGATAACAATTTTTTGTTTGTGTCTTTTATTGTATATATTTTTGGGACTACAGTTTTGCACTTAGGAGGCCCTAGGTAGAGCCTAGAATTTTGTGTACCTTTTTTATTTAATTTTGTGTTTTGCTAATATAATATTGACTGTGTTTTGACTGACCGGTTTGCTATTGCAACGGTCACTAGTATTAAGTTTTATTAGTTATATTAATTATTTTAGTTACATTGATTTAATTGCGGTATACTTTATGATCAAACCTGAAGTTGTAAACTGGTGGATGTGCCCTGACTCAAGCGCATAGGCAACAATTACTCTACTTGAACTACGAGCCCACACACACACGCACTACTATACATAAACACACACACACATACACACACATACACAGACATATACACACACATACACATACACATACACACACACATACACACAAACATACACACACAAACACACTTACGCACACATATACACACACACAACTTCCCACTGGAGTCCAGCGTTGTCACGCAGACCCCCAGCGCTTAGGGCATATTAGACGCGGCGACTCTAGGCAGAGTCGCAGTAAATTTTATAATAGTTTATTTTATTTTATTATCATTATTATTATTTTAAATTGACAATCTATATTATACAAATTAATTTTAAAAAATTTTTACACATTCGACAAGTACCCTAAAACATGTTCGGGCATAGAACGCCAGTAAGGCGCAGTAGCGCAGGCGACAACCCCGACCGTACAGTCCTTAGGCAGAGAAGAGAGTGGGAGGAGGGTAGACCCAGTCCAGTGACTGGCTCCCCCCCTGAACAACTTAGGGTGAAGACACATGCGCCAGCCAAAGTACCCGCAAGTACCAAATCGCCAAAAGGCGCCACCCAACCGGCTCCGAGCACTTCCGGTGCGCCCGCGCGAGCACCGCCCAAACCTAGGGCGGTGCTGGCGCGAACGCCCCCCGTGCCCAATCACCCGGTGGCTGTTGGTGAGCCAAAATCACCCCCCCCTCCCATCACGAACAAGGCCTCGCGCCTAGACCAGGCGAGGGCCAACGTCACCAGGGCCAAGACAAAAATCGCGCAATCAAGAAATCTAAAAACAGACATCAAAACAGACGTCACTGACGCGATTGATGCTCTGTACGCGATTATAAAGGCCCTGGATGCCGAACTAAGAGGACTTAGTGGCCCGAACACGCAGCCGAAGCAAATAGGGCTAGAGCTTCCTCCTGCCCCATCCAGCATCAGCATCATCGACCATGATAAGAACACCGAAATCATGGCGAAGCTGGAGGAGCACTCCGCACTCCTAAAGGAGAACGCGCGCAGCCTGGAGCTGCTGAAGGGTGCAGTGGAGACACACACCGAGAGCGTCGCTAAGATGACGTACGCGAGTGTGGCGGCCGGGCCCCCAAGTGGGCGCCTCCCAGTGAGGACAGCGCTGCACTCCGTCGTCATCACCTCAAAGGAGGCCACAGACACTGGAGATGACGTCATGGACAAAGTGCGCAAAGCGATCGACGCCAAAAAAGGGGGGATAGAGATAGAAAGAGTTAGAAAGGGAAAAGACAGGAAAATTATCATGGGTTGTAGGACAATAGAGCAGAGGGATAAAATAAAAGAAAGATTAGGAAAAGCAGGAAAGCACCTCGTCGTCGAGGAAGTGAAAAACAAGGACCCCATGTTGGTTCTAAGGGGAGTCTTGAGTGTCCTCACTGATGAGGACATTCTGGAAGCCCTGAGGAACCAGAATGGGGACGTTTTTCGCGGCCTCGGTGACGAGGAGGCTAGGATTGGGGTAAAATATAGGCGTCGAGCGCGAAACCCACACACCAACAACGTTGTCCTGACGGCGTCTCCAGTAGTCTGGAGGAGAGCGCTCGACAAGGGTCGCATCTGGGTCGACATGCAGACTGTGGCTGTGGAGGACCAGTCGCCGCTAGTGCAATGCACTCGCTGCCTGGGGTACGGGCACGGCAGGCGCTTTTGCAAAGAAGCGGTCGATGCCTGCTGCCATTGCGGCGGCCCGCATCTCAGGGCAGAGTGCCCACACTGGCTGGCGGCTGAGGAACCACAATGCCGGAACTGCATGTCGGCCAAGATGGCGAACTGTGTCCACGGCGCCTTCAGCAGCGATTGCCCGATTAGGAAACGGTGGGACGAGATCGCGAGGGCCTCGGTAGCATATTGCTAAGGTCCTGCCAGCGGGAAGGACTCCCTACAGGATGCTCCAGGCAAATCTGCAAAGGCAGAAATTGGCGACCGCCGAGCTGATGTTGGAGGCTACCAAACGGCATGCGACAGCCGCATTAATACAAGAGCCGTATGTGGGCTGCAGCAAAAGTATGAGCGGTGTCCGGGGCGTAAGGGTCTTCCAGAACACCAGGATCGGGGAGGGTACTGTTAAGGCAGCAATTGCTGTCTTTGACGCTAGTCTTAGCGTCATACAGTACCCAGAACTCACCACTAATAACATCGTAGTGGTGGGGATCCGTACTGGTGCCTGGGAGATCACGCTGGCATCGCTCTACTTCGAGCCGGATAAGCCCATAGAGCCCTTCCTCGACCATCTGAGGAAGGTAGGGAAAGCCACCAACATCATCATCGGCGGAGACGTCAATGCCAGGAGCATCTGGTGGGGAGGACCATTGACCGATGGCAGGGGCGAAGCGTTGCTTGGGGCCCTCGACGAACTCGGCCTACACGTCCTGAACCAAGGGGAAACTCCCACTTTCGACATAATCCGAGGGGAGCGGCACCTGACGAGCTTTGTCGATATCACGGCATGCTCAACGGATATCCTCGGACTGGTGGACGACTGGCGTGTGCTGGAAGACCTGACGGGTTCTGACCACAATGGCATAGAATTCAAAATTAATTTACACAAGTCCAAAGGACATACAGTACACAGGACCACACGCACATACAACACAAGAAAGGCAAATTGGGCCCAGTTTCGTGAGAAAATGGGCCAATTACTGCTGAACACCACACTAAACAGGGACACTATAAAAAACATAAACACTATACAAGAAATAGAAGGCACCACAGTCACATACACAAACACTATAACAAGCGCCTGTACACACGCAATACCTCAAAAGAAAAATTCGGAAAAATTTTCTGTGCCATGGTGGTCTGATGAACTCGCCGGGCTGAAGCGAAGCGTCGCCACCAGAAAGAGGAGAATCCGATGTGCCGCACCGGTCCGGAAGTCGAAGGTGGTGCAGGAGTACCTGGAGGAACGGGCAAAATACCAGGCTGCCATAAAGGAGGCTCAGGTGCTGAGCTGGAGGGGGTTCTGCGAGAAGCAGGACCGTGAGGGCATATGGGAGGGGATTTATCGGGTGATAGGCAGGACATCGAGACGGGAGGAGGATGTGCCTATGGAGCGAGACGGGAAGGTGCTGGACGCAGAGGGTTCGGCCAGGTTCCTGGCCGAAACGTTCTACCCGGAGGACCTTACCGACCTAGACGATCCCGGGCACGGTGAGACGAGGAGGCGAGCCGCTGAGCTAGATAGCGAAAGCGGCGGAGCCCGAGATCCCCCGTTCACCGTGCACGAGCTCGGCAGGTCGATAAGGTCCTTCAACCCTAAGAAGGCTCCGGGCGCCGATGGGTTGACCGCCGACATTTGTGTGGAGGCGATCAACAGCGATCCCGAACTGTTCCTGGCGCTCATAAACAAATGTTTAGAGCTCCATTACTTCCCGAAGGTATGGAAGGCGGCCACGGTCATCATTCTCAGGAATCCTGGCAAGACCAACTACGCCACCCCCAAGTCGCACAGGCCGATCGGTCTTTTGCCTGTGCTGGGGAAGGTTTACGAGAAGATGATTGTGGCTCGCCTGAAGTACCATATGTTGCCGGGCATGAGTGCCCACCAGTATGGCTTCATGCCACAGAGGAGCACGGAAGACTCCCTCTATACCCTCTTAGAACGCGTCAGGGGTAAGCTTCGTGAGAAGAGGCTAACCCTGATGGTCTCACTGGATATAGAGGGGGCCTTCGATAGCGCCTGGTGGCCGGCCATAAAGGTGAGGCTAGCGGAGGAGTCCTGCCCGGCTAATATACGGGGAGTAATGAGCAGCTACATGAGCGACAGGACGGTTGGGGTACGCTACATGGGCGCCGAACATCAGAGAGCCACAGGGAAGGGTTGTGTCCAGGGCTCTATAGGGGGTCCTATCCTTTGGAACCTCCTGCTCGATCCTCTGCTTAAGGGACTTAGTAGTAGAGGGGACTACGTCCAGGCATTTGCCGACGACGTCGTCCTCCTCTTTGATGGGGAGACAGCGCTGGACGTTCAGAGACGTGCCAATGCCGCCCTCGAGTATGTTCGGGCGTGGGGTGTCATGAATAAACTGAAATTCGCACCACATAAAACTTATGCGATGGTAATAACGCGGAAGTTGAAACATGACACCCCCCGCCTGAGCATGGACGGGGTAGACATTGGCATGTCCAAGGAAGTGAAGTTGTTAGGGCTCACAATAGACCATCAATTGACATTCAACACACACGTTGCCAATGTCTGCGCAAAAGCCACCAACATCTACAAACGGCTTTCCAGGGCAGCAAAGGTAAGCTGGGGTCTGCACCCCGAAGTCATCAAGATCATTTACACCGCAGTCGTGGAACCTGTGGTCCTGTATGCCTCGAGCGCGTGGGCGCCGGCCGCGAACAAGCTCGGAGTGCGAAAGCGCCTAAACGCGCTCCAGCGTAGCTTCGCACAGAAGCTCTGCCGAGCCTACCGAACGGTATCCCTGAACTCAGCACTGGTGCTGGCAGGGGTGCTCCCTCTTGACCTGCGCGTACGCGAGATGGCCTCGCTGTACGTGGCCAAGAAGGGGGTGCACCTGCCGGCGCTGGGAGACAGGGATGTCGAGCGGGTGGCATCGGCACTGGAAAGACCTCATCCAGCGGAACAAGTGGGGATAGAGCTGGGAAGCCTGGTAGACGAGGAACAATACCTCGAACATCGGGGATACGAGGTGCGTATATTTACGGACGGGAGCAAGATTGCGGGCAAGGTCGGAGCCGCGCTATCCGTATGGACGGGCGAGGCCGAGACCAAAACCCGCAAGCTTGCTCTCTCGCCCTATTGCACCGTCTACCAGGCAGAGCTTTTGGCCCTCTGTGAAGCTGCGAATGAGGTCAGGCGGCGAAAAGAGAGCGCTTTCGCTATCATCAGCGACTCCATGGCGGCCCTTCAGACAGTGGCTGACCCTGGTTCCCTTCACGTCCTAGCGGTCCAGGCAAGGGGCGCTCTTAGTCACTGCAAAATGCAGGGTAAGAGCGTCTCCTTGTTCTGGATCAAGGCTCATGTGGGACTTGAAGGGAACGAGAGGGCGGATGCCCTGGCTAAGGAGGCCGCCCTGCAGTCGAAGAAGAAGCCCGACTACGACCGGTGTCCGGTTTCATTCGTAAAGCGAACCATCCGTAAGGACTCGCTCTGCGAATGGGACCGGAGGTACAGCGCCGAACAAACGGCGTCAGTTACTAAGCTGTACTTCCCAATCGCGTCCGAGGCATACAGAATCATTAGGAAGGTCGAGATGACCAAGGAGGTAGCACAGGCCCTCACGGGGCATGGTGGGTTCTCGGAGTACTTGGCAAGGTTCAAGTGCAAGGAGAACCCAGCATGCACCTGTGACCCTGGCGTAGGTGAGTCGGCGGCACACGTCCTCTTAGAATGTCCGGTTTTTGGCCCAGCGCGATTTGACTTGGAAGTCGAGCTGGGCCAAAAACTTGAGGTGCAGCAACTCCCGAATATAATGGCGGAGAGTAGAACGAGGATCTTGTTTCTAAGGTATGCCGGAAAAATAATAAAAATAGTCAACAATAGAAATAAGTAGTAAGTAAGTTATAACTAAAAATATTTGTAAATATTTCCCTAGTTATAAGAAACATAGTATAAGAAATAGAATTAAGGAAATTGTTTTATTGTAAGAAAATTGTAAACTAATTAAGATAGAAATAAGAATTGAATAAAAACAGTCCCAAACCACCCGTCCCCCCCCCCCCAACCATAGTTAATAGAATAGGAATGAAAGAATGAATGAGAAGGATAAAAGTACGAGAGGAATAAATGATAGAACTGGAATGACAAAGAGAACCGGAATGGAAGAGTTACTTTAGGAATTAAGGCCCCTTAAGGGCAGGAGTGCACAGAAGCATGCACAAAAAACATAAACCTGTTTAGCCAAAGGCTCTGGCTTAGTCGTTGCCAGAGGGTACGCATAAAAAAGAAAAAAAAAAAAAAAAAAAAAACCTAACCTAACCTAACCTAACCAGTTCTGCGCCTCCCCCCGCAGCGCAAGCAGCTAAAAATACTAGCTCCGTGTTTAAAAATTCGTAGAAGTGGCAAAAGTTATCAAATCGGGTCGTGCGATATACCAAACTGCGCGTAACAACGTCGCGCACACCGTCGCACTGGAGTACACATCCGTACGGTACAGTGAAAAAGTGTAAAGTGGATAAAGTTAAAACCACGTGTTCCTAACCTGAAAACTCAGTGTAAAAAACCACATAAACGGATATAACTTTGTGAAGTGATCGAGGACCCACAGTTTTTCTTAGCGAAAAGTGTTGGCAAAAACCGGCTTCTTCATCGAAGGGGTGAAGAAAAATTTTCCGTCTGGGAAATTAGCCAGAAAATAAGAAAAACCAAAAACCACGTGGCCACGTGGTCTTATTTCCCGACGTCACAGAACCACCAAATTTCGCCAGCTGCTGGACCCTCTTTAGGTCAACCCGTGAGCGCCTTCAGAAAAATTTTTCAGCCTTGCATTTGGAAGTTATTGAGGACCGAACTTCTGAACTTCAACTAGCTGTAGCTGGAAAACTTCAGGCAAGACCCCCTGTTTTTCTGGCGGATCCTGCTGCGCGCTAAGGAGTGGAAGGGATTAGCAGTAAGCGTAGATTTTAAAGTTTATTTTTGCCTATTTTAGAAGCATTTTCACAAAAAACTTAGTTTTTGCAAAATTTTGTTAAAGAAACTTTTAAATTTTTTGTATTTAGATATCCTATCTGAAAGAAAGGAAATTTACACGAATTTATATATTTTTAAAAAAAAATTATGTTAAGTTATTACAAAGTTATTAAATTTTTTGTTATTTTTCGAAATTAAATTGAAAATAATAGACATAATTAAAATCTGACGCCGAGATATTGTCCAATAAGCTTATGACAGCTAGCTTGAACCCAAACTTGCGCCTAATAGCCCTAAAATTGTAAAAGTTAGTCTTTTTCGGCCATTTTGATGTTTTTTTTTTTTTTTTGGTATCTTATTAAAATTGTTAATATCTTTGGATATATTAGGCGCAGGAGAACCGGGTTTCCACGGACATACGTGAAATTGTCTGTAAAATTACATGACATTAATTTCAGGAGTTTTTCAGGCCTGAAAATTTTCAGCCCTGAAGCCTTTTATTCCCGATAGGGTGAGTCAAGCTGAGTACGGCATTTGAAGCCGCGGCTCTCTCCGACGACCGGGTGCGGAGTTACAGCTATCCAAAGTTGTCGTTTGACAGTTGGGCGGCCATCTTGGAAAAGTTTGGCCCCACGTAACTCCTCACGCGGGGGTCGCACCGCGCTGCGATTTTCACAACTGTGATCGGGGAGATAAACACTATCCGGCGGACCGGTTTTCAGGCATTTTGGAGCTGAGAATTTTCAGGCTCCTGAAAATCACCTTGCGGGGTAGATTGAGTTGGGAAGAGTCCAGCGGGTCCAAACACGGATTTTCTGCGACCACTGTGGGAGAAGTTATACCGTTCTGAAAATTGGATTTGACAGATCTCGAGCTGTCAGACCAAAGTTCGGGCTCGGATAGCTTTCGAACCGGAGGTCGTGGAAGACTCGGGTTTTCGCTGAGGACAAAGGCGGGCTCCTCCCTGCTTATCTAGAAACTTTTCAGGAAGTTTCAGGGACGGAAAAAATTTCAGTACCAAGACTATTTCAGGGGATGGAGCTCGTCGAGCCCAGCCAGGAGAGTCCAAGCACGGTGGTGTTCGGACCAGTGGTTGCGTAGATAACCACGAATACCCGAAACTGGTCTGGTCTCCGACTGGAAACCAGTTTTTTCGGACCGTGATATCTTCGGGACCCCTTGGGCTAGGTTAGCCGTGTTTGGGTTTTCCAGAAAGGGCTTGGGGAGATCTATCTCCTGGTGCATACAGATCGACTCTACCGTAAAGCTTTATTGTATACCACTCGTCTGCATGTATACCAGTTATTAAGGGTTTATATACCGCGCCGATAGAGAGCATTGTTCCATCCCGCTGAATCGCGCCATGGTTTGGTGCACGGCCGTACTATATAAGTCGAACGAATTTTTTGTGTTGTTGAACGCTTTTATACACTACTAGCTGTCGCCCGCGACTTCGTCCGCGTGGACTTTAATTTATTCCCCATTACCTACTTTTAATTTGTTATCTAATTTTAATATATAAAACTACAACTAAAGAAATGAATAAGTCTAAATACACCTATATAGGTGTAGTTAGCTATATATATGTATAGCTAATACTTAAAAACTACCTACTAATATTTAGAAACTACCTACTATATCTAAAGAATTATATCTTTTGAATGAAATGTCCGATTTTAATAATTTAAAAAGTATTTTACGGGTATTGAAACGGTCTTTAATACAATATCATTTAATGGGATAAGGATTAATACAGAGGTATGAATAATATGGTTTGATGATTGTCGGCACTTTTATCAACTTTTAAAATGTAAAAAAGTAGTTATAGTAGCATAACTACAGTAGTTGGACACATGGTATCGCGGACTTTTTTGTAGATATTGATAGGTACGTTCTATAATACTATAGAACATTTTTTGTTCTATCATCAATAGTTTCCGCAGCGCACGTGATGACAGATTTTTTATGACAACTTTTTCACACCTTGGGTTATATTATTGAATTTTTATTACGGATCCCTATTTTTTTGAAAATGTAGTATAGCCTATGTCGCTCAGTGAAGAGGCAGCTTTCTAATGGTGAAAGAATTTTTGAAATCGGTCCAATAGTTTTTGTGTGAAGACATTACAAACATACATACAAAAACACAAATGTTTCCTCTTTATAATATTAGTTTAGACTATCTTTGTGTGAGAATTACATCAATAGTTACTGAACGTGTGGTGTTTCATTTCAAGGACCCTTGGAATAATTATTTCACTCGGTCTTCTTAATAAAGGTTCAAAGGTAATCAGTGTGCGCATGGCATACAGGAATGCTTTAGTACCTACAAGGATCCTCATATTAGGTTCGCTCAAAACACGTATGAAGTTTGTTAGACACTAGTAATCTTCTTTTAACTAAAGTTGTAACGTGTTAAATACATAAAACATTTACCTCAATAAAAATAAACACATCAAATAAGAATTAATCACGTGTATTTTAATACAAATAATGCTAGGTTTTGCTATATATGTAGATGTAGTAACTTTTTACATTATTTATAAGATGTCTGCATTAAGAGTGAGTGCGTCTACTGAACAGTCCAGTAGCGAAGGTGCTGGCTGTCGTGCGCTGGTTGGGACGGCAAGGACGTGACGCGCCCGTGACGTCACGAACGAGCTCGATTCGCTTCAGTTTGTTTAGCTCGGTATGCAGCTGTTCCAGCTTCTCATCTTGTTTGAGAATGGCGCGTTGAATTTCATCTAGTTTATTTTTGAGAGCTATCGAGCCCAGTTCGTTGTCGACTTGTTTCATTCGGAGCTCAGCCTTCTGGCACAGAGCCTCCTTTAAATGTTTTGGTAAAATCTTGCCATATTTGCATGTCGCTTCATTTGGATTTAAAACTATTTTGCTCAGTACTCCCCTGCGCAAGCAACAGTTCGTTGGCAGAATGTTGCCAATGGCCGGGTGACAGACGATATTTTCCAATAATATTATCAATTCCAACTGCTTCTGTAATCTTTTTTGACTTCCTATTTTTTCCAACCGGTTGACATCGTTTACGGCGACACCAACCATTACATTTATTAGAACTATAGAAGCAAAGATGATAAATGTAATGAAAATAACTCGCAGTATTGCGATAGACGCGTCCATGTTGCGAGCGTTCTGTTTGTTGATGATAGTTGTATAATCGAACTCTGACGTTATCATGACTAACGTCTTCGCGAACGAGGCCAACGGCCCTTCGAACGGTGGCTGTGCACGGAACTGAATTAAAAAACACATTGAGAACCCAATGATCAGCGCGCCAAACGTTAACATAATCTGGAAAATAAAGTTATATATTATACCTTTTAAACTCATGAACTGAAATAAATGTAGTGTTATGGCCAGTCCTACAACTACCAAGTAAAAGATATCTGAAAGATAAATCGCATGCTGTCCACTCTTAACTGCTTGTTAGGTTAATGAAGAAAGATAGTGAGACTTTTATCTTATAGATAAATGCTATTTGGAGGTGGTGGGACAAGCTATTAGTATTTCAAGTCTACACTTAATAAGAACTGTTGGATAAGTAAACATTTTGGTTCTGGTATGGACACAGGATTCTGGGAACACTATTCAATGTTCATAACGGTGCAGTAACCACTAACCAGTAGTACGTTATTAGATTGACTTGACATGCGAGACAGTGAAGTGAACCTCGATCGCGTACGTTCTAGCTTTATCATTGTAATGACCATAAAAGAAGCTACAGTTCCATGTTGAATGTTAATGCCAATGTGCCTCAAAGATGAATATCAGGCATTGTTCTATTAATTTTATTTATGTTATCAAATACATTCAAACTATACATAGCTATACCTACATATATAATAAAATCCAATAATAATAGAAAAGGTGTATATAAATTATTAAGTGATTACTTGATTATAAAAGCATTGCGTGGTGCTAACTGCCGGCGCCACTTAATTACCTATTTATTATAACTTTTTACTGTATAAGTAACACATTCAAACGTTAAAGATACTTTGTATTAAATAAGGCAGTTTGAATAGTAAAGTTATAAAAACCGTTGTGACATTATTATTATTTCATTCGACTACTAATCGTTGTACAATATACTTGTTATAGTGTGCGTGTGTGACTTTTATTGGAGCCTATTTCAATCCTTGATTACATTTACTAATGACTGCAAACATTATGTAGAAAAATATTACCAGGTATACAATTGGTAGTTTCTGCGGATACACAAATGCTATTGCTATACAGCAAGTCACCTCCGAGGGCTTTTTTCTTTTTACGTGGGGGAATGGATTGACGCCTACCCCTCCGCGGGGGCGGACGAAGGGGTTATGTCGGACTCACCGGGGTAAAAAAAGATGTTGAAATGATAATGGACCTCCCGGAATACCGACTAAACCTACCACGGTGTTCCTCGACAAAACCACTATCGACGGGACCGCGCGAATCACTTGCACATGCAGTCGCGACCCCGCCGAGGTTTCGGTTTAAAACGGCAGGCCACTACATGATAACTATCCTATGGTCACTTCACTTATTCCTTACTGTCCCTCCCCTAGAGGGGAGACGGACTCGATACAGAGGCGCGCGTGGGAACACGCACGCCGCCTCTCGGACCTGGTGCTGAACAGGTGGAGGACAGGCCCACGAAGCCCACCACCCCTAGGTCAAACCTCAGGGTGGCTGGAGGTCGTCGTGCGCCCTCCGACGCCCAGCTCTGCGGTTGGGGAGAGGGTTTAAGCGCTCCCTCTCCCGCTCCGCCGCCTCCTTGATACAAATCACTTCCTCACAGAAGGAGGCGACGGCGTTCCACGACCTCTCACTCCGGACCATAGACTGAACAACGGCCGGGAGCGAGAGGGCAACCAATCCGACTGCCGCGATCAACTCACGGCGCTGCGATGCCCAGGTGGTGCAATCCGCCAAAGTGTGCAGCGCCGTGTCCTCAACAACGTTGCGTCAGTCGCTGCAGTCGCCGCAGTGGTGACAACCGGGCGACTCTTGCCGGCGTATACGACACAGGAACTGGCCAAAACAACCGTGGCCAGTCATTACCTGTGTCAGCCGGAAGGTGAGGGCGCCATGCCGCCTCCCCAGCCACTCCTCATACACGGGACTTACCGCCACAATCGTGGCGTGCCCGGCACTGGGGTGCGCAAGCTGCTCCTTTCGATTTGCCAATAGGACCTGGTGGAGCTCGGACTTTGCCGCTTCGAGAGCGTGAAGAGCTGGTCCTTCGCCCCGAGCTAGCGCCTCCCGGCGCCAACGATTAAGCGACGCCGCAAGCGCCGCTTTCAGGTCCCATGGCATCGATCCGGCGAGGAGGCTGGCAGCCTCGAACGAGATCGTGCGGTAACCTCTTATCAACCTGACGGCCATGGCGCGCTGTGGCGCACGATGCGCCGAAATGTTACGGGCCGTCAGGTTGTCCGCCCAAACTGGGGCCCCGTACAGGGCCATGGACGACCTTCAAGGCCTATTAAAGTATATGCAACTTTATTAATGTTTCTTGTAATATATTTGGACGAACTATTATAGTATATGCATCTTTATTAATGTTTCTTGTAATATATTTGGACGAACTATTATAGTATATGCAACTTTATTAATGTTTCTTGTAATATATTTGGACGAACTATTATAGTATATGCAACTTTATTAATGTTTCTTGTAATATATTTGGACGGACTATTAAGCTGGATAAATTAATGATAACTGTTAGAATCATATACATAATAATATTGCTTGTTTGCTATGTTTTACGAGCTTTAATGGATGTATTGCGTATAAAAGACTTAAGGCACAGTATACAGTTCAGTGCAAGTTAAGTGCATTCATCCATTGACTTATATATTACTTTGAAGTCCTTGCATTAATCCTTCAATACTTACTATAGTTTGCATTTTCCAACGTAAGAGCTGTCAACTTCATTTTAACTAATTAAGTATTCTCACATTGCCCGGCCTACATACATATACCTAAGTGGTTTGTACGGCGCGCTCCTAGACGGACGTGTGCAAGTATATAAATATAATTATTTTATTGTTTAGCGCGGCGCAAGCCGTCGCTCGTATTTTTTTATCGCCATGAGTGACACACTTGTAGCGAATGAGCTGCTGGCGTTCCTGCAACAGAAGCTGGGTGTCATGGACGAGGTTTCGGCCATCCAGATATGTTCCACTAACTTCAGCGAGGAGGACATAGCTGCTGCCAAGCTGCTGGTGTACAGGTCGCTCAACAAAAGTGACCAGATGGTGTCTCGCAGGCGTGACGGGACAAAGAAAAGTCTGCAGGATATTATCACGCTGCTGAAGAAGACCGATACTGACGACGTGCCGACGTTTGTGGCGAAGGACTTGAATAAGTTACCACCCGTCACTTTCGACCACGTCGATGTTACAAGCCTTTTGAAGGACATCGTCTTCCTTAAGACCAGTTTAGCGGATGTACTATGAGGTTGAAGAGTTGCGCAATTCTGTGGATTTTTAAATAGGTCACCGAAGCATAATAACAACGTGAACACGCGTCGAGGCGCAGGCTGCTTCAATGCATCGGTCGCAAGTTTCGCGTCAGCAGTTTTGTCGCCGCAGAACGTAGTGACTACTGAGTGCGTTACATGCGCGCCTTGCAGCCCCGCCCCCGTCCCCGCGGGCCCTCCCCGCATCGCCGCGCGACCTAAACGGATAGAGGCTCAGCAGATAACTGCTAGCACGCCCATTGCTCCCGCCGCGAAATCGGTGTCTGAGATGGTAAAGAACCGGGAGGATGATGCTGAGGGTGGTTTTGTGACCGTTCAAAGGAGGCAGCGCCGTCAGAAAACCAATAAGAATTGCTGCGGCACAGCTCCTGTGGAGCTTGGTGCAAACCTACGTGCTGCAGCACCGATCACACCGGTGTACATCTCTCGCCTGCATTACACCACTAAGGCGGAGGATATCGCGGAGTATGTACGCCAGAAGTCCAAGTACATGCCAAGAGTGCAGCTGCTGGAGTCGCGTCGCAACGTCAACTTCAAGGCGTTCGTGGTGCGAGTACCAACTTGCTTTCTTCATGTATTTATGCAGGAGGACTTTTGGCCGAAGGGTGTGGTGTTCCGTCGCTTCCGCGGACAAGTGCCACATGAACGCACAACAACGGAGTGCAAGTGAAGCATTACTAACATAGTTAATAAGTTATATAAATACTCACACAAATTGTATGTATGTTAGTCTATAAGGTATTTAACTATGCGTCTATGCCACGCGAAATAAAATCGTTATTATTATTATTATAAGTATTTTAAATACTTCTAAATAATATCTATTTGAATATGAAATACATGTGGAGTACACACAAACACACACTGGTAAGAACGCAGAAAATATGATATTCAAAATACATTTAAATATTGCGAAGCATAGCCCGCAGTATCAGGCAGTTAAAATATGTATAATCGACTAATGGAATGAAAAGCACGCTTACCACACACAAGCTCATTCAAAGCAAACCTCGGGGCTCATTGGTCTTTTCCTTATCATATTAGTTACTTATCACATGGCGCTTACTTATCTCATTATATTGTTTTCGAAAATTATTAGGTTTACTTCAGATTTACAACGCTAATGGTAATTCATAAATTCTTTTGTACAAAAATATTTAATAGATATACAGAAATAAAACTTACTTTGATAACCTTTATTGTAACTTTTCCGAGCATAAGTGCGTAGTGTCCCCAGCTCGGGAACCTCGCCACGAGGTACATCATCTCGAGCCAGTACAGCAGCACGGCGGCAGTGGCCGCCAGGCGCACCCCCTCGGGGAGGTGGTGGTGCGCCGCGTGCAGCGCCGCCTCGGGTTGGCGCCACCTCACCACGCTGGGCAGAAACACCGCCAGTCCTAAAGTGCCGAACTTCACCCAAGTTTCTAAGAAAAGGTAGTATCTTTTATTTCTAAGTTTGAAAAAGATTATTTCCTGAAAAGAAAATAATATTTATTGTATTTTTTTAATACAGACACCTTTGAGATCGAGCTCTCTGTAGCTATGGACTTTATGATCATACTGTCATAACGAACGAAAAGTACACAAAGACTCAGAACATTTATACATGAATCACACAAATAATTAAGAATTGTGAATATTTGTGTGATTCGAGCTAACAACATTCAACAACAACTTAAGCATCTATGAAAGTGATTAATAAGAGTCTGAATACGTCACCTGTGTCACGATTAGACTGACAGTCACGTATATCATGTATATCCAAGCATCTGATTGCAAGAAGTTTGGCACCGGTTCTCTCGGATATGTATTGTTTTGAAATATGCTAGCATTTGTTATATTTAATTTATTTTTATCTTCATAGAAGAAAACAGCCACTATATACACGTTTAGTGACAGACCGAACAATCCGTACAACGCCAGAAATGTATAAAAGAACGGCAGCAACGATCTCCACTTCAAGTAAACAAAAGTCTCTATGAGCGGGTGGCGCAGCAGTCGGCGCTGGTCGTGTGTGTTGCCGGTGGCGAGGAAAGCGTTTATTACTTTCATTTGTTTCAGCTCTGAAGGATTTGGCAATAACACCTTATAATCGACAATAGCTTTCTTTGTTACACCCTCGCCTTCACTAGTAATGAAAGAATCGAACAGTTCTTCCAAGTAAGCGTTTGGATTTGGCAAACAGTCCATCAACATTCTTATCGGTGTTTTTGTGTTCTCATACTCAGCAGATAGGTCAGCGCCGTTGTCAATAAATAAAGTAATAATATTTCTATCACCATTAAGGCACGATTCGTGCAGCGGCAGCATTCCAATGGAATTAACGCTGTTTATGCTATGTGTTTCAAGCTCAACCATGATGGCTGCTGTTTCAAAATTATTTTTAATAGCAGCAATATGCAGAGGTGTTGTCCATATTTCCTGTTTAGTAATGTTATGTGTAAACGGCACTTGAATATTTATCCGAGCGTGATGGTGCAGCAGTAGCGCCACACAGAGCGGGTGGTTGTTCGCGATGGCGTACACGACGGGTGCGTAGCAGTGACGTTTCGACCTCTCGTTGATGAGGCTCTGCGCGCGCTCGCCAATATACTCGAGTAGAAACTTTAATATGTCCACGTGACCGCACCTCGCTACCTCATGAAACACATTTATATAGTACGGCTGCTGTATTTCAACTGAGGCCTCGTGTTCCAACAATAATTTGACGGCGTCTATGTGATTGTGGATAATGGCTATAAATAAAGCAGTCTGTCCTGATCGGTTTTGTAAATCGATAGTATACTTTGCAACAGTTAATATGCCTTGAAGTATGATTGTGTCTCCCATTGCTGCAGCAGAATGAATCGGTGTATCTCCGTCGTTTGCCTGAAAGTAGTAACATTATTTTAACACAGAAAAGGTGTTTTAAAAAGGAAGAAAGTACATTATTATATAAGAATCCACGTACTCAATATACACTTTGCATGAGTTTCATAATATGCATTGGCGCTACGTACAGAATGCCCGCTCGGGTTAAAGTAGCTAAATCGTTTGCTATAAACAATACGACACGTTTATCACAGCTGTCTCCGTACGTGGTTTGTCCAACAAAGTGTAATGCGCGGTGTGAGCTTGGCGATATTCAGAAAGTTCGCAAGCTTGTTTTTAGTTTTTGTAAGACAGTCTCGTGAAGTACATATTGTTACACCGTGTGCCATCTCTCGGCATTGTGGGGAAGACTCGACAGTCCGCGTAAAGTTGTAAAACCCATCTAAGGCTAACAGCTAACACGCAAAAAAAAACACGCCGAGTTAGTTTACAATCGTAAGCGGTCAAGTATACATCAGAGCGAACGGAAGCGGAAATACTACGGTGTTTGAAGCAGTTACAGTGGAAAAGTGTAGTATAGTGTTTGTTGTGTTTTAAATTTAATTGTGTGCTAGAATAAAACGTGTTTTGGTCGGTAACATTGTTTACATTCTTATCACTCGAACCCAGCACGTAACAATATTATAGCCGGCGTGCGCAGCTAAGATGCGCAGCGCCAAATTTACGGAGTACGTTCTGGCGATAAATGGCACCATTTCTATAAATGGTGCTATTTTCTTAGAACTAAGGATTGCATACACGAATATGAATAAGTTCAATCATGTGTCATTGTCTGTGTCAATTCTTGTTCCGTGATACCAAGCTGTAATAATAATAATAATAACTCGGTGTTGTTGTAGTGTATGCTGCAGACGACAACGGGAAGGCACTGCAGTGCAATGGTTCTGGTGAGTAGCACGGTAGAGTGCGCACCTGCACACAGAGGTTGGCGCGGGCGCCGAGCGCGAGCAGCGCGCCGCGGCGCCAGGCGGCGCGCACGGCGGCGGCCAGCACGGTGCGGCCCTGCGCGTCGGTCACGTCCACCGTCGATACCTGCGGATTCTGCTCGCTGTACTCGAAGTTTGCCAATAACTGAAACAAACATCGTTTGTCGGTAATTTAATCGGTATTGTGCGGGACAGGTAAACAGTGAATCATAGTGTGTATACAATGATTAATCCTGAACTAAGTGAATAGTGAACTGATAAGACAGTACATAATATTTACGTGTTAGTATAATGTTTACATGTTAGTATATAAGATTTATATACTCGTACATATTCTTATTAGATTCGCCTCTTTATATAGTTTTATGTTTGTTTTCATAAGATTCATGTTTGTTTTGATCTTATCTGATTTGTTTGTATAGAATTCAAAGTATTTAGGGGTAAACAGTAAGACCTATGTCTGATTTGATGTAACATTTTATGTCTTGTTATTGTATTGTTACGTGGTGGGTTCGACGGATAAGAATGCAAACAATATTACCGACTAAAACACGTTTTATTCAAACACACAATTAAATTTAAAACACTTCTAACACTATACCACACTCTTTCACTGTGCTGCTTCAAACTCCGTAGTATTTTCGCTTCCGTTCGCTTCGATGAACACTTGACCGCTTACGATTGTAAACTGACTCGGCGGTGCGCGTGCGCCCTATTTATACGCGAGTAAAGCGTTTCTAGAGTTTTCTAGTAACGCTATACCCGGTATGAAAACAGTATGATGATTCGAGAAAGTACCAGCGTTCTCTCTATGATTCTCGTACCGTACTACGTAGTTCAGTAAGATGTCAATAAATGGCGGTGTAATAAATTATTAGACGGAACTGCCGAGTCTTTCCCACAATGCCGAGAGATGTCACTGGGCGTAAAAGTATGTTTTATATTTTTTCTGTATAGTTTATGATGTGTAGAAACTAATAACATATAATTTATAGTATTGTTACGCTCAGTGACATCTCTCGGCATTGTGGGAAAGACTCGGCAGTTCTGTCTCATAATTTATTACACCGCCATCTATTGACATCTTACGGAACTACGTAGAGTGAGTACGCGAAGGGTATAGAGAACGCTGGCACTTTCTCGACCCACCGTACTGTTTACATACCGGGTATAGCGTTATTAGAAAACTCTAGAAATGCTTTACCCGCGTATAAATAGAGCGCACGCGCACCGCCAAGTCAGTTTACAATCGTAAGCGGTCAAGTGTTCATCGAAGCGAACGGAAGCGGAAATACTACGGAGTTTAAAGCTAGTTACAGTGGAAAAGTGAAGTATAGTGTTTGTTGTGTTTAAATTTAATTGTGTGTTTGAGTAAAACGTGTTTTAGTCGGTAATATTGTTTACATTCTCATCCGTCGAACCTGCTGCTGTAACAGTATGTTATCATTGAAATTTATAATGAAAAACGCAAAATTGTCACGTGGCTCTCGTTATGGTAAAGATCCGCTGTAATTAAGCTAACTATACTGATTCCGACGCTTTGCTCTCATTGGTCGAAAGCTTTGTTCTATAATTGTTAACCAATCACAGGGCCTAAGGGCGGACGCCCTCGCTGCGAAGCTGAGGTCATCCCTCGATGAGGCGGACGTCCGAGTTACCAGGCCTGTAAGATGCGTCGATCTTCGCGTCATGGGCCTGGATGACTCGGTCAGTGCCGAGGAGTTGGTGGGCGCCGTGGCCAAGGCCGGACACTGCCCGCCAGAAACGGTGAGGTCCGGGCCGATTCGGCCCGGACTGAACCAAATGGGAACGGCCGTCGTTACGTGTCCTGTAACGGCGGCCAGAAATATCACAAATGGGGGGAAAAGACTCCTCGTCGGGTGGGTTTCGGCGCAGGTTAAGCTCCTGGAGCCGAGGGCCCTGAGGTGCCACCGCTGCCTGGCGGAGGGGCACGTCGCAGCTCGGTGCACCGCGCAGGTAAACTGTGCCGGCCGGTGCTACCACTGCGGCCAAGAGGGCCACATAGCCAGGAGCTGCACGTCCGCTGCGCACTGCATCATCTGTGCAGCGGCGAGCCGGCCGGCCGAACATCGGGCTGGCAGTAGAGCCTGCGCCGCGCCCAAAAGTAGAAAGGGCAAAGCGGCAGGCCCACCCGACACTAAAGACCCAATGGAGGCGGCCCCATCTGATGCCGCTGCCGAACCTGTGGGTGAAGCGGTAATGGAAACCCAGTAATGGCTCCATACCGCTTCCTCCAGGGAAATTTAAACCACTGCGCCAATGCTCAGGATTTGCTGCTCCAGAGTATGGCGCAGTGGCAAATAAACATCGCCGTGGTCGCCGAGCCGTACTTTGTCCCGCCCAGAGGGGATTGGGTGGGAGACCTGGACGGCTTGGTGGCCGTAATCGTTAAGGCTGGCGCCGGCACACCGCTCCCTGAGAACATCACCAGGGGGTCGGGATTTGCGGCGGTTTTCGTTGCCGGGATGGCCGTGGTGGGAATTTATTTCTCACCCAACCGATCTCTCGCCGAGTTTGAGGTCTTCCTCGGAGACCTGGACGCAGTCGTCCGTCGTTTCTACCCTCACCCCGTTTTAGTCCTCGGGGACTTCAACGCCAAGTCTACGGCTTGGGGTTCCCCGTCCACGGACGCGGAGGTGTTGGAGGAGTGGGCCTTAACATCTGGCCTGCTCGTCCTCAACCGGGGCAATGTGCACACGTGCGTGCGTCAGCGGGGCGGTTCGATTGTGGACATTTCGTTCGCAAGCCCCGCTCTAGCGCGTCGTGTTGTCGGCTGGCGCGTGGAAGAGGAGGTGGAGACCTTGTCGGACCACCGGTACATTCGGTTCGACGTCTCCACCCAGGTCTCGAGTGCGCCGGCCCCTGTGGGCCCCGGTTGGGAAGGTCCGCGCTGGGCTCTAAGTAAGCTCAACAGGGAGGCTCTCCTGGAGGCCTCTATCGTGCAGGCTTGGGCTTCAGTGCCCGACAGGCCTGCCGACATAGAAGTAGAGGCTGATTGGTTTCGGGAGGGCTTGTCGCAGTGCTGTGACGCGGCGATGCCCAGGGTGAAGTCTCGCCCTGCAAAGCGTCAGGTGTACTGGTGGTCGGCCGAGCTCGCGCAACTTAGGGGCGCGTGCGTGGCTGCCCGGCGCCAGTATGCCAGACATCGACGTAGGCGTCGCCGCGACCAGTACGCGGCCACCAGGGAGGAGGAGCTGTACGAGGCGTACAGGGCGGCCAAGAAGACGTTGCAGCTGGGTATCCTGCGGGCAAAAACATCCGCCCGCGAGGAGCTGCTGGCGACTCTGGATGTGGACCCATGGGGGCGTCCCTACCTTATGGTAAGGGGCAAACTACGCTCCTGGGCTCCCCCGCTGACCCAGAGTCTCCGGCCCCAATTGCTGGAGGACGTGGTGGTCGCTCTGTTCCCCGAAAGGGGAGGGCACGAGCCTCCGCCTATGGCTGCGCCTCCTCTGGTGCCAGAAGCGGACCCGACGACGGACGACGATGTGCCCGAGGTAACCCGGGTGGAAATGAGGGTAGCGATGCAGAGGCTGCAAGCCAAGCGCACCGCCCCGGGCCCAGACGGCATTCCTGGCCGTGCATGGGTCCTAGCCCTCAAGGCCCTCGAGCCCCGACTAAGGAGCCTGTTCAGCGCGTGTCTGGAGCGGGGCCAATTCCCGGACAGGTGGAAGACCGGGAGAATGGTTCTGCTCCGTAAAGAGGGGCGCCCGGCGGACAGTCCGTCCGCCTACCGGCCCATTGTGTTGCTCGACGAGGTCGGAAAGCTGCTCGAAAGAGTGGTGGCTGACCGCCTTGTCGGGCATCTGGTCGGTGTGGGACCGGATCTGGCGGACAACCAGTTCGGTTTCCGTCGTGGGCGTTCCACGGTCGATGCGATCGCACGTGTAAAGGCTCTGGCGGAGGAAGCGGTTTCACGGGGTGAGGTGGTGCTGGCGGTGTCTCTCGACATCGCCAACGCGTTCAACACCTTGCCCTGGAATTGTATAAGGGAGGCACTACTTTACCATCAGGTGCCGACTTACCTCCGTCGAATTGTCGGGGCGTACCTGACAGCGAGGGCCGTTGTATACCCGGGTTCGAGCGGGTGGTCTCGGCGGGAGATGTCGTGCGGTGTTCCACAGGGTTCGGTTCTCGGCCCGCTACTGTGGAACATCGGATACGACTGGGTGCTGCGCGGTGTGCTCCTTCCCGGCGTTAGCGTAGTTTGCTACGCCGACGACACGCTCGTCCTCGCTCGGGGAGCGACGCACCGGCAGGCGGCTGTCCTGGCGACGGCAGGGGTCGCGCATGTCGTGGGTAGGATCCGGCGGTTGGGCCTCGAGGTGGCGCTGCACAAATCCGAGGCTCTGTTCTTCTACGGGCCTCAGAACGCGCCGCCGGAGGGGTTCCACATCGTGGTGAGAGGCGTCCGCATCGGCGTCGAGAAATCGATGAGGTATCTGGGCCTCGTCCTCGACGGCCGATGGGCCTTCGGAGAACACTTCCGAAGGTTGGTCCCCAAATTGATGGGCGCGGCCACAGGGTTGTCGCGGCTGCTACCCAATCTGGGGGGACCAAACGCCTCATGCAGGAGGCTCTTCATGGGGGTCGTGCGGGCGATGGCCCTATATGGGAGCCCCATCTGGGGGCATAACCTGACGGCCCGTAACGCCGCCCTGCTGCGGAGGCCGCAGAGGGTGATGACCGTCAGGGTCGCGAAAGGGTACCGCACGATCTCCTATGAGGCGGCAAGCCTCCTGGCCGGATCACCGCCCTGGGACCTGGAGGCCAGACTTCTCGCGTCGCTTTACCAGTGGCGCGGGGAGGCTCTGGAGCGGGGCTTTCGGCCGTTGCCGAGAGAGGTGGAGGCGCGGCGGTCGGAGCTCCGCGACGTCCTAAGGGCGGACTGGGGTGAACGGCTTGCGCGACCGAGCGCAGGGCACGCCGCAATAGCGGCGGTAAGTCCAATCCTGGAGGAGTGGCTGGAGCGGCGCCATGGCGCCCTGACCTTCCGGCTGACGCAGGTCCTCACCGGGCATGGATGCTTCGGGAGGTACTTGTGTCGTATAGGCCGGGAGGAGACGTCTTGTTGTCACCACTGCGGTGACGGTCCCGAGGATACGGTGCTGCACACACTCGTGGAGTGCCCAGCTTGGGAGGAGCAGCGCCGGTCGTTAACCGGGGCACTGGGTGTCCAGGTCCTCTCGCTGCCGGAAATGGTTCTGTCCATGGTCCGGAGCGAAGGTGCATGGGAGGCCGCCGTCGCCTTCTGCGAGGCAGTGATGTCCGCGAAGGAGGCGGCGGAACGGGAGAGGGAGCTGGTCCCTCCCCACCCAAACCGCAGGAGACGTCCAGGGCGCCGCCGTAGGGCGCGCACAGACCTCCAGCCACCCTAGGGGCCGGCCTGCGGGCGGTGGACTTGGGCAGTCTGCCGCCCGAGCAGCACAGGCCCGAGGGAGGGGCGTAAGCACCCCGCGCGCCCCCCTCAGTGGAGGGGAGGGCTGTACCATCTAGTCCTCCCCCAAACAGCTGGGGCTCGCCTCGCTACGTGGCGGGCCAAGACCTGTCGGTGTCACGGTGAATACTAGCGGGAATCCCGTGGCACCGACACCGGTACGTGGGGAACGTCGTCAGGGGTTTAGTGGGTATGGGGCCGGCCTCACTGGCTCGAGTCCCACACACCCGCGCCCTCTGCCCGGGCGCGGACGGTGCGTAAACGCATTCCCCTGACGTAAAAAAAAAAAAAAAAAAAGCGTCGTTGATGACATGACAGCAGGTTAGGTGAGGTGCAGTAAGGTGAGTCGCGGCGCCGAACATCGCTCTCGCATTTATCTTTGACGTGTGACGGAGCACTCGCGCCGAGAGGTCGTTGCAGGCAGCATTACGCACTCACCTGTAAGGCACAGACATTATCAATAGTCGTTTGAAAGTAAAGCATTGATGTGCAACGATTGCCAACCTGTAAATGTTCCGCGAGCCGTTTCTGCACACAGAGGTGCAGGGCGCTGTCTCCGCGGCTGTTGAGACAGGCGGCGGATGCTCCGCTGTGTAGCAGTAGTCTGAGGGCCGCGACACTTTGTAACTCGACGGCCGTGTGTAGTGGCGTGTTCACTCTATCGCCACCGATGTTCATTTGAGCCCCGCCAGCATTTAGAAGAAGTCTTATAACTTCTGAAAATCTAAGAATTTGTTGTGTTGGTAAAAATCATCTATAAACTAAGTCATATTTTATTTGCAAAGGAATCTATTGTTATACTTTTATAACATAAAGTGAGTTGCCGTAAGTTGATCTTTGGTTGAAGTATAACTACCAAATGATATAATTAAGAAGCCAAAGGTTCACAGTGAGGTGTATCGTACTGGTGGACGTCAAGGGCGCGGCCGCAGTAGTGCGCGTCCCCCGCGACGTGTAGCGGGGCGCACGCGGCGTGGTCGCGCGCGCCCGGCGCGGCGCCCGCCGCCAGCAGCACGCGCGCGCATGTCGGCCGCGCGCCCGCGCTCGCGCAGTGCAGCGCCGTCCAGCCCGCACGCACCACTGGCCACTGCACATATTGCTTAACCATACAACCACAACCAAACAATCATAAAGAGTATTGTGTCTTTTCTCATTGTGATAGAGATACCACCGGAGGGCGGTACGCGTCCCCCTCTAGACAATACAGCGATGGACGAATCAATTACCGTGAAGACTAAAAGCGTAGACCTGAATCTGTGAAACAATTGTGCCATACGTTTTTGTTGGACGACATGCAGTCGTGCTCCACACTGTCTCGCCACTCTCGGTGCGGCGCAGGCGCCGGCGCGGGCGCCAGGCACGGCAGGTTGATAACGTGACTCTTGATCGCACCAAATTTTCTTACTTCACTTTCAGTTTCGACTGACATGTCGCGAGTCACGCTGTATTGTAAATCTGAAGAAATTAATGCCAAGTTTTATATTAATTACGCATATGTTATCTCACATCTATACTAATATTGTAAAGTTGAAGAGTTTGTTTGTTTGATTGAACGCGCTAATCTCAGGAACTACTGATCCGAATTGAAAAATTATTTTAGTGTTAGATAGCCTATTTATTGAAGAAGGCCATAGGCTATATAACATCACGTTACGACCCACGGGGGCAGCGCAGTAATCATAAACGCGGGTGAAACCGCGGGCACATCTAGTAGACACATATTATGACTTCTTAACAGCTTTTAAGAAATAAAATGTTAGTTACTAAGCCAACTGACCTTGTGGAAAATCTAGTAATATGGCGATCTGCTTGGGATTGCCTGCCCAGGCAGCGAAGTGGAGGGGCGTTCGTCCGAGGGAGTCAGTTCTGTGTGTGAGCGCGCCCGCCGCCACGAGCAGCGCCAGGGAGTCGTTGTGGGAGAGCGCAGCCGCGTGGCACGCCGACACGCCGCTGCGCTGGCACGTCGCGTTCGGGTTGGCGCCACTTGTCAGCAATCTTAAATATAGTAATAACTTATTAATTATATATATCATATTATACTTCACCTACAATTCATCACTATTGAAGTGCCCGTCCACTGTCGTACTCGCCACTGTGTTCCAGTCCCCCGATCTACCTAAAGACGTGCCCGTTCCGCACGGTACGTCTTCTACTATAATTTCTACCACATTCGTGTATGCTCTGAAATGAGCCATACCGCGGTGCTGCTTGAGCGCTACGGCTTGATCTTTTCTAAACGAGGCTAAAGAGGACTTTATTAACTCTGTAATAAGTACTTCCGACAGGGACTTAGCTGTGTATGCCTCTGACATCAGTGATGAGCGGCGGTTGACATTTGCCACCTATTATTTGAGTAGTACGTTACCAAAATAATAGTTATTGTCCTTAGTCGGCCTCTACCTCGTCTGCCACCAAAGGCGATAAAAACTTAATATTTACTTCTCCGGCCGGTAGACTGGTGGCGCCTGCACTTGCCTATAAGTGACATTCCCGCGGTACCCTACAGTTATAGAACGCTTCTAGAAACAATTACCTAGATATTTCTTCAATGTGGCCATTCTCTACTGCTTCTAGAAGTTTTGTGTTAAGCTGCGACAGACGATGCTCGGCTCGATTTATCGACAGCCTTTCCCTCAAATGAAGTTGTTCAATACGGCCATCATTACTCTTTATAAATCGCTGCAGCGTCGAATATATCGATGTTCTAAAATTCAAAGTAAAATTAGGCTTCATATATATGTATATACCTATTCTAGCAACAGTAGTGAAAGGCAAGCAATACTGGCAGCACTGGCGCTAACTTCATGTAACGTAGGGATGCCACAGGATATTTGTTCGTCGCCAACATCCAAAGAAGCAGAGACGCTAGGTCACGTGAGTGTCTTTGATGTAATGTAAAGCCGCGTTTTCACTAGGGGACATGTCACGGAGACATATCGCCCAACATTTACGTGGTAGGTCTTTGCGACTTTATGGGACAATGTCGCTCGACATTTGTCTTGTTCACACTACCCAGTGGTGAACAATATGTCGCCCGAGGAGGTAGTGTTGTTCAGTGTGGCTTACATATTCATTCGGAAGACTATAGCAAAACGAAAAAAGAAAGGTGGTGGGTCCGAGAATATTTGCTACAAAGGAAAACGTCAAGTTTAATAAGCAATCTTCGAATGCGCGCCGGCTCTTTCGAAAATTTTACTAGAATGTCTAAAACCGATTTCGAAATACTTTTAAATATGGTTGGGCCAACCATAGTCAAGCAAGATACAAAATTTCGGAAAGCTATCGACCCTCACATCAGACTTGCTATAAAATTGAGATACTTGGCAACCGGAGATAGTTATGGTTCACTGTCTTATACTTTGAGAGTATCAAAACAAGTAATTTGTCAAACTATACCAGAAGTTTGAATTGATAAAAGCATGAAATTCCTTTATAAAAGTGAGTATATAACATTATTTTACTCTCCGGTACCTGCTCGTTATTTATTTACTTATGCTAAACATTTGCAGTATTCATTTATATTTTTATTGAGATTTAATAGTTTTTATTGTAATGCTCTGACGATATTCTGGATTTTCAGATTCCAACCAATGTAAATGAATGGAAACAGATAGCTCGTATTTTGAAACATCATGGAATTTTCCTCATTGCATTGGGGCAATTGGCGGAAAGCATGTCTTACTAGAAGCGCCACCCAATTCTCGCAGTAATTATTATAATTATAAAGAAAATTTTAGCTTGGTCCTCCTAGCTATTGTGGATGCCGAGTATAACTTTGTGTATGTAAACTGTGGTGCAAAAGGTAAATCATATGACAGTGTAGTATTCCATGAGACTGCATTTTATAAAGCGCTTTATGAAAAGCAACTGAATTTACCAGATCCTGAGCCACTAACTCAGGACGGTCCTAATATACCATACGTTCTGGGGGAGACAGCGCATTTGCACTATCTGAAAATATGATGAGGCCTTATCCTAGCATCGCGGCAAGCGGATTTTTAACTACAGACTCTCAAGAGCAAGAAGAATATTGTAGAAAATGTATCTGGTATAATGTCTGCGGTGTTTCGCGAATTTTGTAAAGCAATCCCACTCCGTCCAGAGAACGCTGAATTAGTTGTAATGGCTTGTGTATACCTACATAATTTCATGAGACGTGATACATTTTCAAGAGCACGTTATACACTAAACACTACATTCGATTTTAAAGAGGCTGCGCATAATGTTGTGGAATGTTCGTGGCGAAGGGAATTAACAAATAATAATATGAGAGACTTAAGTATTCAAATTAATCTTATTTATTAAGTATTACTCCTTCTCAATCTGCTGTGGTATTAAGAAACCACTTTGCTGAATATTTCGCCAGCGCACAAGGAAATGTCTCATGGCAAACAAATCTATCATAGTCTGACTCACAGATGTAGACCAGTGCATGTAGAGATTGACAAGACCATGTTATTTTTTTTAATACCATGTGCTAAGGGAATAATTTAGTGAACCTCTTAAGTCGAAACTATTATTGAGTAAATATTGTGAAAATCTAATCGTTAAAAATACTTAGTATAATTATTCAGCTTAAAGTATCAGAAAAATATATTTAATTTTACAATTTCCAATAATATTATTATTAAAATAAATGTTTATAGTGTTCTGGTGTAGCTCTCTAAATAAAGTTTTATTATTATTCTTAATCAAATTTTTATTTATTATCCTATATTATATTTTAAATTAATCTTTGTTGCGAGTTTCTGATTCAAATGGGAAACTAGTTCCTGAATATTTTCAAATTGTCGTAATTCTGTGAAAACCGGATCAGATTCTGCATTCTCTTTATTAACATGAGAGGAGTCATTATCAATTACGCCATCATTATCAACAGAATTTGTCGAATAAGATGATTGCTGAGGAACAGAACGGTATCCATAATTTTGAGGAGGGCCCGAAATAGATCCAGTTTCGTATCCTGTATAGTTGTATTTTCCCATCCTAGCCTCTAATAAGATATTATTAACAAAGTACTTCGCCTGGAGTACAGCATGTTCATTCTTTATATTTCTTAGCTCTGTAGCTACGTACTCGGCGTAAACTTGAAATTCATCTTTTGGTTGATCCCTCTTTTCATTTGCGCTCTTCATAATTTCATATATTACACTCAGGTCATCTTTTTTCCTTTTGCTTTGTGTATTTGTAAGCGGTGTCGGTGTAGGTAGTGTTGGTAATGGCGGCAACGTGGGTACCTCCGGTGGCTGCGTCAATACTTGCGATACCGCTAGCATTTTTTCACGTGCCACAGAACTTTGAGATGACAAAAAGAAAGATAATAATTAAAAAAGTAAAAGAAAACTTTAAAAACAAACACATTTTATCACAGCATCACAATTAAATTTTTTTGACAGCAAATTGAAAAATACTGTTATTCATCCAACTTATCTGTGAACTGAGTGGGGGTGCTGCTCGTTAACAAAAGAGAAATTAAGAAATAAAACCGGCCAAGTGCGTGTCGAACACACACGACTATCTTGTGTGTCTGTGCAAACTTGTCCATCACCGTTCATCACCATGTCGTCCATATTAAAGTACCGAACATATAAAGGACGGACGGACGAACATGACGAAACTACAGATTTAAGGGTTCCGTTTTTGCAATTTTGACTACGGAACCCTAAAAATAAACCTTATGTCGTGTATTCAAATCGATAGTGCCAAAAACTGACATTTCACAGATAACTTAGCTACTTAAAAACTTAAGGCATACTCTGCCTTAAGTTTTTAAATCAAATGACCAAATTTTATGTACCTAAACTAGTAAAAATAAACATAAATACACAAAAAATATTATGGGCACATTACTACATTATGGATACATTTCGGAACACAAAGCGACACACGTCCTCACTATTCAAAGCTTGTCAGGCGACATCACCGGGAGACGTATATTTCGTGTCGAGCAACAGAGTTGTGGGACAAATTAATGTCCCCTAGTGAAAACGCGGCAACGTGGCCACTGTGGAGTTATACCCAATATGAATAAAAACTTCTTAATAATAACTTACTAAGTGAGTCAATATTGCATATCTAAGATCGGAATAATATGTAAGAATACGTACGAGGCCGTTTGCTCCCTTAGATGTGTTGTACGGGGTTGGCACTCTCGGCTAGCCTCGCCCCCCGCGCCGGCGCGGGCGCCGCTCTGATTAGCTGCGAGTTAGGTTTAGGGTGCTGTATTGTTGAACAACTTTGACGCGTAACAGAAAGATATAGTTATAGCTTGTACTAGTTACATGCCTAAAAAATATTACTACTTATATATACATATTTTGGCGAATCCAAAGTCTGAAATTGCAATGGGGTTGTGTGCTTTATGTCATTGTACTTATATCTTTCGTGTACCACCTAAACTACTAGTTATTACCAGTACAGGTAGTAGTAGTCCACCGCGTGTAGTAAAACTGTACATTGTGCATTTGATGTCACGTATCACGTATCACGTATCACGGCAAAAGAACTAGATTGTATAATAACGATGTATTTATCTACAGCAGAATCGTAGAGATCAAGCAGTCTGTACGTTAAGACTGCACCGAGCGAAATGTGCCAAAACAGGCGATCACAGTTAAGTTGATAAAATCAACACTTTTTGTTTAATACAAATATAGAATATATATTTACCATAACAATGAATGTGTTTACAATTACTCCGTGTAAAAATCTTAAAACAATGAATATTTTTGCCGACAAAATTACGTGAAATTGCACGAAAAATGAAAAACGTAAGCTTGTGTTACGTGATTTTTAGATTATAAGAGTAGAAATCTATCCTATTTTACAGCTTAAACGAAACATAAATATTTATATTACAATTTGTCCGCCCCAAATATTTAAGTTATTGGTTGACAATAAAGATACATATTTATCAAAAAAGCACTTCAAATCCTCCATACAATTTTACTATGGCGGCCGCGCGTCGATTTGCACATCGAGCTCTGTCATTCAGTACAACCGCGTCTTACGCTCGGCGCAGTCTTAAGTACATTTTAATGAGAATGAACTAGACAACTAGAAAACAGCCAAGAAGTACGAGTTTACATAATTATTATAATGTATGTCTGACTGTATGATAGTTCTCTAAAACTTAACAAATACAAGGGTGTTTTTAAAAACTCGCAATCAATGTCACGCGTTTGTTTGATTATAAGTAGGGTTGGGTATGTAACCTGTGCCGCCGGCGCTGCTTTGGGTCCGTGACATGGCGTTGGCTGCACCTTCGTGGTCCATAGCGGTGTAAAGCGGTGTGAACTGCACCGTATTCGTCCACAAACTGTTCTGGTTAGACAAACACTGAATATCAAATGTTAAAACAATCAAACTTTATCGATACATGTTCCATTTTCCGTATATTGATATGCATAATACAATGTTATGTAAACATATTTATGTATTAATTAGTAACTCCCTTAACTTCTAATTACAAAGCGATGCAGCATATTTGATTTCAATTCTTGTTGAATTTGAGCTAGTATTGAACGAAGTATGTCTTCAAATACAAACATACACATTCTAAAGTGTATAGGATGCAGAAACAATATATCACAAACGGAATATTTAAGCTGCACCTTGTGTGAATCTAAATATGATTTATTATGTGCAAATATTTCGCTCGACCGCTTTCTATATATGAAACAGGGGAATATTGGTTGGCGTTGCCTCGAGTGCCGTAGTAAGCAACCAAAGGCGAATAACACGAACACTCCTATCCGATGTACGATGCCGAACTATCAAGTACGTGACGAGTTTGCTGTGCCTTCTGAACTGGACATGTCTTTTAACGTAACACAGCGCCGCCGTAAGCCTGCGGGGCCGCCGGTGATTTCTGTGTCTGATTGTCTACCCAGCTCGTATATAAGTCAGATGGACCCGTCGGATATTATTTCGAGACAGGAAATATATGTATTTATTTTGGCAAGAAATGCGAGCGGTCCGCCTAGAAATAGGTAAGTTTAAGAGTTCTTTGTTAGACTTAACGGCCGAAATGAATAAAAACAAGGAACGTATGGACAAACTGGAAGCCAGATTGGACATATTAGAGGAAAAGAGTACCTATCGGTAAAGACCATCCGAATGCCAAAGCCGTGGAAGCAAATAGACCAGCTTAAACAGGATTTACAAGAGCGGGAACAGGACTTATTAAGTAACGATGTCGAGATTGCTGGCATACTAGAAATGGCGGGTGAAAGTGTTACTCATATAGTGCTTACTGTAGCCGCTAAGCTTGGTGCTCAGCTGGAAGAACGTGATATTGTGGACGTGGGACGTGTCGGCATGGTGCGTGCGCAGGTCGCAACGTCAGCTGCTGCGGAGGACGATAAATGTTGGACGGAAATAACCGAAGGTCGTGGATCTACTTTAACTTCATGTTCCGTTGGAACGATCTGCTCAGGTGCCGCCACTGACGTAGACTGCACACAATATTATGGCCTGCTTTAACCTATCAGTTATGGCCTTACAACTTGAACCACTTCTGGAAGCATTATAACTGGAAAATAACCAGTTCTCTTAAAATATTGATTTATCATTACTAGTATAACAAGCGCCCATGAACTATTTAAGGCACTCTTCACATAAAATATTCAAACAAGTTTATCTGTCCCTACTAGGCTATCTCTGCCTGCCTTATACATACTTACGAATGCGTTAATGTGTACACTGTGTAATTATATATATTCAAATCAATATAATATAAACAAGTTACAGAAATAGGCACTTAATGCTAAAAAAGAACGTATTAATCACGAACAGAACGGCTGGTTATGGACCTTGTTCCATATCTATACTAATATTATAAAGCTGAAGAGTTTGTTTGTTTGTTTGAACGCTCTAATCTCAGGAACTACTGGTCCGAATTGAAAATTATTATAGTGTTGGATAGATAATTTATCGAGGAAGGCTACAGGCTATATAACATCACGCTACGACCCTCGGGGGCGGTGCAGTAATCATAAACGCGGGTGAAACATCGAGCACATCGAGTTACTGGATATACTCGTATACCTACCGATTTAAGACTCGCGATAAATCTGAATGAAGGTCCATGTTTTATTTTATTTAATACCCATCAATTGGTAATACCGAAATAAAAATAAAATGATTTTGTAATGCTGTGGGATCGACCTCTACGCGGCACAATGTGACCTGCGGATCCACAGTCTTTCACAAATATAGTATACCTATAACGCAGAAGCTGAAGATCGAGGTGTATTACAAATCCGCATTCCGTCAGCTATGGGTTAGCTCGCACCTACGGCACTAGAGCCTACTGCCGTATCGCAGGCTCAGATCCAACAAATTTCTTGACAGAAGAACATTTCCGCTGACCGAATGAGTCGAACCTGAGACCTCATGCATAGCCCCGCTGCGCCACAGAGGCACTCAAATTTTGAGACAAATATTCACGTGTTATTTTCGTCTGTTGTGTCAACGTTAGTAAAGCTTGCCAAGTGACAATAGATTTTAATAATATCCATAAATTGGACCAACTCACGGAGATAAACATTCTTGTGCAATACGTAAGGTTTGTAGCCACGTATTGTTCGGGTCAACTCATTCTTATCTACAACTGTTGTTGAACAACAAGGCCGGATCACTGGCACAATGGACAAGTTGTCAGTGGATCCGTCGCTCGAGTGTTCCGCTTAAAGCCGAGCCGAGTACATAAACGCGCGTCGCACCTGCATGTGCGAACTAGCGGTCGATTAACACTAGTTGGGAACTAGTCGTCAGGACTTCATTTAATATCTGGCATTTGAATCCGAGGTCTAGATGTGTGACAACTACTAAACGAGAGACTTATAAGCAAGCTGTTTGCATGTTGTTCTGGCCTTAAGTATTGATAAGGCGTTTAGCGCGGTAGCCTCCAGACAAAAGGAGCTACTTATACAATTGTATATGTTCAACCCGCACACAAAAAGAAATATTTAAATTGATGGAAATCTACGATCCGCATCGTTAATCTCAAACATATGACAAAATGTCGATGTAACGACGTCTGTTTGAAAGATGGTTAAAAGTTTAACTTCAATGTCTATGTATGAAGTCATGTGTTTTCCTCACATAAAATAATAAAAAAGAACTCCTATAATATCATACATATAATACTTATTATATAAACAAAAACAAATAATAATAATATTCTACCACATACACACAACACCATCTAGCCCAAACTAAGCACAGCTTGTACTGTGGGTTCTAGACAATGGATAAACGTACATATATACTTTTTTTTTGTAAATATATACATATGTACATAGAAACACCCAGACCAAGACGAACATTCATGTTCATGCGCACAACTGTTTGACTTGCGCGCATATAATAATACAACAATAGGGTGTTTTGGATAAATAAACACTGCAGTGCTGAATGCTTTAAAGAGTCGGTTAGGGCCTCGTCCTCGGCTTGCCGTTACTGGTTGACTGGGATGGAACTTCAAGAGTAGGACTCTCAACTTTGGCTTGCCTGGGTGGGCCGGTCAGAGTGAGGTCGCCAGAGCTATATGCTCGGGAGTCGAAGTATCATTTTCAAGGGCATAACTACGGGAAAACTTGCTCCAGGTCTCCGCTTCACCTGTTTAGACCCGTGATGGTGAAACCGGCGCCGCACCGCTCGACACCCCTAACCGCTCACACCGGTGTTACCCTCTGTTGCTTTTAAGGTTTGCTTGCCTGTGGCGTCTTTTCAGCGGGTCCACTGTCTGCCATGCCGACTTTATACTGAGACAGTATATCTGGCAGACGCAGTTTTTTTCGTCCGTAGATTTCATGATACCAGCCCATCAAACACCCATAGCATACCTATAGCCCAGATTTTAGGTTCCATATGTAGCAATAGTCACCCACACCTGCCGCGGTTAGTGCCTCGGTAAGTGTCCCATTTTACTCTAAACTAAAACTCTCGAACTCTGAGCCTCTGCAAGTTGGACCCACCGAAAGGGCCGGATTTTCCCTAACGCAGTAGGAAAATACCCGGGAAAAAAAAGGATAATGGGGTGTTTTGGACAAATAAACAGTGTCCATTATTATTTGTAAGAACACCAAAACATTTATAAAAAAAATGGTCAAAGGACAGAGCCCTGTAACACACCTCTTGTTATTACTCGTACGTGAATCTAACAAAATATTTATGGTAAATATCTTCTACCACTATTGTAATTGAAAGGGCAAAACACGTAAAGAGTTGCACGTACAAAACTTTGAATAAATTCGACAGGATAATATGTACGTGTATTAAAACAAAGATGTGCTATCAGTGAATTTGATACGGCAGTTGTAGCTTATCACGCTTACGTTTCTTCGGTGCTGGGATATGGTCTCATAATCTGGGGTAATTCTATAGATATTGATAGGGGTTGCCAAGCACAAATAAAGTGTATACGTGCCGTGTGTGGAGAAGCTATTTCCACTTTTCTCTGACTTTTCAAAGTTATGTGCTATTATCGCTCGCTTTTACGGTGGTGGAAAACATCGTGAGGAAACCTGCATGTCTAAGAATTCTCCATAATGTTCTCGAAGATATGTGAAGTCTGCCAACCCACATTGGGCCAGCGTGGTGGACTAAGGCCTTACCCTTCTCACACAGAGAGAGGCGCGCGGCCAGCAGTTATATACAGGGCTGCTATTATTATATAATATATAAAATAACCATTTAATATCACGAGTAACACTTCATTAGGTAATTTAGATATCATTTTATAATAATTACCAGAACATTTAGTTAAACCAATTATAGTGTATTTGCACGCCATAATTTGCAGAATATGTAGAACTGTGTATGTAATTTATTGTAACACAATATACATAAGTACCACATATTATGAGCAAATAAAATATTTGATTCAATATGATTTGAAAAATGTTTAGACGAATTCAGCCATTTCTTCGTGAATGCTGTAATAGTAACGCTTGTCGCTTAAGAACGTAGTGGGCACGCGACACGTGCAGTGTATTGACCTATCTCCGTCTAGCTGCAGGTAGCTTGGTAAGTACATACTTATGTTTAGATTCAAAGTCTCCTCTAGGCGTGGCACATGGTCGATTGGCAATCCTTGCGAGAGTCGACGAGATCGTCAACAGGTCGAGCGCGACACAAGGATTATCTGTAAGGCGGGAGGGGAGTCAGGCTCACAGGGAGAGGGCTGTGTAATCAAAACAACATTAGGTTGGATGATTTATTTTTATTACTAAAATGTATAACTTACAACTACTTACAGATTATCTAGTCTTGTGATGAACAATAAAAATATACCAGAGACATTTATATGTTAGACCTACACGCACAAATTGTACTTCACAGATAATCTCAAATTGATAATTATGTAACCATCAGCCGTACGAACGTTACAGGAATAAACTGAACATACACACGTGCGTTATGTACCTACCAATATGCAGTGTGAACTCAAAGAACGCACTGGTCGGCAGGAAGGTATGAATCAAGTTAATTTTTGAGCAAAAGGTATATTATTTTATTTTCTAAAATATAAATATATGGTACTTATACCTCGACGATTGCTAGTACATGTCAACACTAATTTAATACAAGATTTGAGCTTCACAACACAAGAATGAGTGGTCAATAAATCACAATAATTTGGCACAAGTTGCATACCTAAGTAATGTCAGTATTGTCAGTACCACGCGTGCGAGTGCCGGCCGCGCTCCACGCGCCAACTGCTAGCTGCCGTCTCTACATCTACAGTAAACTTAACATAACATGTCAACTTATATGTACTTAAAGGATATTCAAAAATATAAATAAAAATCACAATATTTGCACAACACAAGGTCACATAGTTGCCGATCGTTGACTACACGTTTATCTATAATATGTACCTACTTAGAATTGAACGGATAGTTCGGACGCGAGACACCACCAGCCACGACGGACTCGGCCGCGCTTCCTCTAGACTGGCCTTCGATAGTCATCGACTAAGCTACGTTATCATTCGTCATTGCTTAAGTAAATAAATAAAATAAACTGAAACAATGTCAACTCGTGGGAGGAACTAGTACAGTAGGTACCTAATGTAAATTAAAAGAAGATCAGTTCATTTACGACGAGTGGATTGTGTGAGATCATAAGTGACGCACGCGAGCTAAGTCGAACTTGATACCTATACAAGCTCACAGATTGTTATCATTGTGCTGAGATGGCTGAGGTCACAGAGGTAGAACTTTTTGTAAAATTCCAACTAAATATTCCGTCTAGTTGCACTGAGAACAACTCGGCGTGAACTTGATTTTCTTTTGGAATAACTCACCTTATCTGGCTCTAAATACGACATCGATAGTATGGCACAAATAAGTATTAATAGGTTTGTTAGACAATAATTTAACTCGCTTAACTCGTAGTACCTACGTCGTAGTATATAATATGTATAAATACTTTACATAGACATAGTCAAAGTGCGGGTCACTAGTTAGGTCGACAATATCCAACAAGGCAAGAGCATCTCTATTGTATGTACAGCGCTCGCGTCACATCGAGAGTCGCGCTAACTGCACGTACATTGCGTGGTGCACGCTAAACAGTCAGTAAGCAGCGCCGCGCGACGTGCTCGCGCCCCGCGACGCGCGCGTCAGGTGCAAGTGTCGGAGTACACGCTCGAGGAGTCAGTACTCTATTGTTACAATATTGTCAGTGGGTACTCACATACTTTTACGGAGATTCTGACTTTGGCAACATTGAGGTGCTCCATGACATATAGAGCGCAGGACAGTTGTCGTGTACTGAACAAGAGCCGAGTGTCGCTCGACAGTTGTTATAATGCGACAGCAGGCGGCTAGCCCGTGGTGCTGGGCGCGCTGGTGGCGCGGGCGGCGGCGGCGCTGCGGCGCCGAGGCGCGCGGCGCGTGCGCGGCAGGTGCGCGGTGCGCGGTCACAGCAGCGCGGCGCGCTCGGGCGCGGGCGACGCCGGCGCCGCGCGCGCGCTCAGCAGGTTCGCGTGCTCCTGCAACACCGCAACCTGTCCTCTCAGCGCCGGCGACGACCAACCAGCGTACCCCTCATTATACCCCGCGTTGACGAACTTCCTTATTTGTGTTTGATAAAAAGCATCGCAACGCTTTGTTTAAAAATAAAAAATATGATAATAGTTTTTCTGGCGCCGCCGAGCGCTGTCATTATCAGTCATCCGAGGCGCTGACGTTACCTCGGCAGAGTACACAGTAGTGTCTACTCGCCGCGCGACTGCGACCGGTTCAGTTCGACATTCAAGTCGACATTTATCGTTTTTTGAGTTATTTCGCAAATGTAAAACCCACGCGCCGACCTTCTCTGTGCGCACTCACACACACACATATAGCTACCACTGTACACGTGTACATAGGTGACCTCCACGACCACATCACTAAGAATCAATATAAAATATTTTAATTTATGAGTACGTACCATATATCACGACACGAGTAATATTGAAGTCCCACAAGTATCCCATCATCACATTATGTAAAAATCCGAAACAATAGACCAGTTTTAGATAAACATGTATTAGCTATAACATAAAGATAATATGAAGAGGGTAGTGCGTGGTGTCTGTTGCACACACACAAGCTCGTGTTTGAGATGTGACGTGCGACCCCGTCAGTCCTGATAGTGGTGCACCGCGGGTGTACCCACGGGTGCTAGCGGGCAGTAGGGAGCAGTTACCTCGGCGGAGGCGGCGGCTGTGGGGCTGTTCTGCTGCGGCGCGTACATGCTCTCGTACACCGGGTTCGCAAAGTGATTGCCGCCGTTCTGTGCACACACACATATAAATACATACAGCATGACACATTATGTAACCATATAGGGCAGCAATGCAGATTTATCACCAATACCTACAATCAAATAATTAAAATGAGTTCGTGAAGTGTGAAGTGTGAAGTGAATTAAAGTGAGTATTAAAGCCGACGTTTTGTACCGACAAGCCGTGTAGACAGTCGTTTAGAGGTGGAATGAGAGTGGAGGAGTACTCACGGTGCGCGAGTGATCGTGGTGCGCGGGCTCGAGCTCGTCCTCCCCGGCGAGGTACATGGGGTTGTTGATCTCGACGTTGTCGGCGAGGCGCGCGTGCACGAAGGCGCCGCGCCGCCGCCGCAGCGCGAACAGCGCCGCCAGCACCGCCGCCGCCAGCGCCAGCAGCGCCAGCAGCGCGCCGGCCCACGCGCCCCCTGTCCCCGCGCCCCCTCCACCCACGCTCTCTGTCCCCGCGCCGCCCGCGCCCGCGCCAGCCGCGCCCGGGCGCGGCGGCGTGCAGGACGCGCCCTCCAGGCACGCGCAGAACACCTGCGTGCCGCTCGCTGTCGACAGAGCACACAGTTAGTGCGCTGCTCCCCACCCCCTCACACGCACGCAGCAGACTATCAGGAGAGGTACTCACGGTCGGGCCCCCAGACGCAGAGCGCGGGCGGCGGGCAGGCGCGCGCGGCGCACGCGTGGTCGTGCCCCACGTACAGCGAGCAGCGCGCGCCGCCCCAGGCGCCCGCGCACGCGCACACGCGCCCCAGCGCCGTCGACACGCAGTGCCCACCGTTCTCGCACTCGCACGCGCCGCTCCCAGCCTCTGTAACACCGCATTAGGAGTTCGTTAAAGGAAACATTATACACGATATGTAAATGTTATTATTAGTATGAGTTTACAGAAACAGCTGAATCGACATGGTGTGCTAAGTTTGGCTCTGCCAAGTGAAGACCAATAGGTATTTGGAAGGGTAGGGCACAATTAAACATCACCGCAAATCTGGAGTTGCCCGACTGGGGAAGTACCTCTATCCACCAGATCATAACATAGGTATACCTTATATGTACGTCCCTAACATTTCTATGCAAGTCCAAACATGCGGGGCGGTATGCTTGTTTTTTGCTTATAAGTACATAGATAATACGAGTAAAGGTATCATAAAGGTATATTAGGTACATATCAACTCGGAAAGGGATCCTCACCGTATCGCCTTTCCCCTCGCCGTCAAACAGGCGTCAACCTAGCGTAAACGCGTGACTAAAGCGGATCAGCAGCTCCGGTACGTCGACTCGGCTACGGCTCGGCGACGGACTCGACGCCGCGCTTACGCGTATTTGGAGTCAATTAAATCATATGAATATGGATATTGTATATGGTTTATAATCACTCGAAATATCCCATAGAGACGATTAGAAGTTCACACGACTGTTACAGACGTAATACTTAACTACTAGCCTAAACGATGACGTAATGGCGACACAAGCGCATCGTTAAAATCATTACAAATTATGTAAATCATGATAGTCAATGTCAGTCACAGGTAATTATAATGATTGCAACAGTATGAGCGCAGCCGCTGCGCTTGCGCGAGGAGTAGGCGCGGACCGGTCGGCGCGGACGCATCGTCTCGCGCCTACCTTGACCTATCGCAAGCGACGCCCCGTCGAGATTGGCACAACATGCAGCACAACACCGGGACGTACTCACACATACATACTGCAACTGCAATCAAATACACCTGCAGCTAACCACGTTTATATTTAAGTATATTAATTATTACTCTCAACATTTTCCTCTTGTCGACGACGACATGGAGAGCTCATACTAGAGACGCTCTGCCAGCAATCGTCTACACTACTACAGCAATAACATGCTACTTATATTTTAAGAGTTGTAGGTTTGTGAACTAAGGTTTATAGTGACGGAATGCGTACGCGCTCGCTTACGTTCATATGTTGAACTCATACGCGGTGCACATAAGATGTACCTATGTGAATCATGGAAGACTTACACAGAAAACAATGTTTTAAAAAAAACTATTCATATTATGACATATTGATTTCGAGCAAGGTATTGAATCGCCACTCAATCAGGGAATTCCACTCAAAGCTAGGTCAAGTTAACGGTTCCAAATCCGAACAAGCTAGTGTAGTTTCTCTGTGGTTAATGAGGTTTCCAGAGCTATTTGATTTGGTGTCCGCAGGGCAGCAGTGATCGCGCGCTGGTAGCACAGACAATACCACGGGCATAGCAACGCGCGCGCCGCTCGGTGTGTTCACACCTCGGTAGCTAGGTGGTGCTATAAAATACTACGTACCTATTAATATAGATTAAGTTCCACAATGATAAACATATATTTAAAGTGCATGGATAAGGTATTAAGTATATCTATTTTACTATATTACAACTCTTTACTTGTGCCATGTATAAATTATGATTTGGTGATGATGTCATCGTATAATCGGCCCATATTAAAAGATTTGTCAAAAAGAGACACGGCATACGAATCATGCTTGTTTACCACAACAGCGGTGAAATACTTCACACAGGTACAGTAGCTCTAGTCAAAAGCATAGCAGGATTATTTCGAGGTAGGTACATATGTACGAGATAGTCCGTGGGAGCAATATCCGGTGAAACTGCTTGGTACAACACTATTAGTTGTAAGATATGGGGGCAACCCCTACTGATGTTGATAGCGGACGGTGCGGTGCAGTGACAAAAAGTAGTATTATCTAATAATAATTTTCGGAACAATTTGTGAATAATGAAGGTAATAAAGTATGCTTAAAAACAACTGACACAATAATAATGATCACAATGTCAGTCTCACAACAGCTATTTGTGGATCACACAAAAGTTGGTCCCGAGCGAGAATCGATTCCGAAACATTCACGCTGGCTCCTCATTCGTACAGCGCACTACCGCGCCGCATGGCGCGTACAAACAACCAACAGTACAAGCACACCTCGCGCTATTCGATCCTTGTAAACAAACTTGTGTTGATTGCCGCAGTCGCTCCCATTATTGTGCGATGTTCGCTGTTAATTAATTAGTCAGCGCAAATGCTTATATGTCTATAACTTTAGTTTGTCGATTATTAAATTGAATAAACTATGATTTAATGAAATACGTTGAACGAAATGTGTGCCGTGGTCTTCTTAAACCCAAAGTCCTAGACATTATGAGGTGCAAAAATCATATTTTACTGTTTGTGTAATTTATTTCCTGTGCATAAGAGTCAGTGTTAAGTCGTGTGTGTACACTGGCGAACATAGAACCCGCAGCACTGTGTGCGTCACGGGCTCAAGTTCACGAGCGCCGACGAGACTCACCGGCGCGCTTGGGCCGTATCCGCGCTCTGACCATGATGCCGCCGCGATGGAAGACTCTCACACACTTCCTCTCCCGCCACTTATCTGAAATATCTGTGAGTGATAGCAAGTCTCCTTTATCACACACTATTATTGAGCGTAATCACTGTGGAGCACAGCGTCAGTGTCCAAATATGACGACCGGCACCGGCGAACACTAAATTACTACTAAGTGTAAAAAATGTAGCCGCTGACATTAAGTAACGTGATGTGTGAGTTAAGGGCACTGCGAAGCTGTGTGAGGCGCGCGCGCCGGCCCGCGCTCGCTCCATCACTGCACACAGAACCAGTCCGGCGGCGGCTGAGCGCTCACCTGGTGACGTCACATCTAACTCATTATAATAAGCGTTTCAAGTTCACATCACTACTCATTTCGATTTAGTCGCAATTACAGCTGAACGGGCGTCAAAAGTGTGCACACTGCATGGTTCCTTTTGTATTATTGCTGCTAAGGTAGGTAACCTTACCAACGTCGCCACTGCTGCCGCCAAAGCGGTCGCCACTTTCTGGGCCAAGACCATTTGACCGCAAAAGGGGACAAGAGCATTGACTCGAAAAGAAGAAGAAGACCAGCACGAATGTAGTACCGACTGTATTAGTTCGCAACTATTTGTCGAACTTGTTAACAAGTTATCGTGAATTACTTAGAATTGTCGAAGGCTTTTATATCATTTAAATCTTTAGTTAATGGATAGCTTGAGGAAAACGAATCATTATCCTCATATGTTTGTGTTTTTTGTGGTTCCCAGCATTTTCATAGTTCTTTACTAATCGACAGGAAAATAGTAAGTCATCGCGACTGCTTTATAACTCGTTTGAGAGACGACGGAACAACTTACTGCTCCATTAATCAAACCTCGCACACCGTATTATTATAATATTATATATTAATATTTTCTAAGAACATGACTTCCTGATAGAGTGCGGCGACTTTAGTCCGACGCTTAAATTTTGTAATTGTTTAATACCAACAAAATATTCAAACGGATATGAAATATACTTACATAATAGTGACGCTGGGAAAACCTGTCGTATAACCCAACTACTGTAAAATTGAAATTAGTGTTGCTCGGGTTAGTTAATAAGTTAGGTTAGTAAATGTACGTCATCGTACAAGTGTGTACCAGCCCGACTGTGTTTGCGCAATATCATTATAAGTAGATAAAAGGAAATCTAAGTATCTCGCGCGAATCGCGGTATTTCCGCAGTACGTGGCGGCGCGCGGCGCGGGCGGCGGCAAGCCCGCGCGGTGACTTAGTGCTCATGCACCGCTACCACTGCGAGTGCCGAGTGCCGAGTGCAGCCAGTCTAGTCGTCCGCGTAACCTGGCGCGAGCTATTGTCCGCGACTGCGCCATTATACCTAGCTCCCGGGCCACACGAGCCGATACACCACACACGCATATTGTGAGCCACTGCTAGCACCACCTAGCTGTTGTATCACTATTTATCTATAGACGCTATTTCACGCGTGAGGCGTTCGTTTCAACACGGCTTGTAGCAGCTTAGTGGGTGCACAATATTTTTATGCCACATTTTGTACTGCTCCTGGTAGGTGACGAGCGAGCCGCACATGTGGTGGTAACCGGTATCGGCCACTCATTGACATCGCAAGGGCGAGGGCACGGCCGCGCCGCCGGCTGCCTCCCGCGGTGATGTAACTCGCGAACACTTTCAAGATCTTATCACAATAACAAGTGCTCGCGCGCGGGGAGCGCTCGCTGTTCGTGTGAGCGGTGACGAGGTCAGGGCGCTATGAACCCAACCATCAATATAATTAGAACCTCAAACTCGACACATTGATGTCGTTTTTAACTTTTCCGTATTGGGTTGGTTCGTTTCGAGGATTAGTTAAGACTAAAAAGATAATTTTAATATCTTGCTTTTTAATGTTTTTGATGGAGTTAATTTAAATATGTACTAAAAAGTAATGATTTTGAGTAGGTATTCTAATTCAAAAATTTAAATTTCGTAATTCTAATTTCGCTGGAATAAAACAGGCGAGCACGTTCGCACACCTCCGGCTTCGGTGGTGCGGTAGCCCTACTCGCGGTAATGTTGATTACAGCGCACGCTTTAATTGACACAAAAATCAATGTTTTGGTATAATCATAATTTTGCTCGGTGCCGCGACATGTACTAGATTAACATGTGGCATTATATTCTATTACCGTGTACATATATTTACTTGATGAAATATATTTTATTTCAGTGACACTATTATCTATGTTTTGTCTATAAGACAAATAGAATTCCAAATTAGGTTTCTAAGACATCATTTGAGGTACCTATATTTAGTACAGTAAGTAATTCGCGAATTATACAGACCGTATTGATGATAGGCAATATCAAATAAAAAGCAAATACGATTTGATTAAAATAACAGATAGGTTTTATTTAACCTTCGTCTTTCTGCTCGGAGCAGCCAAGCATAGGTACATGTGCAGCAGCCAAGCCAATCCGCGGTGGTAAGAGAACATTAGCAATGTGCCATTGCCAAAGCGTCAAGAGTTGTGGTTCGATTCCAACACGTGATAATATTTGTGTGATCCATAAATAGTTGTACCGAGCCTGGGTGCTGGTTGTGTCCCGTATTTAAACGTGTGTAAAGGCCCCGTACGAACACAAAGCGCGGTGCAGGAATTGTCTTGAAATTAAACAAATTAAGAATCTTTGTTTTGTGCCGGCAACTACATGTATACGTAACATAAAATGACGTGTCATGGCAACATACTTACAATGTGAATTGCTTTATCATTATTATCTTCATGAACATCTAATTACTTCGCTGGACTGTTACATAGGTAACTATTTACCAAATTATTGATCAAATGTGTAGGTAATAATATAAGAAGAGTTGAAACGGTACTGAAAACTACATTTTTATGAACAATATAAGTAATAACTGAGCCGTCTATTACATCCATGTTTCATCGGCTATTTTTAAATCCCGCGTAAGGCACGTGTCACACCAGCGACACGAAGCGCGACGGTTACAATATAGAAGCACGCTGCGCTTAGCGCTAGTGCTCTACACAGTACACACTGGTAACGAGCTCGCCAACAACTAATGTACCTCTACTGTGCAGTCGGTATAAGTTAGTCATCAGGCTGTGACGTACGGCAATTACTGTCTTATTACTACTAAGCGTATTAGCGTAACCACTAGAAATCTGCTACAGAAGAGAGCGTTCCTGAACGAGGTTTGATGTCACTTGATCCTGCGACTTACTAGCGAAGAGAGTTGTCGCAGTCAATGTCAACGGACAGCACTTAAGAGAACTGTCAATAATAGTTATAGTAGGGGTGTAAATATTTTGTCGCGTTGTTTGTCCGTATAAACTAGTTTAATTTCAATGCATAACATTCGCGTAAACGTAAGACAATGTTATTTGAACAATATTTTTAATGGCCAATTCAAATTGTACGTTATGTTTTACGTGGGTATAGTTGAGTATATTGAGGCCACTATGGTTGGTCTTAAATTAATAAAAACATCGACCACCATGCAATACGACGAATTGAAACAACGAATACGGGCAGACACTAACCGGTATAACTTTAAATGCCAATTGCATAAAAGGTTGTTCATATTTATTGTTATTAATGATACATGTTATTGATATTATATAAATATAGTCTATTCTCAAAATATACCTAAATGAAGTTTTTAAATGACCACTGCATTTTGTACAGAACCACTGTATTAGAAGTAGGACATAAATGGTAATGTCATAATGAAAGACCTAGTATGAGTAGCCTGTTTAATACGAGAGAGACTCGCCGCCGCTAACAGTGGTTGTCGTAGCGGCCGATGTGATATCACAGCGCGAACACACACGACACATGGCGAGATACTTAAACATTATAATTGGTGGATTTTATTACATTAAGTTATTCCATTTATTCATTATTATATTGTCAGCAGAGAAGTTAAAGGCGAAGCGCCATTAAAAAAATAAAGATATTTTGTTGACCATACGTCATTATTCGTTCATAACATTGAGATGGATAACAATAAACCACCTCGATGTTCAAAACATAGACAGCATTTGTTACTTTTTGTTTTATATTCAAGTATATATTATTATATCAGACGATTTAGGTGCCTAAGTAGAAACTTCAAATCGAAACACAAAACTAACCAAACAAGCAATAGGTATGTCGGCGCAAGTCCACATAACTAATTATTTTAATACATCATTTTACAGATAATTCACTTATAATCAGGTCTCTATTTATTTACTAAGATTATTTCAATGATTACCACATTGTTTATGCGAGTCTTACCAGTTATTGCTTAAAATAAGAGTTGTAATGGTTTGTTGTTGGTTGAGACAACAAACTATTACTCATTATAATTTAAACATTCGTTTTGAAGTAATTAAGCAATTGCTAAATTCATAACTTGATTTTTAAGCAATAACGAATTGATTTCTAAACATTTTTGTTGAGTTTAAAGTAATTCGAATACTTTCAAGTTCAAGATTAAATTGCAGAGTCAAACAGTCGTTTATCAAAACATTTGAACTGAAATTAAAACGTTCTAAATATTAAAAGTGGTCTGTTGATTTTTGTAAAGAATTAACGTAATTAAATTAGCTATTAACCGGTCGTATACCGCCGGCTCGCATACCAGCCGGCAGATTTGTACCCGTCGTAGGCCGGTGGCTCGCATGCGAGCCACCAAATTGGTTTTACGTTAGCTTAAGCTAAAGCGAAGGCGGCGCGCGGCGTTTTGGCGCCAATTTGGTGGCTCGCATGCGAGCCACCGGCCTACGACGGGTACAAATCTGCCGGCTGGTATGCGAGCCGGCGGTATACGACCGGTTAAGGAAGTGTGTGTTAAAATAATAGTGAAATATTGTGATTGTGTATTGACCTCCCAACGCCCGCCATCTTGAGCGCGTTTGGCGTTGTAAAGTCAAGCATTCTATTACGAGTTCTCACGGAGGCAAGAGCTCTTCATAAAATTGTAATCTTGTGAGTACTAAATTTAATATTGATTTTTACTATGTTGCTACGTAGCTAAGATTAAGATTGTGCTTAAGAATTATAAGTGTTTATTATCGAAAGCGTGTTTCATTATTTGCAATGAGTGATTCATCTATTGAGAATAGTGACGTCAGCTAGCTTTTAAAAACCCTGCTGGACCTTATGCTGTGTTATCAGAAGTGGGATACACCACCACTTCTGCCCGTCCATCTGATTCTAACAATGAAAGTAATGCTTCTAGTAACGGTGTGCCAGCAGAGTATTTTTTTTTACACAGATGTTGCAAATAATTAAAGCATGTGTCGGATCGAATGAAGGTACCGTCTGATTCTAAAACAAGTCAGTGATGTTTTGTTTTTGCCGTCATACGATACTGATTCGAATCTTAGAGGTTAGGATTGGTGTCAGCTTGTCACCACAGCCATGGAAACTTATTACTTTTGCGACCATGAAGTGAGAATGAAAGCCGGTAGTTTACTCAAGGGTCGCGTGAGGTTGTATGTTGACAATTGGCTCGTATCTACCGCCACGTGGTCGGAGCTGTGCGATGTTTTCATTACAACCTTGGAACCAGAAAATAGATATTCTCGCGATATATTTCGATTTAGAGAACATTTAAATACGATAGTAGCAAAGACATTACGCAGTTCTTGTCTCAGGCATGGGTACTATGGCGACGCATCACTAGGGATAAATTATCTAATGATGACGCTGTTGAGGCCGTGATAGGTTGTGTTGGGGATGACCGATCAAGAATTGAATTATTGAATGCGAGGGCGGTATCATTCTCAGAATTTATTTCGATCGCATCCTCCATACGGAGTGTTAAGCGACCTCATTTTGGTACACTGGGTGCATACCAGGACCTCAATAAGCGACCGCGGCTCGATAGGCCGTCTGTTTTGCCAAACTTGTAAAAAGCCGAGTTATGACACGTGTGACTGTCGTTATCGCAATAAAAGCGACAACTCTCAACCGCGTCAGCATGATAATAGTCTGTGCCACAAAACACCAATAGGCCAACTTGTACATTCTGTTCGAGGGTAGATCATACTTTCGAAACATGCTACAAGCTAGAGCGAGCGGCAGGATATAAAGTCAATTTTGTGGGTATGCCTAAATCGAATTCAATACCAGTGATTGTAGGTAATTTAAATTTATCTTGCGATTTTCGATAGTGGTGCTGAATGCTCAATGATTCGCGAATCCATTGCTGCGAAACTACCCGCTAAAAGGATCGATATGGTTAGATATTTGAAGGGTCTGGGACAATTCACAGTAGTATCACTATCGAAATTAACTGTTTGTATCATTAGTAATTTTCGAATAGAACTGCAGTTTCACGTTGTGCCAGACTACGAGATACGTCGATGGGCATGAACCTCGACGAAAAACAAAACACTAATTTAAGCGTGGTAGTAAACGCTCAAGGGGCGACACTAGTTCAACGACCGGTAGTTTACCACGAGCTATCTTAAAGTGAGAAATATGATAACGTAGATTGCGACTTAACAAACACTGGTCAAATTAATGATTTAAAATATCACTATACGAAACATCTATTTGAGCTCGGGATACGCTTAAAGGACGATAGCAAGCGTGTTGAACGTAGACCGTATCGATTAAGTTCGATTGAGCGAGAAAATGTTCGTAATATTGTCAAAGAGTTACTTGATTATAATATTATTGGCGAGAGTAAAATTTGCCAGTCCAATTTTAGTGGAAAACGGTAAGGATCGCATGTGCGTGGATTATCGCGGGATCATTATCCGTTACCGATTATGTCGGATCAGATAGATCAGCTAGCAGGTGGCCTATACTTCACGACATTTAATATGGTAGCAGGTTTCACCAAATTCCTAAGGATCTATTGAAAATACTGCTTTTGTTACGCCGGATATTTTATTTGAATATTTAACCATGCCGTCCAGGCTTTGTAATGCCGTTTCGGTGTGTCAACGTTGTATGAATCGAGCTCTGTCACAACTGAGTCTAGGCTCCAGTTCAGGCACTCTTCTGAGTCTAGGCTCCAGTTCAGGCACTCTTCTGAGTCTAGGCTCCAGTTCAGGCACTCTTCTGAGTCTAGGCTCCAGTTCAGGCACTCTTCTGAGTCTAGGCTCCAATTCAGGCACTCTTCTTAGTCTAGGCTCCAGTTCAGGCAGTTTAATGATTTAGCTGGGTATTTCAGAAGATTTATTCCTGATTTCTCACGTGTAATGGCCCCCTTTTATGAAATTAACAAAGAATGATGTGAAGTAAGAGTTGAATTAACGGCACGATGAGACACGAAACCACGTTAATACAACACTTGTCTACTGCGCACGCCCTTATTATTTCAGGAGGACGCACCAATCGAGCACTGAACAGACGCTAGTAGCATTGGCTACAGAGCAGTGCTGATTCCAGTCATCGGTTGTTACCAGCATCCAGTCGCATACATGAGCCAGCACACCACCGACGCCGAGAGCCGATACCATTCTTACGGACAAACTTGGTACTAGGAATGCAGAAGGTCGAGATGAATTGTATTCATGGTGGTCGATACTTTCTTGGTCAGTTTAACATGTACTGTGATCGTTACGGTATAGAAATACACAATTGCGCCAGGAATTAGCCGAGCAGACGGACAACGCTGGAAGACAGCTGCAGCAGCAGCAGCTTTACAGCTTCCTTTTAACTGTAACTCTCATAGTGACCGCTGTAGCACCACTTGCTCTTGACCCGCCGCCAACAATGTGTGCCACCATACCTACTGAGCGAGTGATTGGCAGAGGGCATCCGCGCAAAGTCGCTCACGATCAGCTGCGGCTAGCACCACAGCTAGGCAAACAGGAAGCCGTGTCGGCGGATGCAGAGGGTGCCTCACGAGTAATACCAGAGTTACCTTATGTCGCATCGAGCCACCACACAACTGCTGCCGTCAACATCACGAGCTGTCCGGCTACTGGATGGCTAAACAGAAGATGACCAGCAACCTGACTCTTCAGACATCCCTGCAGCGCCAAACGTGCCAACTACTACCCTGGACGCACCGATGTCTGCAACGCAGGCAAATAATGCAGATGCAGATCTGTACTTGTTTCTCTGATATATAGCTAAATATGTAAATGACAGTTACTAAGGCGAATATAATTACAGACAGCTTTGTTGTTCCTGTGGCATACTTTACCTTACGGTGACTTAATTCCCGTGATAGTGCCCACTCCCCGTCATCGTAAGATCCCGGGTTCGATTCCCGGATCAGGTGTAAGAGTACGTTTGTAATTTTTAGAGAAGACTCTAGGAGCTTAACCAGCCATATTATTATATTGAAACTGACGTAGATTCGATAGAATCGTAAGGAATAATCGTTAGGAATGAACTCATATTTGGCTTTTAACTAACTTTATATTGCTAATAAGACATTCGGCAGTCTTTCAAGTGCATATTTTTATATTCGTAATAATTTTCTATGACAAAAAGCTGCCTTCATAATTGTGTTGAGTTTTACTACACGATCGTAAAATAAAAGCACAATATTTGTTAACTCAACAAACCTGTCTACCTATCCCAAGCACCTTCCTCCAGTCCTTCTCAATGTGAACACTGGAGGCAATTACAAAGAAATTATGAAAAGACACAATTTTAATTTTATTACATTTAAAATAATAATACCAACCACAGCATCCGTATATTTTTTTTGCGTATTAGATATGACTACAGTTGTTTTAGCACCTGTAAGACATGGTATTCACCTTATTCCTTAAAGACGTATTAAGTATGTGTGGCGACTCCGCACATACGAAGTAGTTACGACGGCAGACAACAGATGGCGCTGTACACACGCGCACACGCTTATAATCATGCTCGCCATACAATCCTGAATCACGCAGGTGAAGTTTACACAGTGACTAAGTATATAATACAAGTTCCCGACATTAACAATCGGGCAACGGCCCACCAGGCACGATCACCTAGCCTGGTCGAAGGATCCTACCTTTCTGTTGGAAGGACATCACACGTCGTTCCTCCACACATGTATCTTATCATTTCGTATCTACATACTTTAAATATGTTTAATTCAAAGATCGACTAAAAAAACGAAACTAATTAATTAAATAAAATAAACTAAAATAATGCGCGAAACATACGTGAGGATGATTTAGGAGTCCCTAGCGTTGCTTTACGTCTTTACTTCTACTTGCCACTATATTATTTTGGTAGTCTGCTTTTTTATGATACAATTGCCTTCAGACCTACGGTAATCTGTAGGAGACGGGGTGGAAGGTTGTGTTGCCGGAGCTCTCAAATCGCTGAATTATAAACTGTTTCGTTGGTTCAATGGCGTTAATGATAGTATTTGCGCAACTACTGATCAAACGAACACATATGCAATTGCCGGGGCAGACACAAAACTACGCATTAGTTGACAACCATCGAGTCGACCAACATTATGTGGCAGCCGCGCAGCTGATGAATTTTAATGCATCGACTGTACTAACACTGCAACAATGGAAAAAGGGAGAAAGAGAATGTTTGATGTGCGCGAAGCAACGAGACTGGGCATGGTTCCTCAATTTGTAGTGAAATATAAACGGTAACTGGTGTGGAGCGGTACTCACGTGCGGGTGTCGCAGTGCTGGTGCTGGTGCTGAGGTTGCGCGTGTGGTTGTGGTCGCGCGGGGCGGCGCGCGCGGGTGGTGCTGGTGGTGCGGGCGGTGCTGGTGGTGCGGGTGGCGCGGGCGAGGCGGGCGGCGCGGCCAGCGTGGCGCAGTCGGCGTCCACGCATGCCGGCCGCTGGCAGCGCTCGCCGCTCCACGCCGCCGGGCACGCGCACGACACCGCGCCCACCGCCGATACGCTACACGTGCCCTGACACACAAAACGATATACGTTTATATTAATATCTGTTTGTAACGATCGTGTATCGCCAGTGTAACTATACGTAGCGTGGCATGCTGCGGGCGGTACCTGGTTGAGACAGAAGAAGTGGCAGATGTCGGGGCGGCAGGCGTCGCCCACGCACTCGGCGCAGCGCGCGCCCGCGTACCCCGGCGCGCACGCGCACTGCGCCGCGCCGCCGCGCACCGTGCACGTCGCGCCGTTCTCGCAGCGCGCGCGCATGCACGCCTCCTGCGTACAAACACTCACGAGGATAAACACTTCTGTGGATACAATACTTGTCTGTGAGCGGCAGCGTGCCAGTCACGCTAGTTAGTACATCGTCACTCAGTATTGAAGAGGTTATCTTATCGGTGATTCGTTCAATTGTCACCCATACTACCTACAGTACGTCTGCGTCAGGTACTCAGGGCAATCATCGAACACAAACGGCTCCACTTCATAAGTGTCTTTAGTGACGAGAACTTATCACTTAATTTTTTATTAACACTCACATTACTGACACACGATTGACATATAAACACACACACACACACGCACGCACGCACGCACGCACGCACGCACACACACACACACACACAATCATGTTCCAATAACCATAGCTAATAATTAATGTTTAATATATAGATATATCTTTGTATAACACTAACAGTCACCAAATCCTTATACTGTGGGATCTAAGGGCTGTACATCCTTAACACAGGCTACTTAGTAGCCTAGCTAGGACTTCAGTGTTAAATATTGTAACAGACTGTACTATTCTTTTTGGAAATAAAATGGATTATTATTATTATTAATTTATATATAACATATATAAATATAAAATATAGCAAACATATTGTGTAAGTTATGCCGAGAATGGAATCTCAATCTTAATTTACATTTTAACATAAAATATACATGTAAGGAATTGTCAGCAACTCAGCATTGATTTACCTTCACATCGGCTGCGGCGGCGGCGTCAGTGGCGATCTCGCAGCGCGCGCCGCTGTAGCCGGCGGCGCACGTGCACTTGAGCGGCGGCGCCTGGCCGGGCGCGGCGGGCGCGGCGGCGTCCAGCTCGCAGCGGCCGCGCCGGTGGCAGTGCAGCGCGCAGCGGTAGTGCTGGCAGCGCGCGCCGCCGAACAGCGCCGGGCAGCGGCACCGCGCCGCGCCGCCCTCCACCACGCACGCGCCCGCGCCGCACGCCAGCGCGCACGCGCCGCCCTCGCTCGTGCTGTCCGCCCCGCCGGCGCCGCCCTCGCCGCGCGATATCACGCACCTGCGCCGCTCCTGCGACCGCCCAAACGATTACAAACGAGCGATACGTGATGGACGCGAACGAGCGTCATCGTCGGTGCGCTACTGACCCGCGGCGCGGAGTCGTCGAGCGCCACGAGTCCGTCGGGACAGAGACAGTTGTAGCCGCTGGTGTGAGCGCTGCGCACGCACAGCGCGCTCGCGTCGCACGCCGCCATGCCGTTCGTGCCGCACGGGTCCCAGTCTGCATACGCGGGGATACATATCAATATACTGACCGATCAAATTCAGCCAACTAGTCCTCAGTCAATCCATTATGCATGCCGTGTACTCACCGTTGTGAGCGAACATAATAGGATGCAGGAGCGTGAGCGCGGTGAGCGCGCGGCGCGGCGCGTGCACGCGCGGCTGCACGCGGCGCGCGGCGCGGCTCGGGATGCGCGCCAGGCCGCGCGGGCGCGCGCACCACACCCACTCCTCCCACACCGCCATGCGCAGGCACGCGCGGGAGTACACTATCGACGCGTTCGCCACCGCGGCCGCCGTCGAGTTGCCCACGTGCCGCAGTTCTGTCGGCGAGAGAAGTGCGTCAGGCATGGCTCGTCAGTCGGTGAGGCGAGTGCGAGGCGAGAAGTGCGTGCGAGTACCTCCGTGCACGTAGACGTGCGGCGGCGCGGGCGCGGCGGCGGGGCGCTGCGCGAAGTGCGCGTGCAGCACGCGCTCGCCGCCGTCGAGGCGCACGGACTCAAGCGTGTCGTAGTAGCCGTCCACGAAGTAGAGGCGGCGCGCCCAGGCGTCGAGCGCCAGCGCGGTGACGCGGCGCACGCGGCGGCGCACGAGCCAGCGCGGCGCGGCGCCGTCCAGCCCCGCGCTCATGACGCCGGGCTGGGCGCCGCGCTCGGCCCAGAACATGCGGCCCGTGTCGTTGTGCAGCACCAGGTCGTCGGGCTCGGCCAGCGCGCGCGCGTGCAGCGTGACGCGGCGCCGCCCGTCCAGCGCCGCCGCGTGCACGCCGCCCGGCGCCGTCCAGTACACGCGCCGCGCCGCCGCCTCCAGCGCGCAGCCGCGCACCGGCCCGCCCGCCTGCACCTGCGCACCGCACCGTATTAGTTACGTTCTAAACAAAACTACGTCATTGCTTGTTACAAATAAGCGCATCTATTTTGATAACATTTAACTTTTATTAATTTTGCATCGCAACTAGGTAAAGAGAAAACCTACGACCGCTATTTAGATACAAATGATAAATGTTATGTAGCGTAGCAATCTTTAACATGCCTGTTCTAAACACACCTATATGTATATCATTTCTAGGAGCCCTTAAATCACATGAATGTACAAACAAAAATATTGTAGCACATATACTTGGTAACTGGATGTTATGGCAGAACATGAACATAGGTCATTGACGTAGGAAGAGCTGTATCAATATCTGTGACGTTGTTTGAAAGATTTCACGTGGGTGACCTGTCTGGTATCGTGCTGATTAATATTGAATATGGCCTTCAGATGAAAATTTATTTTGATATTAATCATTTTTCAAACACCTTTCCTAGGATTGAAATGGGTCTGTAATTTGAAATATTATTCCGGTCCCCATTTTTGTGAGTCGGGCAAAAGTACCGCTAGAAAGAGACTTGTTAAAAATGTAGTAAAGTGGGTCAACAGGCTGATCACAATTTTGATGAAACATTGGTGGTATCAAACCTGGTCCAGGCCCTTTGTTATTAATAAATGATTTGAGGGAACTGTGAACCTGTTGTAAAGGTCCCATTTTGTGAAGAGAATGATCCATGACGTAGGCACGTGTACGTGTAGTTACGTGTACTAGGGGCCGTAGGGGCGCGTGTACTCACGATGATCTCAGCGCTGGTGGCGAGGTCCGCGAGCGCGGTGGCGGCCGCGTTGGCGGCGGAGATGTTGGCGCGGCGCAGTGCGCCCGACTCGTCGCCCCACACCACCCACCACGAGCCGTCCAGCAGCGCGCCGCTCACGCACCACACCTCCGCGCCGCTGCTCCTGCGCACATACACACACACACACACCGTCACTGTGACGTCACTGCCTCTCACAACACTAACACTCAGTGAACACACACCTGTCATAGTGCACTTCGGGCTCGTCCTTGTCGGAGGTGCGCTCGTGCTTGTGCGCGTGCCACACGCGCACGTCACCGCCCTCCGCCACCAGCACGAGCGGCTTGTCGCCGGTCGCCTCGCACGTGCTCGAGTTGTCGGGCAGCACGCGTTGCCGGAAGCCTGCCGCGCACTTGCACGTGTGCGCGTGCGCCTTGGGCAGGCACACCTGCGCGCACGAGTCCCAGCGGCACGTGCCTGCAAGCAGGACACACGGTTACATACGGAACCCGTTTAGTACACATCGGCTACGTGGCGCACGTACCGTAGTTATCGCAGGAGGAGTTGGCGGCCACACAGCGCCCGTCGTCGCACATGCTCTCGTCCGACTGGCACAGCGATTCTTCGCCGAGCCAGCGCCGCCTGTCACCTGCTCACACACAACACTGACTCATTACAACCGTTCTACACGGCGCGCTTCGGTCACAAGTTCTTTGACTCATCTGTACGTACAGAACGCCGGGTTCTCGTCGCCGTCGCAGTCGTCGAACCCGTCGCACACGAGGTTGAACGGCAAACACGTATTGTCCTTGCACCTGTGCGATACAACGTAGCAGTAAGAGGGAGTATATTCAGTAACAGTAAGTAACACGGACAGGCAGCGTCAGCCCGCTCACCGAAACATGTCGGGCGGGCAGGCGCGCGCCTCGCAGTAGGCGGGCAGCTCGTCGGCGGCATCGGCGCAGTCGGCGCGCGCGTCGCAGCGCCAGGCGGGCGGCTCGCAGCGCTCGGCGCAGGGCAGGCGCGCGCCGCACGACACGTTGAGAGCGCCGCAGCCGAGCTCATCGGCCGCGTCGTCGCAGTCCGCCTCGCCGTCGCACCACCAGGCGGCCAGCACGCAGCGGCCGGCGCAGGCGCGCGCGCCGGGCCCGCACGCCGCGCCGCAGCCGCGCTCATCGCTGCCGTCGGCGCAGTCGGGCACGCCCGAGCACCGCAGCGCGCCGCGCACGCACTCGCCCGTCGCGCAGCGGAATTCCGACTCGGAGCAAGCGCGCGGCGCGCAGCCCATCTCGTCGGCGCCGTCACCGCAGTCGTCCTCGCCGTCGCAGCGCCAGCGGCCCGGCACGCAGCGCGCGTCGGGGCAGCGGAAGTACGTGGGCTCGCACGGCGGCGGCGCGCGCTCCGCGCCGCAGCGCGCCTCGTCCTCGCGCCCGGGGCAGTCCGCCTCCGCGTCGCACACCCACTCCAGCGGCACGCAGCGCCCGCTGCACGCACGCACACACTCGTTACTACACATACGTACGTACCACCCGGCGACGCGCCATTGCCCTCCACTCGCTCACCTGTCGCAGCGGAACTCGTCGCTGGCGCACGTGCGCGCCACGCACACCGTCGCGGTCTCATCCGAACCGTCGCCACAGTCCGAATCCGCGTCGCACACCCACACCAGCGGGACGCACCCGCCGTTTGCGCACATGAACTAAAAATTATAAAATACAGTTGTCAGACACATAAAGGTGATTAGGTATCATAAATGTGTAGCGTGGCGCGTACGTGGTATGGTGGGCACGTCCGGGGCGGGCAGTCGGCCTCGTCGTCTGCGTCGTGGCAGTCGGCGTGCCCGTCGCAGCGCGCGCCGGCGGGCACGCAGCGCGCCGACGCGCGCGCGGTGCTGTTGCCGCGGCACTTCCACTGCGTTGACAGGCACGTGAACTGCGGAAAATACACAACAGTCAGTCATATTTTATTTTAAGTAGTAAGTACTTACGGCTGAAACGGTTTTAGACAATTATGACATATTGTATGAAAGTTATAAAAATAAAATTGTAACATAATATATCCATACAAATTCTGCGGTGGTGATGTGTGATGTGATATTCAGCTGCTACGTTAATTTACTACAGCTAACCCGTGATTGGCATACACGCCATCTTCATATCGTCGGCATACAACGAATTTTTTAATTAATGATCTCTTAATTACCTACTTATTTTTCCATATTAGCTTGCGGAAACAACCAATGTCGGCAATGTTTCGTCTTTGTTTCAGCGATATAAGTGTAAAATGATGAAGTCTAGAATCATAAGCCTTTTTTTGTATATGGCATAGATTAAGTTTTAAGGCATTATCAGCTGGCGGGCATAAGCCAGGTCCGTAGCTGGTAACTGTTAGATTTAGAAATTACTGCGGTGCGAAGCGGAATTTGCAGCGTGAAGTGCTTGCCGTCGGTACTGCGTTTAAGTACTTGATATGGTTGAAATTAAACTACTATATACGGATTTTATCGCGTTGTTCATTTGACACTTTATTACATAATTTTGAAAATTGTTACACTACTACTACTATAAAACTTTACTAATTTTTAAGCTAAATAAATTATTTTAAAACTATTTATATCTAATTTAATTTTACACTTTCCCCGACGTTGCTTTTCAGCAGCCATGGTCACGGGGAGTCTCCCCGTGACCATGGCTGCTGAATGCAATTAAAGTAAAGTTAAAAGGTAAAATTAAAGTAAAGTGTCTAATAAACAACGCGATAAAATCCGTATATAGTAGTTTAATTTCAATGAATAATATTCGCGTAAACAGAAGACAATATTATTATTGATATGGTCCATCGTATGGTGGTACGAGCGGTCTGCGCACGATGTCGTTGCGCACAAACACATGTGTACATGTCCCGAGGTCTTTGTATATGAATGTGTTTTGACCTTGACGCTCGCCTTGTTGATGTTGGTGATAATGACGACATTGTTTAAGTCAGCTGACGGACAACTTCTTCCAGAAATTAGATGGGACGCGTACCGTTGTTCCGTACGTCATCAGGGCTGGGCTGACGGTTGAGTAGGGCGTAGGGCGGTGCCAAGTCCTAGTAATACTGTAGGTAATTCATTGATCCATCTGTTATCGGTTGCTCTTGCCTTCAGTGCCGCTTTCAGAGATCGATGCCATCGTTCGATTTTCCCATTAGCTTGCGGGTGAAATCTCTTCTTCTCATGTGGAAAGATGCCTTACATATCTAAGTTCCAATTTTTCTGATGCTTCTATGTGTGCATATTGGACGTGTGCCTATGTATGCATATGGGACGTGTGCCTATGTACGCTCAATCAATCAAAACGGAGACATTCATGTACAATTACTCTGCGCTAAATCAAGGGTCGTATACCTAAACTCGAGTTGTGCGGCGCGTTATTGTCCGCAGAGTTGGGCGATAATGTGACTCACTTCTTGCGTTGTAATTTATTTATTTAAACAAAATTAGTCGTAATATGTGTCCTTATATGTTCAGGTTTCTTCATCCTAAGTATCGCCCTGGAGAACACTTGAAGGAAGACTAAATGAGCCCGGCTAGTCGAGATCTAACCAATCTACACTGACACGTGTTGTCAACGTATGATACGTAGAGATCAGGGTGTAAGTGTTATATATGCCAACATACTGATAGTGGTCATTACCACGGGTTATTACCAATACAGCATTCCATGAAATGATAATAGAAACGGTAAGTAGGTACTGTACTGTAACTGACTGACGTATTTAGTTAGACTCGTAAGTAAGCATGGTGGGCACCAGTGAGATGTGAGAGCGCGCGCGATGGTAGGGTACCTTGTCGCAGTCGCGCTCGTCGCTGGCGTCGCCGCACTGCTGCGCGCCGTCGCAGATGTGCGAGGGGTGCGCGCAGCGGCCGTTGTCGCACTGGAACTGGCCTGGCGAGCAGCGGAAGGGCGGGCACGTGGCCGGCTCGTCCGAGCCGTCGCCGCAGTCGTCCTGCGTGTCGCAGCGCCACCAGAACGGGATGCACTTGAGCGCCGTGGCGCACACGAAGTGCGCGCTCGTGCAGTTGGGCGCGCACGAGCGCCCGTCTGCCGCCAGCACCCAGTGCTCGGGGCACTCGCAACGCGCGCCGGCGCCGCGCCCCGCCGCGCCTGGCGTCAGCAGGCACAGCCCCGAGCAGTTCAGCGCCGCGCACAGCGCCGACAGCTCTGCGCACGCGCGAACACACACACGCACTTATTAACTAGCCTCACCATCATTTAGCAAACGGTGAGCTCATATTACATGCTGACAATTACATGCAGTCTACTGGGATTATATGTATTTGTTTAGAATCTGTTCGTTAGTGAGGGGCGGCTCACCGGGCGCTGGCGGCTGGCGCGCGGGGTGGTGCACGCGCAGGTCCATGGGCTTGTGCACGAGCGCGGCCACGGTGCGGCACTCGAGCGCGCCGCCCGCGCTCAGCTCGGCGCTGGCGTTGCGCGGTGCGTAGCGCGCGGCGGCGACGGGGCGGCGGCGGCACGACTCCACGGCGCGCGTCTCCCAGTCGCTCCAGTACACGCGGCCCTCCCACACACCCAGCGCGAACACGTGGTGCAGCCGCAGCCACGGCATGCGCTCTGCAACACACGCGCACCGCACACGCTTTTAGCTCTTACATTCATCCAGGTACCCCTTAGGTATAGCCAGCAAACACATATATTTAAGTAAGACAGATACTAGATGTAAATAACATGCTCTAATTTCTTTACCTGTCCTATTTAGTAAATAGGTACCTAAATAGCAAACTCATTATAAAAATGCGCTGTCTAATTAATAGATTAGCCAAAGAAATATTATTCATACTCGTAAATATAGTTCTCTATGTAGTATGATGACCTACGTATCTGTCAGCTCCATTATAATACGCTGCTTTTTCAAGAATAACCAATTAAATAATTTAAGTGCACAAGTATTTTATGCATAGGTAAATACTAATTATTGAAGTAAACATTCCATAGTTGTGTACTTGCAAAATATGTTTCGCAGTGGAATTAGTGCAATATATGGATGGCCGGTCACCTCTGGAGAACAGTACTCTGACGCGCTTTCCGTCCAGGTCGGCCACCGCGATGTAGTCCTCGCGCGCGTCGGCGAAGTAGAGCTCGTTGGAAGCGCTGTTGATGGCGAGCGCGTTGGGCCAGTACAGCCCCGCGGCGATGAGCACGGAACGCTGCGAGCCGTCCATGCCGGCGCGCCCGATGTGCGGAACCGAGCCCCAGTCCGACCAGTACAGCGTGCTGCGGGGGAGGTGCGGCTCAGTGAGGGCTCACAGAGACGTGACAGGCGCAGTGCGGCGCGACACTCACCCGTGCTTGGGGTGCAGCGCCAGCGCGCGCGGCTCGCTGAGGTTGCCGCGCAGCAGCACGCGGCGGTGCGCGCCGTCCAGCCGCGACACCTCCAGCGTGTCCGTGCCTTTGTCGCACCAGTACAGGTTGCCGCCCACCCAGTCCACCGCCAGCCCGTCCGGGTTCTGCAGCGTGGCGCTGTGCAGCAGCTGATGGGGCGCGGGCGCGGCGGGCGCGCCGGGCGCGGAGGTGGGCGCTGCGCCGGGGCACGCGCGCCGGATGGACGAGCCGAGCCGCGTGACGTCGCTCCAGTACAGGCAGCCCGTCGCCCACTCCATGTCAAGCGCCACGGCGTTGGTGAGGTCGTGCACCAGCACCTCTCCCGGCGGCTGCTCGCGCTGCGGCTCGCTCGCGCTCAGCACGGCCGCGCGCCGGATGTAGTACCGATTCGTGAAGATAAGGCTAGCACGCACCGCTGTCAAACACGTTCACAATACAGTTACATTATATGAAGTACATAATATTTGTAGAGTGCGGTGAGTACTCACGGGAGACGGGCGTGCAGGTGACGGCGTCGGGCAGCAGGCGGTAGCCGGGCGCACAGCTGCAGACGAAGCTGCCGGGCGTGTTGCGGCAGCGCTGGTCGCAGGGCTCGTCCTCGGCGCACTCGTCCACGTCTGCGCAGGCGCGGCCGTCGCTCGCGCGCCGCCAACCCGCGCGGCACCAGCACGCGCGCCCCACACCCAGCTCCGTGCAGTTGTGCGCGCACTCACCGTTCAGCACCGCGCACTCGTTGATGTCTGTGATGTCACAACCGCTTATAACCGCATCATAGCATATATAATACCCGTGCTTGGAAAAGGCTGACAAAATAATATTGTAAATTACAGACCTCTCTGAGAAGTGTGCATCATAGCCAAAAATATTTAAGAGGAATGTCTATGAATAACTTTATTTTCAATTTCATGTTTTTAGCCTTTATCAGCATGGTTTTCTTATGAGCCGGTATACACCCACTAGCCACGCCTAATTTAACGAGTCAATTATTTATCAAAACTATAGATGACGAAAGGCAGATGCATGTCATTTACTCGGACGACTTTAAAGCGTTTGACTAAATTGACCACAGTACTCTAATAAAGAAGCTAATGAACATCGACAGTCTCGACGTCTTACTGAGAAGGACCTACATTCAAAACTAGATCACAAACAGTACAAAACAATTATACCTATTTCAAACTGGGTCTTGGTACCCAGTGGAGTGCCTCAAGGTTCTTTGCTGGGCCCGCTCTAGTTTGTGATCCATGTAGACGACATAGACCAATTTCTGCAATCATCTAAGCTATTGCTACTCAGTTGCAAGACTACTGTCACTCAAATAAATAAAACTTACACCATTGATAACATCATGCTCGATGAAGTTGATCAGATTAGGGACCTCGGGCCCGCTCTAGTTTGTGATCCATGTAGACGACATAGACCAATTTCTGCAATCATCTAAGCTATTGCTACTCAGTTGCAAGACTACTGTCACTCAAATAAATAAAACTTACACCATTGATAACATCATGCTCGATGAAGTTGATCAGATTAGGGACCTCGGTGTGATTACTGACTCCAAATTTTCCTTTATACCGTATATTGATAATATTGTCTGCAGATCATTTAAAATGTTAGATTTCATTTGGCGTAACTGCAAATCTTTTAAAGAAAGACGTACACTTGTTATAATTTATAATGCTCTTGTGCGGGCTATTGGAATATTGCTGTAGTGCTTGGAATCCTCACTACCAGTGTCACATTGACCAAATTGAATGAGTTCAAAAATGACTTCTGCTTTTCTTAACAGTTCATGCAAAAAAATTACAATCTATTCGTACTTATAATGAAAGACTAATTTTATTCAAGATTAATTCTTTATAGGATCGTCGGTTGATTGCAGACAAATAATTCTATTTAAAATTTTAACTAGTAATATCGACTGTCCACTGCTATTACAAAAAAATCACTTTACTGTACCACATCGTGGCAAAGATTACAAAATTTCCTTCCATTTGCCTCGAAGTTTTTTAAAACAAATATTGGATTACATAGTATGATTCCCAGATTATGTCGTGAGCACAACCGTCTGTTTAAACATAAAAAGGTTGACATTTATGCCGTGTCCTCGCCGGTTTCCAAAAAAGAATTGTACAGTTTTAAGTCAACAGTAAGTGACCATTCTTTTGTTTTCGTTTATGTAATTTCCTTTTACTCACTTATAATTAGTTTTATTTTTTTACAATTAAGTATTTTGTGATGCCACTGATGAGTATCACGTGAGTAGCGGAGTGTTATACTCAATAAATGTTTTTCATGTGCATTGGATTTAGGTACATTCTGTATTTTAGTAGTGTAGTTTAGCCTTTATCAGTTGCACTAAAATATATGTATGTAATTTATTACTTTTAACTTTGTTGTCTCGTGCATAGAAACAATTTCTTGTGCGCTAAAATATAAATTCTAATGTAATAAGTTTAATAACATTTAATTTCTAGTTTTTTAGTCTTTGATGTCTCGTGCATTCAAATACAATTTTTGTACGCCATAAGTGGCAAAACATGCAGAACCTTTTTTGTTACGTGGGTTAGTACATTGACGCATACCCCTCCGCGGGGGCGGGCGGAGGGGTTATGTCGGACTCACCGGGGTAAAAGAAAGATGTTGAAAAGATAATGGACCTCCCGGAATACCGAATAAACCTACCACGGTGTTCCTCGACAAAACCACTATCGCGGGGGCCGCGCGAATCACTTGCACATGCGGTCGCGACCCCGCCGAGGTTTCGGCCCGCCGTATGAAACGGCAGGCCACTACCTACTAACCTAGCCATTGGCACTTCTCACTCACACGCCCGGGTCTGTGGTTGGGGAGAGTTAAGTTTTTTAAGTGTTCCCTCTCCCGCTCCGCCGCCTCCTTGATGGAAATGACTTCCTCACAAAAGGAGGCGACGGCGTTCCACGATCTCTCACTCCGGACCATAGACTGAACTACAGCCGGGAGCGAGACGGCAACCAATCCTACTGCCGCGATCAACTCACGGCGCTGCGATGCCCAGGCGGGGCAAACCGCCAAAGTGTGCAGCGCCGTGTCCTCAACAACGTCGCGGCAGTTGCTGCAGTGGTAACAACCGGGCGTCTCTTGCCAGCGTATACGACACAGGAACTGGCCAAAACAACCATGACCAGTCATTACCTGTGTCAGCCAGAAGGTGAGGGCGCCATGCCGCCTCTCTAGCCACTACTCAAACACTGGGTTTACCGCCCCGATCGTGGGGTGCCCGGCACTGGGGTGCACAAGTCGCTACTTCCAATTGGCCACTAGGACCTGGCGGAGCTCGGACCTTGCCGCCTCGAGAGCGGGACGAGCTGGTCCTTCGAAAATATGCAGATCCTATTTTTAACTGACCACCATGTACCTACTTATTTGTTACTCATGTGTTACAACATAAATATTTTTATCTTTATCTAAAAGCTTTTGTTAACATTAATTGTAAATTCACGTAAATGATGTGCAATCTGTTGGCAAACAATGTAGGTATTAAATAAATAAACCTTACTCTCTCAAAATATTCCATAATGATGTATACGATATAATATCGTATCGGAGCTTTTCGAGAGATGATAATTTTTGAGATATATCTTTTTTTCCCATTCCGTCTAATTTCATACAATACTTCGTAATTTATTGCGGTACCTATATAATTATGTATACCTATACCCGTAGTAGCAAATAATTTATCTGTGTAGTCTTTTTGCTTTAATGAATTTACTTAGATCACATATTTAGGCGAAGACATGTAATTGGCTCTCAGGTTCTGTTGTAACACTTCTTGTTCTTTAGCTGTAAGTATGTAATAATATTTGAATAACAAAATACAGAACACGACGTGTGTCACACAAAGCGCTGTGTTTTGTGGTACGTACTGCAGTGCCACTCGTCGGTGTAGTCGCCGCAGTCGTCGGCGCCGTCGCAGAGCGCGTGTGGCGGCACACATGCGCCGTTGCCGCACTGCCACTCGCCGCGCGCGCACGTGCCGCGCGCCACGGCCAGCGCCGCGCCGCCCGCCGACCCCGACAGCGCGCGCGCGAACGACGCTGCCAACAAACGAGACGTCGTAGCACCACTCCGCTCACAACTAGCACAGAGCCGGCCAGCTCGCAGGCTACTCACCGCACATGAAAGGGTCTTCGTCGGAGCCGGCGCCGCCGCCGCCGCCGTCCGCGCAGTGGTCGCGGCCGTCGCACACGTGCTCGCGCGCCACGCAGCGCCCCGCGCACTGCAGCGCGCCCGCCGAGCCGGCGCACAGCGCCCGCGCCGCGCCCGCCGCCGGCGCGCAGCCCGCCGGCTCGTCCGAGCCGTCCGCGCAGTCCGCGTCACCGTCACAGAACATAGTCTGAAATGCGACGCTCGGTTATAGGCAACTTCAGCTTAAATTGGAAAGCAAGTTGAATTCGTGTGTGCGAGTGTGACTGACCGGGTGCAGACAGAGGTGTGTGTCGGCGCAGCGCGGCGCGGGCGGGTCGCAGGCGCAGCCCGCCTCGTCCTCGCCGCGCGGGCAGTCCGCCGCGCCGTCGCACCGCGCCGCCAGCGCCACACACACGTGCGACTCGCCGCACGTGAACTGCTCCGCCGTGCACGTCCTGTTCCTGTGACCTGTTCGAACGATACAGCGATCTATCTTTGAGCCACGATACCAACCTATAAGCTAGACTCTACAGCGATAACATTACGCTAGTAACACATACTGCAGTGCAGAGTCTCATCGGAGCCATCGGCGCAGTCGGAGCGACCGTCGCAGCGCCACGCCAGCGGCACACACTCGCCGCTGCCGCACGTGAATTGCTCCGCATTGCACCCCTCTACGGAGCCCGCGGGCACCGCGCTCGCCTCCACCCACGTGCTCGTCTCGATCGCGTTCGACTCTGTAACGTAAACACAGTGCTTAGAGCACACGCAGACGCCACGCTGGTCGTGCGACTGGAGTGGCTGGAGCGTGCGCACTGACCGGTGGTGGGCGCGACGCAGTGGTCGCCGCGGCAGGCGGCGCAGTCGCGCTCGTCGGAGCCGTCGGGGCAGTGGCGCGCGCCGTCGCAGCGCGCGGCCAGCGGCACGCACGTGGAGTCGTCGCAGCGGTAGTGCGTGGCGGGGCAGTCGCACTCTGCCTCGTCCACGCCGTCGTCGCAGTCCACGCGGCCGTCGCACACGCGCGCCGCCGCCACGCAGCGCCCGCCCGCGCCGCACGACAGCGCACCCGCCCCGCACACGCGCGACGCTAACACCACATAACCATTACCATTATTGTCTCGGTAAATGTAACAATTTAACAAAACATTCGTTGACACGCCTGTAATTGCCCGAAGGTAGGCAGGTAGAGGTGTAGTATATTCACGACGGTACTCACTGCAGTAGTAGAGTTCCTCGTCGCTAGCGTCGGCCTGGTCGCTGCAGTGCGGTACGCCGTCGCAGACCAGCTCCTCGGGCACGCAGGGCCCCTCGACGCACGCGAAGTGGTCAGGCGGGCACGCGGCGTCCGCCGGGCGGCACGCGTGCTCGTCCGGCGCTAGCACGTGCCCCGCGCCGCAGCCGCACTGCGCCGCGCCGCGCGCATTCAGCGTGCAGCGCTCGGCGCAGCCGCCGTTCAGCACCGCGCACGGGTCCATCGAGCCTGCACATAATCACATTGAGTCGCGTTTGTACATGAGCGAGCGCACTGCGCCAACCTCGGGCTCCGAGGACACTCACAAGTCTGATGGTCAGGCGTGATGGCGATGACTGCCATAGGGCGCGGCACGTCGCGACGCAGGGGCACCGCGCCGCCGGCCCGCTTGTCGGCACGGAACACGCCGTGCGCCAGCCAGTCGGTCCAGAAGACCCAGTCGCCGGCCAGCGCCAGGTCGAAAGGGTGCTCGGTGCCGGCGCGCGTGACGACGGCGCGGTGTGAGCCGTCGTAGTGCATGCGCTCGATCTTGTCGAGGCGCGCATCGGCCCAGTACACGTGCTTGGCGAGGTGATCGAGCGCCAGCCCGTTGGGCATAAGGATCTCGCTGGCCACGATGGTCTGCAGGCCGCGGCCGGTGGTATAGGCGCGCTGGATGCAGGGATGCGACTCGTTCCAGTTAGTCCAGTAGAGGCGCCGCTCGCAGGGCTCGAAGTCGATGCCGCGGGGCCGGTCGCCGCGCGGCAGCTGCAGCACGGTGGCCACGCGTGCGGCACGGCGTGCCGGCGCCACGCCCAGCAGCTCGTCGAGACGCGCGGCGCGCACGCCGGGCGCGCTGTTACACGTCCAGTACAGCGTGCGCGTGGCCGCGCCGAACACCATACCCTCGACGGCGCCCACCTGCTCCAGGAGCACCTCGTGCCCAGACCCATTGAAGTGCACCGTGTTTATGGAGCCGCGCTGGATGTCCGAGTAGAAAAGCCGCGCGCCCGCGTACTCGTACGCCAGGCTGATCGCGTTGCGCATTAGCTCCCTGCACAAGAGAAACGTAAGCGGTCGGTTGCGTGTCGTCACTGCGTCATACGACTACGAAGGAGAACTTACTTGTCCTGTATGGGTGGGTAGGGCGAGTTGAGGTCCTTAGCGTCTTGCAGGTGGATGCTGTCGATCTCGGTGACGCGCGAAAACATTAGGAACGAGTCGTATGCTACAACAAACACATTATAAGCAGCTAGTATATTATAATTATTTTTTTGGCACATATTCTCGCCCTTTATCGGGCGTCACCTGAAGTATTAAGTACATTTGATACTTTATTTAATTAGTAGTTGTCATATTCAGACCTTTTCTTTCTAACCCATGCGTGTGTTGAATTTAAACATGAATCAAATATAATTGTGAAATATATTTCCTGATTGCCTAAAATGTACACATGTAATGAATTACCTTTAGGCGATGAATTAAATAAAATCCCTTTTAAGCTAAATCCTACGTCATAAAATAACTCCACATCCCAGTGAACTCAGTAACCGGTACTTACAGCATTAAAATAAATAAAATTGTTAATAAATAAGAGAAATATCGCAATAGGTTCTTGGGGACATTTTTAGGGACTTCAATCTTGATCTACTAGCTTCAGAGAGGGCAGTAGAAACATATAAAGATACACTACAAGAAAATGATTTAACAATAAATAATAAAATTAGCCCAATATATTGTACTCGCGAGACCTCTAAAAACAGTTAATTGCTAGACCATGTTCTCACAAACATATAGAATAATAAATTCCATCTTAACATTATAGAATCCTCTTTGTCGAATCACAAACAGATTTACTTTGAAATAAAGTAGTGTCAGCCAGAACCTAACAAGAAAATTTAATATGAAGCAATCGATTACAGAAAACTATATGATACTATGAAAAACACAAAAACAGACAACAACAATATTATATATACTCATTTTGAAGAGAAATTACTTAATAATATAAAACGCAGTAAATTAAAAATAACTAATATCTTAAACCGGCCTAAACAAGAATGGATAGATAGAGGAATATTGGATAAGATTAATAAAAGGAATGCAAAATAGCAGCAGCACAAATAAAATTCTGAGAATAAAACAATTAAAAACGACTTAATACGGGAAAGAAACATTGTAGCTAACTAGATCCAAAAAATGAAGAAAGAGCACTACTACAAGGACTTCTCTGACAATAAAAATAAACCAGCAAAGATGTGGAAACTAATAAATAGTTTGGTCAATAACAGACAGTAAGAAATACCCATACCATCAAAGTTAATAGAATTCGACAACATAATTACGGATGTCAGAGAAATTTGCGACTGCTTCAACGAATTCTTTTCAACTGTCGGTTCTAAATTTGCTGATGACATTAGGTACCTTAATAATAAGGTCTACACTAGTGCAACTGTTGGCGCAGATAATACAAATTCTGGACTCTCAATGAAAATCATTAAAATAGATTCTAACACTAGTTCTGGCATCGATAATATTAGCACAAAAGCTATAAAATCTGTAAAAAACTTAATAGCTAATAAAAAAAATAAAAAAATTTGCTCACTGTGTAAACTATTGAACTTCATTGAAAATTGCCAAAGTAACTCCTATTTATAAATGTGGTAGCAAATCTGATCCGAACAATTACCGCCCTATATCTGTGCTCCCAGTATTATCCAAAGATTTTGAAAAATTATCTACCGTCGATTAAAAACATATTAAAACTCTATAAACTTCCTATACCAAAAACCATATGGATTTAGACCAAAATCTAATACCTTATCTGCCACTGTAGATTTAGTCACTAAACTGCGTAATAATATCGACGAAATAAAAACTGCAATCGGTGTATTTATCGATTTAAAAAAGGCATTCGATACCGTCAGCCATAAAATACTTTTGGATAAATTAAAGGATATTGGCATCACTGGTAGCGCATTCAAAATACTTGAATCCTACTTTTACGAGCGCTAGCAAGTAGTTAAGTTAGGTGAGCATCGCGAGATGACCTCCAGCCACCTTGAAGTTTGACCTGGGGGTGGTGGGCTGCGTGGGCCTGCTCACCACCCGATCAGCACCAGGTCCGAGAGGCGGCGTGCGTGTTCCCTTGTGCGCCTCTGTATCGTGTCTTTGTCCCCCCCGCTCAGGGGGATGGTGGAGGAAATATTCTTTGTGCAGTGCCTGCCGCTTCACACGGCGAGCCGAAACCACGGCGGGGTCGCGATTGCATGTGAAAGCGATTTGCGCGGCCTCGCCGTCTATGGTTATGTCGAGGAACACCGTGGTAGGTTTAGTCGGTATTACCGGGGTATCTTTTCCCCAAAAAGGTGAGCATTTTAGTGATCCAAAACGTATTACATACGGCGTACCACAGGGTTCCATTCTCAGGCCTTTGCCACTTTTGATATATATAAACAATATCAGTAAATTAAAACTCAAAGGAGACATCTCACTTTACGCAGATGACACTAGCTTGTTTTACTTTGATCATAGTCTCGAGTCCATTATGCAAGATGCTAAAATGACCTAGACATTTTAAATATTTGGTTTCAAGCGAATTTACTGACAATCAATGTCACCAAAACACACTTTGTAATATTTGCAGCAAAAAACAAATAAAATATCAAATTACACACCGTTAAAAATAAATTGTCGAATTATCAGTAGAACATATAGTGAAAAGTTGATCTTACTTTAGATAATTATCTTACGTGGATAACATATAACAATATCAGCAAAATAAAACAAAAACTGACATTGCACACTGGAGCTATATAAAATCATTATTCCACTACGATTTCCAGACACCGACAGCAGTAATATATAAAGAAACGAGACTATTAATATTATTCATGCTTACTAATACGAAAACTACTCAATAAAGACATACACACTCATTTAACATTTACTAAAAAAAGAAGCTATCAAACTAAAATATTAAGAAGCGTGGATAACCTAATACTACGCCCACCCAGAACATATTACGGAAAAAGAAATATTACTTTTGAAAGTGCGCAGTTTGCCTATGTTTTGGCAATAGGTATAAAGAGACTCAGATGGTGTTATAGTCTGTTTTATTTCAGTAAACGTAAAGCTTATATACTAGTGTGGCGCGTGTGTATTGTAGACTTAACTTATCGTCTTACTTATATTAAGATGTGCTCTATCGGAAATACGTGTAATAATGTAGTCGCTACACGCAGCTTTACAATAAATTGCCAAAAGATGTTAAAAATGCCAAAACTATAAAAACCTTTAATAATCTATCAAAGACGTACCTACATAATAATAATTAAGTTTCTCGTCAAGCCACGTCGAGTAACTTTAGCTCCGTGTATATTCGTCTACGTTATACTCGTGTCTTGTTACGACCACCTACCTACTGTGAAGCGTACAATTTATTTATTCACGCACAATCTGTTTTGTTTTAGCACACTCTGATTGTAAACTTATATATTTTTTTAATATTATATTCTTAAATAAGTGAATTGTTACATTCTTTTAAGAATAAATTGTCTTTAAACCGAAAAGGTAATGCAGATTGACTTTTGACTGCAGAATACGGCGCACGGCGGCTTCAACAGCGCGAGGTGTGGAGGGGAGGTATTTTGCGGACTGTGAAATTAAAATATCGGGGTATTTCCAGCGATCGGTAGCGATACTGTGTGTCAATAATGAGTTTACAATCGTGAAGTAATTTTCCCTCGGTAAATAATAATTACGGTTGCAGTAAATTTGTATGAAAGTGTGTACACCGCCCTATTACTTGTAGATGTTATGGGCAAGTAACTTAACTCTTAATCTAATTTTAACATTGTACAGCTCCGACTACAATGCTTGCCTATTCATATAAAGCTCCGTACTCACATTCGGTATTACTCGATAGTTTTACTCCGAAACTAGAAAAGTCACAACTCGAAGGCTCAAATAAATGTAATTTCGTTCGCACCTACTCGGCGGTATGTTCGTGTCTGACGCCATTGACGAACGTATTTAAAACACGTGGGTAATTGAAAAATAGATTTAATAGTTTATGCCAAAGGTTATATATTGTTACAGCCAGTGCCATCTATCGGCACTGAGGGGAAGACTCGGCAGTTCCTTCTAATAATGTATTACAGCGCCATCTACATACATATGTAAACAGTACGAAGATTCGAGAATCCGCCAGCATTCTCTCTACTCTTCGCGTATCGACTAACTACGTAGTTCCGTAAGACGCTAATAGGTGGCGCTGTAATAAATTATTAGAAGGTACTGCCGAGTCTTCCCTACAGTGCTGATAGATGGCACTGGCTGTAACAATATAATATAGAGCACTGCAGGTATTCTTAAATAATTAAAGAGCGGCGTTTGAACTAATCTTTTACCCAGTACCTTCTTATATAAATGCTGAATGTGTGGACGAAAGATTATACCGTGATTTTTACTCGACGTGTTTGCTCGATCGAGTATAACCGTATGTGAGTACGGAGCTTAAGAATAGCTTCCAGGTAATAAAATGTTTATATGACATTTATTTATTTATTTATATAATCGTCACTTACAGCTATAAGGTATTCGTAGATATTTCGATTTCAGTTTCGGAAGTTTATAATTATTACAGAATTAACAAGTAGACATGTGTGTGTTCTGCATGTACGACAGAAAGAGTACCTAGTAGTCTTGTTTTCATTGTCAGGAAAATGGTACCCTAACGCAGCTAGTGGCAAGATAACTCAAAGAGACAATAGTATTAGTCTGATGGACAATAATAAAATGATTAAAAGGAATGCCGATGTAGCACACGTGTTCAATAATTTCTTTGCTAGTGTACCGATTACCACCAAGAGTGCATTAAACTCTTCATCTATAGACGCAGAGAGGTTATTACATTCCAGCGTAACAAAGTGTAGAGTATTATTTAGATTTGATTATATTAGCGCGACTGATATTATCAACGCTTTTCAATCTCTGGAATCTAAAAATACGGGAGATCTCTGGGGTATCTCCGTTAAGGTCGTAAAAAGTATAATAGATATAGTTGCTCCTTATTTAAGTGGGTTATTTAATAGGTGTGTAGATTCGGGAACCTTTCTAGATTTGATGAAAAATTGTAAAATCATACCTTTATTTAAATCCGGTAGTAAAACTGATCCTAGTAATTTTAGGCCAATATCAATTCTACCAGCTTTTAGCAAAATATTTGAAAAAGTCATACTCAAGCAATTACTTAGACATTTTAATTTAAATAGCCTCTTTCATGATTACCAATATGGCTTTACTAAGGGTCGTTCAACAACGGATGCAGGGGTAGCTTTAATCAAACATATATACAGTGCGTGGAAAAACTCACAAAATGCTATTGGTGTTTTTTGCGACCTCTCAAAAGCATTCGACTGCGTCTGTCATGACACGCTCATAGGGAAACTAAGGCATTACGGTGTTCAGAGTAATGCACTGGATCTAATTACGTTGTACTTGAATAACAGGATCCAGTGTGTAGAAGTCTATGGCTCGAAATCAAATAGCTTACCTGTAAAGCTAGGAGTGCCGCAAGGTTCGATTTTAGGCCCATTTTTATTTTTAATTTATATAAACGATTTACCTTTTTACTTGAACAGTATTTGTGATGTTGTGCTGTTTGCTGACGATACTTCATTAATATTTAAATTAAATAGGAATAGGGACCATTTTGACGAAGTAAACAGTGCATTGATTCAAGTAACAAAATGGTTTACTACAAATAATTTAGTACTGAATGCCAAAAAAACAAAATGTGTTAAATTCACACTGCCTAATGTAAAACATCTTGGTCCTAGCATAACATTGAACGGTGAGGTACTGAAAGCAATAGAATCCACAGTGTTTCTGGGCATTACACTTGATTCAAAGTTATAGTGGGGTGCGCACATATGTTATCTCTCAGCGAAACTTAGTTCGGTCGCTTACGCCATTAGAAAAGTCCGTGGATTAACTGACGTTGATACAGCCAGATTAGTTTACTTTAGTTACTTTCACAGCGTTATGTCATATGGAATATTATTATGGGGTAAAGCAGCTGATATACAAAGTATATTTATATTGCAAAAAAGAGCTGTGCGTGCTATTTATCAATTAGGAACTAGAATCTCGCACAGAGAAAAATTCAAGAATATAGGTATTTTAACTGTAGCATCACAATATATTTATTCTAATATTATGCACGTCCGTCAAAATATACATTTATATATAAAAAATAGTGACATACATAGCATCAATACTAGAAATAAATATAAATTATGTGTTTCATTCTACCGACTACATAAAGTTCATGGTTCCTTCATGGGTCTTGGTATACGTTTTTATAATAAAATTCCGACCAATATTCTAGAATTACCAGATAATAAATTTAAATTAAAAATGAAAACTTGCTTAATTTCTAAAGCATATTATAATATAGATAATTATTTTAATGACAAACATCCATGGCACTAATATTTGCATCAGATCACAGGACGTTAAACGACAAAAACTAACACTTATTTTTTTTTTTAATATATATTATATATTATTTTGTAATATTACACCTTGTTTAAGCTAGAATTTGCATTGTTGTTACACTCAGTCGTATTTTAATCAAGAATAATGTGCAATGAAGGCATCTCGCGATCATGGACAGTTCCGTAAAGTTTTCTTTTTGAGTCTTATTCTGAGTTCGCATGCCAAGGACCGTCATGCTCACTCAAATGTCATTGCTTGTGGTGTCGTTATGGGTCGGGTCAACCCCTTTCCTTCAATATGGCGAAGGGGGCGACAGCTGGCCCATGCGTCTTACTCGTGAACGGGTGCTACTTGTGGTGACTGGTCGACCTTGGTATCGTGGAATTCGATGATTTACTTACTACATTTTTATTTAAACAGTTAGATTAAGTACCTGTTAGTAGTTAGTAGTAAGTAATATTAATTAATATACAATATTAATTAATATTTATTTCCGCGACGTCAGTAATACGAACGTACGTTAAGTAGGCCATGAGTGTGTAGATTTGCTTCAAGTATGTGTATAGACTAGATTGACATAAACTGTGTATTGGTGATGGCTAACCCGTTGTTTAGTCCTTTCGGCCGTAGTAATTTAATAAGACGGAGTCCTCCCCGACGCCGACATCACACCCTCCCCAGATAATGGATGAAGAAGCAGATGACAATCAGCCTACGAGACATGAACAGGAATTACCTACTGAGATTATATCGACACCAGAAATCCAAAAATAGATGACGATGATTGAAATTTACTTGAGTGAAGTATGCACTATAGTAGCTGAAGGAAAAATGAATTCGGACCAAAAGCTGCGCGTGACAAATAATTGCCGTAGAGTAACGAGTGCGACGTCACAAATGGCTGTGTTATACCAACAGCTAAACCAAAAAGCTGTCCAAATGCACACTACCATCCAGCACCTACAGGCACAGCAAGACATCTCACACTCGATACGACAAGTTAGAGAAGTGGTAGAAGAAAAGCTTAAAGCTTCGGGAAATACTACATCTTTCGCCGATATGGTAAAAAAGGGCGCTGATAAGTTTATCCGTCCCAATAATTTTAGCTCCCTCGTAATCATGCCGAATGATAAAACAAAGACAAGCGATGAAACAAAATCGCTTGTGCAAAAAATTATTTCTCCGAGTGAAATGAAACTTCATGTCCGCGCAGTAAGAAAAGTAAAGAACGGAGGCGTATTGATCAGCACTGAAACGAAAGGTGACATAGAGAAACTAAGAAACTCGTCGAAGCTTGTTGCCTCTGGCTTTTCTGTCCAAGACCCTGCTAAACGCCGACCTAGGATAACAGTTATTGGTATACCCGTAGCACTTAATGAAAAGGACGTGTTTGACTTCATTTTTGACCAAAACTTGGGCGACAAAGTACCTAATTATAGCCGTGAGACCTTTCTTGAATCAGTGAAACTCAGCCACAAGTCAGGTAAGAAAAACCTATTAACCTGCAACTATGTTATTAAAGTTGCAGCTAGCATCAGGAACATTTTGATCAATCAGGGCAGAATATACATAAATTGGACGTCTTGCCCAGTCAGAGACTTTACGCTGGTAATAAGATGTTTCAATTGCCAGCAGTATGGTCATGCAGCCAAGTTCTGCCGTGAAAGCAGTCCTACCTGTAGTCACTGTGGAGATCATGGACATAACATAAAAGACTGTAAGAAATCTTCTCCCCCGCACTGTGCGACATGTAAACGATTTAATAGGAAGGCTGAACACCAAACTGGAGATGAATGTTGTCCGGCTCGTAAATATGCAGAGGACAAATATTTAAACTCAATAGATTATGAAGGCGCCTAGGAGCGCCCCACTAAAGTTATTTTATATACGCACTTAGATTTACTGCTTTTATTTCTTTATATCTTACTCTTTGTTTGTATTTTTATTTTTTATGACAAATCAGTTACTTTATGACTTAGATATATTTTCTGTGTCCGACTCGAAAATTTGCAAAGTAGAAGAATGCAGAAATTTATTGTTAGAGAATGGAAATACACTAACTTTATTAACACAAAATATCCGAAGCATAAATCGAAATATGAATAGCTTTGAGGTCCTTTAACAAAGGCTTAACATAAATTACAATTTATAAGTATTAACAGAATGTTGGTTGTCGAACCAGACTTCTCCCTTACCCATACTTGACGGGTATAGTTCTTATAAATCTGAAAAAACTCTAATCAGAATGATGGCTTAGTGATTTATGCAAGAAATGATTTAAATATAACTATAGAAGAGCCAATATTCAACGGCTGCAATTGTTTAACTATTAAAATAAATAATGATACAATTATTTTAGGCATTTATAGGCCGCCATCACAGAATATTGAAATATTTTTGGAATCTCTTGACATAAATCTACGAAAGCTTTCTATATACAAAAATATCGTTCTAACAGGGGATATAAATATTAACATTGCTTCCGGGAAAACCAACACTTATGCACATAATTACTTAAATATTTGTTCTTACCATGGACTCTTACCAGCGCATAATTATCCTACGCATCAAAGCGACTCATGCTTGGATCATTTTATCATAAAATCTAATGCACCTTCTATAACGCTTGTTACTAACTCTACTCTTACCGATCATCATGCTGTTATATTATCATTGCATTTATTTACACCTAGAAAAAACTGTCTGCAAAGCTATTCTAAAGTCAATATGAACAACCTTGAACGCGATATAATGAGCATTAATTTCGACCTCGTTTACAGTTCTAACGATGCAAATGCTTCTTTAAGCTATTTTATTATATCACTGCGGCATGCGATATTGAAAAACACATCGATACTAAAAGTATACTAATAAATATACAAATATTAAGCCTTGGATAACGCCGGGCCTCGTGCGTTGTATACGAAATAGGCATAAGTTGCACCAACAATCAAAACTCGCACCTAACAATGAAATACTTTCTCAAACTTATAAAAGATACCGCAATTACTGTAATAATCTTTAAAAAAAGTTGAAGGTACAATATGACAGAAATGAATTACAAAAGGCAGGTAATGACAGCAAGCTCGTTTGGAATTTTATAAAAAGTAATACATACAATTGAAATCTCCTGGACACCAGTTTGACCTACTGTCAACAGCGACTAGTCCACTAGAGGCATTAGATAAAATAAACTCACACTTTGTCAACGTCGGTAAAAACTTGGCAGAAAAAGCACTATCAAGACTGGGCTATTCTTCCCAAAATTACTCTGAGACCACCTTCTTGACGACACTTCGCTCTTTTGTTTTATTAGACACCGACGTTGACGAGGTATTAAGGATTATATCTTGTTTAAAGGAAGATTGTGCTGTTGGATGGGACAATATATATAATAAAATACTTAAAAGGTTTAAGCATTTACTGGCCCCTCCAATAACACATATATTTCAATTATGTTTAAATAATGGAATTTTTCCGAAAATGCTGAAAATAGCTGTTATTACTCCTGTATTCAAATCAGGTGACAGGAAATGTATAAAAAACTATAGACCCATCTCAGTTTTACCAAGTCTATAATATACTTAGAAGACAATAATATACTTGCAGACAGTCAATTTGGTTTTCGCCGTAAAAGGTCTACAAACCAAGTTGTTCACTATGTGACAGATTACGTCACTAAAAGCCTAGATAAGGGTATGCACACAATTGGGATCTTTTTGGACCTTGCGAGTGCTTTTGACACTATTTCTTGCTCCTCTATGTTATTGCACAAGCTTAAAAGACTAGGAATACGAGGAATTCAACATAAATTAATCTCAGACTATCTAACTGACCCACACCAATGCACTAAAATTGGTCAATATACAAGTTGCACTCATAAGAACAGTCAATTCGGCATTGGTCAGGGTAGTATACTAGGCCCTACTTTGTTCTTGATTTATTTAAATGACCTCTGTGGCTTAAAACTCCAAAAAGGTGCCATAGTATCGTACGCAGATGACACGGCTTTATTATTCTCCGCTTCATCACGCACCGAGGTATATGAATACGCACAGCGAGGCTTCAACATAGTCTCGAAGTGGCTACAACAAAATATATTGACTCTGAATGCAGATAAAATGAAATACATTTTATTTAGCACGAGAAACAATAACACGCTTTATACAAACCTAAACATAATTGCACATAATAACTGTAGTACGTTTGCTGACACTGCATGCACTTGTCCCACATTAACTAAGACGGACGATATAAAGTATTCAGGTATTACCATTGACACAAATCTAAACTTCCGCAAACACATCGATTTGTACACACTAGAGTACACTAGAGTACGTAAATTGATTTATATATTTAAATACTTGCGCAACATAGCCGACTACAAATTGTAAAACAGGTTTATTTAGCGTTGTGTCAATCTATTCTTACATACTGCATAATCCACTATATCCACTTTCATGCCGCATCTCTCTCTAATCACACTATTCCTTATTCTATCTTTCAGAGTCACACCACATATATATCTCAGTGCTCTAACTTCTACAGCATCTATTCTGCTCTCATGCTTCTTTTGCCATACACAACTTTCACTTCCATACATAAGTGTGGGCACTAATAGTCCTCTATGAACAGCCAAACGTGCCTTTTCGGAAACATTTCGACTGTTCATAAAAGCGCGTAGAGCTCCATTCACTTTGTTGCCCGCAATCGTTCTCCTTTCAATATCTCCCTCATGTTTACCATCCCTTGTAAACAAAGTACCCAAATATAAAAACTCCATCAATCATAATATTACACATCGTCACGCACTCTTCCTTTTCAAATACCATTACTTTCGTCTTGCTTACATTTATTTTCATTCCTTTACTCTCAAAAGCACCATGCATAATAGTTAACATCGCCTGCAACTCTTCTGCTGATGACGCAAGTATTACTTGGTCATCGGCATAAAGAAGAATTTATTATTATTATTATTAAATTGTTATTATTATGACCACATCTTTATGTTACACGCTGCATAGGCCGATCTTCTTGTCATCCTTTTATCCACATACATAATTAGATTTCGCGCCCCAAAGATAGACGTGTATTACATCCAGATTTCACCAAACGATGCTTTTAGATTTGTATGCAGTAGGCAAGCCTAATACGGCTTACTGCCAACAGGCTATAGCCAGTCTATGGCAGAGTACGTACGCGTGCAGGTGACGTTGTCGGCGGCGAGGCGACCGTGCGGGCACGCGCAGCGCCCCGCCAGGCACAGCGCGGCGCAGCGCCCGCCACAGCCCTCCACCGCGCCCGCATCCCCGGCCGGCGGCGCCTGCGCAGCGCGCGCCCACACCACCACGTCCTTGAGACTGTCGCCCACGTTGTCGCGCAGCACGCGGTACGCCGTCAGGTTGCTCAGCGGCGCCGCCAGCACGCTGCCGCGGCTCGCCGTCCTACACACACACATACACGTACACTAAATAATATACATGTCGATAGGTCATCCAAGTCATGTCTCGTTATCTCCCATATGTAATGTATAGTAAGGTACTGTGTACTGACGTGTCGAGCCAGTAGAGCTCGGTGCCGTAGACGGCGAGCGCGACGGGGTGGTGCTTGTGCGGGCGGAAGCGTGCCGCCACCTCGCGCGCGCCGCCGTCGTAGCGCATGCGGTGCACGCACGCCTCGCGCGACTCCACCCAGTACACCCACTGCTCCTGCAACCAGCCACCGCTCAAATGTACTGCCAGCCTCGACACTCCTCACGGAGAAACATATGCACAACATATTACTGAATAAAACGACACTGAGTATAAAATATTCAGTTTTACAATAGACACGCCATGCATTTTCGGCTTCCTCATCGCATCTATTGAAATAGAAAAATGTTAAAATTACCTAATTCCTGTGATATGTTTCGACAACTGTTACCTATCTCCGGGCAGAATGTTCATGACAGTTTGTTTTCACACTGTTCTAAACGTTTTCGTTAGACGATTTTATATTATTATAAATGTCGTTTAAATCCAGAGTAGTGATAAACTGTATATGACACATACAAGCGTAATCTATGTAGATACTACCGCGCGCGCGCGCCGGTAAACAATGGGCGTCGGCAGCCATCTTGTGGTAGGCGCGGCTTAAATTCTTCGCTGGTGGTCTAAAGTCTCGATCACCTGATCGGGTGGCGTGATTTCACGCGGCACAATTTATAGGCGCGAGTGATTTTTGTGTTAGCGGATTTCATTCCTACAGATTAATACCTAGAAATCAAAGGAACTAAATGCGGAAGAGATGAAATACCCAAAGTACCTTGGAGTGCAAAGCGATGTCAGCGACGGGCGTGCCGTTGTAGAGCAGGTCTCTCTGCGAGCCATCGAGCCGCGCGCGCTGGATCCAGCCGCCGCCCGCCAGGAACAGCCAGCCGCGCACCGGGTCCACCGCCAGCGCTGCACACAGTACAACACTCAGTGACACTCAGTGACACTCAGTGACACTCAGTGACACACAGTGACAATGATAGAGGCACTCACAGGTGACTGCGAGCGGGTCAGTGTCGAGCAGAACGTAGCGGTGCGCGCCGTCCAGCCGCGACACCTGCACCAGGCGCCGTCGCGGCTCCGACCAGTACACGTTGTCGTTCAGCCAGTCCACCGCCAGCCCTGACACACATACATACACCCGCGTTACGTTATATGACATTATTCTAAGTCTGGAATACTTAGAATATGATGACGTTCGTTATTATTAAAAGAATATATAAAGTCAATTAATAACGAGCAAAAACTGTTCCACATCCACTAGGTCCAAAAGGTCTCAATGATTTTGGGTGGAGTTTCACATTCTCGCTTAATATACAGAAAACAGTAAAGAGCCTTTATAATAATCAGATCAGGTTTGATAAGTGTGTGGCGTGCGGTACCTGCGAGCCAGTCGGCGGGCTGCGCGTCCAGCGGCGCGGGCTGGTCGAGCAGCAGCTGGCGCCGCGTGCCGTCGCGCCGCACGCGCCACAGGCTGCCCGCCTCCGAGTCCACCCAGTACAGCCACTCGTGTGCCGCGTGGTAGTCGATGCTGGCCGCCAGCGACAGCTGCGCCACGGGCGGCAGCAGCCCGCGCGCGCCCGCCTGCGTCATGTTGCTCGCGTTCAGCGCCACGCCGCGCAGCTCCCAGCTCACCGAGTACACCACCACCTCGTCCAGCGCCGTGCAGTCGGCGCCCTCGCGCACGTAGCCCGCGGCGCAGCGGCACTGGCTGGCGCCGGCCGCCACGGGCAGGCACAGGTGCGCGCACGCCGAGCGCCGCAGCGCGCATGCGCCGCGCGTCGGCAGCTGCACCTGCGCGTCGTACACGCGCAGCGAGATCACGCCCTCTGACGAGTCATACCAACGCCCGCGTTTTTTTTATTTTTGTTTTATTATAATATTTTCATCTTATTAACACCATATCTTTTAGGATCTTTATAATTATATCAAAAACTCTATTACCACGAAATATTTTAAACCCTAATAGATACCCATGCAGAATTCATAAATGACTGTACTGTAACTGTACAGTCGCAGTAGGCTAGTGTGAGTGGTAGTGAGTGCTGACCGGTGTTGTTCCGGAGCAGGCGGATGGTGTCGACGGCGCACTTGTCCTTGTCGCAGCTGCGGATGGCGTGCTCCTCGCCGTCGGCCCAGATCACGCGGTCGCCGTACACCTCCAGTGCCACCGGCCGCGACGCCAGCCCGCCGTCCAGCTACACACAGACACACACACATATTAATGTACTTATACAGGAGCCTATGTCAAGTTACATATAACGACACATACCGTACGATACCTCCCAGTAGTCAGATCCATGTACTGCATGGTAGCCGAAGCCGAGTTCACCCAGTACAACCGGTTCGATTCCACGTCCATTACCATGCCTGTCACCATTATAAATACATTAACATTAAAGTGTCATGATTATACAAAATCGACATTACAAACATACTCTCATATCAGCATACCACCGAAAAAGGTTTCAATTAACTATGATACACACACGCGGCCCCGCGGGGCTGACACGCGGGCGGACACGCGTTTATAAACACATTGTCTAGTCGTCCACTACACGGACAAATAACATAGATTAGTCGCCCACTGTACGGGTGAATGAAATATATTAATCGTCCACTAAACGGACGTATAAATAAACTTTTAAGGCTGAAGCTAGTCGTCCGATAATTTTAGCGTAGAATGTCACCCCAATCATTGTTTAATAAGAAAAATGTGTAAAAGCTCGCAAAAAATATAGAATGATAATTATACCATATAATACAAAATAGATTTTTTTAAATACAAGTTCTGTAGCAAATAGTACCTACTTAGTTAGTAACAGCAATATAATTTAAAAAAGATATATAATATAATAATAATATTCTATCACATACACACAACACCGTCTAGCCCAAACTAAGCAGAGCTTGTACTATGGGTACTAGACAACGGATAAACATACATATATACCGTTTTTCTTTTTGTAAATACATACATATTATACATAGAAACACCCAGACCAAGACAAACATCCATGTTCATTCACACAAATGTTTGACTTGTGCGGGAATCGAACCCGTGACCTCAGGCATGGCAGTCGGTTACACTAAACACTACACCATCGAGGACGAAATAAAATAATTTAAAAATAATAAAATATATACAGCAATTTTATTAAATAAGTCGATCAAAATTAGGAAATATTTGACTTTATTCAATAATAATAATAATAATATTCTACCACGTACACACAACACCATCTAGCCCAAACTAAGCAGAGCTTGTACTATGGGTTCTAGACAATGGATAAACATACATATTATTATATGCATTTTTTTTGTAAATACATACATATTATACATAGAAACACCCAGACCAAGACGAACATCCATGTTCATGCACACAAATGTTTGACTTGTGCGGGAATCGAACCCGCGACCTCAGGCGTGCAATTGGTTACACCAACCACTACGCCATCGAGGCCGTCTTATTTTATCACATATGGTTTCATATTTACAATACATAGCACATGAAATTTAGAACTAATGAAATAAAATAATTATATAAAATACTTTACAATGATTGTGTAATATCAATTGATATTGATATTTGTGATTGTGTATTGTGTATTGTGTGTATAGTGTGCATCCGTAAATATTACATATTAGTAACAAAATAACAACAAAAACATTTCACCCGTGTATATAAACAGTATAAAAGAGCGATTATTAATCAAAATCATTCCTGTGAAAGAGCTACCAGTTCCAACATGATTTTCACTAATGGTCACTCTGAAGTCTGCTTCAGGTTTAGTAGTGGCCAGCTCCAGGAGCTTAGCAGGTTCTTCCGAATCTAATGCGTTCAATTTTTTGTTTATAGTATTATGATTATGTATTTATGCATAGTACCTATACTTTATTCACGTAAGTATTTAATGTCAAAAATTTTACCGAATTTCAAATAAAATAATGTTTATTAGAATTCTTATTGAAAAATTCAACTGTCAAATAATTATGCAGTGGACAGCTGTCAAAATATATAATTAAATTTAATGTTTTAAGTTAAATAATATTAAGTAAGTAAAATTTGATTATTAATTATTAATGTAGATGATTAGCCAATACTAAATCATTCAAATAACTAATGAATTCTTAGGTTATGATGTGTCTGAAGATATTGAAGGAATTCAAGCTGAGGAAGAAAGTGATGAAGAATTATTACATGCTCAAGAAGAAATAAGAAGCATAGGAAATTTACAACTTTATGAAAAATTTAGTTTTATTTATTTGACGATGACGATGACAATGACAACAATGACGATGACGATGTCCATGACAACAATGACGAAGAAGATAATAATGACAACATTGACGATGACGATGTCCATGACAACAATGACGATGAAGATAATAATGATGATAGCGATAATGAAGATGGTAATCATGGTGATGGTAGTGATAATGATGAACTAAACGCAATAATTAGACTTCAAATCCACAACGTCAAATATTGAGGATGATACTGAAGTAGTTAAACAGTTTTCATCAACACTAGATGACAGTAAAGAGGATAATTTACATGCGCAACATAGTGATGTAAGTCGGAAACATCAATTTTTTTTAGAATTAACAACTACCTACTTCTTCACTGGACCAACAAGAAAAACTTAATAATTTAAAAATTTTAACGTATTTTCGTCAATAACAACTGTAACAAAAAGAAATATGCTCTCGAATGTTGTAGTGCAACCGGCAGTCAAAAGAAAAGGAAGACCAAAAGGCACTGATAACACAGTAATCGGATTACCAAAAAAAGAAAATTAAAAAATGTGGGTGTTAGTTGTCCTCAGGGCGAATACCATAATTTACCGCAACCGCGCTATTTATCAGTTTTTTTTTTTTTTACGTCGGGTTTGCTTTGACGCATATCCCTCCGCGGTGGCGCGCGAAGGGGTTATGTCGGACTCACCGGGGTAAAAGAAAGATGTTGAAATGATAAAGGACCCCCCGGAATACCGACTAAACCTACCACGGTGTTCCTCCACAAAACCGCTATCGACAGGGCCGCGCGAATCACTTGCACATGCGGTCGCGACCCCGCCGAGGTTTCGGCCCGCCGTATGAAACGGCAGGCCACTATACGAGAGACCTACCCTAGGCACTTCTCAATTTAAACCCTACTGTCTCCCCCCCCCTAGAGGGAAGACGAACTCGACATAGAGGCGCGCGTGGGAACACGCACGTCGCCTCTCGGACCTGGTGCTGAACGGATGGCGGGCAGGCCCACAAAGCCCACCACCCCCAGGTCAAACCTCAGGGTGACTGAAGGTCGTCTCGCGCCCTCAGGCGCCCGGGTCTGTGGTTGGGGAGAGTTAAGTTTTTTAAGTGATCCCTCTCCTGCTCCGCCGCCTCCTTGATGGAAATGACTTCCTCACAAAAGGAGGCGACGGCGTTCCACGACCTCTCACTCCGGACCATAGACTGAACTACGGCCGGGAGCGAGAGGGCAACCAATCCGACTGCCGCGATCAACTCACGGCGCTGCGATGCCCAGGCGGGGCAATCCGCCAAAGTGTGCAGCGCCGTGTCCACAACAACGTCGCGGCAGTCGCCGCAGTGGTGACAATCGGGCGTCTCTTGCCGGCGTATACGACACAGGAACTGGCCAAAACAACCGTGGCCAGTCATTACCTGTGTCAGCCGGAAGGTGAGGGTGCCATGCCGCCTCTCCAGCCACTCCTCAAACACAGGACTTACCGCCGTGATCGTGGCGTGCGCGGCACAGGGGTGCACAAGTCGCTCCTTCCACTTCTCCACTAGGACCTGGCGGAACTCGGACCTTACCGCCTCGAGAGCGGGAAGAACAGGTCCTTCGCCCGAGCTAGCGTCTCCTGGCGCCAACAATAGAGCGACGCCAGGAGCGCCGCTTCCAGGTCCCATGGCATCGATCCAGCGAGGAGGCTCGCAGCCTCGAACGAGATCGTGCGGTAACCTCTTATCAACCTGACGGCCATGGCGCGCTGTGGCGCACGAAGCGCCGAAATGTTTCGGGCCGTCAGGCTGTCCGCCCAAACTGGGGCTCCGTACAGTGCCATGGACCGCACGACCACCTCGTAGAGGCTCCGGCAGGAGGTGTTGGGCCAAGGTTGGGCAGCAGGCGCGAGAGCGCGCCTGCAGCGCCCAGAAGAATGGGGGCCAGACGATGAAAATGGGCTGTAAAGTCCCATCGGCTGTCGAGCAAGAGACCCAAATACTTTAGGGATGACTCGACGCCGATGCGGACCCCTCCTACCATGATATGGACCCCTGGAGGTGACCGCTTCCGAGGGCCGTGGAAACAAACGGCCTCGGATTTGGACAGAGCCACCTCGAGGCCCAACCGCCGGATACGATTGACGACTTGTGCGACCCCAGCGGTCGCCAGTATGGCCGCCGCCCGGTGCGACTTACGCCTCGCCGTGACAAGCGTGTCGGAGGAGCACACCTCGCAGCACCCAGTCGTAACCGATGTTCCACAGGAGCGGCCAAAGGCCAAAACCGATCTCTGCGGGACACCGCACGACATCTCTCGCCGACTCCAACCGTCATGATCCAGGTAGGTTACTACCCTCTCCGATAAATATGCCCCGACTATGTGGCGGAGGTAGGTCGGCACTCGATGGAAAATAAGTGCCTTCCTGATACAACTCCAGGGCAAGGTGTTGAAGGCATTCGCGATGTCCAGAGACACCGCGAAGACGACCTCGCCCCGGGACACTGCATCCTCCGCCAAGCTCCTCACTTGCAGGACTGCATCGATTGTGGAGCGCCCGCGGCGGAAACCTGGTTGTCCGCCAGATCCGGACCCACAGAAGAAAGATGCTGGGCAAGGCGCTCTGCGATAATAAACTCAAATAGTTTAGCCACCTCATCCAGCAGCACGATGGGCCGGTAGGCGGACGGACTGTCCGCCGGGCGCCCTTCCTTCCTGATCAGGACCAGTTTCCCCACCTTCCACTGGCGCGGTAACTGGCCCTGCTGCAAACACTCACTGAGGAGCCCCTTGAGGCGCGAGCTCCTCCAGGACCAGGGCCAATGCAAGACCTGGAATGCCTTCGGGCCCTGGGGCGGTGTTTTTCGAGCGAAGTCTCGACACCGCCGCTCGCTACTCTAACTGGGTCACTTCGGGAACCACGTCGTCATCAAAGTCCGCGCTGGACACCATGGAAGGCGAAACCATCGGCGGAGGAGTGTGCTCCGCCCGTGAGGGAAACAGAGCAGGCACCACCTTCTCCACCAACTGTGGCCGGAGACTCTGGGACAAGGGAGGCGCCCAGGGGCGAAGCTTGCCCCTGACCATAAGATATGGACGCCCCCAGGGATTACGGTCCAGACTCCCCAACAGCTCTTGGCGGGCCTGATCATTGGCCCGTTTGATGCAGATCTTCAGTATCTTCTTGGCTGCTCTGTAGACCTCGTACAATTCCGCCTCCCTGACGTCAAAATCGGGAGGGCGGCGACGCCGCCTACGAAGCCGGATGTACTGGCCTCGGGCCACCACGCAAGAATAGCATAGTTGGCCAATGTGGTCAGACCACCAGTACACCCGGCGCCTAGCTGAAAGGTTTCGAGGCACTCTAGGCATCGCCGCATCACACACTTGAGTTAAGGCCTCCCGGAACCACTCAGCCTCCATCTCAACATTGTCAGGCCTGGCCGGTGCTGGCACCCATGCCTGAACGATGGAGGCTTCCAGGAAAACCTCCCGATTTAGCTTCCTTAAAGTCCAACGCGACCCCAATCGGGCCCTTGGGGCTGGGCTATTTATCTGATTCTTTAATAAGTTAAGCAGATGCATATCAACTAGTACAGTCACTTTCTTTTTGTTAGTTTCTAGACACTGTTGTTTTAATTAATACTAAAAGTATTGACGATTAATGAGAAAATAATCTTTTTTTCATGCATTTAACGGATGAATAATTTATTTTATTCGTCCGATTAGTGGATGACTAATTTATTTAATATGTCCGTTTAATGGACGACTAACAACAGCCTTTATTAAATCTATACTTCGCCAACTCTGGTTATGGTGCCACATACTCAGCAGACGAGCCTATTATCAACTTCTGGATAAGTATTTCCTCACGAAAGATACCCAATAACACACGTAACCACACCCAGAAATCAAACCCGGGTCCAGACTAACAAGGCATTTCATTATCATAGCAATCGTACAAGATTAAGATAGCAGCGTGCAGCGGTGAGAGGTACTGACTGGTGACGCCGCTGAGCAGCGGGTTGCGGAGGGCGTCGAGCAGCGGGCGGCGGTGCGCCCCGTCGCCGTCGGCCACCTCGAGGCGGTCGGGGCTGAGCGCCAGCGCCCAGTACAGCTTGCCGCGCCGCGGGTCCACCGCCAGGGCCGTGACGTTGGGCAGCGCGTCCAGCAGCACCGCCGTGTACTCGCCCTCCAGGCTGCTCACCACCAGCGCCGCGCCGCTGGAGTAGTACAGCAGGCGCGCCGCCCAGTCCAGTGCGAACCCGCGCGGCAGCTCCACGCCGCTGTCCGCCAGCACGCGCGCGCCGCCGCCCGTCAGGCCCGCGCGCTTGATCTCGTTCGTCTGTCGCACGACACGTGTGTTACTACCAATAGTACACGCACGCCTGCGCGCTACACGTCCCGCGACCCACCTCAATGTCCGCCCAGTAGATGGCGCTCTCGGCCGCGTCGAAGTGGATGACGTGCGGCGAGGTGAGCTGCGGCCCCGACACCGTGGGGATCATGTGCACGTGCGGCGCGTCCAGGTCCACGCCGCGGATCTCGCCCGCGCGCCCCAGCAGCAGCACCTTCTCGTGCGCTGCGGACACAAGCACTAGTGTTAAAGTCAAAGTCAAATATCTTTATCTCCATCAAAATGAGTAAACAATTCTTGGACATGCCAATTTACCAATATATTAATATAATAAGTCAATTAAATAGAAGGCAATAAACATTTTGCATTGAAAAGTCGTTCGAAGTTCGAGGAGTAGAGCTTTCATGAGAAGAAGCGCACTCTTTTCAATCGCCAAATGTTTATTAACAATACAATTCAATTTGATATTATTTTTCTTATACGAACTGCTTTGTGTAGTTATTACAATAGTTTATTTCAATAATATTTATGAAATAAAAGTTTATTAAATCTAAGAATTATATTATTAAAATTTAAAGTAATAGCCACAGACAAATTTACAATGAATATATGACTAGAAATAGCCTGTCAATGAAAGCAACTCAATCCAAAGCATTTTTATCTTAAAGGTTATGATGACTCAGACATAATAAATAGTATTCTGTAATATCCTTTTGAACATAATTTACTACAACTGTTTTAAATTTACTAAAACTTAGTTTTTGAATGACACTTTGGAATTTATGACGTGTTTACACGAGATAGCGTTACCGTGTGACCGTGTATACGTACATTGGCAAGTGACGTTGTCTGGCGCGAGGCGCATGACGTGCGGGCACGCGCACACGCGCTCGAGCGGCGAGTCGATGAGGCACAGGTGCGAGCAGCCGCCGTTGTTGTCGCCGCACGGGTTGCGCTCGGCGGGGGGCTGCCGCCGCGGGTGGATGACCTTCACGTCGAACGGCTGCGTCAGCGTGCGTTGCACCACCGTCACGTCGCTGCCTGCACACACACCACCACCAGTGAGCGTCACGTCACTGTGGTGTAACACAGTGACGGCACTAGCCGGGGTGTACGCTACCGTTCCACTTTGTGGCGCGCACGACGCTGTTGCTGCGCCAGTCGGTCCAGTACACGTGGCTCTCGAACACGGTGATGGCGAAGGGGTGCGACAGCGATGGGTGGCCGCGCAGCACCTCGCGGTGGTCGCCGCCGTCGTAGTCCGTCGTGTGGATCGAGTCCGAGCGCGCGTCTATCCAGTACAGCCTGTGAACGACGGTCATACGAGATCAAGGAGCCATCGAAATACGTCAAAGAAAAATTAAATTGACATGCATATGACCTGGTGCGGAGTAAAGTATGAAAGTGAGTGAGACCTCTGCGCACGGTAGTCGAGCGAGATGCCGTTGGGCCAGGCACCGTCGGAGAGCGCGTCCACGCGCACCACGGCGGCGCGGCGCCGCCCCGCCAGTGACGCGCGCTCGATGCGCGGCGCGCCGTGCTCCCAGTCGCTCCAGAACAGGTAGCCTGCACACACACTCCAGTCACCCTCGTGCGTACGCACACGACGCACAGGGTCGTGCACGCACGGAGTGTACTCACCCAAGCGCGGATCCAGCGCGATGGCACGCGGACTGTCCATATCGCCTGCGATTAGTGTGCGCCGGTACTGACCGTCCAATCTCGCCACCTGCACAACTCATATTAGTGTACATATACAATTATATCATAATTCATAAACGTACCTTATGTACCTATAAATATAAATATACTGTTACGCCCAGTGACATCTCTCGGCATTGTGGGAAAGACTCGGCAGTTCCGTCTAATAATTTACACCGCCATCTATTGACATCTTACGGAACTACGTAGCAGGTATGCTTACGAGAATCATAGAGAAGACGCTGGTACTTTCTCAAATCATCGTACTGTTTACATACCGGGAGTGGCGTTGCTAGAAAGCTCTAGAAGCGCTTAACCCGCGTATAAATAGGGTGCACGCGCACCGCCAAGTCAGTTTACAATCGTAAGCGGTCAAGTGTTCATCGAAGCGAACGGAAGCGGCAATACTACGGAGTTTGAAGCAGTACAGTGAAAAAGTGTGGTATAGTGTTTGTTGTGTTTTAAATTTAATTGTGTGTTTGAATAAAACGTGTTTTAGTCGGTAATATTGTTTATATTCTTATCCGTCGAACCCAGCTCGTAACAATACTTTCATATAGGTATTCTTTTTTTATTTAAGTATGTAAATACTTTTATTTAATAAAAACTAAAATTATGCTAGTGTAAATGCTATTCACTGGAAACAAATCATTAGAGTGTGATAAAGTGCGATGTAATTAATGTCCTCCAGACCGATTTCGGTCACGGCGGCCAATCTTAACGGAGACTGGCCATCTGCGCAGGAGATATAGTGCACAGGCGTGTGGGCAAAAACAAGTGCACTGTCTGTTCCCTAACTCTCATGATACGATAGGACGGTAATCCGACACGACCGGAGAGAGATCAGGCGCAGGACCAACGGCTTTACGTGTTTCCCGAGGCACACAGTCCAACACCGCCAACTTCCTAACTCTGGGCTGTTATTGAGATTTCTTAACAGAAAACCGAATAACATTTTGTTGGCCCGACCCGGGAATCGAACCCGAGATCTCATGCACAGCAGTCGCATTTACTACCGCTGCGCCACGGAGGCATGTAGATCTTTGCTCAACAATGAGCAGTATGAGTCAGTCGCATTTACTACCGCTGCGCCACGGAGGCATGTAGATCTTTGCTCAACAATGAGCAGTATGAGTCAGTCGCATTTACTTCCGCTGCGCCACGGAGGCATGTAGATCTTTGCTCAACAATGAGCAGTATGAGTCAGCGAAACACAATGTAAGAATAAGTATTTGCGAGCTCGTCGAGCAGTACCTCAATCTGATGCAGACTGCTCTCGACCCAGTAGAGGTTGCCGGCGACCCAGTCTACCGCGAGCCCCTCGGCCGTGGACAGTCCCTGGCGCACCACCGCCTCGATACCGCTCAGCGCTGCACACAGAACGCGCGCTTTAGTACTCGGGCGCGGTGGAGCCGCACTCGAGTCGCGGGCACGTACCGTTGCCGACGATGACGCCGCGGTAGATGTTGTCGTCGACGACGTCGGTCCAGTAGAGGTGCACTGCGCCGGAAGCGGGGTCGCGGCGCCAGTCCAGCGCGATAGTGTTCTTGAGCGACGAGATGAGCGCGCGCGCCGTCAGCGCCGGCAGCTCCACGCCGCGCACCTCGTGGCGGTTGCTGAACACGAGCAGCGGCGTCACGCCGTCCGTGCTCTTGCACGTGAACCCGTCGTCGGCGAGGCGGTAGCCCTCGTCGCACGTGCACTTGTAGCGGTGCTTCTGCGGCTGGCACGAGTGCGAGCACACGCCCCAGTCGCTGCAGGCGTGGCGCGGCGCGCACGTCACGCCGTCGGCCTGCAGGTGCAGCACGGCCGGGCACGCGCACACCGGCCCGCCCGGCGCCGGGTGGCACTGGTGCGAGCACGCCGCCACCTCGCACATCGGCTCACCTGTGGATGCGTGTTAGTTAAATTCTCTTATAGGTATAAATATGAACATTTATCGTTAAAATAGTCAAAATTAATATTCCCTAAATAGCATTATTTAGGGAATATTAATTTTGACTATTTTCACATCATAATCCATACAAAGTTCTTAGTGAGTAGAGACACTGCAAGTAGTGTACGCACCGCATCGATCAGCTTCGTCAGCTCCATCGGCGCAGTCCTGCACGGAGTCGCAAAGCTGCAGCAGCGGCACGCAGCGTGTGCCGTTGTCGCAGCGCAGCGCCGGCGCACCGCACTCCGGCGCCGGCGCCGCCGTGCTCGTGCCCGGCGCGCTGGTCGTGCCGCTCAGCGCTGCGCACGCGAGCTCGTCCGACCCGTCCAGGCAGTCCACGTGCGAGTCGCACCGGAACTCCTATACCCAACATCATTGTTTACAGTTTAATCTTACAGCAGATGATGGGTCTCAAATTATAGTGTGGGTATATGGCGAAAAACTCACCTTTCGAATGCATTCAGTGTTGTTGCACTGGAACTCGTGTTCCTCGCACAGTCCGTTGTCGTGATGAGGTCGCCTGCAAGAGATGCCAATATCAACATAATGAACAGGTAGATGTTGTATGTGAAATGCGGCGCAGGTACTGACTGGTGGTCCTGTCGCGCGGGGTGCGCGGGGTGCGCGGGGTGCGCGGGGTGCGCGGGGCGCGGCGGCGCGGCGCTGGGCGGCGGCTCGCGGCAGGCGCGCTCGTCGCTGGCGTCGGCGCAGTCGGCGTGGCCGTCGCAGTAGTACTCCCAGGGCAGGCAGGCGCCGTTGTCGCAGGTGAACATGATGCCACTGCACTTGGCGCCAGCGCAGCCGCGCTCGTCGCTGAGGTCGTCGCGGCCGCAGTCGGGCGCGCCGTCGCAACGCCACCAGTCGGGGATGCAGCGCCGCGAGCCCTCGCACAGGAACTGCTGCGCGCGGCACGTGCTGCGCGCGCACACCTCCGCCGTCTCGTCGCTGCCGTCGTTACAGTCTGCACCGATACACGCGGGTCAGGTTGATATAATGAAAACTCTGCTGCCTGATATAAAATAATGTTACACATGCGTTGTAAATATTTCCGAAGGTCAGAAACATTTGTGCGATCAACGGTATAGCTAGGCGAAATATAAAAGACTATTGTAAAGAGTATTTCTTATATTTGTGCGATATTTGTTATAAAACAGTAATATAGATTTTTGACGTACAATTGGCAATTTAGTAGAACCAACATCTTAACACATTACAATATATTTTGATAAAAATTGTGGCTAGTGAAGAAAATTTTCCCGACAAAAGCAATCACAATTTCTCTAGGTGAAGAAAGAAAAACAAACCCACTTTCATTCTTCTATAATTGTATCGTATTTATAAAGTATAGTTGAACCTTTCTGTCCGTCGCAGATCCAGCTGTTAGGTATGCAGCGGTTGTTGTCGCAGCGCGTGAACTGTTCCTCGCTGCACGTCACGTTCGCTGCAACACGTCGCACAACAGTTAGAGCACACAACACAACACAAACACACAACTACGGGAGCGCTAGAAGTGGCGGGTACCACAGGGGCCGGTGGGCGACGAGTCCTCGTCTGAGCCGTCAGGACAGTCCAGGTCTCCGTCACACAGGTACAGCGCCTCGATACACCGTCTGTAAACACAACACGAGTAACAAGTTATTCTATTAATTACATAGTATATATAACTCGAACCAAGACTATACAGTAGAAATGCCACGTTTGTTCGACCATTTACGACACAAAACCACGCACACACATTCATAATGGTTTAAGCTAAGAATTATTGTTGGTTTGCACTACGAACTGCAACTTCAACTTGTGATAGGACAAAACCATCTACACATGCATAGTCTGTAGAGCCCAGACCAGGTAGACCAGGTTCGTAGCACAGTCCTGGATACTATACTGACATTACTGACCCATGTTTGCAGGCGAAGGAGCCGACGGGGCAGGCGGGCGGGGTGCGCGGCGTGGCGGGCGCGCACGCGGTGTGGTCGTGCGCGGCCGGCGCGCGGCCCTCGGCGCACGCGCACGTGCGCTCGCCGCCCGGCGTCGCCAGGCACAGTTCCGCGCAGCCGCCGCGCAGCACGCGGCACGCGTTGTGTCCTGGCCGACATACATTATAATACATTTGATAATAAACGATACGAAGTAGGTACGATACAATTTTCAAGTGAAACAATACTAAATAAATACTTATATGCATCAATTTTCTATGTCGACTATTTTCGGTACGAGCCGACTTGAACCTTAAACATTGGCGTGGTTACCTTGCAGAGAGGTCTCCGAGATGAGCTTGAGGTCGTAGAGCGGCGGCGGCAGACGGTACAGCTCGGTGACATTCCCGCCGGGCTCGGCCGGCTGCAGGCGCTTCACCGCGCCCGTGCCGTGCTCGCTCCATATCACCGCGCCTGCGACACAAGTGCCGTAGATGTAACGTCCGACATAACGCACAGAGGTAGTGTGCAGGTGGCGCACGTACCGTCGAGCAGCGCGAGGCCGTAAGGCTTGAGCAGCGAATCGGTGCCGGCGGCGCCGCGCAGCAACAGCTGGCGCTCGCCGGTTCGCAGCACGAGGCGCTCGAGCGTGTTGAGGTAGGTGTCGCACCAGTAGAGCGCGTCGCGCGCCGGCGCCAGCGCCAGCCCGCCGGGCCAGTGCAGCGCCGCGCCCACCAGCTCGCGCCGCGCGCCGCCGTCCAGCCGCGCCGTTTCGATGAGCCCGCGCTCCGACCGCACCGACGCCCACACCGACCAGTACATCGTGCTGCCGCGCACACACACAAACACACCATCAAACATTCTGTCCACCACACACTTATACACAGAACAGACAGAACAGACAAATATTGTTAATTCTCAAAACTACAAACCAAACACAATAAGCGATTACTGAATATTCGCAACAGGACTGCTTCGATCGAATAGTGCCTCTCCTGTTACAACGTAGTGTACAAACACTCGTTCCATTGTCGGCACAATTATCAACAACCACTGGTTCAAAGTTCAGTAACTTCTAAAGGAGTTCTGGTATCTCTACTCTCCATGGGAACATACAACAGCCCGTAGGCTGTTACTAATGATGTGTGGATGTAGCTATGTTACCCGTTGATGGGGTCGAGCACGATGGCGCGCGGGTGGTAGTAGTGGTCCTGCGGCTCGTGCACGAGCACGCGGCGCACGCGCGCGTCGTCCAGCCGCGCCACCGACACCTGCCCCAGCGCGTCGTCCGTCCAATACAGGTTCCTGCCTGCCGAACACACGCACATATATGTATACTACAAACTCACATCTAATCACACACACAGACAAAGTTCAAACTGGAAATCAATATTAGAGTCCGATAGTCTGCCACGCCGAAGTCTTGAGTTCGATCCCAAGACACGCACCTCTGACTTTTCGAAGCTATGTGAAGTCTGCCCGCTCGTCCTGGGTCAATGTAGTAGATAGTGTAGTAGAGCCTCGCTGATTTCAGCATGAATGGGTCGGCTGGACCGGAGAAAGACTACTCTCGCACAGAATATCGACGTGAAATAGCAGTATTCCTACTGTTGTGTTTCGTCCGGTATTGATAGTGCCAGAGGCCCAATCACCCTCTTTCCCCTTTCCCGCTCCTTTTCCCTCCCACTTCCTTTTTCTCTTCTGCCTTTCCTAAAGGGACGGCAACGCGCAAGTGATGCCTCCGGTGTTGCAGGCGTACATAGGCTACGGTGACTACATACTAGCAGGTGGGTGGTATGATAGTTTGCAAACTCAGTTGTATAAAAAAAAATTTAAAGTAGCCCTTCTAACACCGGGAAGAGGCCAAGAATTGAGACTATTTATTCATATTGTACGGTCCGCACACCCTGGGTAATAAGATATAGGTTTATAGATCAGTAAAACTCGGTAAGAAATGTAACTGACTATATTGATAGATAAAAAGATGATATAAATGGTAATGTCCAAAGTAAAATAACAACTTGTCGCTTGACGGAGACTAGCGAAATAAATTACGTGTTACGAGCAAACTAGTTATTAAGACTGCGCCGAGCGAAATGTGCCAAAACAGGCAGTCACAGTTAAGTGAATAAAATCAACACTTTTTGTTTAATACAAATATAAAATATACATTTACCATAACAATGAAAGTGTTTACAATTAAACCGTGTAAAAAACTTAAAATAATTCATATTTTCGCCACAAAATTATGTAAATTTGCATTTTCAGATTATAACAGTAGAAATCTATCATCATATTTTACAGCTTACACGAAACGTAAATAGTTATATTACAATTTGTCCGTCCCAAAAATTTGAGTTATTGGTTGACAATAAAGATACATATTTATCAAAAAAGCACTTCAAATCCTCCATACAATTTTACTATGGCGGCCGCGCGCCGATTTGTATATGCGCCGCACGAGCTCTGTCATTATCTGTCTTACGCTCGGCGCAGTCTTAAGGGTTTGTATACCGCGTCGATAGACGGCATTGTTCCATCCCGCTGAATCGCGCTATGGTTTGGTGTACGGCCGTACTATATAAGCCGAACGAATTTTTATGTTATTGAACGCTTTTATACAGTACTATCTTTGTGTGAGAATTACATTAATAGTTACTGAACGTGTGAAGTGTTTCATTTCAAGGACCCTTGGAATAATTGTTTCATTGTCCTATTCGAGTCGGATACCAGCGTAATAGAGGACGATAGTCGGCATTTTTTTTTTTGAATTGGCGTAGAAACCAGTGTTGGATCGTCACTGAAACGCCCACACCTTCCCAAGTGGAAAGTGCAGTGAAGCAAAAGTGCAAGTGTTGGTGTTATTTGTGGAAGCTGTGGTGCGACTGCTTGGCAACAGAGGGCGTCAGGGTCGACGGTCGTGCTGATATAAATCTTATCGCACGACACACCCAGGATCAAGGAGACAGCAGGACATCCCTGTTCAGTGAAGTGCGGTTTGTGAATATAAAATCTTGAGTACATTTTCTTGTTATAATATATGGCAAATTCGAAGAGACAAGATTATTTAAAAAAATAAAAAAATGGAACTTTTATAATAGTTTGTGAGTTGACTTTGAATTGGTATATAGAACCTGTAATTTATTCGTATATTATGTTAGTTGATATGCGTAGATATGCGTTTACAGATTATCGAACGCGGAATGATATGTGAGACGCGGTACGTCCTTTGATAGGCGAACGTGAACGCGAACTGATTTAAATTACATGTTTAATTAAAGTAATGAATGAAGTAAGTTGCTGACATGGCTCAAAGAGTAATTAGTTCAATGTACGCTACGTGAAACGTGGGCGGCTCGTACACATATAGAGGGCTGATGTTATTAATTGGCTAGACGGATTCTAATAGTTGCGTACATTCAACCAGCAAGTTCTTTATGGTTTAGAACAAAGAAGTAATGTGTGTTGTTTGTGTTACCGAGCCAGTCGACGGCGAGTCCCTCGCAGTTGTCGACGTCTTGTCCGATGAACACCTCGCGCCCGCTGCCGTCCAACTTCTGGCGCACGATCTCATACCTGCAACATGGCCGACACGTGACGTCACCTCACCACCGTCTTAGCAACTATCATCTTAATTAACTGGATCCATGACGAGATATTTCACGGTCTCCCCGTACAACGCGACAAAATCCGTATAAAGTAGTTTTTATTTCAGTGTATAACATTCGCGTCAATATATTATGTGTAATACTCGTCTATAGCAGAATAGTTATATATATATATATGTAGGTACTGCGTAAGTGGCGTCCTACGCAGTGAGCACTGTGTCGCAAGCAAACATATACAAATTTCAGAAGTTAAGAACCTGTCCCACCTCCTCCAAGTAGCATTTATCTAATAAGATAAAAGTCTCGCCAGCTCTCTTCTTTAACCTAACAAGAGTGAGACAGCATGCGATTTACCTTTCGGATAACTTTTACTTGATAGATATAAAACTGGCAATAAGTGTTGTCAGTTATGTGGCGGGATGAGTATGAGTGTGGGAGGTACCTGTGCACGTCGCAGTAGTAGAGGTACTGGCCCTCGAGGTCGACGTCGGCGGCCGTGGGGCGCGCGGCGTGCGTGGCCGGCGCCACGCCCTCCCACGCGCTGCGCGCGCCGCCCGCGCCGCCCGCCCACAGCGCCTGCACCAGTGGCGGCGACCCGCGCGCCACCAGCAGGTAGCTGGACAGCTCCACGCCTGACACACACCACCGACCGCTATTGACTGTACATCTGACATACTTATGCCACAAGTGTGAATTACCCTCCATTACTTGATGGTAATGAAGTGTGACATGTCGACGATACTTACGCACGCAGTCCCCGTGTCCGGCGAGGCGGTAACCGTGGCGACACATGCACTGCGCGTGCGCGGTGCCGTTGCGGTAGGCGGTGATGCACAGGTGCTGACAGCCGCCACGGTCGTGTGCGCACGGGTGCTGTGCGGCGGGCTGGCGCTGCCGGTGGAACACCAGCGCCGCCAGTGGCCGTGCGCCCAGCGCCAGCGACGCGTGGGGCGCCGGCGCCGCGTGTGCATGCCGCGATACCACCCACACCGAGTTGTTGCGCCACACCGGCAGGTACAGCCACGTCTCCAGCACCGAGATGTGCTGCAGCTCCTGAGTCTATGGCACGCGCGCACCCCACCGTATAATCATTTATAATATATATACACTGACGAACTCATAAACTGCATCAAGACGCCTTTGAAACAAACATTTTAACCAAGTATTCAAACTTTTTACACTAATTTAAATTGAAACCTATAGTTTGGTTCGTTACCTTCATAATAGCGTAATATCATGTCCTTAAGTGTGTATGTTTGTATACTGAAAAGGACTATTCAATTTTTTGGAACAAAAACTATAAATGTAACAAAAATTGGTTTTGGTTGGTTTATTAAAAAACCGGGTTTTACAATTTTAAAAAAATGTTGAAGCACAGGTTTTTTCTTTTAACAAGGTGTATTGCCTCTACGTGCCCTTACCCTTATTAAAGATTCTAATCGGTTCCGCATAGATCTGATTAGGGTAATTAAACGGTCTTGCGGAATATTGTTCCATTCTTGTGAAATCGCTGTTTTTAGTTGTGCCCCTGTTGTGGGCACAAGATTTTTCGCATATACAGCTTTTTTAAACTGTCCTTAACATGCTCAATGAGATTAAGATCCGGACTACGTGCTGGCCAATTCATGGTACGTATCCCGACCTCTTCGCAATATTGTCGAACTAGTGCAGCGGCGTAGGGTCGGGTATCATCTTGCATTAGAGTAAAATTTTCGCCTATTAATCCCATGTAAGGTACCACGTGAGCTTTTAAAACCTCTGTTATGTTATGTCAAACCACCTCTTCTACCATTTTAGCGAACTATGTCGATGAACTCAAGTTCCGTTCGCCCGATCATCGAAATGCCACCCCACACCATACACGAACCATCTCCAAAAGGAACACGATCTTCAATGCAACTTTGAGCATATCTCTCCCCACGTCGACGATAGACTCTTTTGCGACCGTCTGTACAATATGGAGGCCCATTGCTCTTCAGTCCAATTAAAAGGTTCACACGCAAATCTTAAACGAGCTTGTCTGTGAGCTGCAGACAGCTTTGAACCATTTGCTGGCCTAAAAAGGGTGATTGCCGCTTCCTTAAGCCTCCTTATTATTGTTCGTGCACTCACGTTTACTCCACGCACTTCATTCAGCTCTGTTTTGATGTTTACTGACATGAGGAAACGATTTCGTAGGGAAGTTGAAACAAAAAATCGGTCGTCACGACGGGTGGTTGCTCGAGTTCTGCCGGTACCGGGTCTCCTTTTGTAAGAACCTGTCTCTACAAACCCTCGGTATACTCTAGAAACCGTAGACTGTTTTAAATTTAAATTTCTAGCAATCTTTCGTTGATCCAAGCCTTCCCGCAACAATGCCACAATTTGAGCGGCTTGTTCTGACGAAGTATCCATATTTATGGTTACGAAACCTTTGGTGAGTTTTTTAAAAAACTAATAATCAATACTATTGGTAACAATAATTTAAATTGCAAATAAAAAAAAAAACAAAAAGAATTATTTCAAACTTTACTCTAATAACACATGAATTTGAGACTATGCATAAATTTTATTTTCCCTGCTATAATTTTATCTTTTACGGCAGTTCGTTTTTTAAATTTTAATTTTTTAATGGTTAATTGATAGTCTCGACATTTTCATTTAGTTTAATCTAAAAAGTTTGCATACTTATCAAAAATATTAATTCGAAAGTAATCCTGAACTTGTGTATATAAAAACAGTGTATATAACTATGCTTCTCATATAACTGTTAGATTATATGTCTGGTCTTCATAGAGAAAGAGCATCTAAGTAAGAGCATGGTAGAGACTGACCGCGTATCCCTTGCGCACGGTGCGCCTGTTGGCGCCGGAGTAGTCGACGCGCTCGACGGCGTCGAGGTAGGCGTCGGCCCAGTACGCGACGCGCGCCGCCAGGTCCAGCGTCAGCGCCGACGGGTACACGAGCTTCATCGCGGCTAGCGGCGCGCGCGCGCTGCCGTCCAATGCCGCCCGCTCCACGCGCGGCGGCGTCGCGCCCCACACCGTCCAGAACATCAGCCTGCGCGCATGACCATCCCTCAATACTCCAACAATCATCACGCTAAATATATACCCTGAAGCTTTTAGAAGTAACGGCAACATGCAAGCTAACCAGGGGTCTATACAGTTATAAAGATAATGCTTTTTAATGCCATTCAAATAACAGATAAGTGTACAGCCCGCCTGAGCTGATTTAAGCCTAAAGAAGTTTCACCTGTTGCCAACTCTTGAAGAATTCCACGCTGTGGTCTCAAGGACCTTTTGACAATATTAGTTTAAACGATAATAATAAACGCACAGAGAAATACTCACCCAGCCGTAGGATCCAATGCAAAGCCATGCACCTTAGCGAGCGCAGAGTCGACGAGCAGGCGGCAGTGGCGCATGCTCACCTCACACGCGTACAGCGCCTCGCGCCCGCCATCCACCAGATACCAGTTGTTTGACAGCCAGTCGATGGCCAGGTGACTCACCGCTACAACACACCACGCACTCACTCTCACACCAACTCTCTCTCAACAACGTGTCACAAAATGCCGATAATGGAACGTATGCGTTTTACATAATATTGTCTTCTGTTTACGCGAATATTATTCATTGAAATTAAACTGCAATATACGGATTTTATCGCGTTGTTTATTTGACACTTTATTACAAAATTTTGAAAATTGTTACACTACTACTACTATTAAACTTTACAAATTTTTAAGCTAATTAAATTATTATTAAACTATTTAGATTGCTGTGTGTGAACATGTGCAACAGGGGACCAACCACTACCTGAGATTTGACAAACCACAGATTCTCGCTAAAGAACACCGATTCCTACCAAGGATGCTACGCGAGGCTATTGAAATCAAAAAACATCCTAATTTTAATAGAGAAGATGGTTGGAATGTACCACCAGCTTGGGATCCAGAAATAAAAATAGTCAAACCCAAGAAGAAGCAAACCACAGCTAGACTTCATGATACTTTGAGCTCATTCTGCGTAAATAGAAACACCAATGATTAAATTATGTTCGGGTACTTTGAAATAACTACACTGGAACATTGAGACAACTGCCATCTTAGTCTCCCCGTGACCATGGCTGCTGAAAAGCAACCGAAACGTCGGGGAAAGTGTAAAAATAAATGAAATCTAAATAGTTTAATAATAATTTAATTAGCTTAAAAATGAGTAAAGTTTAATAGTAGTAGTAGTGTAACAATTTTCAAAATTTTGTAATAAAGTGTCAAATAAACAACGCGATAAAATCCGTATATAGCAGTTTAATTTCAATGTATGCGTTTTACTTATGTGCAAATTTACTTATTGTGTGCAATCGTGACCATAAGAGCGAAAAGGACAGCCGGCGATCATTATCGGTGGACTGTTAGTAAAGCTTAAATGAATCGATAATCGATAATCGTAGACGATACTTGGCGGAAGTCCATTATAATAAAATAATTGGAAAGAGAAGTACCCTCGACACACCCTCGGATTGGCCACCCCAACTATTGCAATATAACAAGGTCTACAGTACCGCAATCCACTGAATAGGGTCAGCCAGGACGTGGGACCCAGGCATACTCCAACTTGCAGTATTCCGTTTCGAGCACAAAATGTGCCTCGACACGTGTTTCGCCTCAGCGCGAGGCATCTACAGGAACGTTTGGCTCATCGTTGCCAAAGAGTTCCTCTAATCCCAATAATTTTATTAAAATCTTAAGTAACAAACGCATGTAATTTCAGTCAAATCAACAACACACACAAACACACATTGAAAGTCTAATCAAATAAAGCGTGCATAAGTCAAATTTATGCTTGGTTACACCAAGCATAAATTTGAATTATGCACGCTTTATTTTACGCACACGTTATAGTCATTACTGCATGTCCTTGTGTGCAAATTGCGTTGAGGCACTGGTGTCGAACAGAACTACCCTGTCCTAGCCTTAAACGCTAGTGCCCTGGCGCAACACTACTCCTGGTAGTAAACAATAATAATAATAATAATAATAAGTATTTATTTCTCTTTCACAAAGGTAAAATTTACAGAATCAAGCACAGTATAATAAAGAAAAATACAATCCTTTGTGAGAGACTGGTGTCTGATGTAGGGTTAACCTGTGTTACAGATCACCAGGCTCGCACCTCTTGGACAAAACTTGGATATTTTACACCTCGTACTTAATCTGTGTAAATAATTAAAGAGAATACAATTTTATGAATACATGTGTGTGTGTGTGTGAGTGTGTGTGTGTGCTTGTGTGTGTGTGGGTGTGTCTGTGTGTACGTTTGTGTGTGGGTGTGTGTGTTTATTTGTTAATAAGATTGTGAATATTTTTATATAATAAATATGTGCTTAGAGCTTAGGTTAAGGGAATAAGGAGGTTTTCGGTGTCACAATATGATAATTTTTGTAACCATGACGACAGTGTGATTTTTAATTTAAATTTGTTAATTCTATATATAGGAATTAAGGAATTAATTTTTTTATACAAATATGTACCCAAGAAGCAAAAAAATCTATGTGATAAACTTGTTTTGTATATTCTATCAATAGGAAAGATTCTAAGTCGTCGACGTTTAGTTTCGTTGATTGAGGGATTATAGTCAGTTAGTGAGTGACATTTAAGAGTAACGTGAAGAATAAAAAGTTGTCGAACTGTGAGTACATTAGTTATTTTATATAATTCAGCGGTAGAATGCCAGAAAGGCAAAAAATTGGCTACTTTAAGGATTGCCCTCTGTGCGCGCTCTAGTTTGATGAGAATGGTTTTAGCGGCACCTCCCCAAGATGTGATGCAGTATGTCAATATAGATTGACATAACGCAAAATAGGTCATTTTTATTATATTTGTATCTGACACATGACGCAAGTTTTTAAAAATATAAATCAGTTTCCTAAGTCTAGATGTTAATAAATCTATATGGGGTTGAAAGCTTAGATTTTTATCAATGATAATTCCCAAATATTTAATTGAATCAACTCGTTGAAGCTCTTGGCAAGAACATGGAACAGGAGAAACGTTATAATTTAAACAGTTATGGACGTGAATCGAGGTAGGGTCCTCGAGACGTGCTTTATTATTTTGAATACTAAAAGTTATGTATTTCGACTTACTGACATTTAAGGATAATAAATTACTATTTAGCCAGTTAGTGATACGGTTCATACCATCTTGCGCAAAACGATAAGTGTCATCCCAGGAATCACCTCGAAATACTAGTGCGGTGTCATCTGCAAAGGTGATAACCCTTCCGTTTGTCAATTCCAATTGACAAAGGTCGTTAATGTATGTAAGAAATAACGTGGGCCCGAGGATACTGCCCTGTGGTAAGCCTATGTCAATTGTGAGGTCATTACTACGCACGCCATCCAGCTGAACACACTGTGAACGTTCACTAAGATAACTCGCGAAGAACCGATTCTGCAAGCCTCGGATACCCAACCGAACAAGTTTATCCAGTAATAATGGGACAGAGACTGTGTCAAAGGCCTTAGCTAAGTCAAGAAATATTGCGATAACTTTTTTCTTATCGTCCATACTGGTAACAATGGTATTGGTTAACTCATGTACTGCATTATCAGTTGACATTCCCCTACGAAAACCGAATTGTGACGAAGATAGCAAATTTTTCTTATCTAGATAGTTAACCAGTCTTTTGTTGACTACTTTTTCGAGTATTTTAGACAAAGCCGGAAGAATAGATATGGGTCGATAGTTACTGACACAGTCTCTGTCACCACCCTTATGGATTGGATGAATAAGCGCCCGCTTAAATGCCCCTGGGAAGACACCCGATGAGAATGACAAATTACAGAAGTGTACAAGCGGATCAATAAGTATACGCCTATATCTTTTAATAAAGTTGTTTGAAATGCAATCTAGACCAATAGCACAATCTTTTTTAAGATTAGTTATAATAAGGCCAATTTCGTCAGCATCAGTTGGGAAAAGAACAAAAGATTGGGACTGACTTTGGTTATTGGGGAGCGTAAAGGTGGTCGGTGAGTTAGGCTTTTGAATATTATCTGCTAAGATTTTGCCGATGTTAGCAAAGTATTGATTTACTGAGTTAGCTGACTCCATGGGATCATTATTAGTAATTAAATCTGTAACTGGGACTTTAGATTTGTTTGTGTACGTGACATTTTTGATAACCTTCCAAAGCTTTTTGGTATCGTATTTAGCATTGTTAATTTCAGACCTTTCATAGTCTCTTTTAGCATTTTTGATTAAGGAGTTACAAAAATTCCGATACCGGGTGTATGTTGCTTTGTAAATTTCGTTCTTAGGGTCTTTTTTTGTCTTTTTAAATAATTGATCTCTGTTTCTTATGCACCTTAACATACCTTTCGTTATCCAGGGCTTAAGAATATGCTGTCGTTTGGAAATAAGAACAATTTTGCTACATGCGTCTTGTTTATACGTTAAGGTAGTGACAAGAAAGTTCACAGCCTCATTGACGTCTGTCATTGATAGTATAGGATCAAGTACAAGTTTAGATAGCGAGTTATCAAGGGAAGTATAATCAACTCTTTTAACCATCCTAGTAGATTTAAAATTTGTAGAGAACATATTCAGGCTAAGTATAACGCTGTAGTGATCAGTGATTGTAGTATTAGCAATGAAACATTTTACGGGAAATTTAGTTTTGAGTATGGCATGGTCAAGGCAGGTGTTGGTATGCGTGGGGATATAATGCGCTGGCAACATACCATGTGCAGCTAGAAGGTTTAAATAGCTTTGAGATCTACTATCATTTGACGTAATCGAAATATCCAAGTTAATGTCTCCAGCTATAATTATATTTTTATATGATGCTAGATTTAAAAGTAAATTATCAAGGGATTCTAAAAAGTTCGTCGTATTTTTTTCACCGGGGCGTCGATATATAGCAAGTATTAGGGTACTACTATTCACTTTTATCATGAGGCAGTTGGCATCTATAAGTAATGGTTCCGAAATTTTGTAGTTGTTACTAGATTTATAGTATACCATAACACCCTCATTTTGCGTATAGTTTTTTGTTGTGGACGCATGGCTGTAGCCATCTAGCTCTGGTATATGGTCATTTTTGTAAAGCCAACATTCGGTCAATATATGTAGGTCCCAGTGGATATTAGAGCTATGTAACAAAGTTTGGAAATGAGTAATATTGCAGTGTATGCTACGAATATTTTGAGAAATCAAATTTAGTGACTTATTCATAGGGTAAAGCATATTAGCACAAATGTTACCTATGTCACAGGTGCTACTATCGGCCAAAGTCAAACTATCTATATCGGATGTAATGTTAATATTACTCTGATCGAATGTTAATATAAGTGTTGCTTAACTTGGGATAAATTACGTAAATTGGCGATACAGTAATTATTATAAAATAATATTGTAAGATACCGACATTAGCAGAGCTAAAAGCACGAGGAGTACGGTTCTGTAATATAAGCATGGACTTTGTGAATGATAAATATGAGTGGTTTAATTTGATTGTGATATTGTTTGTGCGTGTGTTATAGTTAATGTGAGTGTTAGGTACATGAAAGCGCTTATTTATTAGCTTATGAGGCAAGATTGTGTGTGAACATTTTAAAACATAATTATAAAAACAAAAAACAGTAATAAAAGGTAAATAAAAAAATGGGTTATTAATACGGACTAGTCATATTTGCTTGGTTAGATTAGCAATGTCATCTTCATTTTCTATACGGGTAGCTGGTAGTCCATCCTTGGGGCGAATGAAGACCTTCCCAAACGCTGTCCAGCAGGTGGCTTGGTGGTGAGTTTTTGTAAACTCGCGGGACAAATAATAGAGACGCCTTGTCTTGGTAGTTAAACTGTCAGTCACATAGATGGGGGTAGAATTTCCTTTAATTTTGAGATGGCCTGTGTTGATTTTCTCCGCTTTCCCCTTTTCTTTGTTGAAGCTAACCAGTGCTTTAATCAAAGTTTCTTTTCGCAGCGCCGAAGTGAAGTCTACAACGATGGGCCCTGGTTCCTTCTTAGTTTTTATTCTAAAAATGTCTCGTAATTCAGTGCTCTGAAGCGGCTGGTTTACGGCTTCACATAAGTGTAAAACATGGGCTGTTAGACTTTGTTTTGTCTCTGGCTGAGCCAACGGTATATTGCGGATTTCAATAGAAGATGATTTCTGGCTTCGTTCTAATTGCTCCACTTTCGATTCTAATAATTTTATATGGGTTTTGTGTGATGAATTTTCTTTTGAAGCTATTTCAAATTTTTGCAGTAAGTTATCGTACATGCTAGAAAGGAACTCCAACGATTTTTGAGACTCAATATTTTGGCGCTTAATGGCTTCCATGTCCTGTTTTATGACCCGAAATTCAGCTTCTTGCTTTCTCTGAATATCACAGAGTAGGTCTTTAATTTCCGCATTGGCTACATCTCCATGTTTTCGCTTAGGTCTTCTTGAAACATTAGCAAATCCTTGTTCAATGTCCGATTGCATATTTTCAGATGCAGTATCCGAGTCTTGTGTTATGACGATGTCATTGGCAGGGACTGATAGTGTTGTTGTAGTAGACATCGGTTGTGCCGGGGGTGGAGAATGTTGTGTCGGCATATTCTTTTTGGTATATATTTATATAATTCTAGTATATTCTATGTTATATTATTCAATTTTTCTCGGTAAATTGATGGAATTTAGTAAAAGTTCTTCAAAAAGAGGAAAAACAATGATAAAAAGATTTGACAGTCTAGGGCTCGTACTTGTGTCACTCTTTAACTAGGTACGATCTTTAACCATTAAGCCACAGTGTCTACTAGCGACATAATTGAAATATCGTAGTATATGCAATTGTTGTTACTAATCTCCTGTCAAAACTGTGCTCCTAGTACTTGCTTCCGGCGATTTATAGTAGTTACGTAGTTAGTAATAATACGTTTGTCTCTCTCACCCTTGGGTGGGGCTTCGCTTGGCGACAAAGGTGACGGCTCAGCGAACGACCTCTTCACTCTTCATGCACTCCTATTATTTTCACCGCTTTTATTTATTTGCTGTTTATTTAAATATATTTAATTAAAAACTGCGTAAATATTCTGCACACGTCTACTCGATACCGAGGTCCAGGAGGAGGGCAATAGCGCTAAGCTTAGTACTTATAGTGGTATTGGTGGTTCAAGCCATAATAATCACTACACCGCAGCTATTTGAAGACTCACCGCTGACGTCAGGGAAGAAGTCGGGCGCGCCGACAAGCGTGCGCTTGCTGAAGTCGTCCGCGTCGACGCACACGATGGCGGACTTGCTGATGTTGTGGTGCACGTAGCATATCGTCCTGTAACCGACACAACGTCATGTTACCACTTACAACAGTGCCTGAAAACCTGTCGATTTTGCTCGACTAGCGTGTTGAACAAGTCTAGTATGTGGTTCAAGGAGGTAATACTTGTCCTAGAATAATTTGAAGTATTAATATTTAATGTATTTCTCATGGATCCCCGGGATCAGTGGCCAGCAAACAGATCGATAATTTTTTGGCTAACCAATGTTGCCATCGTCATGCTTCCTAGTTCCTACATGAGTGACCATTTACAACAAACCAGATGTGCTCGACAGACTGCTCAAAATCCAGATAGGCTATAAAGCCGATTTCAATACACTTAGCAAAATAAAACTGCGATCATGTTGGTGATCTGGAGTAGGTGCTGACCGGTTGGTGTAGTGGAAGTCGATGGCCTTGACGTTAAGCGCGTGCAGCGTGTGGTTGCGTGTGCGCGGCGCGGCCGGCCACTCACGCCGCACCTCCGACTGCGTCACCACCACCAGCGACAGCGGCTCGTCCGCTGGATCTGCGCACACACACTCCTCTATTAGTACATTTCAAAGGAACTGATATCTCTTAAATTGCCAGATCGGCAAGACATCATATCTGGTGAATATTTCTGCTTGAAATAATAAAAATCGTTAATAATATGTGCGTTAATAAAATTCTGTTTTGTTGTTACATGCAGACTCGAATAGATATTCAAAGTATTCATGATTAATTTGTCCAGGGATTTTATATATTCAAGAGCCTGGCCATGAGATACTTAGAACATCGAGAGCATAGGTGAACGCCAACTATCTGGCAATCCCAGTCTCCATAATAGGTAACCAGAATTGTAAAATGAATATGAAGGCAGTTTATTTCTGGCTCCGAATATAAATTATTAAAAGAAGTGACAAGGTTTTTTCAAAACTACTTCCTTTTTGTGATCGAACGTCTGTGACGATACTCGCGTAGTGACAAAAACAATGTCTACAATTTGCAGCAAACTATTGGTTAGAAGAGGTATTACATCATATTATATGTCACATGAGAGACAACGGAGGATGTCTTGCATTTAACCTATAACACCTCGTAATCCTGAACTCCTTGTGCAGTGCATGTCACGTGACCTGAGCATTTTACGAGTCGAGGGTCACACATCGAGACAGCTCATTTGTGATGTGCATTGTTCCTATACACAGGATAATGATGTGTTTACCGTTGACGGCGATGCAGTTCCGCTTGTCGTCGTGCAGCGAGTAGCCGGGCGCGCACGAGCACGCGTACGCGCCCACCGAGTTGTTGCAGCGCTGCGCGCACGTGTCCTCCAGCACGCACTCGTCCGTGTCTGTAACATGTGTTCACTACAGTTCAGGTATATGGAACAGTTTCTTTTAATGGCAAACAGACATTCACAATTCTAGGCCTTCCACAAGCCCTTTGGTAACCGTGCATATTATAAAGTTTCTTATTTTAGCAGTCATGAAATAAACACAACTAGGTCCAATATTAATTTCAGTGTCCTTATATACCAATGAAAAACTATATTTACCACAGGAACACAAGTACCAGTTTACTTGGCGGCAATTGTTCGGGGTTGGGGTGAGATAAAGATAAACTAAGACAAAAGATAATAAAATTCAAACGACGGGACAGGATATTCCCGGGGACAAATGTAGTTAGTAAGATGAATGGATGGTGAGTAACAAGGTGAAACAATTTTCAACTAAAATAATAATAAATAAAACTTTATTTCTCTCATCACAAAGGTTCATGTACATGTGCATCTTACAGTAGATAAACAATAAATACGTGGTAATAATCCTTTGTGAGAGACTGGAGTCCGTACTAGGGAGACCCCTGTGTGACGGATCACCAGGCCCCCACCCGGGACTCGTAGGTGTATTTGCCTATTAAAGAACATATTGGGTATAGACTTGTACATGACGTTTACGAGACTATTGAAAGAATTAATTAAAACAAAATAAAGCAAAACTAGATAAAATATGAAGAAAAAAAAAGTAAAATTAACAAAATTATAAAATTTATCAATATAATATGTATGTGAGATTTTCAGAGGAATGTGTGTTGCGCGAGTGATGTATGTGTATGTGTATTTGCGTGTGTGTCCGTGTGTGTGCGTGTGTACGCGTGTGTGCGCGTGTGTGCGCGTGCGCGCGTGTGCGCGTGGGCGCGTGTGCGCGTGCGTGTGTATGTGTGAGTGTGTGTGTGTATTTTAATAGTGTTGGCAAGACCTTATCTAGAGACGTTGAGCAATTGTTCGGTAGTATCATAATCAAATTCTTGAAGCCAGTTAAACAAATTTATTTTAAATTTACCCCTAGGCTGAGAATATATAGACAGTACTTTATTAGCTTTATTATATAGAGAGCCTCCCAGGTGGCTAGATTGACGTTGAGAGAAGGTTGTGTGGACTCTGGCTTTAGTACAAACTGCGTGTTTTCGTCTTTTATTATTGACATTTAAAGGATTATAGTGAAGGAGTAAATGTTGTCGTAAAATAATATTATATATAAATAGCTGTCGCACAGTTAGCACCCCAGCTTTTTTGTAAAGCTCCGTGGTAGGATGCAGATACGGTAAGAAATTACCTACTTTTAAAACCGCTCTTTGGGCCCGTTCTAGCTTTATGAAGTGCGTTTTTGTTGCTCCTCCCAAATTGTTATGCCGTACGACAGGATTGATGGGCATATTGAAAGATACACCAATTTAATAATTTTAGAGTCTGCTACAAGACGTAGGTTTTTAAAAATATAGATTAGTTTTCGAATTCTAGCAGCAAGAAGATCTATGTGGGGATGAAAGCTAAGGTTGTTGTCCAGTACGATTCCTAGATATTTTATTGTATTGGTACTCTGGAGATTAGGACACGAGCACTTGCTCGTGTCCTACTCTCCAGAGTGGGTATATGGGTATATGGGGGGCAGAACATGAATATGAGAGGGCAGTTATTTTTAACGATTCAAATGGATATGAGGGGACTTTTATAGAGAATGTCATATATTTAGTCTTGCTGACATTAAGTGCTAGTCTATTATTATTTAGCCATGACAGGACTAAGTTAAAGCCCGACTGTCCATGCCTGAACACCTGTTGCCATGTATCGGCTTCAAATAAAAGAACTTTGTCGTCAGCAAAGGTATAATAAATTATTGGAAGGGTTAGTACCTACATAATTAAATGATTAATAATAAAACTGCATAAGCAGAACACACGCGTGTCATGTGACTTTAGAGACATGATTCACAAATCGTCATAAGTTTTAAATCGGGCAGAAGAAAACACGCGATATATGGACGAGGAGGCTCTGTCCTCTGTCTGTAAATGATCATGAGATTTAGCTAGTCCCTTGTTATCACTTTTCACTGATAGAGAGATAATTGCCTTTTTTTCCTAAGATCACAACACTCACTCACTGTACTTTTTAATTTAACTACAGATTGCCTTTTTCCCTAGCCTCACAATACGCACTTATAACAAATTTGCCGGGTGTCATCGGCATGTCCGGGGCCGACGCATGCGCCTCTCCCGTAGGTATCGAGGATTCACGCCACACTCTCAGTGTTCGCCGCCGCCAATAGGTTATAACAGCGGCAATCAGGATTCCAAAGATGAGAATATATATAACAGCATAGTGATCTACATCGTGGTAGGATACCTTGTCACTCAAAGGATCACTATGCTTCAGGATCTCAATATTTTTTTTTATAGCCTCATATTGACGCAGGATTTCTGAGTTATTGGGATCGATCTCGATGGTTTCAGGGATAGAAATGTTTAAGATGTGATTTATCGGTGAAATTATAGGCGCATCGATCTTTGTGCTTGTACTAATTCTGCTAGACAGCACTTTGCTTGAATGCACAATGAAATTTTCAGTTTTTATCATACAGCCTTCCTCTACGTTCAACAAACCGGCATCTGTCTTTTGCGCCGGTAATTAGACCTTCATAAATAAATTTAATGAGGCATTCATGACAACAAAAATAATAATACTTATGTGGAGATGTTAGTTCTTCCCATACATTTTTGCAAGGAGTTCTTATGGTTTTACAGGTTCGTGTGGTTGGGATCGTCTTACAAAAGCTGTGATCGTCTTTCAAATGATAAATGGGATTTCTGATGTGACATAAGATCATCATAGGATTTAGTCTTATACAAGACTAGAGGTCGGCCGGGGAGATGGTTATATAAGAGTCCTTTCTGATGTTAATGGCTACGTATTTCGATATTGTCTTTACACTTATCATGTCGTTGTTCAAGGATTTTGGGATTGGGATAAGATTAAATACTTCGTAAAGGTCTCTTTCAATCAAAGGTATTCTCATTTTAATGAGCAGGTACTTATTACAGTATTTTGCTCTCATTTTAAGCTAATTGTAAAGATCTTTTATATGCAAGTTGTCCACAGGGATCGCCAAATCTTTAGGTATTCGAGCAGATATCGAACTTAACTCGGTTCTCAGCTGTTTCGGAGATATTAAATGAAAATCTAATTTTCCATTATAAATGTTAGTCACCGTGTCTAAAATGGACTTCTGTATTCTTCTTAAATTAAACAATAAGTTATTTGCTGAGAATGCGGAAGTTAAGAACTCTGAAACAAGAGTGACTTTTTGTACATGGCGTTGAAGATCTTGAACAGAGTCGTGGAGGAAATTAATTTTCTGATTTACAGATTTGTGTTGTTTGTTACTCGTACTCTCCATTCTCTTCATAACATTGAACTCGGCTTCCACAACGGATGTTTGATTTTGCCAGAGGTTATACAAATGTTTGTCATTTTCTTTTAAAAGGTTTGATGTCTTTAGTATACTGCTCAGCAAATCGTTGATCCAACACGCCAAACAAACTATTTGCTACGTAGCCCACTCCGTCTACCAAGCCACGGCGCCGGCGCCTCCATTCGTATCCAGTTACAAATGATTCATGTATTGTAATAATATTATTATAAAGTTTTACATTTGATATAGATATTAGTAGCTCTTTACCTTTGTTTAAAAAACACCTGTATTGTTACCTGACTTATACCATTGATAGAACCTATTTTTTATTTTTTATTTTATTTAACATTTAATAATAATTATTGAGTTGTTTCAGAACTAATCGAGTCTTCTACTTCCGATATAGGTATTCTAACCTGTGGTTGTTTGGTAAGTAACTGACTCATAGTCCTATTTATCAAATCTTTAATAAGTTTGTCAACTTCCTCAGCTTTATTGAAACAATTCTCAGTAAAATAGACATGGTTAAACTCAGCAAGCTCACAGCATGACCTATGGTTCCTCTGATAATCTCTCCAGTATGCCTCTATCAAATCTAACTTGCGTTTGCAATAATCAATAGTTTTCCTATCCGCACCATCCTTTTTAAAGTTGGTAAGAAGTTTAACCAGCGCGTCGTAGATCTCTGTCTGATTCCTGGTAAGGTTCTCCATTTTACTCAATCACAAATAAATAGGAAAACAATATAAAATGGTTTGATCTGACCTTATCTCCTCCTTACTCTGCCAAATGCTTGACTGCAAAACTGCTCGCTCTCACTGCCTCGTTTTCGTGAAGACACTGCCTAAATTTCCTATAGACACTGATTGCAAGGACCCGGTCAACAAAGCACTTTGACACTGAACTTCGCGAACTAAAGTCCTTAGGCTTGAAGGACCAATGAAAAGGCTCTTATTCGTCTGGTTCGGACAAACACCTTTCTGGTTTTATGATTGGTTTACGGTTGGTATAAATGATACTAGAATTACGACTTTAAATTAATAATGTATTAGAAAAATAACAAGAAAGTATAAATGGTTACTAAAGTAAACTAATGGTTTAAATATAAATGGTTAGCTAAACTAGAATAATCTGATATTGATAGGTTTGGTAAATGGTTTGAGTTACGCGCGAACTGATTCGACAGCTGATCGTGTACTAACTTTACTGATCTGTTCGTTGCAGTGCACCGAACAGTATTTAGACTTAAATATAAGTTGTGTGTATCTTTGTAGCTGGTCCAATAAATAAATAAATAAATTAATTAATTAATAAATTTCTTCGAGCTCGTGCTCGAGTTGTAAAATGATACTGTCACAAGATATCTGTTCCAATATAGTAAAGCATAATGTAGTAAGATATTTAATATACTTTTCAAGTGCCGACGTTCCTTCTTTGTAGGGATATGTGATATATGTGTCATGTCATAATAGACTATTAAATGCCAATCGTCTAGAATAAGGTTCATATCTGAGATTTTGTCGAGGTAGATACTGTTATTCAATGGGGTAGTGTTATAAGCTGCTTGAGATAAGTTTATCAGTGACAAAAGGAATACGGTCAAGGCCAAGGCTATAACTGAGAATGACAAACGCTTTGACTTTGTTTTCTTAGGCATTTTATCATCACAATTCGGTTCATCTGGACGATGATTGCTTCCACTCGTTGGAAATAGCGACAGCTTGACAACCAGTCGTTTTAATAAACAGTTATTAGTTTTAAGAGTGACGACTCTCACATTTTTGTCACTTCCGGGATGAAGGTCTACTACCCTGCCTAGAGCCCACTTTCCAGGCGGTAGGTTTTCGTCCTTGATGATGATAATATCGCCGAGACATAGATCTTTTTGATGTTGTTTCCATTTAGTTGTAGTGGATATTTTGAAAGGTATTAGTTTTTCCACTGAACCCAAATCCCTACTAATATTATAAATGCGAAAGTAACTCTGTCTGTCTGTCTGTCTGTCTGTTACGCTTTCACGCCTAAACCACTGAACCGATTTTGATGAAATTTAGTACAGAGATAGACTAGACTTTGGGGAAGGACATAGGCTTCTTTTTGTTGTAAAAAAGGTGGTAATGAAGGGGTTGAAATAAGAGATGAAAATTTGTATGGAAATTCGTCATTATCGCGCCTAAATCACAACTGATTTAAATGAAATTTGGTACAGATATAGACAATATCTTGGGAAAGGAAATAGGGTACCTCTATTGTAAAAAAGAGCATGAAGGGGTTGAAATAAGGGATGAAATTTTGTATGGGAATTCATCATTATCGCGCCTAAACCACTGAACCGATGTTAATTAAATTTAGTACAGAGATAAATTAGACCTTGAGTAAGGATTTGAGTAGGCTACCTTTTTAAGGATTAGGCTACCTTCTGTTGTGAAAAAGGCCTTGAAGGGGTTAAAATAAGGGTTGAAAATTTGAATGGGAAATCGTCATTATCGCGCCTAAATCACAACCGATTTGAATGACATTTGATACAGAGATAAATTAGACCTTGGACAAGGACATAGGCAACCTTTTGTTGTAAAAAAGGGCATGAAGGGGTTGAAATAAGAGGTGTTAAAATTTTGTATGGGAATTCGTCATTATCGCGCCTAAACCACAACCGATTATGATGAAATGCGGTACAGACAGACAGAGATAGACTAGATAGATAGACCTTGGAAGAGTAGATAGATTACCTTTTTTTGTAAATAAAGGCATGAAGGGGTTGAAATAAATGATGAAAATTTGTATGGGAATTCGTCATTATCAAGCTTAAACCACTAAACCGATTTTGATAAAATTCGGTGCAGAGAAAGACTAGACTTTAGAAACGGCGTAGGTTACCTTGTGTTGTAACAAGGGCATGAAGGGTTTGAAATAATGGACTTTCAAGTTTGCATGAGAATTCGTCATTATCGAAGATAAAACCATGAGACTTTGTATTTAGGCACTTGATAAGAAGTAAATAAGTTAACATTTGTTCCAGCGGTTTTGAAATTTCGACCTACATGGGGATGAAATAGGAGACGAAAGTTCGTATGGAAGCCCAAACAAACCTGTCTATTTCTACAATACTTATATTTATCGGCAACATTGTATAATTTGTCAAAATGCCGTCTTAATATGTACACGTAGCGCGAGCGCGAGACACGCCAAGCGCCACACACAATGAACGATGCGCCGCGCGCCGCAGCTTCAGCTTTCTTTTGAATAATATAGTGTAATAAAATTCCTCGCAAATACATACAGTTTATTTGGCACAAAAATCAACATTTTCAGAACCAATAAGGAAATATTAAGCTTTTAGTGAAGTGAACTACCATACACCGTTTAAGGTTACATATAGTACTTCCTTGCAGATGTATTACCATTCGAAATTTCATGCACGGAGTGCTGCTACTGCCATTTATGAAGAAACAGCGAGAACTTATTCAAGGTCCTCTGTATAATCATGACTAGAATAGAAAAATGAGTAAATGTTTTAATTTCCCGTATTCCGATAATTACGACCAATTTGCCATTTCAGTTTAAAAGAGTGCAGATTCTTCTAAAAGCAGCATTTACGAAAATAATTAACAAAACTGTTTTCCATGGGCAACTCTATGTAGCGTGCTCACGAGTATGAAACGCGCAAAATCTTTGTTTTAGCAAAACAAAGAACATAGCCTGGAGACACAAAAACCGTAGTTAATGAAAATGTATTAAAGTGAGCTAGCTGCGGTTAACCACAGCATTTGAAATGCTGCCCAAAGTAACTATTCCACGCAGACGAAGTCGCGGGAAAAAGCTAGTATCTTTGTAAATCTTTTGCACCAAGTGCCATCTAGTGAATTTTTGGTGATCAGAGTGCAGCTAAATTTTGCGGAACATTTTTTCAATATCAGCTGTAAATGCATATCTAAATTGCCTCCATTTAAGAATAAGACTTAGAAGGTCTTGTTGCAGATTTGGTCTGCTGCACATGAGATTATTGAAGCTGTAACCGGTAGAAGTTTTGGCCGATGCATTAAAAACAACTCTAAGTTTTGTAGTTGATGACTCCGCGCGTTGAACACAATGATGTGATAGGTAGCAACCTGTATTCACGTCGGTGTTTATTGCTAAAGGTGTCATATGTCCAAGCTTAATGTACTCGTTTATAAACAATTTGTAGTCACGTGCTAAGTCAGGCTGTTTATTTAATTTATTTTCCATTCGAAAGAACTGTGCTACTGACTTTGTTTTTTGACGTGCCTAATTTTTCCTCGAAATTTTCTGTAAATGGTATTTTCACGACGTAACTGCCATCATCTCGTCTTGAGGTTGAATGTTGATAATAATCGATACATTTTTGGTCTTCTTCGGATATAGTTAAGGGTTCATTAATATCCTCTAATTCTCAAAACTGTTGAATATCAGATATGTAGTTAAGGATTACATTACATTGAAAGGTTTTACAATTACCACTCAATATCCATCTGAACTGCGTTTGTTGAGCTATTGGTCCAAAAGGATCAGGGAATAGGTATTCGCGCCAAACAGAATGGGAGTGCATTTCTCAATATGTGCCACAGACCACATTTTACTGTTAATTTCTTTTATAAGATTTTTGTAATGTTTCTCATAGGTTGTAAATTACTCCTCATACTGACTGTTTGAGCCGTTGAGCTCGTTATCTAACTCCCAGTGTACAGAATCAATTGCAGTCCAAAGGATTTTTAAGGTTTTAAGGACGTCTTCAAATTTCTTTTAATCCCACTTTTCAGTGATAAGATTAAGATCGATATCCGCAGCACCTCTCGAAGAAGCTCGGAAATTCGTATTTTGTTTCCTTAAGAGGTCTTCAGTCTTGCTCAAATATGAGCTATCTTTAAGAAGGGGATTCGGAGACGCTTGGGAAGAGGATGGTTGAAATGTTGAAGGTTTTAGTACAGGGGTTTGAGGTCTGTCAGTGAGAGGTGTGCAGTTCTGAATGGCTGTATTAATGTTTTTATATTTCATTTTCATTTGATCGTATTGATTTGAAGTGAAATACACATGATATCGATCACCAAAAGGTATTAAGGTCATATGATTATTGTAAAATTCTGTCAAATATTACTCCTAGCTCTCTAATCGTCGACGTATGTCGACGTATCAAGAGTTTTCTCTCAGCTACAGACTGATGATGCTATAGACTACTACTAGAGTTTATCTACTCCTTCGATGATTTGCTGCTGTGTAGCCAAGATGTCTTCCATTGTGGACATATTCGTAATAGAATAAAAATACCTTACTTGTATAGGCTTCTTTGGGGTCGAAGATAAATCAGCACCGACGTCCGAGAGCTGTGCGGTACATACCGGCGACTGATAGGTTCCTTTGCGCCTGCTTAGGCACTAATGTCACAGAATCAATAGCTGGTTAAAGGGGTGCCCTTGTAGGCACCGGGGTCTTACAGGATCAACGAGATGAGATGAAGCACATACGGGGCACTGTACTCCAAAGTCTAGTTAATTCGTCGTTTCGCGAGATATGTACACAGTACACAGCACACGCGTAATGAGATAAAGTTAAACTAAGATAAAAAATAATAAAATTCTGTATATTTAAAGTCTACAATAAAATAATAAAGATCAAATTAATTAAAGAATGAGGATGAGTGAAAATAATGAAATGTAAGAGATTTGAGTCACGCGCGCGATATGACGACCAACGATGAACTAGTTCATTATTTCTACGTAAAGTGCATTAAAATAAATGATTTAAAATATACATGTGTTGTACAGTTATTGACCCGTACAGCAATCTTCTGTAGAGTAAAAATATTTTTACAGTCAAATTGTTTCAGGTATGAGCGACATCTCGGGTGTAAGGAGAAAGAATGCACTATGTCCTAGCTTTCAAACTTGGAACTAAAATTACAAGACACGTACTTTTCGGTCTCGATGGCGTAGTGGTTAGTGTAACCGACTGCCACGCCTGAGGTCGCGGGTTCGATTCCCGCACAAGTCAAACATTTGTGTGCATGAACATGGCTGTTTGTCTTGGTCTGGGTGTTTCTATGTATAATATGTACGTATTTACAAAAAAAAAGTATATATGTATGTTTATCCATTGTCTAGAACCCATAGTACAAGCTCTGCTTAGTTTGGGCTAGATGGTGTTGTGTGTATGTGGTAGAATATTATTATTATTATTATTATTTTGTGTAGTGGCAGTTTACATGAAAGGGTTTTTTTTTTTGTATGAAGGCACCACGGTGCTTATTTTAAATGTAAGTCTTACCGACGCAGTGTCCAGTGGCGTCAGGCTCGTAGCCCTCGTGGCAGTAGCACGCCAGCCCGGCGTGTGTCGGCCGACACCCCAGCTCGCAGTGTAGCGACTCGCACGAACTTGCAGTGACTGTCACACACACACAAATTAGCACTCAGAGCTATGACATGACAAATAAATCTCATCGTAAATGACGATCCTATCAGATCACTAAATTATTTATTTTGTCTGGTGACAGGTGAGACCTTCAGGTGCTTTACACGTGTCTCGACGCGGCAATAGCCGAGTGTTACATACACAATATGCACATACTTGATCATCACATCGTTGGATTTGGTGACCCAAATACTACAGATACATTGAACGATATTTTATGAGAAATATATACATACGTACTTATAATATTACGTAAGTATATAGATTCTTATGCCAGCAATCTTAACATCATGCATCGTGATCAAACGTGACGTGGCCATATGAACTACGTATCCCTGTGTCTACTAAGTAGCTCAGCATAAACAGCGACAAGATTGAAATAAAACTGTCACTTAGAGGAGCAGACCAACAAATAAGAAAAGATTCAATGTTGGATATCAACGCAGATGCTGCCGTGTCAATCACGACGTGCATGTGTGGATGTATGTTTGTACGTACAATTATCGCAGATGTCCCACTCGTCGCTGGCGTCGGGGCAGTGTCGCTCGCCGTCGCAGAAGTGGTACACGGGCGCGCACGTGAACTGCCCGTCGATGGGTGTCGCGCAGCGCGCCCAATTGCCCGGGCACTTGAAATCCTTCTGACCTGCACCAGTGAACAACCCATGTAGGTACACAATAAAACCGTAGGCTAAGGAAGTAGTAGCGGCACGTACAGATGTAAGGGTCTTCGTCGGAGAAGTCGTTGTGTCCGCAGTCGGGGTCTCCGTCGCAGCGCCAGCTCGGCGCCAGGCACAAATTGTTGACCGCGCAGCGGAACTCGTCCCCGTGACACTGCTTGTCCACCGCTGTGCACATACATCAATACATATTTATACCAACAAACCACTTCATAGCCGCGGTCGGGTTAATCTAGTCCTCTTTCATATGCACAAAGGTTGAATGGCAGGGAGTAGCAATCTGTATGCATTGCAGATCATTTTCAAATAAAATATCGTCGTGTACTGTTACTGAGATGTACAGAGTGAACGCGGAGAAGTACTAGAGGTATGCAGTTACGGGAGCAGTCCATCTCGTCGGAGGCGTCGGCGCAGTGTGCGCGGCCGTCGCAGCGCCACGCGCGCGGCACGCAGCGCAGCGCGTCGGCGCAGCGCCACTCCTCCGCCGAGCACGCCGCGCCGCCCGCTGCAGCCTCTGTAACAACACTAGTGATGTAACGAATATTCGCATTCGCAAATATTCGCATATTTCTTGACATTCGTATACGCATTCGCAAATCTGATGCGAATGTTTTACTAATATGAACGTCCGAAAAAATAAATAAGATGTCAATAACAAAAAGGTAAATCAAACAAAGAAATATTAAAGCTTTTGCGTGTTCATTTTTTCTCCGTGTCACATTTATGCTTTTATCAATCTAAACTAATAAGATTCTTATGTATTCTTATTAGAATTCTAATAATATTAACGTATTTGTAAGTAATCATTAGTAATATTAAATATAATATTATAAAATATATCAAGGAATATGAATAATTTGACTTAGAATCAAATTATTCATATTATAATAGAAAAACGGACCCTTGACGCGCAGTTTGACACGCTGTTTTCATTTTATTTTACCTAAGGATGATATACATATGTGCTATACATCGTTAGAAAGGTTATTTTCTACTTGTAGAAACAATATAACAAATAGTAAATTGTAATATTTCTAGATATGTAAAACGAAGAGTGGTTTAAACCGGTGATTTTGTCATGATTATTTGCCTATTTTCATAAAATGCCTTTTTAGATAGAATAATAAGCTGTATCTCTTTATTTATTTATTTGATTATCATAATTAAGTAGATTTCATACAATAAAAACCTAAAATTAACTATATAACGTAGGTGCCGGATCGGCTCGACAATGTTCGGAATGAGATGCAAACAATGACAAATGTGTGCGTGTGACTCGCGCGCTGAGTAAGCTGTCAAAATAAAGCCATAGATAAATGGCACCAAATTCAAAAGTGAATAATTTACATTCGCATTCGCGAATATCAACGGCTGATATTCGCATCCGCATTCGCATGCGCGAATACCTAAAAATTCACATTCGTACATCACTAAACAACACCGCATCACTCACTGGACACCTTCATTTGACATTGTAGTACCTAATTGCACGTCAAATATTAAATTATCATCAAAACCAAGCGTATTATGCCTTAATTCCTATGCTATTCTCTTATCATAATATTACTTGAACCCAAGAAATCTCCCTCAAATATAAATTATAAATGATTATTCAATTCTGATGAGGAGCTATCTTCAAACATTCAGGTGTGCAATAAAACATATATCGCAAAACCTCGCAGTAAATACATTAGCTGTTGTAGGTATAACTTTTACCTTGCCGCGACAAATTAGTAAGTTAGAAAAAGGTTTTGGCTGCCTGTCAAAATCACACCAAAGATGTATGTTGTAATAAGCACAATGGCGGTTTTTTTTTTTTTCACCTTGTGGAATGCATGACGCATACCCCTCCGTGGGGGCGGGCGGAGGGGTTATGTCGGACTCGCCGGGGTAAAAGAAGATGGTAAAGATGATAACGTACCTCCCGGAATACCGACTAAACCTACCACGGTGTTCCTCGACAAAACCACTATCGACGGGGCCGCGCGAATCACTTTCGCATGCGGTCGCGACCCCGCCGAGGTTTTGGCCCGCCGTATGAAACGGCAGGCCACTACACGAAAGACCTACGCAAAGGCACTCCTCACAAATTATCCCTACTGTCCCCCCTAGAGGGGAGACGGACTCGAAACAGAGGCGCGCGTGGGAACACGCACGCCGCCACTCGTACCTGGTGCTGAACGGATGGCGGGCAGGCCCACAAAGCCCGCCACCCCCAGGTCAAACCTCAGGGTGGCTGGAGGTCGTTCCGCGCCCTCCGGCGCCCGGCTCTGCGGTTGGGGAGAGGGTTTAAACGCTCCCTCTCCCGCTCTGCCGCCTCCTTGATGGAAATGACTTCCTCACAGAAGGAGGCGACGGCGTTCCACGACCTCTCACTCCGGACCATAGACTGAACTACGGCCGAGAGCGAGAGGGCAACCAATCCGACTGCCGCGATCAGCTCACGGCGCTGCGATGCCCAGACGGGGCAAACCGCCAAAGTGTGCAGCGCCGTGTCCACAACAACGTCGCGGCAGTCGCCGCAGGGGTGACAACCGGGCGTCTCTTGCCGGCGTATACGACACAGGAACTGGCCAAAACAACCGTGGCCAGTCATTACCTGTGTCAGCCGGAAGGTGAGGGCGCCATGCCGCCTCTCCAGCCACGCTCGCCACGATCGTGGCGTGCCCGGCACTGGGGTGCACAAGTCGCTCCTTCCAATTGGCCATCAGGACCTGGCGGAGTTCGGACCTCGCCGCCGCGAGAGCGGGAAGAGCCGGTCCTTCGCTCCGAGCTAGCGCCTCCCGGCGCCAACGATAAAGTGACGCCAGGAGCGCCGCTTCCAGGTCCCATGGCATCGATCCGGCGAGGAGGCTCGCAGCCTCGAACGAGATCGTGCGGTAACCTCGTATCAACCTGACGGCCATGGCGCGCTGTGGTGCACGAAGCGCCGAAATGTTACGGGCCGTCAGGTTGTCCGCCCAAACTGGGGCCCCATACAGGGCCATGGACCGCACGACCCCCTCGTAAAGATCCTTGATCCTGCCCCCTCCGGCAGGAGGTGTTTGGCCCCCCGAGGTTGGGCAGCAGGCGCGAGAGCGCGCCCGCAGCGCCCCGAAGAATGGGAGCCAAACGACGAAAGTGGGCTGTAAAGTCCCACCGGCTGTCGAGCAAAAGACCCAAATATTTCAGAGTCGACTCGACGCCGATGCGGATCCCTCCTACCATTATATGGGCCCCTGGAGGTGGCCGGTTCCGAAGGCCGTGAAAACAAACGGCCTCGGACTTCGACAGGGCCACCTCGAGGCCCAACCGCCGGATACGACCAACGAATTGTGCGACCCCAGCGGTCGCCAGTATGGCCGCCGCCCGCTGCGACTTACCCCTCGCCGTGACAAGCGAAGCACAATGGCGCTAGCGTTACTTGCCTAACCTAACCTAGCCCTAAAACGTTTATCGGCAAGGTAATAAGTAGGTGCGTCAAAGTTTTACTTAATTTTAACATATATACGTACTCACATTGGGTTTTAAAAATAGGTTTCCAGATACCGTTGCACCAGTAAGAGAAAAATAGAAGAGGAACGATGTTAATGCAAAGAAAATTATTAAACATTATATTGTAGAGCGAACTTATACTTATCTCACCTAACCCATCTTGTTTTTAGAGAATCCTAGTAACATATAATCCTAATTGCTGGTAGCAATTCGGATTATACCTTACTTGTATTATCAGTAGCCCCTCCAGCTAAGTGAAATGCTTTCGTTAAGTGCAGACTCACGGCGGTACTGCAATGGGTGTCGATCATACCAACTAACTCGCTCACAAGTGCTATGTCTTATCCAGTGGGCTACCACCGCTTCGTTTAAATATAATTTTAGCATCGCTATTTATTTGGCCATGCAATCATGCAATAGTTGCCAGACTTTTCACATCTACCAGACACATTGCCAGATTCTATGGTGCATGCGAGAACTTTCTAACAAAAAGCCTGAATAATTGAAATTTTCCTTGCCGATTACAAAATAAACATCTATACCAAAAAGAATAAAACCAGGAAAGAAAGACACCGCTCTATTAGCTGCCAATGAAAAAATCTCTGGCATGCAGACAGGCATTAAGTGTAACCTAACCTAAACCCTGTCTGGGTTCCAGTGAGTTTATTCGTTCCTTCCTTAAACTGTAGAGATTAAGGAAGAAAAAAGCCCAGCAGAACAAGAACAGTTTGAACCAGGCCGAGAGTCGACTACGATATTTTGTTCACACTTTACATACTTGCATCAGATCCACCGCATACCATAATTCAAATTTGATTCCTACGCCAGTGGATGGTCTAGAGAAACAAGAAATCTTCTTCTCTACGTGTAAGAATTGACAGCACCGACGATTATGATCTTATCTTGACCAAAAACAAACATCAAGATGTGCTGAGGTATGAGTTTAGTATTAGGGTAGTGGATATGACCACCTTTAAATGTCGTAGCTAGTGAGTAAAGCAAGAGTAGAGATGTATGATAGAAGTGGGATCTTAGAGTATAATACGACCTTATACTACTCAAAGGGTGAGATATCTATGTATTCGATCAAAGTCACGAAACACAAACTAGCGCGACCAACGAGGGAACTAAATGTTTGAAATACTGTAACAAATTCTATTTATACGAGTGTGAAGCAGCGTGTAGTGTCTGCGTCACACGCCGGCGCCGCTTCGTGCGCGCCACAGTTATACCCACATTATGTCATTGTACACATACGCGAGTGTAGGGGACTCCCCTTGCCGGAAGCACTTGAGGATATTGTACTATTTGCATATGGCGAAGAATACTTTACTATAACAGAATAATAATGTATTCTATTTTAAATACAAGAAAATATAAATCCTTACTAATATTATAAACGCGAAAGTTTGTATGGATGTTTGTTACTCTTTCACGCAAAAACTATTGGACCGATTGCGATGAGACTGGTATGTAGATAGCTGGAGATCTGGATTCACACATAGGTTACTTTTTATCCCGATATTCCCACAAGAACGGGACTTACGCGTGTGAAACCGCGGGGAAAATATAGCAATACATTTAGGTACAAATATTTGGTACAATTTGTGGTTACTGCGCTGCTCCCGTGAGCCTAAGCGTGATGTTATATAGCCTATGTCCTTCCCCGGGTCTGAGGCTATCTCCATTCCAAATTTAATCAAAATCGGTTCAGCGGATTGAGCTTGAAAAGGTAACAGACAGACAGAGTTACTTTCGCATTTATAATATTAGTAAGGATACAGAAAATAATTTATATGATTATCTCAAAAATAAAACACGGCACGCCTACTTCTAGCTATTGCATCGACGCGGCGGAGCAGTAGAGCGTACACGAATCGTAATGTTGTTCTCACAGTGTCAACGACACAGTGCACTTGTCAGTAATGTCGTTCAAATAAAACGATTAACAAACTCACGAGTAAACAAGGGGCATTTCGCCAGCGAGTGCCGGCCGGTGCGGCACGCTCTCTGTCCTTCCTCTTAACTTTTTTATTGCTGTAGCCTATCACCTGCCTTCAGCAAACTAGCTGCACGATTAGCCATTGTGCCTATTTCAGGCACCAAGAAGATTAAGTATACTTCAACAAGGTAAAATAGCCGCTTGTACACCTTGCGTTCTTTGCCTAGCTACTGCAATGTCAAGAGGGGCTGTGCTATAACTGTGCTGCTCGTTGCCGTCGTCTGCCAATTACTAAGTGACAAGTATAGAGAACAAATACTAGGTACCTTACGTCACGTCACATCTTGTGTGATCGAACCAACGATCTCCTCAAATAAAACTGGTTATTGACAAACTGCGCTAGTTGATAAATATATGAAGACCATTTAGAGATGTTATCTACTACTTTAGTCATAGAACATGGTAACGACTATTGCCTCTTTGTGGATACAGGTTTGTCTGACGACTGGCGAGATTTTAAATAAAAAAGGCAAATGTCCAACTAGAGCTGAGTACATTGTCGCGATTAAACATCATGAGTTCCCAAGATTATAGATGCCCTTTCACAGTGTTGATACTAAATGATGAGCTAGTGCAAAACAAAAACAATAGCTACTTTAGTACGAGCACACTCTAGCTACTCGTAACAGATGCTTTGGGTTCGGACTAAGCCATGCTCGTGTGTAAACATAATATGTGAGTGAAATTACCGCAGTCCCGGCATTATTCCCAAATGCGCAATGCAGAGTTACTTCGAAGTACCTATGTGTTTTATGAGGGAGGAAGATAACTGTAGAAAGTACCGCATGCAAGTGCGATGCAGCAAGGGGCGTCGCTGCGGGGTCACGTCGCGCGGCGGCGCCGCTGTCCCGCCGATAACCCCGCCCCGGTATCTCAGCCAGACGCGAACCTCGCCGCGCGCCGAAACAACGAGACACTCTCATTCATAACAACCATGCTCATATGTGAACGGCTTCTTTTATGTAGATAGGTACCTATTTAATCATATAATTATGTACACCCGGTTGTACTGAGTATATTGAAGAGAATTGTCCGGTTCAATAACTATTAATAAGATAAGGAGTTATCTTTCTGAAGAAAATTATTTCTTACACATGATGATTATCTATCGCTATTTTCCTTCACTTCCGACGCTGCTTATATCTGCATATACATAATATGTTTAACTTTCGACAAGTCTCTGCGTATAGTTGGGCCGGAGGTTAGGCCAACTATAATGCGCGTTTAAATTAAATCTTGACATCCTTGCATGTGGAGAGATTTGGTGTTGTTTTAGAACTATAACATTAATTAGCTATGGAAATAATTTATCTCTTCCAACAGGGGTATGCGGTACCCACATCCTTAAATTTCTCGTAGTTAGGCGCGAGCCTATTGTGCTATTGATAAAGATCCAGACTCTGTGCTGCGCTAAAGACTTTCTCCCAACGTTTAATTTTGCTCAAACCGGGAATCAAACGATCGGCAGTCGTAGTCGATCATACTCAACTAGACCAACAACGCCGCTGATATTTACTATTTAAAACGTTAGTAAACCGTAGAAGTTGGTGTTAATTTAAGTATGTTAGTTTAATTTATTCCACTTAATAAAATATGGTCGTGTGTTTATTAGTAGCACGCGAAGGATACGAAATACCTACCTACTATTTATCTATTCATTATGAATAGTACAGAATGCTTGAGCCGTCGATTCATTAACAAGACACGTGTGCTTGCACACAATATATGTATATGTTTAATACATGTGCGCGCTACTCGGCGGTCCCACGGGCGCGCGCTAATTGTGCGGGAGTGCGCACACGCAGGAAGCTACGCCAAGTGGTGCGCGCGCGCCTGGCTATTGCCGCCTGGACGTGTGTGCCGCGCGCCCAGCGCCCACACAAGCGCCTTGAGTACGCAACCACATCACTATCACGCGATGCAATCAACGCCTGCACTCTCATCTTAATAGATCATCCTCTCCGTCGCTTGTGCGCCACGCACTCTTATAAGTTGTGATATTAGTATGTACTGTAGTGTAATAGATCGTCGGCGTCAGTCGGACTCTAATAAATGTAGTTACTTGATATGCGTATACAGTGTATTGTTGGAAAGGCTCGCGCTAACAGAATGATTAACGCCAGAGCGCATTACGTGTATGTTCTTTATGTTTGTTGTGGTTGCCGGCGCCCCTCACCGCCGTACTCCTCGGTTCACACGAATGTCAGCGGAGGACAATAAAGAGTGACAGACGCACACGGGGCGCATGCACCGCGCCGTCTCCAGCTAACTGGATAAGTGCCCCGCACTAGCTTTGTTTTATTATCAGACAATGGCTGCCATGAGGAAGTTCAAGTTATCAGAAAATACGCGTCTATATCAAGGCCAATAAAGTTATCCGGACGATAAAAACGTAATGCGTTCGTTTTATTTCTACAGCAAATAGAAGAATGCGATATGAATGCCCTGCGCCATGATAATGAGGCACATTACAATACGGACCTTTGCCCCTTAAGATATTGGTTTGCCCGCATTGTTATAATCATTAACTTCTTAAGAAAGGAGTCGGTAAACATCGCTATCTCATACCATGTTGAGATAGCATATTGGTTTCTTTGTTACTTACTCTTTATCAAAGAGATGAATACAATGTGAAAGTATGTCTGGCACATACATATCTAGTTACCTACTCAAGAAACTTTTGCTTGCGATACTTTTGTGGTCAAAGCCATAGAGGCACAGCTAGAGCTCTATGAATACGTACTATATGAGTGTCCGCTGAGAAACATAGCCATAATACGTGTTAGTGTGTGTGATGTGAGCAGGTAATTACTAACAAGTATCGCGGCTAGTGCCGCCACCGACTGCGACGACCGGTTCGCGAGTTTTTTATTGAAGCGAGCGGCGGCGACGGCGCAGGCGCGCTGTGTCCTCCACGCTCGCTTTACATAGGCACACTCTTGTGTAGCACACATGATTAGAAATTGTGCCACTACATGCACCCAACACTAGTGAGGTGCTTGTCAGTCGTCGCAGCTGTAAACAACCAACTACTTCTTACATCTCTGTAGCCCGGTACAACGATCTTGTAAGTTGTAAGATCATAAGTTCATCCGCGCGGAGTTGTAACCGGTATTAGACGTATTAGCCGCACTGCGTGGCGCCGACCGCGACGCAGGTTAGCCGTCGTTGTGTGAACCGACTTTAACTATACCTAACACAAACATTGTTCTGCTGACAGGATCTGTATGAAGCCTGTGTGTAGCCGTTATAAAGCAATTGTAAGTCAACTAGCGTGATGTTTTCCAAAATTATTTTTATTAGATAAGAGTTCCATTTTATAGTTATAGGTACAGACCAGAGATTAAAGCGTTCAAACAAACAAACAATCTCTGCAGTTTTATAATATTAGTTTATATTACATTCTATAGACTAGAACTAAAGAAAGTTGACCTTGTACGTAAGGGCACTGCTGACATGGGATTCCACTCGGAATAAGAGTTGTCACAGTCGGATACGCCAAACAAGTGCGTGAAGAAATTTAAAACACACAGCTATTTACCATGTACAATACTTTGAGAAACTCTCAAGTGTGCACTATAGGTTACTACTCGAGGCATTTGTCTTCGAAGACGATACGATTTCTGTGCTAGACTATCACTGATCTATAGGTATCCTTACTTTCTCATTGATTATTTTATAGTCAGCTTTTGCCCGCAACTTGGTACGCCTGGAATTCTACAGAGAGTAGAAACATCGTACGCCTGGAATTTGTTATCTACTGTCTATATTTTTTTTTGCATGTAGGTAGAACCTAATCTTCACACTTAGTACTCGATTTCTAGGCGGCGCATTAAGTTGAAACATGCACACGATTTTAAGTTAGACCAACAGCAATACAACTGTGTAATCCTTATTCAATTTCGTGCAGTAGTTTCTGCGTGATACGTAAACAAACATACATTTATTTCAGATTTAAATCCATATCTTGTTAGTGACAATTACTTAAAAACTATGTTAATATATACAATTATTAAAATTAATTCATGTATCTGCCTGCTGCACCGGCCCCGTCGCTATGCCTACGGGTCCAGTGCCACAGGAAGGGACAGTGTGGCCTATCTCTGATCACCTTAAGGATACTGTTGTTGCTCCGGCGAATCCTTTGCATCAGAGATGCTGTCCTCTTCCGCATTACAGCTTCAAAGCTGTCTGTATGCGCCTCCGCAAACATGCCTGAGGCACTACAGAATCGCCGAAGCCTTTAAAGTACCCTGAAAGCGTTATTATATTGCACGCCAAGAGCGTTGTAGGCCCTCTGAGTATATCTAACCCACAGGCTGCATGTGTAAAAAGTCTGGCAAAAGGCTTTAAAAGAGTGATTTTCACTTTTTTTGTACAACATGCAAACCTGCGAGCCAGCATATTACATCGGACCAACAACGCTCTCCGCTCTCTCTCAATATCTTCATCATCATCGAGCTTCTCAGTCAATATGTGAGTTAAGTACTTAAATTTCTGTGCTCTATTGAGTGATACCCCGTAGAGATATACAGGCACTGATCTTAGTTTTTTGCACCTACTTAAAACACCATGAATACACTATTTTTCACATTATATGGGAGTCCATGTGCTACAGCGTAATTCTCACATACCCTAAGCAATTGCCTTAAGGCTTCGATCGAGGGGCAGAGCAGACACATATCGTCCACATATGATAGATGCTCAATATTTCCATCAATGGAACAACCGATACTTGTTGTACAACGTAGACAATATTCAAGGAAATGTGGACCAGCGTACTGAAAACTGAATATGTTCTATGCTCAGGTTATTATTACTAAAGACAATGAATATTATTTATACAATGTATTTTATATTTAAAACTAATACCTATATGTTAAATGTACATATATTAATATTTATAATTGGACTATATAAATAAAGTGTCTTGAAATTTTGTGTATTTGTTTTTACATTCTTTCTTCGTATCACGTTTACCAACTTTTTAGACAAAGACGAAGAAACACAGCACTTTCCTCAGCCAATGACCGTGCGTGTAGAACACACGTACTGCAATATCCAACAATTAGCAGTGTATGCGCCACATAACATTTATAACTTTATTTTTTACTTTACTAAGCTGTATTTAACATTCGCGGAATAGGCAATCGTGACTTCCACATGCAACTTAGTTTGAGTTTAGATTTTTTTGCTCGTCAAATGACCACACTCCATCTGATGGTAAGCAGTCGTGTGGTCTACGAGCAGTGGCCTCCACACCGTTCTCATAGCTACAGCTGAGGCGATGTTGAGGTCTCTACTTTGACGGCCTGAGTAGGTGCTTTTTCACGCCCCGCTTAAAGGACCCAGGATTGAAGGAAGAAGGAAACACGTAACTTGGCAGAGAATTCCATGCCTTGATCGTTCGGCAAAGGCGTTCAGGTATGAAGACCCAAACTTGTTGGTACCCACTCTAGTCGACTCTATCGTGTAAGGATGGCATCTGAGCCCAGCACGCGTTGTTCTGGATAGGAAAGGGGAGGGCGGGATAAGGTGGAATAACTCTTCAGAGCACTTCTCGTGGCATATTCTGTAGAAACTTGCCAAAGAGGCAATGTTCCTACGAAGACATCATCTCCGATAATACAGACAGCCCGCCGCTGTAACCTGTCGAGAACGTCCAGCAAGTACTGCGCGGAGCCATCCCAAAGATGAAAACAGTACTCCACGCTAGGGCGCACTTGTGCCGTATACAATAGGCACAGCTGCCCAGGTGCGAAGAACCGCTTCACCCTGTTCAGAACTCTGAGTTTTCGCGAAGCTTGCTTAATGACGCTTTCGATGTAGGTTTTGGGATTAAGGGAGCGGCAAAGATCCATACCTAAGACGGAGAGGCTATCACCAGTGAAGTGTTCTTCAGAGAAGGGAGGGGAAGAAGTGGAGACTTTTTTGTTGAGAACGCGCATGCCTGGGTCTTCTTGGTGTTGAACTGGACCAAGTTCTTGGTACCCCATTCAGAGTTGCGGTCCAGGGTGTGGTCAAGTTCAACGACAAGATCCTGCCTTTTCCCCTTAACCTCAGCCTGTTTGGCTTCAGGATGTTCGAGATATCGCCCATGCACGCTACTGTCGTTCGCATAACAATGTATGTTGCCGAGATTCAACATATCATTGATATGTAGAAAAAAGAGCGTAGGGAAAAGACGGACCCCTGAGGCTCTCCTGCATTAAGCTGCATAAATTTGGAAGCGCGAACGTCGCAAAGGACCCGAATACGACGCTTCTACAGGATACTTGCAATCCAAGTGCACAATTGAGGGGGCAAGCCATAGGCCGGAAGCTTGGAAAAAGAGACCAGTACCAAACTCTATCGAAAGCTTTGGCTATGTCTAGGCTGATAGCCAAATACTCGCCGTGCTTGTCTATAGCCTCACCCCAAAGGTGAGTGACGAAAGCTAGAAGATCACCCGTTGATCGTTTAGCCCGAAAACCGTATTTGCGATCATTGATCAACGAGTGATCCTACAGGTAGCGGACAATTTGGGTGTTTATAATCCGCTCGAACACCTTGGAGAGCACCGAGATGATACCTATGGGTCGATAGTTGCCTGGCTCGGAACGGTTCCCTTTTTTGGGAATCGGTTGAATGTTCGCCTCTTTCCAAGCCTCAGGCACAGTGCCTGCGGCGTAAGACGTCCGGTATAGGCGCGTAAGTATAGGAGACAACTCCATTGCACATTTTTTGAGCACCACAGCTAGGATGCCGTCAGGTCCACTGGCTTTCCGAACATCGAGAGACTGCAGTATCGCACGAACGTCACGTTGCCTGATACGTATATCAGGCATGGTGTAGCCGCAGTTGGCAATGTTAGGCGGCTGCGAACCGCAGTCATTGATTTGGGAGTTGGCCGCAAAGAGATTTGCAAGTAGATCTGCTTTCTCCTGCGGCTGATGAGCCAGTGATCCATTCGGATATCTCAGAGGGGGCAGCGAGGTCTGGCAGAAGTTAGACTGCACGGCTTTTGCCAGCCGGGGGGTTTTACAGCGATGGCTAAAAAAAAGCCTTAAAGAAAAGTTTGGCCCACGGTGACCTTGAAAAAGACCTTTTCTGGAAAGATCTCGTCAACCTCTATGATATTTGTTCGAACACACCCTGCCTACCTCTAACCGTTTCGGAGATATTACTGGTCAAAGTTTGTATGGTGGCCATATTTTTGTTTGGAAGTCATGTTTTTTGCGCCCGCCCCTAAATGTTCCCAGGATTTTAGAAAGATTTTGTTTGAGAACGACACCCGTAGATATCACCGTTTCCGAGATCCGATGGGGTACCACCACCAAGAGCTGACCTTCCAGGTCAGGCATTTTTTTCGGGCCTTTTAAACGATTCTCTATACGACGCTATATTTCAATTTTCCTACGACTCCCCCTTGTATGACTTCTATTTCTCTAAGTCAGTGAGTGAGTGAGTGGTAATTTAAGTGTATATATAGTAAATAAATAAATGTATAAAAAAATTATATACAGTATGTATAAAATACCCTGTCCGATCCATTAAGGACTTGTTTCTCTCTTAACAAACATGCTAAGAAAAATAATAAAAAAGATCTATATTATCGTAAAACGTCTTCATAATATTTTTAAGTACAGTATTGATCAGCATTTTAACCCTTTAATTACTGAAATTTCGCAGTCTAGCAATACTCCACTAAACTTGACAAGGACGCGGAGCGTGGCATATTTTTGGCGACATTTTTCTAAGGCGTAGCCGTATAGGTAGATAGGCGCGTGTGTTGCTATGGGTAATCTATTAACATATTATTTTAAATAAATTAAATTTACCGTGGTAATTTTTTGATCGATTTTTATGAAAGGATGTCTCATAATAAGCTACTGTATAACACCTTTAAAGATCGGACAGGATTTATTATACACACTGTATAGTAAATATGATGAAAATATGATTTTTTTGTTTAGTTATGACCTTTAGAATACATATAGCATATAAAATAATTTTGGCTTCGTAGATCGTTCAAATACCCGTATGTGCGGCGTTCTCATTTACCGAACGAAACATAGCAGTGAAACACTGCTGTTTCACGTCGTTTTTCTGTGAGAGAGTAGTACTTCCCCAGTCGAGCCGGCCCATTCTTGCTGTAACCAGCTTGGCTCTACTACCTACAAAATAATCTAAACTAATATTATAAAGAGGAAACATTTGTGTTTTTGTATGTATGTTTGTAATGTTTTCACACAAAAACTATAGGACCGATTTCAAAAATTATTTCACCATTTTAAAGCTGCCTCTTGACTGAGTGACTTAGGCAATATTATATTTTCAAAAAAAAAGGGACCCTTAATAAAAATGCAAGAATATAACCCAAGGTGTGAAAAAATTTGTCATAAAATATCTATCTTCACGTGCGCTGCTGAAACTATTGATGATAGAACAAAAAATGTTCTACAGTATTATAGAACGTATCAATATCTACAAAAAAGTCTGCGACACCATATGTCCAACTACTGTAGTTATGCTACTATAACTACTTTTTTACATTTTAAAAGTTGATAAAAGTGCCGACAATAATCAAACCATATTATTCATACCTCTGTATTAATCCTTATCCCGTTAAATTATATTTTATTAAAGACCGTTTCAATACCCATACAATACTTTTTAAATTATTAAAATCGGACATTTCATTCAAAAGATATAATTCTCTTTAGATATAGTAGGTAGTTTCTAAATATTAGTAGGTAGTTTTTAAGTATTATCTATATACATATATAATAATAATAATAATATATAATTATTATTATCTATATACATATAGCTAACTACACCTATATAGGTGTAGTTAGACTTATTAATTTCTTTAGTTGTAGTTTTATATATTAAAATTATATAACAAATTAAAAGTATTGGGTAGGTAAGGTAAGGTTATATATAAGGTAATAAATTAAAGTCCACGGTAACGAAGTCGCGGGCAACAGCTAGAATATTATAATAAGCACTCAAACTACTTACTTTAGTTGTAAACGGATAACAAATAGTTTTATTTCTGTGTCCAACCTGGCCTTATCCGTTATCGGCTACATAGCTGCGCCATTCTAATGTTCTAGTAAATTGCTTGTGCAAGCAGTGTACTATTAATTAAACGTAAAGCTTAGTAAGTATTACCTACACGTTATATGATTATATTTAAGTGTAACAAGACACTGCTAACCACGATTGTGGTTTCCCGTTGCTGTGGTGTTGGATTGAGTTCTACACCTCCTCAGCTATGTAGAGCCTTAAAATTTCCGCCACAATAAGATCGACTTTATCGTACAGTGCCGTCGGTCATTGATAGTCTTTATTAGTGATCGAAGTGCAAGGCCCTTGGTGGCACAACACGCAAAATAATATTTGTAGGCAAATGACGGTTAGTCTTACGTTCAGTACCTAAATACATTTTATAACTGAACCTAGCAGTTACCTAACCTAGATGCAAACTCTTTGTAATCTCACTAACCACTGTAGGTACCGACTTTGACGTTTATAATTACGTGTTATTTATGGCCTAAATGAATGAATGATTTTCGACTTTGACTTGGTTGCGTTGAATGCACGCGCTAGAAATGTGCACTGACACTGCTCGCTACTATACGTAATAGCATCTGAGAATCGTACCGAGCGCTGCATAGGCACTGCAACAGCTTGCCTTGCGTTACAGAACGAGGTTTACAGTAAATTTAAATTATGTAAAATCTACCTTATGTCCTCTATATACTGACATACCCATGGGCAAAAAGAGTCTAAAAAATAGAAAAAAAAAAGCTCAAATTTTTTTCAAATGTCCTTGCACTTCGTAAATGGGCTACTGAAGCACACTAAAACATGTAGGTACATACTATCATGTTTACTTTTACTCTATTGAATATTGTTAAATCATGCAACGCGAAAGTTTAAAAGTTATTGTTCAATATTATTATTCTGAATCAGCCATTTTAGTATGTAAGGCAAGCAAGGGCTTATGGTCTTATACAAAGGTAATGTCGTTGTTTAAGCACTTAATACAAAGAGGACAGTTATCCCGAATTTGGAAAATCGACGCCGGCTCTTTAGCGTCCGCTAATTATTGTTACCACCATAATATATTTATTTTATGGCATCTTTCTTCATTATTATTATTATCGTTTGTTAATCTGGTGACTAGCAACCATAAATATAGTCTGATCGATAGACTAATCGCATACAGTTACCTATGGATGCCTTCTGCAACCGATTCGTTGCGGATGACACGGCAGGCGCGCCATTACTTTCTTTTCCCATATGCCTGTCTCCGTGGCGCATGCGATTGCTGTGCATGAGGTCTTGGGTTCGAATCCCGAGTCGGGCCAACAAAAAGTTATTGGGTTTTTCTGTTAAGAAATCCCAATAGCAGCCCTAAGTTAGGAAGTAGGCGGTGTTAGACACCGGAAGTGCCTCGAAAAGCAAGTAAATCCGTTGGTCCTGCGCCTGAATCCTGATCCTTCTCCGGTCGTGTCGGATTACCGTCCCATCGGATTATGAGAGTTAAGGAACAGAGAGTGCGCTTGTGTTTGCGCACACGCTTGTGCACTATAATATCTCCTGCGCAGATGGCCAGTCTCCGTTCAGATTGGCCGCCGTGACTGTATTAAAATTTGATGTGTTCAGTTTAAGATCACGCCATGTGTTTTCATTAACTGAATAGTGGTCCCGCCATTTTAATATCAAAATAGCGGGACCACTTTCTTAGCAAAATATTTTGAAATTTTATGAGTGTAAATTTTTCTATGAACGTATAAAATAGTAGAAATGGTGTATTAAATCCTATTCACATGATATTCAAAAAACCTGGCTTGGTCCCGCCATCTTGACGTTCATCTGTAGAATCACAACACCAGATTAATTCGGCGAGGCAGGTACTTTCTTTCTTAATCAGTCTGCGAGGGCACAACAGAGTTTACGCTCATAAATTCAAACCTAAAATTAAAATTATCTGTTGTTTTAATACCGGATTTCGCAAATCGTGTTGCTAACACTTTCTAATTGGTAATGGAGTAGTAAGTGTCAACACGACGGTTTCGCCTCTACTCGTAGCTCCGAGTTTGGGTGATTACTGATTAACGCACCCTTCCAAATTTTATAGTCCCCTTTGTCCCCCAGTAACCTAATAAGACTATGTGTTTGTTTGTTATAGAGTAAACACTTGCTACACCATCATCGAAGTAGCATCATAAGAAGTTGAATAACTTCATCCTAACAGTTTGACATAAATTAAATACCAATTGAATAATCTTGCTTTTTATACCTACCAAGCATCTAAAAATTGCTATTATTTCTTCTAAAATATAATATATAATATTTAATTAAATTTCACATTCCCAAGGTGATATATGAAGTTAATCAGATCCTACTAGCATGTAAGCAACATGGCATTTTTTAATGAGTAATATGTATCTTGAATATATTCAGTTATGTTGGATACATTCTGCAGGAAATAGGAAACCAACAGCTATTCCATAAAAATAAAAACAAAACAATAATTTTGATAAATTTATTATCAGATAATACATGCACTAAAGTTCTTGAAGATATACCACCAAGCATCTGACACATGACTTGCAAAAGGAAATTATGAAGTGTTAGTAATGTCTTCTTTTCTTTGGCTGCACAGGACAGGGAGAGGTGCATGCAAGAGGAGGCCTACACCCGGCAGAGGGACCCTACGAACAAAAGCATATCATGCAGAATAATGTTAACTTCATGATAACAGCAGCAGCACATACCTATAACAATAGTTGTCATGCATTTCTTTTATCAGTTTCAAAAGTAAACAAACTGATATTCAGCAACTGTTCTTATTATTTATAATATATATTTATATTGCTTATTGAAGATAAAATTTTTGAATATGTCTCTAGCTACACTTCAGATAAGCTTCAAAAGTTTTATAAATATACTAGACATTAATTTTGTAAGCAGCTCAAACTGCTCTGGAACCCAAAATATACATGATAGTATGAGTATGCATGTATAAAATTCCAAAATACTAAGTTTGGCCATAACTATGTTAGAAATTACATAAAAAGGTTTAAAAAAATGTCGAAGCGTATCGGAATTTGAGCAAGTTGTGTGGGCTGCAGGCAGACTCAGGTGTTCATCTACATTGAAGTATCATATGTGGGGCAAGAATAGTGATACCTGTGGTGGAATGTGTCGGCGAGGCCGCAAGCGTCGAGCCGAGCGCTGCGAGCAGCAGCAGCGCCGCTGCCGCGGGCGCGCTCCGCCCGGCACCCGCCCGCATCCTTTGTGTTGTTATTGTATCACTCGCGCATCAATTATAATCACACACATTTCTACAGTACTAAATAGAAATCACAACACGACCAGTTTTTGCTCTCCACCTTTTGAGTTCCTACTTACATTCAGTAGATTCTATTTCTGTTTACTATCGACGCTATACTCTAGATAGTTGCGCTAACTGAAATTCGATGTCACTGTGTTCTAGAATTTTATATTTCTGTTCATAAATAATCACTTTAATAAAAATAAGCCAACACAGAGTACAACAGAACAAGTTAATGTATTTTCTCAAGAATTGGAATAACAAAAAGCGTCAAGCCGCTCCGTAGCTCTCAACAATAAACATTCAATTCAACCAGCAAAATGCAAATTGTGGTCTAACACTTTAGGGTTGCCAGCTATATAATTTAACATTACCCAAGTATCGTAATTTCTGAATAAACTATTTTAAAGTGCATCATTACAATTTTATAAACTTTTTATCGCAATACTTTAGCCCATAAAAAGTTTTTATATCACTTAACATTAAGATAGCAGCCATAGCCATAAATCTAATATTCGAGTTGTTAACAAAGTTAATGGACCCTAGGACTTAAACTTATAAAATAATGTGCTGCGAGTCTTATGATGGGACAGGTAACAAAAAGATGTTATCGCAGATAAGTTCTAAGTTTTGCGAATGCGAGTCGCTTTGTCTTATTGAGTATTCTGGTCATCAAAATAGCGCAGCGTTGTGAGCGAGCTTCAAGATTAAGGTGAATGTCAATGATAAACTAATGGACATCGATATAGGCATAATAGGAACAAAAATCAAATGGGTCAGCACACAGGGCTGCGTATATAGAAAAGCTACTTCAGTACGTCTCCGCCGAAATCAATTAGCATTTTCTAAAGATAAACACGCGTAAATGCTGCTCCAATACGTCTCAGGGGGTGATGTACTGTAGTAGGACTGCAAGTTTTATAACACACCGCAAAGTAGGGGCTATCCTTATTCTGTACAACGTCAAACTGATACTAGAACTGATTCATAGAACTTCGTTTCGCAGAAAATGTTTCGTATAATATTTGGTCCTTGTATTTATATTTCGAATATTATTTGTTTCAACGACTATTGACTTCAAAGAAATATTTTTCACAGAAACACAGTTCAATGAATTTTGAAATTAATTTTTATTTAACAAAATAATCAAAAAGTAGTGTATTTTTTTAACGAATGTTGTTGTTTTTTTTTTTTAAAGCACCCTTTATCACAGTGTGTTGAGCCCAACCTCTGACATGATCAGAGACCTTTCACACTCATTCATCTCTTGGTTCGGGGATTTATTTATTAATTTTTATACATGTATTCTTATTCTATTTAAAGTAGTACTACATTTAATAATACTTATACTAACATATATTGCTATAACATTTGCGATAATAATGGACCTATTGCACAAGAGCAGATGACTTTATCCTATGGAGTCATCTTACCTATAAATGCTGGTATACCTATTATAGAATATGTGCATCCACATTTCCTGCTACTTATTTCTGTTAATAACTTTCCCTACGACTCTTGTGCAATAGTTCATAAAATGCTGTCTTGTTATCGGGTCCACCAAGAGAGTGTGTAAATTGTCCGCTCTGTTGGTGTCCCCAATAATCTGTTCCGCGTTGAAGCGGTCCATCGCGTGTATTGGACAGCAACATAAAATATGGAGAACGGTCTCCTCCAGACCCGGCTCGCAGGGACACGACGGGTCCTCCTTACATTTAAACCGGTGTAAATATGCAGAGAACCCGCCGTGTCCTGTAAAAACTTGGGTCATCACTGGAGACATTTGGGTCTTGCGAATCAACCCATATGCCTCCAGTGCATCAGCGAAGAATATTTTCGTTACCGACGCGGTTTCCCCCACTTTGTACCGCCGGTTCCATTCGTCAAGCGACTCCTGGCGGATTCGTCGCTTGACGAATGATACCGGGTATCCATCGTATTGCGGTGCAGTCTTTAATGTGGGAGCGGCTTCCCTCGCCAGTTGGTCGGCTCTTTCATTGCCAGGATGGCCCGCATGTGCTTTTATCCAGAAAAAAGACACTTCTTTGTTCCGAATCCTCGCATCATGCAGGTTTTTTCGGGCCTTGACCGCTAACGGGTGAGGAACTTGGTAGTTCACCACCGTCTGCAGAGCCGCGCGCGAGTCGCTAAAGACTCCGAAACTCGTCTCAGAGCGCTTCACAATCTCTGCTGTTGCCTTGCATATGGAGAGCAGTTCTGCCTGGTACACCGTACAGTAGTCGGGCAGCTTTAGTTTGAAGGTTCGTTTTTCAGTCGCGTTTATCCACACGGATAATGCGGGTCCAACCTTGCCCTCAATCTTGCTGCCGTCGGTGTAAATCTGTACTTGCTGGGTGGCGTTGTGTGTCACCTCTTCTGGGCGTATCAGATGTATGAACTGCATGCTCATATGGTCGGCGGGATGCTGGTTTGCTTTGTAAGACGCCATCGTGTCTACCTCTCTACCCCCCAATTCTAGCCGTGGTACCCCTTTCCTCGCCTCGAACAGCGCTGCTGCCTCCTGTATCCTGAGGTCGAGTGGAAGTATCCCGGCCAAGACTAGGTCTGCATTGAGAGAGACGGTCCTGTATGCCCTACAGAGCTTTTGCGCGAAGCCTCTCTAGACCAGGTTCAGTTGTTTCTGCACTCCCTTTTTTTCACTGCCGGTGCCCATGCACTATTGATGCACATACATGATTATCGGTTCAACCACTGCCGTGTATATGCACCTAGTGATTTCAGGATGGAGGCCCCAGAATGTTGTTGGTTCGGTGTATTTAGGTTAGGTTAGAACTGCAACGCCTCGCCGTCAGAAACGACTTGCTACCAGAAATGAAAATAGTAGGTTAGGTTAAAACTGTGACCATACAGTGAAATGCTAGAATCAAATTTATATACACAAACTTAAACTACAAATCTTACGCCAATAAGTCACGCGAAGTTGACGAATAGGATGAGGGTTTCTAGTACATCTAATTGCGTATTAACTTAGAAATCCTACTGCAGTACAACACCATCTGAGACGTATTGCAGCAGCATTTACACGTGTTTATACTAATGCTATGCTGATTCAATTCCGCGGAGACGTACTGAAGTAGCTTTTCTATATACGCCACAGGGCTACCAACGCCGTTCGGCGAAAATTGACACCCTCTTGTCTTTTCTAGCGACAAAGACGTGACTGAGCTAAAAATTGTTATATAACAGAGATTTATATAGATTATATAATAGAGACTGGTATATAACAAAGTGAATTAGAAATTCAAGAGAGTGATATTTGTATAACAGCAAAACATACTAATGGCATAACGAATGGAAAAAAAATTGTTACCCTACCCAATATATACTCCTGGCTACTCTGTAATCGCAGACGTCATTGTGTCATATTTAATGTCAAACTAGAAAATTGACAAATTCAATTTCGAAGGTACAATTTATTTTAAATTAATTAATCGTATTTACAATATTTAAGTTATTTATTATTTCTTACAAAATATATTTTTAGGCTGATATCGCAAGGTATAATTGCACTTCAAAATAAATCTTCATAAATTATGTAATATAGCAAGTAAAATAGGTTAGGTTCTTGTTGTTATTAGTTGGTATTAACATGTTGTGTGGTGCGTAGATGGGTGGCCACGGGCACGGACCTCCCTACACGATCCCGGACTACACAAAGTTCAAGGTTGAGGGCATCGCGGAACTTGAAACACTGCAGCAGGCGCTCTGTAAGAAAGGACTAAAAGATCCCTGGATCAGGTAAACGAGTCGTATCATACACAGACCCAGTCAACAAAGAATTATCTAAAAGCAACTACTAAATAGTATAAAATAAAAATGTTACAAATTCATTGTAATATCTATTTATCAACAGTTATTGATCAACCTGTAAGTTGTTGAAATGCAAAATTTAATTGAAATCTATTGTGTCTGATCAGCAGTGTTCCGCTGTAACCCCATAGGTTAATAATTTATACTGATATCAATGTAGCATATTTTGCAGTAATTAAGTAATTTATTCAAACCTAATACTCTCAAATAATAGCACCTACCCAGTCATAGCTTTCAGCTTGCATTGTTCATATTCAGTACACACACTGCACTGTTTATTGATATAGTTGTGAACAACTTGATGTGGCTTACTTACTTTTGTCATCACCTGTACTTTGAGTTGTAACCTTTTCAAATAGTAAATGCCCAGAAGGTGGTTTTGGTATTGGTGTAACTGAATGTGAATTCTTAGATTGAATGCCCAAGATGACCAGTGTTATGTGATTAATATTGGACTGTCTTGTCATGTAAACTATAAAAAGATTAATAGCTATAGCCATTCAATTGACTTATCAATATTCTAATACCTGGTCAAACTACTGATTCAAGTCAGATGGTTTTTAAGAGTCTGACACTAGATCAGTTAAGCTAGCTTTACATCACTCTTACTCAAAGACAAGGAAGACACTGCAGGGTCAAAACAAAAACAAATAATTATTGTGTACACATAGTAATGCTTATATAAATAATAACTTGGTTTCAGAAATGAAGCTTGGCGGTACAACCCAGGTTTTGGCACCAAAGGCAAAAGGGCGCTAAAGTTCTTTTTCCGAGGCTTTCCCATTGGCGTTGGTCTCACTGTCATCACTATTGGGCTTGAGAAGATCTTTGGTGGTAAAGGGGACCATGGCCATCATCACTAAACACTGATGATACTAGGGAGGGTTATATTGTTGTACTGAGTATAATAAGCCATCCATACAAAATGATGACTTGTTCAACCTAGCTCAGAAATATAATCAGTTAATGTAATTTAAATCTATTTGTAGTCTGTTCACTTAAATAAATAAAAGATCCACATGGTGACCATATTTTCTTTATTCTTAACAATAACACAAAGCACTGGACATGTTACATCAGTCTCAATACATGTCTCTCACTTTCACATACACACATGGAGCTTGCCACTTTTGGTGAAAATTATTTAAAATAATTTAACTGTTTCTAGATATGATATTTTACATTTAAAATCGGGTGTACGTAATAGCGCCAAAGCTGCTAATAAGTAAATCTTTACTTTAACATTGTATACTTGTTTCTTAATAAGAAATTATGGAATGGGGACTAAAGCACAATGCAGCAGTTTTTTATAAAATATATAGTAGTCTAAGATCTGGCTGCAAAATTGCTACATGAATCGAATATTTAGTCAAATCTATTTTTATGTATAATTATAAATAGGGGAATATATTTTTGCCAAGGTGCCAATCAAAATGTGGTAGCTAGAATTTTTAATTAAAATAATATTGACCTGTTCCAAAAAATTACATACACTTATTTATAAAATAAACTATAATCCACTGCACAGTAATATATGTACAGAACTTGAAAAGTTATGGTTGCAGTTGCGCACTCGGCTGAACCTATTTGCTGCCAGGTGTGCACAAGTAATACTTTGTTACTTTTATATTCATGACGTATATTCATCATTTATACATACATTGAAGCAAATTTTTTTTGTCCGTGGCAAATTGTCTCTGCTTATGTAAAAGTGGCCGCAAGTAGGGGTTTCTAGCTATTAAAGATAGATTAAAGTGAAAGAGAGTTATCGCGTTTCATCGGTCGTCAGACGAGGATGGCGATTGCCAGCTGTACGTGATTTTAAAGCCAGTGCACATGCGTCAGAAGCAGGTGTTCTCAACTAAGCAGCAACATTTTCATTCTAACCGTGTTTCGGAGCTCGTAATACAGAACGCTGTTTTATTAAACTTTACTTATAATTATGTTTGTTAAGTCTGAGCCTAGTAAATACAAAAACTGCTTGGGATTTCATTATCGGAATAACTCTAGACTAGAAACAATGTTATTAAATCACAACAACCTATTGTCCTTATTGAACATGAAGTTTTATACAAATATTAAACATACATGTTTTAATATAAGTATATACAGTACATAAGTGGTGTAGGTGCAGAGGTACAAAGTTCATGTGGAGCGTGGCTTCAGGTCTTCGTAGCAAGCGCGCAGGTAGATGAAGTTCTTTTTAGCGGGGTTGAAGTGCTCGTGGCCCTGAGTACCAACAATACACATATTTATAATTATATGCTATACATGAATAAATCAAATGTTTTGTTGCTCTGCAATGTTAGCCGCTAGTGTGACTAATGATGGCCACATAATAACTCAAGTTTGGAACTAAGGGTCGAAAGTGTCGAGCGGGAGTTAATAGATATTTATTCACCCCAAATATTGTAATAGTATTAATGTATGACATTCTAAAAGATAAGATGTGTATATCATACAATTCTTTGTCTCGTTTGGAGGATCGAATATGCGATATTTGAAGTTATGATAGTAACAAGATTAACACTTAAAGCTGTCAAATAGGATAACTGAAGATGATCAACACCTTGGACCAGTCGTATCCGACGGCGTATGCGAAGATCTGTCCGTTGTGATTGAAGGCGCACTTGGTGAGAGGCTGATCCAGCATCTCGGAGGACTTGAGGCGCGTGCGCGCGTCCTTGTCCCAGAACGAGAACGAGCCGTCCGACCCCACCGTGGCCAGCGTGCCGTGCGCCGGGTGGAACGCGATGTCGTTCACCGCGTAGATGTCCTGCAACACAAATATCGACTCATTTAGATACTACAGATATACTTTTCTCGCTAACCCTTAAACAATGAAATCGTTTTACATACTTTAAATAAAGCAACTTAGACTAAGCTAACGTTTAAATGGAAAATACTTCACATTAGCCATGGAATCACTTTTGTTATTCTATATAGACAACTCTCCCGCAGTAGGCATAATGTCTTAAGATACTGGTATCTCGGGGGACTTTACAAATATTCTGCTCTTTAGACACGCAACAACTATTTGTGGATTACACAAAATGTTGTGCCGTGTGGGTCGAACCCACAACACTCGGCGAGGCACCCACTTTAACCACTACGCCATCCGTACACTGAGTACTCTCAGCACTCACTCATACAATCACAATAAACACTATCTAATGAATACAAGAGGAAAACATTTCGACGCCGCGATGATAACGCACATACAATACGAATATAAACAAATGAAAATAGTTTACTGATTAAATAACTGCAGTGGACCGGTGGTTATCTTAACATGTTCCTTAAAGAAGAGGTAAGGACAGACCTGGTAGCCACTTGTGGTGGCGGGCGGCCGGTGGCACTTGAACGTGAAGTTATCCTTCGGGTTAGTCGGGTTCACGTATTGTATGGCAACACGACCTTCCACTGAGCCTAGCGCGAAGCCAGTGGGCTGCTTGGTCTTCTTGTCCTTGAAGATGGCGATGCAGCGGTGCTGGTGCTTCAGCGGCGACTCCACGCGCTTGAACTCTGCCGGCGTGCCCTCCAGCGAGTATAGGCAGATGCCGCGGTCGGCGGTGCCCACCACCGCCATGGGGTAGTCCTATAATATAGATAATCATCGTTATTGATTAGATTCACATCCAGTTTTTGAAGACTTATTGATTTTTACTATTATAAAATTGTATGATTTTGACTATTATAAAAACATGTCAAAATCAAAAAATTCATTTGATTAGCTGTTGCCAACATATTCAGCAAATCACAGCAGTCGGACATGTGTTTGACCATCTTAACAAATGTTTGTGCTGTTATGCCTTCATGCCACATGTGTTGGGTAGCTAACAAGTGAAACGTAAAGTACATACGACGTCGGCGCAGTAGCATCGCTCGGAGAGGTTCATGTTCATGATGGGCACGGCGCTGCGCGTGTCCCAGAACTTGAGCGTCTTGTCCCAGGAGGCCGTCATGAGACACGTGTAGTTGGGCGCCTTGATCCAGTGGCACGTCTTCACTGGCGCCTCGTGCGCCGCCACCTGCACATACACACCACATTGCACAAAATATTGTGAAAGCTATTCCATAATTTTTTCTTTAATAATTCGTCGTAAAACATAAGTTTCAATCGAAATAAAAATAACTAAAATTGTCCCTGGCCATAATCCGATAATTGTTTGTTTCGCCCGATAATATATAATTCTACCGATTTTATAAATTTGTTCTCTTTGCAAATCATCAAATGCAGAAGGTTAGATATAGTACTTCCTTAAGATGCAAGGAAGTACTATATCTAACCTTAAACAGTGTATGGTAGTTCACTTCAATAAAAGCTTCATATTTCCATATTGGTTCTGAAAATGTAAATTTTTGTGCCAAATTAACTGTGTGTATGGGAAATTAAATTCCCACACTATTTTATTCAAAGAAACCTGCAGCTGAAACACACAGAATTCTTGTTGAGACTTACGGTGACAATGCTTTGTCGGATACGACATGCAGAGATCACTTGTGAACTACTGCTTCAACGGCAGAAAAGAAAAGGCTTTTTGCACCGGATCGTAACTGGTGTTGTAAAATAGATACACTACGATAATCCAAAGCGTAGAAAATCGTGGGATAAGCCCGGCCATGCATCAACATCGTCTGCAAAACTAAGTATCCATGGTTCGAAGCTTCTTCCTTCATATTACTACACGAGCTTCAACTGAAACCACCAACTATTACAAACTGATACTCAGAATAAGCAGTAATGGCATTTTCAATACAGGTTAGAACATCCAAGTACTGATTATCATTATAGTTGGGTGGTAAATATACAACACATGAGCAATAGAACATTTCTCCGCGTTATTAAAGCAAACAATATATATAATATCATAGATTAATCGAGTCAATACTAGATTAATCTAAAGTCTCGATCTCTTCAATGTGAAAGTCAATAACACTTAAAGAATCACAAATCATAAATAAATTCTAAGGAAACATAAACCACTTATAGAATCATAAGTGGGACGGCATTCAAGTTGCGTGTAGCCAGTGTACTCACCTGGACGGTTTGATTGGATGCCAGGTCCCAGCACTTGACGCTCTTGTCTGTAGATGCCATGAACACTTTGGTACCATCCTGTAAACAAGAAATAATAAATAGCTTATAAGTAATGCCTTTATTGGAAAGTATATATATAATAATATGTCTACACATTTTCAAGTTACCTATGTCCTTCCTTAGCAAAAAGCAATAACCCCATTCTGTTATTTAAAAATGATTGACTATAATTTATATTCTCAAACTCTTAAGAATATAATCTATACTAATATTAAAAAGCTGAAGAGTTTGTTTGTTTGTTTGGTTGAACGTGCTAATCTCAGGAACTACTTGGTCGAATTAAAACATTATTTTAGTGTTGGATAGCTTATTTATTGAGGAAGGCTACATGCTATAAATATATAACATCTTGCTACGACCCACGGGGGCAGCGCAGTAACTATAAACGCGGATAAAACCGCGGGCACATCTAGTAATAATATAAATAGAAAATAATTAAAATCTGAATAAGCATCCGCAATTGTCAATGATAAAATATCGGCATTTTTTAGCTGATGTGCTTCAATAATGATGTAGACCAGTAGTTCCATAAGCATGGGTCGCGAGCGAATATTCAATGGGCCCTGAAACATAAAATAACCCGACTGATCGGGCTAACAGTCGGACGGCCAATGTGGGGCGCGCGCTGGCGCTCACGTTCTACGACTAGAGGTTCTTTAACCATAGAGACTAGGGAATCTGAGCATTACCAATATTTTGTGCCTCTTTTCCCTCTTTTTAAGACGGCCAAGAGGTGGGTCTCGAATTTGGCAGATTTTGTTAGGTGGATCAGAGCCCAATCAAGTTTGGAAACCACTAATCTAGACCCAGAGCTCAAGAGGTGAAGGTAAAGAAAAGATGGCGCAAAGAAAAAAACAAATCCAACAACAACAGGCTTGCTGGTCGATATTGTAAAACAAGGTGCAGGCACTACAAACGACGGCAACACTGCCAGAAGATTTTTCAGTGATGCAAAATCATCGGCTCGCATCATAGGAGTTGATGAAGAGCTGATCGAAAGGTTCAACATAATTTTGCAGACAGTGGCTTCTGGTGAACATTTGTGGACCTTCTTAAATTTTCCCAATTTTGTAAAGACTGCCACTTTGTATGTTATATCCGTGGTACTACATGCCCTCTAGCGTACATAAGTTGCTAGTGCATGGTACGGATATAATTAAGCATTTTGGAGTTTTACCAATCGGGAAACTATATAGAGAGAACCATTCCAGAAAAGTAAGTAGGACAGCGACAAATGAAGATATCTTGCATAATCTTCTCTTGTCGTCTGATTCAAAACTGACCTTTCTAAGGCCAAGAATGCCCAAACCACCGCAAATGGTTCTCTCACCGAGAGCAGTCGAGATTTTGGTGTCTCTTCCAGCTGAACCCGAATTGGCATTTATAGATGTACATACTTTACAAGATAGTGATCGTGATTAATTTTGTTTGAGTTTAGTGATTCTTTACAGTTATTTTTATTTAAAACTACAAAGTTTTAAATAAAAATAACTGTAAAACAATTTCTTTTTATTAATTTAAAGGCACTCCTTTATTTTTAATTTTGTTTATAATTTAGTTATTATTTGCTTTAATTTTGAACAAATATTTATTTCGAACTATTCCGATAAATATATGTCTTAAAATTATTATTATTCCTTAATTTATAAGTATTTTAATGCAACACAATTATTTTATCTGTGATATTATAGATAAAAAAGTACTTTAAACTTATCTTTCTTTTTCATTTTACTGAACCTCATAACTCTTAAAGGGGCAACTATGGGTGCGCGCTGATAGTGTAGAATTGTAGCCAACAAGCCAAAGAATAACACTAAAGTAGTTTTAGAGCAAGACAAAATAAATTTTAGCAGTTTTTGTTTCATTCCATACAACAAAAATTGAAAATATTTGTTCCAGGCAAACTATCAGTTTTAGAGAAAAACGTATAATGACAATTATTCATCGTAATGACGAGATCTTTCGATAGGTATTTAATTTAAATAGAATTTCTAAAAGAAAATCCTATGTCCCTTATATAGCAGTTTCGACCCACTGTGCGCTGGCTCCCTTCCGCTATGCTGCCGTGTCGAAGTTAAGTGGTCCTTTCTACCCGGGACCACGTAACATAGCCTTCCACGAACCACGCCCTGTTTTTCTATCTAACTTCTATGCATTATTGTTTGCTATAAAAGTGTTTATATACTAGTACAAATTGTTATCAAATATAAAATCTTTTGATCGTATAAAGTATTGTTTAAATTATCTCCGCTTAGTTCACTTCCTAAGTCTACCACGCCGCTAAAGCAGATTGAACAGGATAAACGTTACACAATGTTATTCCATGATTGATAGTATTAACACTAGTGGTATCGTAAAACATGCGGGGCAGTCTTTGGGGACTGCCGATAGAAGTGAATAACTTGTGATTATTATTTTTGAATTTGATGACGCGAGTTCCATTATTTTTTCACCCAAAAAGTGCTCAACGCACCTAAAGAAGTTTTCACTTCAATAATATGTGAGTTGCCATTGTAACATTATATATTATTATTATGCTCTTTTTAAAGTACCCCAGGTTAGAGTTGGTCTGCATTGGCCGTCAATAGTATGTAGTTGTTGTATTGTAAATACTTACATCATGCCATGCTACATCCAGTATGGGTCCCTCCATTGCCTGTGCTGCCTTGGGTACTGTCTTGCCTGATCCCTCCACTTCCCAACATCTTACCTGCAAATAAAAATCATATGAAGATTGGATGAAGGATTGGCATACTCATTTACAATGCTAAGGTTATTTATTACACAACCACCATGGTAAACCAGCACATGGCTCCATGGTAAACTGTTAACTTAGCAATAGCCACTTGACTCTCTATGGGTGACATCCTGTCATTGCTTACCCTTCTAAAATGAAATCTCTGCATGTTGCATATCACTGGACTCCTGCTGACTGCATAGTGCATAACACGTTCCCTCACAGTACGTCGAGAGACGTGAATTATGACACTCATAATATGGCATTATTGCTGTAGGCGGCGATTTAAAATAAACTAAAGGTAAAACTCCGTCTACGGCCGACTATTTCCCATAGCATTTATTGGAAGGATATGACTCTGTGCCATTTTAGGCTAAAATACAGACCACTAGAGCCACAGCAAACACTCCTGCCTTAAAACACGGTTTAGAATTCACTTGGTATGAATGTCTGTCTACAGGCGGTTACGTCTCTGACCGTTACTGCTGCAACGCATACTTTTAAAACCGTGTAGTCTGGCAATACATTCCCAGACGTGATGTCACTTTGTATGGAATGTTTGTGTGCCATATCACAAATTATTGAGAGTGGTTTTGTGTCTGTGAATGTGTTAAAATATGTAAACCTTTCTATCATGGCAGAATTCCATTTTTTTAGTTAGTTATAAATTGTCTGACACATTGAATCATAAATTGCACAATCAAATTAAGTACCGTTGTGTAATATTATATAAAGAATTTGCACAATCTGTTCAATGTCTTCACAATAATTTGGAATATATTCTTTTCACTTTACTTGCACCTGTGATAATCATAGTTTAAATTATGAAAAAGGTTTAAAAGTCAAGTTATATTGTACAATTACTTATATTAAACTTGACATCCAGCATCTGGGTTCGTGGTTCCCAGTTAGGGACAAACATATAATCACTACATATTATAATACAAAGTCCCTCGCCACGTCGGTCTGTTCGCGATTAACTCAAAAACTACTATTCATGCAATTTTGTCCAATAGACAGAGTGATTTATGAGGAAGGTTTAGGTGTATAATTTGCGAAGCAGGGACACCTAGTGTTATATAAAATCTCTTTAAATGTATGTAAACTGGCCAAACACTTGACACATATGTTTAATCTCTTCGTTGAAAGTGGTACTTAATCTAGTTGGGAATCATTGGAATAGGCAGTTCCAACTTTTAACTGTGGTAATGATATTTCAAACGATATACGTAAGTACACAGTACCTGCATACAAGCACACTAGTTTAAACAAGGACAAGGGCCTCTACTAGTTCATTATTTAAAACATAGCAAAACAACATGCCTTATCATACAATCACGCTAAAAACTTAACATATTAAGATACTAAATGAATACTTAATACTACCATACTAAATATTTCTTAAACAGTATACAGAGGCCACAAAGGCAGTTTGCGCAATGCATACACAGTAAAGGCATTGGACACAATAATTAAAAAAACATAGCCCCAACAGAAGTGCTGGGGATTGAGCTCTCGTTATAGCTGTATAAAGAAATAATTGACAGCATATCTCACCCGACAATCCCAACTGCCGGCGATGAGGAAGGTTTGCGGAAGTGAGGGTGGCGAGAACTCTAAAGCAGACACCGTGTCATCTGGCGGCGAGGACACTTCCAGGTCCTTGTTAGGGTTGGTGGCACCCCCACCCAGTTGATTAAACATCCCGGCCCCACCGGCGTTAAACACCTTGAACGCTAATGAAGTACTTTTCTACTCTTTTAATACCTATCCTCTTTAGTGGAAGAGAAGAAACTAACTGCACTACACAGATTTCTAAATAGTAAACAATAATTTACTACCAATTTAAAAGGCGGCAAGTATAGGATTGATCATTGAACTGCGAGTTTGTTTTGCAAGTTTGACTTGTTTGAATTTGAGGTTATGTTTAGTGTTACAAGCTTACTCAAGTACTTAAAACGTAAATAAATATGACAGAATAAAAAAATATAGAGCTTAATATATTATGTACCAATTTATATTATTTAGTGACGTTAAGTTTAGAATGTCCTGAGGTCGAGATGTAATACTTTTTAAGAAATTGCTCACGCTAGGGAATAGGTAAGATCTTTGTGTTAAGATGGTCTTTATAAAAATTTGTAAAAATCAGTCACAAAGAACAAACACAATCAGATAAAAAAAAATGTGGATCGCACTGTGATGTGCACTGTTAGAATAGAATGCAAGCTCTTCCATGGATGCACAGTATGATTGTTTTTTATGCCTTATATTATTACCATATTAATTTTTATAACTACACATGAGAGTCTCAATATAGGTAAACTCTACCCCACATAAAATGAGCTCCGGTTTGCATACATTTTGTATGGCATCCGGAGCTCTTCTTACATGTCTAGAGTTATATCATGCCTGAAGTCGTAATATTTGTACTGTGTTCATGCTAACTGTAACTTTTTGAAAACAAATACATATTATATTATTATTCTTATACTTATATTCTTTCTACCCGAAATCTATCTACTTGAAAGATAAGTGAATTTATTTATAGGAATATTGCTAGGTGTGTTGGCTATCAAATTGGTTAAAGATTAGAATAGCTCTGCATCAGCTTTACGGAATCTGTTCTACGTTTTATTTACCCAGCTGATTGTCAATGCCTTATGTCAGATAATTATATGCTGTCAAAAAGTAGACTTAGTCGTGAATTGTTTGAATTTCTTTGTTTGTAAAATAAATAACTGTATTATTTTTAATACTAATTTATAGGTTTTATTAATATTTTCACTATAAGTATTTTAGATCCCGTTGATTTTCATTAACTAGTTTACAATGAGTAACATACAGTACGTCCAAATTAAAGACTTGAAACCTGGAATGAAAAACATTAACGCTGAATTCATAGTATTAGAGGTGGGGCAGCCTACGTTGACAAAGGAGGCCCGTGAGGTACGGACATTGCGGGTAGCAGACGCAAGCGCTTCCGTCAACTTGTCTGTTTGGGACGAACCGGGTGCCCTACTCCAGCCCGGCGATATCGTGCGACTGACTCGCGGTTACGCGTCGCTATGGCGCGCTGCGCTCACGCTTTACTCTGGGAAATCCGGTGACATACAGAAAGTGGGTGAATTTTGCATGCTGTTCAACGAGCAAGTAAATATGAGCGAACCACAGCCGACCCCGCCGCCTCCGGCCGTCGGCGCCGCGCCACCGGCTACTGAGCGCTCCAACGGCGCACATGCGCCCATGCGTGCGCTGCAGACGACGCCGGCCGCGGCGCAGCCGCACGCCGGCAAGGCGGACCGCTTCGCGCCGCCCGCCGCCGAGCACGGCGGCAACAAGCACGCTGGACACAAGACCTACGTGCGCGGCGGCCGCGGACACCAGCGCGGTGGCGCCAGGCGGTAGCGATCACTTTATGTTGCGACCTCACATCGCTGGACTTGATTACTTTATTGTGTATAGTGAGTTGTTATCATAAGTGAAAAAGTGAATATTGATCTTAATTATTCAGGAGACTCGGTGTTTGCTTACTTGCTCACAAATAAGAACTTGATTAAATGACAATATTTATTCATTGTACAATACAGTGCAATAGTAATAAAAAACAAAGAATTAAAATAATTAATGAAAAACATACATATTATGTTGTAGCACTTTTTATATAATTTGTGACACACTTGATTAATTTAGTCCATTATCAGTTTATCACCTATCGTTAGCCTTCGGGTTGCGGAGGTCAGGTGGCAGCCGCTCCGTGTATAAACTGATATCCCGTCAAATCCGGTTAGACCAGAAAAGCCGACCCCAAGTGACTTGGGAATAATAAAGGCTAAGACAGAAGAAGATCAGTTTATCACCTGTAAGAGTTGATGTAAAGTAGTTTATCATTATTTTACATAGACTCTCAAAATTAAGAGACGCCCAGATACTCACGATATATCAGATAACTGTCATAAAGAACATCCTTCGCATCAATTGTTTTAATATTTGTGAAGTCCTTAGGAATACAGAGACTATGTCTATAGTGAAAGTATTTTAATAAGAGATAATCATGTTTATATAATAGAGTACATTGTAATTAATGTGTGTTGTAATATAACTATAAATAATATTAAATAATGTTCATATAATTCTGTGTGTTGTATATTCCCAGGCAATAAAATCATCATCATCATCATCATCATCGGGCTATAAAAGTCCACTGCTGGACATAGCCCTCCCCTAATGAGCGCCATAGCGCCCTGTCTTCGGCTTGCCGCATCCAGCATCTGCCTGCAGTCTTTCGCAGATCGTCATCCCATCTGGTCGGAGGGCGTCCTACACTACGTTTGCCGAGTCGCGGTTTCCATTCAAGAACACGTTTACCCCAGCGGTTGTCGGTTCTTCGCGCGATATGGCCAGCCCACTGCCACTTCAGCTTGCTAATTCTCTGAGCTATGTCGATGACTTTGGTTCTCTGTCGGATGTATTCGTTACGAATCCTATCCTTCAGAGAAACTCCGAGCATAGCTCTCTCCATAGCTCGCTGAGCGACTTTGAACTGGTGGACCAACCCTACCGTGAGTGTCCATGTCTCGGCTCCGTAGGTCATGACGGGTAGCACGCACTGATTAAAAACTTTCGTTTTCAAGCATTGCGGTATGGATGACGAGAAGACTCGGCGTAGTTTCCCAAACGCTGCCCAGCCCAGCTGGATCCTCCTCCTGGCCTCCCTCTCGAAATTGTTTTTACCTAACTGCAGAATCTGCCCGAGGTAAGTGTATTCGGAAACGATTTCGAGAGGGTGACCATGTACGATGATCGGCAATAAAATCACATGTTAATAATTATAATTTCAGTTGAATGTTTTTTTTCGAGTCAAATGTAGTTATGATTAGAACCACATAATAGATAGGATTTTCTTGATGCCAATTGAACCTGTTTTGTATGAGGATCCAAAATACTGATTGGACATTTTAACTCATTGAGTGGCAGTATTAACTTTTGTGGCCACTGGTGTACCAGTGGCCCCAAAAGTTTTTAATTATTACAATTACAAGACTTGACATTGATGACAAGTAGAATTTTGTACACTTTATAGAAACGCAACTCCAACATATTTTTACGCAAATGTAAACTTTTATTATTATTATGTGATGAATAGCAGATACAAAGAGAACTGGGTGTTTATTATTAATCCAATAATTCAATTAATTAATGCATTTAAGAAAAGTACTTTATTAGCTGCTCATTGTTCAGTGGTAATGAAAGTAATTGTATACTTTTGTATATGCCATATGTACATACATATTTCTTAAACCTTTATAATTAATGCAAAGCAAATATTATCTTTTTCTGTTATTCCTACCCAGTATAAGTAAAAGTGTTGCTGAAACTACATATTCACACTGTTATGCTATTTAGGTTTTGATGGCATAACCTCATCAAATGCTATAATTATTATTAGTTGAAGTATCTGTTAACTAGTGTGTAAAGACAATCCTCACTATACCAGACTTTAGGCACTAATTAAACTATTACTAACTTTACCATTTGATACTTGCTGTTATTAGCCGGATTATGACTTATCAGCTGATATTGATATAATAAAACATATCTATTGTATTTATTCAACAATCATAAACGTCGATGGATGGCCAGACGGTACACATCCAATGAGATATATACACATACAATTTATTAAGTTTTACAAGACATTATATTCAAACTATCACTAAATAAAGTAACTGTGTTTTTCTTTAATGAAAAGTGGTAGAAAGTTAATTATTGTTGTATCAGTGGCGTAGCGTAGTGGGGTCGGCCCGCCCAGGGCGGCACTTAGGGGGCGCCAAAATTTTACAATAAATAATAATATCTTGTAAATATTTTGAACTGTACAATAATGCACAATAATGATGATTGATGACTGTTCTCGTCGAAAACACTTATGTCGCTGACTGTACAAGGTAAGGGTAATAAATTAAGGGAGATGATTAAAACGAATACTTAAGTGACATGGTTTTTATTTATTTCATATATAATTATAGCTTATACAAAATATCTTTAAAACATACATTTATCATTATATTTCTATATTTGGAGCTCATACAAACCAGTCTTATGCAGTAAAATAAAAGTTTACATTATATTAATTATAGATATATTCTATGGACTTAGTCTAAATGAAATATTTAAGATTTTCATCTGCGCATCAATTAGAAGTGCATTGTATAGAGATCTCACTTTTATTATAATTGGTGAGGCTGAAATAAAGACATGACCTTTCTTTACCAATGGGTTTTTTATATTTAGTCTAAAACAATATATGTTTTGTCTATGAAAGTATGGTATTACCTTCCAAAGATTATTATTTATTTATCAAATTCACAGCAAGATTTGTGTTCAATAATTTATATTAATTTTATGGCATATTAGAATATCATACATTATTATATTTATATGATATGACATGATATTTTAGTATAATAGAAGATATAAGATATTAAGACAAACTAAAAGAAGATTGTCTACATTGTTTTGACTGCATAATTTTAATAACGTATAATTTTATTTCAACAAGTTAATTAACAAAAGGTGACAACCAGCATCCACTTAGTAGAAATCATCAAAGTTAGTGTTCTTATTATTAGTCTTGGTGTTTTTGACTTGATCCTGTGCGAGGTACATCTCTGCGATCTGTTGCGCCGACGTCGCTTGCTCCGGAGTCTTGTCGTCGCGCACACGAATGAACCTGTGATGAGGAAATCGAAGCTGATGATTTGATATTTTCTATTGTGTCTATCATGAGACAGCGAAAGGGTAAAGTATCTAAATGTAGTACTGAGAAGGATGGATAAGACGTATGAATTTAAAAAAAAAAGGATTATGTATAGTCTGAATATAATACTGCGTGCAGTAAGCAGTGGTGAGTGGTACCTGGGGAAGCGCAGCGAGATGCCCTTGTCGCTGCTGACGAGCCCGATGGCGGCGCGGTGCGCCGGCGACAGCGACAGGTCGGCGCAGCGCACCTCCCACACGCAGCGCGCCGCCACCCACACGTCGGCCGCGTGACCCGCCTCGTACCTGACGTGGTAAAGCAACCGTTGTTGTATGCTAAGCTCACTAGCTTATCACCTTCTAAAGATAACCAATACTAATATTACTCGGATTTAAATTAATCAGAACCACTTTCAGATTAGAGAACTTTTTGTCTGGGCTTATATTATTCAGAAGGTGTACCACAAGGCAGTATATTATTGCCGGTTCTATTTAAAGTACGCAACGACTAACATTATGGTGATAAATAGTATCATGGATGTATCATCCAGTGTTAAGACCTGCTAGGAATTTGTTTGCGCAGTGGAATAGCCATCTTCTAACCCGTGTGGTTACAATTAAGATTCACCTTAAAACGTCCTTCAGTCGCCGGCCTGTGAATCAAGTTGGGTTAGCATAATTGAACAATAAAGCGGATCCGAATTGAAGTCAATACGCTTACCCCAACCAAGAACAGCCTCCTGGCAGGCGGGTAATCCCAGCACGTCGGCAAGGTTAACACGTGCTTTTCACACATTTACGATCTTCACGATCACAAGGTTTCAAGTACTCAACAACACAATATTACACGTATGGGGCGTGATTACAAAACAATTCCAACAATATTTTATAGTTCTCAATACGCGAGGAAAATTACCATCAGCTAGCGAACAAACAAGTGGTTTTAACAACTTTTTATAATGCACCTAATAGATACGATTGAGTGTAGTGATTATATATCAAGTCCAACAATGTCTAATTTCAAAGATTTAACCAAAAGGATTTTGATGATTCCAACCAAGATTTTTATAAGTGACAAGAACATTCTAGTTACAAGCAGCGATGGGCGTTGAATCAACGAACTAGTTGAATCAACCGTTGAGCTGCTGTCAACGTATCAACGTTAACTGTTTATGAATCAACAAGTTGAATTGTCAACGATATTAATGAATTTAACTCGATACTAACGTTGAAAATAACATCATACATTGCAAGCGACGGTCGAATTTGAACTCTTATGAAACGTAGGCAAGAGTTATTTCTGAAATACATATTTTTTTAAAGAACAGGATGACGAATTCAGTCAGTCCTAAGCCTGAAGAAAAAGTATGAAGGGAGAATACATCTAAGTACAAGCATCAATTAAACGTTTTTCATTAATACATTAAATCAAATTGTTTATAAATAAACAATAAAATATCAGGTCAATGAAAAACGTTAAATTAATGAACGGTTAACGTTATAAGTTAACATTGGTAGCACGTGAACTCGTTGACAAATTTAACTAGTTGATCGACTAGTTGACGAACGTAATTCAACGTTAACGAAATAACCGTCAACGACCCATCGCTAGTTACAAGTGAATTTGACGTTTCAACGTTTCGTTATTATTCTATGATTTTCGCATTATAGACAACGGAAATTCGACCAAAAGTTGCCAGTGGCAAAATTACGCCTTGGACGGAACAATGGACACAAATGCTTTTTTTTTGGAAATTGTATCTTGATGATGAACGGTAAAATTCTCGGTATTCTACAAATTGATAATTTGAAGAAACTAACATAAGGATCGGTATTTCAGTATTATCTTTCAGTTATAAATAAAATATATACTCGGCGACACAGCGATAGTGAATGCGACTGCTGTGCATAAAATATCGAGTTCGATACCCTGATCGAGCAGTATTTAGCGAGTTTTGCAGTACCTGTAGTAAGTCCTGGGCGCTTCGATGACGTGCTCCTTCAAGGTGGCGGTGAGCGTCTGCAGGTCGTCGTCGGAGAAGCCGGTGCCGATCTTGCAGAGCGACTGGTACTGCTCGGCCTCGGGCTCGTAGCACGCGAGCAGGAAGCCGCCGAAGGCGCCGGCGCGCTTACCCCGCCCCGCGTAGGCGCCGATCACCACCACGTCCAGCGTGTCGCCCACGCCCTCCAGGTAGTCCTTCTTTAGCTGCCGAGGCACATGCACTTACTATCGGAATTGTCCTTGGTTATACACTAGCCATGCCTATTAGGGACTATAATATGCGCTTATTTTTGTTAGTCGGTCGCAGCCTCAGTTTGATATTCTGATAAAGACCATATTTATTTATTAGAGTTTTATGGTGCCTGCGTATCAGAGCGTTAGTGAATATGACTGCTATGCATTTAGTTTCAGGGTCAGTCACCGGGTCATATAATTGAGATTTTTGTCAAGTAATTCTTAGAAGTAGCAGACGGTAGAGTGCAATAGGCTCGCTCCTAGTACGTGGGACTTACTCCTGGCGGAAAGTGGGCAGTTTGACTCTTTAGTCGGAAGTAGGTGCGCGCCTATGTATGTTGGTGCTGACCTTGAGCCAATTGTGCGAGCGCCGCGCGATGTCGTACCGCGCGCTGTCGCCGCGGAGCGCCTTGACCATGAGCCCCTCGCACGAGGCGCGCACGGACTCCTCCAGGAACTGCTGCACCTCCTCCACGCTGCTGCAGTCCTTGCTCGTCGCGAACTGCCACTCGCCTGCCACATACCACACACAATACGTCATCACATATGTCAAAGGACATCTTCGATGCCAATCATATCTTACAGACGACATACAGAACAATATTATATATTAGTGAAACATTACATACACACATGGGTAAACATTTTTAATTTACTACTTCTAAAATTTAGTGCGTCACACTAATACAATTACAATACAAAGTTAATACGATCACTACTAGTACTGATACAACAATTGGAATATGACATAATTATAACCCTTACAAAACTATAACCCAAGGATGAAATTAATAACAAATTAATTAGTCAATATTCCATTAAGCCTGGTTAAACAAACACTAATGATTTTTCTTTTTGTATGTATTATTTATTGTTAGTTTTAAGTTTTAATTAGAAAATTTGTAGATAAATGCACATAGCTCACAGAATCGATGGCCGTTGGGCCAGAAAAATTCTTGAGTGACGGTCATGCACCGGAAGACGCAGGGGTAAGCCCTTTACGAGGTGGACCGACGACCTGATAAGGGCCGTAGTAAGCGGCCAAAGATTGGTTTTTGTGGAAAGCCTTGAGTGAGGCCTATGTCCAACAATGTACGTCTTTGGGCTGAGATGATGATGAATAATCCGAAAAGGAAGAAAAGCCGACCCTAAGTGACTTGGGAATAATAAAGGCTAAGAGAGAAGAATCCGAAAAGGTAATCTTACCTATCCCCAAGTGAACGTAGTGAAGTTATTTATTTAGTATAGTTACATAAGGCGTCTCACCCTCTTTCTCGGCGAAGTGTTCCCGGAGCAGTTCCCTGCGGCGCTGCAGCGGCTGTCGCACGAGCGCTTGGCCGTTGAGGAACAGCAGGTCGAACACGAACACGCACACCTGCACCTTGATCTCCGCCTCCGCCGCGTCCTTGCGCTTGCGCGTCGCCAGGACCTGCACACGCACGCACTCAGCACTCGCACACGACACGACACAATTATCGTTGTGCAAACGCTATTTTCTAAATTTATGTATAAGATACGGTACTAGGAACGCAATCACTAAAATTGTTATAATCATTCTTATTTAATACTGAACTTTATGAAAGACAATTACAAGCTAAAGTGGTTTTGTAACGAGTGATGCGACGGAAGTGGTAGCTACACCAGTGTACATGTAGTGCTATTTATATCTAAATATAAACAACCTTATTATACGAAGAAAGTCATTCCGTGCTCTGATGTCACAATTGTGAAAAACAATAAACATTACCAAGACAATTGTAAACTAAACAAAATAACTACCTATTTGAATTGTTTTGTATAAAACAAACAATACAAAAAAATTACGTTGCTGTCGTTGAATGCTTATGTTTAAATCATTCTATCAGATAAACTCGTGTTGATGTTCTATGTACTTCCAGTTTCATTATTTTTGTTCTAAAAATGTATTACATTTTATGAAATTTCAAATAATCTGTGTTATAAGTTCTTACTATAATTTTAATGTAATACTTTCGCGTCAACATGAGACAATGTACCTATGTAACTAAAGTATACTAGTTTTAATATGTACTAAAAGTAAAATGTGTAATAATTGTTTAAAACGTGAGAACAGACTAGTCAGCAGAACGTTTCTATAAGAACTTCTGACCGTCATACTTACTGCAGAAAATCGTCACAAGGTTACTTAGCTATTTCTTCGTATAGGGCAGGAAGAAGAAGACCCTTCCTTCCCAAGACTTTATGCTCTAGTTCAGCACGCGAGAAGAATAAGTTCTTTAACACGGCTTACTTGGAAAGGCAGTATCTGTTTGGTTTCAGTATCGTACGCGACGGCCTCGCAGTCCAGCACACAACTTTTCACGCTATCTTTCAACAGGGCCGGCAGTCGACGCAGTATGTCCGGGTATTTACTGCACAGGGAATGCTCGGGTTAGTTTAAGGAATTTTCTCTTATATACAGGTAATAAACTAGTAATAAATTAATGATTAGGATATTGGATTTGTAAACGAGAGGTCATGGGGTCGATTTATATAATACTACTGTGCCATATTCTTTGCCAGATTGTCCTGAAAATGCCTTGTACAGAAGCGAAACTTGTGTTCATGCATGTTTTGTGTTCTAAGTGGAATACTGCAAGTATACACTGATCAAACGACATGGCTGTCCACCGTCAGAGTAGTTTTGTATTGTGTTATAAAGTAACACTTCCGGCCTCACAAATACTGCTAGTTCGGGTACATCTTAACCACTATATGTACATTAAATCCTATTATCGTTTTATAATTTAATTAATAATTTTATAATCAATAATCTAAATAGTTATTTCATATTTCTTTATACTTAATTATATTTATTAGCTTGGCGCCTTCCGCTTGTCAGCTTCCGGCGCGATTAATAAATAGTACGTATTGTTAGGTACTGATCTCTGTACTTTTTTTACACTATGTCGAATAATCAATCCTATAATCATTTTGTTTTACTATGTATGATATAATGATAAAGCTTTTAGATTCTTACTGATTTTGGGTTAGGCATAATTTTGTCACACCGGCGCCTCTGCTGTGGTGTAATAAATCCTTAATGTTACATAATCCTGTATTATTAAATAATAATTTTATGTAAATAATCATCAGAATAATTAAGATAAACAATGTTTAATATTATCTATTGAGTTTGTGAATTTAATATTAAATTAGGTCAAATGTTTGTATAAATACCGGCGGTTAGAATATTTTGGGGACATTCATATTCTAACCGTTGAAACGTGCATTGAAGATAATATAAGTGATTTTCTGTACAACTTGTGTCTTCATTGTCGCCGCCACCCTGACTATTGTCAACCTTATTACAATTGTCAACCTTATTCTATTGCGGGATACTCTACTTATATTTAAATTTATTAATTAATTTATATTGATAGATTGAGTGAGTTAACGAGCATGTGCTCTAGTTTGTATTATAAATAATTTAGTTGAGAATATATTCAGTATTTAACAATTCAATGTAAATAAACGACGAATGTAAGCTATCTGATGTAGAAGTTTTGATGAAATATTAATTAATTTATTACATATTTATTTATTTTACATCAAATAGAATGACTTGCGTTAGTTACTTATAATATAACATAAAGGAGAATGCCAAGATTTGGCTTAAGGAAAGAAGCCTCCGACATACTTTCTAAAACATTGGTAATTCATAGTAGATAATAATATGATTTTTGCAATATAAAACAAAACTGTAGAACTTCACCAATAAAAACTCAATTTAAATAGTAATTTAATTATTAACGACATTATCCACTAGTCCATAGCTGCAGTGACAATTAGAAATGTTGCCAGTATTAAAATCTTATTTTAACTGATCACATTCAGAACTCTTATTTGTATTACAAGTACCTTACGTACTTACGGAGTTACGTAACTCGTCAATAATAATAGTTTTTAGTATATAATTATTTTCTTTTTATATCGTCGTTAATAACATATTTGTAAACAATTTAATTTAAACATAATATTACCGTTTGTTATAGTTCATATCATGATGTAAAACGTATAAAAACTGCCAACAATCTTGACACGTGTCAAACAATGCGCATGCTAGTTACAACCTAACCTATGGTTGCGACTGTTGCACTTGTGACACTGCTATTTGTTGCCAACATTTTCGTCTTTGTATGCGTTTTGAATTTGTTTTTGTGCTGTTTACTGCAGTGTTTTTGGACTCCGTTGATTCTACTGTTTACGACTACCTTGGCTATTGACCCTGATTCTGTTCCTGCTCACTCACTGTTGACCTGGCTTGAACTTACGGACATCTGAAATTACATCATGATTCGTTGTATTAATTGTGGTGTAAATGTCTTTCAGATGCTACGACATTCTTTAGAAACGGAACCTGAAGAAGTTCACCGAACGATTCAGCAAGGAAATGCTATTTCTGATGTAAATTAACATTTCATTTCTTTCATCTAAAGTAAGAAAATAAAAAAGTACATACTCATCCATTTATTTCGCTACATGTTACAAACAAAATCGTCAATACCCAGCAATTCAATATGAGCTAATAATAATTATTAATACAAACTTCTTCCAACTGTATTTCAAATATATATACAGCATATTTCTTTTAACATTAAATATAGTTTACGTAGATCGAACCGTGTTAATCTCTTTGCCTTGCAAATTTATAAAATCAATATTTCTTATTACAATCCACTGGTAAGAATGGCTAGACAATATAATGAATTGGTAACAGATAATTTACAGTTAGACATTTTTCATCCTCGATTTTACACATTTTTAAATACTCTTAAGGATATCCTCTATCCCAAATAGATGTACAAATAGTTAATATTTTTTAAGATATTGTATTGTTGTTGTTGTGTTACGAAATTAAACCTATATATTCTTATATGTATATTTGTGATCTCTTCTGTCTGTTAACTTGATGTTTAATTGTTTCAATGTATGCACATGTGTTGAGTTGCAATCTAGAACTAAACATAAGCTTTGATTGATTTTAATTTTTAATAAGATTGTAATTTGTTTTGTGCAATTAATATATAAAATCAAATAAAAAAAATAAAATAATATGTGTAACATTTCGTTTCTTAAGGCCATGATCATTTTATTTTCAGATACCTAATTAAGGTGTTGAGTGTCATGCTTGTTGGTTGTTACTATATCAATCAATAACACCTGGTTCATGTTCTAATACTTTAGGTTATAGGAATTTATGTGTGTACACTGTGGGAAATCTTTATTTCGATTCAGAGCACACACATTAACATGCTCTACTGAGCGAGAAGCTCGTATAAAGCTGTTGTTGCAGAAAGAATTTTGCCACGTACTGTAAATATTTGTTATTTGCTATGTCTATAATATGCACATTTGCCATCTGGCTTGAGTTCACCAAGAGGTTTTGAAAAATTATAACTACTATTGTATACCCATTGTTACCTAATAAAGTCTCAGTTGCATGCATAGAATGAGTTGCCATATTTTAGGCATAAATCCAGATGCAGCACTGAGCCTGAAAATTATAAAAATTCCCATTAATTGTTCAGCGTTCGCCAGAACGCCAGGGTTCCAGACACAATAGAAAATCTATTTTGACTCATTTCAGGTCATTCAACGGGTTAATAAAACTGTCTAACTATAGATTAGATTCACACACTTCAGATTAGATCTGTTATCCTTGTTAGCAGAGGTTTGATAGCTTGTCTCAATATTACACTGCACCATCAACATCTTCAGAGTTATCATTGCCAGTAACTACATCAGAAGAGTCGCTATCAACAACATCACCATCAGTGCAACTGCTACCTTCTACATCTGAAGAACCTAGTGTTGATCCTCCAGGTGCATTATTGGCTGAGCAAGTATTGCCACCTACTGGTGAAATTGAACCTTCTCCACTTCTCCTACGTCAAAAAGTGCCAACTATTGTATTGACACAGTTTGGTAGAGCACTTGACACACAAGCCCATTGTTTTTCCCCGGTTGTCATCGCCTTGGAAGACTTACAGTGCCACTGGCTGTCGCATCTGCTACTATCGTTTAACAGGTAATTTTTGGCATCAGTTGAATGAAAATGAATCTATTCACACCTTTACTGAGGCACACATAATTATATGACTTTACGTCATTGTTAAAGAAAGAGCCATCCTCCCATAGCCCTCCCGCTGAAGGCCAAATTGGCGCGTTAAAATGCCAGCTGATTTCCATCTCTGTAATTTTGGTAAAAGTCTTTGTTGAATATTTGTTGTAGCTCTTGATATTCGTCTTGTAACTGTCTATTGGCCCCGACGAAGTTCCTACCATTATCACTGTAAATGTGATAACGTGTTCCTCTACGAGTCGCCATTCTTCGTAGTGCCGCAATGAACGTGGAAGTACTTAAGTCGGAGACAAGTTCTAAATGCACTGCTTTGGTAGTCATGCAAATAAAGACAGCCACATAACTTTTCGTTGTTTTTATCCCGCGATCCTTGTTGGCTTTTAGCAGGATAATATGTCTGTAAAATGTACCCCGGTGTAGGCAAATGGACGAGACGGATTACTCCTTGCTTCAGGTAAGTCTCGCATGATCTGATGCTGTTTGTTTGGACTTAACCGTCGGTATTTGACGCATAAACGTATTTGCTTCCTAGTAGCATCATTACCACCAACGATCCCATATTTTTGTCGGATAAATCCCAACGTCAGTAGGGCTCCACCGTGGAAGGTAAGTTTGTGAGCTTATTCTATGATCAACTCTGTCAATCGTCCTCTGTGTGGAATAATGATAGAATGCTGCATCTCCGAATTGATGTATGCATGTCTTTAACCTCCCTCCCATACGCAGAATGTCCATACTGTCTAAATATGGATTGAGGTTAAGAAGTCTGCTTTGAATGCTTAGCTTGCCTTTTCCCTTAAGACTTCTTACGTCTTCTGCAAACTCTTCTTGCTGTACATGCTTGATAATAGTCAATTTAGCTTTTCTAATCTCTTCTAACATAAGGTAAGGCTCTCGCTTTCTGCTTTGCTTGCATGTTATAAACCTATACACCCAAGTCAATATGTGTACAAATTTATTAACCTTTTGAACGCCAACGTCGTCTATACTCAACATGCGCAAGCGTGCCCTGTGCGCCAACGTCGTCTATACTCGACAAAACTGTTTTTTGTCGGTTCACAGAAAAATACAAAATAAACATATTAAATCATTAGTTTTCTGTGTTTTAGTGATACAACTTAAAAATTGAATCCCCAATTATTACTTAATTGTATACAGCAAACAAAATTGTTATTAGTTATTGAAATATTTGATCATAAAAAACAATATATAATATATCGATTTTCGGGCTTGGCGTACAGGACATGGAGGTGCCGTTATGGCGTGGCGTTCAAAAGGTTAAATGAGCTATAATTGTTTAACAAATTAACGACGATGTTGCTGTCTGTATCTTGTTTCAAAATATTATGTTCTTGCTTTTGCTTCTTTAATTCTTCTGTTATTGTGAGAATGAGTTGACCTGACTCGATTTTATTATTATATTACAATAACCATGAAGGTCCTTGCCACTATAAGATATGCTGATGCAGTTGAGATATAAGTAGACCCCTATTGGCGCAATCAGCGGGGTTATCACCAGACTTTACATATCGCCAGCAAGTAGGTGGCATAATCTCCGTGATTTGTTTGGTTCTATTAGAAACAAATGCTTGCCAACGGCTTGGATCTTCTTGTAACCATCCCAGCACTGCAGTAAAGTCAATCCAGCCGTAAACCTCAACCTGATAGACATGTCTTGACCTTAGCCATAAGATTAGCTAGCAAAACAGCTCCACACAGTTCTAGTCCTGGTAACAATATATTTTTACTAAACGGTACTATTCTTGATTTCCCGGCTACTAGAGTAATGCTAGGCGTTTTGTAATAAACTTTGCAGTATATAACACACGCATATGCCTTTGTAAAAACTGATATCCAGTCAAATCCGGTTAGACCAGAAAAGCCGACCCCAAGTGACTTGGGAATAATAAAGGCTAAGAGAGAAGAAGAACACACGCATATGCCTTTGTGGAGGAGTCACAAAACCCATGTATCTCAATCTTATGGGTTGGTTTTGTACCCAGCTATCTTGGCAATTGTATTAGACTTATCTGATCGATCTCTGCTTTGATTTGAGAAGCCCAAATTTTTTTAAATAGAATTTTCAATTTGTTCTAACAGATGTAAACCATCCCAAAGGGTCTAAAAACTTAGATATTTCTGGTAGTACAGTTCGTTTTGATTGACGCATTGCTAAAGTAATTTTGGGTTCAAAGGTAAAATTATCCTTGGAAGCGCCGGCTTTTTTAAACTCTTTGATTCTTGATGATATGACGTTTTATTGTGTAATAATTGAATCTCGTTTGACACCCACTTCCTTAAATTGAATCCTCCTGTTTTGAGTAATGCAATTAAATCCTGTTGTAATTTGAGCGCAGTGGGTATACTGTCTGTTCCGTAGAGAATGGCACCCATGTAGGATGACTCCTCCAGGACCTTCGCTGCTTCCTGATAGTTGCCCCTTTCATTGCTTTTGTGTCGTAAATAACCGTTAATAATTGATAGTCTTGCAGTTTTTTGTTTGGGCTATCTCTCCATACGATCTTCTGTAAACTCTGATCGTCCGGATGTATCAAAATTTGACGGAACATCTTTTCGATATCCGCCGTAAAAGTAATTTGAAATTGCCTCCATTTTAATATTAAGGACTGGAGGTCTTGCTGTAAATTCGGACCCTTATACATAAGGTCATTTAAACTTCGACCACTTGAAGTTTTTGACGATGCATTAAAAACTGCTGGCAAAGATGTGGTTGTAGAGTCATCACGTAGCACACAATGATGCGGTAAGAAATACTCGAGCTTCGTGTTACTAATTGTTGATTTCATATGTCCTAACGCTATGTACTCATTCATGAATGACTCGTATTCGTATGCAAGGTTTCTATTTTTAATAAATTGTCGTTCTAAATGTCCATATTGAGCTATAGCTTTCGGCTTAGAGTGACCCAATTGTGCTTCAATCTTAGCCTTCAGAGGAAGTCTAACTTCGTATCTTCCGTCCATTAAATGGCGTGTAGAAGACTTTTAAAATTGAATACATTTTTATTCGTCCGAAGAAAGAGTAGTTAGTTGACTTTGATATTTCTTTAGATGCCCAGAATTTGTGCAACTGTTCAAAGTCATCTAAACCACACTACATTGTAAGGTCGAGGTTACATGGTCGCACAAGATCCAGCCAAGATGGGTTTGTTGAGCTATCGGTATTGTTTTATCTAGTCTGCAAATACCATCTTGCCCCATTTTGATTGTGCGAAACTGTAAGTTGTTAAATTTTTCGTCAGGTTTTTTATGATAAAGACATCGGTGTTGAAAGTATAAGAGTCGTTTCTTGAAGTACAGTTTATAGTAATAATTCCTTTACAGGAGTTATCTTTCGCCCCTATTTCAGTAACCACATTGTTAAACTTTTGTCATGGTTATGATAATAGTTGGGCTGCGTTTTCAGTAATGAGTGAAGTTTGGGCACCCTGATCAATCAGAGCTCGCATTGTAAGGTACGATCCATCCAATTTTCGAACTATGATCACTGCGGTCGACAAAAGTGTTTCCGGTACTTCACGCTGTTGAGCAACGTGCAAGTTAACCTGCGGTGCCTGCTCGGTAGAGGCACGTGGGGCTCTGTATTTTGCTATCGCTGCGTTTTGCGATTTAGTTGGGGATTGTGTAAATGCCTCGTGCAGAATAGTGTTATGGTATCCGGTGCATCACGACGTTTTGTTGAAAAACATGCTTTACCGTTGTAATTATAAAGACAGTATTCGCATAATTTAAGCTTTCTAATAAATTGTTTTTTATTTGCTGAAGTCATTGCAATGAATGTTTCGCAATGATACAGGCCATGTTCATTTTTGCACAATGGACAGATTTTTATTTATTAAATTGAAATTTGGTTTGTTATTTTGTGGAGGAACAGGGTGTGATGTCCCTCCAACACAAAGGGGAGGTTCCTCCGACCAGGCTGGTTGATCGGCCTGGCGATTGGTGTCGGGTGTTTGTAGATATATTTAGTCGCTGTGTAAACTCCACTTGTGCGATGCAGAATAGTATGACGACATTTGAGCGCTTGTTGTATGTAGCACTATCGGTTGTGTAGGCGGAACTTCTTCGTCTGTGCGGAGTCACCACAATTTAATTGCGAAACTGCTTTGTTGCTTAAATAGGCTTGCTTGAAATTATAAAACTTTGGATGGTTATTGGATTGATTTTCCTGTTATGATTTAAAGTTATACGTCGATTTTTGATCTTGTTTACGCCTAGAGACTCCATGTTTGTGAATTCTTTTCCAAAAAATACAACAGGTCTTGTAAAATTGGCAATTCACGAGGCTGCTTCAGAGAGTCTAAATAATCGTGTCTCAGCATCTAATTTGTTTCTTAAAAGGAAGGGATCCCATGAGCGTGAAAAATCTAGGAGTGGATGTGAATCTACTCCTAGATTTTTGATTGCGTTGAGACACTCATATGTAGTATGATGAAATCGTTTTATATTGCTAAGGAATGAACGTTGCATGACTGGAAGATTCCATAAGATATTTAGGTGTGACATAAATATAAGCTTTCTGTTGTTGTATCTATGGTTCAGAATTTCCCAGCAAGTAGAGTAGTTTTCTGAACTGATTTGCAAATTTTGTATTGACGTTTCTGCTTCCCCCTTAACTTTGTTTTTCAGAAACTGCATTCGTTGAGCATTAGAAAGAGAAGGGTTGTTGTGTATTGTCTCCATAAATCGATCTTTAAAGGAAACCCATTGTTTGTAACTGCCCTAAAACACAGAGACGTCCATTTTTGGGGTCGATTATACTATGTGCTACTGACCACAATTTGATATTCAGTTTCCTTTTCATGCAATTAAAAGCTGTCTCGTAGGCAGAAAACGTGTCTTCGTACGTCTCGTCTTTTTCATCGAGTTCACCATCTAACTCCCACACCGCTTGATATATTCAAGAGTCCTACACTCATATCCAGCTTTCTTAAAATTGATTAAAAGCTTGATGGCTATCATGATCTGGTTTTGATTTTCTACAAGATCCTCCATTGTTAGGCTCATGTTATATGTTAAGTAAAAAAAGGAAAGATATTACTTTGTTTCTGCTAACTGCAAACCAGGTGGTACGCTGCTGTGCTTACTGCCTGAGCTGCTCCTCTTGATAAGTGTCACTGACAAAGTCCACAGGTACTGATAAACCGTAATCACTGGCACCCGAATTATCCAAAACTCTGCTGAACACTCGCGTTAAAAGTCCTGAGTTACGGTTACGCTCGACAGCGTCAGTCTTATAGATGGCGTAGGATATCTTACCAACAGACTGCTCGGAGTATTAGATTGCAGATTCGCCGAACAGTACGAAAAAGACATAACATTACTTCGCGATAATCAGTGACATATTTCTGTATACTGGAAGAATCAAACATCTATCATTGAAGCGGAATATAATTTACTAAAACGAACTGAGCAATCCATTAACAAACAACACAAAATGATCAATAGGCACTTTTTCAACTTGGAACAATCATTAAATACTTTAAAAACAGATTATCAAAACATTACAATAATTAATGAAATTAGCGTCGGTGCCATAATAGGAAGCAACATGCTACACAATTTAAAATCTCTGCAAAGTACATTACTGATAACCCATATCGGTCACGGCCAGTTTAATCCACACCTTTTGACCCCTGCGCAATTGCAAAATGAGTTGAGTTGCATTGCAAGTCAGCTCCCAAAGGATGTTTCGTTGCTTATCGATAACATACACACAAGATTTAAGCAAAATTTACAAACTGCTTCTGGTAAAAGCCCGAAAGCTTGAAAAATATTTAATTATTGAAATTAAAGTGAAAGAGTTTCTATATTTGGGTACTTTGTTATCAAGGAATGGTAAACATAAGGTAGATATTGAAAGGAGAACGATTGCTAGTAATAAAGTGAATGGCGCTCTACGCGCTTTCATGAACAGTCGAAATGTATCCGAAAAGGCACGTTTAGCTGTTCATAGAGGACTATTAGTGCCTACACTTATGCATGGAAGTGAAAGGGTATGGCAAAAGAAGCATGAGAGCAGAATAAATGCTGTAGAAATGAGAGCGCTGAGAGACATATGTGGTACACTCTGAAAGATAAAATAAGGAATAGTGTGATTAGAGACAGATGCGGCATGAAAGTGGATACAGTGACAAGAATAGAAAAGGGTATGTTAAGCTGGTTTGGGCATGTAGAAAGAATGTACGAGAAAAGGCTGACTAAAAAAGTTTATAAGGCTAGTGTAAATCGAACAGTCGTAAGAGACCTAGGCGAACGTTTCTTGACCAGATCGGAGACGTTCTGGACAAAGGCCAGGTTAAGAGCACCTTAAACCGGCGAGCGTGTATGAGGAATGTGATGAAAGTGAATGAATCCAGGGAAGTATGTCAGGATCGTAGCAAATGGAAATCCGTAGTCTTTGCCTACCCCTCTGGGAAACAGGCGTGAATCTATGTATGTATGTATGTAAATTGCCGCTCATTAGTAGAGATACGTTCGACATTTTCAAAATATTTGCTATACCTTAAGTTAAAGGTAGCAACATGGCTAGCATTAAACCGATATCACAGCATACTGCTATAAACTGGAAAAGAAGACACCTACATTACTATGTCAGATGATACCTCTTGAGATCTTGTATAATATCAGATGTTTATTTGTGTCATATTTCGAAACCTATTTACAGATTTAAAGGTGATTAAGATTTATGTCAAACAAAAGACTTAGAATGTGAGACACTGACCACTATTTGCAAAAACAGCTGGCTAGAAAGCAGTATTATGAACCATTATATTTATTTCTGTTGCGATCAATGCCCTTTACATATAATGTGCGAAGATCAGGTTACTGCTCATCAGCTAATGGGTGCCGGCATTGTTACTTAAAACATAATCGTTCACTGTGATAGCTCACAAACAGCAGTCCAGTCACATTGACATAAAACCAGAAGTTTATGTTCCTGAAATACCACCAATCAATAAAATCATTAATATACCCATCTCGAATACGATTCCGTTGAACGACACAGAAATTGAAAATTATGGTAAAGAACTTATGAATCATGAACTTAATGAGATCGGTTAGAAGATCAAAATCATGAAAGAAACGAAACGCGATTATCTCTGAAAGTATTTCATATCACGATATACATACATCACAACAGCCGGGATAGGGTCCACGGCGCCGGCTGCCACCCGCTCAGGTCCAGCTCGCGACAGCAGTGACAGTGTTATATCTTAGTGAAATAAGTGACTATGTTCAGTGTGACGCTTTTAATTTACCTAGTGCTGGTGTACTGAATAAAGCAATGTCACCCATTCTTGTACGATAAATTCGCGTATGTCAATAAATTAATTAAATTTTCCTAGAGACGTTTAAGGATTAGATAATATTATGTTTTGTAACTGATTTCTTATCATTTGCATTATTTACATTGTACACCTTACTTGCAGCGCAATGTTAGATTATCATCTTAATAATTGCAAATAGCATTTTTATCAAGTTATTCTCTCTGTGTGGGAGCATGTACGAGCAAACCCGTACATCGGTTATTGTTAAGTAAATTAGCTTGCGCTTGAATATTTTATAATCGTGCTCATATTTCATTCATATATTTTACTTGAATATTTATTATACATAATTTTAATTAGTAGCAATAAAAGCATTGACCGGTTAACTTGTCTACTCATTTAGCAAATCATCATCAAATTATAGTAAGGGTTACTACCCCTACAAATATGTTGGATTTAATAAAATTTCGTTTATTAAGATTAGTCGTAATATAAACGAGTTATTGATGTTATATTGAGAAGCTTTTCAATATCGTGGTATAAGTTTTTGTATTGAGTGTATAAATTTAGTAACGTTTTGTCATGGTTGGGTGAAGTGTTACTGGATTTATTCATTACGAGAATACTTAGTAGCGATTTAGAATTTGGAAACTGGAACTGAAATTTGGTTAGATTTTGACAGACACGGCTTTTATAATTTAGGGTATCGACACATGTTCGGCGAAATGTCAGTGTTATATATACAGTGGTGGATATATAATTAGAAACAGTACATAAAACTTAGGTAAACACAGAATGAACTATCGTTATGAGTAAACAATATATAGATTAAATCACTATTAACTATGCTAGAATATAGCCAATGAGTTAAAAAGCTCATAAAATATAAAAAAAAAGAAATCTGTTTTATCTTTAATTATTAAAAGAGTTTAAATATGAATGACAGTTGAATTTCTATTACTGGCCGCTTGGACAACTAATTAGAAACAGGACCCATGGTTCGTTCCATTTTTGAAATTAAAAAATAACCTCTTTCTACGCTTTTCCTGTAGTTTCGGCGGCAATTAAACGTTAATTTGGAATTACGTGAATAATAAGTTTTGTTAAAAATGAGTAAAAATGAGAGTTGTGACGAGTCAACTAGGCAATTAATTGTTAAATTACATTTAGATCGAAAGTGGACTTATAGAAGAATTGCTAATCATCTTGAATGTTCTGTGAAGAAAGTTTTCAACGCTATTGCTCATTATAAAAGAAACGGAACTACCAAAAGTGTTGTTAGAAAGGCTCGTCCAAGGAAAACGTCTCTCCCGGAAGATTTGCAAATAATACGTGTGGCTAAACAAATCCCGTTTAAAGGCTCCAACGAGATTAGAAATGAAGTTTTCCCGCCTGATGACCCAAGGAACATTTCCTCGAAACTGGTACGCTGCTGATTAATGGAAGCAAAATTTATCGGGAGGGTGTCTCGAAAGGTACCGCTTCTTACCAAGCAACACCGAGAGAAGCGATTATTATTTGCAAAGAAATATCTTAACTGGACCGTATAAGAATGGAAAGTGTAATTCTCGGATAAAACAAAACTAAATATGGTGAATTCAGACGGCAAACGCTACGTTAGACGTCCAATAAACCATGCTTTTGATTATAAATACACGAGGAGCATAGGCAAACACGGCGGTAGTAACATTAAAGTATGGGGATGTTTTTCGGGTTGCGGAGTTGGACCCGTCCGTAAGATTGAATGTATAATGGATCAATTTCAATATAAAAACATCTTAGAAGAGACAATGATTCCCTACACCGACGACCATTTGCCTGTGACCTGGATCTTTCAGCACGATAACTACCCAAAACACACGGCCGGCAGTGTTAAATCCTTTCTTAGTGAGCAACGTGTTACCATGTTAGACTGGCCTGCAAATAGTCCCAATTAAAATCCCATTGAAAATTTGTGGCACGTCTTAAAAAAAAGTCTCCGTTAAACGTAATTCCAGTCAAAGTGAACTTTACGAATCCTTTGTTGTAGCATGGAACTCGATCCCACTCGATAAATGTATGAAATTAATTGAATCAATGCCACGTCGCTGCAGAGCCGTCATTAATAACAAAGGCTATGCAAGTAAATATTAAATTTTAAGAAATTTAGTATACCAAACTTAATTTTACATAAATAATTTGAAATTGATGACGTTAACACGTCAATAACTTGGATTTTTACCTCATTTCTTTATTGTTTCTAATTACTTGTCCATGACGGAAGGTACTGCAAATGTCGTTTAGTTGTTTGTACGTAACTTAATATCTAAATGCTAGTTATAGACTCGGATATATATTTGTTTTTTTTTTGTTTTATGAATTATAAGTTGTTGAACGTATTCTATGCATTTTGTTGTTTTATTTCCAAAAACAAAAGTTTTGCGGCAATGTGTCTTGTATAATGTGAAATACGTCGCAAGTGTTTCTAGTTGTATGTCCAACACTGTATTTGTTGCAAGTTGTGGATACAGGTAGGAGTGTATACGTGTCCAATATTAGGAAGCCATTTCATCACTAGTTCACAAGGAGCGCGCACCCCGCACGCTGCGCGAGCCTTGTTTAGTGGCGACAAGTACACGAGCTCACGCGTTAAGTACTCGCCATTCTCACTGTCACTTGTATTATACTATATTATTTATAAAACATGTCTCACTCGTCATCAAAGCGAGAAACAAACGTATGAAGTCACCTGGTGTTGTTCTCCTGGTTGCGACTGAAGATGGCGGCCTTGTCGAGGTGCGGGCTGTCCTCGCCGGGCACGTGGATCTGTGCGCGCTCGCCGTCGTACTTCCACTCGCACGTGAACTGCTCCTTCTCGAACCTGACAACGTACGAGCATATTAGCACATAACTATAGACCTATTACGTTAGCTACTATAACTGCTAAGGTGTTGGACGGTGTGTTGAATGGCTATCTCGCGCAGTCTGCTAACCTTGAAGATGCCCAATTTGGGTTTAGGCCGGGTCTTTCAACGGAGAGTGCGATATTAGTCCTGAAACACACCGTTAGATACTATACAGACCGTAAAACGCCGGTGTATGCAGCCTTTCTGGACCTCTCAAAGGCATTTGACCGGGTAGGATTATAAGAGACTATGGGATATACTGCGGAACTGCGGAATAAAGAAGTACCTAACGGAATTACAAATATTTTTAAGTATTGGTACAATCACCAAACCAACTCTGTGAAGTGGTCGGGCTCCCTTTCTGACCCCTATAAATTGAAGGTTGGTGTGAGGCAGGGCGGATTGAGCTCTCCAACACTATTTAATATGTATGTAAATGGGCTGATTCGTGAGCTCAACAGCACAGGAGTAGGCTGCTCTATAGATGGTAAAATAGTCAATAACATTAGTTACGCCGATGACATGGTGCTGTTGAGCCCATCGATCAGCGCCTTACGAAAACTCGTACACGTGTGTGAGGCGTTTGCAGAGATACATGGCCTGACGTACAACGTCAAAAAGAGTGAACTGCTGGTGTTTAGGGCGGGGCGTAAGAGCCCGTCATACGTACCGCCCGTGACTCTAGCGGGGAAGGCGTTAAAAAGGGTTGCTCACTTTGTGTACCTAGGTCATGTTGTTAATGAGGACCTGACTGATAATGCAGACATGGAAAGGGAACGTAGGGGGCTGACGATTCGTTGCAATATGCTGGCACGCAGATTTGCCCGATGCTCTAAAGATGTAAAGAAGACACTTTTAAGGGCATATTGTCAGTGTTTTTATACATGCAGTCTGTGGGCCAACTACACGCAGCGGGTCGTCGGTGCCCAGCGGGTCCAATATAACAAAGCTTTCAGGTTGCTGAAGGGATTGACTCGCTTCTGCAGTGCGTCAGCGATGTTCGCTGAAGCACAAGTAGATGGCTTTCACGCCATTATTCGTAAGAGAGCAGCATCTCTGATGCGAAGGGTGAGGGAAAGTCCCAACAGCTACCTGAAAGTGATTGCGGACTACATCCATAGTCCTATATGGAGACAGTGGATCAGGATCCATATTCTGTAGGATACCAGTTTTTATTTTTGTTTTTATTTTTATTTTTTTGTTGTTTCTTGTGTATTTTTATCATTTTATTTTTGTGTGTATGTTACGAACATAGTTTTAAGTTATCCTTTTGTAATACTAACACTCTATGGACCGAATAGTCTGAAAATAAATGTTTTGAATTGAATATTTATATGAACACCTAAATATATCCTTACCTACAATAAAACATACTACAAAATAAATAATACAAAAATATTAAATAAAACTACTTTTTAAATATTAAAATAATCGATAGTATACACCAATCCACAAAACATTGCATTAATACCAATTAACAAATAAACAAGTTTTATTGATATTTTATTATATATATACATATATGTTCACCAATAAATTTCTATCATCTTTAATTCTTCTTCTTTGTCGTTCCCAATTTTCATACCTACAGTCATAAACTAACGTAACTGTTTACCCCTCTTACTTGCCTATGACATTAACATTATAATTATTATAACTTAAACCACTTAATGACATAGCCATACATAACACAAAAATGGCAAAGAAAATATAACGCATATGATTGATTACCTATTGTTTATTGTCTATTATGATTAACAACATCATCATCGTATCACTTGCATATTATAGAGTTCATTAAATAAAACTAACTGTATTGTGAGTACAAAACTATCACGTAATATACAAATAATATGTTTTAAAAAGCCATGAGAACCCTACCCATAGCAAGAATACAATTATCACGCTGCAAATTCATTCGATGATCTGTTTAGTTAAACTGTCTAAATCTGAGAGTTCTGCTGAGCCTCGTTGCATTTATAATGGTAATAACTCTAGCAGTCGTGCAACACATATTCTAATTGTAATTTACGCAAACATGATTTGTGAAGATTGTCTCGCAACGGTATTAAATGTGACTGTAATGTATGTAGTTCCAGGTTTGATCTTTTTTGTCTCAGATTAGGCAAGATAATTGAATTTTCAAGTAAGAAACTTTCAGTAGCACGAAATCTGTAACAGTGCCCGTTGAATGGGAATAGACTTGCCCCATCAATATTAGATCTAAAACACGTCTAGTAAAATATAGCATGTAACCTACCCCCTCGGGAAGCTAGACGTAACATTGTACGTGTGTATATCAAAAAGACAGCTTAGCTAGTATCTTCTGTGTGCTTACCTGTCGAAGACCTCGGAGACGCCCCTGGTGGGGTGTGCGAGCATGGGCTTGAGCGGCACCCCGGGCGCGAGGCGGCAGTACTGCGGCAGCGCAGCGGCGCCGTGCTGCAGCAGGACGGGCACGATGGCGTCGTAGTTGGGGCACTCGCAGTACGTCGTCTTTATCGTCAGCGCGTGCTCGTCCACGCGCGCCTGCACACGCAACCCCACTTACGTTATTATAACAGATACACACATTCTCTGTACTGACTTCGTTGATTTATTAACAGTTTAAAGATTTTGTTAAATAAGACTCGGAACAACCATTTATGGATCACACATATTTTTGTCCCGTGTGGGGATCGAACCCACAATACTCGGGGTGGTGGCAATAGCGAGGCGACCGACCACTACACCATCTGTGCAGTCAAAGTCAATTCTACTCAGCAAGAAAATAGAGGCTAAATTGCTCACCTTACAATCAGAAATTATATCACCAATTAAACCAGACATGCTGGACTATTTATGGCTAATAAATATGTTATCTAAGACATACCCGACTCAGTACTTTCTGGAATTGAAAATAAAAGAGTTGTGTTCAAGACTCAAAAGAGATGCGTAAGATCAATGTTTAAAATGAAACCTACTGACAGTTGCATGCCGGTATTTAAAAAATACAAATTACTAACCTTGCCATGTTTATACATTCTGGAGATAGCGGTATTTGTGAAAACTAATCCGGATCGTTTCAAACGGTTAGATGACGTAGTCCCGCGTAATAGACGAGATAACAGCAGGGTATGTCTTCATAGTGCGGGAACAACATTTATGCGCAAAAGTGTCTTTTGTATGGCACCATTCATATTTAATAAATGCCCCAAAAGTTGGAGAGAACTGCCACCATTGCTTTTTAAGAAGACACTGCGTAAATTCTTACTTAACAAAGCCTACTACAGTGTTTTAGATTTTTTAAATGAAAGGAATTTTACTCTTCCTATTATTAATGTAGATAATATTAAGTAGACCTAATTTTGTTTTATTTTCAGTATTTTAATTTTTTTTTTTTTTTTTTTTTTTAATTGAATGTGTATGACACTAATGTTTTTGCATGCCGATTGGTAAAATATGGCTGAACACTATAATATGTTTATCACCTTTTTTGTACCCATATTTGCAAAATAAATTATCTTTATCTTTATCTTTATCTTAAGAACAACAAACAAAAAAATATTGGGCTTTTCTGTGAGGGAATCTCAATAGCAGCCTGGAGTTGAGAAGTTGGTGGTGACAACTCCGTGCCTCGGCAAGCACGTAAAGCCGTTGATCCTGTGCCTGATCTTTCGTCTTGCGTATGTTGTCAAAGACAGAACGTTATTTAATGCTCTCTCAATTTTAAATTATAAATGGTGTTAACATTTATCGTTCGTGAAAGACATGTAATCAGAACAGTAACTTATTTAAATGTGAAATTTAAATATTGATGTGTCTATGTGAACTGAAATTATTGACAAAAACATGTTAAAATCAGTTAAACCTTTTAAAAATGCTGTTTTCTGTTAGTGTCCCTGACCTACGGCAGCCCGTGGAGCGCTCAATACTCCCCGCACTATTCCTACCACCGCCCGCTCCTACGCACGTCCGACGATTGCGATCAACAATTTCGCAGCTTTAACTAATGTGTCTGTGGCACTGCGTTTTAGTTCGCTGCTCTGAACTGGAGACTAGAGTGGCCGGTTCGAACTTCGCTTTATCGTACACTTTTTGTAATGTAAATAACATTCTACAAATAAATTAATCAACGTCTACAACAAAACGTTAACACAATGGAGCATGACCAGCAAATAGATAATATAACCTATAGAAAACCACAACGATCAAGTTCACTTTGTGACATATCTTCAAATGGATCACTCTTCGATACGACAATGTTAAACTTGCAAAATACCTCAGTAAATGAAACGTAAAATAATAAAGACTTGTATGAAAAAATAAAGCAATTGCAGAAAGAAGTATTAAGCGCAAATCAAAAGGAAGAAAATTCAAATTTAGAAAATACTAATTTATTATATTATTTACATGAATTAGAAAAATGTAAACATGTAATAGAGATTTATAAAACAGTAGAAACGTCTGAAAGTACACTGACACCAAAATCAGGGAGGAAAAACGTCACTCGAAAACATCGAAAGCAAACAATATATCTCAACTACAAGCTGTTAAACATAAACACAACCAACCAATACAGGAAACGGACTGTCTAACTAACTGCTCAACTCAACAAGTACAAAAACCAAAAGGATCTAATAATAATAAAGGAAACAATTACAATTCAAAGTTACACTCAAACTGTGTGGTAAAACCTAAAATATGTATAATAATAATAATAATAATATTGCTTTATTTCGACCCATGAATCCATAGACTGTTAGTAATACAATTTAACTTATTTCCTAGTGTTAGTATAAATTAACCTAGAGACAAACTTTTTTTAAAGTGGAGAATGGAAATTCTCAGCAACAGTTCTCAGGTCTCAGTTCTCATAATATGAGCAGTAATAAAAATAACAACATGCTATCCGCTGCTGAAAATACATTTGAAGATAAGTACAAACTATGTCACTACTTGAAGCCTCATGGAAATACAGAAGAGCTCCTTATCGGACTGGACACGAAGTTAAAGAACTACACTATGAACGACTTCTGGGTGATATGCCTGGGAGAAGAAGACTTGAAAAGAACCGGCAACGATTGTGATATTACATTCCACCTGAGAAGTACAACACAAGTTGTACAACAAATATTACTATATGTTTCCCAGCCTATAAATATCCCTTTGACACTAGCTTATTCAACTGTCGAGTGGAAACATTTAATTACCTTCTCTACCTGGATGTACTGACACACAGAGATGCATTTCTTGTAGACAGTAATCTCAATCTACAATATGACCACACCATGTTTAAAACATATTCAGGCTCTATAAATAATCATGGACTATGTACTATTTTTAAAGATTTATTGGACTTGATTACTGACATCACACAAAACATTGACATGGGGAACAACTAGAAAGATAAACAAGTGGATAATGAACCAAACCACAACTTTTTTCACATATATATATCATGCAACAGAATATTGCAGGATTGCTAGCGAAGTCCAACGCGCTTAAGGTCTGCCTACAAGAGTTAACAGAAAAAATATACGAGTAGGTAGATATTTTATTCATTACGGAACACTTCATGATGGAAAGCTATGAAAAACATCTTAACATACACAACTACTGTTTGGCTGCCTGCTTCTGTCAGAAAGAGACCAAGAGAGGTGGAGCATGTATCTTAGTTAGGAACGGACATCAATGGAGAGAATTACCTAAACTAACCAAAATGTTTACAACTGGTGTTTTTTAATGTTGCGCCATCGAACTTAATATGTATGTATGTATGTATGTACGTATGTATCTTATGTGGGAGCCAGTCAGTGCAGACCGGCGACACTTCGACCCAGTGGGATCTTTTGTGTCGACACTCTCCCAAAAACGACTGCCATAGATGTTCATGGCAGCCGCGACCGACGGCTTAACGTGCTCTCCGAGGCACGGAGCTGGCGATAATTGTCAATCAATAAATATATAATTTCGAAAAGTCATATAGCTTCCGTAAGTCAGAGGTGCGCGATGTGGGTTCGAACCCGAGACCCTCTGCATTGCAGTCTGTTGGTCTCCCCACTGAGCTATCGCTGCTTTTATCGAACTTAATAACTAGAGAATGGTTTTCGTTTGTGTATATAGAGTACCAAATCCTAATAATTTTTACGAGTGTATGGATAAATTGGAAATGGTATTACGTATTTTAGTACAAAAATACTATAAAATATTGTTTTAGCGGTAGACTTTAATACTGACGTTTTAAAAAGAAACAATCAATGTATTGAATTTGAAAATACATTGTTGAATTATAATTTGAATCTTGCACTTTATCAACCAACTCGCCTAAAGACATGCATTGACAATTTTGCGCATAACTTTAACAAGGCATGTAGCGCGTTAATGTTAGAATTGGCGTTATCTGACCACACGGCGCAGATACTTAAGAGTCCTGTTAATATAATTGGTGGTATAAATCAATGGCGAACGGGACTTAAACTGGACTATAATAATGAACATATCAACTAATTTAAATCGTATTTAAGTATTTTCACTTTTCAGAGGTTTTTGAAGCCAATGAAACCAATGTGGCACATAACGTATTTACAGATGTATTTTCATTTTTATATAGGCTGTGTTTTCCTGATACTCTAATTTCTGTAAATTTATTTAAAAGCAGATATGGATATCGCGCGATATAAAGAATTGCAGCATAAAGAAACGTCAATTATTGTGGCAGGCTCGATTAAAACTAACTCAACAAAATAAGGACCGTTTTAAGAATTATTCAAAGCTATATAGAAAAATCATAGTTAACTCAACGCGCAAAAAACAATCACAAAATAACAACGTCTAGAAATAAGTCGAAAGCTACTTGGCAAATAATTAATCGAAACAAACTAAACATTCCAAAGAACTATATTAATTCAATTCAAGAAAATGACACTGCTATTGTAGTTCCAAAACATATTGCAAATTTATTTAACAACTATTTTATTGATAAGATTCAGCCTAAAATTAATACCGGGACTAAACTCACAAAACACATTTTAAACAGGAAAAAATCCATGTTTATGGCCCCGTGTTTACCACAGGACGTACTGAAAATAATTGCAAGCCTTAATAATACACACAGCACAGCATGCGACAGTATACAAACAAAAATTATTAAAGCAGTAGCGAAAGAGATTTATAAACCATTAGCTCACTTAAATCATTTAAGCATTTATGAGGGCACGTTTCCTGATGTTTTAAAAGTCTGTAGTAAGGCCATTACATAATCTTAATAGTTTTCTTTAAATTCATAATCTGATAAAGAATTTAAAGAAAACTACAGAACAATTTCTCTAATTTCAATATTTTCCAAAATATTTGTATCCTATATTCATAAATAGCTTAATACGTATATATAAAAACATAGCATACTCTGTAACGAAGAAAAAGTATGTAGAAAAAATAAAACCAATGAATATGTCAATTTACGAACTTTTATACACAGTTATGACAAATATAGATATAAATAACCCAGTCTGTGCTATTTTTTGTGACATGTCGCAGGCATTCCATTACGCAAAACATGATATACTATTACAAAAGCTTGAGACTTACAGTATTCGAGGAAATATTCAAAAACTCTTTCAATCTTACTTACACGGTAGAAAGCAAGTAACGGAAATAAGTAGGATTAATGGTGACTCTAAACGAGAGGAAGTATTCTTATCTGAAGAACGTACTGTTACCTATGGTGTACCTCAAGGAAGTGTACTAGGACCTTCTGTCTTTACGCTTTATATCAATGATTTACCGAGATCTATTAATCATCCTATGACAATATTAGCAGATGACAGTACAATCACTATACCTTGTCGCCATCGAGATTTATATGAAGTTGATGTAAACAATACGTTAAATAAAACAATCGAATGGCTGGATAACAATAATTTGAAAATAAATATTAATAAAACAGTAATTATACATTTTGGCCAACGTGCATTGACATTGCCTAAATTTGACATTAAATATAATAATAATACTATTGACGCTGTTAATACTATAAAGTTTTTAGGTTTAACAATTGACCGTAATTTAAATTGGAAGACTCATATTGAGACTATTTGCAAAAGAATTAGTAGCAGTGCATTTGCTTTATACACGCTGTCGTGGACACTTAATAAAGATTCTTTGCTAACAGCATATTACGGGCTAACTGAATCAATTTTAAGATACGGGGTGATCTTTTGGGGCATTTCAGTCAACAAGGAAATCGCTGTTAAAGCCCGAAAGCGATGTGTAAGGTCAATGTTTAGATTGGACATCAGAGATTCTTGTAAGCCGTATTTCATACTCTATAAGATCCTGACATTATTTGTCAAAAGGAATCCGAATCTATTTCCGCGTATGGCAGATATTTTTCCCCGAAATCGACGCGATAAAAATAAAGTTTGTCTGCATCCGTCTAGGACTGCACTTGTGCGCAAGAGTGTTATTTGCATGGCTCCAATTGTTTATTATAAATTTCCTAAACGCTGGCAAGATTTAACTAGCGAGGCATTTAAACAAAAAGGAAAATTATTTCTTGTTGCAAATACCTATTAAAATGTTAGTGACTTTTTAAATAAAAAAATTGATTTATTTTGATATAATTAAGTACCTAGATACATTAGACATTTGACATAATATTTATTAATTAACATTAGATTTCATATACATACTTGACATTGTATACATTAATCATTTATGGACTGATTATTGTTACTTTATTAATATTGTTACGTGCTTGGTTCGAGGGATAAGAATGTAAACAATATTACCGACTAAAACACGTTGTATTCAAACACACAATTAAATTTAAAACACAACAAACACTATACTACAATTTTCCACTGTAACTGCTTCAAACTCCGTAGTATTTCCGCTTCCGTTCGCTTCGATGAACACTTGACCGCTTACGATTGTAAACTGACCCGGCGAGCGCTGGTCTTCCCCTTTTATACGTGGTTAAAGCGTTTCTAGAGTTTTCTAGTAACGCCATACCCGTTATGTAAACATTACGAAGATTCGAGAATGTGCCAGCGTTCTCTCTACGCTTCGTGTATCCACGAACTACATCGTTCCGAAGATGTCAATAGATGGCGGTGTAATAAATTATTAGACGGAACTGCCGAGTCTTCCCCACAATGCATAATATATACACATTTATATAATGTTAACTATTGCTACTGTGTGTATGTTGCTCTTACTATTTATCCTTTATTATTAATAAATCAGAATGATATTGCACGCCATTGTATGGCAAACATGTCTCGAACTTTCTTCAACTTTATATCTTGCATGCGATTGTTTATTGTATGTATACATGTATTTGAGTGAATAAATAAATTATCTTATGTATCTTATCTTATTTCTACGGTCGTGTCGCGAAAAACAAAAGGAGTGTCCGCTCCTAAAGCTTCTTTAGTTCTCTCTGTACACCAAAAGAAGCGTATTTCGCCAATTTTCACACAATATAAATAGTGTAGAGTAAAACCACTGTGAAGATTTTAGACAGAAATTATTTTAGGTCTGTCACAGTTAACCTGTCAAATCTTGGAAACCCAGACATAATCAAAAACCTATTGTATCTGGCCGCCAGTGTGCCGCTAGGATTTAATACGTTAAGAAGCCTTTCATATTAATATAAAGATTATCTAGAGATGTAATAATACCTTAAATTTCTCCGGCGACATTCCTTGTGAAGCATCCAATATTTTGACGCCATCAGGGTCTGGCGGTGTGGTGGCGGTAGCCAGCGCCAGTGCCTGCAGTACCGATTGCTCCGCCAGGCCGATACGTAGCTTGCCCTCCAAGGACCTATGAACATAATACACTTGATTTAGAAATACTAAATAGATTTTGCACACGGCTTCGCTCGCGTAAAAATACGTTATACTAGGGTATGTGAGAAACAGAACTACTTTTTAAATAAAATATAGCCTATGTTATTCGGTGATAATATAATAATAATGAGATTTATTGTCATAAAAGAAATTAGAAATACATAATACAAAACATTACAACAACAGAAATTTGCTTTAGTCTTCCATTATTATTTGAAATCGATATAATTCTCCGCACTAGGCTAAGCCTGTCCTGCGGAAAATCGTAAGTTAAGGTCGAATTACCCAAAGGTAAATTTTACATAAAGCGATTTTGAACCAAAAATATAAATTATAATGTAGGTAAAATGTGAAAGTTTCTTGAGTAGTTATGTAAAGAAGGACGCATTCTGCTTGGCATAAATGAAAACAAAGTACAATTAAAATAAAACACAAGAAAATTAAATTATAACACAAAACAGTACAATTAACATTAAACAAATAATATATAAATAACACAATAATATTGATTGAAATTAAACTGCTATATACGGATTTTATCGCGTTGTTTATTTGACACTTTATTACAAAATTTTGAATATTTTTACACTACTAAGTACTACTATTAAACTTTACTAATTTTTAAGCTAATTAAATTATTATTAAACTATTTAGATTTAATTTATTTTTACACTTTCCCCGACGTTTCGGTTGCTTTTCAGCAGCCATGGTCACGGGTATACTGCCTTATGTAAGGGGTGTCACTGACAAGATTGGCTACATCTTGAAGCGAGCTTCAATCAACACATACTTCAAGCCGCCAACGAAGATAAGTCAATTTTTACCATCCGTCAAGTGCCAACTACCTTTACAAGATGCAGGGGTCTATAAAATAGATTGTGACTGCGGACTCTCATACATTGGTCAAACCAAGAGAAACATAGGCACCCGCATAAAAGAACACATAGCTGATGTAAAACACCGACGCTCGTTGAAGTCTGCTGTGTGTGAACATGTGCAACAGGGGACCAACCACTACCTGAGATTTGACAAACCACAGATTCTCGCTAAAGAACACCGATTCCTACCAAGGATGCTTCGCGAGGCTATTGAAATCAAAAAACATCCTAATTTTAATAGAGAAGATGGTTGGAATGTACCACCAGCTTGGGATCCAGTAATAAAAATAGTCAAACCCAAGAAGAAGCAAACCACAGCTAGACTTCATGATACTTTGAGCTCATTCTGCGTAAATAGAAACCAATGATTAAATTATGTTCGGGTACTTTGAAATAACTACACTGGAACATTGAGACAACTGCCATCTTAGTCTCCCCGTGACCATGGCTGCTGAAAAGCAACCGAAACGTCGGGGAAAGTGTAAAAATAAATTAAATCTAAATAGTTTAATAATAATTTAATTAGCTTAAAAATTAGTAAAGTTTAATAGTAGTACTTAGTAGTGTAAAAATTTTCAAAATTTTGTAATAAAGTGTCAAATAAACAACGCGATAAAATCCGTATATAGCAGTTTAATTTCAATGAATAATATTCGCGTAAATAGAAGACAATATAACACAATAATATCTAACATTTATATTACAATAATATTTAACTATATTCTACTTTTAAACAGGTCTTCTGTTTCGATGTAGGTCAAGGTTAATAATGCCTTACTTACTTTTATCTTTGCATCACGATAGGACAGTAAATAGATTTTGCAATTTTTTTTAAATTTTATTGTACAAGTAGGGTTTGAGGTATACACAAAACTTTTTTGCAAAAGCTTTTCTTACTGGTAAGATTGGAAGGCTAAAAACGCGTTTCTTGACCATGTCTTCATAGTTTTCTGTGTTTAGTACCTCTTTATGGGTTAAGAGGATAAGCTTATTAAGATATAGTCGCCTGACACTAAGAACCTGGGCATCACTGAAGAGTTCAGTGGTTGGGTATCGGAAAGGCTTTGTCAACATTGTTTTCAGCACTGCACGCCGAGCCCTTTCGAGAATAATCATGTGGGAGGTGACAATACCATCCCAAGCCAAGAAGTACTGTAAAATAGACTGATCTAATGTAATGTACACTGTCTTCAATAAGCTTGTTGGAGCCACGTCGCGTAATTGTTTCCTGACATGAATGACTTTTCTGATTCTGACAGACGTGGCCACAATATGCTCCTTGAAAGCGAGTTTCTTGTCTATAATATGCCTATAACGTTAGTAACACGCTTCAGTGGATCACAGCAACATCATAAATCAGAAATATTGCATGTGTGAACTACGAGATTCAAATGTGATGGAGGAGCGGTTTTATGAAAGCACATGTAGGAAGATTTTGCCAATGTTAGGAGATTGGATTCTAACCATTCCCACACGTGAGTAAGCTCCTGTTGAGTAGTTAGTAACACCTTCTCCCAAGACTTTTTGTGGAACAGGATTACAGTGTCATCGGCATAATGGATTATTTCTGCATTTGGTGAGCATTTCAGGGATAAGTCATTTATATAAGTAAGAAATAGTGTCGGGCCCAAAATACTTCTTCATGGTACACCATAAACCACTGCATGTTCTTTACTAGTGAAGTTCCTAATGGCAAAAGAATTTTTAAAATCGGTGGAGTATATTTTGAGTTTATATACCTAACTTTATATTCATTCACCATCTGTTTCAATATTGTGAAACTTGTGCAATTATACTATTACTATAATGTGAAGAGCGGGGTCTCCTAACGCAGGCCGTGTTTACGTAAAAGGAGTGCCCCAACTACTAATTATAAAATAGCATATAAGAAAATGATTATAAACAATTTTATTTTAATTTAATTTAGATAAATCATTACAAACAAACATAAAATTAAATCTTACGTCCTTATAATATTAGTATAGAAGTATAGATAGAGTTCAACAAACCGGACATCTAAGTTTGAGTATTACCTTATTAAATATCGCGCTTCTGAATGTCTGCACGCGACGTATAGGGACTGGATTTTATTTATTTTCTTATTGACGGATGCTTGACCTGCAATTAAACTCACATCTTAATAGAGTTCATCAACAGAAACAATATACAATCGGAAACAGATAAAATATACAATTATTATTAACATTGTATTTATTTAAAAAGACCACTCCCGAACTAGAAATAATTCCTGTATCGCGGGAAGCTTTACAAACATTCAAACAACGGACACAAAGAACATCCAGACTCCTTACAACTATTTGTGGACCACCCAAATGTTTGTCCCGTGTGTGATTCGACACCCACAACTCTCGGTGCAGCGGCAGCGGCGAAGTGACCATTTAAACCACTAAGACATCCGTGCAGTCAAATAATAGTTACGGGGACCGGTCACCTAACTTGGAATATCCATTTAGGGATAAAACATTATGAGAAAACCAAAACTACAACACAGTGCAGTGCAGTTGGTAATGTGTATGCGCAGTGTATTTATACCTTTAAGTTCACAAATCAGTCATCAACTAGAAGCTAAGCGCACAGAGTAGTAGTAGGAAGCAGAGATGTTGCGAATATTCGAATCTGCATCGGCAATTGCGGAGCTTCCGCATCGATTTGGACATCTGCATCCGCATCCGCATGCGAAATAATCAACGCGGATGTTAATGCGGATCCAGATATAGCGTAGGTTACAATAGTCAAAGTCAAAAATCATTTATTCATTTAGGTCACAAAGTAACACTTATGAACGTCAAAATATATAGGTTAGTAAGTTTACTAAGTTACTGAAGCTACAATTAGGTTAGTTGCTAGGTTCAGGTAAAAGGTAGAGCCTATGAGAAGAAACCTGCAAGAAACTCATGGCCATTGTGATTGATAATTCAGAAGATCTACTTCCGTTAATATCATCGTGTTGTAGTCTATCGCTTAGGTAGGAATCAACTAGGTCAAGTGCAAAAACTTGCAAGTCTCGGATGCCATAATGTTTTCAATAAGCTTGTTTAGTTTTCGCAGCAGCGTATGATGGTCAACGCAGTCAAAGGCTTTAGAAATATCACAGAATACGCCAATGACATCTTGCGGAACTTCCTAGGCAATGAATATATGTTTTAAAAGCGTAACACCCGCATCTATCGTAGAACGACCTTTCCTAAAACCATATTGCTTTGTATGAAATAAATTGTTTATACTGAAGTGGCTCTCTAATTGCTATAATATAATCTTCTCAAATATATTACTGGTTGCAGGCAATATTGAAATTGGCCTAAAATTACTAGAGTCGTTTTTGCATCCATTTTTAAGTAAAGGTATTATTTTACTACATTTCATTATAAAGAAATACCCCAGAAATAAGAAAGAAATCAGTTGTTCAATAGTACGTGTTAAATTTATAAGCCTTTGCAAAACAGGCTTGAACCTGCGAAGATGGTGACATTAGATACTTTTTATTAAATAAGATGAACAATTTTCATCAACATCCGCATCGATTTGGACACCCGCATCCGTATACGCATTCACGGATGTGATTCTGCAAAAATCCGTATCTGCATCCGCCTCCGCGGATGTCAAAATATCTGCTCTCGCAACATCCCTGGTACGAAGTAGTAGTGGTACGCACCAGTCATATGCGCGATCTCCTTGAGCGCGTTGAAGACCTTCCTGGCGGAGAGCTTGGGCGGCGCGAACAAGGTCCGCTGCGTGGCGCGCGCCTGCTCGGCCACGCGGCCCAGGTCGCCGCACTGCGCCGCCGCGCCCCGCACCTGCGCCACGCTGCGCCCCGTGCACTGCCCGATCGCCTTCATCAGGTACGTCTCCGCTATACCTGCCCGCCAAACACATACTCTTCAACGTCAATCACAACTACCACGAGAATATGTACAAAAAAAAAAAACAAGAAAAAGGACTTTAATTTTGGTGCAGTGTCGTTTATCTCATACTTAAGGTAGTATGGTACGATTATGACTAACTAGATTTTGCTTCGCCCGCTTAAATGTAGGTTAGCTTAGTAACAGTACTTTTTCTGGACGGGAGGTATCTTATGTCTTTTTCTGTTCACCTGACAACGGATATGCGAAATTCCATGATGATCGGTCGAATAGTTAAGCGTGAAAGCGTAATAAACAAACTCACATTAGCATTTATATCACTGTTAGTGGATATGAAGAGTACAATACATATCTTACACTCGCTAACAAGTGCCACATATTCTTGTTTACCCTATATATTGTACCGATATCATGTCGAGTATCATCATGTTTGATCTAACATGATGATATCATACCTCAGGAGGCAGAGGCTGCCTCAATGTTTATAACTCACATACTATATATGTATTATGAATTTACGAAACGACTTGTGAAACTATGACTATGTAAGGCTCATTATGCAATATATTACGTATAGAGCTTAGGTCTCAAAACATATCCTTGCAGCACGCCAACACATAAAGCAAAAAGTGCATATGTTATGAATTATGTTATATATAAAGGTATATTATGCCTGTGTATATAAAAAAACAATCTGCATGCTAGCTACCAATCCCCAAATTAGTATTCTAAGCTACTTGGTCAAAAGCTTGCTGTATATCCTTGTATGCTGTATACCGAGATGTAAACATAAATTAATGCCAATAAGTACACAAATTAATTCTGTTTTCATTTTAATGTTACATTTAATCAAAACAAATTTCATTAAAGCTGTGACTTACCCAATTCTAGACTGTGGTATGCAGGTGCCAGCTGATTCAAGCACATGTATATACTGGGCAGCAAGTCTTGTGGTGTTAAGGTGATAACTGATCGCAGGTAGTTGCTCAGTATCTCGATGATCTTGAGCCTGGCAGACGTCGCTTCAATGAGCTCCAGTGTCCGAGCGAGCGCGAGGTACGGCACTTCGGCGCCGGCCACCCAGCACGCGTCGTCAATAGGATGGTATTTAGATTTAGCCGGATTGTATTCAGTTTCTGTATGCACAGGAAAAGTTAAAATTATGTTAAATTGTACAGAGGATATTGTTGCAATATACTTAACAAATATGTTGATACCAAGTAAGTAATCAAAAGAAATGCCAGTTAAACTTAATTGACCTCATGCAGTCATATTGAGTATTTGTAATAATACGGGTTAAAGTATGAAGTTGCCGTTGTATAGTAATAGATACTTTGAATTGACAAAACGTTCATGCTGTGAGATTTTCGAGTGAAACTCTTTTCACATGATACCTATAAGATTCTTCTTGTATAAAATATGCAACATTCAATTTCCACTTTCAATTCTTTTTTTTATTCAGCTTAGACGGGAAAGAGAGATGCATGGTTTAACGTTACCCACCCTACAATATTGGCTCATTTGCATCAAATCAATAAGATAAGAAAATATGAAAAATGGGCGCCTCATGATTTGACTGATCTGCAGAAAGAAATGCGTGTTGAAACTTGTGTTGCCTCGTTGAAACGGTACAGAAATGAAGAAATATTGGATCGAATTTTGACATGTGACGAAAGGTGGATTCTTTACGATAACTGTAAGCGAAAAATGCAATGGTTGACCACAGGTCAAACACCGCAACAGTGCCCTAAAGCAAAGCTTACCAATAAAAAGGTAATGGTAACTGTTTGGTAGTCTCTTCATGGTGTTATTCACTATGGCTTTCTCAGGTCTGGTCAAGCAATAACAGCAGATGTTTACTGTGCCGAACTTCGAACAATGATGGCTAAACTGGCAGTGAAACAGCCCCGACTTGTGAATCGATCTTCACCATTATTGCTCCATGATAACGCAAGACCTCACACTGCACGAGAAACCCTACAGCAGCTGCAGTTAGAAACCATACGTCATCCTCCGTACTCGCCAAACCTTGCTCTAACGGACTACCATTTTTAACATGATTTGGACAATTTTCTACGTCATAAAAAATTTTCTTTCCAGGAGGCAGTACAAAATGCTTTCACACAGGTTGTCGAATCTAGATCTCCGGAGTTCTATCGTAAAGGCATAAATGAACTTCCGTTTAGATGGCAGCAATTTATAGATAATGAGGGTGAATATTTCAATTAAATAAATATGGTACACTTTAGAAAAATGGAGTTTAAATTTTTCAGTATAAATCGGCATTTTCATACTTTAACCCCTAATACAAATGATGACTATTTGATTTATTATTATATTATTGTGCCTCACCTGGAACAAGTCCCTTATTTTCACTTTTACTTTCTTTCTCTTCTTTGACCTTTCCAGCCTCCTCTTCTTTCTTAGTATTAGTCGTATTATCGTCGGTTTCCTTATTTACTTTGATTGGAGAAGGACTTCTCTTGGCTTTTGTAGTATTTTTTTCTTCTTTAACAGGAAAGGGATCCTTCTTCCTTTTGGCTGGTGTTTTCTTTTCTTTGACGATAGGAGTTTTATCCACTTTGTTTTGTTCCACAAGAGCTGCTTTTTTCTTCTTGTTCTTAGGAGAAGAGTAAGTTTTAGGTGAGGCTGCTTTATCTACTTTCATTATATTCTCCTCTTCGCTCTTGGTAGGAGACCCTGGCTCTGGTTTGATTATGACTTTGTCTTCATCTTTTGCAGTTTCTATTGTTTTGTTTTCAGGCTTAGGTGATTGTTCAGATTCACTGCCGGAGCTTTCTATGCGCTGGCGCTTCACTTTCTTTTTCTGAAAATAAAGTATTTTCTTAGTAAATTAAGGAAAAATATTTTTATAATTTCACTAAAATGACATGACCATAGTTTGGAGCATGTATGAGTTTGAAATGAGATATTGTTGTATCCAAATATTTGTGTGTATTTACCTTATCAGAACTCACTGTTGAATTGGCCTGCTTCTTCTGAGGTGATCCTTGACTCTCACTACTTGCCAACCTCGGTCGCTTGGATGTTACCTGAAATGTATAGTCTTAAATGTTATATAATTTTGTATCATTAAGACAATGTCAACATAAACTAAACTAAACTGCAGATAAATTTGGAGTTACTAGAGCAGCTTTATTGTGGACAGATTGGAGTTAATAATAAATAAATAATAAAATAGTTTATTTCTCACCAAAACCAAGATACACATAGGTACATAGTTTGCAAAGTTGCAACATAAAATAATAACAATAGTATTCCGGTAGAGGATCACTGGTGTCTGTGGTAGGTATAAAATTACCTGTTTTACAGGTCATCAGGTCTCCGCACAGAGGCAGGTTATACAAGCATAAACAAACTATACAAAATATAAAATGGTAACTAAAAGCTAAAAACTCCCTCACCAACCCCAAACTAAAAGTTCCTTCTAACATGCATTTAACAGCTTAGTTTAAGAGTGTTTACGCTGTGGCTTTTTTTTTTAACGTGTGGGAATTACTTGACGCATACCTCTTCGCGGAAAAGGGGAGCGGAGAGATTATGTTGGGAAGATGGAAATGCCCGGGTACTACGAACTAAACCCAACTCGCTGCCTTGAATGGTGGGTGAGTCGCTGGAACTAAAACTACATCAGCGACCCACCCAACAGTGGCTAACTCAGGCAAGAAATGCCTGCGGACGACAACTCCTCGGCGACGCCCCGGTACGACTGAGAGCGTGGCTCCGACTCAATGGCTTGCGGACGGGAGAGCCCCGTTATCCCGCCCGCAGCTTAACTATGGCGGCGTACTATCGCAGTGGTGGCAGATGGGACTCGGTTCCGCGACTGTGTGCAAGTACTTGCCAAAGCAACCGTGCCCTGACATCACCTGCACCAGTCGGAAGGAAATGGTCCCATGCTGCCGCCCTGCCCACCGCTCTAACACTGGCTGAAGGACCGCAACGGTTCTGAATCCTACTAAGAGAAACGCCAGCCGCGCCTTCCATTTTAAAAATAAGCCCTGGCGGGCTTGGTTGCGGTTGCTTTGGCGAGCACTTCCACTTCCAAGTCCCACGGGGGAGTTCCGGCCAATGCGCAGGCTGCATCAGCAGACACCGTGCGGTATCCGCGTATAATCCTGACCGCCATGACTCTCTGCGGTCTCCGCAAGAGAGTCCTACACTGGGCGGTCAGGGAGTCCACCCACACCGATGCGCCGTAAAGTGCCAACGACCGGACAACCCCCGCGTAGAGCCACCGACAGGCAACGCTGGGCCCGCCCAAATTTGGCAAGAGTCGCTCTAGAGCGGACGCAGTACCGAGAAGCCTCGGAATAAGACGGCTATAGTGCTCGTCGAAGCGCCATCGCCCTTCCAGTACCAAGCCCAAGTACCTCATATGGGCCTGGACTGGGACACGAACCGAGCCCACCACTATAGTGGCCAGGCGGGCTGCCTCCTCGAATGTCGATGTCCTCCTCTACCGTTGAGGGCTGTCGATCAATACGCGGAGCAGCTGGGGTCGCTTGGCTGCTCACACTCGCTATGGGCTTTGTGGCCGGGGTCTTGCATGCTCCGCCGCCTCTCAGGTGGTCGGTAGGGCGCTTGGCTTCCGCACACGCGGGGCGGTGTGGGGTGGCCTCGCAGTTCTTCGCAATGTGCCCCTTTTCACCGCAGCGATAACAAACATCGCTGCAGTCGAGGCTACTGAGGCGCCTCAAGCGGGCGTGACCCGCTCCGCCGCACTTATAGCACCTCATGGGCCGAGAGTCCAGGATTGTCACCCTAGCCGAACTCCAGCCCCCGAGAATCCTCCCAACGGCTGCCAGATGTTTCGCGGCCGCGACGGAGCATTGAGCGTATGAGCTCCAACCCCTCCAGGACCGGGACGGATGGCGCCCACCTTAACCGTGTCCGCAGCACATCTAGTCTGCACGCTAATGGCAGACCGGACGTCCTCCTCGGACACGGAGTCGTCCAGGCCGGAGATGCGCATATCCGCGTACTTCACCGGCCTATCGACTCGGACGCCATCCGTCTCGGGGAACAAGCTTCGCGGCTATAGTATCAGCCGCCTCTTCACCCTTAGCGTCCGGAAGCTCAAGGACCCGAGCTCCCGTGTGGGCGTAACGTATAGTGGCGCCCTTGGTAGCAATTTCGTAGACGCTTAGGTCACGCCTGGCGGCCGACAAGACGTCCTTATATGTAAGGCCATGTTCTGCCGCCTCAAACAGCACTGTAATAACTACAGCAACTGCCTTCGGGATGCGATGATTGTTCCGCCTCCGTTGCCTCCTCTTTTTCGACCCGCTTTTTACAGCAGGAACGGCCTGGCTGGTAAAAGCCGCAGCAGCTCTAGTGGTGGCATTAGCGACGGCGTTTCTGTTCTTGCGCCTTTCACTTTCCTCACAGTCTGCCACGTTGAGGGGCCGGGTGTTTGGGGCGGCGCAGCTAGCTTTTGAGCCGTCGCTGGTCGACGCTGCTGCGGTGCCTTCTGCGTGGGCGTAGGCATACTGCCTAACGGCCTAACGACCAGTGCCACGTTAGCCACGCCAGTAAGGTCTCAATCGTGTGTCCGCCCCCCACGTGATCAGATGGTCGATCAGGACGTGAGGTTGGTTTTTAGGGGGCATGCTATGTGGCCTATTCCAAGTGGAGCTGACCCAAATAAGTGCCATATTTTGGAGCTTTCTAATGTAATTAATTAGAAAAAAATGTAATACTCTAAAGACTAAAGTACAAATGTATCAATGATGGTATATATATTTATTAATCTATATATATAAAACTCTTCCGTTACTGAGTGACTGACAGACAACGCACAGCCGAAACTACTGAACGCAAGAAGCTGAAATTTGGCATGTATGTTCCTTGGAGAGTGTAAGGGAGCACTAAGAGTGAATTTTTGGAAATTCCAATAAAAATTAAAAAAAAAATCAACTATCGAGTTTAACCTAAAGGGGTGAAACCCGATATTTGAATTTTTTTTTCATTTTTCACACTGGAAAGGGACTTACGCGGGTGAAACCGCGGGAAATCTACTAGTCATATAATATAATTGTACGAGTTACATCGTCCAGCAAAGGTGACGCGTCAGCTATTTACGCCATGCACGATTTTATGCGATGTAGTTTGATCAGTGTTCATGTAAACCGCGTCGCGTTCACTCATATCATTTAGCAATAATTAAATATCATTGTATCAATTACGTTGAATTCAATACATCAGTTTTCTATCATAACTCACGGTATTATTTATCATGACCCTTATGTTCTGCGTGAACAGCTCAAACAATAATAATAATAATATTTATTTTCAGAATAATATTCCATAGTAGGTTAGTAACAGTTGAACTTACATCTAATGTTAGTAGTACATACATCTAATACCTGACTGGTTCGGACTGCCTGATCCAAAGAAGCCATCTACTTGACTGCAAACTTTGTCTGCTGCCTATAGCCGAAGACAGTTGATGGTTGAAAGGCAATCTTTCAACGCTCGGGGGCATGTTCGCGCGTCTACGACAATAATATGGCAACAATCTACTTGTCAACCCATTGCGTGCTACCGTTAGACTTTTAAAATTGTAATTGTCATTCTTGTGGTCTTATGTACTCGGATTACACGTATTTTTAGAGATTTAACGAATTTTAATTTATACACCTGGAGTGGCCCTAAACAGCAGTCGTATCCAGCGTTCCAGGATCAGAGAGTCCCACCGGTCAGTTAGCGTTTTCAGGATAATGTTGGTGCTGGCGCGTAAGCGACGCAGCAAAGTGGTACATCGCTTGCGCATGATGGCAGAAAAGCTATCGACGTTTGCATCCGCAAACATTCCAGACGCGCTGCAAAAACGCGGCAGCCCTACCAGCACCCGCAACGCGTTGATGTACTGAATGCGCAAGTCGCTGTATGCCTTCAACGTTAAGTTCGCCCGCAGGCTGCATGTGTAGAAGGATTGACAGAAAGCTTTAAAAAGTGTGGCCTTGACTTGAGTAGTACAACGTGCAACACTGGCGTGCCGACATATTACAATGAACAGCCAGCGACCTGCGCTCCCGTTCCACATCCACATTATCTTTCAGATCTTCTGAGACCCAGTGACCCAAGTATTCAAACTTGGCAACTCTTACTAGTGGTGTGCCACACAAAGTAACTGATAGTACTCTGGAATAGCATTTGCTGCCAGCCTTAAAGACCATAAGCTCACTCTTGAGTGCATTATATTTGAGCCCATGTGCCTCAGCATAGGACTCACATAAACCGAGCAACCTCCTCAAAAATTAAATATTAAAAATTATATAATAAAAGTACCTTTGTCTTGCTATTTGTGACCGGAGTGTTATCAACTTCAACATCTTCATTAAGTTTTCCCTCTTCATCATGTTCTATTTCACGCCCAACAGCAAATTTAGGTGGTGTCAACTTGAAGAATGATGTAATACTTTTTTGTGCCATTGTTCTAACAATAAGATTATTGTGTGTATGTACTAGAGGTATCAATGTCACTTGTTTAGGGATTGTAGTGAGTTTGTTCCAATATGAAAATGATACTATTCTACATGGTGCAACTAATCTGGTGATGGTATTCATGTGACATCCAGAGATTAGATTACCTTGTAGACATTTTACTTCTGGAAATAAAGTGTTTATAATCATTATGTATAAAATATATACTTATATATAAAATACTTGATTAGAGGACGTTCCTAGATGATATTATATATAAGGATTAGGGTAGTTAGAATCTTGGTCTGAATATGAACATTATTCATTTGAAGATATATTATTTTGATGGTATAAACTTGGCAAACATGTACAATAAATAACAGGACAGTATGAAGGCATTATAAACTAGCATCACTTCAATACAAGACTTATCATTCAGGCATTGGCAACACAAGGGTTCAGGCTTTTTAGTGGTAAAAGTTTTAGTTGGCTGCAAACATATTGCAGGCCACTCAGTTTCTAGAGGTCAGAAAGTAATATTGGGCATTTGTGTTTTTAGTTCAACAAATAAATAATAATAAATAAATAGCGTGGTCTTCTTTTGTTTCACTTGCATATTTTGAAAGAGCTCACCAAAGTATACTGTAGGTAATAGTTTCATATATTCATTTTATTACTAGGCAATAAATTATAAATTTTATTACTGGATTGAATATACCTAAGTAATAAAATATATTTTGTTGGCTTAACAATAAGATCAGGCAAAACAGTGTCATAGCTCAATAAGCTAAGCAAACACACAGCATGGTCTGAACAATGAGGAAATATAAGTATTTGTGGGTTTACATAATAAACTGAGGCAGCGATAGCTCAGTGGGTAGACCAACAGACTGCAATGTAGAGGGTCTCGGGTTCAAACCCATGTCACATACCTCTGACATTCGGAAGTTATATGACTTTTCGAAATTATGTGTGTATTGATTGACAATTATCGCCTGCTCCGTGCCTCGGAGAGCACGTTAAGCCGTCGGTCCCGGCTGCCATTAACATCTATGGCAGTCGTTATTGGCAAAGTGAGTACCCTCTAATATCCTGACACTGGTCTAGCCTTAGGGTATCGTTAGCCTTTGGGTTGCGGAGGTCAGGTGGCAGCCGCTCCGTGTAAAAACTGATATCCAGTCAAATCTGGTTAGACTAGAAAAGCCGACCCCAAGCGACTTGAGAATAATAAAGGCTAAGGGAGAAGAAGACATAATAAACTAAGGCTAATACACAGACATAGGTAATCTACTTTCATATACTCATACATTACTGCAGTCACTGTAAATATTCTTGATTAGATATACTTGTATGAATCAAATGATAACAATATAAGCAAGAATTCGTTTTGGTTAGAAGTCAGCCTTGTTTATTGTTCTACCGGAAAAGTTAAAATTATAAGGAGTACTTACGTGAAGTGTATGTATAATAATAAGTTGTGTATATAATAGTAATAGAATTTTCACTTAATTGTCGTTCATTCGTTTGAAAATTGAAATCTTCGTGATAAATGTTTTGTATCATAAAATTTTGGTTTGACGTTTCACGAAGGCGCGAAAATAGAAAGCTATTTTATTTGATATGGCTACCATCGAAACTAAACGTAACAGCGACGTTTTGTTTCAACGCAGACACAACGCGAAAATATTTTTTTTGGTCGTTCACGGTTAAACAACGTATTATTTTTAATATCTCCATAAGTCCATAGTTGTTAATGATGTGCGCATATAGTGGCACTGTGTGAAATTATTGATTGTTTGATTTGTTTATAGGATCGGAATGGATTGCCGGACTGTGTGTAGCAAGCTTTTCAATTTTGTTTGGGTACACAAATATGTTAAAGTACTTAAATGGTTATGTCAAATGATTATGTATATAACAATGTTATTTTGATTTCGTAAATGTCGTATCTTTACCTTGTTGTATAATAAGTTTAAACTAAGGAAATATGATTAATTTTGACTGCCTTAGTTTACTTAAATGTATATGATCAATTGTCATTTACGCTATTAGTTTCTTGTACGTGTATCCAAACATATATTTTATATTTCCTTCTTTACTACTATCAGTACAATTAACTTTATTAAAATTATTTGAAAATATCAAAATATTGAATATACTTATAAAAAATTATAAAAGGCATAGTAATGTTAAACGAATAATTTAAATAATAGTTATATTCGTCAACAAAACATTTTAAAAGTCTTTCATTTGACTTTGAATCTAGAACTTATTTTGCTAAGATGGCTCCCTCTAGTAGTTGAATTGTCAACTATACGCGTGTCGTCCATGTTCCGAATGTGGTGTGACTTATTTTTGTTTTGTGTTAATTTTCAATATCATATTATAAATGTGAAATGCAACAGTATGTGTCATCCCATATAGTGGAACCTTGCTCCGGCTGAATGGATCCCGCCGTCGCGTGGTATCAGCCCGAGCAGGAAGGACCCGCGAAGCGCCTGTGGCTTCGTATCTGGGAAACCCAAAGTGATATAGAAAAAATGAACTTGAAAAACTTAGAGAACGCTAACCCCAATGTGAATAAAGCACAAGACTTTATACCAATAAACGATGTGAACGGTGAAAGTAGGAATAACAATTACTTCAACCCCGCGCGGAGGAAAATGAACGATAACCGCGCATCGACGTTTAACCTGAACAAAAACCACGATGCTCTCATAGGTGCATACGGGGGCTGCCCGTGGCGGATACCCAATTATAATTACAAGCCGGGGATTCTGGGGTGAGTGACGTTTTAATTGATTATTTTCGTGTTGGCTAGTGTGTCAACGTGTTTGACGTGTTGGTTATGGTCGGGACCGCGGTGCGGTGCGGCGTGACACTAAGCGGAGCGGAGTAGTGGTGACGATCCCATGTGTCGTATGTCTCCGCGATCGAGTGCCAAGTACGGACACTGGCCAGCGGCCACTAGGCGCGCTTCCACTCACACCAGAGCGTGCCATCATTCCAACTATTTTGCCGTCAAATATCACATCGAATGTCGAACCGCCCTTACAATTCTCGTTCCTCACATAATTTTGGCAAAATAACTTTAGTTGATGTCACATCAGTAATATGTTTGCTTATAAAATCACTTCCTAATTACTTCTAATTAGATCATTTCAATGAGTGCTAAAGATTATCTAGCAGTTCGAACCACTATGGAGTATCTATGCTGTCTTATTGTAAAATAATTTGATAAATATTTCAATATCAAGATATAAATATTGTCAAAACATAGATCCTCAATATTTTCAATATAATATTGTCTTCTGTTTATGCGAATGTTATTTATTGAAATTAAACTACTATATACGGATTTTAACGCATTATTTATTTTACACTTTATTACAAAATTTTGAAACTGTTACACTACTACTAGATACTATTAAACTTTACTAATTTTTAAGCTAATTAAATTATTAAAACTATTTATATTTAAGTTTACACTTTCCCCGATGTTTAGGTTGCTTTTCACCAGCCATGGTCACAGGGAGCCTAAGATGGTAGTTGTCTCAATGTTCCAGTGTCATTATTTCAAAGTACCCGAACATAAATAATATCAATATATTAATAATAATAATAATATTCTACCACCTACACATGACACCATCTAGCCCAAACTAAGCAGAGTGTGTACTATGGGTACTAAACAATGGATAAACATACATATATATTTATATTGTTTATATACATAGTAAATATATATTTTAATAATAAAAATACAACTTATTTTTTCTTAAACACATTTCATTATTTGTAAAATAACAATTTGGTTCATGAATTGTAATGGCCAGTGCCATTAGTCTAAATCTAACGGATAAATAAATTGTTTTTGTTGATGACTTATGTTCTGATGTATATTTTAAAACACTCTTGAAACTCACTATAATTAAATGTTGCATGGGATAGTTTTGTTATCACTTTGCAAGTTTAATTCATGTATTGTATTATGATGTTTACATAAGCATGATGTAAATGTAGTTTATTAATTACTTAATAGCTTACTATTAGATAAAACGAAGCATATGAAAAAAAAACAATAAATGTTACATTACTATATTGGCACACTGGTGGCCATACACAACAGGTTTTTATTTATGTCTCGTATTCTTAAAATTGACAGATTAATAAATGACAAATTACTTGTTTTAAATACCTATTTGGCATAGACACCATAACAATATGTGAACTAGGTTCTTGTGTGAACTACTGTAACAAATATAGAAAAAAAATAATGTAGCCTATGTTGTATGCTTAATTATAATAAAAGCTTTATGTATGTTTATGTTCAAATTTTCTGTCAGGAAAATAAAAACATAATATTGTCTTCTATTTACGCGAATATTATTAATTGAAATTAAACTACTATATATGGATTTTATTGCGTTGTTTATTTGACACTTTATTACATAATTTTGAAAATTGTTACACTACTATTACTATTAAACTTTACTAATTTTTAATTTAATTAAATTATTACTGGAAAAGTGTAAAATTAAATTAAATCTAAATAGTTTTAATAATAATTTAATTAGCTTAAAAAATAGTAAAGTTTAATAGTAATAGGAGTGTAACAATTTTCAAAATTATGTAATAAAGTGTCAAATAAACAATGCGATAAAATCTGTAAATAGTAGTTTAATTTCAAAAAATAAAACCAATCCAGAAACTTAATAATCATATCACACTTTGGATAGTGTTGTTCAGTGTGGCACATGGGCTTTTGTCAAAAGGACATTCTTAGCAGCAGTTCAGAATGGGTTAATATGGCTAACCAATGCCAATAGACTTATTACAAAATGGGCCTAAGTTTATATAGTGTAATTATATGTATAGTTCCCGGGGTGACCTTCATTGAGATATATACAAGGACAATGTTTGCTATACACATAATCATACAAGCCTTTGCCTAGTACCTACATAGATGACATTATTTATGTAGGTACATGTTGAGATTGAATAATGTGCATACATGTGATGTTTGCACAGGTGAGATTCATGTAATGTAAGCAGTCATTGTGTCTGTGATACACTTAGTATGTAGGCCAGGCTCAGTGCAGCTTGTGTGCTCATTGTTCTATGCCAAGAGGACACCTTGTGGTCAAATGTACGTAGTGACAGTCTTACAAACAATACCTGTTATTATGTATTCAATGTAATGTTGCTTCATACACATAAACAATAATATTAATTCTGTTTGTAGTATCTACATTCATTTATAACTTGTAGCAAATATTAATTATTTGAGTATATAGTTAGCAAGCTTATTTCTAACAATCAGATAGGTAATAAATTTGACATATATACCCATCTGTTGAAATCCAAAATTTCTGTGACAGTTACGGTTCATATAGAGTAAAATAAACTAGCTGTTCATAATAAACTTGCGACCCGTCCCGGCTTCGCACAGGCAGTACCAGAAACTTAACAAATTATACACCTAAATCTTCCTCATGAATCACTCTGGCTATTGGTGAAAACCGCTAAGTTTATCACAAACAGACACGGCAGAAGACTTTGTTTTAGAATATGTAGTGATACAGTTCTGTAGAGTAACTGGGTGAGTCTACCAGGTAAAACATGCCATTTTAAAATTTAGGGATGGTGTTATTAACCTCTGAGTCTTCTTTGAAGAGGTTAATGAAAACACTATGTGGGTCTGTGTGTCTGTCTGTTAGTGACCAGCATAATTCCGAAACCACTGGACTGATTGACTTGTAACTTGGTGTCCAGACACCTTGGGGTCATACCTCGGTCAAGTTTGAATATGGGCCCTGTGGTTTAAAAGACTCCCGAGATATAGGGGTCACAAGGTCACATGTATTTTAAATGGCAAAATATTGACTTATTACTTGGTGTGCAGACACCTTGGGGTCATACTTCAGTCGAGTTTGAAACTGGGCCCTGTGGGTCGAAAGACCTCCGAGATATAGTGGTCATTTCTTTTCATTATTACTTTTACATTTAAGACAAAGAGGTTGAATCCTGGGATTTTACATCCATCTCGTTTCATTTTGTGAAGATCTAAAACATACATTTATTTAAATATTTTGTGATTAAAACCGTACTCGTGAACTCTTCTTGTATTTTCTAATAAATCTAAAAGAAAAGAATAATGATTAAATCTTGAGTAACTTGTTTAAAAAAGTAAGCATAAAGAGAATGTTTATAATTCCATTGCATTGCTCATTATTATAGATACAGATTACATCCCGTTACTTAAAAAGAAACATAAACAAGTAATATGTGGCTTAACTGTGGAACATTCATGAGAACTGTTTTATATCTAAAAGTATGTGTGAATGACAAAAATCACTATTTTTAGAAAAGTCATCACTTTTGTGTTAATTATCCTTTCCAGTTGTAACATACATAATCATTCTAAATTATAAGTTTTATCACATACATGAATACTATTTTTATACTATGTATTTATTAGTTGACTGTCAAGCATAAGTTTTAAGCGATAACAATAATATTTATAAAATGTATGTATGTATGTAAAATTTATGTTTATATTATTTTTCTATCTTATGTGGCATAGTTCATAATCACTTGAACCTGTAATTGTTTCAATTTATTGCTTCATTTGGAAATCAAACCCACTGATGAACAATTTCTTTATGCATCCACACTTTGGTTCTTATTAGCTTAATTATCTGTGATGTTTATTTCTTATTATTATTCTCTACATAATGATAACTTATTTTGAACTTGACCCTTTTACTTCTCACTGCAGGTTTTATATCAAAATATCTCATATAATAAAATTATAATAAATTAAAATGGATATAATTATATTATTTTTTATGTAGATTGTCATCATCATCCAACTGGGCTTAACACCTCAGGAGTGGAGTGGGAGTGCAGTGGTTCTGGTTTTTAAGAAAGGTGATTAAAAACTATAAACCCATCTCACTCGTAAGCCACGTCTACAAGTTCTCGAGAGTCCCCACAAACCGTCTCGCTAGAAAACTTGACGAGTTCCAGCCTCCAGAACAAGCCAGGTTTCGAAAAGGCTTCAGCACCGTGTGCAGAAGACCGAAGAGTACAAACAGCCGCTGTGTATGGCTTTTGTGGACTACGAGAAAGCCTTCGACTCAATCGAAACTTGGGCAGTTTCCAGAACTGCCCAAGTTGCAACTCTGCAACGATGTCGCATTGACTGGCGCTATATAGAAGTGTGAAGTATGCCTGTAATATGACACCGCCACAATTATCGTCCAGCTTCAGGACCAGAAAACAAATCCGATAGAGCTGCATCTAGGAGTAAGACAGGAGGATGTAATATCTCCCAAATTGTTCACCAACGCGCTTAAGGATGTTTTTAAAACACTGGACTGGACTGGACGGGGAATCAATGTGAATGGTGAGTACATCTTACACCTACTGTTCGCCGATGACATCGTCATTACAGCAGAGTCGCTGGAACAGCTTAGCGGGATGCTGCACAGCCTAAATGGAGCCTAGCGACGGGTTTGTCTCGGCATGAACTTGGATAAAACCAAGATCATGTTTAATAGACATGTTATGCCGAGGCCGATTTACGTCGATGACCTTGGACAAGTGATTCGACTTGATAGAAATAACTTCGAGAAAGAAATCGACAGGAGAATCCAGTTGGTTCCTTCGTCAGGTTTTCTCATCGCCTTTACCACAATGTCTGAAGACCAAAGTCTTTGACCAGTGTGTCCTACCTGTTATGACCTACGGTGCCGAAACGTGGACACTCACCGCAGGGCTAGTCCAAAAATTTAAAGTCACGCGAGCTATGCTACGAGTTTCTTTGAGGGATAAACTTAGAAATGAGGTTATCCGTCAAAGAACCAAGGTTACTGACATAATTTAACTGCCTCCGTGGCGCAGCGGTAGTGAACGCGACTGCTGTGCCCGAGGTCTCGGGTTCGAATCCCGGGTCGGGCCAACAAAAAGTTATTGGGTTTTCTGTTAAGAAATCTCAATAACAGCCTGGAGTTAGGAAGTTGGCGGTGTTGGACACCCCCGTGCCTCGGAAAGCACGTAAAGCCGTTGGTCCTGCGCCTGATCTCTCTCCGGTCGTGTCGGATTACCGTCCCATCGGATCATGAGAGTTAGGGAACCGAGAGTGCACTTGTGTTTGTGCACACGCTTGTACACTATAATATCTCCTGCGCAGATGGCCAGTCTCCGTTAAGATTCGCCGCCGTGACCGAAATCGGTCTGGAGGACATTATTATTATTACTGACATAGCTCGCAGAATAAGTAAGCTGAAATGGCAATGGGCTGGCCATATCTGTAGAAGGACCGATGGTCGTTGGAGCAAGCGAGTCCTAGAGTAGAGACCGCGTCTTGGTAAATGTAAGGTAGGACGCCCCCGGCCAGGTGGACCGATGACCTGAAAAAGGTAGCTGGTTCAGACTGGATGCGAAAGGCGCAAGACCGGATGTTGTGGGGTAAAGTGGGAGAGGCCTGTGTCCAGCAGTGGACTGCGGTGGTCTGATTGATTGATTGGTGTAGATTGCACAAACAACTGTAAATCATTCATCGTCATTGTGACACTTCAATGTATATCAGACAGGCAAATATAACTTGTTGGTTGTCATGGGCTAATTTAGTTTTATAAAACTGTTTTATCATTGATCTGTTTTTGTTGTGAGATAACATCAGCTGTGCTCATCACTCGTACTCCCTGTCGGTGAGTCACGGAGCGGCGTCACTGCCGTACGCACAAAGTACACTCGCTAAATGACAGGCAGCCTACAATGGAAGCGTCAAGTCTTTCCTACCGCAGCGCTCCGACCAACTCGTACACATTTTTTTGTGTCTACCTATAGGTTGGCCTCTCGTCATGTCTTTTACCAGTCTTTTGCACTTGTGGTCTAGATGTTCTTCAACCTGGTAACTTTACCTTATTTACTGACTAGCTGACCCGCGCAACTTCGTCTGATTCACATAAGAGAATTTTCTCCGTTTTTGCAACATATTTCATTGCTGCTTCGCTCCTATTGGTCGTAGCGTGATGTTATATAGCCTATAGCCTTCCTCGATAAATGGGCTATTCAACACTAAAATAATTTTTCAATTCGGACCGGTATAGTTCCTGAGATTAGCGCGTTCAACCAAGCAAACAAACTTCATAATATTAGTATAGTTTACTGCCTCTTACTTGTGAAACGACAAATAGATTGTAATGATGTCGTCAGTCTGATCGGTGACAGAAAACTGTAGCGGACGTGCGAAGGAAGCCGTGACTTGTAGTAGTCGATATGACGAGCAGGGCGCGCGTGCTGGCGAGCGGCGAACGTTGTGGCCGCAAGTTGACATAAATGGGCGAACGAACTCGCGTTACACATTCATTGAGCAGCTCTTGTCTGTGTGAAGTTATCATTACGATGTACCTATACTCCATTTGGTTAGGTATTTAACACATATTAAACAAATAAACTACTGCTTAAACTAAAGGTTCAATTGGTTTAGTCATCGTTATTGTTGTATTTACATTGATCTTTAGCAACATTTTATTTTTAAACTGAGTTTTTAGATAAAAAGATGAAAAGACATCAATATTGTTTACCTTTAGTTAAATACCTGACCAATCCAACCAAACTTTTACTCCATATAATAAGTTTAGCACGTGCGTTAGGAATGCGCAGATATTACTAGTATTGTCGGTATTTTTATTATAATTACGTTTTCGTTGTAAGTGTCGAGAATGACCGCGGCGAACTGGCTGATAATTATTGCCGAGAAAAATGCTGTGAAGTTATTATTTTAAATAAATAGAATTAATAGTCACGTTTTTTGATAAATTATTTCCCAAGAATACAACTTTCTATTCAAGATGCTAGATACCTCAATCAAATTGATCATGCATCAGCCTAGCGCAGTCTGCTGTAATACTTGATCTTCAACGTGTATCTATATAATCTTGATCTTCAACGTGTATAATCCGGTTAGACTAGAAAAGCCGACCCCAAGTGACTTGGGAATAAATAATAAAGGCTAGGGAGAAGAGTTTACTGACATTAAATCCAAGCAAAAGTAAGCACTTACGTGCTACGGGAAAGTTCACTGTTGCCGATACTGTGTGTAGAAAGAAAGGTTTGTCATTTTAAAAAAGGTTGACTATGCTAGGGGTTCGAATCACTTACGGGAAAAACATTTGTGTGATCCACAAACCGTTTCTCCGAGTGTTTTTTATGTCTTGTTTGAATGTTTGTAAAGTCTTCTGCGCTTAGAGTACTTATACAATTCTGCGTCAGTCTTAAACCTAGTGCGGGAGTTAAAATAAAAGAAATGTATGCGGCTGGCCACTGCAACTCAAGGTGATAAGCAGCCGTAAAACCAAATTAAATAAAGAAATTTAAATATATTTAGATCATTCTAAAATAAAGAAATTATCCTGACCGTCAAGAGAAGTGCCATATTGTCGGCTCTATTACTTTTGTGTGCTTTTGTAGATGACTTGGCTTACTTACGGAATATTAATTACATACTCATTTGGCCTGTGCTTCTTCTTGAAGCAACAAAATTTGGCTACAAAAATTGGACAAATAACAATAGTAATTGGATACAATAATAATAATAATAAATTTAATTAGCACACTATAATAAACTTAGATCATAAGTGTTATTTTGTGGCTTACTTAAATGAGAACATAATTTATTTTTAACTTTAATTGTAAGTGGTAAATATCTTTGATCACTAATAATTACTAATTATTCCTGAGGTTATTCTTTTTGATAATGAGAAATTATATACCATATAAATATTTTCTACTGTATACTATATTCTGTTTGCTCAACTGCAAAATGGAATTATGGGTACAATTATGGTGCATTTAGACATAATTGTAGCAGTGTCTATGTCATTTCTAACTCTTTCGCTGCATTAAATCGAATGATTCGATTAGGTAATTAACTGATTTACATTTGACGCTTCAATTGGACATCCCTAAAATGTCTATGGTCATGTCAATTAACCGTTTATATACCTTTTTATTTTATTGGATTGGAAAAGACTATAAATCAATTATCATTTTTGCACATTGACCACACAATGCGTGAGTATATTGTAATGGTAGCTTGCGGTCAGGTGCATTTTAAGCGCTGCGGCGGTTGTGAGTCTTGTCCTAGTCTAAACAATAAACAATATGTAGTGATGTCGCTGACGGTCGCACAGTGCGCAGCACTCCGTGCACTGTGCGCGTCGCTGTAGGCACTGGCCGGCGCGACGCGGCGCAGCGCTGGCGCGCCGCCAGCCTCACCCGCTCTATTCAGAATAGACGCAGCCAATGCGTCCACTAACACGCCATGCTAACTGTCTCAATCCGACTCGCATGGATAGTACCACTCGCTTTAATTTAACTTTCAATACAATATGCTAATTAGGCTGTAATTTCTGTATCGTGACATGTTTTTCGGCAATACTCGGATCACTAAAATAACTATTTCAAGAAGTCTAATACATTGAGATCTAAAAAATTTTTAGATAAGTTATAGTTTTGAAAGGTGCTTGTATTATAATATTTTAGAATCATAATGCCAGTTACGGTCTTCTTCAAATGAACTCTTATTTGTGTTGCAAGTGCGTGATATACCTTGTCAGTTTTTGGACTCTTACAATCGGTAGCAACCTTAGGCGTTGTTGGAATTTCACCCAAATCTATACTAATATTATAAAGTTGAAGAGTATGTTTGTTTGTTTAAACGCGCTAATCTCAGGAACTACTAGTTCGTATTGAAAAATTATTGTAGTGTTGGATAGCTCATTTATCGAGGAAGGAGGAATATAGGCTATATAATATCACGCTACGACCTACGGGTGCGGTGCAGTAATCATAAACGCGGGTGAAACCGCGGACACATCTAGTTGCTTATAAAACTGCTACCACATACTATATTTTAACAAACACTGCGATTGGAAGTTTTTGTAATCGATCGGATAACAAGAAATACCTATTATATGGATTATATGTCGCCCAGCAAATATTTCAGCCGTTTGATAATCAAAATACATATGTTGCAGGCGGCACAGTGACCTCTTGAATTAATGCAATCCAAGCAGTCACTCTTGAAGACAACTAATCAGTAGCTCTTGAGCAAATAAATGTCGTAGTTGTATTTCAGACCTTCGAATAATAACAAGAAATGCGCTTTAGATAACCGTTAATATGATGCGCAATTTATCTAAATAAGAGGTTATTAAAATAAATGTTAACCGGTCGTATACCGCGGGCTCGCATACCAGCCGGCAGATTTGTACCCGTCGTAGGCCGGTGGCTCGCATGCGAGCCACCAAATTGGCGCCAAAACGCCGCGCGCCGCCTTCGCTTTAGCTTAAGCTAACGTAAAACCAATTTGGTGGCTCGCATGCGAGCCACCGGCCTACGACGGGTACAAATCTGCCGGCTGGTATGCGAGCCGGCGGTATACGACCGGTTAAACAAGCAACCACTCAAAAGGTTACAGTTTATCTCATAACATTTCAACTTAATCAAAAAGAGGTTATACAAAATTTTACAATATCGTTTTGACATTTACTAAGTAGTTCATTCTAACATAAATATAATTATGCTATGTTAATTTTAAATCCTACAAGAAATTATTCTTTCGCCAGTAGTAAGGTCACCCAATCAATCAACGCGATTATGCATGATGTCAGACTTCATATCAGGTTTCCAAATTATCTACGGAGATATACTCCGTGATAACTATAAATTTGTTCTGCTTTTGATTTTAAAACAGTGATAATTTCATCAAATAAGGGCACTGTCTGAAGGAATACAGTTTTTGTTTATACGCAACAAAGTGACTTTAACATATTAAATCAAAGTAAACAAAGCTATATGTTTGTCATATTGTGTGTGTATCTCGGTTATACAACACGACGGCGACGCGGGGAACCCCTACACATAAACTTCAATCGCTACACGTTCGGATACACGCTAGCGATAAATGCATCAATCAACTTGTTTATTAAACACATACTAGGATTGCATTTATCTTGATGATACTGCACACGCAATGCCTATGGTCCCACAGTTGTGAGCTTGGTTCCAAGTCAAAATACCTTTCATTTAGGTCACAGAGTTACATTTACGAATCTAATAGTTACACTTATTTATGTGAATTAAATTTACCCGTTGCTATTTACGTTTACCATGATCGACATCGCAACGCCGAAGAATGCGTAGTATAGCACTCGGCGAGCCTATGAGAAGAACTGGCAAGAAACTCATGGCCACTCTACTTAATCGCGGTTCACACACTCAGATAGATTATCGTGAGGCGTTGTTTCCTGTCTGGATATTTACTACATATTTAGTTGTGCAATTCAATAGGTACGGTCGTATAGTAGTTAAAAGTAAAATATGAAAAGGACATTGACAACATATTATATAATTATCTACGATGAGACTAAACCACTTTAGACCACGCGTAAGCATGCACTTCGTATGCCTCCCATGAGAAGGCCTCGTGTTAGTGTAGATCCGGCACTAAAATCAAAACCTCCATTTTACTATTGAAATAGAGATTTTCTGTTAGAAAGTTTTCAATGGCAATACGGATTTTGGCATTATATATGTACCTACCTTGAATAATGATAAGTTAGATAGATATAGATGGTACAATTCTGACCTATCAGGCATACAAGGGATAATGCTAAACGATTTTATTACATAATTGGATAATATTGATTATCAGGAAGTTTACTGCACGTAAATATAGCCGGTAAATAACTGGCTCTTTAGTCAACTGAGGCCGCTCGAACTTACCCCGCGGGATGAGTTGACTTAATAATTAATTTTTATTATTTTTGGTTTGTTAAAGGATCCCACTTTAAAAAATAGAATATTATTTATATATATACAATATAAATATGTATACACGTGAACAAGTGATTGGGGAAAGAAATGACACACCATCGCTTGGTTATACTGATTGGCACTGTAACTCCTAAACACAGGCTACCCAGTAGCCTTTCTAGGATAACAGTACTCCACCCAGTTTTATTGTAGACTACATTATATTGTGGAATAAACAATTTATTGTTATGATGTGATACAAATAATATCCTTGTAACAAATACTATGTAAGCTACAATCTCATTTCATAAATAAAGTTTATTATTATTATTATTATTATTATACTGATATTTAATGTATGAGATAATGACCATCAAAAATACTAATTGCACAGCAAAATATGCTATACGCCTCAAATCACTGCATTCCGTCTCGGAGGCACCCAAAAATAGGAGCGGTCGACTTAGTTTAATCTGTTTAAATATATTTTGATGTGCAATTAGTATTTTTGCTTAGCATATTTTGCTGTGCAATTAGTATTTTTGGTGGAACAAAGGCAAAAAATTTAAGAACAGTTAAACCCTTAAAAAATCAAGTTGTAACACTTTTTTTCGTGTCGGTATAAATCATAAAATGTATGAATGGGATCAGTTGACCGATTCAAAACATTCGTTAGGTCAACTGACCCCGAGGGATAAGTTCGAGCGGCCTCAGTTGACTAAAGAGCTAATAACTAGCGTATGTCTCTACATGAGCGTGTTACTCGGCGCGCACACGTCCCTGCATCATGTTTATCTCGAACAGATCTCAGTCGCTAGCGCCGGCCGCTATACTTTCTAAAGGTTGTCGTTCGCTCACTTCCGTTCGGAACTTAGTCCAACTCGTTTTATACAACGATCTCATTGCTACTCGTGTAGACAGATCATTACAAATTACTCGAAATACTTGATTCATTCTCAATATCCTTGTGTAATAGTAGCTTGTTACACTAATTATGCCGTTCCGTTTGACCGGTACCCTTAGTACGAGATAGATCTAGAAATCGACGAGCGGAATCATCTCGAATGGTATCTTACTGTACGGTTTATAGCAAGTTTTTCATTTCGATAAATTCGTAATAGCAGAAACTATAACGAATTTATCGAAATGAAAAAAGGTATTGAAAATCCAGTGATGTTAATCGTAACCGGTATCTAGGAAAAAGTTGAAAATCTTACCGTGGATACGGATAGCATCTTCATGTAGCGCTGTACATAGCTCGAACATAAGTGTTCTCACCATGCCCCGTGATTTCACCCACTTTGTTGGTCTGCGTAAGATGATTTAATTTATTGCTGTTTTAAAAAATGGTATATTAGGCTCGCACTCTGTTACGTTTGACCTTAAAATCACTAGTAAAGTGTGAGCGACTGATTGACCAATCGCTTCCTTCAGGGATATACAAGATGATTCTGCAAAATTAGCAAGCACTAATGATGTATAGCGAATCTTCCCTCTTTCCCTGTCGTAGTGATGCCTCGCGAAGGCAAGTAAGTGGTTGTTGGGCCGGGCTAGCGTTGTTCTGCTGCCCGCCTTCAGTATCGTAGTGTATCTAATCAATCGTTGGATTATAATTATAATGTGTTACGTTCTGCAATCATTGCGTCACTAACAATAATTATTCACGTTACTTATATAATTATTGTTGAACTACGAAACAGTTCGGAGTACGTATTTCAACGGTTTATTGTAGAATTAAAGTACTATTGTTAAGAGTAACGAAAACTGAACAGCGTTTATGAAAACGTAAACAGTAAAGAGATATCAGGATCAAAGGCAGTGGACAGCGACAAAAACAGACGAGGCCGTATTCTCTTTGAAAACAGTGTCTATGTGTGTGTTTTGTTGTATCGTTCAACGGGTGATAACGTTATTAGGCAATTTTTATTAACAAACTTAATCGTGTGCCTAAATCATAATCTTTAACCGTTGCATATAAGTTGTCTCTTTAGATAGTCCATAGCTGCAATGATTGACCTTGTTTTGCTCTAACTTGTGTTTGCCAATTAAGTTACTCTGACTAGGTGAGTAAATAAACTGTATTCGTTTAAATTGCAAGTTGAATGCAACTAAACTACTTAAAAACATTAGCTGTTTCAAATAGTTGCGATATATGGACCAGCAATATTTCATTACGACATGAGCATATCGCTCCATATGAAACACTCCATCCTTTTTGAATGAGTAATTTCGTAACTCGTTTTTTAATAGAGTAGAAGTAAACTACGTATTATTATATTTATATTATATATGATTTATATTGAATTCAAAAAACTTGGAGCAGTGTAACCGCAGGCGTACGCCACCCTACAAAAGATCGCACTCACAACTTTTTTTGTGTTCTTGTGTTACATGAAAGGTTTCCAAAGTTTTATCCTTTCGAGTCCTTTTTTGCAGAACCTGTGGGTAATACTACGGTAATTGCTTGAGGCGGCCGTTATGCTTATTTATTACTATTGTGTACTTCGTGTGTGACAACCTAAGTACAACAGCGGTAGTGATTACGACTGCCGTGCAATGAAGCCTAGAGTTCGTATTCTCGTGCGGACAAAGAGCATTCTTCTCAGAAACAGCACGGATTTCAGAATTGTGTGCAGTAAACAGGAAGACTCGTCTTCCTTTTACTTAGCTGACGAAAAGTGGTTTTAATACACCCTGCCTATTGAGGGATTTAGGCGTCAGGCTATCCATCTATACAGTGTTCAAATCATTAACTGTAAAAATGTCGCCGTTTGAATATACATAGTCGTAGCTGTGGCACGATGGGTACAAGACGAGTACTAAAAATATCCGCGTGGACATAAACAATTGCGTAACCTTCGGCGCATCGATCACAAATGAATAAATGCGAGTGAGTCAATGGACAGAAATACTCTAATGAATGTCCTTGTCACATTGCGGTGTAACCACGGTAATAATATCTATACAGTATTCTATCTTCATACAAACGGTCGTAACTCGGATCATACCTACGCGCCTCGGCGTTGGTATGCGCTTGGTTCGCAACCAGTCGCGAATGCGCCGCAGTGACGAACGGACGGTGTGATTGTTTTGTAAGCAGTAAGCGTGCGATTTGTGATGATTTGATTTTATTGAACACTTTCTATTTCATTCACTACGAATTTAATTTTTATAATATCATATACAAAGTGGCGCTAAAGTTATTACATTAAATGACATACTGCCTTAAGCTGGTTGATATAAGACTGTTAACAAACAAAAAACCTATTTTCACAGAAATTAAGAAACTATTTCTTTGAACAAAGTAAATAAAATAAAATAAGACATAAATTGGAACATCATTGTAATAAGCACACACTAACCTATTTCTTTTCGTCACAAGATTATGGACCTTCATTCTTTTGATTTTTTTTGTTTCTTTTTGTAATTTTTTTCGTTTGTTCGTTTTGTTTTAATATCGCTGCTTGAGGTTTTTGTCATTTATCTCTGCATTACACATGATGTTCTAAATTATAAAAACAAAAAAGATGCCTGTGGCTAAACTACTCAATACATTAGGTTTATAATTTGTAAATCGTCAAAGAATACCATGTAGTATATGTGGTATCAATTAATGTGATAACATTTGCGCCACTTTGTATAATATTTACAATCACTAAACTAGAAAGAAATTCAAGTAGCTAGATATAATTAAAATACTGTAGGCGGGCAGCCCTAAGGCGTGTCTACGAACCGCGCTATTGTAGGTAATTATTTTAAGGACAGGGCCGAGTTACAATACTGCATAGATATCATTACCGTGGTGTAACACAGCCTCCCTGACACGCCTACCTTACTACTGTTGTTGGTACGACGCTACGGCGTCACAGGGAGCCGGCATTGATATGATATGTGTTAGTACACTCACGCATATCATTGTATCGCTTTATAAAGATAAGTGTCATACACCCACACCTACGGGTAACTTGAACGTTGTTTCTGGAATGTTAAATTAACGTCATATTTCTAAAAACAGCACAAACATTTGTTAATTTACGGGTAAACGCATATGCGTTTACCCGTAAATAATATAAATAGTTGATATCAACTGCTAAGATCGGCTGACTGCAATAGCAACGACTAATCAAATTATCTGAAATAAGTTTTATTTTGACATAGTCTCTGATTAACATCTCTAAACCGGGTGATAGCATCATTTTTAAACATTAAAAGAAGCCTGTTTATAATGCTGGGAATATATTTGATCACTATTGAGATATATCAAATTGAATTTCGTCTGAAATCTTGTCTTAAAATATTTCGTCGTACGTTAAGCCTATTTATTTCGACCTGGATAAGATTTCAGAACTTCTGGTTTAAGAACTTTATTTTCATAAGAATTACAATAATTTACTTACTGAGAATCCATACTTACAATAAATGAGCGTACAGAAAAATAGACGAAAATAAAACTTTATATTGAACTTACCAGTATTCATATTAGATTACATATCTTATGGAGGGTTTATGTCATGAAATTATAATTACTGGTTAATACCAGAAATTATAATTTCATGACATAAACCTCTTTATTATATTATAATTACTAATGTAATGGCAGACCAATAATGTATTAATGTACATGCATCAACTCGTGAATATCAGAAAATGAAGTATGTTTCACTTTAAAACGTAACGCGATAGAATTCGCGGATATCTATAAAACGATCGCAGTGAGTCGATCGTGTATAGTGATCGCGAGTGTATCGAGTATCGTGCGTGTATGTGTACGGATGACCAAGCCACCTTGATCTTGGTTTAGTGGTATTATTGACATTTTGTAATTTATACAATATATATAATAATAATAATGAAAAATAAAATTCTCCCCGTGACCATGGCTGCTGAAAAGCAACCGAAACGTCGGGGAAAGTGTAAAATTAAATCAAATCTAAATAGTTTTAATAACAATGGAATTAGCTTAAAAATTAGTAAAGTTTAATAGTAATAGTAGTGTAACAAATGTTCAAATTGATGTAATATAGTGTCAACAAATAAACAACGCGATAAAATCCGTATATAGTAGTTTAATTTCAAAGAAAAATTGTCGGCCTCGATGGCGCAGTGATTAGTGTAACAGACTGCCACGCCTGGAGCCGCGGGTTCGATGCTGTTTTTCATCCATAGTAAACAATATACCGGTCCACCAGACACCCATACCCATAGCCCATATATTAAAATCCATACGTAGCAATAGTGCTACGCCTGCTGCGGCTAGTGCAGCTATAGGTGTCCCATCCCACCTTTGATTAAAACTCTCGAAGGGCCTCTTCACGTTGGACCCATGTCTCCGTGTAAGCCTCCCAAAGGGCCAGGTATTTTCTAATATAATATGTTAGAAAGTACCTGTGATAAGCGAAACATAATAATAAGAATATTCTACCACATACACACAACATCATCTAGCCCAAACTAAGCAGAGCTTGTAGGTACAATGGGTACTAGACAATGGATAAACATACATATATACTATTTTTTTGTAAATACATACATATTATACATGGAAACCCCAGACCAAGACAAACATCCATGTTCATGCACACAAATGTTTGACTTGTGCGGGAATCGAACCCGCAACCCCAGGCGTGGCAGTCTGTTACACTAACCACTACGCCATCGAGACCGACAATTTTCTTTTTTATTTCTAATTTAATACCAATGCTAAAAGTGAGAAAGTATTTTACTTAAATCAAGTAAGTAATACATAACGGTGTGAATGCGGTTGCAGTTCTGTTCGTAGTGTCGATATTTAAACAAGGCTGTATGCAAGTAGTGAGAGCGCGGGTGGCGGCGGAGAGGCGGCGCAGGCGCAGACCCCGCGCCGTCCTTGTCAATGGCAGTCAGTGCTCTCACCCACTGGCGCGCCACCAGCCGCGTTGCACTGTTTGTGTTACACACACGTGGACCGCAACCCTTTGTAACTACTGCGATTGTTACCGCATATGTCATCTCGAGTTCTATTTGACTTGTCGACAATAATATACTGTTCGGCTACACAGTGTTAGTACGTTTCGTATGTACTAATTGTATTCAGTGTCAGTACACTCGTTAAAAGTCTAGCATGGGAACACATGGTATTGATGGAAACAGATTGTTCGCGACCATATTGCGCTTGTGTTTATTTAGTTGTTTATCAAGCTAGCTATAAACACACATATATATATAGTCTTAGGGGTAGGCATAGATTCGCTTCGCCCTGCTTGCCAGTTCTTTGCTCGAACTAGAGGTCCTCTACTTTGCTAGAGGGCGATAGGTAGCAATTGACTCGCTTACCTATTAGGCCCATCCTAAATCATAGCACCCGTATTGACAGTATAAAGTATCTATGTCTTTTCAGACGGGCCATATAAAGGTGGTTAGAAACTAAACTCTCGACGACCTAGCACATAAACACTAAAGTGCGTATGCGTCTTGTAAATTCTTTAAGCTGATATAACTCACATAACGGTTGCGTCATGTGCGCGGGCGCAGCGTTGCTTGTAAGAACTGTACCCGTCGTACGTCGGACAGTCACAATAAATGGTTTGTGCATGACGTAACGTCTGTTTACAAAACGAAAATATCGGCGCGAGTTGTTGGCCGTAGCCGAAGAGACCATCGCTGAAACTACTTCCGCGTACCTCACGTTTGATGGGCGGCTGTTGCTCTCGCACAGACTGAAGATAGTATTTTGGCTAGCTGTCTATAGAATCTATAGTTATGTTAATTATTTTGTATTGAATGTACCGTTATAATATTACAATAGGCTTTCGCAATTTTTTTAGTGCCAGCAAGCCACGTAAAAAAAATAAGGATGAAATATATACCGATATAACAAAAATGAAGTACATATCGGTCACAACATGGCACCAATTATATTGAACGTTTCACCTGTCTAGAGCCTTATAGAGGCAAAACGTAAAAGTGAGCGTTGTCTATACCTACGGCCCTATGTCAGACTTCGGTTCCCAGCTGCATCCGAGTCTTACTAATAGAAAAATGTAATAACACTTTGCCCGGAACTACACATAGCCTACGATGGGCCTATGCCTTTTGCTGCAGCAAGAAAGTGAGGGAGTAATACCTTTACAGCTTATTTTAATGTTTGTTAACTTTCCACAATTTCATTATACCTATATTCCATAAACCCAAAAGGATGCATTCAGCATGTGCCAAATCTTAGCACTAGTCTATAATACACATAATACTGAATTACCATTGGTAGACAATAGTCGTCGTAAACTATATTATTGGATTATTCATTCATTATTTTACGGAATGCTCTCCTAGGGGCGAAATACACACATCAAAAGTCTAGGGATCAAATATGTTTTAGAGGCTCACCGCAATTGAGAATTATTATTTTAACTTTTTTTGATTGTAATTGGTTTACTATTTTAAAAATTTTTTTTTTTTAATATTCGGTATAACTAGAAAATCACCTGTCAATTAGGCTTTCTATAAAAGTGTGTAATAGCTTTTTTATAAAACCATTACAATCTCTGCATCGGAACTGAAAAAAAGCTGTATCAATATGGAGCGAAGACATTATTTAACACGAGAAGAGATGATGAGAGCCGTCGGAATGTTGCAAGCTGGTTCTAGGCACACACAACGTACTGTGGCTGTCGCTCTTGGCACTACACAGAGCGTTATAAGTCGTCTCTGGACACGCTATCGTATCACGGCCAGCGTGGCCAAGCGACATGGAGGACGATCTCGCATCATCACTCGCAGACAGGACCGGTACATCCAAAATACTGCTCGACGGAATCGTAACATAACCGCCATGATGTTAGCTACGAGGCTCCACAGCTCTTCAGGCTTGCTGACAAGCGTCCAAACCATCCGAAACCTTTAACGTGAAGTGGGTCTGCGTTCCCGAAGGCCGCTTTGGGTTCCACCTATAGCACCCTGCAATCGTAGGTCCCTTTTGCAATGGGCTCGCGAACACAGGCATTGTGTTTGCTTTTCCGATGAATCTCGTTTTGGTGTGAGACCAGATACAAAACGTACTCGGATTTGGAGGACTTCTGAGCGTCAAAAACGTTTGAAATTTTGTCAGGATGTTTATTCATATATGGTGGTGGAACAATAATGGTTTGGGCCAGTATTTGGATCGGTGGAAGAAACGATGTCACTTGGATCAGGGGCAATCTCAATGCTCAGATTTTTGCGGAGAGGATTGTTTCAAGCGTGATCATCTCTTTGCGAAATTCGTTGGATGATTCATTTCGACTAATGCATGACAATGCACGTCCACACCCGGCTAGCCGGGTGTGGACGTGCATTGTCATGTATTAGTCAGCATCGGCAAGAGTACGTATTACGACTCTAGAGTCGTAATACGTACTCTTGCCGATGCTCGTATCAACGTCCTGCCGTGGCCCGCTCAATCTCCAGACCTCAACCCAATTGAACACGCATGGGATATACTCCAAAGAAGAGCTCTGGCGAGTATGGATGCCGTACATACCCCACAACAACTTTTTGACTTGTTAGAAAGAAGTGGGTGGCCATTCCTCAAAGTGATTTTGATGAACTGATTTTAAGCATGCCAAATCGCTGTGGTTGTGTTATTCGTGGCAATGGTGGAAACACAGCCCACACATTTTTAAATCTTTAAAATAAAAATTATAAAATATCCTAATTTTTGCCTATTTTTCCCATTTACTTGAAGACATAAACTTGGGTTAATTTTTCACAATTTGCAAAAATTTCAAATTTTCTTAATTTTACAAAATATAGGGATAATTTAATAACTTAAACATAGGAATTAAAGTAAAAAGCTAGCCTGGAAGACTAGATTTGGCAAATATTAATTTGATAGTTTCTTTTTTGTTGATATTAAATTTAATAAAAAAAAAAAAATTCAACGAATAATATTCACGTAAACAGAAGACAATATTGATAGTTTTTTATACTTAAAAATGTACTTGGTCCCTAGACACTTTTGATGTGTGTAGTTAATGATAGATACTGCTACGGCATAAAATTTATTTCTAGTACTCTGTTAGTAGCTCGTCGAAATGTTTGTGGTAGCCTTACGACGCATTATGACAATACAGTTGTTTTTATATCTCTTCTACATGATACGGCAAGACCGATTCATAAACTGCTGTTTACACTAAAATGCTTGTTCACATGTTGACTGTATCATGCTAGGTACACGACGTAAAGTTCCATAATTAGTTGACGCCAAAGAATTCCATGCTAGTTACAAACTGTCGGTATAAAACACGCATTTAATGTATGTATGTACATGTTTGTTTGGTAAGCCGTTCGCCGCAAGTGATGGAGGGCCCGGTGCCAAGTGCCAACACACGCGCCGTAATGTGTTACCGATATGTGTGCAACAGAATGTGCGGCCGTTTTGTCACAGGGCAACACGAAGATCATTTGATAACGAGAACTGAAATGTTGGAAAATCTTCATCAGTTACACCGTGCTGATTGCTCATCGAATCGGATCATTGAAATTAATTACACTCTTATTAACTACTCGGTAGTTACATCTAATTAGGTAATTAATTATTAGGTAGGTAATTGAAATTTTCTTAATTTCTTTGCTTAATTATTTTGTGTTCGTATTTGGTGGCACAAAAATGTGTAATTTTTTGCTTAGACTTTCTTGTAATGAGCGATTACCTTAGCATGTTTACAAAGGTTTTGTCGGGAAAACATCAAAATAAAATAATATCAATTTAGGGATAGACTTAGTTTAAAGCTGTAGGGATAAAATTGTCGTTTCTCTTCACTATATATTAAATATGCTGTTAAATATACTTATAGTCATCCAAGACTAATGTCAATGTATAGTTCATTGGCCTTAATACCATCATTACTTCATCAAGGTCGAGTCTTAAATAGGCTGCCGATCCGATATAGAAAACAAACGAGGAATAGTTTATCTACTGTCGAAAAGTGATTGATTAACCAACAAACTTGGACGTCGTAACAACAGCTAGGACGCTCGTAAATATGTTTTGGTACCAATATTTATTTAGGAGAACAGTGCTTAAAATTGTTCGTCCATAGTTACGGGTATTTGTGAAATAGATGCAGTGCGGAGAATGCTCGTTAAAACTAATAATGGGAGCAGTAACCGAACGCTTTGATAGAACGGCAAGCGGCTTCCGCGTGCTTGGGAGAGCCAACCATGAAACTGGCAAATATAACAGTGAACGACAGTGTCCGCTCCTTCGTTGCGTGCGCAAGGATTGTGTATACGAATGGCATAATGTTTAGTAATTTATTGATATTAGGACAAGATAATGTAAAAAAACTGGTGCAGCAACCGCCGTTTTAGCTAAAGCAGGAACCGGCATAATTCAGCTGACTCTATCATTTAGTCAAATAGTCGCGTTTGTTTTAGTAAGCTTCGATATTATTATATTTATTATAACCATTATTATAACCGCTATTATAAACGCTGAATAGTATAATGTGGTGTCGTCCATACTCAGTCTAACAGCCAGGTGGCGCAAATGCACCGAGGTCACAACCGACGGAACATGATTCAGAACATGTTATATTGATGAGCGCATCTTTAAATAAGGGGACGACTCACTTCGTGAATGAAGCTTTCTTTATGAGCCATTCAGACCATACTGGACATAATACATAATTATATTATCGCTAACCGGTTTATGATGGCAGTTACAATATTATAAATAAGTTTTACCTTTAATTTGGACTGCCAAACTATCAACGCAGTACAAAATATTTAAATAAAATAAAATTAAATATTTCTAATATTTGCAATTCTTACTATTCTATGTGCATAATTAATAAATTGTTTAGCATGTTCCTTTATTAAGATGGGTAAGTTGACTGTTGCTATTTTGACCCCAGTCTCCATTTCCAATTCCAGCCTATCCTTGTCGTGTATAGGGCAGTCTATCAACAGGTGTTGGACCGTCTCCTCGACGCCAGGCTCACAGGCGCACGATGGGTCCTCCTTACACTTGAAACGAGTCAAGTATCCGGTGAACCCACCATGCCCCGTCAGCAGCTGGGTCGTGATGCCGGCGAACTTTATCTTGCGGACGATGCTGTACGCCGCCACCACGCACGGAAAAAACAGCTTCGTGACGGAGGCGGTCTCGCCCTCTCTGTACCTCTCGTTCCACTCGCCAAGCGAAGCCTGCCGCAGACTTCGTTTCGCGAATGAAACGGGATACAGACCGTAGTCCGGTGCCTTCTTCAACCTCAGAGCCGCTTCCTTGGCGAGCTCATCAGCCCGCTCATTGCCCTCCAGTCCTGCGTGGGCCTTGACCCAGAACAAGGATATTTCCTTGCCCTGGGCCATGCCTTGCCGAATGGCTTTTCTAGCCTCTACCGCCAGGGGATGGAGGGCATTACGGTTAATTACCGTCAGGAGAGCGGCTCTGCTGTCGCTGAAGATACCAAACGTGGACGCGCCTCGCCTGAGGATCTCACTGGCCGCTTTGCATATTGCCAGGAGCTCAGCCTGGTAGACGGTACAGTGAGACGACAGAGCAAGTTTGAGGGCCTTGGTTTCGGTCCCCGCAAGTCCCATTATTGTTAATCAGATTAAGTGCCACTAAACACGATTACCTACTAACTCTCGCCTTGAAGAAGTTTGGAGTTGACAAGGTCAGCTAACTTCTAATAAGGTCTCCGACATTATGTCCAAAGAAGATAAGTGCGCAGGGATCAAGTTGTGATAAACTTTAATAGTAACTCTGAATGTTCCGTATTAATTGTATTTATCACGAACCCACACAAACCATCATTGATGCTTTAGTTATAATATCGAAGTATATTTTGGGAATTCACGAATTAATAGTAAGTTTAGGAAAGTCAATGCTCTTGTCATGGTATCTATTTCGGACGCGAACAAGACTATATACTGTCCACGTGGTCGCGTAGTGAGTCAACTGTAAAACGAAAGGGTCGACGACGTCTGGTGTCGCAAGCGTCCAGAATACCCGAGTAATTGTTAATTAGTAAAAGTCTAGGCGTTAGACAACTATCGTGTTCCATTTTCGCTTCCTTCGAAGTTTTGTAACCAAGACCGATGTTTGCAAGTTAGTTTGCACAGCTTTCTTGCTTTCATCGGTTATTTTTAATCTATTACATTAATTACAGGTAAATGAGTTAAGAGATTAAAATCTATATCACCTGTCGCTACAGATTTAGCAGGAGTTTATCAAATATAGTTATATTAAGTACAGTGCACCAGCTATTGGATGCATTTTCACATGTTACGCTTGTGTCTTCTATTCTATACACAAAAAGTTTGTTTGAAAACTGAGCAATACTGTGCAGTGTTCCGATTTACTAAGCAAGTGGCACTGAGCTCGTTGTCGGCGCTTTGTTCTATAATAGCTTCATTGAAATATGCACTCCAATTTCGCTAATTGGCATCTCGAAATAGCTGGTGAATTCTTTTGTACACCGAGCGCAACTATAATTGTTGCTTGTATTTTCTACTATAAATAATCTGTTTACGTTTTTAAAGTATAGTACGTCCTTTAACTCCGTTTTTTAATACTATTCCCACTGCCAATGTATTAAGTAGGAAAAATGTTATCAGGGCGATGTCGCGACCGTTTAAGGTTTGATCAGTAATGCTGTAGGACTTAGCATGTACTTAATGGATATATGTATGTATTATCATGACGAAAAAAGTACTCAGACGAACTAACATCTGTAACGATTACTGATAATGGTATGATAATCATAATAACTCGCAATGGTGATATTGATGAACTGGCACGTGATTAAACATGTATGTTGGCACTTACGGTTTGTTGATTAATTTAAATAGTATAATCCTTTACATTAGCTAAATAATCAGATAGGCACTTAGATCTTAGTGCTAAACCTTATTCTATAAAGTTTACGTAGTATGTAATAAATCAGCAGTGAATAATTTTTATATTTGTTTCGATATGAACACACAATTTTACATAAAACGTTGCAGAAAGCGCGTCTGCCCAAAGATATATCATTAGTCCAATCTCAATTCAGATCACGTGCCTACATAATTTAACGGACCCGAGGGAAACTACATTTTACACAAGATATATTTAGCCGAATATTGGCTCTAGTATAAGCAGGATTGGGTTAAGGTCCTTTGTTATGTTTGTCAGGTTTACAATGACATGTATAGCGATAATCCGGTGAGATGGTGAAATTGCTAAATCTCAGATTCGTTTCGGGTCCGAATCATATTAGAAACAGTGATGTTATGTGCGAAGTTATAAGTTAATAATTGCTTGCTTTATTGATTTAACTAGCATTAATTATTATAGATTACGATAAGTTATTTTAAAGTATAGTCTATCAGTGTGACAGTTTTTAATATACAGCTATTATCTACATAATAATAATAATAATAATAATTTTTATTGCCCAGAAAAGTACATAGTTTAAAAAACAGCAAAGTTAACATAATATTAGGTGAAAACAATATTTGTTCGAACACTGATACCCAAAGTAAGATATAACTTGTGTCAGTACATGATATACTACTAAAACATTTGCGACGCTACGCGATCGTTTCCGTTGGAACAATGTATAAACGTATACTTTAATAAGAGAGCATGTGGAACGTGGATACAAAATATTATGTAATTTATTCTCACGATATCTGTATCGTTACAATATTGAACTTAATTAAGGCGTGGTGCTTTAATTAATGGACAAACGAGATCAATAAAAGAATGTGGTCCAAAACTAGTAGTGCAGTATTTGGGTGAAAGGTCTGTGTGCTAAGGTCAGCGACAGGCGGGACTCGAAGGTGAAATACGCGACACACAGAGTGCCCATGTTTGATACTGTTTCGCACACTGTGCTTTAAAACTTTTAAAAGCTCAGTAAAGGACATTGAAACGATTTTTAAAATAAGATATATTATTATCAGCGGTTCAAGAGAACTATAAACAGTCAATAATGAAACTAGACATTACCTATGTATATGCAAAAGGTTTTTTTGATACAAATATGTACTTTCAATTAGAAATGAAAATCCGCTTCAAGTTAGCAATACGTGTTGTTTATTTTTAAATAGACTACCTAATGCTTTTACTTGTATTGTTATATTTATTTTCAAACGAGGTTACAACTGTTTCGTGAGAGTTGTACGATTAATAAATGTACATGTTATTTCGCTAATTAGTGTGGATAGAACCACACGTAACATAATTTTTGTTCGGTGACGTTATAGGTGCCAATACAGAGCAAAATAAATATATTTAACAAATAAAAAAACTTAATGGTCTTCAACGGAGAGTCATAAAACGGAAGTCTATTGTCTAGCACGTCAATAATTTTAGTGTTTGATGACTACGATTAATCGAAAACAACCGAATGAGCTATGTTATTATTCAATAACAATTAAATTTATGTAAGCGAGAGTTATAGCACACAAGGAACTATCTTATGTTTACGCGAATGTTATACATTAAAATTAAACAAACTTTATACGGATTTTATCGCGTTGTTTACGTTTTTAAGTTTTAACTTAACTGCGTTTTTTAGACGACTTGTTTACGAGGTTTGGAGTACCTACTCTCAATATTTAATCAATGTTTTAGGTACAGGTGTTTATATAAAATATCTACGTATACTTCAATTCTGCTGTTTATGTTTCAAATTGTCCATGCGACGACAAAGGGTGCCTTCACTTTAACGTAGTTCCTGAACCACAGTCGTGAACGGGGATTCTCTTAACCATATAAAAATATAACTTAGGTCGGTTTGCGCTTGCTTCGCTGCATAGACTTATATCACTACCTTAGCTTGTTATTGTAACTAAAAATAGTTGTGTAGAATAAACGCAACGTTTCTTATAAATAGAGTTGGTTGCTATACTTCTATCGATCTTATGCACTAAGTATTACACGCCGAGTGGAATGCTAATGAGTTATACGAAACACATTACAGTTATTCAGTCATAACATTAGCAAAAATGTCGAGCGGGTCACTTCCACAAAGTAGGCTACGCGAATTATTAATACGTGAACAAAGCAGTTTACTGTGTAATAATACATACACTAAATGCGTTTCCCTGTAGAGCAGGTAGACTATAGACTTCCACTAACATTCCTGCTATATCGCTCTTGCTTCATTCACTCTCATCGCTTTCTTGCATGCTCGCAGATTTCTGGTATACTTAACCTGGGCGCTATTGAGGATTTCTTGGCAGAAAATCTCAATAGTACTTTGTCGCCAGGTCGGACATTGAACCTAGGGATTATGTTTAGCAGTTGTACATGCACTCACGCCTGGCCACTGGACGAGATAGCTGTTTTGTAGAATTTTGACTTACTTACTTTTATTGTAGTGTTTTATTCAATCAGTTAAGAGTTATGTAAAAGGTCGCCGATATATTTATTTTTAAATTTCTGTTGCTTCTAAAGTCTATTTATAAAGAATGCCAATAGAATTTAGCCCGCTTTTTTAAGTTTAATTTGCGTATATATACTACCTATACTATATATATACACTACCGTCCAAAAGTTTGGAATCACTAGGGTAATTTTAATTAAAACGACTATTATATGTTTAAAGTATACTTTATCACACTTAAATCTTAATCAAACCGTAGATTAGCATTCAGTTAAATCGAATCAGTACAAATAAGAACAAAAGTATAGTCTTCGTTAAATTTTGGCTTCGTCAAAATGGCTATCCTTATTCTTAATTACTTGTTCACAAATTTTACTCATGCTTTTGATTAATTTATTGAAGTATTCGGAGTCCAGTGTCTTCCATTCGGTCTGTAAATATTCCTACAACTGTGCTGAGCTCGATGGACACCGGTTCTTTACTTTTCTATCCAGTTCACCCCATACTAAATCAATAGGAGACAAATCTGGCGATTGTGAGGGCCACTTTATAATTTGCAAAACTTTTTCACTTCGTTTTTGCTCTAAGAGGCATAATTTGGATGAATGCTTAGGGTCATTATCTTGTTGAAAAACAAAATTTCGACCGATCACATTATTTCCAGAGGAAATGGAATTTTCTTCAAGTATTTTCAGATAGCATTCTTTATTCAGTTTCCCGGTGATTTTGATCAGATGGCCGGGTTTATTATTACCAAAGCATCCCCAAACCATCACACTACCACCGCCGTGCTTAACAGTCCGCACAGTACACGCTTCTTAAGCCCGCTCCTCTTTTGATCGGCGCACAAAAACTCGTCTATTAGATCCAAAAATTTGAAATTTGGATTCATCCGTCCAAAAGACTTTTTCCAGTCTTCTACTGTCCAGTTTTTATGTGTTTTGGCCCACTCCAGTCTTTTTCTTTTATGAACACTAGTCATTCTGGATTTTTTGGCTGCTACATATCCTCTTAGACCAGCAGATAGCAAACGCCTTTTTACAGTTGTTATTGAAACTGGCTTTTCTTGGGTTTCATTTAAAGTAGCGGCAATTTGAGGTGCAGTTAAACGTCGATTTCGTTTCGATAACGTCACAACGTAGTTATCTTCCTGCTTTTTCGTAGATTTGGGACGTCCAGATCTCTTCCGGTCTTGATTTCCTCCAGTAGCTTTTTTTCGTACAAGAGTATAATGTACACCTTTGTATGAAACACCGACCTTTTCTGCGATTTGGCGCATAGAATAGCCTTCTTCGCTCAAAGTACAGATAGCACTCCGCTGTTCAAGCGAAATCTGTCTCTTTTTTGCCATTTTATGAGCTTGCGAACTTTTGTAACTATCACATGAATGTCACAAATCACACTGAACTCTAAACTGATATTTTTTGCAATAATACACCCATATTCCAAAGATTAGACACTACTCATTACTACAACAATGCTTAAAAGCGCCAATTCTAAGAAATCTTCAAACGGCGGTGTCGCAACTTGAGTGGTCATAAAACACGTGTGTCGGTCTTTTTTGAAAACAATGGATAGTTGATAAGAAATTAGTGTTTTTGTTAAATGTTATTGTTAGTACGGTCGTAAAAATACTAATCTCCAATAACAATACGTTTTTTGATGGATTTATTGCGGTATAGTTTTTCTGTCGACGAAAATTAGGGTGATTCCAAACTTTTGGACGGTAGTGTATGTACTCACGCCTGTTAATCAAGTACCTCTTTGATTCTCAACGTCATTTAGATTTAGATAGCCAGACTACTTATTGTGCATACATTTGGATTAGTAAAATATATTAAAATCGATCTCACATTATGTTATGTGTGTATTACCAGTTGTGTTTTGATTGTAATGGAGCAAGCTTTTGCCGTCTACGTGGCACATTTACATACTTATACTGTTACTGAGATTTTCCTAATAAAAACTCAATAACATACTAGTTCTGGGACAAGCTAGGATCCCAAGGCTGGCCGTAAAAGTAAACTCAACCTTTAGTTCCGGGACTTCCAGCGTTAATAAAGACATTTGTTTATTATTTAAAGCTCTTACACTATCAGCTGATCTATATTACATCCTTTAATCAATTACTCGCTAGTTTTAAATTGATATTATGTGTGTTCGCTCTATTTTCGTCTGTCAATTGACTTGTTGTGTTGTCGTCAAGAGATGTGTTCTATTATTAGTACTGACCTAGACAAGAATGTGGCTGATATACACTGGACGTATCATGTTCTGTTTCTGTCGTTTATTACTGTATCAATCATTCTGCTTTATACTATATGCTCGATAGGTATTTAATGGTGTCCAACAGCTAACATTATTTAAATGGATGTTTATTCGTGCTATCATAGTAATAGAAATAAGGGAGGTTGTAGAATGTAGATGTTTGATAGAGTGTAATATAATGTTTGCAGAAAATGTAGATTGTATTAAGTACAGGTCATTCATTACAACAGTGCCATATACATATTACAAATTTACAGCATGTAAGTTTTAAAATAGGTAGGTACAGTAAATAATAGTTTGTTTGTACGATATATCGATATTTTAATATAAACTATATATATTCTTCTTGAATATTCTAAGGTTAATACGAAAGGTTGCTATTTGTTGAATTTTATGCGTTAGTTTTATGTGCATAATATACAGGTACTTATTAATAAGTATTTGTTAATGAACATGATAATTTGAAAGTCAATATTATTCTACTGAAATATTCGTTGTAAATGTGCCTTCAAAATTTGCCATGTGTAATTAACATTAGAGATTATATTCATCATTGCTTCTTATCGAAGATGAAACTAGGAGTGATATAAAATGTACTTATATCTAGTATCTGAGACAGTTATGTAACGTCGGTATTGTGTGTGTGCGCAGGCTCCACGAGGAGATCGAGCACTTCTACCTGTACATGTCTCCGACGGAGACGGAGCACCTGGTGCGCTCGACGGTGGTGAACCGCATCCGCGGCGCCATCCTCGCGCTGTGGCCGCAGGCGCGCGTCGAGGTGTTCGGATCCTTCCGCACCGGCCTCTACCTGCCCACCAGCGACATCGACCTCGTCGTTATAGGTGAGTACACACACACTAACACACGCACACACGCCTAGACACTACCTGAATCCTGCGGCTTTCACTTCGACAGAGGTGAATCCCTCCTGCAATACAAATAATATGTTTAGTGCGCCAGTTGTCCTGAAAAGTAATGTAATTAGAGGCATTAAATAGAGAAAGATGGCAAGATTAATAGATTATCAGACAAAGTAGAAGCTGTTAAGGTTAATAAGATTAGCTTGAGTAAACCGCTCGACAGCCCAATTCGGTCGCTGTAAGCATAACTAAGTAGAGTGGGGAATTAATGACCTGTCTAACGTTTGCACCGAGAATGACCTTATGCAAACCACTTACAATGCGGTTGCCGTGACTGTATACACCTGGAGCAAAATTGTACCAGCGAGTAGAAAATAAGCTTCAGTAACATTACCTTATACGATAATGTTACGTCTGCTTAGCAAAGGTATGATAATTAGGTTTATATTTATTTTGTTGCATGATTTATGGAACAGAAAACGTGACTTACCATGATCATGTAAGATCTACATACATTTTTGACTTATCTGTTTGTGACTACGGCCTATGCAATCTGGCCGAAACTTGAAGTGTTTTTAAAAGGTACACTATCGTTCAAAAGTTTCGAATCACCTAATACGAATACGAAACTATACCGCAATAAATCCATCAAAAAAAGGATTGTTATTGGAGATTAGTATTTTTACGACCGTACTAACAATAACGTTGAACAAAAACACTAATTTCTTATCAACTATCCATTGTTTTCAAAAAAGACCGACACACGTGTTTCAGGCGAAAACTGGAGATTGGGCCTTGTGGCGCACCCTGGGGGAGGCTTATGTCCAGCAGTGGACTGCAATAGGCTGAAATGATGATGATGACGATGACGTGTTTTATGACCACTCAAGTTGCGACACCGCCGTTTGAAGATTTCTTAGAATTGGCGCTTTTAAGCATTGTCGTAGTAATGAGTAGTGTCTAATCTTTGGAATATGGGTGTATTATTGCAAAAAATATCAGTTTAGAGTTCAGTGTGATTTGTGACGTTCATGTGATAGTTACAAAAGTTCGCAAGCTCATAAAATGGCAAAAAGGAAACAGATTTCGCTTGAACAGCGGAGTGCTATCTGTACTTTGAGCGAAGAAGTCTATTCTATGCGCCAAATCGCAAAAAAGGTCGGTGTTTCATACAAAGGTGTACATTATACTCTTGTACGAAAAAAAGCTACTGGAGGAAATCAAGACCGGAAGAGATCTGGACGTCCCAAATCTACGAAAAAGCAGGAAGATAACTACGTTGTGACGTTATCGAAACGAAATCGACGTTTAACTGCACCTCAAATTGCCGCTACTTTAAATGAAACCCGAGAAAAGCCAATTTCAATAACAACTGTAAAAAGGCGTTTGCTATCTGCTGGTCTAAGAGGATGTGTAGCAGCCAAAAAATCCAGATTGACTAGTGTTCATAAAAGAAAAAGACTGGAGTGGGCCAAAACACATAAAAACTGGACAGTAGAAGACTGGAAAAATGTCCTTTGGACGGAGGAGTCGAAATAAAGAAAAAAATTCAAATTTTTGGATCTAATAGACGAGTTTTTGTGCGCCGATCAAAAGAGGAGCAGGCTTAAGAAGCGTATACTGTGCAGACTGTTAAGCACGGCAGTGGTAGTGTGATGGTTTGGGGATGCTTTGGTAATAATAAACCCGGCCATCTGATCAAAATCACCGGGAAACTGAATAAAGAAGGCTATCTGAAAATACTTGAAGAAAATGCCATTTCCTCTGGAATTAATGTGATCGGTCGATATTTTGCTTTTCGACAACATAATGACCCTAAGCATTCATCCAAATTATGCCAGGGGTTCCTAGAGCAAAAACGAAGTGAAAACGTTTTGCAAATTATGAAGTGGCCCTCACAATCGCCAGATTTGTCTCCGACTGAATTAGTATGAGATGAACTGGATAGAAAAGTGAAGAACCGGTGTTCATCGAGCTCAGCACAGTTGTGGGAATATTTACAAAGCGAATGGAAGTCACTGGACTCCGAATACTTCATAAAATTTGTGAACAAGTAATTAAGAATAAGGATGGCCATTTTGACGAAGCCAAAATTTAACGAAGACTATACTTTTGTTCTTATTTGTACTGATTCTATTTAACTGAATGCTAATCTACGGTTTGATTAAGATTTAAGTGTGATAAAGTATACTTTAAACATATAATAGTCGTTTTAATTAAAATTACCCTAGTGATTCCAAACTTTTGGACGGTAGTGTACGTAAAGACGTAGCTTGATCTCGTTAGTTACCGTTTTTTATTACATAAAAGGTACGATAATAATCGCATTATATCAATATTGCTGTACAAAATGTATCAAGTGCCACTCGCGCTGTTGCATTAGATGACACTAATGTGTTTATGTAAATAAATTGTATCACTGAGCAGAATACTTAATGTAAAAGTGGCGTGTGTTCGCATGTACAGGCGATGAACTCGCCATTCATATTGTTCATAATAATACTGATTAGTTCTTAAAGGTAAAGGAGATGTTTCAGAATTGTATGGAGCCTGGGCCTGCACATTGTACACCTAATTGAAATATTGCTAACCCACATAGTAACCCATTTCCATTGTTACTTTTCCATAATTCTATATCATTTCTGTGTAAATTCAAAATAACTTAGCGTAGGATCGCAACCCAACAACAAAAATAATCATGGCGGTCGGACATAAGTCAAGGTCGAAATGACAGCTACTGTCAGTCTGACATTTTCTTTCACTTTGTCAGCTACTGGTATGATTTTTGTAGTTCTGTATGTACTCTAATATAAAATATAGAAATAGTTCAGAATTATACTTAAGGAAAGTATCACTCATTTAAGATAAATAACAGATACTTTATAGGTGGATATGTGTAATAACTTGATTTGCCTTTTTATTTATTTTTTAGGCAGGCTGAACAGGACTTATGTTTACTACATGAATATTTAACAAAAAGTCATTTATAGGTCTTCTCTTTTGCCAGGAACTCTTATGGGCTATAGGTAGAATATACAACATACTATGTATTACTTATTTAAGTATTCCTTAGTTTTACCTGTATTATACGAAATCGTCACAATTAGTGATGATTCAGGGTGTGTGTGGTCATTTGCAGGGAGTGATTTGTATGGATATTGTGTTAATATTAATGTCTTACCATTTTCATTTTGTAAGTATTTACCTAATTATTTTAGTACAACATTTTATTGAGTCCTATACATATTATAATAGTACTTCAGGGAAAACATAATAATTATGTGTCTTATATGCAGGCACCTCACACAAACAAGAATTTGAAATATTCGCTTAATTAATAAGCAGATATTACTGTAACAGAATACATAAGACTATACCAATCATACTATCCACCTTGGTACAGTGCAATTATTTGTGAAGGCCTATATTGAGATGATACTTTAGTCAGGAAATATAAGTTTTAGGTTTTTTACATATAAAAGAAATTCATATGAAATATGAGGCAAATGAATAAAACATAATTTTTAGTCAAAACATTTCATTTCCTAAATCATGTCTAATTAATATTTCATCCAGAAAAATAGCCGGAGCTTCTATATTATTTTGATACCGAGCCCAACCTAAGTACCACACAATTATCATAATGTGAGCACAGCAACCCATCGTTCTTTGTCCTGAGACACAACTGCAATAATAACTGATGATCTTATCATCCCAACTTGATCCTTCCCAAGTTCATAATATATACGTATAGTACATATAATAGAAGGACCTGGTCTTTGTTGCATTTCATCCACATTTGCTGATCACTGCACATTTCTTTGCGCTGATACCCAACAACCATAGCAAACTAATCCTCCGGGTGGAATCTGAGTTATACAAAAGAATATTAGGTGTTGATGTACAATTACTTGACAAAATACCTGTCTAGGATATATCCTAGACAGGTACAATAGCCATAATTTCATCCCTCTCAGGTCCTTCTGGTATACTGTATCTGCGTGTTTGTGTGAGAGACCGTAGACACCACACACATTCAACCTCTTGAGGAGAAGCTATGATTCCCTGTTGCTGCAATATATGCTGTGTATATTGCCAACAAGAAAAACATAACAATCCTCCCTCAGCTATCTAAAACAAAATGGATAAATAATTACATTTATACCTTTTATTTAGGTTTGTTGTAGGATGGTGAAGTGAATGATGGAGTGTTATGTTCACAATGTTTTAACCGCGTCATTGTGGCAATGTCTACTGATAGACATTCTTCGGGGCATGAGCATAATCTCCAGCATCGCCACGACACAAGTGTGTGTCAGGTGTCGCATTTCATTATTTGGAAGGAGAGCTCACTTCCTTCTTCCTTAAAACGAAAGCCAGGTCAACATCGAAGAAATCAAACGGAATTCAGAAAAAAGCGGTGTCGTAATATAAAGCTTAGAACACTGACCACATTCAAAAAGCGCGAAACTCTGAATAAGTTTAACTTTAACCGTCAACGTCTCTACTACTTTGACATAAACTGTCAAAAATGTCGACGATACATGAGACGGTACATTCGTTCAGAAACTATATTTTACGTAAGCATCTAACTGCTACAGCCTCTCAGCGGCATTGAGCTACTCTCACTCTCGACATATGAACATCACGAAAGTATGAGATTATAATGAAACGAATTAAGATCTTATTTTATTGTTATTTTACTTAAATAATAAAGTGGAATAAAAAAAAAACATTTATAGGAACATCAGCAATGCGCCTATGCAGCTATTGAACGATATGCCACTTATCTGTCAGTGTTGTCATATAAAAATCGTATGGATTTAGATTTTCGTTATTTACACATTATTTCTGATTTAAATAAATGCAACTGCATTTTTCTGATAATCCCTGATTTTTCCAGTTTTCCTATGCACTGTACATAGTGGAAGCCCACAATGAAACATCTCCTTTACCAAAACTATTAGATTTACCTAATTACCTATCTATGTACTGATTACGCTTTACGACAGAGAAAACGTACAAATACATTTTGACTCTAGTGTTTTAGAGGAGTCTTTACCTTATGACGCAAATAATTGACAGGTCTGAACAATATAAGGGAGATAAGATTAACTTAGATCCGTGCAACTAGAGAGTCAAGAGACACAAGAGATCCACAAGCCGCACAAAATGCTTGAAATTGAGTATGTGTAACGTTGTTGCCGAAGAATGTAATATTTTCCGCAAGAACAGCTGTCATGATTTAGTAATTTTTATATGTAAAATCGGTTTTGTTGATAGTTTTAGAGTACGAAAAATCTCTTATACAACAGCTTTGTCCGTCCTTCCGTCCGTCCGTCTGTCTGTTATACAACTTTCAACTCGAGAACCGTAAGAGCTAGAGACTCGCGGTCAACGCCATTCGACTCAGCATAGTCGATATACCCCCGAAATGACTATGACCTTTGACCTCTGACCTCAAGGTCACGTGGTATCACGTGACTTTTGCAGATTACTTGAAGCATTTTTTCGAACTCTTAAGTTTTACGGCAATTCATTGCCGATTCTCACTTGTTTTGTGTAAGTTTTAGACACAAATATTAAATTGACATGCAATATGCGGTTACATATCCGTGTATCTTCAGTAAAGTAGAAATTTGTAAGACTAATATGACTATTTTCCATCACCTGGCTCCTCCTTCTGCTACACGCTGTATATATATACGCGAAAGAATCGTACAGCCTGTATTATACTCGCCTAATGTTAATCATAATAATAATGTCTAATCTAAGCCGATGTACCTACTCAATGTGTAATGTTATAATTTGGTTAATGCTGATTTATTGCGGTATTTGTTGATATCGCAGCTCGCTACCGGCGCGCGGCACGGCGACATATCACTGTCCCACTGACGACCGACCTCAATATATAGATACTAATTCATGATGGCATTAGTTTGCCCTAAATATGATAAGTTTAAACTCCACTATATGTTGTGTATGTTTGTAACATATCACTGTGTCTTGTGTGCCATGACTTCGGAATATTACACGCTTGGCTGGAGGAGGCACTTAATCATTGTGACATTATAGGTTATACATCAATTCGTGTGTCATCTGTGCATGTAAATAATGTAGTGCAGATTATTTTCGCCCAGTAATAACTGGACAGATAAAGATTGATGATAAATATTGTGACGTTAATGCCAACTCATGAATAGTTTTTGACGCAGTTGTTGCTCAATATTTAGGTCCTCAGGATCTACACATTTAGCGAGTTAGTCATTAAGTTTTAGTACGTAGTGTTGGTATAATATTGTTAAGGAAACTTTCCTTTCATGTAGGGTATCTTTGTAAGGCTATGGCTGTATGATAATTGATAACGTTAGACTTTGTTAATTATTGCCGGCCATAGTCACTGTTTTCAACTAGTTGTTTACCTCTAAACCAGAGGTTACCAGAATTTTTTCTCATAGACCACTTTTAAAATTTAGCAGGTTCCGGTGGACCACCTGCAGCTACATTTCTACCATATTCCTTGGTATTCGTATGTAAATATATACAAGGTGTCCTGAAACTCAACGATAACCTGGAACCGGGCGAGAGGCCAAGGTACACCAGTTATGAAAAATATAAGAAAAAATCCATGTCACTTAGTCAAGCGATAATAGACATTTTTCGAAAAAGTTGAATATTTGACACCCGTGGTCGCATTTTTAAGTACTGTGATCACAATTTTCATAATTTTACAGTGATTTTTTTAATAATGTAATCTCAAATAACAGTGCTATTAATCGCTACCACAAATCAAAGTAATAAACATTGTTAACTAAGTAAAATAAATTAAGTTTTGACGAGATAAGGTTTACAAAATTATTGTCAGTTAACTTTGACTCCATGTTGGAAAAAACATGTACCACACTACCCTTGGCAAGTTATTTCAAAAGATGGCCCATTAAGTCTAGGTTTAAAAATGGTACAACATTTAGAACTTTTCTTGCCAATGAAAGTGCTACTTCAATTTTTTGCGAAGGGACCTCATGGAAAACTTAATCAAAATAAAACAATCAATTATCGTAACAATTTAATATCCTCCTAAAACTAAAACTACCTGCTACTATTATTACGCTTAATTAGATAAAATTACAGGTAAAATACTTACTAAAATTATAATTAATATGATATTGAGATTGGTTTGTAAAACGCATGAAAAGATTTGATAACAATTTGGTGTGGAGTAGCTTAAATCTTAGGGACTCATTAAAAATGCGGGCATAAGGCAAACTAAATATAATGTAATAAAGTCGGTTCGTATGCCTTGCTATCAATTGTCTTGCATGTTTATCTAGACTTAGTTTGTGTACCACTGACATAATAATATGTTCGTTACCCAATGTCGCGCAATGCGCAGATAACGCACACGACACTTCCTGCGATACCAGTCGCCATGCGATATTTTTGCGCAGCACTTTATGTGCAGCCGCCCGCACCGCGCTCATTGTCAGATTATGCTGAATGTTTTTAATACTGAATAATGTTATACACGGTTGGAGTTCGATCACAAAATTAAGGATCCAATTGTAGTAACGCTTAAAAGTAGCAATTGTAGTAAATAGTTATTGTTTACTCAACTGCTAGCCAGTAACCGAAACATTAAAAAAAAATTACTACTCATAAACATGTTGTTAAGACTTACTTCCCTTTGTAATTCGGTTTGATGATGACGACTATCATCAAAACGTAATTACGACGCAATTTGTCTGGGTTCTATTCTAGAGACCGACAGTGTTATCTATATTGATGTTCTATCTAGAATCTCGGGTGATGGTAACATGCACATGGGGCGTAAACATAACATGACAAAATGTAGAAGTCAGTGGTGTCAATACACCATTGACTGTTAAGCATTCAGGCAATGTGTTATTGGCTTTTTCAATGAATATTGTCAGTAGCCGGACGTACTCTGAAATTATGCCCGATAGACGGCACTTGAAACATCCTCTATTACGTGGGACCTAAAAATCATAGTTGGCGAAATGTAGGTATAATAGACCTCTGTCTACGCCTTCAGGACTGTAGCTGTTAGATTATGTATGTAAAGTGTTATCAATGGCGTAGAGCGGCAAGTGTCAGTGTAGTAGTGCGTGTTGCGTGCACTTTGCACGTTAGCGTGTGTGCTCTGTGTGCGGGATTCGCCGTCTGACCCGCTCGCATTAAGCTCTCACGACCTGCCATCGTTCACGTGACTCACGGTGCTCACGCGACTGTAGATGAGGGATCCCTAGACCTTTTGGTATCTGTTAATATGAGAGGCGGTCATAGTTTATGAGTATCCGTTTCTAAATGTTTCGCCTTCATGCTGCGCCGAGCAAAGATCCAATGTTGTACAGCCAGGTGGAGTACTCGTCGGATTTCTTGTATATTGCAAGGCCACTTACTTACTAGTGATTCCTACCGTAAGTCTATAGGCTATAGTAACGACTTACTATCAGACTCGGGCTCGTTAAGCATAATAAAAATTTAAATGTAGCATAATTACTGCATTATCGTTACCAACTCAACTCTTTCTAATTTCTTCTCCTTCCCCTTATATCTGAGGGTTATGATACACTTGTCGATAAGTTATAATTTATTTGGCGCTTAATTCAGCTGTGGAAGAACCTTATTGTCATCATAATTCATAAACGTTAAGTAGGAGTATTGGGCTTTTCATAACTGTTATTTATGTACTCGTTGTATTAGTATTATGGAAGGAAAAATAGAGACAAATAGAAAGAGAGGAAGACCAAGAAGAAAGTATACAGATCAACAGAAAGTCAAAGCAAATGTAGACATATCTAGAACTGAAGGATTTGACATCGGTCCGAGAAAGATGGTAATTGCTACACCGACAAGTGCATAGCACTTAGATATTGGATGGAGCTGGAGGATGTCAGCTGTTTTCAGTACGTAGCCCTTATGTAGTCCGGCCCCGCTCCCGGTGGCGGTGCCGGCGTATACGTGTTCAGCGTCTGCAACAATATCTGTTTAATCGTTGTACGAGCTTAACTAATGTTCGGCGCGCGGCTGTCTCGCGGCCTAGGGGTACAATGTCTTCTATGTAGGTCAAATTATATGATTACACTCATAACTTTTTATGAAATATTGCTATCTTGTATATTTGACTGCATGCTCGGCATACCTAGCATTGCTGCTAACTGTTACCGATGTAATGGTTGTCTGAATTTACACGCATAAGTTGCCTACCTCAAAGAACATTTTTATAAACCAAGAATGTTTTAAACAACAATGTTTAAATTTTTGTCATATTCGGAACAATTCAATTCAATTTATCGCAACAATAACAATACCTAATACTTAAATATTTCTATACCTAGAAAGTCTCTGATTTTTTGTATTGTGATGAGACTTATTTCTCGCTTTTGATCTTTAATAATACTTAATATGTTCTTACAAACATATTGGTGTATTCTATTCCTGTATTAATAGGACTAACATTTTATCATACACTCACAGACTGCCAATATATTCTCCAAGAGGTAACTATGTTTTTAAAACCATGAAGTGGTTGACGACGAACCTTTTGGCATCTACTGAGTGCACTTCCAGACTCGGCTTCTCACGATCCACTTTAAGCGTAAGCTAATGGTCCAGGACCAGGAAGGCCGTTGTTGCTAAATAATGCGACGTTTTGACGAACAGTGCAGATGTATTATATGGAGAACAGATCCCGGTGAGCCGGACTTGATTTCCCGAGTACATCGGTCAAGAGCCGCGCCATTGATACACATGCCTTTATCGCGGTTCGAAATCTTCCGTCGAACTGCGTTGTCATAGAATTTGTTATCGGAACCAATAGCATTCTCACTACTTGAATAAGTTTATACTATGCGCTAAGTGGAGTCCTTATGGTAATCCTATAAAGACTTGAGGTAATATAATCAAGTTCGATTTGAATAGAGATCAAGGCGAAATTCGATCAAGCTTATGCTTTGTCAAAGAATACTTTTGTTCTCTATAGCAGAACACATTGAAACAAGTTATTTAAAGAACTTTTAGTAAACCAGATAGTGTTTAGCCTCCGATGGAGACCAAATCAGTAACACTTATTATTGTAGACATTTGCAGCGTTAAGCAAATGCGCTTTAGTATAACTGTATACAATTAAAGCGCATGGTTTAATTGTATGCTGTATCAAAGATAACAAGTTTCCCAGAACCACATCGACAAGTTTTCGTCAGCGATAAATAATAGCAGTGAATTGATGTGCTTATGTGCGTGTCCGCGCTCGAGTAGGCCAGTGTATCAAGTATGTGATGTATAATGTAGTGTTAGATAGGAGACAGCAGGAATGCGACACCGTGCTGGGGGAGGCCAAAGTTACGAGACACGGACTTGTTGATGAGATAACTACACCACGAGTCAAGGGCAACGAACTCGCGCAGTAAGGGCACGGTCGCGTTTGGAAAAATTGTTAGCGGCTGATAGTATGTCGTATGACTGCGAGCCAAGTCGCCATGCTGTAGGATGCTATTTATTATTTAAAAGCTAAGAGCCTACTTTGCGTACTGTTGCATCCTTAACTTTGACCGTTTCTTAAACTATTGTTCTGTATAGGCCAGTGTTTTCGGATAAAACTATAGCCGTGCAGGTTAACATTGCAGCTGCTATGGAATTAAAAGTAGTTTTGATGTTACTTCTAAATGTATATTTATATATTATACATATAAATATATTATACTATATAACTTATATATATAAATATATTATATATATAAGTTTGTTGTTAATGCATCAGCTATTAAAATTTGTATTATAATGCATTGACTCTGACGGTTAGCGACAGACTATTTACACAACGTGTTCGTGCGCGGACTAGATCAGTTAGCTGAATTTGCTGTAAACAGGTCACACGCCTCCAAACTAGGGCTGGGATTACAAAAATACAGAATGTGTCAGCTGAACTCGTAAATTGCAATCAAAGGATGACTGTTGTTCCTACTTCATATTTAAGTCTACCTACTGTTAAACATACAGAAAAATATAAACAGTTGTGTACCAGTAGGAATTTATATCATAAAATTATTTTATTTTATATTTGACGTATCTGTCTCGTAAATACTTGAATTGTGTTCCAGAGAAAATATTTCCGATGTTGTTTTTGCTATAAGTCAGTGCTTTTGTTGGTTAACAAATATAATATCTGGGATCTGACCACGCGTAGCGTTATATATTTTACTGAACAAAAGATTGCGAATGCGGCCATATATAGCAATTCACCACACTCCTCAATAACACCAACACAGTTCAATATTATTTCAATTTCATTTTTGTAATCCTTGACGTTAGTGAGTCGGTGAGAGTGGGAGATTAAACAAATTAGTTTGAATACAAACGTGCTAAATCAGTAACAATGAAATGTAGCATAGCATGTCACATTAGAAGTACCTACGTTGGCAATAGCACTAACGTTAGGCTAGCGTCAGGAGTCTATTTCTGCGCGGGCGCGAGCCTCGGCCTACACACACACACATGCAGGTGATGTTTGGGTTAGATGTTGCGACCAACGAACCAACCCATGTGGTTACCTGTCAATAGCGAACGCGTCACAACCGCTGATACACTTTGGCGAACATTTCAAAATACACTCGACAACCAATTGGTTTATTTTCATGGGCTTTCACACTTCAAAGATAAAAAATGTTCCTACAAGTTGGATGTACAATAAAAATACGGGTGCAAAAACATACAAAATATTTCCGACGGCTTATGCGAAAAAATGGGTCACGATTTGTGCACGTAGCGATGTCATTCGTTCCATTCCATGAATGATTGCGTCGGTTTGCAATTTTGATGCGCATGCGATGGCCTCCGTTGCCTCCTTATTTAATACCGCTACTAAAACTACAAATGAAATATGGAATATGCATGACTTTGGCTATGTTATCTTATCCAGTAACACAACAGTACACCTCGCAGACGACGTAGGTTGATTTACGAGCATTCCGACGACTTAGTTTATTTTATGCATTGAAAGCGCGAATAATCAGCGTCAACATGATTATGTTTATTGGTGGTGGTTACCCAGGTGCATTGCGTGGCAGAGATACTGTGGTATCATTTTGTAACGTCGTTTAATATTGAGTCTACCTATTACGACAGCGTGGGACTGTCCATACACGTCAGTCAATGTGACAATGCTGTTTGTTGAATGTGTAAACATGGTCAGTTGCATGTAAAATTAAGAATTATTATCTACGGATAGTCCTATCAAATGCATTATTTTGTTGGTCAGAAGGAACAGCGGCATGAGTGCTCAAAACTCTTACAGCCAGTTTAGGGATGTAGGTGTGCGTACGCCCACTTAACTTAAAACTACATCCTGATAACTTTATAATGTGTGTTCTTGTGATGGATTTGTTCTTCAGTGCTCTTTTTAGAGGCAATGAGCTTTTATTTAGTGGACGGGTCTGAGCCTTTGCACTGGCAACTTATTGTTTCCTTTTTTGCTTGAAGCTATTAAGGATATAGGTATATGCTGTGTACTTACAGTACATATGTACTGTACGTACCTACTCCGTCAAGCTGAATCAGCAATTTACAATAGTGTACAAATATTAATAATGATTTCTTTACGTATTTTGCATCTGCGTCTGAAATTTTAAGGATAGCTTATTAGATATTAATCATATAAAAAAGGTACTAACTGTCTTTTCGAATCGCATTGTTTAGTGATAAATCACATAGTCGTAAAATATTAAACATTGCTACAAGACCATAGAAATGTGATTTATAGTAATTTGGTCTGCGTATTTGTGTGTAGGAAGGTGAAATATCTTGCGTCATGCGCTTAATTTACGTCACGAAACATTCCATATCCCTGTTTTGTCTAAACTGAGTCCAGTGCAAAAACCCATAATAATATTCCTGATTTGAATGTGGTCATATGTTTTCCAACCTGTTACTAATGGTCGCTATCCCCTAACACACATGTACCGCTTCTGTGTGTAGTAATATATATGTGTGTGTGTTTGTGTGTGTGGGGCTATGCGCCAATGACATATCGCGTGCGCATTGCGTACGCGCAACAGCACGCACCCACGTGCTCGTGCGTTGTTTACACAATATCATTGTTTAATTTACACGTAAACAAACATTATTATTGGTTGACATTGTCAGTTGTTGTCTCATGTTCTTTTCGTGCCTAATGATAGCATTAGGCTCGAAAATAATTCACAGGCATATGTATCCTTTTATAATCACTCCTAGGCGTGTTAACGCAACATATAAGTTGAAATAATGGTATTCCTTGAAATACCATTATTATATGTGAATTATTATAAATGAATAAGAGGATATTAAAACAATGCGAAATGGTTAAAATTTAGCTATGATATCACATTCGATTGCTCTCCGATCTAAATAAGACTCCGACAATCTAGTTTCGATGTGCGCCAGAGCATATCAAATTTTTTTCGGGTCGGATCGTGTCCATTCGGTTGAGTCGGGTATTTGCTTTTTTCTTAGGTAGGTATGTATTGTACTTACCTAATTGGAATAGCTGATAGCTGAACTTTCAGATAATTAACCGAATCGACACGACGCCTAACGATTGCCAATTTACAAACAATCAATCGCAAGATATAATATTATGTTCGATTTTCATTCGATTGTGTGAAGTCGACAAACGATATGATTAAGATTTGTCATGGAATTGAATACATCGATAAAAGCATATCGTAACGTTCTAAATTAGCATCGAGATAACTTATTGGAATAAAATAATATATTAAAATAAGTATCTTAAAAAACGAACAATGTGTTCGCGTCTTAACTGTATGAGTGCACAGTTGGTCGAGTGCAGTTACCGCGCTGTGCCGCTGCACGGCCGCTCGACACACATACTGCGCACTGCTCGCTATGCGGCCGACGTTACCTCACCTTGTGTAATGTTATTGTGGCTGCTGCTCACTTATGGTAGCACTAACCACTTATTAATAGGCGTGCCGGCTCGACCGCCGACTTCTCGACTTTATTAAACGATACTTTACAAAATGGTTGAGATATGTCAATATTATCATATAAAGCCTATATTTCATCTTAATCTCACTCTTGTCACTATAAAGAGATCTGCGGATAATAATCGGACATTAATTGAAGTTCACATAAACCCCGCGTGTTACTCTGTAGTTCATAAATAGTTGGTTAGTCAAGTGGGATCCCGCTGTGTGACGGTCGTGGCCTTCGCAATGGAGAGCAGTGTTGTTTGCTGTAATATATTAGCGCTGCGTTGTTTATACAAGTCATGTTAATCGTTGAGCGCGGCGGATTTCCTCGTACGTCACGCACCAAGATCTGCTTGTCAATGTGTTTATCACGCGACCGAACGGTACGACGCGCGAGCACATCGCCACACGCACGCGCCCCGAGCGCCGCCGCACCGATAACAAGTTTATTGTGGAAACTGATTCATTCACACCGACGTCAATTACCTATTATTTTATTATTCTATCTGCTTTATATTTTGGCTAAATAAATTATTTGTATCTAAACCTTTTCATTATTTTTATTAGTTCTGACTACTATGAATGAGTTTGTATGATCGTTGATCGGTTAGGTTTTTCTGATTTAAAATTGTCAGCAGCAAAACGGGTGTCTGGGCATGTTATGACGATATTTGTCAGCTCAAAATAATATAGAAAGTATACCTATAGCTTTTGACTGGATATTGCATGTGATATGTCTCTGTATACCTTCGGAAATACACAGTACAGATTTCAAACAGGCATACGATCCGTTTGATAGTAAGTGGTTGTCGTAGCTTATGGTTAGTAGCAATACCAGTAATATAACCTGCATGTAGACCAGGACAAGGGCATAAAGATGCGATGAAAGAAACGGTATGGTATGTGAGCATTGTCTTACTTTGCGGGCGAAACGAAGTAATACTCTTACACCGGTTTTTGTAAGAAGGTGGTTTCTCCCTGGGCGAGCCGGTTCATTCGTACCGTCACCATTTAATTGGCGGGCTCGTCCATTCGAAAAACAATACAATAACGTCTTAAAATACTAATATGTTATTGTTTATTGTGTGAGTACAAGTAAAGAGGTGTGCATGTGGTTGTATTGTTGCAGGTCAGTGGGAGAAGCTGCCGCTGTGGACGCTGGAGCGCGAGCTGGTCGTGCAAGACATCGCCGAGAAGGAGAGCATCAAGGTGCTGGAGAAGGCCACCGTGCCCATCGTCAAGATGACTGATAAATATTCTGACGTTAAGGTACACACATACATACATATATACTAGCAAACATGTAACATCAGCGCTGTTTATAAACTGTCTTACTGCCTAAACTGGCACGGGCCTCTTCTTAGTGTGAGGCCTTGCCTTATGTTGCACCTGCTACTAAGCAATAAAATTGTCACTTGCAAGTGAGTCTTTATTCCCGTGTAGCTAGTACTGTACTAACTAAATGACGACGAAATAAGGGACGGGAAAACATTATACAATTTGGATGGGAACTCGAGATGTTTCAACTTTGGCGAAGTTGTTCACTAAAAGTTGATAGCTTCATACCAATGGTGCTACAACCTCGTCTTTGTTTAGTTTCCCAGTGGCACAGTTGTTATGTGAGGGACACATTACCGCATGCGGCGACGGTTTATACGCTACACTGAGTACTGGGTCCTGTGCTCAAATGGCCGTTAGATCTTTATCCTATACATTGCGCTACCGTCATAAACTTTATACAAGCATTAAGCTATAGGTACAAAAGTACAAGTCATTTGCAACATTTTTGTGTAAATCGTGATTGATGTATTTTCTATTTTACTAAATACCTCTATTTAAATTTTAAGGTCCTTTTTTTTGTACATACAAGATAAATGCAGTAAAAATACGTGTCGCGCTTATTATAATTAAAGCTACACTCAGTCAACTCATAAATTAGTTAAAAGTTGACTTCAACACCGGTGTATTGCGTACAAACTCTATTTTTAAATACATCAATGAGTTATTTAGCTCACATACAAACAAATATACACAGGTTTCAATACCCTTGCAAGAACTTACGTACATCGCAGTAACTATAGGAACGAATGTAAACTTGTTATTCTTTCATTTAAGTTGTCTGCTAGCAAGAACTGCTCCACTTAGGTGAAGTTTAAACCGTTATAGTTAGTTATATATATATACATCATTGGTGGTTCGCTGAGCGACTGTTATTGTTGTATTATATGAAAAATAAATTAAAATCCCTTGTCCAACGTACAGCCGTAGAGCTACACCTCATCTCATTCCGGTCGTGTTGGTTAGCCGCCATATTGGATTATGAAAATTAGGGAATAGAGAGTGCACTTTTGTTTGCGCAATCTACTGCACAGGTGGCCGATTTCTGATAAGATTAGCTTCCGTGACCGAGAACTGTTCCCGTTCTGGAGAACATGAAAGAGATATATGTTTCTTGCGACTATCAAAATATGTATCAATCATAACGTGTCATTGACACAATTGAACGGAGTACGAGGTATGCGACAGGCGAGCCGACGATTAGCGCGTCTACCTCGCTCTGGTATGTTAATGTCGCGACGTCACCTGCGCGTGCACTTATTTTATTGTACGCCAAACTTACACCGGCCTGATCGTGTGTGTGAGTGACGGCGTGGCGTCATCGTGCAAATAATTATTACAAATCAATAAATGATATCATTTCCTTGGCGCGAATTAAGTTAATCTTCTTATAAGTTGACTTATCGCCTTACATTTGTAGTGTGGATGCCAAATATATTGTAGTGCTGTCCAAAAAACACTCTCAACTGCTAAACTGAACGCAGGTGAAAACACGAAATGCCCCGTGAAGCCATGGCTAGGTAGTCTCTACAAAATTATTTGATGGTTTTCCTCGTCATAAAATAGTTGTAAGAGCGTACTAATACATACTTAGCTTTATACACTGAAATTGCACTCTGTATTTAATTGTACGTTGTAGTGCACTATGCAGTATCATTATTCTAATGTACCGGTACCTACAAACATTACTAGGAGCTCTCACATTTACTATCTGACGGACTGCCGTGTGGTTTCATATATCTCGTGGTCATTCTTTGGATCGTCGGCATTGTATATAATAATATAAGACAAGTCGTAAGGCAACGAGTCGAACACATCCAGAGGTCTGGAAACGTACCCAACTGGTACCCTTAGAAACTGGTATCTTTAGGAATATACATTTTTATTCACTACAGGGAATTCCGTTAATATCTGAGCAGAAAATGAATATCTAGAAATTTGCACGTATCTAATCCAGGAATATCTGTAAATAAATGGCGGTGTACATTTGTGTTATATTTAGTAGTTATACGTGAAAAACGCGCGTACTAGAAGTCTCTCGACATTTGAGTCACCCGTATAATAAATGTTGACCGCTTCAATGCAGTTGCCATAAATTATAATAAATGTAAATTGTTCGCAGGTGGATATATCATTCAACATGAGCAGCGGTGTCAAGAGTGCAGAACTCATCAAACAGTTTAAGGTGAGTGCACATCGCGCAACAAGCTTAGTGTATATAGTGTTACAAATACTACCACGTCATGGTAATTAGGAGGGGTGGGATATCGTGTAGTGTAATCAATAGGGACGCACAGACATATCAACAAATGTCACGTGACATATTGCTATCTAATTAATAAACAGGTGGTATATGCGACCAAACCTTCACCGCCGGGAAATCTCAATCATCATGAGAGCTGAAGAGATCAATTACTGAATTAATGATTTTTATGAAAAATGTCCCATGACGTTGACCTTCACCGAGGAAGCGCATCATACGAGTCGCCACGCTGACACAATGTTAAATATTGTCAGTCGTGCGTCACGTGACCTATCGATGCCTTATGGTACCGAGGGGTAAAGTTGAAGATACGCGGCGTCCTAGGGTGGCCACTGGCCAGTGTGACATTAGTAGGACCTCCCGCGCCCAGTGCGTGCGGTGCGTGCGGTGCGTGTAGCGACCTTGACTTGAGCGTGTCCAAACACAGACACGTGCTAAACTGGCGGTATTAGCGATACCATGTGAAGCGACACCGAGAACAATCCACTTAGTGCTCGAATTGTTCAATTATACGCGCTCAGAACGTGCAACATGTTACCTCGGTTATGCACTTCGTATAGAAGTGGTTGTTTGGACTTAGAATACTATATATATGTATTATGTATATGCATGGCAGAAGTTTCACTTTGTAATAAATCTCTTATTATGTTATAATTAAGATTTAATCTGACGTATCTTGGAATTAGGCGGCTATTCATTAATATTGCTGAATTCATGCTCACTACACTGCGTACGAAAACAGTTCAAACCGGTAAGCGAATGTGTGAAAGACAGGACCAAAATTACCATGTTGAATTTATTTATTATGCAACATAAACCATGTTTTGTGTATTTGAAAACAAATTACCATGAGATTTTTGATATGCGGCGCCTGGCGATTAGTTGTAGTTAAAACTTAACATTGTTATATTATCACAAAAATGTGTCAGTATGGTATGAATGATTTAAACGTTTGATAAGATTCCATCGTACGTTGCGTATGCAGAAGTTTAATTGACCAGCTTTAGCTATTCACTTAAAGACATTGTACTATGCGATTGGTTCAGTTGTAAACAACATTTTTGATATGACGCCTATTCTTTTGCCCATTGCCACGTGTATGCCAACCCTGAAACAATGTATTTCATATTATGATAACGGTATAATTTGTTAATTCCAGGAAAAATACCCAGTTCTCTCCCGTCTGGTAATGGTCTTGAAGCAGTTCCTACTCCAGCGCGACCTGAACGAGGTGTTCACGGGAGGCATCTCCTCCTACTCGCTGATCCTCATGTGCATCAGCTTCCTGCAGCTGCACCCGCGCCCCGAGCGCCTGCGCCAGCCGCACAACCTCGGGGTGCTGCTCATCGAGTTCTTCGAGCTGTACGGCCGCAAGTTCAACTATGTCAAAACCGCGATACGAGTCAAGAATGGCGGCTCGTATGTCTCCAAGGATGAGATACAGAAGGTACGTCTACTCGCACTATCTGTAGTCACAACTTAGTTATGTTGCTTAATGTTATGTTTTGGCTATAGTTAGTCATTTTCAAAATGGTAACAGCTGAAAGACAAAGCCTTACAAATAGTCTGCGTTCGACTAACTAAGTCACTGTTTTGACAATTTGCTTCGACAAACTTAATTAGTTATAATTATGGATAGTTGTACAAGCGCGCTTTTGTTTGTTCTGCAAGTATAGTGCTAAAACGAAATAGCCCAAACGTTGAATCCCTGGACCCACATTAGGATTCCCTGTCTCGTGGGGTGTCTAGTCTGTCTTTGCATGGGACTCTTACTGAACAGAAACATACAATGTCGTTATATCGTCGTCTGTCACCGTCGTTGTAGCATGTGGCTGCAGTCTAAAATGAACCCTGGGCGATACGGACCAACAAAACCACAGACGATTATAATCCCAGTGGTTTTGATAACGGACGAGAAACGACGGGCCGTGGGTGGTGGTGAACATAATACGCAGCCTGGGCAGTAAAAGTAGAGATACATAGAAAATTTCATTAATAAATGTCGGAGTTGGAGGTCATAATCTTTAAGCATACTATCGCAATTAGATTTCTATCTACTCAGTTTTATTACGCCCCGATGTATTTCACTTTGTTGGAGGTTTGTTATGGCTACACAAGTGCATACGTGGCCTGAATAGTGGATATGTCTCTACCCATCTCCACCTGCCCTAAGATTAACTACATTGTGGTATAATAGGTAGATGTCAAATTGAAATTATCAATACAATAATATGTTCTCGTGTCTCGCCATAGGAGATGAACGATGGTCACCGTCCGTCCCTGCTGTGCATTGAGGACCCGCTAACGCCCGGCAACGACATTGGACGCTCCAGCTACGGAGCGATACAAGTCAAACAGGTCAGTTACACCACTCGAAATACATTGTAAACTTATAATCGAACCAATAAACTTATAAACTTATAATCGAACGTTATAATTCCGTATTTGACTACTATAAACATTACGCCAAAGAAACTATAGAGAATATTCTCTTAATTTCATGAAATAAATTAAGCAAATGAACTTCAATGTTAATTTAAATAAATATACCTTTACATGTCATTATAATAATGTTGACTATCTTTAATATTAATTAGGCATATATATAAACATTAACAACTATATATATGCCTAATTAATATTAAAGAAACCCTGGTAATAAATCCGTCTACAGTTAATTAATATCAATTATTAAAAGATTCGTTTAATAAGATAGTTCTAAGAAATGTACGTATCGTATCGCAATAGTGAAGAGAGATTTCAAAGTATGCAATGACTGAAGGATACTTACACGTTTTAATTTAACCTTGGACATCGTTCACGCGTATAATCATAGAAGGCCTAGCATACTACCCCGAGGTACACCACAGTCGATCTTTTAAATATCTGATGTATACTTTAGCTAATCATCTTTTTCAATCTTCCCTTAGTTATTGAAATTATTAGGATTTTAACTATTTTCAGGTATAATTACCCCATAATTGTATAGGTAATTTATTAATACAACGATAAAGGCAGTCAAAAGCTTTGGTGAAGTCATAGTATGAAACATAATTTTAGCTGACATACTATCAGAAAAATCTGAAATGCCGCGTTTAAATATCGTTTTACTAATTCGCAAATCTGTACGCTTTTAGAAGTTTAAATAATGATTTATTAATGTAAGTATTATTAACAATGCAATAATATAAATACCAGTTTATTTATTTTACCTTTAGATGTTATAATGTATTTGGTTATGTGCGTCATCATTAATGTTGTAATGATGCATTGCAGGCGACGACGCTCTATATGTGAACAATACTTAACTACAGCGACGCAAGCAGTTGTGTTACTAACTTGGTCCGTGTCCAATTTAATTGATACATTCAACTGTCCCGTCATTCTCTATTTGGTGAAAACTTACTCAAAATTGATTCGGTTCATCGTAATCAAATTTTATGTGCTTGTTACACGGTTCAGATTTTAAGTTAAATCGACACTAAATAAATTGTATCAAGTCAAGCGCAATATTTAAATAAATAAGGGTTTTAGATAAACTGGTAGTTGGTTTTCAAACAGTATGATGAAGTTCCTTGTTTGTTAAGTAGGTATGAGGTTACATACAATTTTAATAGCAATATTTTGAACGCGAAGTACACAACGTGAGTACACAGATTACTTTTAAAAAAAATGCAGACTATTGGCATCACTGAGGCAGCGTATAAATTGATTCAGTCATATCTGTATAATAGATACCAGACTGTAAAAATTGAAAATTATGAAAGTTCTCCTAATTTACATTAATACCATCTCACAGCTTAACTTAAATGGTCAACTTACATTATATGCAGATGACACTTGTATGTTTTACTTTGGACACGATCTCAATCTAATTATTTAGCAAGCCCAAGAAGATTTGAACACTTTGCATGAATGGTTTCAATATAACCTTCTTACAATTAATATTTCAAAAACGTCGTATATTATTCTTTGCGCTAAAAATAAAACACTTCCGAACCACGCCAACCTCCATGTAAATGGACAAATACACAAGAAAGCTACTCAAGAAAAATATTTAGGGCTGCAACTGGACAAAAACTTAACATGGATTCCACACATACAAAGCATAAAGAATAAGCTAACGTCACTAGTAGGATCGTTGCATTCTACCAAAAGCTCGAGCTCTGATCTACAATGCTTTAGTAAAACCTCATATACTGTATGTTATTGAGATCTGGGGTAACGCGGCCAAAACTAATATAAAACCAATTCAAACAGCACAAAATAAAATAGTAAATATACTATATCATTATGACTTTTTAAAGCCATCTGAAACTATATACAGGGAAATTAAAATAAAAATATTCGGCAATTATATACATATAACACTTGCATACTTATATATAAATTAATAAATAAACTTATTTTCATTCGCACATTACTTTCACAACAAAAGGAGAAACACAAAAATATTCATCTCGACGCTAACCACCTAGTTTTACCAAGCATTAGAACAAACTACGGTAAAAACAGTTTAACGTTTGCAGGAGTACAACTATATAATGCACTTCCAAATGACTAGAAAGAGGCGACTTAGCTTAACATCTTTAAGAAAGAGCTACGCAATCATAATATATTAAATAAAAATTTTAAATTATAGCGTGTAACTAGGACCGCTCGATTGGCAATCTCACTTTTATTATTTACAGCGAACTCGCAACCACACTCCCGGACTATTTATTTCTAAATACCTCCATCGGGTTTTTTATTGATGTAAATTAACTTTAAAATCTATTATGTTCTCATGTAAGTGACATGTATGTGTTTTATTGAGAAATAAAGATCTTTAAAACGAAGTACACAGCCAACGTTAACAAACATGTTAGTGCAGCGGCCGTATTTTTGCAGTATTGACGACGCGCCAGGGCTTCCACAATAAGAGCGCTGGTACTCACATCATCACTTGCAAGCATAAAGTGCCCTTGTTTATGATTTTATGGTTTTGTTTGTCATTTTAGTCGTAAAAATATGATTAATAGATTATAGAGAACGTAGGGCGTTATTAAGAAAGAACATCTTACAGCACTGCAGCTTGTAATTGGCGCTGCGTGTTCAAACTACAGAACAAAGTTCTTAAAGACGTTTGTTTGATTAGTGCAGTATGGTACTTAAACAAACGAGATGGATGTAAAATCTCAGGATCTCAAAACTACGTCATCATGTGACTTTTTGTAATGTCCCACTGCTGGGCAAAAGCCTCTCCCTTGGACTTCCAAATCATTCTGTTGGTGGATATCCCCTTACCTTATGACCTTGTGACCCCTATATCTCGGGGGCCTTTTGACCCCTATCTATATCTGGGGAGCCTTTTGATCCATAGAGCCCAAATTCAAACTTGACCGAGGTATGACCCCAAGGTGTCTGCACATCAAGTTGCAAGTCAATCGGTTCAGTGGTTCCGGAGCTATGCCTGTCATTAACAGACAGATACACAGATCCACACAGTGTTTTCATTAATCTCTTCGAAGAAGACTCAGAGGTTAATAAGTAGTGTTTATACAGCACGTGCGGCGAAATGAGAAAATGAATGTAATGTGTTGTGCTGTGTCGCAGGCGTTCGACTACGGGTACATAATCCTGCAGCAGGCGGTGGGGTCGCCCAGCGCGTTGCTGGCGCGGCACAGCGTGCTGGGCCGCATCGTGCGCGTCACGGACCACGTGCTGCAGTACCGGCGCTGGGTGCGCGACACCTTCGAGTCCTACTTCTTCCCGCACCGCCGCGCGCTGCTGTCCAGCCGCGAGCCCTCGCCCGAGCCCGACCTCTCCGACAGCGACCAGGTGCCGCCGCCACACAACACTCTGTGACATCCCGTGTTCAGTCTCTAGCGTTCGACGTGTGAAGCCGCGCTTTGATTAGCATACCTTAGTTCAAGTAATAAACACGTGGACGTATTCTTGTTGGTCATTGTATGTCATCTTTTCATAGTGACAGGTTGCACGGGTCTGTAAAAATTTCGATATTTTTCTTCAGATCCCTAATCCTGGTCAAAATATAGTCAGACTTTACAAACATGAACATGCTAATCAAACAGTTACCTTTGCTTCTGGCTTTCAAAAATATTACTTATTATCCAAATACAGTCGTCAAGATACGCTGTGAAAGCCGGCATCCGCAATCTGTCCGAACATCATCGCCACCTTTGTCAGCCGATGACACCACAAGACACTCGCTTTCTTAGAGTCTCTGGTAATGTCTGAACAGCTTCAACTAAATAACTACAGCGGATTCCCCGGTCGCGACTAGGAATCCCGTGCATTACACGGCCGAGACCCGCCACCCGACGACGCTCGATGCAAGCCGGTGGCGGTCAAGGTCGCGTAATGAACGGCGTTTTCCCGGCGCTGGCAGCGAGTCGCGGCCGTGTGCACTAACGCGCTGTCCCGTCGCCAGGAGTGGTCGGACGGCGGGCCGGGCGCGGCGGCAGCTAGCGGCGCGGGCCCGGCGCGCAGCACGTCGCCGCCGCCGCTGTCGGCGCTGCAGTGCTCGTCGCCGACGCCGCGGCGCGTGTCGGCGCACCAGAGCCTCATCATCCACCACATCACGAGCAACTCCGACTTCAACAATCTACAGTCAGGTGCGCCACGCACGCCCACTCGTACGTTTCACCTTTCAGTTTTTTTCGTTGTTCATTTTTTACATGTTACATTATTATTATTTATTACTTTTGTTCGTTCGGTTCGATTATCTCTTGCACTGAATATCCCCGTCCTAGTCGGCAGGTACGAGTTCGAACGAATTGACTACTCCTTACTATTTTGTTATTGCTGCTCTTTTTGGATAAAAGTGGTCGATGTATCTCATAGATTTACCGATGATCAGAACTCACGAAATATAGGCTCATTATAGAAGAATATTAAAATATGTTTAACATGTTTCACTTGCCCATTATTCATAACCGTGAGGTAGGTCAACCGGTGAATTTTCATGTGTGTCACATAGTAGCATTGTCCTTGTCTTTAAGAGTCAAAAAGTATTGCATGGTTTGGATATACTGGGTAGGCATTTGATCGCTTTGACCACATAATGTATTTTCTCAAATTTAACATTTTATGGACTACCTAACTGAATATCATTTCCTATTTATAAATGGGTTGATAATTGTGATCAGTAGAGACATCAACACTTTGAAGGTCGATAATTGCGTTTGCTATATTTATGTATACGGTGTGGTGTACTGCAAGGCATTGCGTCGTCGCCAACATTGTTTGCTATGCATATTAGTGATGTCGATGTCGTTCAATATTTATTGTTATGTCGAAGATAGTTCAGATACCGTGTAGGTTGTGGAATATGTTAATAATATAATAAATGAATACGAAAATTTGCTTGAAATATTATTATCTCGCGAGTTCAACGCATTTGTGACATCACACGAGACAATGACGCTTCGAGTATATTTTGGGCATACCGTCGAGAATCGTTTTTATTGAACTTTAAAGAATCTCTCAGAAATGAGTAACGAGGAACGTAAATGTTTTGGTCGGTTTGGCACTGACAAGAAGTCCAATTCGTCGAACTCGAAAACCTGAGTAGTTTTAAAATTTTCCCCAGGACATGACGGTGCCCCGGTGATCTCGAGCATCGGCGGCACTATCTACTATTACTATTCTAGTTTTTCCCTCGTTTTTATTTCCTCACCGCGACTGTCCCTGTAGTATCTGAATCGTAGTCTCCAAGAGTGCCCCGGTGGCGGCTAAAACGTATAACGCCCGCAGGAGTGGTGCGGTACGGCGGCGGCGACAACCCCAAGGCGCGCAGCCAGCGCTCGTTCTCGGCCAAGCAGCGCCGCTACTCGCCGCCGCGCGCGCCCCGCCGGCGCCGCCCGCACGCGCACGCCGCCGCGCCGCAGCGATGACGCCGCTCCGGCTCTCGGCTGCGTGTTCCGCCGCTCCGCCCTGCCGCGCTGCAGGGAGGAATGCCGACTGGCGCCGACGGTGTTCGTCCAAATATTTCAGTGGGATGTATTATTCTCTAACACTACCAGTAAATCACTCGTAAAGGATTCATCGACCATCGCAAACAAAATTTAAGGTTGAACGCCTCCCACCACCCGCGTGTCCGCATAAATAGATCTACTAAATTAAACTACTTTTTAAGAATTTTATCGAAATTAATTTACAAAGTAAACTGCAATAAAATTCGTTAAAAGTAATTTAATTTCAAAGTGTAACATTCTCGTAAAAGTAACAATAGTACATCTTAACAGGTAAATAAATATGACAAAAAAAAAAGAAAATAAATAAAATTGGAACGTAATTCAATTTTCACACGACAGAGCACTCGACTCTTTGATATAACTTAGAAATGAGCGAGAATATAATGTTACAACTTCATTAAAACTGGCGTGCGACGTGAATGACGTCCAACCCTAAAAGCTCCTATTTTAATATATTGTAACAGTCTGATATATTAGACCGCCATCCAAAATCCTAAACCAAAGAAAGAGTTACGACTTTGACCTGACTGCCCGTATAAAATGATTACGTCGGACGTCCCCGCATTGTACACTAATGGAAGAAGCGTTTGTGGAAACTATTGTAACGCTGCTAGTACTAAATACATAATATATAATTAGTATTGGTATATGTCCGTAGAATGCTTTACCAAGTTTAACACCTGTGCGATATATGTACTAGAGTTGTTACAGTATGACGAATATGACGAGTAAAACAATCGATATGAATGTACAAGACATTGACGCGTTTGTTTAAACGTGTTTCTACCTCAAGTAATTCGGATATAAGGGTTGCGCCCACCCAGCTGCATGCGCCAGCTATAAGTTGCCGACGCGCACAGTTGAGTACATCCTAACATTGATAATCATTAATTATTCATTGATAGAAGATAAATACAGGGTCCGGTAATTAATAGATAACCATGAAATGTCTTATAGTAGAAATGAAGGCCACTCAGTACAAATATGAAATAGAAATCTATCCTAACTGTACACTACGACCATAAATGAATTCATTCCATCGGTTTTATTGTTGTTTTATAATTAAGCACTAATTATGCTAATAGATACAGTCAAAAGTATGACTAGATATTACACATTTTTTTTTCTGCACATTAATTACCGGACCTTCCGTATAGTCTAAATTATAGACAAATTTTTGCGTAGTTTATTGGCAAATTATAGCAAGAAAGTAGTTTGTCCTTCTTAATGTTTGGCTGACATACAATTAGGCGATATTTCAAGCCGTAGAATATATTAAACTACGTGTACAAGTTGAATGCTCAAGAAAACCCTGCAGATGTCGCTGTAATGTTATTGTGGCATCACTACAAGTTTTCATACAATATCTTGAAGGAATCTTCAGAAATGCAGACTCAGTCGCGTCAATACGTGAATGGCGTCACAGTTACGTCGCAGCGACACTTCCCCGAGCGGCCGTGCTCTAGGTGCAAATACCTTCATATAACACAACATGCTGTCGGATGTAAGATTAAAACCTAGGTCGGACGGGATCGCAAATAATAATATTCTTTATCAAACACAGATATTTGATTTGAGATTGGGCCATTTAGTACGATCAATATGAAAGTAACAAATTCCTTGGTCACTTTGTGCTGTCATCGGTGTCTGAAATACGCTCAGTGCTAGTGGCAGTGGCCATCTTAATGCTCACTCGACCTTAGGGACAGAATCATTTAAATATTATATTATCAACCGGTTCATAAATTGAAAATACGAAGACATTCTTCAATATAGTATTTTTATCAATAATATTGGATATTATATTTGATATGATACACTTGTTACCTACCCAGTCCTAGGTTAGCTGTGTTTACAAATTTCCAATGAATGCGTATTCAGTAGCGTTAAGTAAATGTGACCTTTAATTGGCAAAAGCCTCGCCCCGACTACGTGCGACCGAAACAACCGAAGAAATGTAAACATAATAGCTTATCCTCCGGGGAATATGGTCGTGACGTTATATAGCGTACGGTGTTCTAATACATGAGACAAATAGCGAAGTAACTTATGAGTAGCATTGTGATGTATCTGTATATAATGTTTATATTGTACATAAGCGACAATGTGTAGTCGGGTTTAAACTTGGACGATTGCCTTAAACGAACACCACGCGCGTCCTTTAGCGACGTTAGATCTCTGGACGTTAACGAGTATACTTTATATTTATTTGTACATTTTTAACATTAGACGTAATAAGAAAATTGATGTTACACATAATTTATTGCCGTGGCAGCGACCAAGAGCGAGCCTTCAGTTAGTACGTCTTTAAATAATTACCATTATATAGACGCGTGTTCAGTTGGGGTGAAGTGAACATTCTGGTCATTAATTAAGTCATAAATAGCACACAAACATCGATGATTCATCAAAACACTATCCGATACATAGACAAACAACATGTCTCTCAAACGCGTATACTTAAAATTCCCTTGACATTTTGCTCGTGTAAAATGAAAATTGCCAGCCATTAGTCAGTCACTGCATCGCTTAGTAGCATTTCCAATTCGACTGGAGAACTCATGGCTACAACTTAAGGTGCATATATAAACGGCAGAAATCCACTTCAATACAAACTCGGCTAATATGTACCTTAGGCTGCAGTACTAAGACTATATTAAACTGACAGCTACGTTTTGAACAGTTGCTTCGCCCCGCGGACAGCGTGGCGTGCACTAGCGTTCTGTTGCCATGCCGACACTTGACAGACATGTCTCGCAACTAGAGTTGCTAGTGTACGTGTGTGTAAGCTAATGTGCAAAATGAATTGTAACTTTTCTACCATAGGAATAAGGTAATAGATAGTAATAAAATTTGTAGCTGTATTTTTGTGTCTTTAGTTAAAAATAATAAGATGATCATTTTGTTTTTGAATATCTTTTTATTAAGTGATATTATCGCATCATGACGCATTTGCTAAAAAGAGTAGGCAATGTGCAGCCCTGTGAATCTAGCTATTTCTATATTATCAACTAGAGGTAACTGATTGAGCCGTCCTTTGGACGCGGATGAACAGTGTCATCTAAACAGTCAATAAATAACACGCACTCGCGAGACATTAAATAGTTTTAAATGATTTCTTAGCAAATAATTGACACAGAAAACCTTTTTTAATGAATCATTTAAGTTATAATTTAATATCTCTGAGAAAGTCTATAACGAATCGTTGTAGTGCACACTTTACAAATGTGATAATATTAATGTAAATGAAATATCAATAATATACATACATGTGGTAAATTATGAACTTGCTATAATATATTGTAATGTTACTGCCAAGTGTGTGTGAGCGTACGAGTGTACCGCGGTGTCCACTGTGTGCTAACGTTACAGTGTGTATGTGATACATAATATGAACATGCGAACACCATCGTTACTTAAAACCTATGGCGAATAAATGTGCGAGAGAAATTTGTATTCGCTCTTTAGATATTATAGTTGAAATGTTGAAGAGTTGTTTATATACGACAGGACTATATGGATACCTAAATGTGCAATGTGTGGTTAATAATATGTCGAGCATTTTTGTACACCATTCGTTTTAAGTTACGATGTTGTTCGATATGAACATTGTGAACATGCAGTGTGTTGATGAAAGAACTGCGAGTATGTCGTTTATTTATAATGTCACTTGTATACAAATAAATAATATTGCATAAAGGTTGTACTGATATATTGTGGACGATTTCAAGGTAGGCACAGTCGTATCCACGTGGCCATGTCGCTTTGCGTCTTAATGTTACGATGCAAACTGCTCGGAGTTACCCATATCCTATGTTTCTGTGTAACATAATTTTGTGAAGATTGCGGATATTTACAAATATTGTACGTACAAAAAATCCAGATCCACGAACAGCTATGTATTAATTCTGGGTATAATTGATAAATATCACCAGAATTACGCATATAGCGGGCAAATGTTTAAAATACATACATATTTTATTAATTTTTATACAGACTGTAACAGAAATCTGTGGTCATATTTAAGGGTCACATAATATAGCCCATGTACAATGGAAAACCGCGAGAATTAAATTTGTATAAGTACATTATTTTCACGAAGATATTGAATTTTCTTTTTATCGGCTTATAAATACCAGCATATTCTAATCGATACGTAAATAACGCTACCAGCCGTGCACGTGTATTGTTTCTAAGAATTACAAAGGACCGTTTTTGTTTACTTAATAGCCATTAACCATTATAACTGTGCCCCAGATGTGGATACTGCTACCTCAAATAGTTTACAATACAGCTGGTCGTTCTAACAGATCGGTGACCCCACAGATGTTGCGTAACTCGTTTTGTATCGATATTTAAATAATAAATAAATAAAATGATTGAAACTGTCATAAAATTTTAAATTCGATATTTTCATATGGTGTTAGGGCACATAGATTATTTATCAGATTTACATAGCGACCCTAAACTATGACCACACCCTTCTGTTACTCCCTGTATATGCCTGCTCTGTTGAATATTTCTAGATCGTGAGTGGTTTATTTTTTATTTGTACAAGTTACATTATTATTTTATAATGTTTTGTACATCCGTGCGATACGTTAAGACAATTTATTTAGTGGCAGCTCGATAATAAATTATATGGTAATTAAAAAACTGAGAAATATTTAAAAAATACTGATTTGTGAAGCACTGCTATTTGGACTTACTGAGTTGATTCTAGAGTAGAAATAAGTGATGAATTAAAGTTATATGAGGGGCCTGTTTTATAGCTGTTGAAGTATTTATTCGGTTATTTAAGTAATGTTTGTCTATTATACACGAATACTCTGTATGTATAATTATATGTTGTACCACCTGGAAGAACCGACGTCTGTGAAACAGGTTCTATATGAGATTGTTTATAAATGTGCATTATGTATGAATTCCTTGGCTCATATCTGTCATATATGTATAATCTGTGATGTGAAGAGGACTACTAGACGATAATAAGAACCAAAATATGCAATAGTTATAGAAACCACGCTAATTATGATCAAATGTTTCGTTACTGAGTTGAGTTTTTTAATAGAAAATCTTACGGCACAGTGGTTGAAGTGATCACCTTTACAAATATACAATTAATGGACACAATGTCCAATCCAGAGCAATAATTAGTGGTTCACACAAATAATTGTCCTGTTTGACTTTAAACTCATGACATGCGTCGCGGTGGCAGCGGCGAGACGACTAGCCGCTGTGTCATCTATGCGTTTTAAATTGGACTTAACAAAACATTTAGTTATAATTAGTTTCAATTTAATAAATAATAAGAATCTGGCCTGCGTGCGAACTAGCTGTAGTACTTGGTCGATAACTAGTAGCTGACATATCTCGACTAGGACCTAGTCATAACAAACTATATAAGTTGTAGCGTAACGTCTGCGATAAGACGCACTCTTGCCAGCAATCAGACAGTCTTTATCTCTTGTGCTGGCAGTGCAGCCCATAGCAACTGCTAACCATCAAGCCAGATGTATGCTTGTATTATCGTACTCAGAGCATACCAGCAGCTACAAACTATTTGCGTAGCAAACTGTCAACCATAAACTATTTGCGTAGCGTATCGACGTAATAATGATTAAATGTGACAATGTAACTTATTCCTAATGACTGTCCAACGAATGAAATTGAAGTACTTGATTTAACGTTACTCCAAATATTGTCGTAAGTAGCTCATAGCTAGTTGACTTTGTGTGTACTTCGTTGTCGCTTCGCTAGACTGTTTAGGCAACGCTGTTCTACTGCTAGTGCTGTGGACGTGGTCATGCGACCGTTCGAAGAAGTTCAGATAGGCATAACCTTTGGGCGATTCTAAGCCGTTTCAGAAAACCAGTGAACTGAGTCCCTTGAGCTAGTAACTCAACCTTCCTTTTTGTAAAGTCGGTAACCTTGTATCGGGTTGTGTCGGTTGTATCTAAATTTGTTATGCATGCTTGCTACACAAGCATGCATAACAAACTTTAAATTTCAATTAATTTCGAAGGTGAGCTACAATTAGTATTCCATGTTAGCCACGTGTCTTACGCCAGAGGCGGACTGTTGGTATACCCAAATGCGCTGACGGGTCATCGAGTCCGTCTGAGATTCTGCAGCTTTGGTCGATGGCGTATTTGACAAGCCGCGTGCTCGTCCACAGACGTGTCAGCAGAGTGTCGTACGTGTTGTTACGACGCCGCCTTCCTACAGGCACAAGAACACTTATATTATGTCGTCCACATAGTCGCTGTATGAGTCTTCACGAAATGTTTGTGACAGTTGCGTACAGGCGAACAGTGTTTTGAATGTCGCCTATACCTTTCCGGAGTCAACATTACGAGTTTTGACCCAGAATCCTTAAGGATTTAGTGCTTAGTCAAGTAAGCAAACCCCAGTGCTTATGATCTTTGTGTGATTTCATTTGTAAACAATAATATGTTATGGCTCGTAACAGTCGTAAGTTGTATCCATTGAGAAGCTTGTCTTCGATTATCTGATAAACAGACATATAACATCATTGCTGTCTGATGACCATCGATGTGGGTAATATATCTGCTCAAGCAATGTACTATGTTCCGACTATAACGATCGCGCAGTGGCTAAGATCACTGCTGTGACGCTGCGCTAAATGTTGCGGTTTCGATCCCCACACGGGACAAAGATTTGTGCGCTCCACAAATAGTTGTTCTGAGTATGGGTGTTCTTCGCGTTGTTTCAATTGTAAAGTCCGCCGCGACAGAGCATACGAGAGTAGTCTTTATAAAAAACCTATAGTCATATTTTTACTATGGTGGTCAGTCATACGCTCTCAAGTACACCGATCAGCTGTTAATGGCCGTCTGTACAATTTGCCATTGTAAAGCAACATAACACAGGTGCAATTCTGTGTCGTCCAAACAACGGGTGCAATAGGGCGCGGTCGTATTTGCCTGCATTGAAAGCATTTATAATGGCGGTAAAGTAACATGCAGTAAGTGGCGCGGCGCCGTGCTGGTAATGAGGTTTGTGCGCGGACTGAGACCTACGGAACGATCAGCGGGCAAATCTTTTCGGAAGTCTGTGTTACAGACCTTTAAAATTATTTACCGCTGGCTCTAGCTCTTTAAAAGTAAAGTTTGACAAGAATTTGCAATATCAATAATAAATTAATAATAAATTAATGTAGAATTTATAGGCTACTTAGGCAATAGATGTTGATTTTCGCCCACTGCAATAAGGTGGTGATCTTAGCTGCGGTCACACGCCCGCCGCCGCGACCTGCATTTTACTTTAATTGAAAATTACTCGAGCAAAAGTACAACGATCGCTCTTGCTCACATTTTGACACTACCTTATTATGGAAAATGGAGTCGAAAATTAGATCACACATTTTTATCTAAACCCGAGAAATGGCGCTCTTGTGAGAGAGAATACATAATTTATTGGCATCATTTGATAAGAGTGTGAGTCTGAAAAACGGTGTAAGGAAATCGTGTCACAAAATGATTTGCACATTCAATACTGTTGCGGCAGGTATTCCAAAAATAGAATAGAAGGTAACTGTGATTAATGACCCCTAACGCCCTCCGAGCCCTGAGCCCTGCGCCATGCGCCTCACCCCCTCACGACGATTACTTGCAAATTGTGCACCGCTACAATGTCTCACCAGTTAGGGTACATTCCCATTTAGTAGACTGACATAGCAATTCATGTCACTGCTAAATTGTCTTTTCCGATGGTTATTGTTTGTGGCATTGCAGTCGGTTCAGTTTACGGAAACCGTCGATATAACTGCATTTAAGGCGGCAATACTATTCCGATCCAAAGCACAACTGTGTTGCGGCTGATCTAACTAAGATACGAAGTTGTGCCACCCGTCACCGCAAACAATTTGGCCAGTGTAGAAGTCCCTTTAACTGAGTCGTAAACGAGTTGCGTCGCTTGGAAGATATTAGTTACATTGTTGGAGCCAGATATGAGCATCGGACTCACATTGTTCCAACTAGGGCAAATTGTTCACCGCCCGAGTTTCGAAGTTTGTCTCCAAGGGCGGCAGATAGCATGTTTGTTGAGAACCCCTCGCGTGTTTGATTGTAAGGGAAAACTGGCTGAATACTGTTCTTTGTCTTCACGCTGTAAAATGCTTCTGTTGAATAAAGATTTGTGGAGTTTATACTTGACCTAGACTTTATACCATTTGATGGTATATCTGGTTCGGACTTGGACGGACTCGTAGCGTAAAGCTACCGTACGAGTTGTTCGATCTATCGAAGTAATAACTGGAACTTAATGAATATTAACCTCTACAGGCCTCTATGTTATAGAGAAAAGACTTTATCACGAGTTGAAACTTGTATTCTTCGTGATTTTATGTCGCGTTGTGTTACCTGTATCAGTCTGATGATCATCTAACTATTGTTATGCGACTGATAGCCTCTTAGCCAGTCAGGAATATTTGTCGCGTAACGTCACGGAGGTGGCGATACAAATATTGTCGTGTACGAGGCTCGCAGTGTTATAGTGCGCATCGCGGGGACCTAAACTAATCGCTCCTCACTGCCTACCCCGCGATGCGCAGCGTTCCCCACTCATTTAACTGATTTACATCTCCGTGTAATCTCTTTTGTCCTTAGTTTAGTTAGACGAGAGCTGCAGCCATCTTGTTACATGTACCTTATAACGATAATGCCAGTGTTTGCTAAAAAAACTAAATAAATAAGAAAGTAAAAATAAAAAAATGATATTACATAACGAGTGCAACTAAAATATTATTGTACGAACTAGTGTGTAAGTGACGCGGCGGCGAGTCGGCAGCGGCGCGTGTCCGTCACGACGTGTGACGTCACTCGATGCATGCATTTATGAAATAGGTTGTGGAGCCGACCCGCCGCGGCGCTAGTGTAGCGGTTTTTGTATATCTCTGTATCCTCGGTACGAGTAGCATAATGTTAGATAAATAATTGTACATAGACTCGTGTACATACCCACATTGTACATAGCATGTAAATACACTCGAGATATATATTATATATTTAATATTAATATAAATTTGATTTAATGAGAAGTTTTAAAAATAAATTGGTAAAAAAATACAAAAAAAATATAAATAAAGACATACAGTGAGTATGAAGTGGAAAAAGCGATTTTGTCTTTCATTTTAATTGTGTCCCCTTTACGTCTCAACTTTCAGCTTTCACTCTAAGAGCCACAATAGAAAGAAGGTGAAGGTAAAATATGTGTTGCTAAGTATTACCTACTCAAGCAACTCTAAAATTGTGATCTCACAATGGCTACGACACCATTTTAATACTTATCTATTTATAGCCCGCGCTACACGGCTAATTTATGGCCTGAATATAAGGCTGCTGCTGACTGGCATTTTTACAAGTAGCACAAACTAATAGGTATTCATACCTACTTCATCTCAACTTGAATGGACATTCTGTGGCCTCACCGTAAGACACCAAGACACGTGCAAGCTCGCAAGAGAGACCGTTGTTGACCATGTGGTAACATACCTACAGTATATAAATATAGCATGTTTTAGCGCTTCTGACTTACGTGCTGATGTATAGCAGTGGTTCGTGTTCAAACATTCGTTTTTAATTTATAATATAATATAATATTCTATATAATATAATATTCTATCACATACACACAACACCATCTAGCCCAAACTAAGCATAGCTTGTACTATGGGTACTAGACAATGGATAAACATACATATATACTTTTTTTTTTTGTAAATACATACATATTATACATAGAAACACCCAGACCAAGACAAACATCCATGTTCATGCACACAAATGTTTGACTTGTGCGGGAATCGAACCCGCGACCTCAGGCGTGGCAGTCGGTTACACTAACCACTACGCCACCGAGGCCGACAAAATTTGGTTGGTAAACAGCAATGTAATAGAAGAATTGCTGACACACTCATTGTTGATATAACTTTCATAGTAGTCGTAATTGAAAGCTGAAATTAACAGGATTGTTTATTGATGGAACATTTTATTTTATTTATAGTATGCCATGATTCCTTGTTTTATGTGAACTGCGCATTCGATCATTTAAATCAGACCACATAAAATGTAATTTCATTTCTTTGTATCTTCATATTGCGTAGTCACATAATCTAAATTTACTGTATTTATAAAGGTGTACCAAGGGTACATGATATAGACTTTTATTTTATTGTAAGTGTACTGGTTTACCTGCAAATCCCTTTCTTTCTGAATTTCGGCACCATTAAATTACGTTGGTGTTCATCAAACAATCGCAAAACGTTACCGCAGCAAAATCTTAAATAACTTTAGAACCACAACACACAAATTTTCCTGTTCACAAACATTTAATACGCAACAAAAGCTATCTATTCATGCATTTATTTCCGGGATGAAACGATTTTATAAAAAAAGTTTTGCCATGGTAATGTTTCAAACGTTACTGCGGCAAAATCTGTTTTTCTCGAATACATATAACATATATGTATATAACTATACAACTACAACTTGAACAAGTTTTGCTATTAGTGTTGTGTAGTTGTATTACATTTAGCTGCGGTAACGTACACCGCTTCCAGCGAAGGAAAGCGACTATTACCCACCCCTATATAAGGTTCTTGCATGGATATAACATCTAAGAAGTCACAATTGACCAGTGTAGCAGGCGCCTAAATATTTTTCTATACGGCATGGAGATCCGTGTGCAACAGTGAGTCAACTTACAAACAGGTCTGTTTATTATTATTCGATGACTTCACAAAAAAGCTACTGGCCATATAAAACCCGACATAAGACTTGTTACTACTGGAGAATTGTTACGAAAGGTTTAGACGCCATCTCACTACAGTAAGATAACAAAAGCGCGCCAAAGTAAAATCGTTAAGGATTTTTAACTGTGTAACAATAGCAGTAAGACAGTTTTAATTAAAGCTGGAAGCCAAATGACCAATTTCACGCGAGCGGAACTCTTGCACACAGCGTAGGTATATTAGGTGAGCCTACACGTAAGTGCGCGGGTGTTAGCACTGCCACCTCGTTAGTCTTGTTAATGTGAACATCTACATACGGGGGAGTGTCAGCTTATCTCAATTACCTACTTGTTATGAGAAAGCTCTTTTAGTTTAGAGCACTTTATATACCTGCGGTAAACAGTCAGACGTTAAGCGCTTAATATAACACTCAGTTTTGTAAAACTAGGGGAATACAATGTTTGAGACTTATAAGGCCCGGAATAGGGAGTTTGAGATCTTTACATTGAGCTCATACAGCTTGCTCCACGCGCAGACTATGGCTCATCTTGGCACAGCCACCATCGCAAACTTGAAATCTATTTACGTAGTGAATTAGTCGTTAGTTAGTCGAGTTTGGTCGTAAAATAGCAGAATTGGCTGGTCCGCCGTTTAAAAGATACAAGGGGATGTTGGTGGCTGTGCCAAAGTGAGCGCTCATCTTGGCACAGACACCTTGTATTTCCAAAACTACAGCACGGAACGAAGATTTAACTATACCAATAATTATTCATTAATTAGTCGACATTGATCACTAAATATCAGCATTGTACTAGCCCCCGATTAAAAGATATAAGGGGTACTGGTGGCTGTGCCAAGATGAGCGCTCATCTTGGCACAGTATCAATATCTCGGGGACCGCAATACTTAGCGAAAATCTGATTGCGCCAATAATTAGTCGTTAATTGGTCGACATTAGTTACAAACTGCCAGAATTAGTCGGTACTTCTAAAAAGAGGCGTGCTGGCTTATTTTTCACATAGATTCGGTTGATGGACAGTCGCGTACATATTTAATGAACGAATGGAAAAATGTATTGAGTCTGTTCATCTTTAAAATCTAAATGGTTGCAATGGTGCAGATCTAAGAAAACACCGCGCATCTTGTATCATTCTAAGTATATTTACAGACATATTGATTCAATAAATAAGAAAATAACTACTTAACCTTAATTTAATATGAAAGGGAAATGCTGGAAATGTAATATACTTAATGTCCACATCTCTGTAAGAATAAATTTGATTTCTCAAAGTATCAATATACATGGATTTGATAATAATAAACTATATATTTGGAACTGCAAATAAGTGGACAGTTATAAGTTTAATTAGTTAATTCCTTAACCATTTTTTTTGGTCTTTTGGAGACAGTTCTATTGATTTTTCATTCAATGCCAAAGACTTGAAAGTGGAGAAAAATGTTCCTGCTAAGAGAACGATAAGCATCCTAATGAATTTAGTGGAGCTGACATCTGAACAAGTAAAGGCACTGCTAACTGTCATGCTAATGCAATTGTTTATTATGAAACCATTTCCTGTAAAAAAAACAGTGTATTTAGGTACCCACAACAAGCATCTTTTAAGTACTGCGGAGAGAACATTGAATTTTTTATGAACTAAATAGAATCGACATCTGATCTAATAATGGCACTGCTGACTTTTGTGTCATATTTACATCATAATATTATTCTTAGATATCATTGAATTATAGACGACGTTCATCAAAATGTAAATCACTTGATAAAATGGACATGAGCATATCATTAAACTCAACTTACTCAGATTAATGTTTAAGGAGAAGCCTGGACACATTTACACATATTACAGCGTTATGTAGAGATCAAATGAATACAGAAATAAGTATTTTGAAAGCCGTCTTACAATATATACAATCGGAACTGAATGTGTTATTCTAGAAAATGTAGATTTAAAGAAACAAGTTAGTCAGTTATCTCAAGAAATAGAAGTTTTAAACTTTTAAAGCAGTTTGCAGAAGCCCCGTATCAACTTTACTTCAATCATCCACGAAAACACTCAATGCTAAACGTTGACTCACAGATTAATTCAGACATTCTCCAGTTATAATAAATGATTCGCCATATGCTTAAGTTCCTGATACCCATTTAATAAATAAACGTAAAGCTTTGATACAAGCGTCAACCTTACAAAGTAATTTAGATAACTCGTGTATACACTCACCTGAGAAGAGTATTCCTAGGAGTCTACAGGACAAACATAGTAAGCAATGCGAAAGCATCTTAGAGATTCCATGCACTCAAACATCCTATACATCAACACACATCAACAAGATGTGCCAACACATATAAAATACTGCAGTTCACGAAGCCTCCTACGCTTCAAAGATCACAATTTTAGGTGACGAACAAGTACGCGGTTTTGCAAAGGAAATGACAGCACAACGAACTAAAAATAAATGGAATAACGTCTACTCCATCTGGAATATCAAAACCATATGCAACTGCTGAACAAGTAATAATTAGCTTGGATGATTGTATAAGCACCTTACACAACGGCGACATAGTTGTATTAGCCGTAGGAAGTAACGACAAAAACCCATATATGTTTTTATCAGAACTATGTTGTGCGCTCCACAAATAAAGAAACAATCAAGTATTTGTATTGAATGTGATAAATAACCCTTACTTAAACGTTAATTTATTGAATAGTTATATAAAGCTATTTGTGAAAAACTATCCCAATTTTAACTTCATTGACACAACTGAGAATATATATACATGTTACAATTATAACTTTATATTTAAGAAATTAATATCTTTTAGATTGAATATAGAAACCGATAATATAAATTTTAGGAAAATTATGGACTCAGCGCTTCAGCTAAGATATACTCGCGACACAGACGAGATGACAAAAAAAATTATTTGTCATCTCTCAAAATAAAAGTGTTATCAAAAAGGGAACGATTCCATATTATTTTGCCATTCAGTTAAAAAATAATGAGATACATCCACCACTACATTCAGCTGCAACTACTGCTAAGTCCACGTTTTTTCGAAACGAAACGTAAATGTACATTGTACCACCAAAATATTGCCGGTATTTTAAATAAAATAGTCATGTTAGAAATAACTCTAGAAGAACTTGACACAAAAGGGACAAATATGGATATTCTATGTTTTTGCGAAACTTTTATAAGGAGGGGTTCAGAAAGCAATTTATTATTAAAAATCTATAAACTAGTCTCATCTTTCTCAAGAAATCATCAACGTCGGGGAGGAACGTGCATAATGGTAAAAAAAGATCTTGAATTCAAACCTGTACCCAACCTAACTAAGCCTTTGTTGTATCATTTTGAGTACTGTGCTATAGAGATTATCACTTTTAAAGCGTTGGTCATTCACTCTAATGTAAAATTATTCTTAGAAAACTTAGTGATTTAAAAGAAAATAACAAAACGGAATAAACGTAATATTATATTATGTGGTGATCGGAATATTAACGCGACACAGAAAAATAAAAATTATAAGGATTTAGAGCATATTTTGCAAAATTATAATATAACTAATCACATTACTAAGCCCACTAGAAAAACAACCTGTATATATAGACCTCATAGCCAGCATCATACCCGACGCTCAATCACAAATACCTTTACTTACATTGTCTGACCACGAAACTGGTCAAACTCTTTGTTTTAATTCTTGTGTTGATAGGATGAAATGCAGAAAAAATTTTGGTTTCAAAAGAAAAGAGACTTCAGCCTAGATAATATAGAAAAGTTTATATCATGTATATCACAATTATCCTTTTATGAAATATATGAGACCAGCGATACTGATATAGCATTCAATCACTTTCATGACACATTGTCGCTTTTTATAATCTATGTTTACCCATTTGAAAAGATAAAATTAGAAATAAATCTATAAAAAATAAATGGATTACAAAGGGTATAAATATATATTGTATTAAGAAACCGTGCTTATACTTAACATATAGATTAAACATTAAAATAAAGAGCATCATATAAAAAGCTACAAAAATTACGTTAAGATCTAAAGATGTTGTATATTACAGGCTCAGAAAATTGATAACACTCGTTACTTGTCTCAATCTAACAATAAAAGTAAAGCTGCTTAGAATATTATTAAAAAATACACTATTGAAGCGATAATAATTATTATACCTGAAATTAATTCTATCACAATTGACCAACGTACGTGACGTGCGTGAATTCAGGTATTATAGCTAATAAATTCAATGACTTTTTTATCGACATGACAAGTAAATCAAATAACTATAATTCTAAAAGTAAAATTGACTACAATCACACTATATCTGATAGTTCTAATAGTATTTATTTGACCCCAATTACTAACGGTATTGTGTATAAAATTATTAATTACCTATATTCTATTAATTCCACCGGTTACGACGACATTAATACTAAAATTCTAAAACAATGTTCTAAATTTATATCTTTTCACATTAGCCACATTATCAACTTGTCGCTAGTTCAGGGTCTATTTCCCACCAGACTAAAATTTTCAATTGTCAAACCACTCTACAAGAAAGGAGACAACAGTAATTTGAATAATTCGTCCTATTACTCTCATACCAATCATCTCAAAATTTTTTGAAAGAATCGTGTCTGACAAGCTGTACACTTTTGTAACAAAACATAATATTGAAATTAAACTGCTATATACGGATTTTATCGCGTTGTTTATTTGACACTTTACTACAAAATTTTGAAAATTGTTACACTACTACTACTATTAAACTTTATTAATTTTTAAGCTAATTAAATTATTATTAAACTATTTAGATTTAATTTATTTTTACACTTTCCCCGACGTTTCGGTTGCTTTTCAGCAGCCATGGTCACGGGGAGACTAAGATGGCAGTTGTCTCAATGTTCCAGTGTAGTTATTTCAAAGTACCCGAACATAATTTAATCATTGGTGTTTCTATTTACGCAGAATGAGCTTAAAGTATCATGAAGTCTAGCTGTGGTTTGCTTCGTCTTATACATAATATTTTAAGAGAAGTTTGGATTCAGAAAAAAAAATCCTTAGCTCTTGCGTGCTTCACTCTTATAAAACAGATTACCTATAGTTTAAATGGAAGAAATCCCATTATATCTATATTCCTAGAACTGCCTTCGTGGTGCAGCGGTAGTGAATGCGACTGCTGTGCATGAGGTCTCGGGTTCGAATCCCGGGTCGGGCCAACAAAATATTATTGGGTTTTTCTGTTAAGAAATCTGAATAGCAGCCCGGAGTTAGGAAGTTGGCGGTGTTAGACACCCCCGTGCCTCGGAAAGCACGTGAAGCCGTTGGTCCTACGCCTGTCTCACTCCGGTCGTGTCGGATTATCCGTCCCATCGGATCATGAGAGGGAGGGAACAGAAAGTGCACTTGAGTTCGCGCACACGCTTGTGCACTATAATATCTCCTGTGCAGATGGCCAGTCTCCGTTAAGATTGGCCGCCGTGACCGAAATTCGGTCTGGAGGACATTATTATTATTATTATTCCTAGATATGTCAAAAGCTTTTGACTTTGTAAATCACAAATTGTTACTTTATAAACTAAATCGATATGGAATAAGGGGGAATGCGTTAAATTGGCTGGAAAGCTATCTAAGTGATAGGCAACAATGTGTGGAAATATTTAAAGGTACGATGTCTGAAAAACTGTCGGAAAAACAAGTCTACAGATCTATCGACAAAATTTATGCGGTCTGCCGCAGGGCAGTATTCTAGGGGCCTTTCTGTTCCTACTATATATAAATGACTTGCCCAACCCAACCCCACACAACTGTATACTATACGCTGACGATACAACTGTTAATATAAAATTAACCAATAGCAATACTGCAGAATATCAAAAGGAAGTCAATCACACATTAAATAGTGTAATACAATGGGTAAAAGATAATAATCTGCATGTCAACATGAGCAAGACCAAAATGATACAATTTCAGACTTATAATAGCAATCGTCCACAAATATAAGTAAATTATGAAAATTATACTCTAGAAGAAGTTGAGAGTGCAAAATTAAAAGAAAATATGGCATTACCATAGACAAACATTGCAACTGGAAAACACACATTAACGAACTATGCGTTAAGGTACAACGATTTGTTTTCGAACTTAGCAAACTTACTCTCGTAGCTGGTGTTGACGCAGCACTAAATCCATATCACAGGTATGTGTCCTCAGTTTTACGATATGGCCTTATAATATGGGGTAATTTAGTTGACATTATAAATGTTTTCCGTGCTCAAAAAAGATGTATTCGTGCTATAGCCAATGCACAGAGTTAAGAGAGTTGAGGCCCCTTCTTTAAAAAATTAAAAATACTACTACTTCCAGCATTGTATGTATATGATATTTGTGTCATTGTAAACATACATATTGATTAGAGTTTCATAATAATGTTGTAATAAGCAAAAGTAGGAAGATTCATAAATTGTATGTACCCCAACAAAGAATTCAACTATTTTTAAATAATGTTTTCTGTATGGCAATACGTATTTATAATAAATTACTAGACAATTTCAAAACATTGAACTTCATGACATTTAAAAATAAATTATTCTGTTTTCTTTTAGACAAATGTTACTATTCAACGTATGTCTTCCTAAATGAAACTTTGACATCCTATAATTAAATTACTTTATACATTTGACATTTTCTTACTTATCGACATTGTATTTATCTTAGCTTTCTTTTATATATTTTGGACATATAGTTTTTTTTATTTTTTATCATTCCCAATGATTATTGTACCTATCTGAATATTTTCACGCTGGAAACGGCTGGTTGTTATGTACATATACATTTTTGTAACACCATTGTAACTACAATATTCTGACAAATAAATTTTATTATTATTATTAATCGGGGCAACTAACAACACCCACTGGCTATACTTTTAGGGCCCACAGAATAGAGAGCGACCTCATTATCTATAACTTTTACCGCAGCTCAACAATTGTGATTTCATAGACGAATATAAGTATCCAAAAGTAATACATTCTGTGCGTCGTGAGCTCTACACAGAGGCATTGATACGTAAAGCTGAAGTCGCATTAACGTCGACTCGTAACTTTCTGTAGGCGCACGAACGAAAATCGCGTCGGTGCCTATAGTCTGTAGGTAGTATCGCCACGCTCCCTGCGCCGTTGCCCGCTATGTCATGGTTTCGATGTGAATATAATAATTATTGCGACCTGGTTCCGGAACTGCTTTATGAAAAGTTGTTTCGTTTACTCGCAGCCTAAGTAATGAGGTTTGGCAAGTACATTAAGATTTATCTACTTTTTAAATTGCTTCTAGAGTCTAGCGCAGTCTTTGTTCCGTGAACAGTAGTGTTAGGATTGCATGACTGAAAATCGGGCCGGGCAAATGACCAATTATTTGGTTTTCTGTGAGGATGCTCACAATTATCAACCTCGCACAAGTACTTGGGCAAGCTGGCGTCCACACCATCGAATGAAGAGCTATGACAGTTGATATATTGGAAAATATGATGAGGATTAGATAGACAGATAAGTAAAAAATCAGGGGACCACTTTAACCATTCTGAAACTAATTAAATATTGAATTTTCCGTCAAGGCATTTTCAGAATCTACCTTATAGTCTGGAGTGTCAGTTCTCGGAGTTCAGGGGATGTAAACATAACAAGCATAATATGGCAATAATATATCTCTCTCGATCCTTTGGGAACGTATATAGCTAATGATTATGTTATATTCAGATTTTATGACGTCACACGAGTAAAGATACACGAGCTTTAGAAACACGTGGAAGTTGTTTAATCCCATCGGTATAAAGGCGGCACATTCATCCCGACTCATTCAAACGCTCCAAAAAGCCACACGAGATAAAATGGACTGATTTCAATTTAGCGAGCGCGTTCCTCTGGGATGCTTACATCAATACAGGTTACTTGTTGACTAGTTGCTCAAGCTCCGCTGGGAAAACTCGGTTTTTTCGGAATAATGTTTTAGGAAACATTCAACAGTGGACAGGATAGGAAGGTACAGATTGAATTATTCAGTCTCCTAGTGGCGAGTGTTTGTGTGTAGTGAAAATACAGATGGACAATTGAGAGGTATTGGTTTAGGCTCGGCGTAGTGTTGTTGTGTTCCGTATACATAAGTCAGTGGCCATACAGTTGTGCTCTTTGTGTGAGATCTCGTCTGCCTCTATCTTGGTTAAATCGTTGTGTTGTTTGTTCATCGACGGATGACATGTTTAAAGATAGGTAGGTATTATAATAACTCATGTCACTTATGGATAGTGTGATAATAATAATAATACGCCTACGCCTTGTGATATAAAAAAAATGAAAAAGAAGCGCACAAACCGCAAGGCAGCTTGTGGCGAGCTGAATGTGAGTGGCGACATTGCGGTCCTGAATGCCTCAGAGAGTCGGTTAGGGCCTCGTCGCCGGCTTGCCGTTACTGGTTGGCTGAGATAGAACTTCAAGAGCGCCGGTAGGACTCTCAACTCTGACTTGCCTTGGTCAGCCGGTCAGAGGGAGGCCGCTAGAGCTACATGCTTGGGGGTGGAAGTGTTATTTTCAAGGGCATAACTACGGGGAAACCCGCTCCGGGTCTCCGTTGTCACGAGACCCATGATGGTGAAACCGGCGCCGCACCGCTCGACAGCCCTAGCTACACCGGTGTTGCTCTCTGCTGCTGACTTGTATCGTGGCTATTCAGGGGGCCTATCCAGTGAGTTGGCGAGCCACCGTCTGCCCATTCTATTGATGCTATTAGAGTATTCAGGGCAGACGCCGTTTTATCATCCATAGTTACAAATATACCAGTCCATCAAACACCCATACCTATAGCCCATATATTATAATCCATACGTAGCAATAGTCCTACGTCTGCTGCAGCTAGTGCCGCAGTAGGCGTTCCATCCCACATTTGATTAAAACTCTCGAAGGGCCTCTTCACATTGAACCCATGTCTCCGTGTAAGTCTCCCAAAGGCCCGGGTATTTTCCTAACGTATTAGGGAAATACCCGTGAAAGAGAAACAAATAATAATATATTTATTTGCCAAAAAACACTGTATACAATGATCTTACAATTCAATAAATCACATACATGTTTTTCTAAGGCTACATAGCATGCAAATGTTAGGTAATTAATTATGCAAATTATTACAATTTAGAATAAAATAATTCTTTAAGACTGTAGAAATTATTTTCAGTTAACCATTTGTATAACTGAAAACAAAATTGTCTTGTAGGTATTTAAAATTTTAAAGTGATTACTGATTAGAAATCTTGTTAAAATTTCGGATACACATCGTAATACAATTGTTGTTGAATTTCGTGGTTTTCGGGATACAATTTGAAACCAGTCTATTTGGATCTCGTCGATTTCTAGGTCTTAAAATCATTCACAGTGTTATTAAATTCCCTGTTTTACCAGACAAACATCAAATTTCAAAAATATATAAACAAAGTACTTAGTGGTAGCAAGCCAAGGTTTTTGAAAATTGGTTGACAAGAATCATCACATTTGAGACCGTATATTGCTCGGATGCTCTTTTTTTGAGCTATAAACGTTCTCATTTGGTTTGTACTATTTCTCCATACTATTAACCCATAGCGCAGTACGGATTCCACGTATGCACGATATGACATCACAGCCGTTTTTATATTAGTCACATTCGACCTGTTTAAGGGCATATACAAATTTATTTATTTTATTCGATACATTCTCTACATGTGATTGCCAATTAACATGTTCATCAACTATTACGCCTAAGAATTTTGTCTCGGTCACTTGTTAAAGTTTTGGAATATTAATTTCATAATTGTATTTATTATTATGTGATTGATTAAATTGTATTTACACGGATTTATTGAGATTTATGCATACGTTATTATTATTAAGCCATCGAATTGAAAAATCAATAGTTTCATTTATTTGTGATTCATGCTCCCTTATAGCATTATTTTTCTTGTCAGTCGTTACAATAATAGAAATATCATCGGCGAAGAGGAAGCATTTGTGAGTAGTAATATCAATTATGTCATTTATATTATATAGGAGGAACAAAATAGGTCCTATTATACTGCCTTGCGGCACACCGTGCTTTTTAGCTCTGTATCCCGATGAGTATGGTGTCATAATGCCTTTTTCATCGACTCTATTAACTACTACGCATTGTTTTCTATCACTTAAATATGATGATATCCATTGAAACAGCCGTCCTCTGATTCCAATAGCTTGTAGTTTACGTAGCAATAAGTCATGTGAAACCAAATAAAATGCCTTCGTTAAGTCAAAAAAAAAGACCTGCTGTTAGTTGATTGCTATTGACATTCATCATTATTATATCTAAGAGTGAGTAATATAATAAGTGAGCTAATATAGGATTTATTTCTAGTCCGGGAGTTATCTTAAAACACAACATGTATACTTCTTTCTTTTTAATATTGTTATAGGCTTGCGTTTGACCGCGATCTCACCTGATCTTAAGTGAAGATGCAAGATACTTTGCTAGTTATTGGTCGTGGCTTCGCTCGTGTTAATGTAGATACTTTCAAAAACATTTATTCCTCTAGAATAGTACTTTTTCTGGATGAAAGGTATCCTATGTACTCTTTTGTACTGCTGACAACGAGTATGCAAAATGTCATAGTGATCGATCGAGTAATTTAGGCGTGAAAGCGTAACAAACGAACAAACTCATTCGGATTTATATTATTAGTTAGGATCAAAATTACTATATCATCATTACTATATCAGATACTTAATCTTACGCCTGTGTATGCTCGAAAGGGGAACGAGTATCAATAGTATAATAGGGTAAGCAGAGTAAAATTGGTGAAATGTCAAGTATGATTTTGCCATTTGTCCTACGTAATAGTAGTCAAGCCTGTCTACGGCTATAGTATCTGCTGCCATATACTGTTATTGAGATTTTCTTGACACATAAACCTAATAACACTTTGCCTGACTTATGAATCGAACCTGAGACCTAATGCACAGAAGTCGCATTTACTAGGTACTGCTACACCACCTAGCCTATCAAGTTTTAATTAATGAATTGGATCATAACTGAAGTATAAACTATGGAAGTACCTTCACACGACTGAAGATCTTAGCCAAATAACCTTGTGTTGCATTTCTGCGGATACTAAAGTTTTTACAGCGCTGTAAGATGATGTACTGTTTAGTCATTAGACAGGCCATAAGCTTATTCGCCTTGTAACTAGTATAAAAAGTTAAATGTCATAAAATACTTGAAAATACTCTTACCTTAGGCTAAAGTGTAGAAAGTTTAAGAAAATCCGCTCGCAAGAATCTCACTACTTCAGAAAATAAGTAGGATATCACCTATTGTGGTATTGTATAACTCGTGCCCATCTTAATTTATATCCACAGATTGCTAGTATCTGAATACATGAGGTACAATGTGTGAGTCGCAAGCAGGTCAAAGCGTCATGGACGTTTCTACGAGACCTCGTCACTTCCTGAATTCAAAGTAACAAGTTTCGCATTAACCCAGTGGCCGGTCGCTATCCTAACACACATAAGTATAAGTACACACATTGTCAACTACAATTACTCACAATATTGACTCATGTCTACGTGAATGTTACACACAGAAATTAAACTACTTTATACGGCTTTTATTGTTGAAAATCTTAAGAACTTCACTTTGATTACTTAAGTTCAGACATAACCCATCTGGGGTGCCTCAAGCCTTTGTTCTCATATTATTACATTCGCAAAATATTATATTCGCAAAATATTATATTCTTGAAACACTCAATTATTATATTCTCAAAATATTAGAAGTACAATCAAACACAGTGAAAAATAAAAATTAATTTATTTAAATCAAAATCTCTTTATTCCAATACCTAGGCATCATGGAAACGCTTTCGAACGTAATACAATATTAAAATAAAAATTAATTGCAGTATCATACAGTATTGCAAAATTATTTGCATTTATCATTAATAAAATATAATTATTAATAACTGAAACTAAACAAATCCCGAGTGATCAAGTGCATACAAGTTTTCACAAGTGGCATCTGTTTCCAAGCACGACGATTGGTACAGCCGCTCAACAATAAAACTTGTAAAAGTATATACATCATGGAAAATTTATGGGACCTTATTCAACGCCGCTAACATGGTTAAGCATTCTACTGTTTGAATTTTGTTGGATAAACAGTCTGTGATAATGCAATTAATTTTTCTATCATTTTCAATGTATTTTAAAGATCTTTTTTTATCAGGGCAGTGGAAAGCACTTTTTAGCAATCTTTTATTTTGAATTTGAGCTTCTACTTTTAATGCTACTAAAAATTGGAAAATGGTTGGTCGAGATGGAATTCGAGAGTTAATTCTTCTGTGCCATCCTTCCACTGCATTCGTAGTGCGGTTCTTTTCACCATAACAGCTAAAAATATCTTTGGTAATGGTTTGTATCCACTGGTTATTAAAATAGTCTAGAAATTTCTGTGAAACTTCCGTCTCTGGTGCGATTTCATTTATAGCAAGATATGCTTCTGGAATTAGATTGGGTGGTAACAGAGCCAAACTTGTGCACAACTGTGTGATTTTGCGACCTAAGTGAGTTTCGTTGAAATTCAATTTTTTACTCATTCTAAACACAGCATTTATAAAATGGTAATAACAGCCTTTTAGTTTTATTTCTGGATATACCTCACGTATAGCATTAATTGCAGCAATTTCGTAATCGCATTTGTATGAACTAATATTCATACGAAATTGATTTCTAAGTACAGAAAAGAATCTTTTGTATGTATTTGTGTTCTTATTTGGTAATAAGCCATAGACAATAGGTACAAAACTAATTGTGTTTTGGTCTCGTGCGATATCAATATGTAAGGTGTACAATTGGTAAAAAGGCGACGGTGTCACCTTGAATGTACCATCTCCGTATACAATATCAATTGTCTGGAATAATTCTTGTAGCTTTTGAGCAGGTAACATCGAAAATATTATAATTCTATCATCCGTTTCACCATCATAATCATCAAATAAAAAAAGTCTTGCACAATGTGGTGTGGCAATCTCACATTACTTGTAGTCTTTGATGCACCAACATTCAAAAAATTATTTCGTTTCCTGTACAGCGTATCCTTTTTGGACGTAAATGATGGGATCAGATACTCTTTATTTTGAAAAACTTGGTTTCCCAAGAAGTGCTTTTCAAATATTTTTGGAATGGGTTCAAAATTTTCGCACACTTCTTTTTTGCACTCCTCCATTGCCATATCAATTATATTTCTTTCAAAATCAACGCTGCAATTATGTTTGGGCTGTCTAACGACTTTCTTATCCAAACTTAATGTAATCGAAGTCTTGCACTCCCTTTGGTTGCAACATCTCCAGTTGGTTGTACCATTTTTATTTTTCATGAAGAAGTTGTATTTGTAACCGTTATATAAAAAAACAGACTTGCCTTTTTGACTCATTATAAACTTGGCTTCACTATCTTCAGACATTTTTATTTTAATATTTATTTATTTATTTATCAGAATGCAATTATCAGAATGCAAAATTTATTCCCAATAACTATTTTTCACAATGTCACATTATACATCAAAAACAATTGATAAATAAAAACTGACACTAGTACAAACATAGGTTTTTCATTGTAATCTGACAGGAACTACTAGCAAAGAGTTTATCTATTAAAACTTCAATATAAATGCACATAATATTATATTAATGCATATCTTCAGGATTACCTACTACTGGGTGATATAAAATCATTAGTTAATTTTTTTTTACAAAAGGTAGATAAACCTTAAACCAGAGGTTCCTAAACTTTTAAAATAACGGAACCCTCACCAAATATCTTTTATTTTATGGAACCTCATATCAAATGATTACAAATTAAAGACACTGTAATTTAAATAAGAACAAAAACTTAACTTCGCCTCACATGTTTTGCGCTATTTCAAAATAATATTTGGTATCATTTAACTGCCAAAAATAAATGATTTCGTGGAACCCTGGTGACTTTCCAAAGAAATCCCTAGGTTCCGCGGAACCCACTTTAGGAATCGCTGCCTTAAACAAAGGGGTTGTAGATTTGATTCCCATCCGAGACAAATATATGTGATGAATAACCTATGTGATGATGTCAAATATTTATTATTGTTTCCCTCAAATTAAAAACATTTTTCGCAGTGATTGTTCTTTGTGTAATATTTTGAGAATATAATAATTCGAGAATATAATATTTTGCGAATATAATATTTTGCGAATGTAATAATATGAGAACAAAGGGCCTCAAGGACTCCCTTAAGGAATAAAAGAGGCCCTAGGATACTCATCCTAGGGCCTCTTTTATTCCTTTGTATGTAAAGGACTTACCTAAAGTTATAAACCATAAGTGCGTACTATTTGCTGATGATGTATCAGAAATAATACCGGAAAATAAAAAAAAATAAGCCCAATGAAGAAGTTAATATAACTGTAAATATTATTATTGATTGGCTAGGGCAAATAAACTTAAAATCAATATTACAAAAACAAAATTCCTCCAATTTTCAAATTATAAACAGATTCCCCAAAAAATTAACATTGTTTACCAAGGCGAAGAAATCATGAAACATAATAATATTCAATTCTTAGGATTAGAGTTGGATAGTAATTGTAATTAAAAAGCACATATTAATACAGTATGTAACAAACTAACTAAATTTGTGTACGCTTTAAAACAGTTACGAAATACAGCTAATCAAGAAGCAGCTCTCAATGCCTATCATAGTTACGTAGGGTCGGTTCTGAGATATGGCATACTGTTATGAGGTAATTCTACACAACGAGAGCTTTTATTGTACAAAAGAAATGTTTAAGGGCTGTAACTGGCGTATCTTCTCTAACAAGCTGTAGATCTATTTTTAAGATGTTAGGTGTGTTGACCTTGGTATCATTATATATTATGGAAATTGGCATGTTTGTTAAAAATAATAAAAGATTCTTTACAAAGGTTAGTGAAGATAGTAAATTCTTAAAAAGGGACACAACTAAACTAAGACATGAGTTGTGTAAAAGTACTCTTCGTTTTAGAAATAGCTACATAATGTCAATAAAAGTTTATAACCATATGGTTATAAACTTTTAGGGGTTATACTTGAGAGATATTACTCAAGTAATACGAGAACTATCTATGCAGCAATAGAAATCAAAATTAAAATTTTGGTTACTTGAAAAGTGCTTTTACTCTCTGAATGAATTTTTTGTTTAATCGTTTTTAACTTGTTTGCTCTAATTCTTGTATATGTTACTCTTTTTATCTAATTGTTTGTACTTTCTATTTTGGCATGTTGCGATCTCTTGTAATTGAGAAAACATGAGACCTTATTTTAATTACCAATATGTATTGATTAAGAAATTGTATTTCTTGTACGAAATCCTTAATAAATAAATAATTTGTCGGTAGTAGCACTGATTCTAGACATAAGTATACCCGGGAAAATGGAAATAGGCTCGCCCGTTATTACGTGTGACGACTAATATAGATGACGATATGTGTAATACACCACCACTTTAACCTATTCCTTTGGGGATATACTCCTCACGCCCCATGCACAACTGCCCCACCTTTGTGATGTCCTTGTCCTGTATATTGTTCCTTCATAGCCTAATTTACCTTAATGACGATTATGTGTAAACAACGTACTGTCGTGGTTTGTGACCTTTGATTAGTTAGCCTCGCTGATTTCAGCATGAATGGGCCGGCTCGACAGGAGAAGGACTACCCTCTCACAGAATATCGACGTGAAATACCAGTATTCCTACTGTTGTGTTTCGTTAGGTGAGTGCGAGTGCCGGAGGCACAATCACCCCCTTTCCCCCATTCCCGCTCCTTCTCCTTCCCACTTCCTTTCCTAAAGGGTCGGCAACGCGCAAGTGATGCCTCTGGTGTTGCAGGCGTTGCAGGCGTCCATAGGCTGCGGTGACCACATACCATCAGGTGGGCCGTATGCTTGTTTTCAAAGTAGAGACCTCGACATCGCCTCGGCTGCTACGAGGACGGACGGTGTGGAGGCCACTGCTTTAAAAACATTCCGATAGTGTATTTTTTTATTTGTGACGTAATTGCTCAACTTGTTTGGTACTTTGGTTGGTGTAAAAACAGGTAATAATACTAATGTAAGCAGTTGAGATAGTTTGCTAATTTATATATCGTTAATTGAACATAACACGAAATACGAGTAAGTAGTACGCCTGTGCTTATATTGCAATATGAATTTTCTCAAAGAGTCAGGGTTAGTGATATTATCGTCAGTGATGACTTGCCAGTTGATTGCGGGGTGCCCCAAGGTAGCGTTCTAGGCCCTACGCTCTTTCTCACCTTCATAAATGACCTGTGCAATCTGCCTCTCAGAAACGGAAAGATAGTAATATACGCTGACGACACCGCATTAATAATTCAAGGTGATTCTTGGAATGATGCTTTTGCGTCCGCACAGCAAGGTTTTAATAAAGTGACCACATGGCTTAAAAGAAATGGACTAACTCTTAACGTTGGAAAAACAACTTTTATGCCGTTCACAATCAAGAGCAAATCATCACCAATAAATGACAGCCATGGTATAATATATCATACATGCTCACTTAGTCATCCCTGCTCTTGTACTCGTCTCAAGGTAGCCTCCAACGTTAAGTACCTGGGAGTGGTATTGGATGGTTCGCTTAATTTCAATCACCACCTTGATCTACTTTCCTCCAGAACACGGAAATTAATGTACATATTCAAAAACTTACCGCATATAGCGGACGCACAGGTCATCAAAATGATTCATTTGGCCCTCTGCCAATCAGTTATGAGTTATTGTGTCACTGTGTGGGGCGGGGCATGTAAAAGTAATTTGATAAAATTAGAGAGAGCGCAAACAGCGGTCCTGAAGGTTAGTCGGTGTTTGCCGTTTCTTTATCCTACACACACACACACAAACGCACACGCACACGCACACGCACACGCACACGCACACGCACACGCACACGCACACGCACACGCACACGCACACGCACACGCACACGCACACGCACACGCACACGCACACGCACACGCACACGCACACGCACACGCACACGCACACGCACACGCACACGCACACGCACACGCACACGCACACGCACACGCACACGCACACGCACACGCACACGCACACGCACACGCACACGCACACGCACACGCACACGCACACGCACACGCACACGCACACGCACACGCACACGATCACGCACACGATCACGCACACGCACACGCACACGCACACGCACACGCACACGCACACGCACACGCACACGCACACGCACACGCACACGCACACGCACACGCACACGCACACGCACACGCACACGCACACGCACACGCACACGCACACGCACACGCACACGCACACGCACACGCACACGCACACGCACACGCACACGCACACACACACGCGCACGCGCACTTATGCACGCACGCACGCACGCACGCACACACACTCTCTTCTTCTCTCTTAGCCTTTATTATTCCCAAGTCACTTGGGGCGACTTTTCTGGTCTAACCGGATTTGACTAGATATCAGTTTTTACACGGAGCGGCTGCCACCTGACCTCTGCAACCCGAAGGCTAACGATACCCTAAGGCTAGACCAGTGTCAGGATATTAGACGGTACTGACTTTCCCAATAACGACTGCCATAGATGTTCATGGCAGCCGGGACCGACGGCTTAACGTGCTCTCCGAGGCACGGAGCAGGCGATAATTGTCAATCAGTACGCACATAATTTCGAAAAGTCATATAACTTCCGAAAGTCAGAGGTGCGCGACGTGGATTCGAGCCCGAGACCCTCTGCATTGCCGTCTGTTGGTCTCCCCACTGAGCTGTCGCTGCTTTTTATTATTATTACACACTCTCATTCATAACTTATACAGTATACATACTGCCAATTGCAATGGGTAGTAATGCTTAGGTATACACGCCCACCGGAACACTTACCTGACATGCTAGTACTGCACGAGTCCAGTGCCTGGAGAGGCTGGTAATCTGTCATACAGGTTGAGCCTAGTACAGATACCAGTCTCTCACATAGTTGCGTTTATGTATATGTCTAGATTAAGTTTCTTTTGTGTAATTTCTTATTATGTATCTATGTGAGAGAGAAACAATAAACTATTATTATTATTATTATTATTAATTTAAAAATAGGTACCTACTTATATTTTAAGTATGAACCTTTAAATACATCTTTTTTAACGTTTACAGTTGTAGATCCTTGCCTACACAAGGTGCAATGGCCAGTGGTTTAAGAGGTGCGCACTAAGAGTGGTGCATCACGTTACAAAATCGATTATCGTATAAACATACATATGTTTGACGAAAGTTATATAAAAGTAAAGTGGCAATGGTTACCTCAAGATACATTTCTTGGCGGCGCATGTAGTTTTTCTTTGACTATGAATGCTGAGAAACTAAACAGCTGAAATGTTGGAGAAGGTTAACATTTAGAAAATCATATAACGTCATAAAAGTAATTAACCATGACAAACTCTTTTAAAGTAGTTTTATTTTAATGTCCAGCATTCGCATAAATAAACGAGCTACGATACTACCTACAGAGACATTAGAACATTATCTATTTATAACTTGACATTTCATTTTGCGTATAAAGTACTTTTCTTTGAACGGCAGATGTATACGTAAACCAATCTTGTCTGTGAAAGAATATGCCGCCTCAATCGGGATAAAGAGTGGCTGGTAGCTCCTAATGAATAAAAAACAAACAAAACGGTCGGAACTCGAGCAAAATGTGGAGATACAAAAGAAATGCGAGTTAACTAAGTATCTCGTTGTTTCTTGGGATGGATACACCAAAACTGGCCGCGGTTTGACGGTCCGCTTGTATATATTATGCATGTAACCTTTAGGGTTTAGTTTAGGTGAAATGTAGATATATTTAGGAAGTACAATGAGAGAAGGTATAACAAATACACTTTTAATATATTTAGTATACAATTATAGTCAGGGCGTGGTTCGTTAGAAGGCTTGCTGCGTGTCCTTGTAGTCAGGAGCACTTAACTCGAGATGTGGAGCCGAGCCGCAAGGTGTCTCGTCCAGGACGCGATCGGCTTATATATGGCGCTGCCGCCGGGCAGGGGGGAGAAGGGGGGCGCCAGCCACCACTCCGACTCACGCGCAACCGTCGCGGTCGCGCGGTCCGCGTCACACACCCCCCTCGTTAGGAGAGAATTTTTCCTCGGGGAAATTCGGTCTCCCGAGGACTCCCCTCTCCTCCGGCAGCAGCTTCCGATCGGCATCCTGAAACAGGTAGAATAAGAGGAGTCAGTCCTTTAAAAGAACTATATTATTCAATAGACGAGAATCTATAATATGATAGCACCGTAGTTGCGAACAGATCATTAACTGATAACAATATATAAAAAAACACGTTAAAGGCAAGGTGATTCATTCATTAGGAATGCGGACTCGACAGCCGGCCGCTAGATAATAGCACGTTTAGAATGTCAACAAAGTAATTAGTTAATGAGTTTGTTATGAAGATCAATAAACGACAACTACGGTGAAATTGAACAATACAAAAATTTAGCGATTAGTACGCTAGCAAACAGATAAGAAGAACCACTATGAATGCAAAAAAATATGACGGGAACAAAAAGACTGAACCTGTAGACCGACTTGACAGTGACAATTTAACTACTGAACCACTGGGTGAAAAAAATGAAATGTTTAGATTTCGATTAGTATTTTCGAAAGCAATAATTGATATGAAGATAGAATGCGTAATTAAGACACAAAGTATTGTCTAAAAAAAATTTTATAATACATAAAAAAAAATTATAGACAGATACACGCATTGAAGTACGCAGTTTAGAAGTATATATTTTCTAGTGTTACGCTAGGAAGTATTGCTTTTGTAGTTAAGTAATTAGGTTAAATATAAACGAATCACAAAAGAAAAAAAATCAAGACAATGTCGTGATCTAGCTAGCCCTACGACGAAGTCTTGGGTTTGGTACAACAAAAGTCCACTAGCTAGAATCACCAAACTATTCCTTATAGTTAATTAGTTTCAAGTCTTTAACGTGCCACTCACCGAGAGGTTTACCAGACATATCAGACAATATATATACTAACGGAGACTTCTTGGAAACAATTTTACATTTAATAAATTTAGGTGCCAACTTTTTACTAAAGTATTTATCTTTATCACTAAGGTAAAACGTTCTTCTCCACACAATATCACCAACATTAAACTCGACCGGTTTACGACGTAGATTGTAAGACTTACAATTGCGTTGGTGAGCGACCAATAATGCTGCTTGTACCTTCTCGAAAATAGAAGTTAAATAGCCAAGGTTCTCAGCGTAATTGTCATGAGGAATATGAACCAAATTGGGATCAGAGTTACTGACCCCAAATAGTGAACCACAAGTGACAAGCTCGCGACCATACACAAGAAAATTAGGAGTAAAACCGGTTGTCTCGTTAACCGCGCAGTTTATTGCAAACTGAATTTTTGTAGTTAAAGTGTCCCAGATTCGATGATCGGAAGTTATAAAGGTAGAAATAGCTGTCATAATAGTTTTGTTATAACGTTCAACAGAGTTCACGTGAGGAGAATATAACGGTGTATAATGAAGATTTGGAATTTTGTATTTAGTTAAGAGATTTTTAAAAGTTGCACTAATGAATTGTTTACCGTTGTCTAAGATAATAGTGGATGGAATACCATGCACTAGAAACACCTTTTCTTCAAGTATTCTTGTTATTATGTCTGCGGTAGCCCGCTTGATAGGAAAAAGCAAACAATATTTAGAGAAACAACAACTGACCACAAATATAAAAGAGTTTTGACTCCTACTAGGTGGTAATGGACCTATTAAGTCAATACTAATCACCTGAAAAGGTTTCTGACAAGACTTAGGTTGGCCCATGTGACCCAAGGTGGAATGATTTTGATGTTTATGAGCGATACAGGAATCGCACCGATTCACGAACTTGACCACGTCAGAATACATGCCAGGCCAATAGTAATTAAGTGCTACGCGCTTATAAGTCTTAAAGACGCCAAAATGACCAGCTGTGGGTGAAGCATGATTATTAGATATAATGGTAGACCTCTGTTCTGACGGAACAACTTCTTTCCATTGGAAATCCCTAGTAAGGGGATTAAGAGTTTTTTTAAAGCGATATAATTTATTGTTTATCACTTGATAATCGACAAATAATGTCGGTGAATCAACACAACCATTAAAAATGTTTAGATACCAGGAGTCATCAGTAACTGGACATCCTAAAGAACCATTAGTAAGTTCATTAGTAACATTAGTTATGGAGGATATAGGTATAGAACGAGAAAGTAAATCAGGTACAACGTTCTCAGAACCCCGACGATGTTTGACCTCGAAATTGTAGCATGATAAGCGAACACTCCATCTCGCCAAACGACCTGTAGGGTTATTTAGCTTTAAAAACCACTTGAGAGCGGCATGGTCGGTATAAACTGTAAATTTTTTTCCGTTCTCCACATAACAACGCCAATGCTCTATAGCAGATAACACGGCTAAAGCTTCGCGCTCAGTAGCACTATAATTTTTTTCCTGGCTAGTGAGCGACTTACTATAATAGGCTATAACTCTCTCTTGTCCGTTCAGGACTTGACAAAGAACAGCACCGATACCGAAGTTACTGGCATCAGTATGTATTTCAAAGGGCTCAGTATAATCTGGGCAAGAAAGAACAGAAGAAGACACCAGACAATCTTTTAACTTACTAAAGGCCAAATCAGCCTCATGAGACCAAAAAAAGGGAGGAGAAGTTTTACCTTGGCTAGTTAATTTGTTTAAGGGTGCGGCGATTGAGCTAAAGTTCGGAATAAAACGTCTGTACCAAGAAGCAGCGCCTAAGAAACGACGAACTTCTTTCCTATTAGAAGGAGTAGGGTAATTTTTCATTGAGTTTACTTTATCGGGATCCGGATGTAACCCCTTAGAATCAACAACATAGCCCAGATATTTCAATTTATCTCTAAAGAATTTACATTTTTCGAGATTAATAGTTAAGTTAGCACTTTTTAATCTTTCGAGAATGCGTAAAAGAAGAGAAATATGATTTTCAAAGGATGACGATATACAAATAATATCGTCGACAAAACAAAATACTTTGTTTTCAAACTCGGGACCGGAAAACAAAGTATCTACCAATCGCTGTTGAGTAGCAGGTGCATTAGTAAGACCAAATGGCATTCTTTTAAACTGATATGTACCTCGTGTAGGAATATAAAAAGCTGTTTTACAACGATCTTCCTTTCTGATCAAGGTCTGCCAAAAAGATTTAGATAAATCCAAACTAGTTAGGTATTTAGCGTCTCTTAAATTATCTAGAATTTCCGCAATATAGGGTAAATTATAAGCATCTTTTTTAGTAATAGAATTTAACTTACGGCTGTCTAAACAAAAACGTAATTCACCATTCTTTTTAGGGGTCAGAATAACGGGATTCGACCAAGGGCTTTCAGAATGTTCTACCACGTCTTCCGCGAGCATTTCATCGAGATGATTAATTAAAATACGTTGTTTATTAGGAGACATACGATAAAACCTCTGCCGAATAGGAGAACAATCGCCTGTATCTATGGAATGTGTAATAATGTTTGTGCAACCGAGACCCCGCGACTGATAAGAAATATCGGTGAATTTTGATATAATTTGGTCAGCGGTAGCTCTCTGGTTGTCTGTTAGAAGACCATAAGAGACGAGGTGAGAACCGACATTCGTCTGTAGTTCAGCGACGTGCGCATCAGACTTATTAAGAAATAAAATCGATTCTAAGTGATTAGGAAACAGACCAAAACTTCTCCAAAAATCCATACCAAGTATTAAAGAATTTTTTATATCTGGTACAATATGTACCACCAAGTTTACTAAATTATTTTGGAATTCTATTGGTACAGAAACCGAACCTAATGTATATAATTCCTCTCCGCTCGCGGTAATCAATTTAATTTTTTTAGAATTGTCTACAATATGGCTATTGCTTAAAAAATGTTTATGAGAATTGTTTCCAAGAATTGTCACACCGGAACCAGAGTCCAAAAGACCAACGGCGCTTTTGCCATTTACATTAAGAGAAACATAAGGAGTGAATTCAATATTAGAGTCACGGATTGAGGATAAGTGGTAACAACTAAAGAATTTAGAAATATAAGTTAACCAATTAGACCACTCTTTTTTATTGAATTTAGAGTGACTATTATCTCCCCAATCCTTGCTAATTAGTTTTTTTGGAGTAGTATTACTGGGTTTAGGTTTACAATTAGGACAGTCAGAGACGCGAAAACCCTTTAATCCGCACTTAAAACATATCAAATATCTCTGCTGACGACAAGTATTTAATGAATGTGTATTGTTTCTACAACGCGGACAGAACCGGTATTGATTAACTACAGCTGCACCGATTGTTTCAACGTGAGACTTGGTAGCGGCCGATGTACTAGGTTGATTATTAAAGTATTTACTTTTATAATTAGGAGACTTATTATAAAAGTTCATATTATTGAAACTGCCCTTATAAGGACTAGAAGAATTAGAAGTAGGGTAATTATAAGCAAGATCAGGTGCCAGGGTGCTAGGGGACACTTTAGGTGGCTCCCTAAAGTCCTTAGAACGGCTATCAAACCTTTCAAAGTTTCTACACACGTTAATCAGAGAAGGAATATCTATTACATTGGTAGTTAAAAGGCAATTAGTGTAGCACGGCCTAATGTTATTTAATAAAATTTCTAATTTATCAGATTCACTAATTGGCACATCGAGACGAGAAAATAAACCTTGCATTTTTGCTATATATAAGGTTATGTTCTCAGATTCGCCCTGAGAACGTTGTCTTATTTCAGACATCAGTTTGTAATCAAAATTATGAGGGCTAAAGTCTCTTTTCAACAACTGACATAATTGACCCCAAGAAGTAACGCTATCCCGAATACTACGAAACCAAGTCAACGCGTCGTCGGAAAAGATCTCAAATGCAAAAGAGAATAACTTATCCTCAGGTATATTCCTAGCTGACATAAATTCATTAACCCTCTGAATAAAAGCACGCACACAAGACTTGCCATTATATTTAAATTTAGAAAGTTCTGAGAAAAGTTTACGCTCATAGAATAATACATTTACAGGTTCGATCTGCTCGCAAGCTCTAGTGCTATAATTTTGAGAAGTTGATTCCTCCGGCTGAGAAACTAACGATCTAAATGAAGCATATAAGCCGTGGAACTCATCCCAAATAGGTTTTAAATTATTTTGAATCGACGGTTCGTCGAGACAAACGCGGTTTAATCTATGAAAAATGTGATGTAATAGTGACTCAGTTCTAGCTGATAAATTATTGTCTAATCTATTACGCAATACTCCGACATTATTTGATGCTCTGAATAATGAGGTCTTTAGAGCCGCGATATCGACTTCCGGAGACAAATGAGACTCCAAAATGCTCTCAGAAGAAGAACCTGGTGCGAGTTTGGCGATTGACTTTCGAAGATCATCGACCGTATTAGCTTCGCCACCACGCAAGGTAACCTCGTAAAGTAATTCCGATTTATTCAGTAACGGAAACTTAATCTCGTACGCCATCTTGTTTAGAATGTTCGCGACGGTCACGAGGTATCGAACGGCCGAGAAATTTTACTAATCACGCAATATAACACGACAAGCAGCGAAATAAAAACACTATTAATAGAACACAGTGAAATATAAGCGTATGATTCTGGCCAAGGGTGCAAGGAGAAAAAAACGCGATAGCTAATAAGCGTATAAATATAGCACGTGCAATAGAATTATCTCGAATATAATAATAACGCGACGTGGGTAATGAAACCGTTAGCAACTTCACTACGCGATTACGCACGTGGTAAGCACTTAAGAAAGAAAAAACTTACATACCCTTTGAGCAGAATACACACGCACAGTACACAGTATATAGCAACAGTAAAATAACACGTAGCAAGCCTTTAAACTTAATAGCCGGGCGCCATTGTAACCTTTAGGGTTTAGTTTAGGTGAAATGTAGATATATTTAGGAAGTACAATGAGAGAAGGTATAACAAATACACTTTTAATATATTTAGTATAGAATTATAGTCAGGGCGTGGTTCGTTAGAAGGCTTGCTGCGTGTCCTTGTAGTCAGGAGCACTTAACTCGAGATGTGGAGCCGAGCCGCAAGGTGTCTCGTCCAGGACGCGATCGGCTTATATATGGCGCTGCCGCCGGGCAGGGGGGAGAAGGGGGGCGCCAGCCACCACTCCGACTCACGCGCAACCGTCGCGGTCGCGCGGTCCGCGTCACATGCACAAGAACGACTTGGTTCTATTAGACATGCAAGCCGAAGGGTAAACGAAAGGGACACTTTAGTGACCATTCTTGCAATATTTAATTTAACCGATGAGATACATTTGTAAAGAAGTAACAGCATCTATCTATATAAAACCTGGCGAGCCCTATTGATAACCCTTAAAACAACCGATTGGTGAGTAGTTTTCAAAGCTGCTTAAGATTTGTGTTTTCAAAACTTATGTGTCACAGCATAGACCAATGAAAAGTGGTAAGCATCGTGGTACGTTCCGTAATTCATCAAAACATATTTTTATCAGTTGTATATATTGATGAACATATCAAAACGTCCATATATTTTAAGACTATCCGAATCCATTCCTCGTTTTCTAGGTAATACAAGTAGGTACTGTAGTGAAACACACGCAAGTTGGTTAAATACTGATTTATTTTAATACACCCCCGACTACAGTAATATTGGTTAGAGACATACCGACGTAAACATACTACATCTCCTCCCTTCATACGAAGCAACAAACAAACAAACACTATCATAAACTTATAAATAAAGATGCGTTTCACCCGTGGGAGACAATATTTTATTTACTAGTGAAACTATACATGAACAAAAAGTAAAGTTATAATATTGTCTTTCAGTTTACGCAAATGTTATTCATTGAAATTAAACTTACTTACTTTATTAGTTTTACTTAATACTTTTACTTAATTAGTTATTATAACAGACAACAGAATCGAATTATTAGGTTGTTACATTTAGAATGACCATGCACAGCTTTATCCCTATTAAAAATAATTACATAATGTATAAATGGCAAGTGTAACTATTCTTCTATAGATTTTAATCTGACTAATTTACAGTATTTATAGTAAGCATTAGGTATCTAACTTACATAACAACTAAATTAATCATGACTATTCAAAAACAAATCTTTTCAGCATTCGTGCAGTTCTTTCGTTAGACCTCGTTATAGGAACCGCGGGTAACGACGATGACCCATCAGTGCTAGAAGCGGGACTTTCAAATGTATCACTGACATCCAAACTTGGAGTTGTGGCTGCAGCTTGTATTTAACCTGGGCCGAAGACAAGTCCTTTACCGAAACTACTTCCCCTTGTGCCTTCGCTGTTCTTTGTCTACGCCTACGAATACCTCAACCCATAACGACAGTTTGAGTTATGTCATTACCAGCATTAGAATTGACATTCGACCGCCTTGAAAAATGACCTACATTCACTGTCGGCGAAGTCGTGTGCACAACTAACTGACTACGAGTACGCCGAAAATGACTGCCATGCTCATCCACCACAATATATGAGCGAGGTTGAGATGAGCGTGCTACTATTGCAACCGGTTTCCTAACGCCATCATTGTTGATCAATATTGCCTTATCACCTAATAACAGATTCTCAATTGGTTTTGCCGACCTATCATAGTGTTTTTTTATTTTTTCTCTGTTTACCATTACTGCTTTATAATTCTTATCATTATCTACTTTCCCACTTAACAATTTTGAATTGACTGGCAATTTAGTGTTTAAACGCCTACCCATTAGAATTTGTGCAGGAGAATCAAAACCGTTATGTGGTGTAGCCCTAAAATTTAATAAAGACATACATAAGTCCTGTCCTAAGTCTACACATTTTTTTAACAATTTCTTAACAGTCTGAACTGTCCTTTCACTTTTACCATTTGGCTGTGGGTAATGCGGCGATGACGTCTCATGCCGTATTTCCCAGTCATGCCTAAATTTCTTAAATTTTTATGAACTATAAGCAGGGCCGTTATCAGTTACTAACTCCGCCGGTATGCCGTGACGGGCAAACTGTTCTTTCATAAAATTTATTACAAGTGTAGAGCTTACACTCGCCAACTGGCCAACTGTTACATAATTAGAAAAGTAATCCACTAAAACAATATAGCTTTTCTTTTTATACTCAAACGTGTCAGAGGCTAATTTATGCCAGGGCAGCGAGGGAACTTGATGCTGCAGCAAGGGCTGGCAGCGCGGGCGGGGCACGTACAGCGCGCACGCCGCGCAGTGTCGCACTGCGCGCTCCACGTCCTCGCACAATCCTGGCCAAAACATCACCTCGCACGCGCGCCTCTTGCACCGTTCAATTCCTAAATGACCTTCGTGAACCTGCAACAATATATTATGTCGTAAGGCACGGAGAATAAACACGCGTTCACCTTTCAAAATTATTCCGTCAACATAATGAAGTTCTCTCCGATATGGCCAGAAAACTTTCACACTATCATGCACATCGCGCCTAATATTGGGTAGCTATTTGTTATGTATCTAAGTAATAATCTACAGTCAGAGTCCGTCTCTCTTTCTTTGTTAATCTATCACCATTTGTCTATCACTATATGGCATGTTTTCGATCATAAAACACGTTTGCACCTCAACTTTAGCAGAAATCTGGTCATTCATCTTTTCATTCAAAGGAGCCCGAGACAATGTATCTGCTATGTACATATATTTTCCCGGAGTGTATACTACCTTAAAATCATACCCTTGCACTCTCATCATCATCCTTTGCAAGCGGGCTCGAACTGAGACTAACGGTTTGCTAAATAAAGCTTCCAGTGGCTTGTGGTTACTGTGTACGGTGACGTTAGACCTTCCGTAAATGTACTGCCTGAACCGTTCAAGTCCGAACACAATGGCCAACATCTCCTTTTCGATTTGCGCATACCTTGTCTGAGTATCGGTGAGTGTGAGCGAGGTGAACTCCACCGGGCGGCTGTCCTGCAACAGCACGGCGCCCAGCGCCACGCTGGACGCGTCCACCGACACCACCACCGGCGCGCTCTCGCTGTACAGCGCCAGCACGGGCACGCACACCAACTTACTCTTTAGACTATCCACAGCCTTGGAGTGTTGTGAATGCCACATCCATTCGGATTCTTTCTTTAATAACGCCCTTAACACATTCACAATCTCTGAATAATTTTGAATAAACTTTGCTAAATAATTAACCATACCTAGAAATCTTTCTAATGCCTTCCTATCAGTCGGATAAGGCATTTCTATTATGGCTTTGATTTTTGAGTTCATCATGATGTTCATGTTCATCATCATGATCATCCGGTCTCATGGCATTCGCATCAAACTTGTGCCCTAGATATGTAATTTCGGATAACCCAAATTTACATTTTTCATTATTAAACTTTATGCCAATTTGCCTAGCCCATTGTAAAAGACACTCTAATCTACGATCATGCTTCTCCATAGTACGTCCCCACACGATGGCATCATCAATGAAGGACTCTACACCGTCTAAATCTTCGAAATGCTGCCTGAGTCTCGCATAAAAAACTTCAGGTGCACAGTTTATACGATACGGTAGGCGTAAAAACTGATACCGACCAAACGGTGCACTAAAAGTGCAAAGATCGGCACTAGCATCATCAATATACACCATCCAAAACCCACAACGTGTATCTAACACGCTAAATACGGTAGCACCGCGCAATTGCGCTACCAGCGCGGGCACTATCGGCAGTGCATACTGCGCACGCCGCACTGCGCGGTTCAAAGGTCGAGGGTCTAAACAAACACGAATGCTGCAATCTTTTTTCGCAACTAAAACAATTGCATTAACCCAGTCAGTCGGGTGTGTGACTTTTCTAACTACACCCAACCCTTCCATTTTACGTAATTCGTCCATCAATTTACCCTTAAGTCCTAAAGGAATTTTCCTTGTAGGGCACAGGCTGTATACTTTTATCTACGACAATACTGTATTTACCTGGCAATTTGCCAAGTCCTTTAAAGAAATCGGAAAATTGATCAATATTTATGGCACGTATCTGACTAATTAACCCTAAAGTAATACAGCCTTTCAAACTAAGTACTTTCTGACAGTTGAAATCGGCAAATGGCAAAATATAATGATTATTATTAAAAACTAAAGTTAGCTTATCAGTGCCTACAATAGGTAACCGGTTCCCTGAAAACGAATGTACGCGCTTTGTAAAGGGCATAAGGTTGATAATCGATAAACCCAAATATACATAATCTGTTTTAGAAATAACATTTATCATTGACCCAGTATTTATTTTTAATGAAATATTTTTCCATTGCATTTTACCACTTCAACCCGTTCATTAGACGACTTACGCAGTTTTTTGTCACCTGCAATTGTATGGACGTAGAACATGTCTTTGCCAAAAATACAATTGCGAAACCGCGAGCAGTGATAGTGACTATCACTGCTCGATAAATTTAACACTTTGCGAATTAATTTCTTACGCTCACACACTCGCGAAAAATGATCCTTTTTTATTACAAACATAAAAAAGAAAAGAAAAGAAGAAAAGAAATCAAATTTATTTCGTACAGAGCACACACAATCAGTTAAAACAGAAATAACAAAAAATATATATATATATATATATAATATACATGTCATTACAAAATGTGTATGCCCTCGTCGAAAAGGGTCACCACCTCAGCATTAGCTGGGCACCCAAATTGAGTGCACCAGCGCTGGTTTTCAGTTGGCCACCCGATACAAGTGATGCACGGTCTGAGGCAAATACTTAACATTACAACAAAAATACAATGTGGTTCTGCTACATACATACACAAGGAAAACGTATAGGGCATATAAAATTGTGTTTATAAATTAGGTACATTTAAAAGATATGAGAACAGAGGTATAAATAACACGTTACTATCAAATAAATAAATTTAAGGAGGTAGGTTAAAAATAAAAATAAAAGTCATTGCATAATAGGCACTGATGACACAATATTATGCTCAAAGTGAAACGTAAACAAAGTGATCAACCTCAGCGTAGTAGGCTATTTGTATTGTTTTGTATGTTTTTGTTTTGATATTATAATTATTTTGATATTATTATTAGTGAGACCATCTATTATAGCTAATTGTGGAGAATTATTACTTAAATGTAATATATATACAACGTAAAGCTGTTGTGTGAAATATAAAATTATGTGAAATGCGTGACAGCGTCCACAGGTGAGTTGATAAAAATAAATTGTCTATATAATATACCAACTGTATTTAAATAATAATAATGTAGAACACAAAAATGAAAATAAAATAAAAACATTATAGGGAAATATTATATAGTTTAGATTAAATAATTGATAAGTTACATTTGACTGATTCATACATTATTTGTCTTGTTAGGAAAAAACTTTTTAATTTATTCTTGAAATTGTAAATATTTTTTAGGCTTCTTATTGGCGGGGGGATGTTATTCCATATTTTGGACGCCTTATATCGGAAGCTGCCACGAAATGAAGCAGATCGGTGTTGGGGTACAGCCAGCTGCTGCGCACACCGACGACCCTCACGCTCGCGATGACTGCTCACCCAGGAGATTTTTGAGTACAGGTACATTGGAGTTTTATGTGCAATTACGCCGAACAGAAGAGAAGCAAGGTGTAATTTATGACGCAATTTAATTTTCAACATATGGTGTTTATTTAAGAAGTGTGTTACATGGGTTCTCGGAGGTATGTTAAAGCAGAATCTTGCACAGGCGTTTTGAACTCTTTGTAAAAGTTTTTCAGTGCGTGCTAACAGCCTGGGACCGAAAACTGTGTCTGCGTAATTTAATTTTGATAAAACTATAGATTCTACTAATTGAATTCTTAATTCCTGACTCAAGTAAGAACGTAATTTGTAAATCATTTTCAAACGGTAGAAACAATTTTTCACACAATTCGAGATATGGCTTTCAAACCTCAAGCCTTCGTCTATTAACAGACCCAGGTTACGAGCCTCACTCACTCGTTCTATTTGTTCTCCCATCACCGTCACACATACACCAGACGACCGTGGCAATTTATCTAATTGATTATTGGTTCCAAGAATCATATATTTTGTTTTGTTAGGATTAAGTGTGAGTGAATGATGATTAGACCACTTGACTATTCTTGTGAGGTCCTCATTAATGGCAATAATCGCATTCACGTAATCCTGAGGTTTAAAAGATAGATATATTTGAATGTCGTCAGCATATATATGAAATCTACAATTCTGTATCGCCTTTGTTATGTCCGAGCTGTATAAGCTGAATAAAGAAGGCCCCAAAATTTATCCTTGTGGTACACCTTTATCCACGTCAGCTATAGCTGACGTGGAGCAGGTTCCATTTACGTCTCTGATTTCTACAAGCTGGGTGCGATTGCTCAGATAGCTATTGAACCATTTTATCGTGTCGGAATCGAACCCGTAGTACGCCATCTTAGAAATCAAGAGTGACAAATTTATAGAATCAAAAGCCCTGGAATAGTCCAGCAGAACCAGTAATGTACACATTCCCGTATCTTGGGCGGCTAATATATTGTCCGTCACATCTAGCATCTAGCATAACACGAAGCGTTACGTGCCGGACACAGCTCGCCGCCGATACACCGCCCGCTGCCGCATTGTCGACAAGCGCTTCGTTGCGCCCGCGCCATCCTGCGCCGCCGCCGCCGCGTCGTCCTCTCGCGGACCGCCCGCCCCTTGCGCCGCTTCCGTCAACTGCATTCACTTGCACAGTTTCTGAAGCGCCGTCAATGTATTTGCTTTCCTCCCGAGACATTTCAGCCGCTTGACAGATTTGTATGGCCTTCGCTAATGATAATTCATCAGTGCGAAGTAATCGATCTCTCACTGTGTTGTTGATGATACCGTATACGATTCTGTCTTGTAACAAGCTTTCGTGCAAATCATTGAACTAACAATGCTGACTCGCTACCTTCAACGTGGTCACATATTGATCGATATTTTCGCCTTCTTCTTGATTCCGCGTAAAGAATTTAAAACGCCTCACTGTGACATTCGGTTTCACATCGAAATAAATGTCAAATTTTTTTAGAAGACTGTTTATATCATCCTCACTTTCTCCAACGTCAAACTTAAATGTCGTAAACGCCTCGTAACCGGCCGATCCAATGAGATTAACCAACAAACCAGCCTGAATTTCTTTAGGCTCTTTGCTCACTCCACATGCTTTAAGAAACACTTCGAACAGCTTCCGCCGATTGCGCCACGCTTCGAATCGTGCGGCCGGACCACCGTCGAGTAATAACTCACCCGGAGGACGTGCGTGTTTCATAATTACGTATAACCACAACGTACTTTTGTACTTATACGCGATATTAAATAGGTTTTAGTCTGTTTTAACACATAAAATAGTTAATAACGACACACCGCTGTCACCATGTAGTGAAACACACGCAAGTTGGTTAAATACTGATTTATTTTAATACACCCCCAACTACAATAATATTGGTTTGAGACATACCGACATAAATATACTAAACACTAACTACTATACCGGTACTGAATGTGTCGACATATATTTATATATTTTCAAAACAACGTCAAAGCGTCTGAGGTGGCGGTGGGCTGTGTGTGGGCGTGTCTGGCCCACTTACTGTGGTATTAACAGTCTGCTATGTATCATTTTATGCTAATTTAGAAGTCTCGAAATACCCTTGTTACCTTACTATTATTACAGACTTCGTTGGGCGTAGGCTTTCCACACTAACGCCTTTAGTTAGACGAGAGATTAATCGTGACGTCATATGTATTTCGCAGGTTACATAAAAATTATAAAAGTGCATGTAACGCACCAGCTTAACACCTTGGGAATAAAAAGAGAAAGCTTTATTAGACCGCTAATCATAGTTCTGATATAAGTCCACATATTAAAAAGTCCACGTAGGTAGGTGTCTTTGTGCGTGAAGTATAATGTTTTGAGATCATAAAAAGGCGACGTGTATTCAGGGCGCCGCTACATTGGCGCATCCAAGGCGAGTGATGCGACAGATTAGCCGCCCGACCGACCCCGCGCGGCCGCCCGGCCGGGAGGCCGCAGACCACTCTCTATAAAAACCACAGACAGCCTTTTTATCTAGCTAAATAATTATACTTATCTACATTTTAAATATGTCTCATTTGTTGTAACAATGATGGTGTTTTTTTTCCTGGGAAGTACTGTTATTTTAATTTAGTATTTAAGGACGTGATCACTTTGTAACTGTTCGGTCGGTTACATTGACCATTGCACTCGCTTACTTATTTAGCTGCGGTTGCCGTATAATCTGTTTTATATTATTTGCATTTATTTAGTTTTGGTAGATCTGTTTATATATTATCGCGAGTTGTAATCAATTGCTCTTTTTGACGTATATTAAAGATTCGTTTTCGAAAAAACTACCGTTGGAAAATCCAATAGAAAAATAAGAGAGCGAGAAAACTCGCTATTTGTTCTGGATAGACAGTCATTGTTTGTCAAATTTTACATGTTACACATGATGTATACACGTTTCAACATATAACTGGTAAAATACAAATATTACTATTAGCGACGACGACGACACTGGGATACATTTAGATTAAAGAAGTAAGTACCTATTAGAACTATTTAACTTGGTAAAATAAGAAACAAAGAATCGAAACTCAAAATCGAATATAAAATTCGCGTCAATCTAAACCTCGCTGTTGCTCCGTCGCTGACTACCACTGGCTGCAGTAGTAGACGGCAGTAGCCGTAGACGTACTACCAACCTATCCGTGACGTGTGTTATGTCGCTTGAATAGACGTAAATCGATTTTCGTTTTTGTTTTGGTTGAGGGAAAACATCTCACGTCAATTTAGGGTCCGGTCACGCAACCAACTAGGCCCTTTGATTTTAAAGTTTCTTGCATAATGCAACTGCCTTGAAAATAAAGGTAAGTCAGAAAATATTTAAATACATAGGATGATTAGTGATTGTCATAGCTTCTGCCAGTTGCCTTTAAAAGTGGCTACGAGCCCGTACGCCCGTTGACTTTCGCCTCTTTCATAGATAGACGGAGCTCCGATTTGCGGGGCTCCTATATTTGGGTGGATTTAAGAAGAAACCTAACAAATACCTACTAGGGGGCAAAACTTGAGGGGCAAACGGGCTCGTAACTTAAAAAGTGGCAGATAGGGTTGTGGAATGTAGAAGTCCCATTGCGCGTCATTTAAGTTAATGATTGATTTATTACCTATAGTACAGTTCAGTTGTTCGGTCAACCGGACTACGGATATAAAAAATTATCCATGGTACAGTTAACCGGACTATGTAAAATATTTTATTTTTTTAATGTCCTCACTGAATTTGTATTTTTATATCGTATATCCACGGAAAATAAATATGTTCCGTAGTTCGGTAATAAATCGAATGATTAAATGTAACTTAATATTATATGTAGATTGTAGATGCGAATGTGAGTATATTTCTTTATTTGTTTGTTGTATGTTACGGTTTCATACCTTAACTACTCGATTGATCATTATGAAATTTCGCATACACCTTGACAGGGGTACCAAAAAGGGCATAACATATCTTTGATCCAGAAAAAGTACTGTTCTTGGATAATAGGAAACTCCATTTGACATAACCTACATTTAACGCGAGTGGAGCTTGCAAAATCTAATCGACTATAAAGACGAGTTTTATATTTTACGCAAATCGCATTTATAATTTGAAGTAAATCATGATACATTTCAAATTTGTGCTTACGGTCACCGAATGTATTATAGGGGTGAACAATGATATACAATTACAATTGATGTTACCGGACGAGGTCACGACTACCACAGCTGACAAATATATCAACCCAATTAAACTAGCCAGGTCATTGCACTCTAAATGTGTTACCCAAACCGGGATTATGATCGCAGAAGTAAATATTGAGTGAACGGTGATGAGTGATGAGGCGAAGGCCTTTGAGACTTACAAAAGCACAAAACGAACAACGTGGGAAAAGTGAACGAGATACCTACGAGAGGTTTCGACACGACCGCACCACAACACTCACTTAAACACGAATCTAAGGCACCTTAGCAGGAAGAAATAAGGGTCACATTTGCGTAGTGAGCTTTTTTGAAAAGAGGGTAGTTGAATACGCATGCGTGGCGCGGCGTAAACACTGCCTTGTCATCAGTCGTACGGCAACCGCCGGCGCGCGCTCTCGTCGCGCTCGTCTCGTGATCCGTGTGTAACGTCGCGTGTGTTATGGTGAATCATATCTGTTAAACCTAACAAAAACCTTTCTGCCCAAATAAGGAACAAACTTGGGAGTGATTTGTACGGTAAGTCTTAGTATATACTTATTTTATATAAAACGCTGTGACTAAATAATACGTGGATATGTAGTGACCCGGTTTTCGAAATAAAAATAAAATACATTTTTTCTTTTCGCCACGTGTGAAGGGAGTACCTTTTTCATGCGGTGAGCTGCTACCGAGCCGGCGTTATCCATGGATATTTGCATGTGATTTACGTAACAAAAGAAGGTTCCACATTTTCATATTCATGGTGTTGTCATGCGTACCGATCGCACCATGACTACGTTTATTTTCGCTTCGAAACAAAGGTATAATAACAGATGTAATATTCTTAATGTACGGATATTGTATTGGACATGCCATTCGTGTATTAGTCGAGAGCTCAGGTAGTTGTCTAAGCTGTATATAACAGACGTTAGATATAAAGGCATGTATGTGCAAAATCCATTGTGTAACTATTGTCTAAATCTTGGCACACACACACAAAGTTATCGGTGTCATTTTCAAACTGTTCTCTATGCAGGTTGATACGTTAGTATTAAGTTGTACCTAATTGTTTATTTAAATACAAATTGATTCTGTCTGGGACAGAGTGCAGCTCGATATTTAGATATCTACACTTGCGAGAGAAAATAAGCGAATTGAATCAACGATTCATTATAACCGTTGTTTATAATTTATTAGGTGAATGTTACAGATTTAAATAAGCCTTTGGAGGGTAAATGCAAAGAAGTACTTTATGGTTTTTATACCTACCCATTGTTTAACGTTGCGCCTCTTTTTAGGATAACTGATTATTTTAAAATGTAATGTTTTTATTTTGACATACCTGTGCGCTATTTACACATAAATACATCAACAAGGTAGCTATATACAATACTGTCAACTATATATATACTATAAAAAAACGTTTGTGTATACTGTATACCTATTTCCATATGCTATTCTGTAAAAGTTCTATTTCAACACTCATAATCTGTTATTATTATTAGGTTGACGAAAACCTCTAATTGGCAATGAGAATTCAGAAAGAGTTTGATCGTAAGAGTTACTAAAAGTGGACAGCAAACTTAAATATTATTCTATATCTTCTGCTGACCCAACTTAATTTCGATTAAACTATAATTATAATTGAATATCTAACATATATATTAAAAAGCTTACAAATAAAATAATAAATATTGGTTATATGGCAATATTAACGATTATAATTGACAGGTTCAAAGAAAAATAAGCACAGAGCTGGATGTATTTCGTTCACGGATAAATTCTCGTTGAAAGAGAATCTCTTAAGAGAGATAAGTGTCGGCTTTGGTGTCAGTGCCCCGACACAGCGGCCGCGCCGGCACCGTACCTACACCGACATACATACATGTACACCGACGGCGCGTCACTAATCCAGCCCCGAATAGATCTTATCTATTGATTAACTGAGTTGGTTCTAGCTGTCCTAACTATATATAATATTCGGCTAAAATGTTAATTTACTAAGTTAATATTAGAAAAGTTGTAATTAAAAGCGTATTAGAATTTCGATGGGCATATATTTCGGTGTCATGGTAAAGGAAATTTAAAAGATCTGAACAAAAGTGGATACATGAAGCTCCAAGGTATTTAAAGATTTCAAAATATGGCGTAGATTAAAGATAATAAAATGAAATATACGTATTTGTTTGGTAAACAAACATATGGAATTACATAGTATCTTGTTCATTTTTTGCTTAATAAAAGCTTTGTTCTGTACAATAAAAATTATTTTATATTGGTGGAAAATTCAAGTCACTAAATAAAACAAATCATACCTATTTAGATTATCCAATTATTATGATTGTATTAATCTAAATGGAGAATCTAGGAATTATTAGAGAATGTATCTCAAATCCTTGCTAAAAGAAATAATCCTCACGATAACGATATAACGATTCTCCATGTGTAATCATTTAATACAGGGCTTACGTTGCGTTTCTATTTTTATTTATATGTAATACCCAAAGGACTCTTACGCATCCTATATGTATACTTATACACTGTACACAGGTATACTACTTTACCTACATCCGTGTCAATCCTAATCTTGACTGATAGGAAATGCTGCGTGCTTATATCTATACTAACATACTCAATACACTAATTTGTTAGTGCAAATCAAACGAGACTTATATGCAGAAGAATTCTGGCAAATTACATTCTGTTGCACGATCAGCGTACCATGAGCTAATAGCGCAGTGCCAGCTTTTGTGCAGGGTCATACAGGTAGTACTACTAGACTTCACTTACGTGATACTCTTGTGGGTTTTGACAAGATACATTTGCTCCCAAATATGTCTTTTGGTCAGACATCTCTGGAGATAAAATGTGATTTTCATACATTAAAATTATCTTGCTGGCATTTAAATGATAGCTTCTCGGTTTGACTGTCCAATACAATGTAAGTGGACTCATAATAACAGCATTAATCTAAATTTATGTAATTTTATGTAATGAATTAGTTTTAGTTATTAAGTATTTATATTTTACGTTAGAACATAATGAACTGATTTATGGTTATTGTTCGTGTGTACGCCATTGTTACATGTACTTGTAATTCTAGAACATATTTGTTTTAATTTAAACAATACATTCTATACTGCAGCTGAAGTTTCAGATTGTTTTCTATGGCGTAAAGGTGGCATAGTAGCGTAGGAGTCACCTAATATGTACTAGTAGTTCACAAACACAGTCGTGTTATCTTACGTTGCAATAAAAACCGCCGCTGTCTACCAACATAAGGGTGAATAAGAACGGCTATTCTGACCTTTAGCACTCGAATCTGCTTCGTAGACAGTATGGTAGTCAAACAGATACAACCAATTGGAGCCAACATTCAACATCAGGATTCCTCTTCCACCGACCAGCTTACAATCAGGCCTACTCTTTGAGTATAAAGTGGTTAATTCAATTAACTTTCTGGATTTTTGGGATTGATTATATTTTATAGATGTGATGATAACCCGCCAATGATTATCAATAAATAATTTAATTCTAAAAATGTGATGTTAAATGTCTACCAACGGCTGGATTTTGTATTAACTAAAATATTGATTGGATTTCCTATGAACATTTCGGGCCACGTCATTGTGTGTCACTTCGGTAATTGGATTTTGTCGAACAATACACGCAGCTTTTCAGCGGTCTATCAGATCACTGCGACGCGATGATTATGTTCCTAAAATATGTCGGTAGTAAAAATAATCATTTATTTGCAAACTAAATGTACATACATTATATTGAACGTGTTTAATAATAGGTACTTAACACTGGTTAACAAGCGGGCTGGTTCTAAAAAGCTATAGCTTCGAGGGTTCTGCAAATATATCTACAGGTACCTACTACTATTTATATGTAAATGCGTAAATAACACAGAAACGCATGCCGGCACATGAAGTTTTCTTTGTGTTAATCTGGCTCGTGGCGTACCTCGGCCGCATGCCATATTGTAGCTATTGAAATACATAGTTAACGCCTGACTGAGTAAGAGGAACCCAAACATCTTTAAACAGATTCACATTCATAATATGACTGGGATTCAATGTAAGTTATTTGACCTGTCATAAATTAATAATGACGTTGTTGGTTAGCATTGAGTATTGTTTTTATATTTTCCTAGATTGTTCCCGCGGCTTTGCTTGCATTAATATAGATTAATGCGGATTATTACACGAGAAAAATCTTCTGTTATATCAATAAATTAATTTTTCTCGTAAACAGTTATTTTCTGGATGACAAGTCCTTACGTCCTTTTCTGTACACCTGACAATGTACATGTATTATGTATGAAATGTCGCATGCACATGCGACATTTCAAGATAATCGGTCAAGTAGTTACGGCGTGAAACCGTAACAAACTAACAAACTCACATTCGCATTTATAATATAAGTTAGGATTTTCTCATTTCATCGTATTCTTTTTATCAAGTACGTATAACAAAATAAATATTTATGCAACCGGTAATTGAATATGAAAATCTTAATTTTATTAGTTTAAAGTAAAGCTTTTGTTGGAGACTTATACAAATGACATAGAACGGCAGTATCATTTATTTGTTTTTAACACTACAAGTTTCAGCCAGGATGCATTAAATGCGGTTACAAACTTGTAAACAAGTAATTAAGTTATTTGCAAAATTAAATATTTTTAATCCACTATTACACGATTGTCGTGCTGTACTTGTATAGCTGCGTTATAAGCAAATAACTAAACCATGATAAGTCTCCCCGTGAACATGGCTGCTGTGAAGCAACCGAAATGTCGGGATAAAGTGTATACTTAATATAAATAGTTGTAATTAATTCAAATAGCTTAAATTGTAGTAAAGTTTAATAATGTTAGTGATAAAGTTATGTTATAAAAGTGTTTTAAAATAAACAACGCGATAAAATCCGTATAAAGTAGTTTAATGTCAATGTAGAACCTTTGCGTCAACGCAAGACAACATCATGATAATATGTTTTATATCTTGTTCTAGTGTCTGGAGACGTTATAAAGAATGTAAGAGAGAGTTTATATAAATCGATTGTATAATAATTATTGGGAAACGAGGAGTTTACCATGCATCCTCGGAATGCCAAACTATTGCAATTGAATTAGGTTGACAATACCGAACTCCTCAATACTAGATATGTTGTTATAGAATTCAGGCGTATTCCAACTTGCAGTATTTCATTTCTCACAAATAATGTTACGAGACATTCAACAGTTACCTATCGATACTGCGCGTGGCACGTTCAGGACGGGTGAGCGAATGGTAACAATGAGGGATGAACTATTGTTTATTAACCGTCAGATATAAACCTAATCATTATTGATGCCTTCCTATACAAACCACGAATAAGAATTGGCTAACAATCAATTAGGTTGGCATTATATTGTTTGACAAACAAACAAATAGATATACATAAGTAACATTACTCCGAAAAAATAATATTAGGTACTAGATGGTTATAAAGATATGGGCAATATTTTTTTTATGCATGAAATATGGCTGACATTCGTACAGTTAACGGTAGCGAGTCACTGTAGTCTCTGATGACTTGCAACACTAGTGGTACCCATAAGCGTCGCTGACCTTAATATGTAAAAGATTTAAAAATGGTATGAAAGGAGAAGAATTTTAGAGGATTTTACCTCATTCTTCTTTTGAACTCCTGCTCACCGGTCGAACGCAGTCACGGTTATAAACACCAGGTTTTTATTGGAGGGTAGTATTTTCCACGGATAGTTGGCTCATTTGTACTGACACCAAATACTGCCAACAGCGGACTCTCCACTCAAAAACAAGTATATATCACTATTAATGTTTGGGTTTGACGTAATAGGGTGCAGGATCACCTTTTACGAGACACAGGAACTCCGTGCTGCTGCGGAGAATATCCTACCACAAAAACAACAATAGTCTGCCCGACACCGGAAATTAAAGTATCTGAAGTCACTAGAGCAACGAGGTCGGTCTTAAACGAAACAACTGTTGACAACGGCTTTAGTGGATTGCGTTATCGATATTGAACAAACTATTTTTAGGATTTGTGTAATTTAGGTTAAACGGTGTTTAAGTCGAATAGACTTGACTGTTTTGTACCGAGCAACTGTACCTACCTATTTCTTTTGCGATTAAGCAAATGTATAGTGTTTCAGAAAAACTACATGCATTACACCTATATAATAATAGGGGATTTATACAGTTTGTGTCAGTCCCCAAGGGGGTAGGTTGCGGTGTATTGCATCTACTTTCCGCCAGATTCAATTAAGTTTCTACGTAGACATATTAAATACATTTTCGAACTCTGTATTGTTGTAGAGAATTTTAATAAAATATTTCTTATATCACCTTGTTCGTTCCAGCAGTAGAACGTGGACAATAACTTAAATAGGTAATCTTTTCTTTATCGTAATAATATATTTAATTTAATTACCAACATTGTGCTAATTTTATGCAAGTTAGCAATTTCTACAACTTATATATTCTATTAGCACTTGCCAGCGACATTGTTTGCGTGAAATGTTAAAATAGGACCATTCGGTTAAAATTCATAAATCACACCGCGTTGGTCTTTGATGTTTGATTTTGACGGTTTTAGCTATCGCAAAGTATAACTTGTGTAAATAGATAAACAATAATAAAACGTGGTTGTTCCCTTTTTTGTAGTATGTAAATAACCGGCATAAGCAAGACAATAAGCAATTATCTGGATATTACTGACATACTTTTCAATTTTATTTATATAACGTGTCAAACTAATTTAATACCATACTTTACACGCGGCTTGGGCTCTTTGGATTCTACAAGCACTGTGCATTACTACAGGACAAAAGTAGAATCATCAGCTATAGCAAAAAATTACCTCGATCTGATACTCTATTGTTGCAAAAGATATACAAATCAACAATCAAACTTTCACATTTATAATATCAGTAAGTATAAGGAAAACACAAGGATACTTATGATATAAGGATAAAATGCCACCTAGAGCACTTCAAACGCAAAGCGATATGAATGAATGAGTATTATGGCGATATCCGTACATAAGTAATGCAATATGTCGTAAGGAAGGTACCGTCGAGGGAGGACAACTATCTCATTGCAATGTCGTAAAATGCCGACGACTGAATGTACTCGTACCAATCGTAAGAAGCGACGGAAGCTGGCTCTTCATAAGTAATAGGCTTACAGCATTCTCTAAGGTAATACGAGATAACGCTGCAACTTTTTGCTGATACTGGAAAGAGTGGCGTATGTAACCGTAGAAGAATACGGCTATCGGTAGATTTGTTGAGCTTTTAAAAGAAATAAAAATTTTATTGTTTGGTATCGAAATTGCTGGTAGCAACATGCTATGCATATTTTCGGTCGCAATTTGTTGGAACGCAGCCGCGTACGAATGTTTTAATAATCCGACTTTACTTACCTTGGGTTCAGTTGAGACTCGCACTTAACACTATAAAATATCTAAACACTACATATACAAATGAAAAACTAGTAAAAATCAGAAACAATAATGGTGTACGGGATAGATTTCTTGTTTCAGAATTAAACAACACCTAGATGTCTTATTAAAAATAAATCATGCGATGTCGGTCTTGCATTCCACTTGCATGCTGGGTTGAACATATAAATTTAGTAAAGCAGCCCGGAACTACGGTTTGTACGTAACAGCAGTGTTACGTACAAACCGTAGTCCCGGGCTGCTTTACTAAATTTATATGTTCAACCCAGCATGCAAGTGGAATGCAAGACCGAAAAAACTGCGAAAATTCTGATATATAAACCACACAAAAAAACTGCAGTAGAAGTTATTGCAAATAGTTGTAATGAAGTATCAGAAGGCATCCTCTATGTCCAAAATGCTGCATACATGAGTTTACATACGCAATAAAGGTACGAATGATAAGCCAGTTTATAGTAAAAGTTCCAGTCAGACAAACTTGGCAATCGCGTTTAAATATAACGAGCTCCCTCGATATGAGCTCTATGGAGAGAGCGATGGAATTCAGAATATTACAATATTTTGGCGACGGTGCACCAAATCTGTTCGTCGCGTGATTTACGAGTTTATTTTCATGTTTTAGAACGAAGTGGAATAGATTTATTATTTCAGTGGTAGACATTTTTCACGTCTGGCATAAATGTTGCCTTTTTGTAATTTCAGGCTTACTTTGATCACTCGCATTACTTGGAATGCGGTGGTAGTTATGTACACCTTCAATCATTTGGTGTTATAACTGTGCGCCCAAGATATGTATAGTTTTTGCTATTGAGTCTTTTATTTATGCTATTCCACTTTGAAAATAATAGTTTAATAATACTTACATTGTTTTAGGGGGCCTGGTAATCTGTGTAACAGGGTTTCCTAGTGCAGATACCAGTCTCCCACAAGGGTCTTTTGTTTTTTATTTAAGTATTTTAATGATAGTTTTAAGTTACCTTTGTGGAAGAGAAAATAAATCATTATTATTATTATTATTTAGTTTTACCAGTACCGGTGTTTGTGTGTAATGAAATCTTAATGCTTTGACCCCTGGTGTTCAAGTTACCTGAAATTTTGCATCCGTCTGCTAACAACACATAATAATAAAAATACAAATAAACATTATTATCAATTAATTAACGTACTAAATATTATATTAATTTGTGTAGACAATATTAAAAAGTAAAAGGGGGCACGTAAAATGGATATTTAAAATGTAAACGACTTTTTATAATGGTTAAAATAGAACTTAAAGACAAAATAATTTTGCTTAACAGAAAACACGCCATTTTATTTATATTCTAATTTTCATAAAATATATGCTTGTTGTTTTCTTTCCCTTTCTTACATTATACTTAAAACATTTTATTTCCTTGGATTTTACTGAAATAAATAAATAGCGTATTTCTTTTAGAAAAACATAATTTTGTGTTTTACTTCAAAATATCTATATCAAAGTATGTGGAATGCTGCCAGTGTTCTGAGCACACTACCAGTCGACTGCGATGCGGAGGAATATTCATGACGCCTATTAGAGGGTTTTAGTTTTCTTTTTCTTTCTGTTTTATAATATTTGACGTATAAGTTAGTTTTAAAGAATTGTGTTTATATGTACATAGTCAATAATTTACATCTTATTAGATTCAATATTTTCTAATAAAAAGCAAAGTATTTTGTATATCAAATGTGTAAGTATCGACTCTAAGGAAAAGGAATAGGTACACATAGGTTAAAAAAAAGGGAACCGAGCTATGTAAGGAAAAGACAAGTAATCATCATTTATATTTCACTTTAACATTTTATTGTTACTACCCTATGTTTACAAACTACAACAACAAACCTTTGGGCCGTCAAACTGCATAAATATTTAGTGTCTCTCCGATTGATTTCAGCGGCAGGGGGCACTAAACTAGGTGCGTGAGACCTTAACTATTCAGTGGAACTCACGTGTGCTCGGCGGGGAATCAATTGTGTTCATGACCCATGTATTATTCAGTTGACTTTCTCACTGCCCATATATATGCACGTATATGTAGTACTATGCACGGTATAACATCAGGCTAGGACTTCCCCGAAGGAACAGCATATATTTGTTCTGAGCGCACGGCTGTCGTTCGAGCCGTCGCCTCGCCGCTGTCAGTGTGCTGTTTGTTTGTTTGATCCCCACTTGTGTCAAAAATGTATGGGTGGTACAAATAACCGTGCAAAGTCTAGATGTTTTTTGTGTCCATCCGTGGCGTCTTCTTATCGTGTCGACGGCAACAGTTTTTAAATGACTTCAGCCCAGTGCTCGACAACGCAAATCGCATTAGGCATTGCTTGGTATATTTCATCAAGCGTGTCCGTGGCGTGAAAGCTTAACAATCAAACTCACATTCTCAATTAGTACGGATACTACTAAAGTAGCAAAACTTGCAGCCACCCAGCAGTCCCAGCACCTTGCAGCCACCCAGCAGTCCCAGCACCTTGCAGCCACCCAGCAGTCCCAGCACCTTGCAGCACCCGGCTGAATAGTCGCTTACCATAGGTAGCCTTTAGGTTCCAAACGACAACTTCCCAAAATGTTCACTCTCCCAAAGCGTCTAGTTTCCTAAATGTCTATTTCGTAATTGGTCCACTTTCCCAAAATGACCAGTTCCCAAATAGTCCGTTTCTCGAAACGGCTACTCCCAAAACGTCTACTTCATAAAATCGAACACTTGCCCAATATTTTCCTAAAAATTATATAAACAATCACCTTATAGTCTGGTTTCTAAACAGTGCCACAGTGAGATGCTAACATTACAATTTTATCATCAATTCCATCTTCACAAACCAGGAAGTTGTTTTTAATGGATTAGGAATTGTAACTTCTTCTAAACTTTTAAAAACTAGTTTCTTGACATCAAATTATAAATTATCATCATCAATTCATAAATTGTCAATTTTATGAAGCAAATATAATTTAATAACTAACAATAATAATTATATGTACAATGACGCTGAAGCTACTATGACCTGCAAAACAGTTTGTAACTGTTGCTGTTTACCTTGAAATAAATAAATTATTGTCATTAAATTATTACGAATATACAAAAATATATAATAAATATATATACATAGATATTCACGCATAGAAATATTTGTCTTGTGCGGGACTGCAATCAATAACATTTTTATAAGAAAGAGACCTATTTGGCAAGTGGACGTTTTAAGGGTTAACGTTATGGGAAGTGGATTGGGCATTGTCGATTTGTGGTCGGTTTGGGAAAGTGGGCAAAATGGCAAATAGACATTTAGGGAATTACTATTTTGGGAAGTTTTGGGAGAGTAAACATTTTGGGAAGTTGTCGTTTGGAACCTAAAGGACCTATGGACATTTACACGACTAAGAGTACCTAAAGATTCACTTGTTATGACACCTAAATTCTGCCCAGAACTTGAAGAACTTGACTGTTATAAATACTGGTAGCAAAGTTTGAACTTTCAACCTAAAAATAGCTTAATTAACCAAGCAAGAGACCTACGAGCGGCTTATAAATCTCTTAACACTAAGACTTGTAGCCGTTCTCTGCCTGGACTTAATCGGTTGTTCTTCTATCAGTGTGGGCGGCGTCCCCTTCTACGCTTTGGTATATTATCCGCGTCTGTCAGCTATGTCCATTAAACAGTCACGTCGCTTCAATGAATCGTTGCTCTTTCTTACGTGAACAGAATACAAACAAATAAATACACACATTCACCACCCGTAGGAAGCTGTAAGCAGATTACTTTATGCCAGCTATGTTATAAATCCCTCGACATGGAAGCTGTTGCCGTATATCAAGGTAGTAGTTCCCAAACTCCGTATATTTTGTAATAGATAAACTCAACATCTTCTCTAGTCAGGAATTGAATCCGAAAACTTGTCAGCTTATCGGCTATCAGTGTCATCACACACTTATGCTGTGACAAACAACTAGTCGCCAACTGTGGCTTCGCTAGCGGAGTGTTTCATTCAATCACAAGTTACACAAGGATGTAAAGCTTCTTAGTTGTTAAAAAGTAATAAGAATGAGTTAAATAGTTCCTGAGATAACCGTCTTCATAGAAACAAACTATTAATATTAATAAAAATTAAAATCTATAATAGCAAGAGTAACAATAATAATATTAGCCTTGGTTATAAACTGCTGGGCACGAACCGCTTTTCAGATTGAGAAACATTAGGCCATAATTCTCCACATACTTTTCCCATTATAATATAAGCATAGACAAACATTTATTCAAAACACTGTCATCAGTATACATAATAAGCCAGTAAAAATCTTAATTAGCAAGTTAAAAGCTAATACCGATTAGTGTTTAACCTCTTGTATGCCGGAATACCAGACATAATAGAAAAAGCATTGTGTCTCGCGTAGATCCACGTTCCGGCATACCACAGGTTAATTGGAAGCATCGGAGTGGTGTCGCTCCAAGAAGGACGGTTGACGACAAAAACGGCCACAACGGTTTAATTAAATGAACAATGCGTAGTCGAGCTCTGCGGCTAAAGAGGAGGAGAATGGGACCAGAGAGGACGGGAGGACGACATCTAACTCACTCGTACTACAGATAAACTAGTTGATCCTTTAAGCTGCAATCGCAGCCTCCTACACAGCTACTGTATCGTTTTGTTATTTGTACATTACTTTATCTTTTACAGCAGACGTTAAAGCCTTTCTGATAGCGGTCGGCTTTGAATCTGCCTTAAAAATAAGGCAGAATGCTATTAGAAATGAAGCAAATTCCGGAATAAAAGGAAGATTTAATCCTAAACTAAGTACTGTTGAGTGCACCGATAGCGCAGTGGTTTAAGAGGTCGCCTCGCCACTGTCACCGCGCCGAGTGTTCGGGTTTACCACACGGGACAAAAAATTGTGTGAATCATAAACGGTTGTCTGGATGTTCTTTGTGTCCGTTGTATAGATGATTGTAAAGTCCCTCGCGATACAGGAATTATTGCTAGTGCGGAAGTTGTCTTATTAAAGAGTTTTTGTTCATTAAGGACTGTAGTAGTATCCGACAGCGGTTAATCTCGCGTCTATCCCACAGGAACCCATCTCGGAATACAAAGTATATGTTAATGTAAGTCATGGTCTATTAGTGTGCTAAGTTTCATGAAACTCCGTTCAATAAGTCACACGTAATTGAGTAACAAACATCCAAGTCTTCAAATATCTTCATAAACTTTAAGACAACAATATCGAACCCGCGACATTCGGCGCGACTGCAGGGGCGAGGCGACCACTTCAACCAATATGCCATCTGTGCAGTATGATAAGCCGTCTGTATAATAAGTAGAATGCTTAAAAAGTCACCTTGTCACTGGCTGGATGTTATGAATTCTGTTCCCGTACAAGACACAAAATGCGAGCAACAGATAATTGTTTCAAGCTCGGATGTTCTGGCGTCTGTTGTTTTGATGTTTACAATCCTTTCGATAGGGAACGGATACCTAGTACGAGCGTCGATCTCTGAATAATAAAAGATATACGTAAATGTTACATTATATAAAAGTTATACGTAAATGTTACATTATATAAAAGTTATACGTAAATGTTACATTATATAAAAGAACCAGCATGTAGAATTTAGTGAATGAAACAACAAATTTTGGTTGGTTGGTTGAATGGTTTGGGGAGTGGAGACGCAGAACAAGACTATACATGAGTACTGTAGGTGCAATAAAAACAAATGGCTGTTTTAAAAGAATGTTTACAACTACACATTTGCGATCTAGTGATTAGATATGTTACCTCACACCAAGCTCGGGGTGGTACGACTCAAGTTTGGCGAACAAGTTGAGAAGTAGTTTAAGTATTTAAACGATGCTTTTTACTAGTTTATGTGGAAACTTTGGATTATATCTTAACCGGTAGAGAGACGTTATTAAGTTTTTCTTAAGAGATTATTATTAGCACAGAAATTGATGATTATATCTTAACCGGTAGAGAGACGTTATTAAGTTTTTTTTAATAGATTATTATTAGCACAGAGATTGATGATTATATCTTAACCGGTAGAGAGACGTTATTAAGTTTTTCTTAAGAGATTATTATTAGCACAGAGATTGGAACTAACTGGGTCAACTAAAACAGCCCACCCACGGGGCGGACTGTTTTAGGTAACAACCTATGACCTAGGTATACAATGACACACCTATCGAAATGTAGAACCTAAGTACAAAAGTGAGATTATGGTAGGCTAAAACTATGTTAGCTATGAGTAACTACTGGCTGAATGAAAATTTATGGAAAGTCATAAATGCAATGATGTAAAACCAACTTGCCACTAGTAACGTTTTGTATGAAGCGGGTGTCATTCCACACTAAAACATTGTATGATAGCGTAAAAGGAGATATGTAAACACGAATACCCATGCTTGTTGGCAGTCCCTAAGTGTCGGCTCATGAAGTGTTATTAAATTTATCTTTTAGGAAAACTACTTTCTGCCTCCATCTTTGTCCGAGAAAATCTTATGCGAATGCATACCGGGCTAAAATCTTATGCGAATGCATACCGGGCTAAAATCTTATGCGAATGCATACCGGGCTAAAATCTTATGCGAATGCATACCGGGCTAAAATCTCATATGTGATATCCAGGACACTATCTTTGTGCCAAATTTCACCTAAATTCTTTTAACGGTTTGTGCATGATTAAGTAATAAACATTCAAACATCTTTACAATTATTATAATATTAGTAGGGTTTCACTGGCGTAGAGTTTAAAATTGCATTTCATAGTAGGTATGTATCAGAATGGTGTGGTGATATTTAACACATAATAAATAGTCACATCGACCTAAAATAAACATGTTTTGTTTTTATTTTTAAACCTGTTTGCTTTTTTATAACTAATGGCCGTTTTACATGAAAGTCGCCAATCTTGTAGTCTAGAAAACTTGTACTGAAATTTCTAATAACTAATTATAAAATGTTATTTTTTAAATACTTTATAAGGTCATTCTGTACAAATGTCGACGTAGGTACTCTCAACTTTCGCGTGACTTCGTTACGATTAATTAATGTCAGTACTTAAGCAAAATTCACAGGATGAGGAATTCTACGACGCAGTTTAACACATTCATCGCCTTGGACCCACGTCGTGGGCTCACTATTGTCGCATTTGAGAGCACACGAACCCACGTCGAGGGCTCATATTAAAATGAATTTTTCTTTGCAAATACACAATAAAAAATAAAATGCAAGTAAAAAATAAAATACTACAGTATGTGTATTTAATAGATCTTCGTAGTGCTGGTGTTGGTTTTTAGATTAAAACATATTTGTTTTATTTATTTTTCTTACTTCTTCCTAGATGCCAAGGACCCTCCGCGTGTATGACAGGGCTGGTAAACAATAATATTATGCAAACAATTCCAATGTTATTCACAAAATCAACTTAATTTATGGACATTTTAACCAATTATTAACTGAAATTTATATTCATTTAAATGTAATATCGATGATTTGAAGTTATACGAATATTTTTTATTCAAACTGCTTAACCGATTTCGTGCGGATGGCGCCGCAGTGGCGCCATGGATATATTTTGTGTATGGCGTGTAGCGCCCGAGAGGAGCCAAAGTTGAGAGCCAAGCCATCAAAAGGTTGTATCAAGTATATTATTCAAGTAACTCATTTTGCGAGGCACAGGTTTCTTGGCTGTCTGTTGACACCCTGGTTTTGTTTGGCAAAGTTTCATATTCTGTACACATATTCTGAGATTAGGAATTAACAATTTTCGTTTCGCTATTAAGTTACTACCACGTTTGGTAATCTTGTGCTGAACTGATAAAAGAAAAAGTAAAAAAAAATTGTAAATAAAAGGATATGAAAAATGTAGGTTCAGAAATACATTGAAAAATAAACAATTTTAATTGGACTTTCTAAAAAGGTTGATGATTCATGTCTAATGAAGACAGCGATTTAAAAAACTACTTCCTCATATCTTAGTGTATGTACATTCTAACTAGAAAACGGCACTAGAATACTTTCAGAAATCCTATATCTAGAAGAACTATGACCATATTCCTAATAACGAGAGGGTTTTGTATTACGAGTAATTGCTGTATACCACAGACCCACGTCGTGGGCTCACCCCAGCGCATCTGTATTACCGAGGACTCTGCTAGCGGGCTCACTAGTAAAATGTATGGCGGTATGGCGTATGAAGCGTGTAAAAGTTATGAGGATGCGAATGTGTTAAACCAGCCATTTACTATAACATATTTTGTGTCATTCCTTTATATTTTGTTTTTCATGTATACAATATATTATAACTATTATTTTCTTAAAGCTGTATATGTCTATAAATATTAGGTATGTTTCAATTATAAATAAAATAATCTCGATCCCCAGGACCTACAAAATCGCCTGCCTCATTGGCGCAATGCAGTGTTCAATACACGGATCAGGATAAAGTGTAATTGAGTTTTGCTGTTGAAACAAAGAAGAAGAAAGTCACAGTAGCGGGATGCAGTTTGGAACTGTTTCTGGTAGTCGTGTATAGGCTCGTATTACATGAAAACTAAAACGATGGCTGGAAAAAAGAGCTGGCAGGCAAAGATTTCTCTCTCGCTACTTGTTCTAAGATACAGGCATAACAACATCAATGCATAAACAAAATTACAAGTTAATATTATGATGTACATCTGCATTTTTTTCAATGTAAGTCATGCGCTGCACTTCTTCACTTCACTAAGGGTAAACAATTGGACAAACTGGTAAATAAAGTCAGAATTCAACAAAGGCCTAAGAATCCCTAACTATGGACTGACTACTAACCATAAGACGAGCAGAAGATCCAAAGGCTCTTGAGGTCAGGTCCTCTGTTTAACAAGTAGGTAATATTAGTATTTTATAAAAAAAAGCTTCTCACGCACAAGCCAAAATGCATCTGTCGCGATAGAGCTTACATACATTACAGACATAAAGACATAAGACAAAACTAACATAAAGAACACACAGGCTCAGAACAACTATTTGTAGAACACACATTTTTTTTTTGTTTTTTTTTTTTTTTTTTGCCTACAACACTTGGCACTATTACAGTAGCGAGCCGACCAACTGAACGGCTATGCCAACCGTGCGGTCCTTTAACTGAAATACTGGTGTGTTCGGTGTGAAATTATGTCCTCGTTACATAACGTCGTGAACATATAAGTAAGTTGTGTGGTGCGCCTCGAGCACGCAAGTGAAACTGACTGCCAACTTGATTTAACTTAGCTAATTAATATAACTGGCTTAACGTGGTAATTAGTGCACGTGCGGGGCTTTTATTTTGTTGTTGGTACTAGTTGACAAATGTCACGTGGCTCCGTCCTCTCTACGCAGTAGGGTGGCATTTACTAGCCATAGCTTTAGCCTGTTACCGACTTCGGAAAAAGGAATTAAATATGAAACGAAAAGAATGAGAGAGTATGTTAGCATTTAGCACTCTTACTTAACGAATGAAACGTCGTAACAGTGTTAGCACGCTTTTGCCGGTTTCCAGTTAATCAGTAGGTAGTCTTACCGGAGGAGTCGTTCATACTGTCATCTAAGAAATAGCGGGTTTATCTCCTACCAGAGCACTTTTCTTAAATATCGTATAACTATATTATTTTTCAAGGACTTAGATCCTTGCTTGCGTCTGAGAATGCGCTTAAAGCCTTGGCCTTAAGAAGTCTCTACGCATCTTAAAAAAGTCGCAGCTGAAACTCTTAGTGTACACTTGTACCTGAAACATTGTTTACATTCAAAACATTCTGTAGTCTTTTGTTGCAAGGTATGTATTAGAATCACTTAACATTCTAATACCTTCCTTGCAACAATTGCATCTTGTTAAAGAAAAATATTATCTTCTTGCGTCCGAGTACATTTTAAAATGATCAGGGTAGACTAACTCATTAAGGTGACTTAGAATTTACTAACATCTACCAATTAATCACTTTTTTGGTGGATGGGCAATTCTACTACAAGCCTTGCGAAGTCGTCTGAAAAACGTTATTACGGATTTAAGAATATATTTATTATGATTTATCTACGGTTTGTCTATACGGCACTGCAACACGCCTACTGAATATTAACTATCACATGACACTGTTTACTAATAAACCATGCCTATAAATGATTTGTGTATATCGAGATAATTGTTATATCTCTATTAAGATAGATTCTTATATATTAATTAATACTGTGGTTTAAATGCTTGATTATCGCAACCACATATTGATTATCACACAAACCATAACGATTTCGGTATTGTTTTTTGACTAGGCGTACATCGTCGCTGTTCTTGTGCTTTTAACGCTGAACGTGCGCCGTTAATATCGGAATGTTTAAAATAGCTAGGTTTAGGTGCCTCGTGACAAAAGACGGTCCAATTGTTTTCTACCGAGCATATTTGCTGACTCTGTGGTGCCACTCAATTTTCATAATAGAGAAACCTGTAAATTTTTGGCTTGATTCGGAATTATAATCCGGTACACCTATACCACGCGACTAACGGAGCAGTCACTAAACACTTAAAAAGCTTACTTAATTGAAAGTAAGCTTGACAAAATTTAAAATCAATAATATGACATAGCGTATGTTTTAAGTTGAATAATATCGATTGAAGGGTCGAATACTGAACACTTTATCGTTGTTACCATGATATGACACTATCAACAAATATTTAACTTAAGTAATGTTCAACGCGAAGCATTTACAAACTGTGTCAATGTTTATATGATTGATGAAATGTTACTAAAATTATTGTGTGTTACTGTTATACCAATACTAGCTCTTGTCCGCGGCTTTACTCGCGTAAGTGTACGTTACGTGTATTGCATATTATGTTCAGAAAATAATGTTATCAAATTTAAAAAAATCGCGACGCCACCTTTACGTAGTTAAGGACGCAGCGCCTATATATATTTTTCTCGATACATTCATAGTTATGCATTTTGCTTGTGCCATCTCTTTAAAAAGATGTTAGTGTGCTGCCAGCGCAAGGAACAAAATAAAACTGGTGTCTTGCTGACAGCCTAGACTTCCTACGTCCCGCAGTAACATAACATAAAGATATTTGTCTGCAATGTTTAGTAGTGTGGAACTACTTCGCCAGTGTGACTGCACCACCTTTAGTATTTCATGGAACCTTTTATATTTATGATTACGAAAGCCCAAAATAAAACAGGGCAAGTAAGTAATTAGCCCCAAATAGCGTACAAGGTAGTTGACTCCTTAATGACGGCTTGTATAAATAATCGTTATCCAATATTTCGTTGTGTGTTTAAGCACACAAGTGATTTATCGTTGTTTGTAGATAATGATTTTTATAATAATATGGTGTGTGATAATTATGAGTATTTATAAAAGGATTTGTGCATTTTTGTATCTACCAAAAATACATGATGTATTTGATTTTAAAAGTTTATGTCATTCACCTGTCAGCCTGGCCTTTCAATATATAGATATTCCTATATAGTACTAGTCTTGCCATAAATATAGTTACCCGAATTTAATTTGTATTCCGTAATACATTTATGACTGTAATGTGTGTTAGTTTATACGTTCATATAATAACATTAAAAATAAATAAAGCTGAAAAAAATTATTGAATTAAAATATTGTTATCAGTTGTGCGATTCTGTTAAATCTCACTATCAAACTCACATCATGATAATGATTTGAATTTTCTGCAGTAACCAAGTCAATAACAGTAGGTTACTATGGTTACTGGCAAGGTGACAATCGAGTTTGAGATAAGTTTTTTAGCTGAATAGCTCGGCTATCGTATGGTAAGAACCTGAAATAAAAACCTTGGTACTTTATTTTGTCTTTTTTGCTGTGCTTTTTAAGTGCGTTGTAAGAAAGGTCAAAGTAGGAACTATTATTCCATTATAACAAGTTAGCTATCGGGGTCGTAGCCATGTTGACTCTATCAAACATATATTCTAGCCTTTGGAAATCCAATGCCAAAGGAAGCATCCTTATTAATATAAAATACACGGAATTATTGAGTACTAAGGTTATTAATACTAAGCACTTAAGGTGTACTATTAATACCATGGTAAGATATAATTAACTATAGACATATGTACCTAATTAAAAATACATGAACTACAGGATGTTTGAATATTTATTATTCATAATACGGTCGATTGGATGGCGATGTTTCAACTAGCTAATAATTCATAATAATAGATCCAGTACCGGTATATCTGCATTTGGCATCAATATTGTGCCAAATGCATAATTACGAACTATGAACTAATTATGACGTCACCAGAACGTCGTTTCCTCTCGAATCGATTATGGAGATGTGGCAGGGAATGCTTACTGTGTGACGATTAATTAACTCTATATCATATATACATATGTACATACATACGTAGACTTACGCATGTATATTTTATTTTTTTTTAATCTTATGGCTAATAAATACATTTATAGCATTAAATTATAAACTGATAAATATTGATTATTATTAGAGAATGTCAATCTCTTGGTCAACGCTCGAACCCTCGGCGTCTGAACACAATGTTTTTACCATTGTGTCTGGATTCCGTCTATTGAAGCATTAAGATTGTGATTTGTCTCGGCTTCAATTATTTATTGAGGCACATAATTGGGATTCTCTGGCAAGAAAGTCTCAGTAGGCGCACAGAGGCTGAAACTGAGCTTGGTAAAGGGCAACAAGCTCGCCCCTTGCTGCATGGCACCTGAAACACAGGTGGAGTAAATAGTAATGTAGGTAGCCTTTAACAAGAATTTTTTATCTTGTGCCTCTACCATTATATCTATATTCTCTGTATGTTCATCGAGTCTATAGAAACTAGTTTCTATAGACTCGATGAACATACAGTTATTAGTTTTCCTGAATGGTAGCTGTTACTAGTAACAGCTACTATTCAGGAAAACTAACCTTTGTTTTTTTTTACTAGGGGTATGCATGACGCATACCCCTCCGCGGGGACGGGCGGAGGGGTTATGTCGGACTCGCCGGGGTAAAAGAAAGATGGTAAAGATAATAATGTACCTCCCGGAATACCGACTACACCTACCACGGTGTTCCTCGACAAAACCACTATCGACGGGGCCGCGCGAATCACTTGCACATGCGGTCGCGACCCCGCCGAGGTTTCGGAAAACTAACCTAACCTAACCCAACTTACAGTCATACTCATAAAAAAACCTTACTAAAGGCTTAAGCATATTATAGGTTGGAATAAACATGTGAGGGAGGCGCACGGTAAGGCACGGCAGTGTTATCATGACTGGCTATGGTATGGGAGACCTAACTCTGGTCAGCTATATAATGAAATGACTGAATCTAGACGTCTGTTCAAGAAAAAATTGAAATGGTGTCAGAATAACCAAAAGCAAATTAAGATGGATATAATTGCACGACACCATTCCAAGAATAATTTTTCAAAATTTTGGAAATCAACATATAAATTGAATATAAAGCCGAGCCGGCCAGTAAGCATCGAGAGTGAACACGAGCCAGATGCCATTGCAGAATTATTTAGGCAACATTTCAGAGTGGAGCCGGTTGGCAATCTCGCACAAGCTGAGTCGAGGTCGGTGCCTGATGCTGGGGCTATACCCGGAGATATCAATGTAAGGTTTACTGCAAAGAATGTTGATTTAGTTATCAAATCTATGAAAAGAGGAAAATCTCCAGGTCATGATGGCCTCAGCATTGAGCACCTGCGGTTTGCCGGAGTACACTTGCCTAGAGTTTTGGCCCTATTGTTTAATCTCTGTATTAACCACTCCTACTTGACTGATGACCTCATGTATACCATTGTTGTCCCTATTGTAAAAAATAAGACGGGAAATGTCTCGGACAGGTCTAACTACAGGCCTATCTCCTTAGCCACGGTTATAGCGAAGGTATTGGACAGTCTGCTTGACGGCCATTTAACCAAACACATTAAACTGCATGATGGCCAGTTCGGTTTTCGAAATGGTCTATCTACTGAAAGAGCGATTTTGTGCCTCAAGCAGACTGTGCAATACTATACTGCTCGTAAAACCCCAGTATACGCATGTTTCCTGGACCTGTCCAGGGCATTCGATTTAGTCTCGTATGACCTGTTGTGGACTAAAATGTACCAAGACACTAGTTTGCCCCCTGAAATTGTAGCTATATTTGAGTACTGGTACAAAAATCACAAAATGCTGTTAGGTGGGCGGCTAGTAAGTCGGAAGATTATGTATTAGAGTGTGGAGTGAGGCAGGGGGGCCTTACCTCACCGAAGTTATTTAATTTATATATGGACCGCCTGATTGGAGGGCTGAGCGGCACCGGCATCGGATGTCACATAGAAGGCATTTGCGTTAATAATATAAGCTACGCTGATGACATGGTTCTGCTCAGCCCTTCAATCGGTGCGCTGCGCAAGTTACTCCGTATATGTGAAGATTATGCGGCAGCCCAGGGGCTCAGATACAATGTGAAAAAGAGTGAGGTTATGGTATTTAAAGCACCTAAAAAAGAGGTTCCAGTGGTACCTCCCGTTTCACTATATGGTACACCTTTAAAGCAAGTCACTCATTTCAAGTATCTGGGCCACTGGGTCACTGAGGACCTTAAAGACGACATGGATATGGAGAGGGAACGCAGGGCGTTGTCTGTTCGCTGTAACATGTTGGCTCGCAGATTCGCACGGTGCACTGAACAAGTTAAGGTCACACTATTTAGAGCTTTCTGTCAGACCTTTTACACCTGCAGTTTGTGGGCCAAATACACGCGAAGGACATACGACGCCCTGCGTGTGCAATATAATAACGCGTTCAGGGTGATGATGGGGTTGCCGCGGTACTGTAGCGCGAGTGGTATGTTCGCGGACGCGCACGTGGACGGCTTTCACGCCGTCATACGGAAGCAAAGTGCCTCTTTAATGGTGCGGGTGCGCGGCGGCCCCAGCGCCATCCTGACCGCGTGCACTACTCGGTGGGACTCATTACTGTTGAGGGATTGGATAGGCCTTCACGCGAAAGCAAGTGCCTGACTCATTATCTTATTGTATTATTTAATTTATTATGTTTTCACTAACACTAGGTTAAGAACATTGTAACTAACAAATTATGGAAGAAATTCTGAAATAAATTTTATTATTATTATTATTATATTATTATTAAGGTTCAGTAGATAAAAAACTTAGTAAGTCTAATAAACATTTTGTACACTTTCAATATATACAGCAATTTTATTATGTAAGTTAGCATTGATACATATTTATCAACAAAACTATTTAGCAATTTTGTTATAACGACATTAAAAGATTGTAAGTTTACTAAGCAGCGATAGTCTAGTGAGATACCGTTGGACTGCTACGCAGGCGTCTCGAGCTCGAGCTTTTTGCAGTTATGTGCGTATTAAATAATAAATTATGATCGTTCGCTTTAATAGTGAAGGAAAATATCGTTAGGCAACCTGGATGTCTGAGAGTTCTCCATAATGTTTTTTTAAAGATATGTGAAGTCTGCCAACCCGCAGTGGGTCTGCGTGGGGGACTGTAGCCTAATCCTTCTCACACAGAAGAGGCCCGTGCCAGTGCTGGCAGTGAGGCTGTTGAATACAGGGCTGATATTATATAAGTTGACTAAGACCCTCATACATTTATTACAAAGCACCCGAGTCACCAGTGTAGAGACTGTTTAGTCTCGCTGATCAAATAACAATCTGTGAACTGGCTGAAAAAACAAGAAAAGTAAACGTTATAATAACAGTAAAAGTGAACGGGGTTCTGTACTAAAAAGCAGGCGGGTCTCTCGTAAAACTGTATACAATCTGTGGAATAGTGTTATTACAGTGCTGATGGACAGACAAGCGACTGTCGCTACTCTTAACGTACACAAAGAGTAGTCTGTAAGTAAGGCTTAATGTTACACATTCTTACACGACGAACATAACATAGTAAATCTTACGCTTGTTTACAGACTACGGCTTGGTTCGAAGTTTAGCACCGTCTTGCTGCCTGTTTATATCTGCGATTAATATTATGTTACAAATAACACGTTGTGTAGGTGCCTGCCTTGATTACGTCTCACATAATAGAGGGAGGACTATCAGAGACTAAAATTAGGTAATAATACAAATAGTACATCGTTTAGAAAGTCACCTCGGGTTGAATGTTTCGAAAGTAGACCAAAACTGTGTGTTGTATAAATAGTTTTTCTGACTGAAGATGTTTTCTCCCTTAATTGTGAGTAGGGTTTTTGGACGTGCTTTAGCATAAACTGAGCTGTCAGTGTAACTAGTCTGTTTTGTTAGCGTTGGCAGCGCAGTGAAAGATTATTGATGTAAAATAATACGTGAGTAGTACTCCGAGCGTGTTACCTCGGTTCTAAAATGGAAATCAACAGACAGATCAGTTACGGTCGGGCAAGACGGTCAAGCGTATGATAATTGATGGCAAATGCTGATTAAAGTACCCTAAGCCAATCAAATCGTGAGTTTGATTTTGACGCTTCGTTGCCTCTTGAAAACCGTTCTACCCTACAGTAACCGATTATCGCCTCGCCACTGCCATTGCGCTTAGCCCTGCGGGCTACACTATCTACTCGGATCCCACACAGGACAAACACTAGTGTGATTCATAAATTGTTGTCCCGAGTCTGGGTGTTCTTTGTGTCCGGTGTTTGGATGTTTGTAAAGTCCTCTGTGATGCTGGAATTATTCCTAGTGCAGGACTTACCTTTTTTAAAGAGAATAAAGAAAAAGAGCTTTTACAAGGGAAAGGTCACTTTCCTTGCTTTATTTATGTACCTATATTGCTTTTAGAAAATGTTTTGATAAACTATACTGCATTTTGGACGTTATATTCTGTTAGCGCTTGTCGCTTAATAGGGTAGATTCATCCCCTATTTTGAGATATCTAAATTATTTAATTAATATTATAAGTGAAAATTTATCAAGAGGTTTGGATGTTTGTAACTTAATACCTACAATGTATCACACTTTATCAACAATAAATATTAAATTCAAGTCAAGATTTAGATGAAACGTGGCGGAAAGATAGACCATATTCTAAATTATCACAAAGGATATATTTTTTACTGGTAATACTTTTGCGGTTGATTCTCGCGACCAATGCTGGTGGCAGAAACTAGTAAATTACATAGTTACACACAATGACGAGCAAACATACGCACGTATGCTATGAATGTTGTGTCTAAACTTAATTGTTATTGTGTGATTAGTTATGTATGTAACTTCAGACCATATATGTAGACCATCTAACAAGCAGCACGTGTTGTCATAAACAGCGCGTGTAACGTGTCTCTAATACTTTTGAAATTATTTGGTCTGAGTAAGTTTAACTTTTTGAAGTTAGTTTTATTTAATACGTGGTACAATTTAGATCAGCATCAGTTCGTGACATACATATACTCGTAATTAAGCTGAGTCCACTTCTTTAATTACAATCAATTAATTTTGTATTTATTCCATCAAAGTGATATACCTAATAATGAACAATGGCAACAAAAAGGGTAATATTGTCTTCTGTTTACGCAAATGTTATTCATTGAAATTAAACTACTATATACGGATTTTACCGCGTTGTTTATTTTACACTTTATTACATAATTTAGAAACTGTTACACTACTACTAGATACTATTACACTTTACTAATTTTTCAGCTTATTAAATTATTAAAACTTATATTAAAGTTTACACTTTCCCCGACGTTTTGGTTGCTTTTCAGCAGCCATGGTCACGGGGAGACTAAGATGGTAGTTGTCTCAATGTTCCAGTGTAGTTATTTCAAAGTACCCGAACATAATTTAATCATTGGTGTTTCTATTTACGCAGAATGAGCTCAAAGTATCATGAAGTTTGCATTAGTATTATAATTATTTGTGTTTTTGTAATTATGTTATCTTTTTTAATACGTTTGTAAATATATATTACATTAATTCATTTTAAAATTAATAATGAAAATATATTGTAAATAAACTCTTGTTTTTTATTACCTACTGTCGGCAAAGTACTGAGATGTTGGGGTTTTCAAGTAAGGAAACTAACACTTCGGTCAATGTAAAATTGGGAATGTAGTTATAAAATAATGGGGAAGAAAGGGAAACGTTTGACGATACCGTCCTCTAATTAGGGAGGCTCGTGAACCAGACCGGGCGTACATCAACTTGTAATTGACCGCTTCGAACACGGAATATGTGTCGACATTTCATACGAAACAACGATTGATGTTTTTATTCGTTGCCAATCTGTTGTCAACGTTAGTCCTTTACCAGAGGAATTATTAACTGTCATCAATTGCAATAGTGGACGTGGGCAACCTAGGGCTGCGTGGCTCTTCCCAATTATTGTATTGCAATGGATTGCCGTCAAGTGACTCTAAATTCGATTTCATATAATGTAAACAATAACTTTATTGCACAGTCGTTAACATTAAGACATTTTAGAACATTAAGTTGATTTATTCCGTTAACTGCCACTTTCGCCTGACCGCATGAGATGAGGTGGGTGCGTTTGACGCCGCACGATGGTCATATACATACATAACAGAGTGAATACAAGGGCAATGTGGTATTATGCCCTTGTTACTCAGAGAGGGTCAGTAGAAGGGTATTAAATTCAGATTAGGCACGCCATGTCTATACGTTATAGAGAGCTTGTTGCTATTTACCAGGTAAAGTTGGAGATTTCGTGCTGCTATAGAAAATTTTCTAATCGAACGGCCACATATACAGTTTTCTCTGACCCTGTGACTTTATGATCATCAATCGGCATAAGCGTAACCACAATTCCTGTAGACGAGTCACCCTTATTACGTGAAAACCGTTCGTTCCTCGAAGCTACTCCACATATTCCACCAATGTAACGAGAAGAAATACCCAGTTTCTTTTCTCGTCGGCTCAGTTTGGGCTTAGTACACGGCTGCTTACTCTTTCAATGATAACACATGCTTAATGTAATATTGTTTATTTATTCATGACGTATCTACATATGACTCGTCAGTCCAAACCTGCACATAGCACTTTGTAAACAGTGGCGTGGCGTCATCCCACGCAGCGGTCGGCCTCGCTGACTGCAACTCCGGCCGCTCACCTCTACACGTCACGCACATGCCCGTACTACACGTATGACGTATGTGCTGTAGATAATTTAAACAGTACTCAGCGCAGCGCCTTGTCTTTAACAATAAATCACTGCACTAAATCTTGCTCGCTTCAAAGGAGCATAGTTATGCAAGCGCAGTCTAGTCGCCTTTAGCTCTGTAGGTAGGTGTAAAGTAATACTGATCGAATCCGTCAATAGACGCATTGGTAGTAAAGATGTTATTACATATAGCTTATTATTTCTTTTCTTTAAATGGCATTTGCCGCACTATTAATATTAGTTGTGTCGCGAGAGACTCTACTTAGGTTCAACCCACACAGAATACCCAGATTCGAAACAACAATTTGCGGATCACACAACTTTGGCCCGTTTCGGATCGAACTCATAACACTCGTCACAGTTGCAGTGATCAGTTGTCAAAGTAAATCACTGCGCCTCAGACTTTTGAAATCGTTTATCAATAAATTCTAATCTATGTTAATAGTCCAGAATCTATACTAATATTATAAAGCTGAAGAGTCTTTTTTGTTTATTTGGTTGAACGCGCTAGTCTCAGAAACAACTGGTTCGAATTAAAAATTATTTTAGTGTTGGATAGCCTATTTATCAAGGAAGGCTATAGGCTATATAACATCACGCTACGGCCCAAGGGGGCGGCACAGTAACTATAAACGAGGGTAAAACCGCGGGCACAGCTAGTAAAAATAATAATCTCGAAGAGCAAGTAAAGGCATGTTAGTCCTGCTCTTTGCCATCGTTTCATACCGAGACTGCCGTCTCATCGGATTGTGAGAGTGGAGGAATAGCGAGTGCACTTGTCTTTTCGCACACACATGTGCATTATAATAACTGTTAAGATTGACCGCCGTGACAGAATTTGGCCGGGCAGATATTATTATTATTAATTTAATACTTCAGGCGAGCAGTATACTTGTTTGCCAAACTTGTAGAAAATAAATGAAATGTAGAGCATTTTACTATTACAGTAAAAAAATAATATACAATATGTCCTCCGGCATACATATTAAGTTCTGCTACCGTGGCGCAGTTTACGTAGCGTAGAGATCGCTCGTTTATTTGTGTTCCTTCCAAGAGTAAGAACAATTATAAGTCGGTACAGTTGGTCGGAGGCTGTGCCCGCGGCTGTCGCCTTCACATTACAATTATCAATATTATGAGTAGAGATTAGTTGCCAACTCGGCTCCGTATATCTGTTCGAAGTTTAAGAGGGCGCGTACACATACATATACGTTACTTGCCATTTAACCTTCCGTGAACCACGTGAATAGACGTTGCGTCCTGCACTATGTGGGGTTTCCTGTACCCCATCATCATTCCATCATTTTATAGGTAGTATCATTTTAAAGTTAATATTATATGCATTATTTTTGTTTTTGGACTATTAGGAGATAAATAAAACAAATTTGTCAAATATAATAAACATTTTTAATACCTTTAGGCATTATAACAAAAATAGTACTTTTTTACTAACTAAGAGGAGACCATCTTCTTTGGCTTAGCCTTATAAAAAAAAACTTAACTAATAACTTCTTATTGTCTTTTATTATAGGACCTAATGAGATAAGAAACAAAAATAAAATTAAAATAACTAAACATAATTAGTCTTCTTGAGATCCCAGTTGGTTAAAATCTGCACAATTTTTACAAAAAAAATAAGCGTGCTCTAAGCATATAGGTACTTCGCATCGCTCGCAACCGTACTTAGTCTTTCGATCTTTTCTCCTATCGCATTCCGAACATCTCGTTATACGTCTTGGCATCTTCTTTGGCGGTTCCACACTAGTTTCACCAAGTAAAACATGTATGCGCTTACGAGAATCTTTTGGAATTCGTGGATTATCTTTGCGGTTTCTCAGGTGCTCTTCAATCAAAGCCATTCCCAAATCACGAATAAACTTCCTCCTGTTGTTAGTTTTCTCTGTTTCAATGCCATTATTGAACATATATAAAATCATAGCGTTGATTCCTGCATGATTGAGCATTGAGAAAAATAAAGTGAGAGGCCAGCGTTTGGTGTTGCGAGAAACGTCGTAAGTTCTGGCGAGTTTATCGACTACATCTACTCCACTTTTGGTTTGATTATAGAAAGTTATCATAGATGGTTTCTGCTTGATTCCAGTTTCATGGTCGATTTCTTTATCATGATGAAGGGATGACATCACATAAACGTACTTTCGAGGCTTTGGAATATAAGAAACCAGAGTGACATCTTTTTGAAAGCCAAACCGTGATGAATATTCCTCTCGAGGTTGCTTGAAACATGGTGGAATGCAAGCTTTATTAGCTCTCAAAGTACCAACTACCGTTAATTTATGTGTTTGCAGCAAGGTTTCAGCAGCTTCGTGACTAGTAAAAAAATTGTCCATAGTAACATTTCTTGACGAGCCGGAAACGCAGTTCACCATACGATCAACCAAGTCAAATGGCTTGTTGCTGAGCGCATACGGACTGTTGTCTGGTTGTTTACCGCAGTAAATCTCTAAATGTACGGTGTAAAATGTTTTAGCATCTACTAAAGCATAAATTTTTATTCCATACTTTGCGGGTTTTGATGGGATGTACTGCCGAAATCCGCACCTCCCTCGGAAGGCAACCAATTCTTCATCAAGTGTTAGGTATTCGGATGGTGTATAGGCATTTTGGCAAAGCTGGACAAAGATGTCAAATATGTTTCGGATTGGTGCTAAACGATCGGTCTTTATTCTGTCCTCTCTAGTTGTAGCATCATCGAATCTCATATTATTGAGTAAGAACGAGAATCGATTTTTAGACATCGTGCACCGAAATATTTTGATTCCAGTACCATCTGAAGCCCAGAGGTCATTGAGGTTTTGTCTCCCAGAACGGTACAATCCTGCTAAAAATAAAAGCCCAAAAACTGCTTTTATCTCATATTTAGTTGTTTCGTTATAGAGAGTATTTAGCGGTTCACCATCTGGTAGCTGTGGTCTGGAAAGACATATCTTTGCATTCGTATGTTTCACAACCGATTCAAGAATTTCATTGGAAATAAATGCTTCAAAGCATTCTAAACTAGTTTTCTTGTCTTTATATTGACTTTTCACTCCTGGCAAATGAGTAATTATATTTTCTTGTCTTGTACGAACATTAGTTCTCAGCGGCTCCTTTTGCCATTTTGTTTTGCCATCTTTACCAATATAAAACGCTTGCGAGCTAGAAGACTCACCTGAAGAAATGTCCTCTACTTCCTCTTCACTGTCGCTTACAGATTGAACACTCAAATGATCCGAATCGCCTTCACTTCCGGGTAAAAACGGTTCATCCGTGTCGCCATCACTATCATCCATAAGTGCCGATAATATTGAATTTTCATTTATACGACGAGCCATTATGAGTCCTGGAAACAAATACACAAACATTAAAGTAATCAAGAAAACAAAATAAATAAATATTTATGTAGAAATAGATATATTTTGCATGTTGTCCTGCTTACCTTTTAGACGACGTCCCGAACTACGTGGGGTTTGTGACACCCGGCCACACTTTGCGGGCGACCGTCCGCTGCGCCTGCGACGCTACTACTAAATCACTGTTACTATGCGATCTGGCAACGTCGCAATTCCAGCTACACGATGTTTCGAGGAATTCGCGCGGCCGTTAAAAAAGATACGAAGATTTTTGGTTCGCTGGGGTTTATTAAACCCCGCGTGGTGCACGGAGGGTTAAGGGTGTTTAATAAATAACTTTCTTGTTTCCTGTGTCAAGCCAAAAAGCAAGCACAGCGATAATATTTTTTTTGTACCTCTAATGTGGCAAACAATCTTACGGCCTACCTGATGGTAAGTGGTCACCGTAGCCTATGGACGCCTGCAACACCAGAGGCATCACTTGCGCGTTGCCGACCTTTAAGGAAAAAAAGTAAGTGGGAAGGAGAAGAAGCGGGAAGGGGAAAAGAGAGTGATTGGGCCTCCGACATTCACACTCACCAAACGAAAAAACAATAGGAATACTGGTATTTCACGTCGATATTCTGTGAGAGGGTAGTCCTGCCCCGGTCGAGCCAGCCCCGCTTTCATTCACGCTGAAATCAGCGAGGCTCTACCACTCAAAAGTATGTGTATAATTAGTTGTCCCCGACGGTTTCACCTACGTTTATGATTACTGGTTTGTAAATGTGTGAAGTTATGTTGCTTATATTATTTCAGAATGGAATAGCTTTCTAATGGTAAAGTAATTATTGATATCGGTTCAGTAGATTCAGAGTTTATAGATTACAAACCTGCTGAGAATATCCAACTATTTAACTAACTATAATAATAATAATAATAATAATATTCTACCACATACACACAACACCGTCTAGCCCAAACTAAGCAGAGCTTGTACTATGGGTACTAGACAATGGATAAACATACTTATATACTTTTTTTTTTGTAAATACATACTTATTATACATAGAAACACCCAGACCAAGACAAACATCCATGTTCATGCACACAAATGTTTGACTTGTGTGGGAATCGAACCCGCGACCTCAGGCGTGGCAGTTGGTTACACTAACCACTACGCCATCGAGGCCGACAATGACTATGGCTGATTATAATCAGTTTTTTTGTTACTGTAAGCTTGTATAGTTTAGCTGATATAAATGCTCGTATTAAGAGTAATTTCACGTCAGTGTCGCTATGGGTTTGGATCGGAACTGCGATCTCTCCATGCAAGTCCTGTGCTCTTCTCTCTCTTCTAAGCCTATAACATAAAATTAAGTAGTTATACTGACCTGTCGATCGCAAACTCACAGATCTTATCCATTTGTTGTGTAGCTGCATTTTGCAATGCATTTTCGATGACACCAATTCTTGCCCATATGCAGTTTAAAATATTGAGTGTCGTGCATACACTATAGAAAATCTATTATTGACTGAAGTTATACTACCGGACCACCTAATATCCTTTAGAGAAGAAACAGGAAAATCACAAACTTTATCACATTAGTAGTTCTAAAACAGAAAACAACACGGAAACCAGAGATACTATGCCTTTTTCTTTTAATTTTCTCTCCCCTGTATGTTTGTAACGAGGAGCGTGTGACCGTACAATCGGCGCGTCTATCAGCTATCACCCGTGAGTGTGCTGTCTGCGGACGTGTTCGTGCACATCCATCATCAGACACGACACGACCTATATTAATCACCGCCGGTCACGCTGCGGACACGCTTCACAACTACACCATCAGTTATTACAGCAGTTTATTCGTTTTATTTGATTTGGTGAACTTTTTACTAGCAAGGAGCATTGGCGTATCTTTGGTTAATTTCTAGGCAAGGGGCAGCTTTTGAACAGCGTTGGCGTAAATGGACGCTGTAATTTTGAGTCGTAATCTTACTGCCTAGGGTGGGCCAGTACCAGACGATTCTATGGCACTTGGCAAGAAGCAGACGTAGGTTGCCTCAGCGCAGTCGTAGTGTTAGTAATTTTATTACATATAAAGCAATTGTTTAGCTTTAGTTTTTGCGTAGACGTGACAGTAATCGCACTTATAGATGCGTGTCATCTGGAATGAGAAAACGGAGTGCGTTTGCCGCGTGCGTCTTACGCATCGTATGATAGCATTACGAACCAAGCGCTTTATGCCTACGTCCCAGACTCAAAGGCTATATATATCATAAATTAACAGCAAATATAACATTCGAACTTAGGTAAGACGTAAATGCCTATTCCTGAATTCTCCGTACAATGCTCTCAACTTCGCCATACATTGACTATCGATTTGTTTGTTTACTTATGATCAAAAATGCCTCTAAAACACTTATCAAAGCAATAACGTTATATCGAGCTGACGTTTACGACACTTGACACACAATTTACGAGCGATCACGCCGCCGCCCGCCTAAAACACGGCGCTTCTCGCCAACAATATGTCACGAACGACACGTGTTTATATATGCAGTCATTCCTCTGTAGAGCCTCTACGGATACGACTGTCTACGGCTCTCTACAGACTAACAATTTGTAATGGCGTAGCGCGGTTCAATACGTCTAATTCGGTACAGAATTTGCAATAGCAGTATATGCAATGCATATATAAGATGCATGAGGTCTCAAGTTGGATTTCAATTGTGTGCATGAACATGGATGTTTGTCTTGGTCTGGGTGTTACTACCTAATATGTATGTATTTACAAAAGTGAGTGAGTCGCCTTGTAAAATACCACGTTTAATTTTATCGGTTTACTTGATAGGGTAGTGTCGATAGTCTTCAAACTGAGTTTAGTTATCCAGTGTTTGTTGTACACTGCAGAAATTGTATTAGTGTATTATCTACTTTATACCTATATAGAATATGTATGAGCCATGAATGGGGTACACTATCGAAAGCTTTTTGATAGTCTATGTATGAATAAAATAGGTTGCCTTGATCTTGTTTAACTTTGTTGTGTATTTCTGTATCGATTACTAGTTGTTCTTTACACCCTCTGGAGCCCTTGCTGCACCCTTTTTGTTCTTCAGGTATAATTTTGTTTTGTGTGATGTGTATGTTGAGTTTATGTGAGTGGGTCATGAAAGCAGGCATGTCTGGTAGATTTTGAATAATATGGTTAAATACGTGTGCCAGGTGTTCGTGTGTTGCGGGTTGGTATTTTATCCAATAGTTCTGTATTTTGTCTGGACCAGGGGCTTTCTAGTTTAGTGTTCTTTTGCCGCGTGTCTCTTGTTCTTTTATTTCAGTCCAAGATGTTGAAGTGTTGTGTTGTGCTGTAATAGACCACAACTTCTTCCAATGCCGCTGTATGTCTATTAAATTTGGAGCTTGTGTTATTATAATGTGTTCTGAGTTCAAATTTTGGTAAAATAGTTTTTCGTTGGTACTGAATGAGTTATTGTCTTTCTATCTCTGGTTACTTAGTTTTAATCGGCGTAAGCGTTTAGAGTATGCTTGTAGTTTCTGTTTATGATTATCTAGTCTGTTTATTATTTTGTCTCTGCTGATATTGTTAGGGTTTATCTTCTGTTATTTTTTCTGGTTTAGTTTTCCGTTTAGATATTGGGTAAGTTGTCCTATTTCTTTACGGAATGGTGTGATTTTTTGATTTCTATTCTTCCTTGCCTCTGTGGGATCTTTGGGCCTATGGTATGTGTCGTGTTGGTGTGTGTGGTGTTAGTGCGTGTAGTGTTAATGTGTGTTGTCTTTCCTTGTTTAGAGTTTATTGTTGTGACTGTTATTGCAGCACAATTAATAGCTTCGTTAATATCAATTAGGGTAACAGTAGTTTTATTTTGTAGATGTGAAGAATTATTAAGAATTTCAAGCTGTTGACTGTTTTTATAGTGTGATGCTTCATCTGAGGTTTAGGGATCCTAGGTCTTAGTGTTGGGTCTGTATCAGTGTATTTTTAGCATTTCGCTGAATGTATTTTTTATTTCACGATATGTTGTTGGTTCTTCTTGTATAAATGTTGCTTCGGTATTTTGGATTGAGTATGTTCAGTGGTGTCCAGATTACGAAGTGTTAGTATTGTTGTATCGTTTGTTTGTTGTGTTGAGGTGATTGAGTCTTGAATTAACGTGTTGGATGCGTCTGTGAGAGCGTATAGGTTGTTGTTTGCGAGTGTGTTAGATGGTAATCTAAAAAAAAGTAAATTATGTAATCAGTATATAAGTTCTGGTTGCTAAGGTGTTCTGTGTTTGTGTTGTGTGTCTTTTGTCAATGACACGGCTTGTTTTATGTGTTCTCTTTCATGTGCTGGTATTCTATTGTTTCTATGTATGACTCTAATTTGATCAGCTAACCGTTGTACTGATACATGGCTTCATTCAGGGAAAACTTCCAAAATTTTTTGTTGGAGCACTGATCGGTAGGCCTTGAGATCTGTTTCACAAAGTGTTACTATGTAAAAGAAAGAAAGAAAGAAAATAATTTTATTTGTTCTACGCTTATAATATAAGGTAACAGAAAACACAACCAAAAGTACCTATAGAAAAAAAAAGGTCCTGCGTCAGCAATGTTGCAGAATATCCACAACGCTGGTATTCTCGCAGAGCCTGAACAACGTACTGTACTGTAACTGTAGCAAAAGAGGAGTTCTCGATTAATTTTATCTATCCACTTCATCCGTTGCCTACCTTTACCAGCTAGAGTGGTTGCAAGAAGCATTTCCTGCAAAACACTTCTTGTTTGTGTGTTAGAGTGAGTGTTGATTGTGTGTATGATTTGGTCTATGCGGTTAGTTAAGCTTAATTGTGATATACGCGTAGGGTTGGTGTTGTCTAGAATGGGCAAAGGAGACGTAGCATTCGCTTCCTTAGCAACATGTTCGACGTTGGTGATGTTTTTTTAGAGTGTGAATATGATGATGATGTTGTGCTGTAATAATGATAGTTTGATGAAGAGAGTTTGGTGAAGAGTTGGGTGATTGAAACAAAGATACGGAAGATGGAGGTGAGTGTGCGAGTGTTGGTGATGATGATGTGTGTGATGTTGGTGAGTAGTTTTTACTGCCTGCAATAGTAGACTGGGCAATTGGTTGCGATACGTTGCCCCCTTCAGATACAATTGGGCTGCTCGCGTCTGTAGGCACGGGGCGGAATTCCCTCTCTTGAGAACCCGCCTGAGGAATGTTTCTATTTCGTAGTCGCATAGTGTGTTTTACTATTGTACCGTTGGCCGTTGGTAAGTAATTAGTGCGATGCTGCCAATGTCCGCCCCCCACGTGGTAACAGATGTTCGTACCGGACGTGGTGTAAGGCTTATGGGGGGCTATTGTTATTATAATTCGATTGTAAGTATTATCAGCTTTTTGTGTAAAGAAATTCTCAATAGCAGCATGGCATCTGGACTATGATTCCGTAGACGGTAATGGGCTCGCCCCCTATTAAGTAGTACTTATAACTATAGCTGATGAAATATGGTTTTAATACTCCTCTGTCTCTTGGGGCCTGTGACTATGTGTGTATTAATTATGCGTATTTGTTACTCTCGTAACTTACCATTACATACCAATATTGTAAATTATAAGCAAGGAAAAACCAATGAACTAGGTTTTACAAATCAAGTCGTTGCTTTACTAACTAAACTATCCATAGTTCAATGGATTGAAATTGAATTATGTAAAGTCAAGCATAATTTGAGGTATAGAGTAACGGACTATGCGGTCAGCAACTACTAATACCAAATTTAACAATGACTGTTTAAGTTACAATACTATATGAAATGGATCAGGCACAAAGATCAAAGCAACAAATATTAAGTACCCCGAGCCAAATAATTAAGCCTTAATATGGTAATATTAGCATTTAAATGTCACCTTCTGGTATCATATATATTTGGTACCAGGCAAATATATGCACCCCTTTGCCCTCGGGCGCTTCACATACGTGCTCTCTATACAAAATAATAATATCAGTCGCCTGTCTAACATCGCCTAATAAAGTTCTTTCTGTCACACATTATCATAAAATGCCAACAAAAAGTATCCAGTCTGTGCAGTTTCATTAACCGTTAACAAATTAAGTGAACACCGCCACTTTGCCGACGATTTTAATAACATTTTCCAAGTTGAGCACCTTCACGTGGGGTGGGCAGACTGGCAAACACAAGTGTAGGCTCGTTAAGGCGGAGTAGTCGTACAATTGAGTTAACAAGAGTTGGAGCAGTTGTCGGTAATGTGATTGTGCCGACGCGGCGACGCGACGCGCCCGCTGCGCCGGCTGACGATTATCAGTCGTCACCGGGACTGAAGCTCAGGGGGTCTACCGTGAAACGCGTTATACGCAATTGCGTACGTTCGTTCGTGCTTATTCTTACCATGAAACATCATTCGCGCCGACATTCATCATGAATATCGTCGTATGACATTTGTACGTCCTAAAAAATCCGAAGTGTTTTCATGGTAGATATATGCTTATTATTTCTTTCGTAATTCGTTTCGGCACGTCATTGCGTAAAAACATTTTCACGGTAGACCCGCTGTATTGTGTCTGAATGCCTAGCTTGTGCATCATAATGATAATAAGAATTAAAAATTACAAATAATTCTTAATCATATTTGTATCTTGTATTGTGTAGAGCCGTGATTAATGCTGATAAAAGGGCTGTCTGCACCGGCGAACTTCTACTCTCTTACAGAATATTGAAGCATAATAGCAGTATCGGTACTGTTACATTTCGTTCGGCGATTCAGAACACTGGGGGTGTAATTCGGTTCTTTTTCTTTTCTTTCTTCGGCCCCTTTTGCTCCGCTCCTTGATCTTAGTTAACAATATCCAGTCGGACTGTTCCATAATTTAGTTGACGTCCTGTTTCTCTACCTCACTTAAATTGCACTTATACCATATTTGCATTCGAATGATATTTTAATACAGTTGTGCACAACGTGATGTCTACTTTGCATCGCCAAAGACATAGAGGGCATACTTATGTATAATTCAAATGCAATCGTGCGCTGCAAGCCACGAGTGTGAGGTTGTCAAAGTCAACGTCAAAAATCTTTTTGTTTCACAAAAACGTATGATTGATGTTTCTTAGTCACACGCCAATTAACTTACATAATATGTATATATTAATTACAAAAACTAGCGGACCCGGCATTTACTTACAGCTACGTATTGCCCGCGGCTTCGCTCACGTTAATGTTATGTCAATAAATTTCTATTCCCAGGAACAGTATTTGGCAGTATTGTCTGGATGAAAGGTGGGTTTCATCCAGAAAACACAACCAATTATGTCCAATCCTGTGTCCTTGATAATATATTAGATTTAGCAGTACAAATAAATCCATTTACTTCTTTTGATCAGCTGCTATGTTTGAATGTATACGCGCGGCCATTTCTAGAAAGCTAATTTAATCGCTCTATTACCGAATAAATTATCTTTCTAGAAATGGATGTGCGATTATACGGCTACACATATACAGTTAAATATCGATGCAAATGGCGGGGCAACAACTTATCGAATACGTCGAATCGATCGCAAGCCAAGATTAGATACAAATATATAAAGTAGAACTCGGGTGAAACTAATTGAAAAACAATCCTAACTAATAATATTATAAATGCATATGTGAGTTTGTTTGTTACATTTTTACGCCTGAACTACTTCGATCATCATGAAATTTGGCATAGGTACACGTTGTCAGGGGAGCAGAAAAGGATATAGGGTACCTTTCATCCAAAATAAAGTACTGTTACTAATGTAACCTAACCTACATCTACGCGAGCGAAGCCGCGGGCAAAATCTAGTATTATTTATAAATGCCAGGTTTTGAATAATTAATATAAACGTAAGTGCAAAGTAAGGATCGGTGTGAACGAGTGGCTAGTATGAAAGATCGATACAGACTCCTGCAGGCGCTCTTTCTACCTGCGCCTAAAATAGCTGCAAAACACAGTTGAAGTTAGCGGTCATTATTCGACGTTTAGTACTAATTACACGCATATTTTTATATACATACATGTGTATGTATGAATATAAAAATATGTCGAGGATAGGACGTCTCATATTCGATTCCGGAGTGGTGCGAGCTGTTATTGAGAAAATCTCATTAGTAGTAGTAGTAGTGTGATCTAAAATTAAAGATGGGGAAATGTGGGTGTGATACACTCTGCCTACGCCTTCGTAGGTATGCCTGTATCTTGATATTGTCTTAATAACAGCTTGCACCACTCCGGAATCAAATAAGAGACGTCACGCGCAGCAATCGCAATAACTACAGCAACATTAATATTTTTATTGTGCAAATCTAAATCGGTGGACATACTTACTTACTTCGCTGGCTCAGCGACCCAAAGTGGATCTTGGCCTCCGATATTAAAGTCCGCCATTTCTTCCTATTTTGTGCCAAATCCGACAGTACAATTGGTGGACATGATTTTAAAATATTACGCTTAATTTCTGTCGCCATTTGTTCTAATGAAGTCTTGTAGCTACATTGTGTCGTGCCATGAATAATAGGTTGCCCAAGTAACTCGAAATCAAAACAATATTTAATTACAATGGCCACAAATACATATATATTCAGTTTAAGTAGTTCAGTTCTGGTGTATCACGTTGTACGATGAGCGTTCACTGTCAGGCGGGTCGTACGCTTGTACCATCGCAGTGGTACCTATATAACAAAGCTGGGCGCTTATTTTTAGTGAACAGCTCAAGGTGACGCTTCCAATGGAAACATCAAGTTCCACTTCGTTACTTTAAGTTACACGAGTCAGGTAAAATGTCTACTTCAATTCTTGAAACTTGAAATTACATTTTGAAACTAATTTCGTTTGTAAACACAAACAACATCACGCTAGCGCTTCGGAAGGAACTTTCTGTACTTCGCCACTTCAATATTTGTATTAAAATGTTTTCGCGAGTTGCTCGATGGCATTGGTCACGGCATATTGTGACGTCATCGTTGTGGTTGTGACGTCGTCGAAGCTATTAACTGGCTTGGGGTGAAAGTTTTGATTGTATGGACGGAGGTATTATCGGCGGGGTTTCAGTTTTAGCTTCCTTTCATAGAGCTGTTAGAACTGCTAAAATAGTTAAGCTATAAAATCAATAAAATGGAACATTCACAAAAGCATAATGGAGTATGATAAAATAAGTTTTATACCTTTTGTTTATAATCGACATGCATTTATCAAAGCTATGTGCGTTGGAAACAAAATGGGAATATTTATATAGATACATAATGCTTCGGGTCCGGTCGTTAGGGTCCCATTCCGGTACGTCCCCGGCCGGGACGCTTGACTACTTGAGTAAATATTGTTCAAAACAAAAGTGTTTTTGAATTTAAATATTTTTTGTTTTGTGCTGTGTGTATATTATCATGTATTAGCTTTAGAGTTAGTAGATAAATTTATTTTTTAAGTAAGTATATTCTTTAAAAATATTTTTGAGAATGCATACAAAATTATATTAAAATATGGTTTCCAAAGTTAACACCGTACGGAAACAGTGAAAGGGTTGCTCGCCTTGTGTAGATCTTTTACCTGAACTTAAACGAGTTTCTAAAACAATATGTAATTTTAGATGAACGTAAACTTACGGGTAAGTGAATCCCTTTCGCTCATGTTCGAATATTACAAATATGCAAGTGATAAGATAAGGCGTACCGGAATAGGACTCTAACGGCTGGACATCTGTAACTCCTGACACTAAATATTGTTACTAATTTTAAAGCACAAAACAAAAATATTTAAATTAAAAAACACTTTTGTTTTCAACAGTATTTACTCAAGTGTCTTCTCCAGTTGTTTTACGACTGGAGCGTCTCGGCCGGGGACGTAGCGGAATAACAATGTACCGGAATGGGACCCTAATGGCCGGACCCAATGCCTATTATGATGTCTCCATATAGTTAAGCTGTCGGGTTATTTATAATTAGGATGTTACCTAATTGTATCCTCTAACATTTATGATAATTAGTGAAAACCTAGTGGACGGTGAATTCAATTATTTTATAATTAGAACCAGAAATTTTTATTTTATTTTCTGTAAATTGTTTTTATTCCGATAAAACAAAAATTTAAGCAAAATACAAGTAGTATTTTACTGCAGCTAGAATTGGAGTGTCTGTTTTATTTTAATTAGGAAACGCTCGTCCTATTTCTGCCGTTAAAAGAGCTTCTATTTAATCAACTATTCGGATCTGCATCTATAAATAATATAATAAGCACAGATATCTGTAATCAGCAAATATAAGTAGTAGCTTTAATTAATGGAATAATCACTTTTATATGTATATTCCATTAAGAACCCGAGCTTAAAGGCGTTTTATAACATTTTGCTAAGCATTTTAGATGTTTCATAAAATCTCCATAGCTACTAACTAGCTTCATTAGCCATTGTAAAAAGGCCCCAATGAGTGCTTTTACTAATTATTATTTGTAGTAATGAAAGCGCGCGTGGTGCTTTTAAATTTCAAGCACGCTCCCAAGTAACCCTGCGTACCATAAGATGTGTTGTTATGCAGCTTCAGCAGTTGTCCTCGAGAACTTTCTCTCACAAACCTTTGAGAACATTTACGGGCATAGTCATAAAACTTACAAGAGGGTTAGTATTACTGCCTCCGTGGCGCAGCGGTAGTGAATGCGACTGCTGTGCATGAGGTCTCGGGTTCGAATCCCGGGTCGGGCCAACAAAAAGCTATTGGGTTTTTCTGTAAAGAAATCTCAATAGCAGCCCGGAGTTGGGAAGTTGGCGGTGTTAGACACCCCCGTGCCTCGGAAAGCACGTAAAGCCGTTGGTCCTGCGCCTGATCTCTCTCCGGTCGTGTCGGATTGCCGTCCCATCGGGTCATGAGAGTTAGGGAACAGAGAGTGCACTTATGTTTGCGCACACACTTGTGCACTATAATATCTCCTGCGCAGATGGCCAGTCTCTGTTAAGACTGGCCGCCGTGGCCGAAATTCGGTCTGGAGGACATTATTACAAGAGGGTTATAACGTCGTTATAAATAAAAATTCTAAAAGTTTTGTTAACAATAATGCATAAGAATTCTAGCTTGCCTTATAAGAGATGCTGTATACAGAAAGCTTTTTTTACAATGCATTAATAGATATAGTATATAATATATATATTTCAACTATCCATCGTATTAAACCTTTAGCAAGATAATTTTATAATAACAATAAAAAATAATATATTTATTTGCCAGAATATTGTAGTTAGTGTTACAAATTAGAATGTCCATAATATTCTGCGTTTGCGGCGTACAAATCTTACAAAATATAATGGTCAGTAGAAATCTTAATTAAAAATAAATCTTGCTTAATCATAGACTAAAGAAACAATGTTGTCAAAATTTTATTTAGGTAATGTCATGTTCTAATTTAAATGATTAATATAAATTATAATGAATGTCAAATGTGAATATAAATTTTAAATAAATTATTATTATTATTATTATTATAATTTGTTTCTTAATGTCACAAAATTAAGTGTTGTAAAACATCAGGTAGTTTATTATAAACACGAATATGACTTATGTATAAGACTTTAATTTTTGCGTTGCATGATATAATTATGTCGGTGCGAAGACGTCAATCGATCACTTTATCCTTAGAATAAATAATAAATTGTAATCGTCTATCCATACATATTTTTATGTTTATTCAATAGTAATTAGACACATTTAGTGGCAAAAATAATAACTTTAGGGATTTCTTGTGGTTTTAGTACTTTCAAACCGGATGTTCGGTATTGCTGTAATAGTTACTTCTAAGATCATAAAAACCGTTTTGTAAATTAAGAATTATTATCGTAATAAAACCTTAGATTTAAAAGATAATTTTGTATGCAAAGTAACATTTTTAATAACGTGTAATTTTAAGTTCATGTCTGTAGTTCTAACTTGTAAACATCCGCTTTACTAAAATAAGACGTAAGTCTTATTTTGCACTGTATAATAACAAACCTATTTGTAATAATTCTAATTATTTAAATAAGCATTTATTACACAATAACATGTAATGTACGACGTATAATTATTTTGTAAAGTTTCTACAAAGCCTACAACGTGTTAGGTTGTTCCGTGTTGCGATGGCGTCCCACCAGAGGGCGCTATTTGGGTTAACCAATTATGTTCGTTGGCTTTGTAGACGCTAAAAAGAGGAACTTTTGCTCGAGCTTGACACCAAAGTGGACCATAATCGGTTCAGCACGGACAAGCAAGATATTTAAGTTAAGTAATTATTATTTCTTAAATCTTGTGAGAATTATTTTATTTGAAGCGTGTTATCTTTTTATTCTTATTAAAGTGTTTTGGTTATTTCTATATAAGTGTCGTGTATAAAATGATCGATAAATTAAATACCCTGATAAGATCATCTGCGTTTTATTATGAGCTCAAATGAAACAATTGGTGACGTCGGCGAAGCTGACGCCACTATCTCTAAAAATAACATTACGCCAAGCGCGCTTTTATATATGATTCTTAATGGGAATTAACGAGATCATCTATATTGCTGACTACTATCAATACAACCTGGTAGAAAAGTCGTCAAGTATGATTACAAAACGTTAAGCATCTTATAGTAAACAATTTGGCTGATAGCGTTAAATCCCGTTAAGAATATAAACAAACGTCGAGAAACTAAGCTGTAAATAAACTAATTATTATTGAAATGTAATATAAACACTCGAGGTCCACCAACAAGGCTTGTTTAATTGTTTTCAGAGTCGGAATACAAAATGAATGAATGAATGAATGCATGACGCAGAGAGGCGTCTCGATCAGCGTCGCTCGGTGCCCGCTGTTCGCGGAGGGAACAGACACACTGTTGGGCTACGTCGCCGGCGCCTCTGGCTAGTTAGTTCCGCCGAACAAGGTCCCAATACCAGCCAGGACCGAGAGCTTCACAGTAGTTCTACATCGAATTAACTCACGACTGCACTGTATAGCTAACAGTGTTGTTGGAACATAACTGCTCACGGCCAGAGGCTATTTCTATGTGAAATAATGTCTGAGTTTGATATTGTTATTATTTTACTTTGTATAAAAGGCAGTGGTGTACTATAGCTACATTTCGCTAACTATGTTTTGTCCTATTTAATAGAGATCAAACCTATTGCCGTTTACCGAGCACAATTCCAGATTGTGTTGCCGTAGAGAACTTCTTGACCGAAATACATGATAACACTTTGCTCGTGCTCGGTTCCAAGCTCTCGAGACTTTATGATCACATAAGTCGTGGTATAATTTAGGCTGTTGTAGTATAGGAATAGATCACAGGTATAGATAGATATCCTAACTAATATTATAAATGCGAATGTGAGTTTGTTACGCTTTCACGCCTTAATTGATTTGCATACACGCCGTCAGGGGGTACAGAAAAGGATATAAGGTACCTAACATCCGGAAAATAAGTACTGTTCCCGAAGGAAACGAATTTATTAATAAATCTACATTAACGAGAGCGCAGCTGCGAGCTAGCCGTATACTAGACACAGTTTGATACTCGGTTCTGGCGTTGAAAATATCTTGACAGAAAAAACCGTTATAACAATTCTCTCAACCATCGTACCATGGACGAAGCAGACTTTTTCAATTATTATTCTTACTAAATTAGATACTAAATTAGTTTCATATTCGACATTCAAGAATAATTTACTAACACCGAATATACATCTTTTATTATGAATATTTTAATTGGAATCTGCAGAATATTATACTTATTACGTGAGCAAATAAATCATCAGATCAATTAAGTTTATAGTTAGGTGGCCTTCACCAGTAGATACGATTGTGTATTGATTTATGATAAAGTTCATGGTCATAGACACACCGATTTGTATTTTCGTTTTGATCAACAAGGGAATGTCTATTTGTAAGTGTTTCTGTCGATAGATATTTTCACAAAACTTCTTCTCTCTTAGCCTTTATTATTCCCAAGTCACTTGGGGTCGGCTTTTCTGGTCTAACCGGATTTGACTGGATATCAGTTTTTACACGAAGCGGCTGCCACCTGACCTCTGCAACCCGAAGGTTAACGATACCCTAAGGCTAGACCAATGTCAGGATATTAAAGGGTACTGACTTTCCCAATAACGACTGCCATAGATGTTCATGGCCGCCGAGACCAACGGCTTAACGTGCTCTCCGAGGCACGGAGCAGGCGATAATTATCAATCAATACGCACATAATTTCGAAAAGTCATATAACTTCCGAAAGTCGGAGCTGCCCGACGTGGGTTCGAACCCGAGACCCTCTGCATTGCAAACTGTTGGTCTCCCCACTGAGCTATCGCTGCTCATTTTCACAAAACTAAAAACCTTTTATTTTAAGATATCTATAAGCGTCGTTTTTAAATCTAAATGTAAGAAACAAAAATAAGAGCGATCATCCGAATCTAAGCTTCTTAAGCATTTTTATTTAATTTTATTAATAGCTGCGTTGCGACAACATGCACTAAAACAAGAACATCAAGACTCAAAGCCACTACTGGCTCATATTATTTATTATCTCAGATTTGAACCTGTACGACTTGTTTGTCTTACATAGCACACTTGTATGCATACAAGTCTTTTTATTTAGTTGTTACTGGACTTACATATCTTAGTTCACTACGAGCAAACTATTTGTGGTGTAAGCATCATTTATATGTAGGTGAGCAGGTGATGTGTTTATACCCATAAGCTGGCAAATAAAGATGGCTTTTTGGACCTGTAATATTAGAGTGTTGTGTAAATCGAACCCTTGTTTAAGTTTATTAATGGTTTTAGATGTAGTTTTCCTGTCAAGAAGTTGTAAGTAACAGCTAAAGTCTGAAATTGTGTAACGACATTTTGTTCGCTTTGTTCGTTACGTGGGACCTAAAAATTGTTGGCGAAATGTGGGTGTAATAGACTCCTGCCTATCATTTCGGGGATGTTTTTTTTATGCTACCAAAGTGGCAAACGTGCATACGGCCCACCTGATGGTAAGTGGTCACCGTAGCCTACGGACGCCTGCAACAGCAGAGGCATCACTTGCGCGTTGCCCACCCTAAAATCTAAAATCTCAATGTAATCTTGAGACTTTCGAATGTAATATATTAACGTCTTGAGCTGCAGAAGCCCTTCGGCAATTCGGCAGGTTTGTTTGAAAATTATGTCTGACTGGCTGTTGCCCGCGACTTCGTCCGCGTGGACATTAATTTATTACCCAATACCTACTTTTAATTTGTTATCTAATTTTAATATATAAAACTACAACAAAAAAATGTATAAGTCTAACTACACCTATATAGGTGTAGTTAGCTATATATTCAAAAATATAGTATCGCGGAGTTTTTTGTAGATATTGATACGTTCTATAATACTGTAGAACATTTTTTTGTTCTATCATCAATAGTTTCCGCAGCGCACGCGATAACGGATTTTTTATGACAAATTTTTCCACACATTGTTGCATTTTTATTAAGGATCCCTATTTTTTTTTGATAATGTAATATAGCCTATGTCACTTAAAAATTCTTTCACCATTAAAAAGCTGCATCTTCACTGGAAGATGCAGCTTTCTAATGGTGAAAGAATTTTTGAAATCGGTCCAGTGGTTTTCGTGTGAAAACATTACAAACATACATACAAAAACACAAATGTTTCCTCTTTATAATATTAGTTTACATATTAGTTTAGATATTTCAATTGACAAATCACTTCGAATTTATTAATTTTGACTTCTAGCAATAATTTCGTTTTGTTACTTATAAGAACTCTCCCAGTCAAATTCTCCAGCAGCCCAATTCGGAATCAGAACACAAATCTACGTAGTAACCTAATTCAAAATGTGTTTTAGTAGTAGAACTTATTTTTCTGACACATAAATGTCATTTTTTTATTGTTTATATGTTTGATTTTGTTTCTATAACTACGTATTATTCGTTTGATCATGTCGAGTCGCGCGTCGCTTCTGTCGTTTCCTTTGTAACTGTGTGTAAGTGTTCACCCCTCACGTCGCGTCGTACTGCTGGCTATAATATTAAATATTAATTATCTTGCTACTGTTCTTTACGGTTTACTTTGTATGTTGATGGTATTGTAAATGTTTTATTTACACGCGTCATGCCGGCTTACACTTGATGGAATAGGCAGAGGTTATCAAGAAACTTGTCTCGTTGGTATAAGCTTAATTATGTCTGCTGTTAATCTTAAGATCTTAGATTCGATTTCGGGGTCGAGTAAACTATAGTGAAAGTCTATCTTAATAAAATTAATTAATTAAACTTAAATTGAAAATGTGCACGCTTAATAGTAATATAGCCCAAATTATTAGTTCTTTAGTAAAGCAGCAAGTTCACAGGAGTAGCGATAGCTCAGTGGGGAGACCAACAGACTGCAATGCAGAGGGTCTCGGGTTCAATCCCACGTCAGGCACCTCTGACTTTCGGAAGTTATATGACTTTTCGAAATTATGTGCGTATTGAATGATAATTATCGCCTGTTTCGTGCCTCGGAGAGCACGTTAAGCCGTCGGTCCCGGCTGCCATGAACATCTATAGCAGTCGTTATTGGGAGAGTGTCGACACAAAAGTCCCACTGGGTCGAAGTTTCGCCGGTCTGCACTGACTGGCCCCCACATAAGATAAGATAAAATAAAGCAGCAAGTTTATTATCGTCAACTGTACGTATTTGTAAAATAAAGTTATAACCCAATTCAGGAACAGTATAACTAAAAACGCTTTGCTTGCCACTAACCATTGCAAACGCCGGTAATCATAAACGACACTAAAACGCACTTAAAATTAATCTAAGCGTACAAAAAATATCTCAGTAGGCTTCCCTATCATTACTTATTCCGGATGTGTACACTAAAAACTGATCTCAAACAACATGTGTCGCGCCTCACCTCCTTAACCTATCGAGTAGTCCCCAAACTGATTCAATTGATCCTCCATTTTACATTATCGCCTTTTACTAAGGAAACAGGATCCTAATTTAGTTTGCACGAACTTTCCTGCTTATTTGGGGTGGCTTCCCATAGTTGCAATGCTAATGTTTTAGATCTGTACAACAACTTGTGGGTTCCACACGAGATAAAAATTAGTCTCTAGACTGTTACTGAAATCTAAAAAAATATAATAAATGAACACTAGACGGACCCTGAAATCCCCGAAGAATTATTATTTGTCTTTAGATATTATTTATAGATTTTTGACTTTTGTCTTTTGATTAGGCAGCGATGACACTAATATTATAAAATAAGTAATTAGGTATTAATTGCGAAATATGCCTTCTTGTATATAAACATATTATTTCCAGGCAGCGTTAGCTTAGTGGGAGACCCTTGGACTGCCATGTAGATGCCTTGCTTTTAATCCGAAGGCACGCAGCTCTGCCTTTTCAAAGCCATGTGCGTATTAAATAGTTAATATCGCTTGCTTCAATGGCTCTGGAACATATCTTTAGGTAAGCTGCATGTCTGAGAGTTCTCCATAATGTTAGCGAAAATATGTGATGTCTGCACTGGCCCAGCGTGGTAGTCTATGGCCTAAACCTTCCCACTTAGCCTGTGCTCAGTGTTAACAAAGGTATTTAACTATTATTCAATAGCTTTTGTTACACAAAAGCTAAAATACTAAACAATTCTAAACATTCAAAATAACTACAGTAAAAGCCATTGAAATCATTTTTGAAAAAAAAAAAAAACTATACTGTATATACTTGCTATACTTACGTTTAAAATTTCTACATCACCTTGTGGGTTGCACACGCGATGAAATTTAGTGACATCTACAAATCAATATTTTAAAGGGCCTAGGTGTCTATTGAATTATTCTTTTTCGTCGCGACACAGACTTTTAGTATTTCTAGACAGCTGCTGAAATATTTAACACAGCGAGTCACTATTGTATATACAAGTTCCCGACATCAGCCGCTGGGCCGGGACCGACAGGTGCGATCTCCCAGCCTGGTTGGAGGATCCTACCGTTATGTTGGAGGGACATCATACAACGTTCCTTCACTGTATTTGGGTATTCAATCCGAAATAGAACGCCATTATACGAATAATAATATTTTTTTGAAAATAATTAGATTTCAGTATTTAACCCCACTACGCTATCTACCTTAGTGGGAGACCGTAGGACTGCTTTCCATGCAGGTCTCGCGGTCAATCCTAAGGCACACCCATGCCTAAGCTTTCGAAGTTATGTGTGTATTAAATAGTTAATTATTGCTCGCTTTAACGGTGAAGCAAAACATCATAAGGAAACCGGCATGTCTGAGAGTTCTCCATGATGTTCTCGAAGATATGTGAAGTCTGCCAACCCGCAGTGGGCCAACGTAGACTATGGCCTGACCCTTCTCATATCGAGAATAGTGCCCAGTAGTGGGATAGTTTATATAAACGGCTGATATTATTATATTATCATTTATTTTATTTTGTTTATTTAAAAACTTCATGCACAGAACAATACATTGACGGACTTATTGCCAAGGGTATTCTCTACTAGTCAACCGTAGGGTGATGCAGAGATAAAAAGAAGTAGATGCATACGCATACAATAGCATTATAAATATACATGTATTTAAACTAAAGAATAACACAAAAGTAATGATATTTATATAATATATACATACCTACATATATCATATAATTTAAATAAAATATATACATATGTAGAAGGAAAAATACCGTAATATATGGTAGAATTGTATTAATTGATGTAGTACAATGTTACCCACTACGCGCGGCAATTAAATGTGTATACTAGTTCTCAGAGCTAAAGTTGTAAAAGCCATCTGAGGCTAACTACTAAGACACACAAAACAAGAAATACCTACGGCTCACAGTGTGTTCGCTGCGGACTGCTGCTCTCGGACTGCCTCAGCCTCACTGGCGTCCGGCCAGTGAGGCTGTGCTGGTATTTTTTGTTTTGTGTGTCTTAGTAGTTAGCCTCAGATGGCTTTTATAACTTTACGCGGACTGTGGGTGAGCGCAGAGGGCTCCCAACCCGTTCTGAACCGTAAGTTTTTTTTATTTATTTTTTTCTGTTAGTTGATAGCCTCATATGGCTTATATAGCGTGTTGCATGTTGTATGTAATGCAATCGTTTATTACTAAGATGCGTCGTACCACTAAGGTCATAATAATAAAAACAACAAAGTAAAACTCTTAGTATGGTGTAAAAATCCTCAAATCTACCTTAGAAGACAATTACTTGATCTCTACACGTAATAGTTATTAAAACATCAGCTATTAGTTAGTTTAAAACCACTAACGACTAATAATAATATAATAATATCATTTATTTGGTACAAAAACATTACAAAATAAAACCGAATTAAAACGATGGTGGCTGCAAAACTATAAAACTGTGATGCAAGCTCACGATTAGGATAGAAGATTTCCAGATAGGTATTAACAAAACGCAGCACCAGGTTTACAAAAATGGAGGCCTCATACCAGCAGCTGTAGGGTTTCAGAATAAGTTGGCCTTTATATGTATTTTTAATGTTTTACAGAAAAGAAGGCCCTGTATCTAGTAGTAGGGTTTACGAATAAGGCGAGCCTTAAATATATGTTTAATGTGTGTAAATGAATTGAATACAAATAGTCTCTTTTTTGTCAAATTTCATTTGCATGTCCTGAATGAGCTTGTCATAGCCAGGCTGCACTGTCGTCACCGTAGTCGATGTCGTCACCTGCCGCGCTACTGCTCTGACTATTGTGGGTCCGATCCATAAACTGCACGGACAAGCTTTGTGGTCGCCTTGCCACTGCCATTGTATTTAGTGTTGTGGGTTCGAATCCCACACGGGACAAAGCTTTGTGTGATCCACAAATGGTTGTTCCGAGTCTGAGTGTTCTTTGTGTCCGTTGTTTGAATGTTTGGAAAGTCCCCCGCGAGTCGCGACACAGGAATAATTCTTAGCGCGGAAGTTGTCTATTAAAAAGAAAAACTAATTGTTCCTAGCCTGGGTGTTTTGTGTCCATGGTTTTAATGTCTGTAAAGTATCCCGCGACACAGGATAGATACCAGATGCGAAAAACAGTTTAAAAATATATAAGTCATGTAAAAGGCAATTTCCTGCTTAATTTAATATACCTACTGTTTTTGAACATACTGGTGTTTAGAAATTTTTATGAAGGTATCGTCACTGAGAATTTCAGTAACGGTACAGTAAAGTTTGTATGTATTTTAGTCCGATGTAATAAGTTACATCGGACTAAAGTACATACAAACTTTGCCTACTCCTTCAGCGGTATCTAGAGAATTGTCTATGGATGGGTAGTTTGGTGCTCATTTTAATATAATTTCAAATATTGTGATGCATATTTGATACCAGCACAATAAACTAATTATTGTCATAGAAAAGGGCATAGGATGCCTTGCACCCTGGCAAAATTAAAACCTAACCTACATTTACGCGAGCGAAGCCGCGGGAAAAATCCAATAAATATATATAAAAATGTATATAGCATAACGCCTGTAAGTCAAAGTCAAGTCAAAGTCAAAGATCATTTATTCACAAAGTAACACTTATGAACGTCAAAATATATAGGTTAGTGAGTTTACTAAGTTACTGAAGCGACATTTAGGTTAGTTGCTAGGTTCAGGCAAAGGGTTGAGCCTATGAGAAGAAACCTGCAAGAAACTCACGGCCACTCTTTTAAATCGTCAATTAAATATCATTTCAGTATTTTACAACTCAGATTAACAAAGTGTTGCAGCCATTATGCCATAAACTACCGACTATAAAAACGAATAATAGAAAGATAATAACAATAATAACTTAATAATATTATAGAGATGAAATAATTTGGGCTCAGTTATATGCTTTAATATAAATCTAAAATAGACAGTAGGATGGCATGATGGCGCATACACTTACACTTTGTGGCTATGCAAAGGCAGTCCGTGACTAAATGCGGTTGTGGATTTACATTCTTCAATAATAATCAAATTAAGAAACAAGATACTTGTTAACATCACAAATAATCACGAGGTAGGTACATTACTAAATTGACTTATAAATAATACAATCTTTGAATCCTGAATGCAACAAGCAACTAATGCCATGAGTTTTTGTCAGTTAATTAGTCGTTGACTGAATAATAACCCCTCCGAATGAGCTGTATTTTAACGGCGCTTTTAAATTTAAGCAATGGTAAATTAATTAGATTAATAGGTAGTTTATTAAAAAAACGTAAACCGAGTATACGGTGTAAACGATGATATAGGCCGACTAACTTATGCTTATTTCTAGTGTTTACGTTATGAATATCACTATTCTTATTATATAAGTGAATATTATGTTTAATAAACATAATGTTAGCAAATATATATTGCGACGCAACAGTAAGTATGCCTATTTCTTTAAATCGATCTTTCAGGGAAACTCGTGGACCTAAATTATAAATGCTACGTACTGCACGCTTTTGAAGAATAAAAATTTTCTCGATATCAGCTGCCTTGCCCCACAATAATATACCGTAAGACATGACACTATGAAAGTAACTGAAATATACTAGACTTGCAGTATCTACATCAGTAAGCTGTCTTACTTTCCAAATTGCGTATGCGGCTGCGCTAAGTTTCCCTGCAAGACACGATATTTGAACGCCCCACTGAACTTTATGATCTAAAGTTAATCCAAAAAAAACTGAAGTTTGAACTAAAGTAATAATTTTATCATTTAAATTTATATTCACGTCAGGACTCTTTACATTTGGCAATGTAAACTTAATACATTTATTTTTTAAGAGTTTAGTAGTAAATTATTCGTAAAACAGTCCAGGATTTGCGCGAGTGAATCATTAACAACATGTAGATTTGGTGCTTTTCGGTCTACTTTACGTCTACGTTCTACGCGAGAACGTTATACGGAGAGAAGCGCATAATGCCCTTGAAAAACATCTCCAAGAATCTGATGTCCGAAACCCCTTGCATGAATACAAATGGGTCCTAAAATTGAGCCCTGTGGCACACCCATTATAACTGGTAATCCAGAAGATCTACTTCCGTTGATATCAACGTGTTGTAGTCTATCGCTTAGGTAGTTGCAAAGTTAAGTGCAGTATCTCGGATGCCATAATGCCTGAGTTTTCGCAACAGCGTATGATGGTCAACGCAGTCAAAGGCTTTAGAGAGATCATAGAATACGCCACTGACATCTTGCGAATTTTCCCAGGCAGTGAATATATGTTTTAAAAGCGTAACACTTGCATCTATCCTAGAACGGCCTTTCCTAAAACCATATTGATCTGTATGAAATAAATTGTTTACACTAAAGTGCCTCTCTAATTGCTCTAATATAATCTTCTCAAATATTTTACTAATAGCAGGTAATATTGAAATTGGCCTCAAAAGTGACCCTAGTAGGGTCACTTTTGCATCCATTTTTAAATAAAGTTATTATTTTGCTACATTTAATTAAATTTGGAAAATCAATGCATCCGTTGAATATTGCGGCTAGGTGTGGCGCTATATTAACAATAATACTTTCAACAAATTTTACCGAAATACCCCAGATGTCGGCTGATTTTTTTGAATTAGGTGACTTAAATACTTTTATATATCATACGGATGTACACGTTCAAAACTAATTAGTATCTTGCACTCTTCTACGCTGCTCCTAGGGACCTAAGGGTACTAGTTGTATTTAAAGGTATTTTTACGAAGTAGTTATTGAATGTATCGGCTACATCCAAATTATTTAAAATTATGCTATTATTTACATTCAGTTCAAATTTATTATCACGCACCTTGCTGCGACCTGTTTCATTGTTCATAATGTTCCATGTTGTTTTAATTTTATTACTGGAATTTTGAATTTTAGTTTTTAGGTAAAGGGACGTTTGGCAGTGGCATAAGTCTTTTTAAATAATTTTAATACATTTTTACATATTGAATAAAATTTGGATCGTAATTGTATTGTTTCATACCATATTATTCTTATAGCTTTGCTCTACTTTTATATAACCCAGATGTTGCCCAATCAAAAAAAATTATCTTATTATTTTGACTAAAGGTCATACATACATACATAGATTCACGCCTGTTTCCCAGAGGGGTTGGCAGAGACTACGGATTTCCATTTGCTGCGATCCTGACACACTTCTCTGGCTTCATTCACTTTCATCATATTCCTCATACACGCCCGTCGGTTTAAGGTGCTCTTAACCTGACCTTTGTCCAGAACGCCTCCGATCTGATCAAGAAACGTTCGCCTAGGTCTTCCTCTTGCGACTGTTCCATTCACACTTGCCTTATAAACTTTCTTAGTCAGTCTTTCCTCGTCCATTCTTTCTACATGCCCAAACCAGCTTAACATACCCTTTTCTATTCTTGTCACTATATACACTTTCATGCCGCATCTCTCTCTAATCACACTATTCCTTATTCTATCTTTCAGAGTCACACCACATATATTTCTCAGCGCTCTCATTTCTACAGCATTTATTCTGCTCTCATGCTTCTTTTGCCATACACAACTTTCACTTCCATACATAAGTGTGGGCACTAATAGTCCTCTATGAACAGCCAAATGTGCTTTTTCGGAAACATTTCGACTGTTCATAAAAGCGCGTAGAGGTCCATTCACTTTGTTGCCCGCAATCGTTCTCCTTTCAATATCTGCCTCATGTTTACCATCCCTTGTAAACAAAGTACCCAAATATACAAACTCTTTCACTTGCTCCACTTTTTCTCCATTAATCATAATATTACACATCGTCACGCACTCTTCCTTTTCAAATACCATTACTTTCGTCTTGCTTACATTTACTTTCATTCCTTTACTCTCAAAAGCACCATGCATAATAGTTAACATCGCCTGCAACTCTTCTGCAAGGTCTTACATTTAAAATATTATTATATTCTAAAATAATTATGTTAAGTAAAGACTCATATAGTTCGTCTGGATTATCCAGAGAAAGGTCCATATTGACAACTTTGGCACTTATGTTATCTTTTCGATTAGATGTCATCGGTCTACATGTGACCTTAATCTCTTTATGAATTGTACTCACAGCAAATACTACCTTTTGCCTACAGTGGTCAGATGTAAGTTCACTTAATATGGCTTATTTAGAAATTGGCAGTCGCAAAATACATTATCTAAGCAGGTAGCAGAATGTGAAGTAATCCTAGTGGGTTCAGAAAATAAATGCCGTAAATGAAATGATCTAAATTAACTAATAAGTCTTAAAGAGAGAGCTGACTGCTTAAGTAAATTAACATTAATATCACCACACACTACTATATGCCTATTACTAAAACACAAATACACTAAAGTCACTTTGCGGTGGTCGGTGTACACAAACTATGACATGTTGCTCTAATTCCACACAGAATATTTCAACAGTGCGCTCGATGGAAAGATTTACTATATCTTTACGTTCTTTACATTTTAGATTGTTACATACATATATTAGAGAGCCACCATATATAGAATTCTTTCTTACAAACGCACTTACAATTGAATAATATTCGTTATTAAATATTAATTGATGAGTTCTTAACCAATGTTCTGTTATGCAACATACTTGAATATTATTGTATAAAAATAAATCTAATTCTAACTCCTTGCCGGATAGACCCTGAATATTCTGATGAATTAGTCTAATACTGTGTGTATGCCTATCCTTTGTCACATTTAACAGTTTAAACTACTAGAAGTGTCAATATGAGAATTTTTTGTAAAAATACTACTATGTCCTAAAACCTTAATTACCCTACTGGTACCTGAGTCTCTACATAAATTAAATGCTAATAATTTAGCAAGCTGCATTTTATAAAATAAGATAGATACACTGTATCTTTAATCAATAAAAATTTACTAATAAACTTATTAGTGTCAAAGAATAAACTATAATTGTTGTAACATGTACTGTTAAAAAAAAGTAAAATAAGTGTTTCAATGTTCCTATTTTGTTCGTTTGTTAGTACATAGGAATATGGTCAAGCACAAAGAGTAAAGTTACACCCTACTTTATAATGTAATGATTCCACTACCTCTGTCAAATGGATTGCCTCTTTTTTAGTGACAGATAAGCTGTCACCATAAAGAAATATTACTGTTGACTCTGCATTTAATTTTGTAGTTTTTAACTTATCAATTAAAGAACTTAACCTAGCCTCAGGGGAACAAACATTTATGCAAGGCGACTCTGTATGAGAATTAATTAGTCTACTAAAACCTGTATATTGCGAAGGATAAGGCAGCGGTGTATCGTATCTACATTTTGTTACGCATAGGTATTAAGATCTCACATTGCAGAAGCAGATCCTAATGTTGTCTACTGGAGACTTCTATTTTCTAACAAAAAATACCAATAATAATTTTCCGTCTTGGGAATGTAAATTCGGCTCACGATTCACCTTAAGCAATAGTATAAACTTAAGCCACAAGACCGATAAATAATCTATAATTTATGTATATAAAAATGAATCCCTGATGCCTTTGGTCACGCCATAACTTGAGAACAGCTTTACTGATTTCATTCATTTTGTTTTTAATTTTCTTGTATTGCTTAGAAGATTCTGACGGAAAGAAAAGTTAAGAAAATTAAGGAGAAAATGGATAATTTCAGAAAACTTAACGACTATTTTAGCCTTGCAAGTTTGACAGTTCGTCTAAGACAGGATAACGTCTGTCGGGTCAGGTAGTGCTATACAAAAAATAAATACATGTTTAATATGAATTAAATTTTATTAAATATATAAACTTGCAGTATTCCATTGCAATGTTTGCCGATATGGCCATGAATAAACCTGTCACAATCAGTTCACCGCTACTTAACACTAAATCGCAACAAGTAAAATAGCAACGTTCCTTTCAAAGTAGGTACATTAGTTTACTTTTGACACTGCCATTATTGTATGTTTTTGTTGAAGATGGACGCACACTATCTGATTGTAGTCTTACTCCAGACCAGCTTATAGGAGTCACCAAATATAAGTCCCAAAATAGCAATATCAACTTTTTCTTGCTAACATTGAATTGATATTTCCGTACACATCAGGATGATTATGACGTTTTACATCCAAATTAAGATTGGCACTTACAAAATTTCGTTTTATTGCTACCTTGTTCCATCAGCACCTTCATAAGATGCTTCATGCGTGTGAAGTTGTTAGTCACTTCGTTCTCACTTTTCCCGTGAATGTTTAAGCTCCGTGTATTCGCACAAGACATGTCAAGATGTTACACCGTTTCAGAACATTTGTCCCTAATATTCACATAGCCGCTCGGGCAGTCGTCGCCAACCAAAGCTGATCTGTTGTCCGTGTTCGTTGTATTTGTACTTAAAGCAGTTCCAGCGTTTATAGTTTCGTCAGCAAATATTTCATATATTTCTTGTAACGTACACTTTTCACCCGCACACTTTTTAGGGAGAGAGTTAGCCTTGCCGAGCTTCTGTATTTTGGCGATTTCGTATTCGTCAGGAAATATTGTTTTTAGTTGATCATCTGTCGGTTTGTATGTCTCACGGATGGTATTTGCAGCGACATAGATAGCGAGTAGTGATAGAACCGTTGCTATGGCTGTAGCTTTCATTGTTACAGGAGTAGGTATTTAGTAGCATGATATTCGCGACGACGACGCATGCGCAAGTGGCGGCGGCGTGTGCGCGGTCGCGAACTCACGGCCAAGTGGCGACTGTTCACCTGACATTCTCGAGCCTCTTACAAGTTTATATATAAATAGTTACAATCTTATGTATACATATGTTTGTCTTCAAGGATCATATTTTAATGTCTTATTTACATAATAAGTGATTACATTATCACCTGTCAACTCACCTGAACAGCTGTCAAATTTAAAGTACATCAAAACTTGTTGTGTGATATAGATAGACAATATAATAAACCTTGCATATCTTGGTAAAGGTTACTTGAACCTAGAAGTTACATCATCACGTTAATTTGGCTAACAAAAGTATACTATAATACACTAAAAAATATTTCATATTATAAAACAAAAGTAATATATTATATTCAACAAATGTTTTAACCCTTGGTTGGTGGTGGAGGCTTTTGTCCTAGTTTGGATATGGCCTAAGTATAGTGAAAAATAAAGAAAGATCGCATACAGATTAATCCTCGCATCCAATGCGGAGGTTCTATATCAAGTCAAATTTATAATATAACTGCGCAATAACTTGATTGGTTAAAAATATATCAGAGACACAGCGGGGCGTCCAATGCGTTAAAATCTAAATCGGCTCGACTGTCAAACTGCAATAAACACCGCGAAAAATAAAAGTGAACTGTGCACTGTGCACATCGCATCTACATAATATATATGTTTGTATATGTAGATGCGGAATACACAATGCACAGTTTACCAACATATATCTACATATATCCAACGCTGTGGTGTCATCAGAGCCAGTCATGTGAATTTTTTAGATCGGTAAAACTCTTATCGTATATCTGATGTTCTTTTATGAGCAACGGTCACTGCTATCATTGGACACGTATTGAGTCTTTACTTTAATAGTGTAAAAAACCGTCTTATGAGTTATCCTGTTTAATAGTATATTAAACAGGTCTCTATTTAGACGCTTTTATTTGACTCTTATGTGTGCGATAGTCATGTTTTGGATAAGGCCAAACTGCGAGCAAAATGCTAGGCTTCCTAAATAGGGCTAAGCGGTACTCACAGTAGGTGAACGATTTGTCCTTATCCTTGTTCTGTTTCATTTGGTATACTGCTCTCATCTCTGGGCGGGTGTCCCCATTGCCAAATTCCATCTCTGTCCCCAGGGGCAAACATAAAAAAATCCTTATCTTCCCACTGTGTTGAATTATGTCACTGTTTGTTTATAATGTCGAATGTTAGTGAGACTGGTTTATTTCGCTATCAAGATATAGCTTTGTATGAATATAATTATATATTTCTTCAAAGATTAGACAAAGGTCAACACACACACAAGGAAACATTATTCTCAAAACTTATTATTTATTTTGGGAAATAAACAAATAACATACAGTAAGTTATAATCAACAGATATTTAAACATCTATATGTAGAATTAAGTATTGTAATCATTCATTCTAGTGTCTATTGTTGCATTGTTTTGACTGAGCACTGTCTCCCAAATTACAGGCTATAGTGTAGTTTGGGAATCAGTATTAGTAAGTATTGTGCTAACTCTAAGTCATAGAATAAGTTTCACACAATGTACTCCATATTTTCTGACAATAAAACATTATTTATTTATTTAATGTCCTCTACGAAGTAGAGCCAAATATATTTCGTATAGGGCGAGCCACGTGACAAGGATCAAGGACTAATAGAGGAGAGGCAGATAGAGGAATATTTAAAACTTGCAATCGAGTATCAACTAAAAGCAAGACCACTGATTTATTTACGTATGCATTGACATCACCTTTGACATTTAATTAATTAAAATATGCTCACAGTTTCGCCAACGTATGTAATAATAAGTGAATAGTCCCAGTGCTGGGCGCGGCCTCCTCTAAGTATGAGAGGAGTTAGGTCATAGTCTAGCACGCTTGTCTGGTGTGGGCTTATCTAGTTTACATACATATGTTTGAGCTAGGTACTTTCGAAAATACATGCTGTGTGTAGAGCCCATATAATAACTACAAGTACATCAAACAGTATTGCAAATGCTGTTAACATTCTAAAATAATTCTGTACCTCACTCTTTTACAGACTTGGGTATAACTAAAAAACTAGAAAGCGATATTAATTTATTTTGAAATACCTGTCTCGTTTTAATAAATCTTGTGTCGCTGGTGACATTAAAAACATTTGAATAATGGACAAAATACCTTTTCTTTGTGAATTATATAGATAACTATTTGTTTCGCTTGGGGATCAAACCCACAATACTCGGCAGTGGCGAGGCGAACACTTACCCATTTTGCATTTCCATTTTGCAGTCGTGCAGTCAATTATTTTGCATCAAAGGTGGCTGGTCGACCGCCGCTACTGCCGCTTTTGTGTTTGTTATAGTATAATAAGAGGGATCTTTATGTCAGATGACTGTGGGATCTTGAGATAAAATAATGAAAGCCTGTTTATTTTTCTTGTTGTACCACAAGTTCCCAATAAGAAACAACGTAATCCCACATATTTTGATAATAGGGGTTTAAGTATGAAGTTTCCGTTGTATAGTAATAGATACTTTGAATAGACATAAAACCTTCATGGTGTGAGATTTTCGAGTGAAACTTTTTCACATGATAACTATAAGATTCTTCTTTAAAAAATGTGCAACATTTGATTATTAACTCTCAATTGTTTTTTTATTCAGCTTAGACGGGAAAGATGGATATTTCGAAAATCCGGGTCATTTCTTAATACGAGATCCGACACGGAACTAACGCGGCAGAAACAGCTCGCAATATCAACACTGCGTTTCGAGAGGAGACTGCTAATGAACGCACCGTGCGTCTTTGGTTTAAACACTTTCGTAATGGAAACTTTGACTTGAAGAACGAAGCACGTGGAAGACCCACACAGGTGAATAACGCTGTATTGAAATAGATGGTGAAAGCCGATCCGAGTCAAACTACCCAGGAATTAGTGGCAATTTTTTTTTTTTAACGCGGCGAAATGTGCAAATCACATTCCCCATCGCCGGTTTTGGGGCGGGCGATGGGGATATGTCGGGATCCAGCCCATATGTTTGGGCTGACCCGACTAAAACCACCGCCGTGTTCCTCACACCTTTATGGCGGGGTCGCGCGGATCGCTCTTGATTCGAATCGCGACCCCGCCAAAGGTTTGACCCGCCGATGGACGTGGCGGGTCCCACAAAAGTTTATACACATAATTGGGGGACCTGGTCCCCGACAACATAGCGGGGGGTCCTAGTCCCCTTTCCGACATCGAGAGGCGTGCGTGGAACCCGAACGCCGCCTACTCGGACCTGCGCTGATCGGGCGGTGGACGGCCCCAATAGGTCCACCGCCCGCAGGCTTCTACTCAGGGTGGCTGGAGGTCGTCTCGCGCCCTCCTGCGCCCGGCTCTGCGGTTAGGGAGAGGGATTGAGCGTTCCCTCTCCCTCTCCGCCGCCTCCTTCACTGACATCACCTCCTCACAGAAGAAGGCGACGGCATTCCAAGACCTCTCGCTCGAGATCATGGACAGAACCATAGCCTCGAGTGAGAGGACGACTCTACCGACTGCCACGTTCATGACACGGCGTTGCGTGGCCCAAGCAGGGCAAGCCACCAATGTGTGCAACGCCGTGTCCTCGACAACGACGCGGCAGTCGCCGCAGTGACGACAACTGGGCGTCTCCTGTTTGCCTATTCGACACAGATACCGACCGAAACAACCGTGGTCGGTCAGCACCTGCGTCAGGCGAAACGTGAGGGCGCCATGACGCCTCTCCAGCCACTCTCTAAGTACGGGTCTTACCACCACGATTGTGGCGTGCCCGAGGAATTAGTGGCATGGTTTAACGTTACCCAACCTACAATATGGGCTCATTTGCATCAAATCAATAAGATAAAAAAATATGAAAAATGGGTGCTTCATGATATGACTGATCTGCAGAAAGAAATGCGTGTTGAAACTTGTGTTGCCTTGTTGAATCGGTACAGAAATGAAGGAATGTTAGTTCGAATTGTGACATGTGACGAAAAGTGGATTCTTTACGATAACTGTAAGCAAAAAATGCAATGTCTAACCCCAGGTCAAACGCCGCAACAGTGCCCTAAAGCAGAGTTTACCAATAAAAAGGAAATGGTAACTGTTTGGTGGTCTCTTCATGATGTTATTCACTATATCTTTCTCAGGTCTGGTCAAGCAATAACAGCAGATGTTTACTGTACCAAACTGCGAACAATAATGGCGAAACTGACAGTGAAACAGCCCCGACTCTTGAATCGATCTTCACCATTATTGCTTCATGATAACGCAAGACCTCACACTGCACGAGAAACCGTTGTAACTCTACAGGAGCTGCAGTTAGAAACCATGCGTCATCCTCCGTACTCGCCAGACCTTGCTCCAACGGACTATCATTGTTATCGTGATTTGAACAATTTTCTACGTGATAAAAAAATTCTTCCCAGGAGGCAGTACAAAACGCTTTCACACACTTTGTCGAATCTAGATCCCCGGAGTTCTATAGTAAAGGCATAAATGAACTTTCATTTAGATGGCAGCAATGATGAGAGTAAATATTTCGATTAAATAAATATGGTACATCTTAGAAAAAAACGTGTTTCAATTTTTCAGTACAAATCGGCAATTTCATATTTTAAGTCCTAATATAATATACTGTAATATAATTTAATACAAACAATATTTTTGAAATAATTAGTTAATAACTGTTTTTATTGTTTATAAACCTGTATCTGCTGGCTTAGCTACAAACAAGTCTATTCTTTAGTTGACACTCAATCACAGTACACACAGAACTCACTCGAAATAACCACAATCTTCCTACATGATGGCATTATAAAACGAGTTTATTATGTAAGTCGTTCTTGATACTTGTCTGTTCGATCGTTCTGGGACTTTTATTGTGTCTGTAGACATCAGATACAGATTTGACGACTTATAACTTTTAATCAGAGAACATTTGAGAACAGCCAGGAGTCGCACAATCTCTAAGACAACAACTAAAACACTTTTAGTTGCGGAGCGATCATTATCTAATCGTCGCCAACACAAAATCCTTCATCATTTCTGTACTGTTTCGGAAGACAGCCGCTGATAAAACCAACTGTGGGTTTCGGGAAACGGGGGTCGTTGCTCTTTATTCCATATATTTCGTATATTTCTGTCCGAGTACAAATTTTGCTACCACAAATAGAAGAGATACGTTTTCTAAATTGTGCCTTTGCTTCATCTTCAGGGAATATCCGGTGTAATTGTTCATCTGAGGGTCTGTATATGTCAAAGATATCGTCGACCTCCGCCGTCACTAAATTCAGAAGGAGCGCGAGAGCCGTTGTGACTGTTAAAGCTTTCATGGTTCACGTGTACTGACGAGCTGTGTATCCGCGACGAGTGTTCGGAGCAACCTCGGTGACGCCCTTACAACGACTGGTTACCTTATATTCTTGCAAGCATAAACTAAATAACTATTTTGAATGTGCTGATGATACCTATTTAGAATATCATACATTGAATTTATTAACATATGACTTTGTTATTGGTCGTATATAACAGCCAACTTTTATACAGAACCGGATTCGTGTTGCAAATGATTTTTTGCAACGATACTTGTTTCTACTAGTAAGGTGGTCAAAATATCCTGACGGTAAGCGGTTTTCGTAGGATTATGAAGCTAGGAATATGGGTTGCGTTTTGTTATGTACACAAAAAGGACTAGTCTTCTTAGGGAGCTTTTGAAAAGTAAAGATTACAGCCTTGTTTCCTTGTGATGAGCGGCAAAAAGACTGCATGCAGTCTTTTGCAGGATTGAGGATTACTTTTGTAGTTTTTTTTTTATAGCCTATATTTACAAATGTACTAAAAAAGATAACATAATTAACATAATTACAAAAACACATAATTATAATACTAAATATTTACAAAAATGGTTTAGGCATCGTAGAATTCTTCAGCATCGCTGTCAACTGGTAACGTGCCCAGAAGACTGGCAGCATTGCCACGTTGAATGGCAATGCTGATTCTTTGGGCTAAGAAAAGACCAGCCTTCTGATCACGCGAAACGTCGATCAGGCGTTTTGCGATCTCCCTGTACAAAATACGAGCGCTCGGACCCCATGAACCTAGAGTTTCCACCCCAAACGGCTCAAAAATGTAATTTCCAACTAAATTACTATATTTGCGCCGTTTGAGGGTTTCCGCGGTTGCAGCAGCAGCGCCGGCACATCCCGCAGTACTTGGAAGATGTGATGGCGCAAGGGTGTCAACGCATGTTGCGTCCCACACCAAAGGCCTGCCCATCTTCCAAGGCAACAATGACATTCCGTCCGGTCTCTTCCCATCGTCACGTACCAAGCCATTGGGTTCAAGTACAGCTGGAACGCCAGCAGTGACAAGAGCACGACGTATTATGTCATTAAGATTAGCGTGCCGAGAGATTCGACCAGCACTTCTGCTACAAGAGAGTCCATGGTGTCCGAGGCTATCGACAGCTTCTCCACAGTGACAGCAATGCGGAGAAACACACGAAACACCTAAACGGAGGCAAGTGGCGAGGCGGAAAGTGGTATCGTCCAACATGGTACCTATATTAGACGATGGAAGCGCCTGAAGCCAAAGACCAGATTCCCGTTCTCCCACAGCCAGCAATCGAGCACGCTCAGCAACATTGGAAGATGTAGAAAAAAGCTTTTCTCTTACAGAGTTGCTAAGCGGCCCGTCCCACTGTCGCTGGGAGAATAGGTTGGTTGGCAAAGCAGAATTCGGACAAGCCATTTTCCAGGCGTTCACAGCGTCAGTTTTGCACAGCACTTCTGAATTAACCAGTGTGGGTGCTAAAATTTTCCTGGTTAATTCTTCCGTGCTATGAACCGAGGACAGGAACGCCGGTAGACTAACATCGGAAATTTTGCGAACGCCGAACCCACCAAGACGAACAGGCAGAGAAGCCTGTAGCCAAGCTCGGTCGTTCAAATCCACATTTAAAATATTTTTTAGAGTATTTTGAATAATTTTATCAATTTTTTCTAAAGGTACTAAATTTTTCCAAAACTGTGAAGATCTTAACGCATGCGTAAATTTCGGAACAAAAAGGCAATATCGAATAAATCTTTTGTAGTTGATTTACTCATATGAATTGCTTAACTGATGTCTTAAATATGTTTTTTTATTATCTGTCGACTAAATCTCTTGGCTTAAGCTCGGGACCGAGACACGCTGAATGTTTCATGATGTCTGATGACCAGTGAATTAATGAGTTAAACGGTCTGAACTTCTCTGTCTCCCTCTGTTTCTTAGAAGTATAGCCGAGATCTACTCTCAAGATTAGAGTACCATATGTAGTGTTGCGGACTAGTGGACTTTTTCAGCGATTCCGTTTTCAGTCTTCTGGTGTAGCGCCCATAGGCCTCAGTAACCACTTACCATCAAGGGTATCGGTAAATTTGTTTTGCTACCATATTTGTATAAAATACGGATACAATTTTAATTTATTAATTTTACATGTTACTTTGAAAGACACACAGTTTTTATGTATCATGCCTTGTGTCGTGGGGTATTTACAGACATACAATAATTAAGAGACACAAAGTACAACCAGACTGATAAATGATGAATAATTGTCGCGTTTCAGATTCGAACGATACACGATAATCAGTGGCAGCGGCGGGGCGCCGTACAATGTTCGCTTAGTTACCAACACCCGAGAGAAATAACTTTCTGTGTTATCATACATAATAATAATATCAGCCCTGTATTAAACTGTCCCACTGCTGGGCACAGGCCTCTTCTCACTGTGAGAAGGGTTAGGCTTTAATCCAGCAAGCTGGCCCAGTGTGGGTTGGCGGACTTCATAATCTTTGAGATCATTATGGAGAGCTCTCAGACATGCAGGCTTCCTCACGATGTTTTCCTTCAACGTTAAAGCGAGTGTTAATTAACAAATTAATACGCACATAACTTTGAAAAGTCAGAAATGCGCGCCTTGGGATCGAACTCAAATCCTCTATCTCAAGTCTCGAGTTTCTTGCACTAGCTTATCGCTGCTACGTTATTGTCATTTTTCTAATTTGCGCCATAGTACTCAGCGAATCGTCCGTCGCATAAAGTACATGCCTGGAACTTTCACTAATTAACTTACAGAAAAAATATTCTATTCTCACTGTCCTATCTGTGATATATGTATGAGTATCCTGTAAATAAACACACCGGCAATTAAAACCACAGCATTCGTTAAATGGTTTTCTTGTTGTAAAACATTTATTATCAACCCAAAACATAATAATATGTAATTATTCTTAATATGCAATAAAAATTATAATACCTATATTTACAGTTTATATATTAATAAAGCTGATACATTTACCAATTATAGGCTAACCAGCACTTACACTTGTACATACTTATGTGACAGGATACTGCGCTAAATGATTATATTTTTTACAAATTAATAACAATAGATACGGCAGAAATATAAAAATATAACATTTCGGATTTGTAATATTTTCTAGTACGTCAGATATACATAGTGTCACGGTTTAGTCGCCTCTCCACGGCCTGTGCGGGTTCGAATCCCACTTTGTTTGTGTACGACACAGGATATTTTTTGACACAAGATTGAAAAATCGATTGAATTTATAAATCAAGCTTACGAGAGTATGAGAAATTGTGTAGAAAAATTGGACGTGAACGTTTAGAACAGCGCACGTATATTTCGGAATTAGAGAAGAAAATTATGGATCTACAACAAAGTTCCCTATGTTCGTGCCTAGAACTCAGAAATATTCCCTGTACAGAAAAGGAATCTACATCTGACCTTACATCTCTCATTGTGCAAACATGGAACGCTCTTCAGGTGCCTGTGAAACCAACAGACTTGCGGGACATATATCGCAAACCGGGTAAAAAGGCGTCGATTCGGCCAATAGTCGCAGAACTTGTAACTGTGCCACTCAAAAATCGTATTCTGGAAGCTACCCGGACGTTCAATAATGGACGCCCATCGAAGGAAAAATTAAATACTGTACATATTGGTATAAATGGAGACCCGAAACCGGTTTATATTGCTGACCATCTTCCAAATAGTTTGCGACAATTATTTTATGAAGCACGAAAATATGCTAGTGAGCACGATTACAAGTTCTGTTGGACACAGAATAACAACATTTTTCTTAGCAAACGCGAAGGTATGGCGTCGACAATCGTCACATCTATGGCTTGTCTTAATAATCTACCGAAAAAGCAATGAGCCACTTGGTTTTCTACAAAAATGTGATAGAAAGTACTTAGTCACATATGATGCTATGTTTTTCTCTGTAATTATTTGCTATATATTTTATAATTGTTGCATGCATGCTATACGCGTATTCTGTTACTCGCCATACACACAAATTATTATACAAATCAAACTCACACACAAACATTATTTAAGAGAAGGTTTATGCGATAGATTTTTTTACACACATAACTCAACATATATTATTACGTATATATCTATGCTACACTGGGACTTATGACATTTTCTTTTTAACATACCAGATAATGTTTGCCTTGCAGTTTTGTTCAATAGGGATTAGGGACCGTTATTTTTTATATATAGCTATAATTTTACATAATAAACTAATGTTAGTGGTTAATGAGACTGATCAGCTGATGCTGAATCCAATGCGATACTGTATCTTATTGTCTTTTGATACAAGTAGTATAAATGTTCGATCTCAATACAGCATCAAGTGAACTAGATGACATTGGTTCAACTCTTTCCTATATTTGTGAGCCAGAGAAATGTGGAGTTTTTGTTAATAAGAACACTAACGCTATAAATATATTGCATGTTAACATTCGAAGCGTTAATAGAAATTTTAATGAACTGAACGTACTGTTGTGTAACTTACCTATTCTACCAGATATAATAGTGTTGTCAAAGTGCTGGCTAAGTAAAACGCCTAATATTCCATCATTAAATGATTATATAAGCTATCACACAGAAAATATTAGAAATCAAAACGAAGGTGTTATCGTTTTCATGAAATCGATACTCTCACATGTAGTCACAGAAGTACACATACTAGACGCAAACTGTCTTATCTGTAGAATTGAATCCTTGAACCTTGCCTTGGTTGCTATATATCGCCCGCCATGCAACCGCAATTTAGATAATTTTTTGGACGGGTTAGAGAAGAAATTAGCGTTCGTATCCTGTTATAAAAATATCGCTTTAATAGGTGATATTAATATAAATATTACACCATCGCAATTGGATCGTCAGTCAAATGAATATCTAAATCTAGCCGCTTCGTACGGCCTTCTGCCAACCCATAATCTACCCACTCGACTCCATAGCTGTTTAGACCATGTTCTGTTGAAGTCAGATCATAGGAGTATCACTTTAGTACTAGATTCTAGCATAACTGACCACGCAACTGTACTTCTTAACATCGAGACTTCGTTAAAACCCGCCAAACGTAAAGTTAATTTTTCAAAAGTCCATTATCCTTCAGTATATACAGAGATCCTAAATACAAATTTTACTAACCTGCTAAATATATCAGATCCTGACGTTGCTGCTGACACACTGGTAACATCTATTGGGTCAATCATTCAGAAGCACACCACAATCATTGGTATTCCATCTAAGCAAGGAATTATTAAGCCTTGGATCACCAAAGGTTTATTGCGTTGCATTCGTAATCGTGACTTTATGTGTAAAAAACATAAGAGTGATCTCGAAAATTATACACTGAAGGTTACGTATGTAAGATATCGCAATTTTTGCAATAAATTGCTTAAACGATTAAAACAAAGCTATGAGAAGTGTGAACTCCATAAAGCACAATATAACATGCGTGCTACATGGAAAATGTTAAAAGCATATTTTACACCGATTGTAAAAAACACTCACCACAAGAACTCTTAAAAATTAACGCTGATGAACTCATGTCGGTTAATACAGTGAATAATTATTTTTCTAGTGTAGGTCGTAACTTGGCACAGAAATTTGGCCCTAATATACATAACCACAGTCAATTACTAGCCGAGCAGTCAATTATTAACTCCTTTGTTCTCTTGCCAACGGATGAAGCCGAGGTTGAAGTAATACTTCATGGGTTGCGGAAAGACACTGCGGTTGGATGGAATGCAATTACCACGAATTTATTACAAAAATGCTCCAGAGCCTTAGTCCCCGTAATTACACATACATATATGTAATATATCAATGACGAGTGGCATATTTCCTAAATCCTTTAAACGCGCTATTGTCCATCCCATTTTTAAGAGTGGGAACAGAGACAGTGTAAATAATTATAGACCCATTTCTGTTCTGCCCGCTATGTCTAAAATTTTTGAGAAAATTCTAAATATACGCCTCATGAAGTACTTAGAGAAAAACAAAATTTTAGCTCCTAACCAATTTGGATTCAGGAATGGAAAGTCAACTGAAAGCGCAGTGTCGTCACTTACTGACGAAATAGTCAACATTCTTGATAAAAGACAAAAGTGTCTAGGCATATTCCTGTATTTATCAAAGGCATTTGACACTGTCTCTGTTCCTCACCTCTTAAACAAAATGGAAAAGATAGGAATTCGTGGCTATGCACTTGAGATTTTTATAAATTATCTGACTGACAGAACCCAGAGCGTAAAAATTGATAATTTTGTCAGTGATTCCCTCCCCCTTGTTTCTGGCGTTCCCCAGGGTTCCGTACTACGTCCAACTCTCTTTCTCATCTACGTAAACTCTCTATGCACCCTTTCCCTCCCAAATTGTTCTATATCTACCTATACCGATGACACTGCATTGCTCATCCGAGGTGAAAACTGGCCTGAAGTATTTAATTGTGCAGAAAAAGCCCTTAGGCGAGTAATGACGTGGTTATCGGCTAACATTCTAACCCTCAACCTAATAAAAACCACCTACCTGACCTTCTCTTTGACATCAGTTACCCAACCATCACCTACCTTTACTCTTAAAGCTCATACGTGTACAGAAAATGTAGCAGTTACATTGTGTGATTGTTTTTCCTTAAATAGATCTACCCAAATAAATTACCTTGGTGTGTGTATTGATAACCTTCTCAGTTGGAAATATCATTTGACTACACTTACTGCTCGTACACGTAAAATGATTTTTATTTGTAACACAAATTGAAAATAAAATATATTATTATTATTATTATTATTATTTTTAAAAAGTTGCGTCATTCAGCCGAGTTCAACACTTTAAAACTAATTTACCTTGCTCTATGTCAGTCTATTCTGTCATATTGCATCTCTGTATGGGGCGGCGCTCCTAAGTCACACTTATTGCCCGTAGAACGTCCACAAAGAGCTGTACTCAAAGTAATGATGTGTAAAACCTACAGATACCCCACAAGTCAACTTTTTAGTGACTGCCAGCTGCTTTCTGTGAGACGGCTCTTCATGCTCGCAATAATATGTAAAAAACACAATAGCCTAAAATATGACAAAAATAGACCAAGAAAACGTCGCACGTATAAGGTATGTCAAACACAGGTGTTTAGGAGTACTCTTGCAACCCAACACTTTAGGGTGCTTGGATGTCACCTATATAATAAAATAAATGAATTTTGTAACATTTGTCCCCTGCCTAGATACCAATGTAAAAGGAAAGTTAGTAACTGGCTTATGGCTAAATCCTATGATGATACTGAAAGCTTATTAAAATTAAGTATATTGTGACCCAATTCTTTTTACATGTTGTATAATCTATTTTGTAATCTATATTGTATAATCTATTATTAATTTTAAACGCACGTATTTCTATATCCACACACACACACACACACACACACACACACACACACACACACACACACAATGACCTACAGCTGTCATCTATCCATGTTGCCAATATAAGATACACTATATTGATAAATAACATAAAATGTATTAAGTACGAGAGCCCTGGTACCCATACCACAAGTTCAGTCTTAGCTTGGGTACCAGTGTTTAACAAGTGGACTGTAAAATTATTTCTTTACTTTTATGTGTTCAAATGACTGTATCTTTTAATGCCAATAAATGTTATTATTATTATTATTATTATTAATTCCTAGTGTGGGAGTTGTCTTTTTTAAAAAGAAATAAAACATAAAAAATAGCCAATGTTTAAATGAATTTAAAAATAAATTATTTATATTGTTAGTTAATAAAGCATACTATTCTGTAAATGAATTTCTAAATGATATATTATTGTAGCAAAAATAACTTATGACATTCAGCGTTGACATCTCTTTTATTAATTTTTTTCCATTTTTATTTTGACGTTTTTAATTTATATAATCATTTGTAATTGCATGACGTAACAATAATGTATTTTGTATGACATTTATGTATTTAATTTTGTTATGCTATATTTTTGTATGCCTATTGGCGGGACATGGAGTACACTATATAAACTATCCTGTAACAACTTGTAAACCTGTGTTCACAAAAATAAATAAATTTGAATTTGAATTTGAATTTGAATTTATAAAATAAGTAATAATTATATTTATATGTGTGTGAGATTGTCATGTGCGTGAGGTATAAGTCAAATGCCATACCAGAGATAGTTCTTGTATCGCAAGCACTTTAGACTGGAAACGCCTAGGGTCGGAAATACTATAAAACAAATTATCGACGACCAATTAAAATCCTAGGACATAGTCTTGCTCATTCCATCCCTTTATTTTTAGAATTTAGTTTTATATGGACAGTAACATATGGCGTAGTCACTGCAATACCTGGTACATAAATGAGTTGTAAAATAATGAAATTATAATTTGAGAGCAATTTAAAAGAATGGCCTTGAGCTTCTTGCAGGTATTTTTTTTTTTTTTTTTTTTTATTTATTTAGGTTAACCAACAATTGTTTACACACATAACATTAACTTATAATACAATAGGCTAATATACTTTTAAAAGTGTAACAATTACTTAAAGGTTAACACCGCATGCACAAAAAACAACGGCTATGATAAATTGACTATTTTAAGATTAGATAAGTAATTATTGTAACATTAAATATTATATTAAATTAAACGACACAGACATAGTAGACATATTCAAGTAATGAATTCAAGCAAAAATAAATTATAAGTAATTCAGTTGGCAATAGATTATACAATTCAATTGGTAACATCAGTAAATAATAATAATATAATAAAAATAAAATATCTTAGAAAATCATAATTGAAATAAGCAAATCGAGCAGCAATGTATAATTAAATAATAATGGATTAAATTAAGTTATATTACATTAAATAAAATAATATTACATTAAATTAAGTTAAATATACTACAAAAAATTATTCAAGTATAAAAAATTAAGTTCAGATATTTACAGGTGAATGATTCAAAATAATTTTATAAAATTTATTAAAACTGTCTTGGTTTATATCAAGCAAATCACTGCAGCGGTTAAGCATCTTGCATAACACAGGCATGGGTGAGTTTGCGCCTAACACAGACCTCCGCAGAGGTGGGCATAGCGGTGTAATAATATTTCTAGGATATCTGGATGGAGCATGGAATCTAACAAGGCTTAGTAAATTGGGGCAATCGATTTGATTTCTTAATAGTTTGTACAAAAATTTTGCATCGGCTACATCTCTGCGTGCAGATAATGTCAGCATTTTGAAATGATGCAGGCGGGTTCTGTAGGTAGGTATCAGCTTGGATTTCCCTTCACTAAACGCTAGGTGCCATACAAAACGTTTTTGCACCCTTTCTAACCGCAGCATATGTGTGGCGTAATGGGGTCGCCATACTACGCTGCAGTATTCCAAAACACTGCGGACGAGACTATAATATAAAATTTTTTTGGTACTACTTTTACGAAAGCCTTTGGTGTTGCGAAGTATGAAGCCCAACATTTTTGACGCTTTTTTTATTATATTTTCGATATGAGGTACGAAGCTGACTTTTCTGTCAAAAAGAACGCCCAAATCCTTGATAGTTTCAAGCTCTTGAACTTTATGCTGATCAATAAAGTATACGGTGTTCACGTGTCTAATTTTTCTCGTGAATTTTACATGATAACATTTATCAGAATTTAGTTGCATTCTATTATTTTTGCACCAATCAATGACTCTGTTAAGGTCGTTTTGCAAAAGCTCATTATCAATTGGTGACTCAATAATTCGTGCAAACTTTAAGTCATCTGCATACAAAAAAGGTTCGGCATGGTGAAAACACTGACAAAGGTCATTTATAAATACGTTAAATAATATCGGAGCTAAATGCGAACCTTGTGGAGCACCAGATGTTATTTTTCGTTCTGAAGATTTAAAACCGTTTATCACAACGTAGAAATCCCGTTCCGTTAGATAAGATCTAAACCACTCCAGCAATGATCCCGTTACACCGTATGCTGCAAGTTTGTAAATTAGAATAGAATGTGACATCTTGTCAAACGCCTTACTAAAATCTGTATATACTACGTCAAACTGTTTACTAGCATCTACGGCCTGAATTAGTGATTCTGTAAAAGTAACTAAGTTCGTGGTTGTGGATCTCGCCGTAACAAATCCATGCTGGTGGTCCGTTAGGTACAGTCTAAAATGGTGCTGGATGTATGGACAAACAACTGATTCAAAGATTTTCGCAAACGTTGATAAAATTGAGATAGGTCTGTAGTTAGAAATCAAACCTTTATCAGCCGACTTATAAACTGGAACTACTTTAGCTTTCTTCCATTCTAATGGAAACATCCCTGAACTTAGCGACGTATTGTAAATTATTAGTAAGGGTGAAACCAGGGCCTCTGCACAGGAAAAAATAAAGATCGGTGGGATGCCATCGGGACCTGGTCCCTTGCTAACTTTAACTTTTTTAAGTTTGTTTAGTAGACAGTCACGATCAATTACGGGGCTTATCAGGCAGTGACTATTACTATACAGATCCTCGAGAAAACTTGTCTTACATTTTATTTCTGTACCACTATCTGATGTGTAGACAGACGAGAAGTGATTGGCAAAAAGATTGCAGATTTCGGAGCCGTTAGATGTTACAATCTCCCCGTTAGTCATAGTCTGTGGGTAAGCACTAGATCCGCCTCTTTTTGCTTTTATAAAACTCCAGAAAAGTTTGGGATTATCTCTAAGTCCTTGTTCTAAGTTTTCGACATATTTATTATATAAATTCATAGCTGATTTTTCACATCGCTTGGATAACAACTTCAACTCAAGTTCGTCTAATGGATTTTTGAATTTTTTGAAGCGCATCCTCAACCTCTTTTTTTCTTTTAAAGACTTAATAATACTTTTGTTAAACCATGGTGGATAACGGTTATTCTTTGGTTTTCGCGCAGGCACAAATGTTCTAATTACATCGTTCAAATGTTCATAAAATATAGATATCATGTCGTTTACATTATTACATTTCTTAAATAGGTCAGCCCAGTCCTGTTTATTAAGATAATCATTAATTTCTGTATAATTCGCTTTGTAGAAGTTAGGTCTATACGTGGTGTTGTTATAGGGCAGATTATGTCTCTTTATTGATGTTAAAGTTATGTCAAGGGGGGGATGGAGTTTATCGATAACCGTCAGTGATGAGTTAAATTCGGTTACAAAACATGATGGCACCGTAGATAGAACCAAATCTAGTATACGACCAGAATAATTTTTCACACAATTGTGCTGTGTCAGCTGACTTACATTTATAAAATCTAAAAATGTTTGATAAGTTTTAGGTAATGAAGCACTGGCGACTTTTAAGTTCCAGTTGATTTTACCTAGGTTAAAATCTCCGACTATACAAATCGGAGCATCCGTTGAGTCAATAACTCTGTTACAATGCTCTATAAAGTGTTCAATGGCTGAAAGACATACAGGTGGAGGCATATAAATCACACAAAGAGCCAATTTACGAGTGTTATTTGACGAGGATATGTCAATAGTCACCCAGAGGTCCTCACACCTACTTTGCCAGTGGTATATACGCGCGGAGTTAATTCGTTTATTAACTGCAATTAATACCCCACCACCGTCCTTATTACAATGAAAACCAGTTGTTTCCCGATCTCTTCTGTAGACTTCAAATCGATCATCAAAAAGCTCACTGCTCAGAATATTACTATTCAACCAGGTCTCCGTTAATATTATTACATCATAATTGAGACTACACAGATTGCAATAAAAAACATTAGTTTTCGTACGTAAGCCTCTACAATTTTGATAATAAATTGAAATATCCCTGAATTTTATTGGTATCTTCTCATAGGCTCAACCTTTTGCCTGAACCTTGCAACTAACATAAATGTAAATTCAGTAAATGTAATAAAATCACTAACTCCTTAAACGTTCATAATTGTTACTTTGTGACCCAAATGAATAAAATATGATTTTTGATTTTGAAAGAAACCGAGACTGTGCCGGCAGTGGGACAGTTTCTAAATAAAGCCGATATTGTATTACATAGAAATAGCCATGGTGGCGTATATATATATGTGTAAATATATATTATATATAAGAAACTCAAGCAGGTTATATAAAAAAAAAAATATGACGGTTACAAACGATTTAATGCAATAAAAATTATAATAATTATCACATATAAATTAATTATTACAATGAACTACTGAACTTAACTTGAATTTAATCAGAAAACAACACAGCTGATACGTGTGAACGCTCCGACGACCGACAAGCAAATGTGTCTGTCATCTGTTTGACAGCTCGTTATATAGGCACGATGTCACTCGCGTCAGTTGATTACTAACAATATATATATCTGGAGTCACATATCTAACTACCTTACTGCTTCTCGTCCCATAGGTTGTAACTTATGGAACGAGAAGCAGTGAGTGTTATTACTTACGCCGGTTCCTTGCACGAGGATGGTACTTATACGGACGTGCTGACTGTCTTATACAGTCAGCGACATGAGTCGCTTTACATTTTTTTAGATTTGAACTCTTCTATGATTGAAAGTACCCATTGTTCTCATGATTATACAACAATAATAGTTAATAAATACATTCTTATAATAAGACAGTTATAATTCATAAACTAATGTTACATTAATTCAGTGTTTAGCTACTTATGTTGCTGACTGTACCTACAACAAAAGTTACTGCTGCGGCTCAAATATCTTGGGATCTATAAATAATAATAAATGCGTGTTATGAGTTTTTTTCTCTACTCCTACTTGACCATGGTTACAAGCTAAATGTACAAGCAGTCAGTTTTACTATTAAATCCTATCCTAATCCTAACTAATATTTTATAAATGTGAAAGTGAGTTTGTTTGTTTGTTTGTTACGCTTTCAAGCCTTAACTACTCGACTGTTCATCATGAAATTTCGCATACAACGTGTATGCGAAATTGTGACAAATTTACGCTAGCGAAGCCGCGGGTAAAATCTAGTATTTGCATAAAATCACATCACTTTCACGCACGTAAGCGAAATTTTGTAACCTTTGTAACGTGTACATGAATAAAAAAATGTTTACTCTTATCGGTGCGCTATCTTCCGTAAAGGATTCCAGCGCCAACAAAGCTTTTGCCATTCCGCCGAGCGTTGTTGGCTCGATACCCACACGGGACTAAATTATTTATAGTTGATCCAAGTCTGTGTGTTGCTTGTGAGCGTTGTATAAAAGTAAGAGGTATATCCATATTTATTAGTAGGGATTTCCTGCCACCGGTGACAGGAGGGGCGGGACTAGTATAGGACAACACATAATGTTTGATATCTATGAACCAGAATTATTATTAACAATAAATAAAGACTTCTTATTCTTAACGACGCGCCTTCGCCGTTACCGACAGTAATATTACTCCTTTTTACAATTTTTAGGTTGACATCTTGTGTACGTTTTTATCCTCTTAGGTTCACTCTGACACTCGTCCATTATGTAGCAGACATAAATGTATATGCTACATACAACTGAATATATAAAGCTACATAAACTTATTTCATAAAGTGGCAGAAAATTTAATGGAATATTTTATGTATAAGAGGCAGCGATAGCTTAGTGAGAAACCGTTCGACTGCCAAGCAGAGGTGTCGAGTTCAATCCCAAGGAGCGCAGTTATGTGCGTATTAAATAGTTAATTATTTCTTGCTGCAACGGCGAATAAAACAAATCGGGTGGAATCCTGCATGTTTAAGAATTCTCCATAATGTTCTCGAAGATATATGCAGTCTGCCAACCCACACTGGGCCAGCGTGGTGGATTATAGCTTAACCCTTCTTACACTGGGAAGAGGCCCGTGCCCAGTAGTGGGACAGTTATACAGGACTGATATGATAAGCTATTGATTCACAGCACACTGCCGGCAAGACACAACAGATTTTTAATTATGTCTGATGTTTTAAGACTTCACAGAATAAGAATTTATTTACATATGTACTAAAGTGATGACAGGTGTATTTTTCAAAAGTGAAAACAAACGTATGTTTAAATTCTTCAACATCGTTATTAGTAATCTGCGATATCAAATATTTTGCGAACTTCTTTATAAAGGACACGCTCAGACCCAAATATCTTAGGATTGGCCCCTAAGCGGCTTAAGAATGAAATAACCTTATGAATACAGTATTTACGCCGTTTAAAGCGATGCGCAGTAGCAGAAATAGCGCTGGCGCAATTATTCATGCTTAGAAGATATTAAGGCGCCAGGGTGTCGACGCATCAAGTCGATATGCTATTAACAATGTGTTATTCATTTGTAAAATAAATCAGTGACCGCGCATATATCAACATGTAAATGCTAGGCCGTTTTAAAACTAATTTGATAACTACACTTTAAATTGAAATAATTACACAGTGTTTAGACATGATTTTATTCTCAATTGACAACAGGTACTTGCGATGATAGATATGCAATAGATAGATGTCAAATTAAAAGTAGATGTAATTAGCTTATTCAGGACATTCGATAACTCCATTTATTATTGGGCAGCAATCATCACCCACCCTTACTTTACCGGTAGGACATTGGTCTCCGTTTATGCCAGTTCTATCTTGTGTTACGTAAACGTTGTCTTTGATGCTGTTCGTCCGACTTTCTGGTGGACTCTCGTTGTTGTAGTTTTCTTGTGGTTTCCCGTCGATAGCCACAGGTGAAATCTGCTTATGGTGTGGCGGTACAGTGGCGGTGCTGCTATAGTCACCCGCGACCATGATCACTACTGTGACCAGAATGATAGTTCTCATTGTGGATCCACTATAGGTCAGCTATCTGCAGGTTCAGGGAAGCGAATGCTTCGTTTTACTTTCTGTGTTTCAACTACAGCGCTACCCGTTTATATACCAACAATATATAAACGTGTGAAATCAATTTAAGATCTGTTTATTTGATTATTTATTGCACACTGATGTAAGGAGTAATTGTTATGAACTACAATTTACTGCATCTAATTGTGAAAACTGTGTGAAGTGCGCAGGTTATCTTTACTTTAATATTATAAAGAGAAATGATTTGTATGCTTGTAGCTTTGTTTGTAATAAATTAATTCAAAAACTACTGGACCTATTTATTTGAAGACATAGACTGGTCACGCTACGTGCCCTGGGAGCGCACAGCTCGTAAATAATAATTAAAATATGTCTTTGCAATAGAGCAGTATACACATTAATATTAAGTAGCAATACCATGTTTTAATTTCTCTTTTATAACGTAACGATGCTTTCATCGACCTAAAATATTAGGCCATAATATCAGCCCATAATATCAGCCATAAGCTGGGTTCGGTCCTCTTCTTCGAAAGTCAGAGATGCGCACCTTAGGATTGAACTCGACACCTCTGCTTGGCAGTCGAACGGTTTCTCACTAAGCTATCGCTGCCTCTTATACATAAAATATTCCATTAAATTTTCTGCCACTTTATGAAATAAGTTTATGTAGCTTTATATATTCAGTTGTATGTAGCATATACATTTATGTCTGCTACATAATGGACGAGTGTCAGAGTGAACCTAAGAGGATAAAAACGTACACAAGATGTCAACCTAAAAATTGTAAAAAGGAGTAATATTACTGTCGGTAACGGCGAAGGCGCGTCGTTAAGAATAAGAAGTCTTTATTTATTGTTAATAATAATTCTGGTTCATAGATATCAAACATTATGTGTTGTCCTATACTAGTCCCGCCCCTCCTGTCACCGGTGGCAGGAAATCCCTACTAATAAATATAGATATTCCTCTTACATTTATACAACGCTCACAAGCAACACACAGACTTGGATCAACTATAAATAATTTAGTCCCGTGTGGGTATCGAGCCAACAACACCCGGCGGAATGGCAAAAGCTTTGTTGGCGCTGGAATCCTTTACGGAAGATAGCGCACCGATAAGAGTAAACATTTTTTTATTCTTGTACACGTTACAAAGGTTACAAAATTTCGCTTACGTACGTGAAAGTTATGTGATTTTATGCAAATACTAGATTTTACCCGCGGCTTCGCTCGCGTAAATTTGTCACTGTACTTTTTTCTGGAGGACAGGTACCCTACGTCCTATTCTGTACCCCTGACAACGTGTATGCGAAATTTCATGATGAACGGTCGAGTAGTTAAGGCTTGAAAGCGTAACAAACAAACAAACAAACTCACTTTCACATTTATAAAATATTAGTTAGGATTAGGATAGGATTTAATAGTAAAACTGACTGCTTGTACATTTAGCTTGTAACCATGGTCAAGTAGGAGTAGAGAAAATGAAAACTCATAACACGCATTTATTATTATTTATAGATCCCAAGATATTTGAGCCGCAGCAGTAACTTTTGTTGTAGGTACAGTCAGCAACATAAGTAGCTAAACACTGAATTAATGTAACATTAGTTTATGAATTATAACTGTCTTTTTATAAGAATGTATATAATTTATTTACATATGTACTAAAGTGATGACAGGTGTATTTTTCAAAAATGAAAACAGTAGTATGTTTAAACTCTTCAGCATCGTTATTAGTAATCTGCCAAATCAAATATTTTGCGAACTTCTTTATAGAGGACACGCTTAGACCCAAATATCTTAGGATTGGCCCCTAAGCAGCTTAAGAATGAAATAACCTTATGAATACAATGTTTACGCCGTTTAAAGCGATGCGCAGTAGCAGAAATAGCGCTGGCGCAATTATTCATGCTTAGAAGATATCAAGGCTTGGCGCCTTGATATTTCGGTGTCGTCGCATCAAGTCGATATGCTATTAAGACTGCGCTGAGCGTAAGATAATGACAGAGCTCGTGCGGCGCATATTCAAATCGGCGCGCGGCCGCCATAGTAAAATTGTATGGAGGATTTGAAGTGCTTTTTTGATAAATATGTATCTTTATTGTCAACCAATAACTTAAATATTTGGGACGGACAAATTGTAATATAACTATTTATGTTTCGTTGGCGTAAAATGGGAGAGGCCTATGTCCAGAAGTGGACTGCGGTAGGCTGATTGATTGATTGATTGATGTTTCGTTTAAGCTGTAAATAGGATAGATTTCTACTGTTATAATCTAAAAATCACGTAACACGAGCTTACGTTTTTGCATTTTTCGTGCAAATTTACGTAATTTGGTAGGAAAAAATATTAATTATTTTAATTTTTTTACACGGTATAATTATAAACACATTCATTGTTTTGGTAAATGTATATTTTATATTTGTATTATCCAAAAAGTGTTGATTTTATTCACTTAACAGTGACCGCCTGTTTTGACGCGTGTTTTGTGCGAAGTGCACGGCGCAGTCTTTACAATGTGTTATTCATTTGTAAAACTCGCATATATCAACATGTAAATGCTAGGCCATTTTAAAACTAATTTGATAACTACACTTTAAATTGAAATAATTACACAGCGTTTAGACATGGTTTTATTCTCAATTGACTACAGGTACTTGCGATGAGTAGATAGAGGTCAAATTAAAAGTAGATGTAATTAGCTTATTCAGGACATTCGACAACTCCATTAATTATTGGGCAGCAATCATCACCCACCCTGACTTTATCGAAAGCACATGAGTCTCCGCTCAAGGCATTTCTATCTTGTATTATGTAAAAATGTCTTTGATACTGTTCGACGGACTTTCTGGTGGACTCTCGTCGTAGTTGTTTCTTGTGGTTTCCCGTCGATAGCCACAGGTGAAATCTGCTTATAGTCTTCACGTTGTGGGATGGTCTCGTGGCTCGCCTCTTCGTTGGACAATTCGTGGGCCGTGGCGGCGAAGTCAAGCACTCGCTCGTGCCGGTCATATGTCTGTTCTACTTGGTGTGGTGGTACATTGGCGGTGCTGCTGTAGCCTGCAGACTCCAAGTGCACGGGAGGATAGACGCTCCTCGCACTGACGCTGGCGACAATGCTCACTAGTGCCATTATAGAGATCGCTTCCATTGTTAATCGACTGTGTATCAGAAACTGAATTTGTAGTCGCACTAACTGCTGGTGTGGAAGGCGAACCGGCCACCGACTAGCTGGTACTGAACACTGAACCACAGTTATCCCTGTTTATATAGATGCAGTAATGTGTTCATCATCCTTGTTATTGCCAATTATTTTTACCTTGTATAAACCATAAGACACATATATTATGTACTATTAGTGGAATATTTTCACCTTGTAGTACTTGTATAAATATTAGTCGTTTCTGTGTTTCACAAGCGCGTAATTAACGTAATATGTGACGTGGTTCTAGTAAGGAGATCACAACATGACACATATGGTGGCGTAAAAGGACGAAGCATTTGTTGATCTTAGTTTATTTACTTCACATAACGACGCTAAATAATTGCTTCGTGAACTTTTGGGGACTTTCAGACTATGATAATTTAATCAGTTTTTATCGTTTGAGTCTAAACTTATGACGTCAGCTATGTCTGTATGTAGAATTGCTCATAAGTATGCTTTACGTGCATAATCAGATTTTCTTTGTACGTTTAACTTAAGAATTTCGTATCAATTGCCATTGTGTAACTATTAGCTTTTCTCTTGCACTAGCTTTTGCAGGTGATTTCCGTGTACTCTGCAGTTTGTTCATCATGGTACATCTAAAAATGAGTAGCCATGGGTTCTTTTAATATCATCAGATTTCTTTAAAGCGGTTGCCGACTGACCTTTGCAATTATTTTCACAATTTAATAATCGCAACCTACGCTGAGCGATGTCCAAATTTTGGCACTGATAGGACACACACTTTCATATTAGGTACTTTTAAAACTTAAGTCAAACTTATATTTATATAATTCAATAGATTATTATTGAATCACTGCTTACTGACAATTTAGCTTTTTTTTTACTTGGTGGAATGCTTTGACGCTTACGGCGGGCGGAGGGGCTATGTCGGACTCACCGGGGTAAAAGAGAAATGGTAATGATGATAAGAATGGACCTCCCGGTAATCCCAACTAAACCTACCACGGTGTTCCTCGACAGAACCGCAATCGGCGGAGCCGCGCGAATCATTTTCACATGCAGTCGCGATCCCGCCGAGGTTTCAGCCCGCCGTATGAAACGGCAGGCCACTACATGATAAGACCTACCCTTTGGTCACCACTACTTTTAAAATCACTACTGTCCCCTCCCTAGAGGGGAGACGGACACGACACAGAGGCGCGCGTGGGAACACGCACGCCGCCTCTCGGACTTGGTGCTGATCGGATGGCGGGCAGGCCCACGAAGCCCGCCACCCGCCCGGTTTTGCGGTTGGGGAGAGGGTTTGAGCACTCCCTCTCCCGCTCCGCCGCCTCCTTGACGGAAATTACTTCCTCACAGTAGGAGGCGACGGTGTTCCACGACCAGTCACTCCGGACCATGTACTGAACCATGGCCGGGAGCGAGGGCAACCATACAGACTGCCGCGATCAACTCACGGCGCTGCGATGCCCAGGCGGGGTAGTCCGCCAAAGTGTGCAGCGCCGAGTCCTCAACAACGTCGAGGCAGTCACCGCAGTGGTGACAACCGGGCGTCTCTTGCCGGCCTATGCAACACAGGAACTGGTCAAAGCAACCATGGCCAGTCATTACCTGTGTCAGCCGGAAGGTAAGAGCGCCATGCCGTCTGTCCAGCCACTCCTCAAAAACGGGTCTTACCGCCACGATTGTGGCGTGCCCGGCACTGGGGTGCACAAGTCGATTTCTCCATTCTTCCACCAGGACCTGGCGGAGCTTAGACCGTGTCGCCTCTAGAGCATGAGGAGGTGGTCCTTTGCCCTGAGCCAGCGCCTCCTAGCGCCAACGGTAGAGCGACGCCAGTAGCGTTGCTTCCAGATCTCAGGGCATCGATCCGGCGAGGAGGCTCGCTGCCTCGAACGAGATCGTGCGGTAGCCTCTAATTAACCTGACGGCCATTGCACGCTGGGGCGTACGAAGCGCTGAAATGTTACGGGCCGTCAGGTTATCTCCCCAAACTGGAGCCCCATAAAGGGCCATGACCCCTTCGTAAAGCCCTCGGCAAGAGGTGCCTGGCCCCCGTAGGTTGGGCAGCAGACGCGCGAGCGCACCTCCAGTGCCCAGAAGACGGAAGGCTAGTCGACGAAAGTGGGCTACAAAGTCCCATTGGCTGTCGAGCAGGAGATCCAGATACTTAAAGTTTGGCTCGACAGCGATGTGGACGCCTCTTACCATGATGTGGGACCCTGGAGGTGGCCGTTTCCGAGGACCGTGGAAACAGACGGCCTCGGACTTGGACAGGGCCACCTCAAGTACCAATAGCCAGATACGACTCACGACTTGTGCAACCCCAGCGGTCGCCAATATGGCCGCCGCCCGGTGCGACTTACCCCTCGCCGTGACAAGAGTGTCGTCGGCGTAACAAATAACGCCGACGCCACGGAGGAGCGCACCTCGCAGCACCTAGTCGTAACCGATTTTTCACAGGAGCGGACCCAGAACCGATCCCTGTGGAACACCGGACGACATCTCTCGCCGACTCCAACCGTAGTGACCCGAGTAGATCACTACCCTTTCTGATAAATATGCCTCGACAATGCGGCGGCGATAGGTCGGCACTTGATGAAATATAAGTGCCTCCCTAATACAACTCTAGGTCAAGGTGTTAAAGGCATTCGCGATGTCCAGGGACACCGCAAAGACGACCTCACCCCAGGACACCGCATCCTTCACCAGACTCCTCACGCGCAGAATAGCGTCGATAGTAGAGCGCTCATGGCGGCAACCATACTGGTTTCACACCAAATCCAGGCCCACTGAAGTAAGACGCTGGATAAGGCGCTCCGCAATGATGAACTCAAATAATTTAGCGACCTCGTCCAGCAACACAATGGCTGGCCAGGCGGACGAAGAGTCCGCCGGGCGCCCTTTCTTCCTGATCAGGACCAGTTTTCCCATCTTCCACTGACATAACACTGACGGAAACTGGCCCTGCTCTATGCACTTGCTGAGGAGCCCTCCTAGTCATCGCACACACCCCACAAAACACTATCATCACAAAAACATTCAAGTTACACTCCACATGCACAGTCTTCCAGGCGGAGCTGGTCGCCATTGACCAAGCCTGCCAGTGGCTGCTACAACAACACACCGAGGCGGCAGTCATAATGTCCGACTCCAGGTCTACCCTGGAAGACATAAACAATACTCTCAGCACACACCGCGTCACCACTAACATACACCGAACATTGCACAACATGAACACACAGATCACATTCATATGGATAAAAGCTCATGCGGCATCCACGGCAATGAAGCCGCAGATATTGCCGCCAAATCCGCCGCTACCTTAAATAAACCACCAACATTCCACTTTTTCCCTCTCAGCTACCCCAAGAAAATGGCCAAAGCAGACAGTCTCACACAATCAGCAGACAGATACACCAACAATCCCCAAGGGTCTACAATGAGAATCTGGTGCCCTACACTCACACACTTACATACACTCATCAACAAAACAGGCCACACTTTCGCACTTACACAGCTACTCACGGACCACGGTTACCACAAAACATACCTACACCGCTTCCATATTACAAACAACGACACATGCTTCTGTGATGACAGCACCACAATCTTTTAAACACCTCTTGACACAATGTCCACAATATACACGCACCCGCCTCCAACACGAGCAACTCTGCCACAATGTACAAATAGACCCCTACAACCTCGAAATAATAATCACCAATGACTCCACCACCGACACTTTGATGACACACCTCACTCTCATTGTAAAAACTCAACAACACATAACATTTTCACAACCACCATTCACATGCATATCACATCCACTCAATCACACACACACACACACACACTCACACACTCACACACACACACACACACCTACACAATTCATTTTAATTTGTTGCGACAAATATTTTCTTTCATTTGTAAATACCACATACATATATATGTTAACTATAAGCTTAACTATGAGTCTTAAGAAAATCCTAATATTAATAACACAGTAATACTTACCCATCTTTTTTGTATCAAATAGCAGAATTAGCGCATTACGTCGCAATAAACTCCCCCCCAGGGCAGTTTTACCCCTGGGAGGAAATAAAAAAAAAAGTCGGGGCGCGAGCTCTTCTAAGGCCAGGGCCCACGCACGGCTTGGATCAATCTGTGAAATGACATAGTTATATTTGATGTCGTCTGCTGTAATCTCACAAAGATGAAACTGGGCCTCAACATGGGCAAACCACCCGGCAGGTCGGTCTAGCCAGAAGGCAGCCAAGAGTGGGCGGACACATTAAACTGAAAAAAAATTGGAATCATTATGTGCTAGCTTGTTTTGGAGCGCAGTTTGCTGTTTAGCCAATTCCTCATTCTGTGAGCGAAGCCTCTCAAGCTCAGCCATGACCTCGTCCATGTCCGTGTTTGTTTATGTAAACCAACAACACAGAATTTATAAAGAAAATATTATTAAAAGTTAGTAGGTTAGCCCCTGTTACCACTCGGTCGGTGATTAGTTTAAATTCAATTATTAAGAAAATAAACTTAAATAAATTATGCTAAAGTTATAATTAGGTATTAGTTCGGGTTAGTTGCTAGCACCAAACACCAAATGCACAAAATCACACCAATCACACTTAGCGGCGAGCTCTGATTGTGATGATATGCACCAGTGCACGCGACTCAGCACGAGCTGGCTTACTACTTGTTTGTTCGAGATTACGACCTGTGATCGCGGTCGTGTTGTCCTCGAAGGTCACTCGATGCGACGCCCTTGGAAAGGGGTCATCGGTTTGTTGGGGCTCAAAACGGTGCGGAATTAACCTCGCACCGTCAGGACGTCATTGGACGAGTTTGCAGTAGCTTTAATCGTGCGGCACGCAATGAAAAATTTTGTAGCACGCGCACGCACCCGATGAAAATGGCGTCGGCGTAGGCGCTCCTCCTAACTTCAACTTGAGTCGGTAGTCACCATTTATGGGTCTCTATTGCCGCAGACCCGTATCTTGAGGAGGTTGATGGAAAGGAAACAAAAGCCTCCAATCTTATAAGATCACTTGTATTAGGAAATAATTAGAATTACAAGCTGTTAGTTGTACGCAGATTCGCGAGCTCTCTGTGACAGCTAGTGCTGCCAATCACCACCTCCCCGTAGGGACGTGATTGCGTTCCAAATATAGGCAAAGGAACAGTGCGCAGACTGCCACATGCGCTTTACAATATACCACAGTAAAACAATCTTGTGTTATATTCCTGCGGTGTATAGAACCAGATTTCTTGATCAAACCTGGTAAGTTGTTAGTTCGGGAGTCACTTTGCCTCGAGCGCTAGTAATACAACGCCTCTTTTTGGATCAGTGTTTGTTTTAGCAACGTGCGAGTAAAGCCTTTGTGTTATAGCGATCATAGAGTACGATAGGCGGATTTCAGGCTTGTTTGCCAACAGAGTAGGTAATATAAAAATATTATAAAAATAAGTATTAGTCATTACGTTAAGATGTACGACATACTAAAGGCGTCAACTCTACTAGATTGTTTGTAAGACGTGTTACGGTGCATGCTCTCTAAGGCCTAATTCTTATATTCAGTCGTTTTACTTATGACAGATCATTTTTATTATCTTTTATTTGTGGAACATAGATTAGAATACAGTTTTTATGGCTGGTTATGTTAGCGCATACTTGTGCACTATAATATCTCCTGCGCAGACTGATAATATACATATGTATATCTGCTATAAAATTCGGGTTGGAGTATATTACACGCTATGCAAGTGATATTGAAGAATGAAGAGTGAAAACACATTATTGTTAGGACTTGACTTATTCTGAACCTTAGGCATTATTGTACATAAATGTAACCTCATGCAATTTGCCGTGTAATTATGTAGGTAATTATAATTTTATGTATGTATTCATGCATTATAGAGAACGTTGTGTGGCGACAATTTATATTATTGCGAAATTTAATATAACTATTTTAATACGAATAAGTATATCACGGCATGGGTTTAGTCAAGCATATAGCTTGACTAAACACACACACACTTCAGGGATAGGTATTTTAGTTTTTAGTATAGCAGCCATAAGACTTTGGTTATCTGAACATGAGGTTCGTACCATGGTATAATAAGATAACAGCCCTCTATGTAAAGCGTTAGTCTTTTTAATATGTGCACAGAAGTGGAGTTGCGCAATATCTCTTAAGCTGTATTACAGGCACATTTCACAAGGTAGAATTTCACAATACAAGAGTCGAGTCTATGGTTGTCTTCTAACCACATTCCCTCACTTTGTTTTACTAAAATTTGTTAGAACAAAAACCCAAAGACTCTTTGCCCGATCTGCTTAAGAAACACAGTATCAAGAGCACACGCATACATGAGCGATCACAATATACCGTGAGAAAATGTTTTCAAACTACACGTTTAATATAGTTTAAAAATATTGCTAATCACGGCATAATAATCGCACTTTAATGACGATCAAATTAAGTAATATCGCCGAAGCCATGTCACTATTTTTGAGTCTTAAAAAATTTTATACCGTTCTCCAAAGGGCTGGGTATGTTAAATAATATACGATAAGATAAGATACTTAGTAGGTTTTGATAAGCGAGAACTGTAACTGTAATTACTTTAAAATGCCTGCGTGGATGGTGCAGTGGTTAAAGTGTCCTTATAATCATTATAAAGTATGCTGCACACTCGTAACCATTAAGTAATGAGTCAGTATGTTCTTTGTGTCCGTTGTTTTAACGTTTGTAAAGTCTCTCGCGACATGGCGATTATTCGCAGTTCGGGATTTGTCTCTTTGAAAGAGAAAAATCATTATCATTTAAACTCATATTAGAGTCGGTATAGATTTAACTACAACCAATATTTGTCTCGAGAGCTGAGGGCCCGGGGATGAAAGGCTTGTGCAGTTTAGTCCCAGGCATAGAAGATTTTACACTTAAGGTGCTTCGGTGCTGTGTGATTTTTTCGTGCGGTACAAATTTTTATAGTCAATTTCGGCGTTAGTGATCATTACTTATGCTAATGGAAAATTTACAATTATACTATTTATGGCATAATAATATTAATTGCCTTCATGGCGCAGCGGTGGTGAATGCGACTGCTTTGCATGCGTGAATCCCGGGTCGGGCCAAGAAAAGTTATTGAGTTTTTCTGTTAAGAAATCTCAATAGCAGCGCGGAGTTAGGAAGTAGGAGATATTAGACATCCCCATGCGTCGAAAAAGCACGTAAAGCCGTTGGTCCTGCACCTGATCTCTCTCCGGTCGTGTCGGATTACCGTCCCATCGGATTATGAGACTTAGGGAACAGAAAGTGCATTTGTGTTTGCGCATACATTTGTGCACTATAATATCTCCTGCGCAGATGGCCAGTCTCCGTTAAGACTGACCGTAGTGACCGAAATTTGGCCTGGAGGACATAATTATGGACTTGTGGATCACACAAATAATATGTCCATTGGGGAAGTCGAGCTGAAAAACGGCTTTCATAGACTTAGGGATATCAACTTGCAAGTGCCGGTTTTTTTGCCGGATATAGCTTCTATTAGTTATAATTATATACAAAAATTACACCCGAGTAAATTCTGTTCAAAAACGAAGGAATTATAATTTTTTTACGAAAAATTTATATGACGCTGGTATGAAAAATCGAATTATCTCTTAAACAGCAAGGAAAACCGTGATATCCTTACAGGTGGTTATAGTACTAATTATTTATGATTTTTGTCATATTCCACATAACGATTATCGAAGCCGTTGTTTATTTTTTTAAATCTCGAAATCTTTTATTTATTTTATATTTACATATGAAACGGTTCCTTTTAGTGTTAGTTAAATTGAGGAGCACAGACTTTTGACAACACGTAACATAAAAAGCATCACTCCTATATCTCCGAAAAGGTAGGCAGAGGTTTATAGTATACCCACACTTAGACAACTATGTTAGAGCTAGATATTTATCAACACAAAAAGAGTTTTAAAACTTTTGATACAACTATAATACCAAATATCTAATTGTTTAGTCTTCTAATAAGTCTGTAAAGAAGTGAGTAAGCAATTACAATTATTTAGTCTTCAAATAAGTCTGAATAGGTGATTAAATATCGCGCAACAATGCCAACTATGGACTATAATCACTTTTTCCTGATAAGTAAGGTAATTTATTGATTAGTTGTGCTATGAGTTCTAAGAAATGTTTTTGACGATTATACATTTTCACTAGCACATCTTTTAAATCTCTAATGAGGGTAGTTAACTAATTATCGACATTTTGCAATAAAAGGGCTAAAATGTTGCTTTATAATTTAAATTGTTCACAACTGTGTAACTGCTAGCACTAAATCTTTGCTCTGCGACTCTAAAATCTTAGAGTGGAAGGTTTAATCACCAATTTAGACTTCTTTGTTGTTCTAAAAAGTGAGAGTACTTCATTTAATCATGAAGTATTGTTTGGTGCAGTTGTATCCCGCATAGGCGATTGCCTTTCTGGCGAGGATCGAGTAACTCTCAAAGAATTTTTTCGGAGATTCACGTGAGCTGCTTTACAGAGGTGACAGAAATCCAACCGATTCCTTGATAATTTTATAAGCCGGTACGGCAATTGGCTGCAAGCAAAAATTGATAAGCCAAGTTGTGTGCAAACTTTAGTTAATCAAGAACCAACTGTTGTTGAGATACCAAAAGCACACTGAGTCTCTTAAGAACCGTCAACATCATCGTCTGTTGGAACTATGACAAAAAGGTTCCGAAAACCATTCGAAGATCTGGAAAGCAAACAGAAAAAGAGAAGATCTGATGATCATACAGGCGAGGATTCCAGAAAATTGGCATATACAGTTGCAGCACGTTTAAAAGCAGAAGGATATCGCATCTGTGATCGAATATATGATAAAAAATCCTGAAGCAGCCGTTAAAATTAATGAAACGCTTAAGAAATCAGTGAAAACAGTCAAAGTGGCAATACATTACGTTACGAGAGGCTGCCATTCGGGAAGGTGCTAAGGATATTTATTCATCCTATTATAAGGTGCAATAAGCTAAGCTTGATTATTTTTTATTACCCTCCGAAGCAATCAGTGTTAGTTACGGATAGATTCATCGGCTAGGATTACAGTTCAAGCTTTACTTGACATCACGGTGGCGAGGATCCTTCAAAATCTTTTTGACTATGTGCAAAATAAGCAGCTGAAGCTGATATCCAAGTGGGGATTTGATGGCGCTTTCAACCAAAGCTGATACAAGCAGAAAATGGAGGGTGAGCAAGATGATTCAAGCATTTTCATGACCTCCTTGGTGTCACTAAAACTGACGGATGGAGATAATACTTTATGGAAGAACCGAAAACCATGCTCTGCTTTGTATTGTCATCCAGTTTTATTTTACTTTTGTAAAGGAGAGCGAAGCAGTTGTAATTGATCTCAAGAAACAAATGGATGATGAAATTGAGGCCCTTATCTCCACAGAGTGCAGTAATAGTAACAGGGTGACTCATCAACTAATGAGGACAATGATCGATGCTAAAGACTGCACGTACCTTTTTGAAGCCAAATCAAATGCATCGTGCTATCTCTGCTTAGCAAAACCTACAGAAATGAACCGCTTAGATGTGGTAACATCAAAGACTGTGTGTTCTGACATGTACGAATTTGGCTTGTCATCCCTACACGCCCGTATAAATTGCATGGAATATCAGTTACACATTGCGTACAGGCTCGACTTCAAACAGTGGGCAGCGAGAAGTAATCACCACAAAGAAATGTTGCAAACAAGAAAAAAAATATTCAAAGAATTTATTGAAACAAGGCTCGGGAACTACCAATGACGGAAATACCGCATGAAAGTTTTCCGAGTTTCCCAATAAAAATGCAGCTGATATTGGGTGGGATAAAGAGCTACTTAAAAGAATTGCTGTGATTTTGCAAGCTATAACATCTGGCGAGAAAATCGACGTAAGCAAATTTAAATATTTTGCCCGCAAAACCGCAGAAAATTACGTGGAATTATACGAATGGTACTACATGTCGTCAACTGTACATAAATGATTAGTACACGGGGCTGACATAATCGAAAATGATGATATTGTGCCGATTGGAACTCTTTAGGAAGAAGTCTCAGAGTCTCAAAATAAAGATTTTAGGAGGTTCCGGGAACATAATTCGCGGAAAAGAAGCAGGCTAGATTCTAATCAAGATATACTAAATATGCTCGTTGTTTCTTCGGATCCTTTCCTAAATGCACAAAGGTTAAGTTAGATGCCAAGAGAAAGTAGAGCTTTTTTGCTGAAACTCTCGTAATTCAGTTTCAGGAAACTGAGTTCGTTTTTTAGATATATCCAATCTGGATTCTGACTCAGAATTGGAGTCCGACAACAAGATTGATAAGGAAAATGTATTATATTTAATTATATTTTTCATGTTTTTTTGTTATTTATGTTAGTTTATTGTACCAATACGTTTAGTTATTAATTCCATAAATTACATTTTAAAATATTTTGTATAATAATTATATTTATAGTACTTAAATAATATTTTTGTAACCTCTGTTTTATTTAAATTATCAACAAAATATAATAAACAGCAAATTTTTTAAATATTTTCTTGTTTTATATATTCTTAATATTTGGGCCAATAAAAATAACTCAGACACTAAAAGGGACCGTTTCATAATTAAATAAAATAAAACGACGATTTTTAAAAATACCGCCTCTTTAACCGTTATGTGGCATATGACAAAAGATCATAAATAATTAGTCCTATAACTACCTGTAACGATATTACGGTTTTCATTACCGTTTAAGAGATAATTAGATTTATCATACCTGCTTCATACAAATTTTTCGTAAAACAATTATAATTCCTTCGTTTTTGTGCAGAATTAACTCGGGTATCATATTTGTATATAGTAATAACTAATAGAAGCGATATGCGGCAGAAAAACCGGCACTTGCAAGTTGAAATCCCCAAGTCTATGAAAACCGTATTTCAGCCTACAGTGCGGCGGCGGGCAGCCAGTCCGAAATTTACCTGCTATGCCATCTGGCAATCCGAACGTGTATGTCTATTTTGCAAAACTTAAAGTAGTTTTGTAAATATTTTCTACCGAACAACTTTTTATTTGCGCACCTGGTTTTTAATGGTAGGTACTCTTTAAGTTTTGGAATATGTGGTAGAGTGTACTGTTAGCTAATATATGTCATTATTATTCTAATAACAATATTAATGAACAAATGTTTGCTTTTCTATAATTTAAAATAAGTGTATGTAATAAATAAAAATATTCTAAATAAAGGACAATGAAAACAACCAAAAAAATGGAGTTATTATTTTTTGTAAAAATGTACAGTATTTTGTTAGTAAGAGGGTGCAGAAGATAATTTAAATATCAATTATCAGATAAGGCAAATATCTCATAAATGACCTACCCTATTTAAATTCTGCAATTAATAAAGCATATTTAAATTATTTTTAAGCTTTCTTTCTTTGTTTACGAAATTGATGGAAAATATAGTTGCACCTGATGTCAAGCAGTAACCAGGGCTGGTGGACCTGGTCGTTGTTCTTGGCATTATAATAGAAACACCTACCTCTAACCTACCACCTACCGACCACTTGCCACTGTCTGCTCTGAATAAAGGGAGAAGGGAACGACTATTATGATTTTTATTTGGCACCAATCAGTTTGATGACTGAGATGTCAGAATGTTAGTACCAGGCTGCTCAGATCCCGCAATAGGAGAACATTTCAAAACATACTTAGGATTTTGCAACGTCCAAAGTGGAGGGAAGGAGTAGAATATAAATTTTGCGGATAGACAGATCAGGGCATCGATGATTTGAGAATCGCATACCCGAGTTACATGTACTCCAACCGTTACAAACAGGAAAATCATCTCACAGATCTGATAATAACACAACATATTAGCAGATAGTTTTTATTGTTTCATATAGATACAAAAAATAGCCAAATATAACAATAATTAGTTTTATTTACAGTAGACCTCAATTACAACACTTACTTCCTTTCAATTGATACGCAATGGTCGCCTAGTACTATTCCGAGAGATCGGAGGAGTCACCGCCGATGATGACTGCACCGGGATGTCTGGTCTCACCACCGTGTAGGACCTCGTCTACAACCGGGTATTGTGAGGGGTAACCGTAGTAGTTTGATGGTGGATCTACCAGCGAGTAACGAGCTGGGACGTAGAACCCTTGTGCGCTGATCCCGACAATCATAACCGCTATGGTGACCAAAAATACGGCTTTCATTTTAGATTGACTTTTGTATCTGGATATATATTTGAACTATCTGCGGGCACGGTGGCTACTGTGTCTCCACCACATTCGCACACGTTTATATATCACGTATCATTATCAAATCAATTTTTGTTTCATCACGCTTTTATTAGCTTGACATATGCTAACAAGTCTGAGGGCGATTTAGACATTACCGATTTGAAATTTCGCAAATACATATACATATATAATTGGTTTTGCGACTACATCTGGTAAATCTGGAGATGTTTATATTTGTGGTGACATTTTAACTATTGGCACATCATCGTACGGATATTGTTTTAGGGTTTCGTATTTAGATGGTAAACCGGCACCTTTATGATATGACTCGGTCTGTCCGGCCGTTCGTGTGTCATTCATGACTGCTAATCTCAGCAACAAATTAAGCACCAGTTACCAAATTTATGTCGAATTAAAAAATGTGTTTATATTTTATTGCAAAGGTGGCAAGGAGTTAAGTGGAAAGCGCGTATATAGTTTAATATGATTTACCTAGGCCAAGTGAGTAATTTTATTTTTATACTACAGCATAGTTTTTGGTTTATCACAAAAATAAACTTCTACCTATATCATGTCCTAAACATGAGAAGCGAAAATCTCAAAAATTTTGAATTGATGCAAATATTTTATAATAGGAATTAATAATAAAACTAGAACACTTTTTAAGCAATTAGCAAATATCCATTACATGTAATCTTGGTTATGCTGTTGGTAGTGAAAATATCCATAATTTGATGTAGGTACATACATTATACACTTTATTATTTTTGTGTGAATTCATTGTTTTATTGAAATTAAACTACTATATACGGATTTTATCGCGTTGTTTATTTTACTCTTTATTACATAATTCAGACTGTTACACTACTACTAGATACTATTAAACATTACAATTTTTTTAAGCTAATTAGATTATTAAATCTATTAAAACTATTTATATTTAAGTTTACACTTTCCCCGACGTTTCGATTGCTTTTCAGCAGCCATGGTCACGGGGAGACTAAGATGGTAGTTGTCTCAATGTTCCAGTGTCGTTATTTCAAAGTACCCGAACATAATTTAATCATTGGTGTTTCTATTTACGCAGAATGAGCTCAAAGTATCATGAGGTCTAGCTGTGGTTTGCAATTTCTTGGATTTGAATATTTGAATTACTGCATCCCAATTCACTGTTTCAATTGACGAATTTCACTAAATAAAATGTAATACATATCTTTCTAAAGTACGGAATCCTTAAGCCTCGTATGCGACTCGCACTTCATTTAGTATTGTTATCTTTGATAAAATATGATTTACGGTTCGAATGCAAGTTCACTGGCAATTTACTGAATCAAATCGGTGAATTTATTATATTAACCTATATGCGTAGCTCATCTTGCAATCCTTTTGCGATATATACATTATTATAAATCACATAAAACAACATAGTATAGGGTTTATTATTATATACTACATGTGCCCGCGGTTTCACCCGCGTTTATGATTACTGCGCCGCCCCCGTGGGTCGTAGCGTAGCTATCCTATAATAAAAGAATTTTCAATTCGTGCCAGTAGTTCCTGAGATTAGCGCGTTCAACCAAACAAACAAACAAACTCTTCAGCTTTATAATATTAGTAAAGATAACCAAAGGAATACGCTATATAAAGAGTGAAGAGCTGTTATCGAAAAGTTTATCATTTCGTGTGTGAAGTGATATGGTCTGACGGAGACTCGTGATGGGTGAATCAAGCAAGGTTAGTTTATATAGTTTAGTAGACTCGTGATTTAATTCACGTCCATTAAGGGACTTCCTTATGTTATTTTAATTGATGATAAGTTCCATTTATGGACATTCAATGTTAAGTAAATATTATAAAGTAACAACACTGGTCTCAATAGATGGTACTTATGTTATCAATCCAGCGGTAATTAGCGAGTTGGCGAAAGTCAAATAAGTGCGTATCTGTGAATAGTACTGAATATATGTATGGGCAAAGGGTTAGTCGATGAAGTCATCAGTCAGTGAAGCAGCCCGTTGCAGCCCACCAGTGGACATAGGCTTCTACTATTTTACGTCACAACATCCTGTCTGCCACCTTGCAACCAGCCTACACCACCTTCGTCAGATCATTGGTCCATCTAGCCGAGGGGCGTCCTACCTTACGTTCACCAACTCGCGGTCTACATAGAAAAAATAATAATAATAATAAACTCTTTATTGATACCAGATACATCACAAAACATACAAGTTGTTAACCTATAGTACAATAACGAGAGTATACAACATTCAATTAACCCTAACGTCTAAACTAGGCCGAGCCTGTGTCTTAGACGTGAGTATCGTTCCGTTAAATTATATAATAAATATACATGTGTAGTATTAATATAGAAACTAATAAATAAATAATAACTAATCATTAATTTTCCCATCACAAATGTTTGTACCGTATATTATGACTTAATCTAATATAAATATAACAAAACATCTGTGAGAGACTGGTGCCCGCAATAGGTACAGGAATACCTGTGTTACGGGTCTCCAGGCCCCCAAGACTTGATGATAGACATATTGTTAGATCAAGTATAAGTCTAGTAAAGGTACAGAATGTAAACGAGGGTACACTATGTAATACAAAGTAGATAGGTAACTCATACTTGGAGTATGCTTATCAAATAAAAACATTTGTGTCGTACCTACAACTAAATTAATAAAACAAAACAACTGTGTATGAGAACTCAAGCAATTTTGAAAATGTATCCTATCTGATACTGGGTAAGTATGTTAATAAAGTTTACATTGGGATATAGAAAATTAAATAATACTATGACTAGTTAAGGTAAAATGCAGTTGTTTACAGATTGCGCATGGCTCGTAGAGATAAACTTTGAACTGTACTGTGTCTGACATCAGTTCCTTTCTAACTGAGATTAAATAAAATGCCACATACATGTTACGTTTCAAACATTTGAGATTTAGTTTCTTGGTTTTTTGGAACTGACAGTTGTTAGATCAGAAGATCAAATCTTGATGACAAAGTCTCTTCGTCGCCGCAGCTGCTGCGCCGAGTATGGTGGACTCGAATCCCACACGGGACAATTAATTATTTATATGATCCACAAATAATAGTTCTGAATCAGGGTATACTTTGTCTCCGTTTAATGTATCAAGTAATTTTAGTAATCCTTTTAAAAAAAGACAACTCCAGCTTTAGGAATAATTCTTGTGTCACGGGGGATTTCACAAAAATTCAAACAACGGACACAAATTACACCCAGACTCGGCACAACCCACGAAACCTACAAACTTTTTACCTGTGTGGGGATCGAATCACAACACTCGGCTCGGCAGCAGTGGCGAGGCGATCACTTTAACCACTGCGCCATCCGTGCAGTGTATGTACGTTTGTGACGTCACCCGCGTCGCCAGTTAATCACACCACGTTTTTTAAACGCGCCGTCGACGCGCGTTTGTAGCTATACAGACGCGATACGCACGCGAGTCAGAAGCAGCCTGTAGACCTTTGCACACCTGTATAAATTCAAACACGCGTTTGAATCGTTGAACGTTTATAATAAATAGTAATATCAGCCCAGTATTAAATTGGCCCTTTGCTGGGCACAGGCCTTTGCCATTTTCACCACGCTGGCCCAGACCGGGTTGACAGACTTCACAAATCTCAAAGGAGAACTCCTAGACATATAGGTTTTCTCACGATGTTTTCCTTCGCCGTTAAAACGAGCGATATTTAACTATTTCATACGCACATGACTTCGAAAAGTCTGAGAAGCGGGAATCGAACTAGAGACCTTTAAGTGGTAGTCCAACGATCTCCCACTAGGCTATCGTTGATTATGCTTTTTATCTCTGCTTCACTTTACGGTTGACTGGTAGAGAACGCCCTTGGCATTAAGTCCGCCAATGTATTGTTTTATGTAGGAAGATTTTAAATAAATAAATAAACATTGTACAAATTGTTTGTATTCAGCCAGACTACACCAGGATAATCCGAAGTCTACATTATACGCAAGATCATGACGTATACTTAATTCATGTCTAAACAACTTTCTTTCTTCTTCTTTTCTTTGAAGCAACTTTCACTCTAAAGGCGCGGTCAAACAGCTGGCGTGAGCGGAGCGTGCGCGTGTCCCGCCGTGTTGTAATGTATTGAACTATATGAGAGCGTTCACACAGCCAGCGGTAGAGCGCGCGCGCGGCTGGCGCACGTATTACGCATTCGCGGTATAAAGCTTTTAACCCACGCCGGTCGAGATCGACCTGTATATATCGCTACAACCCAATTCAAAATATTATAAAATGAAAATAATATACTGTAACATTTTATATGACATTTTTGAAAATCTATACTAATATAATAATAATAATAATAATATAATATTCTACCACGTACACACAACACCATCTAGCCCAAACTAAGCAGAGCTTGTACTATGGGTTCTAGACAATGGATAAACATACATATTATTATATGCTTTTTTTTTTTTTTTTGTAAATACATACATATTATACATAGAAACACCCAGACCAAGACAAACATCCATGTTCATGCACACAAATGTTTGACTTGTGCGGGAATCGAACCCGCGACCTCAGGCGTGGCAGTCGGTTACACCAACCACTACGCCATCGAGGCCGTCGTAAAAGTCATAAAACTGAAGAGTTTGTTTGGCGCTAATATCAGTGGTTCGAATTGAAAAATTCTTCTTGCCCATTTATCGAGGCAGGCTATAGGATATATAACATCACGCTACGACCAATAGGAGCGGCACATCGATGACAAATGTTGCACATACGAGCAACTTTCTCATATGTGAAGCAGACGAAGTTGCGCGGTTCAGCTAGCAACAAATAAACAAATATTACCTCCATAAAATATATATTAGTATGAAATGTATACTTTTATTCTGTATAAAACATAGCATGTAACAGTAATGAGTGGTCATGTAGCAGTATCATGAATAAAAAAGAAGTATTATTTTTAATGCTCTCTGTTTTTCCCCCATGATCATCAATCACTACTATGAGAATATCAGTAAATTTACTTATTTTGTACTCTGGTATTATTGGACCACAAAGTATTTATGGAATGAAAAAACAAGTCCAGATACTTAACACATAATTATAAGTATAAAAAATCCTTGATGATTTTGAATATATTTATTTTCTTGATTCACAAGTTTATCTTGCTATTTACTTATTGTAAAGTGAATAATTCAAACAAATAAATGTACATGTATTGTACGTACGCGGTATGTCGCTGACGCGGTAACACGTGAAGCTTACAAACCGAACATATTCCCGGCCCAGACAAGATGAGATGCTGAGCGTAATTTAACAAACATATTTATGAATTAATGAAAATGACTCATTTTTAAACAGAGTTGACAAACATTTCATTATATATATATATATATATATAAGTTAAAAATTGATCATTACACACGATAAATGGCGTAGTTCCATTTTTCTGAATAGTGGTTACGTTATCTTTAATAATATTATAAAGAGGAAGGATTTGATATTTTGTTTGTTTGTAAGGATTTAACTTAAAAACAGATCAACCGATTTTAAAAATTCTTTCACCACTAAAAAGCAATATTGTCATCCAATAACATAGGCTATATTTTATTTTAACAAAGTACTGTTACTAACATAACCTAACCTACTTTTACGCAAGCAAAAGCTAGTACCCTAAAACACCTCAAAAAATTATGGAAATGAGAATACACTTTTGTGAACAAAATGCCGAGTCGTATTATTTCTCACCTTTCGTTCCGTAAACCTTCTGCACTATCTTCGGAATCTCGTCGATAAAACTCAAATATTTTATCTATATTTCTATGTCGGCCTTCATTACATAAGATTATCATTAAATATATTATTTCAGTAGTCGCGGTCGCTGTGGGTTGGTAGCTTTATATTTATTGAACGCACACGCGAGACGTCACCAAAACGCGGCGGTGCCGCGTGGCGGTACCGTCACTCACGCCGCACTTACGCCATGCTCGGCGTGATATACCGCATGCGCAGTACGACCTAGAATACTATATAAAGCCGCTGTCATCATCGAAGTGTGTACACGTTGCGCTGACCTGCTCAAATTCAGGCAAGAAATTTAGTCCACAAACACATAATTATCACAGTACGAGAGCCTCGGTAAGCGTGGGAAAGCCTAGTACCTATTTTAATTATTGATATCGAGCGATTCAGCCTTGGATGCCGCTTTGCTTATGCTTGCAATAGCTAACGGTAAAAACGCAAACGCATATAGGTTCACGATTTGAATCAATCACGTCATGTGTATGGAGAATATAATACGCTGTGTCGAGGGATACAAACACATGAGGATAAATTTTATGCCTATTTTAGGATGTCTTACGATTGTTTTGAGCATATACATGACTTAATAGAAGCAAAAATAAAGAAACTTGACACAAATTGCAGACGGGCTATTGGTTCAAGAGAAAGGCTGGCAATTTGTTTGAGGTAAGACATTTTTAATAACAATATTAGGCGTTAAAGTATGAAATTGCTGAATTTGTACTGAAAAATTTAAACTCGTTTTTTCTAAGATGTACCATATTTATTTAATCGAAATATTTACCCTCATTATTTGCTGCCATCTAAACGGAAGTTCATTAATGCCTTTATTATATAACTCCGGGGATCTAGATTTGACAAACTGTGTGAAAGCATTTTGTACTGTCTCCTGGGAAGATTTCTTTTTAAATTGTTCAACTCACGAAAAATATGGTAGTCCGTTGGAGCAAGGTCTGGCAAGTACGGAGGGTGATGTATGGTTCTAACTGCAGCTCCTGTAAAGTTACAACGGTTTATTGAGTAGTGTGAGGTCTTGCGTTATCATGGAGCAATAATGGTGAAGATCGATTCACGAGTCGGGGCTGTTTCACTGCCAGTTTCGCCATCATTGTGCGAAGTTCGGCACAGTGAACATCATTGCTTGACCAGACCTGAGAAAGCTATAGTGAATAACACCATGAAGAGACCACCAAACAGTTACCATTACCTTTTTATTGGTAAGCTTTGCTTTAGAGCACCGTTGTGGCGTTTGACCTGAAGTCAGCCATTGCATTTTTCGCTTACTGTTATCGTAAAGAATCCTCTGTTTGTCACATGTCGCAATTCGATCCAATGTTCCTTTATTTCTGTACCGATTCAACAAGGCAGCTCAAGTTTCAACACACATTTCTTTCTGCAGATAAGTCGAATTATGAGGCACCCAATTTTCATATTTTTTTATGTTATTGATTTGATGCAAATGAGCCAATATTGTAGGTAGGGTAACGTTAAACCATGCCGCTAATTCCTGGCCAGTTTAACTCTGATCGGCTTCCACCATCTTCTTCAGTTCAGCGTTATTCACCTCTGTGGGCGCTCTTCCACGTGGTTCGTTCTTCAATACGAAGTTTCCATTAAAAAAGCGTTTAAAGAAAAAACGCACGGTGCGTTCATTAGCAGTCTCCTCTCCAAGCGCAGCGTTTATATTGCGAGCCGTTTCTGCTGCGTTAGTTCCGCGTCGAAACTCGTATTCAAAAATGACTCGGATTTTCGAAGTATCTATCTTGCCCGTCTAAGCTGAATAAAAAAAGACTATTGAAAGTCGAAAATCTAATGCTGCACATTTAAAAAAAAAGTATTTTATAGGTATCACGTAAAAAAGTTTACGTGTTGTAGTTTCACTCTAAAATCTCACACCATGAAAGTTTTATGTCAATTCAAAGTATCTATTACTATACGACGGCAACTTCATACTTTAACCCTATTATTTACAATAAAAAAGTAAGCTAATTCTAAATATAACGGCTTAATTAACACAAACAGGATTGATGCATCTTTGTAAGAATCTAATACAATATAGTTTAAATTAACAAACCAGACTTAGTTTTTAGAATAATTAAATAATTACAAAATAGTACTCCAAGTCGACATAGGCTTTAAACAAACAATATTCATCGAACTGTGTTCGCCTCCACGCAAGGCATCCTCAAGACTGTTAAGCAATAAATGATGGCATAGAAAATAGCTGTTCATTCATTGCACTAAAGTCCATTCCTCGAGACCGCTGTTTTGAAGGGTGAAGTTATTTCGAAGTACCCGACGTTTAACTATGGATGTCGCTATTTGCGCAGAATTGCAAGTCCACACACAACAGACTATATGAATCAGTAAGATTAAAAGGGTTTGATATCTTTCACAGATATTCACACGAATGACAAATATAATATTGACGATAAATAGCTGCCATTCCAAAACTGGAATGACAGTACATTTTATTATTTATGAGAATGATTAATTTCACAAAATAGGTTAACACACGAAACAAATGGCCCGATCTAGGCTTTTAGCTCTAACTAAACTAAATAACAATTATATTTAAAAATTACGGGTAATGTAGAAAATTTAAAATATCTAAGTTATCATCGCTGTCATCTTCTGGTGATTTTGGATTATTTGCATTGTTTGATTGATTCAATGATTGTTCTCTCCCAAAGTAAGTAAGTTATTTTTTACAAAGTATTTATTGCTACTGAATAATAATATTGAATTGAAGGATTAAATTAATATTAAAATAGAGTATAATAATACTCCACTCAATTCTATTGAAGTAGAGGGATTGTAAAAGATACACAACTGTACACTGCGAGACTTTATTGAAGACTGCCTAAGTTTTCATACAAAGGAATACATATGATAGTATGTTAATATTAAGTACATTCCATACTTCTTAATACTATAACTTTATACTTTATGATATATTCATACTATACTTCATACCATACTTCACCTCCGGGGGTGAAGGAAGAAAAAAAAAGGAGAAAATAAAATTAAACATAGTAAACAAATGCAAACTAAAGCAAACAAAAGAAAACAAAAGGAACCTTTTATTTTATATGAATTTACACACTAAACTTTTTTGTCCTATCCTTATGTACTACATCTATCTTACCACATCTATTTATTTTAACATTCACACCTAAATCTTCCAACACCCGAAAAGGTCCATCAAAAACACAGTCCAATTTACGAGCACATTCATTTTTAACTAAAATTAGATCATTTTTGTTATAAAATACAGGGTTACATGATTGATCATACGTCCATTTCCTTTTTTCCTTACAATCTATTAAATTTTTTCTTGCATCTCTTAAGGCTACACTTAACTTATATTTTAATTCTAAACAGTAATTATCAGGATTGTAGAGTGGCTCTACATCATTTTCTAAACTGTTTGGTAAACGACACTGTCTTCCAAAAACCAGTTCAAATGGCGTATACTTAATTTGTGTGTTAACACAAGTATTATAGCTAAAACACCAGTATGGTACCCAGTGTGACCATGAATAACAAGTATTAGTATAAGTTCTTAAAAATGCACCTAAATGCTTATGAGCTATCTCGAGTGAACCGATAGATTGATGGTGGTATGCAGTGGATGTTAATTTATCTATCTTTAATAACCTACACACTTGTTCCATAACCTGTGAAGTAAATTCTGTTCCTCTGTCCGTAGCAATAGATTTTGGAACACCAAATCTTAAAATAAAATTATTCACAAAAGCTTTTGCAACAGTTACAGTTTCTTTATTGGGTAGTGGATAAGCTTCTATATATTTAGTTAACTCGCATTGAAGAGTTAAAATATAACAGTTTCCAAACTCATCTTTGTCTAAAGGTCCTACCAAATCAAGGAAAATTTTTTCAAAAGCAGTTTTCGCAGTAGTAGTCATAGTCAACGGTTGTTTAGTATATTTACTTTGTTTCATTTTCTGACACATTTCACACTTGCTTATAAACTTAACAATATCTTTATATAAACCAGGCCAGTAATACTTTCTTTTTATGTTATTTGCCATTCTATTCATACCAGCATGCCCACTGGTAGGTAATAAGTGATAATTATTCAAAATAAACTGTTTTATTTTGTCATCATAAATTCTTTTAATTCCTTTCAAAACACATATTCGGGGACCGGTCCATTCCTTTAAAAGTTTAATTTCATTACACAAATCTTTAATAAACTCATTATTTTTATCATCTTTCACTATGCATAGTTCTTTAATCTCTATTCTTTCACAAAATTCCTTTAATTTAGCTGCAAATTCGGCTCGCGAGAAATGCATCCTAAAGCTAAGGTTAATTCCTAATAGCATTTTGCTAGGTATATAAATAAAACAATACTTTTCATCTTGCACTAAATTTTCTGCCCTATACTTTTTGACAGTTTTTTCTTCTAATAACTTCAGTTCAATAGAATCATATGGCTGTCTTAATAACTCCACAACTCGTGGGTGATCAGGCCAGTTGTCAGTGGTTTTATTAAGATCAGACTGTTCTTTCTTACAATTCTCTTCTATCCTTCTCTTTTGCCCCCTAGTTGTTACAGCCAAAACTTGCTCTTTAATATTCCTCAATTCATTCGACGTTATGATAACCCTAGACAATGCATCCGCGACTACATTGTCTTTACCTTTCACATATACAATCTTAAAATCATACTCTTCAAGAATCAATCGAAATTTGATTAGCCTACTAGACGGATCTTTCATACCAAAAAAATAAACTAGAGGTTTGTGGTCAGTCATTATTGTAAAAGTTCTTCCAAATAAATATGGCCTAAAATATTTTACTGCCCAAACTATTGCTGTTAATTCTTTTTGTATTACAGGATAGTTTTTCTCTGCTTTATTTAATGGTCTACTGGCATAAGCAATAGGTGTCATATTTTTATTACACAATACGGCTCCAACAGCTAGGTCAGATGCATCTGTTCATCAGATGCAACTGTATAAATTCATTTGTATTTGCAAAATCTGGATACTGCAATATAGGAGGAGTCATTAAAGAGTTTTTAAAAAATTCAAATGCATTTTGACAGTCCGAACTCCAAACAAAAGGTACATCTTTCTTTAGTAATTGATTCAAAGGCATTGTAATTGTAGCAAAGGATGGCACAAATTTTCTATAGTAATTGCAGAAGGCTACAAACCGTCTTACTTCATCTACATTTTTAGGGATGGGAAATTGTTTTAGAACTTTAGTTTTTTCAGGATCGGGTGAAACACCCTCAGCAGAAACTAAATGACCAAGATATAAAATTTCTTTCTTAAGGAATTGACACTTTGTGGGGTTCAATTTTAAATTTACCTTTCTCAATCTTTCAAAAACAGAAATTAGGTTTTTATTATGTATATTTAATGATCGTCCATACGTGATAATATCATCCAAATAAATAAAACACTTTTCAAAAGCTAATCCTGACATAGCAATAGACATAACTCTACTGAAAGCACTACAAGATGTTTTAAGACCCATTGGTAAACGTTTTAATTGATAATGTCCGGTACTAGTTGAAAATGCAGTATATTTTCGGCTCTCGGGATCTAATTTCACTTGAAAATAGCCTTGTTGGAGGTCTAAATGCGTAAAATAGATTGAACCTGATAAGCTATCTAGAATATCGGTGATATTAGGCAAAGGGAATTTGTCATCAACTATATTTTCATTCAATTTTCGGAAATCAATTACTAAACGCCATTTTTGCGAACCATCCGATTTCTTTGGAACTAACAGTATTGGACTAGACCAGTCACTAGTAGATTCTTCAATAATATCATCTTTAAGCATTTTATTTATCTGTTTATCAATTTCTGGTTTTAAAGCTTGAGGCAATCTGTATGGTTTAGTATAAATAGGATTAATATTGCCCTTTAATTTTATAGATTGTTCACATATGTTTGTAGTTTCTAACTTATCATCGGGTAAAAAGAATACATCTGAATATTTGGTACAAATTTTTTCTATGGACTTTTTTTCTTCTTTGTTTAAATGTTGTAATTCTAATAAAGGTAGTAAAGTGTCAGCTCTCTTTAAACTACTTTCACAATCACCGAATTTAAATAAATTATAGTCTTCTAAACATTCGACACTTAATACAAAATTATGCAATATGACTTCTTCATCTCGAGTATTTAAAATCTTTATGGGAACTCTTTTATTTTTAGGTCGAACAATAGTACTTGCTAACAAAACATCTTTTTCTAACTCCTTCGCGCAAACAAAATAATCACCTTGTAAATTCGTATCTAAATAAACGTAGTGAATAGATTCACACCGAGGTGGTATCAAGAAAGCATTACTGTAATCAGGTTTATCAAAAATTGGTAGTTCACAATATTTGCCATTTAATTGTAGCGTTAATAAATTCTTATCTAAATTAATGTTCGCTTTATATTTGTTCATAAAATCTAAACCTAATATTCCATCAACGACGATAGGTAAATCCTTGAAAGTATAAAATTTATTTTCAAACGTATCATTTCTAAAATCGTGCAAGTTACATATTACACAACCAGAGGAATAAATTTTACCTCCAATTCCATTGACTACTAAATTATCAGAAAGTATTTTCGAGGAATTTGGCAATTCTTCTTCCTTAATAACTGAAATAGATGCGCCAGTATCTAGTTAAAATATAAACTTCTTTCCATTAATGTAAAAACTGACAAATTTAGAATTGGACCTACAGGCATAAACAAAATGACTAAGAACGAAAAAACTGATTGTTATTATCTTTTTCATTGCCATTCTGTTCCAAAATACTGCCGGCATTTACTTGATTACTGTCATTCTGAACGGCAAAAATATTTTTATTATAATGACCTTGACGTGGTGGTCTGTTATAATTACTTCTAAAGCCATTTCTATTCTGCTGGCCTCTGCCACGAGATGAATGTTGAAAAGATCTGAAATACCCTTGATATCTATTCGGAGTGCTCCTGTAATAATTATTAAAATTACTTTGATGATTGCCTTTATAATTATTGTGGTAATTCTGATAACCGCGATCTCTATTTTGTGCTTGAAACTTTGGATAACGAACATTAAACCTACCTCTAAAAGTGGAGGTCATCTTCATGACTTCAGCAGGTTTAGAAGTAGACGATGAAGTTACCGACTCGTCCTTGGCCGCCTGGATTGCGTCCTGCAACGATGTGTAGTTCCGGGCGGCAATTATAGTACTCAACCTTTCATTTCTAAGTCCTTCTGAAAAACGTTTGACAACCATTTTCTCATTAATTGGCTTTAGAACAGCGCATTTGTCTGCGTCACCCTCAGCCTGCGAAATATTTAAATCAGTCAGCATTTTTTCGAGTTGTGACCCATACTCATCGATGGTCCTAAATCCTTGGTTCAAGGACACAATCTGGTTTTGTATAGCATAAAAAGATTTGTTTATCAAAAGTGTCACTAACTGATGAATAGGTATTCGCTACACGTAACTTTGCATTTTCAGATAATCTACCCTTAAGTACAAATTTAATTAATAATTCTTGTCCACTACTACTTAGCATGTCTGCATACATCTCTACCGCATCAATCAATCGTTTCGTCGTATTTTCTTTATCATCTAAGATAGGTATTAAACTACACGCAGTTTTCATATCAAACTCCATTGTTTCTAATTTTAATTCTAAATTAGGTAAAGTACACAATTCTGATATTTCAGAAAATAACCCACAAGTTTTTTTGTACGTTTTGTTAATTAAATCGATTTCCGACCCTTTCTTTATATCACTTAAATTAGAAAATAATTGCTTACTTTTATCAAACAATATTTCGGCCTCTTCCAACTTATTTGATGAACATGAGCCTTGGTATCTACTCTTGCCTTTTTTTATAAGATATTTTCGAATTTCTAATAAATTTTCATATTTCCATTTGTATCAAACTTTCCGCCATAACACTTATAAATATAATTTAAATTCAAAAATCATTTCAATTAATCGCAAAAGTCGTCACGGTTTCATATTTCATTCATTTCAATTTTATTTATTCTAACTTGAGGCATCGTCGTACAATGAGTAGATACAAAATTGCTGCGTTGCGTCTACGGCCGGAATTCTACGAACATTGTAACGTGTCCGTTTCGCATTCTATTTTAAAAACTTAAAGTCTATAATATATTTATTATGTAACGAAATGTTTTTACGCGTAGCACACAAAAAAAAATAGCACTAGACCTGGATATACGTGAACACACGCACCATTATATTTTTCTTTTTAGAACCGCACTTTTTTGCCGAATTTTTTGTACTCACTATTTTCAATGCCAAGGTTGTCCGTTGGGGTACCGAATGCATAACCCGCCTCAAATGGGTTCTTCATTACGATCTCCACGCCTTCCAGAGATACGTTGCTGCATCCTTCTCAAAAATTCATTGCCAACTTGCTGCTCAATCCATCTCTTATGCCGATCCTTGACGCGCATACAGATGAGCATCAGCACCACCGCAGCTACGAGCACCAGAAACGCCGAAATCAGGGCGTTGTTCAATTTTGTGTGGTATTCCTGGTCGTAGTAGGTCGCACCATTGCTGCCCCCTGAGGCAGTCTGGGCGAAGATCACCTGCTTATCTTCAGTCTTGGAGTACGTTTTTCCCATTCTTACAAACTTCACAATAGTCGAGGGCACGGTTACAGTCTATGACGTGCAGCTCTGTAATATTCATTTTATTTAAAGCGTTCAATTCGGAGCACTGAGGCACACAGGAATGTGCTTAGTACGCACTTATTGCAGCCGGTGCCGTCCGGCCAACCGATACCTATGTAATTCTTGGAACGCGCAACGTGCATGGCAGGGTCGCCATGAAGTAGAGAGATTGTAAAAGATACACAACTGTACACTGCGAGACTTTATTGAAGACTGCCTAAGTTTTCATACAAAGGAATACATATGATAGTATGTTAATATTAAGTACATTCCATACTTCTTAATACTATAACTTTATACTTTATGATATATTCATACTATACTTCATACCATACTTCACTATTAGAACACGCAAATCTCTTTATTCTTCACAAAACTTGCCTTATCTTCGAACTCACTATTGCTACGTGATGGGTTCGACGGATAAGAATGCAAACAATATTACCGACTAAAACACATTTTGTTCAAACACACAATTAAATTTAAAACACAACAAACACTATATTACACTTTTCACTGTAACTGCTTCAAACTCCGTAGTATTTTCGCTTCCGTTCGCTTCGATGAACACTTGACCGCTTACGATTGTAAACTGACTTGGCGAGCGCTGCCCTTCCCTTTTTATACGTGGTTAAAGCATTTCTAGAGTTTTCTAGTAACGCTATACCCGGTATGTAAACAGTACGATGATTCGAGAAAGTGCCAGCGTTTTCTCTACGCTTCGCGTACTAACACTACGTAGTTCCGTAAGATGTCAATAGATGGCGGTGTAATAAATTATTAGACGGAACTGTGGAGTCTTTCCCACAATGCCGAGAGATTGCACTGGGCGTAATACTATTATGTGATGGCTAACAAGCATATGGCGCGCCTTGTGGTATCTAGTCTCTCATCTTTATTTCAATTGCTCTAAAAAAACTGTGTACCGATAGACTACTAGAAAGTCGTCGCTGGTGTCGTAACGGCCATCGAGATGCGTAGACATTTCTATGCCTGTGACCGCAGTTTTATACATAATGTCGTTCGTATCACGCATGCGCCAGCGAAGCGAAGCTTGATACCACGCTCCCGCCGGCGTCAACGCGCTCCCGCCTCGCTGCCGCCGGCTGTGTGAACGCTCTCATACAATTCGGTACATTACAGCTCAACAGAGCAAACGCACGTCCCGTGCACGCCCCGCTCCCGCCGGCTGTTTGACGGCGGCTTAAACATCTTGTGGAGGAACACTACACACTACAATAATCACAACAGGGTGTGATGTCCCTTCAACACAAAGGGAGGATCCTCTGACCAGGCTGGTTGTGCGTGCCTGGCGGGCCGCGGCCCTACGGTTGATGTCAGGAGCTTGTATATATACTTAGTCGCTGTGTAAACTCCACTTGTACGATGCAGAATAGCATGACGTCATGTTAAGCGTGATTGTATCGTCATCTGTTAAATGTAAGCGAAACTTCTTAGTCTGTGCGGAGTCGCCACACACTTTAACAACACGAGAGCCTCGACCTTGACGACTAATAGATGCGATGGGACCCGCGTAGTCTACCTCTAATGTTTCAAACGGAAACCCTGCAGGTGAAACACGCTGCTGCAGTAAATTACCCATCAGAGGAACTACAACCTTTCCTTTTATCCTTGAACACCTAATGCAGCGACGATAACAAGCCTTAGCCAAATTACGACCTCCGATTGGCCAGTAGACCTCTCTTATTGATGCTAACAACAACTGTGGCCCAGCGTGCATAAGCTTTACATGTTCATATTCAAAAAGTAACTTCGTTAATTGATGTGTGGACTGTATTAAAATAAGGTGCTTTTGTCATACGAAAAATTATAATTATTAAGACGACCACCAACCCTCATAATATTAAGTTTATCTAAAAAGACATTAAATTTTAGTGAAGAACTCTTTTTTTGTAGATCTTTACCTTGAATTAATAAATTATATTCAATAAATGACTCCGTTTGAGATACCTTAATGATAGCATTTAATGAATTATTTAACTCGCTGTCTGACAGATAATTAGTTGAAATTGGCCGACCCTTACACGCTTCAATAAACGCAACACATATGCTTTTGCACGTCGAAGCCGATTAAAACTAGAGAATCTGTTGAAATTAATAAAATTATTATTATTGCTATTATCTTCTGTCCGAGCGATGCAAGAAATCTCGGTACGTGTTTTTTCTGGCAATAACTCAGAATTTACTAAATTAGATGGCCAGCTACTGTGTAGGTCGCTGAGAAACCTTGGCCCCGACCACCATATCTCAAGAGACTGAATAGTCTCAACACTCACACCACGCGATATATGATCCGCTGGATTTTGTTCGGTAGGAACATGTCGCCATACACAATCGCCAGTTATATCTAATATTTTACCGATACGATTGCGAACAAAAGTATGTAACTTACATGGCAATATCTTTAACCACTCTAATAGAATTGTGGAGTCAGTCCAAAATACAGTTAATGCTGCCTTCATTCGTAATGAGTTTAAAACCTTCTGATAAAGCCGCGCACCCACTAAGGCACCACAGAGTTCCAGCCGAGGAATAGTAGTGGCTTTAATAGGAGCGACTCGACTCTTTGCAAGTAGTGACCTAACCAGTATATTACCATTGGCATCAATACTACGGACATGAAAGCATGCACCGTAAGCCTTCTCAGACGCATCTGAAAATATATGAAATTCTAATTTCGATAATGCATCTATCACCACTCGGCGCGGGATACAAACCCCATTAAGAAGATGTAGATTATTAACAATGTCAGCCCATACCTCATCTATTGCTGGCGGTAATGACTCATCCCAAGACAATTTGTGGAGCCATAACTGTTGTAGAAGTATTTTCATATTCACGGCTACTGGCGAAACAAGACCTAAAGGGTCAAAGATCTGGGAAATTGTGGACAGCATAGTACGCTTTGAATTGGTACCTGACATTGACGTACCTATGGGAAAGTACAACTCATCGGACTCAGTGTGCCATCCTAAACCTAACGTCTTGCTTGTCTCGTTCTTGCCTATATTTAAATTTAAAGCATCCAGAGAAGCCTTCGACACTAATTGAACCTCGTTGGACTTCCATTTTCTGAGTTGAAAGCGAGTTGATTCGAGAACTGAGGTCAACTTACATCGGATGTCTTGTAGTTCGCAAATGTCATCCCCACCATTTAATAGGTCGTCAACGTAAAAATCATGTATGATAATATTCGCTATCCTTTTATCAGCACACTCAAGACCTAATTGTTTTAGGCATCTAGTCGCAAGGAACGGGGCACTAGCGGTACCGTAAGTGACGGTATTCAGTTGAAATGCCTGTAACGAGTCCATTGGATTGTCACGCCAAACAATCCTCTGTAAACCTATCATCAGGATGAACAATAATCTGTCTGTAAATCTTTTCTACGTCAGCCATTAAGATGTATTTATGCTGCCTAAACCGCAAAAGAATAGATAACAGATCATCCTGTCCAGTAGGACCCACCATTTGTATACTATTATACGTAATACCGCTAGTGGTAGGACTACTGGCATTAAATACTGCCCCTAATTTAGTGGTTGTGCTGTCCTTCCTTAAACCGCCGTGATGAGGTATATAGTGCGCATTATACTCAGAATCGAACGTACATTGCGACATATGGCCCAAAGTTTGGTATTCTAAATTATAAATACTACCTTTATCGAGTGTTGGGTTATTTATGAAATAATACGTGTTGAGTTTAAAGTCTGAGTCACTTTCTTCAAGTCGAACTCGCTACGTTCACCCGGTGATCCTTGCCACAAATTGATATTTATTTCTTCAAATATAATATATCTCCATAGGTTTTGACTTTAATAAGTATCCGGCTCGAAGGAGCATGTATAGGGCCACTCCAGGTGTGTAAATTAAAATTCGTTTAATCTCCAAAAAATACGTGAAATCCGAGTACATAAGACTACAAGAATGACAATTACAATGTTTAAATGTCTAACGGTAGCACGCAATGGGTTGACGAGTAGGTCGTTGCCATATGATTGTCGTAGGCGCGCGAACACCTGTGCCTTACACCTTACAAACATACAAATAACGGACACAAATAACATCCCGACTCGGAAATACCCCTTGTGGATTACACAAATTTTTGTCCCGTGTGGGATTCGAAACTTCAACACTCAACTTAGTAGCAGTGCGAGGCAACCCCACGAATGACTTCGCCTTTCCTGCAGTCAATATCTAAAGATTACGTCAATGTTGTTGTAAACGAAAAAAGGTATATAAACCGACCGAGTGATTATACTGACATCATAGCTACTAGAATACACTGATGATTATAATGATGATGACATGACAAATGAAATAAAATATAATCATTCTGTTTTATCTTATAAGACTTATAAGGTAAAACATAATAATGATATTAACTATTTAATACTTAGTATTAAATAGTTAATATCATTGCGGTCTACTTATACGAAATTCAACAATGGATCAGGTACAAAGATCAAAGCAACAAATATTAAGTACCCCGAGCCAAATAATTAAGCCTTAATATGGTAATATTAGCATTTAAATGTCACCTTCTGGTATCATATATATTTGCTACCAGGCAAATATACGCACCCCTTTGCCCTCGGGCGCTTCACATCCGTGCTCTTTTTACAAAATAATAATATCAGTCGCCTGTCTAACATCGCCTAACAAAGTCCAAATTCTCATTCACAGATTATCATAAAATGCCAACAAAAAGTATGCAGTCCGTGCAGTTTCATTAACCGTTAACAAATTAAGTGAACACCGCCACTTTGCCGACGCTTCTAATAACATTTTCCGAGTTGAGCACCTTCACGGGGGGTGAGCAGACTGGCAAACACAAGTGTAGGCTCGTTATGGCGGAGTAGTCGTACAATTGAGTTAACAAGAGTTGGAGCAGTTGCCGGTAATGTGATTGTGCCGACGCGGACGCGGTGACGCGACGCGCTCACCCGCTGACGATTGTCAGTCGTCACCGCGACTGCTATAGCTCTGTATTGTGTCTGAATACGTAAGCTTGTGTAGCATAATATATAATAAAATAAAGCTTACAAATAATTCTTAATCATATTTGTATCTTGTATTGTGGTAGAGCCTTGATTAATGCCGATAAAAGGGCTATCTGCACCGGCGGACTTCTATTCTCTTACAGAATATTGAAGCATAATAGCAGTATCGGTACTGTTATATTTCGTTCGGCGATTCAGAACACTGGAGGTGTAATTCGGTTCTTTTTTTTCTTCTCTTTTTCGGCCTCTTTTGCTCCACTTGTTGATCTTAGTTGACAACAACAACAGCAGTAATCCCCCTGGTATCCGAAGCGCAAATAATCTACGATTATAGCTAAGGTCATCATCAGTTCAGTTTGCCACTTAACTGCAAAAACAACTTTACTATAAATAAGGAATCACGGCGCCGCAAGCGCAAGAGATAAAGCCCAATGGTGCCATTATGACTTTGAGCTCTGGGTTCCTGATCAACGCAGGTTATTTTACTGCGATCGGCAGTAGGGTACTTTATCAGTCGGACTGCTCCATAATTTAGTTCACGTTCTGTTTCTCTACCTCATTTAAATTGCACTTATACCATATTTGCATTCGAATGATATTTTTACAGTTGTGCACAACGTGATGTCTACTTTGCATCGCCAAAGACATAGAGGGCACACTTATGTATAATTCAAATGCAATCGTGCGCTGCAAGCCACGTGTGTGAGGTTGTAAAGTCAACGTAAAAATCTTTATATCCATAAAGGAGTATGAATACTTCTAGGTCGCGTGTCAATTAACATAATATGTATTGATCATACATTATTATAATTTAAGTAGCGGACCCGACAAACGTTGTTCTGCCCAAACGTTGGCGTGCCAGCGCTACTCGGTAGGGTCTAATTGCGAATCTATGTCATCCTGGGACCCACTCAAATACACACGAAGCAAAATCAGCCCAATAGTAGTTTAGTGACATATACGTAAAGAAGAATTATATATAAATATTGATAAAAAGAAACTGGCCTGAAAATTAACTGTTCGAACAGTCGCTTATGAAAAATCCAGGTACGAAACTCAGCGTCACTATCGCCAATTATTTACAATATTATTTTTAGCAACACAAATAAATCCATTTACTTCTTTTCATCAGCTGCTATGTTTGAATGCCTGCGCGCGGCCATTTCTAGTGAGTTAATTCAATCACTCTTTTACCGAATAAATTATCTTTCAGAAATGTATGTGCGATTATACGACTACAAATATACAGTTAAATATCGATTCGAATGACGGTGCAACAACTTACAGCGAGTGGTTGTCGAATCGATCGCGAACCAAGATTAGACACGAATTTAAGCCCTTTTTTGAAGTACAACTTGGATGAAATTAATTGGAAACCGCTATTCTACAGTATTTATAGACAAAAGGTTTTGAATAAATATAAAGCAAAGTAAGGATCGCTGTGAACGAGTGGCTAGTATGAAAGATCGATACAGACTCCTGCAGGCGCTATTTCTACCTGCGCCTAAAATAGGTAGGTTGAAGTTAGCGGTCATTACTCGACGTTCGGTACTAATTACACGAATATTTTTATATACAGTAAAAAATAAATTTTGTTTATGTATAATGTATGATATAATTCATGTATAGTTTTAGTTTATGTATATAAAAATATCTCAAGGATGGGATGCCTCATATTTGATTCCGGAGTGGTGCAAGCTGTTATTGAGAAAACTTCATTAGTACAATGTAGGCAAGAACTGTGCCCGCCTATAACGTGTGATCCAAAATTAAAGATGGGGAAATGTGGGTGTGATACACTCTGCCTACGCCTTCGTAGGTATGCCTGTAGGTAGTAGGTATGCTTGAGATTGTCTTAATAACAGCTTGCACCACTCCGGAATCAAATAAGAGACGTCACGCGCAGCAATCGCAATAACTACAGCAACATCAATATTTTTACTGTGCAAATCTAAATCGGTGGAATACTTACTTCGCTGGCTCAGCGACCCAAAGTGGATCTTGGCCTCCGATATTGAAGTCCGCCATTTCTTCCTATTTTGTGCCAAGTCCGACAGTACAATTGGTGGACTTGAATACATTTGTGATTTTAAAATATTACACTAAATATTTGTCGCATTTTGTTCTAATGAAGCCTTGTAGATATGTTGTGTCGTTGTATGAATAATAGATTGCACAATTAAATCGAAACCAAAACAATATTTAATTACAATGGCCACAAATACATATATATTCAGTTTAAGTAGTTCAGTTCTGGTGTATCACGTTGTACGATAAGCGTTCACTGTCAGGCGGGTCGTACACTTGTTCCATCGCAGTGGTACCTATATAACAAAGCTGGGCGGTTATTTTTAGTGAACAGCTCAAGGTGACGCTTCCAATGGAAACATCAAGTTCCACTTCGTTACTTTAAGTTACACGAGTCAGGTAAAATGTCCACTTCAATTCTTGAAACTTGAAATTACATTTTGAAACTAATTTCGTTTGTAAACACAAACATCACGCTAGCGTTTCGGAAGGAACTTTCTCTACTTCGCCACTTCAATATTTGTTTTAAAATGTTTTCGCGAGTTGCTCGATGGCATTGGTCACGGCATATTGTGACGTCATCGTTGTGGTTGTGACGTCGTCGAAGCTATTAACTGGCTTGAGGTGAAAGTTTTGATTGTATGGACGGAGGTATTATCGGCGGGGTTTCAGTTTTAGCTTCCTTTCATAGAGCTGTTAGAACTGCTAAAATAGTTCACCTATAAAATCAATAAAATGAAACATTCACAAAAGCATAATGGAGTATGATAAAATAAGTGTTATACCTAATCATAATAACTCGTTAAAAGATTTCTTTGTTTATAATCGACATGCATTTAACGAAGCAATGTGCCTTGCAAATAAAATGGAAATATTTATATAGGTACATAATGCTTCTATTATGATGTCTCCGTATAGTAAAGCTATCGGGTTCTTTATAATTAGGATATTATCTAACTGTACCTACTATTTTATAATTTGCAACAGAACATTTTAATTTACTTACTGTAAATTGTTTCTATCGCGATAAAACTAAAATTTAAGCAAAATACAAGTAGTATTTTACTGCAGCTAGAATTGGAGTGTCTGTTTTATTTTAATTAGGAAACGCTCGTCCTATTTCTGCCGTTAAAAGAGCTTCTATTTAATCAACTATTCGGATCTGCATCTATAAATAATATAATAAGCACAGATATCTGTAATCAGCAAATATAAGTAGTAGCTTTAATTAATGGAATAATCACTTTTATATGTATATTCCATTATGAACCCGAGCTTAAAAGCGTTTTATAAAATCTCCATAGCTATTAACCAGCTTCATTAGCCATTGTAAAAAGGCCCCAATGAGTGCTTTTACTAATTATTATTTGTAGTAATGAAAGCGCGCGTGGTGCTTTTAAATTTCAGGCACGCGCCCAAGTAACCCTGTGTACCATAAGATGTGTTGTTTGCCAGCTTCAACAGTAGTTCTCGAGAACTTTCTCTCACAAACCTTTGAGAACATTTACGGCTATAATCATAAAACTTACAAGAGGGTTATAAAGTCGTTATTAGTAAAAATTATAAAAGTTTTGTTAACAATAATGCATAAGAATGCTAGCTTGCCTAATACCAATGCTGTATATAATAAAAACATACAGAAAGTTAATGAATAAAGGTTTTTACCGTGCATTTATTAGATATACATACTACGTATTTTAACTACCCATCGTATTAAGCCTTTAATACGATATTTTTATGAATATGGAACAGTCGCAAGAGGAAGACCTAGGCGAACGTTTCTTGATCAGATCGGAGGCGTTCTGGACAAAGGCCAGGTTAAGAGCACCTTGAACCGACGGGCGTGTATGAGGAATGTGATGAAAGTGAATGAAGCCAGAGAAGTGTGTCTGGATCGTAGCAAATGGAAAGCCGTAGTCTCTGCCTCCCCCTCTGGGAAATAGGCGTGAATCTATGTCGTGTCGTGTTGTTTTTTGAATAAGACCGCACTGTGGTATCACATTTTTATGTAACCCTTACAATGACAAAATAGAGTTATTATTATTTTCACTTTTGCGTTGCTTTATATACGACTCTTAATGGGAATTAACGAGATCACGTATATTGCTGACTACTATCAATACAACCTGGTAGAAAAGTCGTTAAGTATGATTACAAAACGTTAAGCATCTTAAGGTAAACAATTTGGCTGATAGCGTTAATTTCCGTTAAGAATACAAATAAACGTCGAGAAACTAAGCTGTAAATAAACTAATTATTATTAAAATGTAATTATAAGCACTCGAGGTCCACCAACAAGGCTTGTTTAATTGTTTTCAGAGTCGGAATACAAAATTAATGAATGAATGAATGCATGCCGCAGAGAGGAGTCTCGGTCGGCGTCGCTCGGTGCCCGCTGTTCGCGGAGGGAACAGACACACTGTTGGGCTACGTCGCCGGCTAGTTAGTTCCGCCGAACAAGCTCCCAATACCAGCCAGGACCGAGAACTACACAGTAGTTCTACATCGAACTAACTCACGACTGCACTGTATAGCCAACAGTGTTGTTGGAACATAACTGCTCACGGCCAGAGGCTATTTCTATTTGAAATAATGTCTGAATTGATATTGTTATTATTTTACTTTGTATAAAAGGGTGAGGCAGTGGTGTCCTACACATACCTCGCTTTGTAGGTCTTATTTAATAGAGATCAAACCTATTGCCGTTTACCGAGCACAGTTCCAGATTGTGCTGCCACAGAGAACTTCTTGACCGTAATACTCAATAACACTTTGGCCGTGCTAGGTACCAAGTCCTCAAGACTTCGTGCATATAAGTCGTTATATAATTTAGGCTGTCGTAGTATAGGAATAGATCACAGGTATAGATAGATATCCTAACTAATATTATAAATGCGAATGTGAGTTTGTTACGCTTTCACGCTTTAATTGATTTTGCATACACGCCGTAGGGGTACAGAAAAGGACATGGAGCACTTCTACCTTCCAGAAGATAAGTACTGTTCTCGAGGGACACAAATAAGTACTGTTCCCGAGGGACACAAATAAGTACTGTAATAAATGAGACTAACCCTATACTAGACAGTTTGAGACTCGGTTCTACCGTTGAGAATATCTTGGCAGGAAAATCCATTGTAACAATTCTCTCTCCATCATCGTACTCTGGAGGAAGCAGTTTTATTCAGTATTATTCATTCTTAATTAGTTTCATATTCGAGATTCGAGTATATTTTGCTAATACAGAAGATATCTTTAATTACGAATATTTTAATTGGAATCTGGGGAATATTATACCTACTTATTACGTGAGCAAACAAATCGTCAGATAAATTAAGTTCATAGTAAGGTGGCTTTCACCAGTAGATACGATTGTGTATTGATTTATGATGTAGTTCATGGTCGTGGACTCACCGATTTGGATTTTCGATCAATAAGTGTAAGTGTTTCTGACGATAGCTATTTTTATAAAATGAGAACCTTTTATTTAAAGATCTCTATTAGCGTCGGTTTAAATCGCAATGTTATAAACATAAAAACGAATGCTCAATCATCTGAGTATATTTTAAGCTTCTTAAGCATTTTTATTTAATTTTATTAATAGCTGCGTTGCGACAACATGCACTAAAACAAGAACATCAAGACTCAAAGCCACTACTGGCTCATATTATTTATTATCTCGGGTTTGAACCTGCAAGACTTGTTTTACAATATCATTTGTTTTACATGTCATTCCTGTATGCATACATACTCTTTTTATTAAGTTGTTACTGGCCTTACATATCTTAGTCCACTACGAGTAAACTATTCGTGGTATAAGCTTTATTTATAGGTAAGCAATTGGTTTGTTTATACCAATAAGTGGGCAAATAAAGATGGCTTTTAGGACCCGTAACATTAGAGTGTTGTGTAAATCGAACTATTGTATAAGTGTATTAGATGATTTGGTTTTAGAGGTAATTGTTCTGTCAAGAAAATCTAAGTAGCAGCTTAAATCTGAAATCGTGCTCGATAAATAATCATACTCAACATTTTTTTTTAAATTGATGTCCCTTTTGCTCTCTAGGTTTTGTCAATGACTGGCGTACAAAATACTTACTACGTGTTTTAATAGTAGAACTTATTTTTCTGGCATAATAAATGTAATTTTTTATTGTTTATACGTTTGTATAACTACGTATTATTGATCATGTCGAGTCGCGTGTCGCTTTTATCGTTTCTTTTGTAAGTATGTGTAAGTGTTAACCCCTCAAGTCGCATCGTACTGCTGGCTATAATATTAAATATTAATTATCTTGCTACTGTTCTTTACGGTTTACTTTGTATGCTGATGGTATTGTAAATGTTTTATTTACACGCGTCACGCTTGCTTACACTTGAAGGAGTAGGCAGAGGTTATCAAGAAACTTGTCTCGTTGGTATTAGCATAATTATGTTTGCGTTTATGTTTGCCGTTAGGTGTTAGACTTAGATTCGATTTCCGAGGCGAGTAAACTTTACTGAAAGTCTCTTAAGAAAACTAATTAGATAGAGTGACTGCACGGCGTACATGGCGTAGTCGTGTAAGTGGTCAGCTCGCCACTACCACTGCGTCGAGTGTTGTGGGTTCGAATCCCACACGTGACCAAACTTTGTATGATCCACAAATTGTGATTCCGAGTCTGGGTGTTCTTTGTGTCCGTTATTTGAATGTTTGTAAAGTCAACACAGCATATACACATAATGAGAAAGTTGCCTCTTTAAAAAAAAGACAATATGAATGTGTGCTCGGTTAATAGCAATATAGCCCAAACTATTGTTCCTTGATAAAAGCAGCAAGTTTATTATCGTCAACTGTACGTATTAGTATAATAAAGTTATAGCCCAATTCAGGAGTTATTAAATTATTATTATTATAGTATAACTAAAAACGCTTTGCTTTCCTCGGGAATCGACACTAACCGTTGCGAACGCCGGTAATCATGAACGGCACTAAAACGCACTTAAAATAATCTTGGAGCGCAAAAAATTACCCAGAAGGCTTCCCTATCATTGTTATTCCGGATATGTACACTAAAAACTGATCTCCAACAACATGTGTCACGCCTCAGCTCCTTAACCTATCGAGTAGTCCCCGAGCAGATTCAATTGACCCTCCATTTTACATTATCGCCTTTTACTAAGGAAACAGGATCCTAATTTAGTTTGCACGAACTTTCCTGCTTATTTGGGGTGGCTTCCCATAGTTGCAATGCTTATGTTTTAGATCTGTACAACAACTTGTGGGTTCCACACGAGATAAAAATTTGTCTCTAGACTGTTACTGAAATCTAAAAAAATATAATAAATTAACACTAGACTGACCCTGAAATCCCCGAAGAATTATTATTTGTCTTTAGATATTATTTATAGATTTTTGACTTTTGTCTTTTGATTAGGCAGCGATGACACTAATATTATAAAATAAGTAATTAGGTATTAATTGCGAAATATGCCTTCATGTATATAAACATATTATTTCCAGGCAGCGTTAGCTTAGTGGGAGACCCTTGGACTGCCATGTAGATGCCTAGCTTTTAATCCGAAGGCACGCACCTCTGCCTTTTCAAAGCCATGTGCGTATTAAATAGTTAATATCGCTTGCTTCAATGGCACTGGAACATATCGTTAGGTTAGCTGCATGTCTGAGAGTTCTCCATAATGTTAGCGAAAATATGTAATGTCTGCACTGGCCCAGCGTGGTAGTCTATGGCCTAAACCTTCCCACCTAGCCTGTGCTCAGTGTTAACAAAGGTATTTGACTATTTTTCAATAGCTTTTGTTACACAAAAGCTAAAATACTAAACAATTCTAAACATTCAAAATAACTACAGTAAAAGCCTTTCAAATCATAGGAAAAGACGCACGATTGTATTGTGTTGGCAACTGTGCTATAGGGTTGTCGCGTGTCGCGGTCTGTGTGCGTCGCGGCACGGACGTGAATATGCAGTAGCTGTGCAGTCACCGCCATACGTTTTATGTTAATGTGTGACGCCGCGCCCGCGCGGCTGGACTGCGGTACTTAGAACCCACAGCGTATGCAGGGTTAACGCACGTAGGGTTGCCACAAACTTGAATCTTAATTAGCTAAACAACTCAAATATTCTGTTTGAAAAGGCTTCATCCGTTAAAAATTAATTATTTATTTCAATATTGATACAGTAAGTTTCTCAGGAAGACGAAATTATTGTAGACTATATTTTTATTTTTGTATTAATTAATTCATCGCTCGCTGTAGGAATAATACCTGTATCGCGGGGGACTTTATAAACATTCAAACGACGAACACAAATAACATCCAGATTTGGGACAACCATTTGTGGATCATAAAACTTTTTGCTCTGTGTGGGATTCGAACCCACATCATTCGGCGCAGAGGCAGTAGCGAGGTGACCACTTAAACCTTAAATTATACCTTGAAAATACTCAAATCGAAATTAAATGCTAGAGACAGGATAAATAAAAACTTTTTGAAAGACCTATTATCTCTTCTTTTTATTCATGATGCATTTACGACCCAAAAACATGAGCGCACGTTTGTGTCATACGCACACTTTTATGTATAAACCAAGTGTCGTTTGTAAGCACAGCCCTAGAGTACGCAGTACGCGCAGCACGAGTTCGAGCGCGGTGCGATGTACGGGGTGAGCGGTGAGGGGGTGCTGGCACAGCAAACCGTAATGGTCAATAAAAGTGACATAAACATCCATTGTTAATGTTTATGGTGGCGAGTTATGGTGCTGGCGGTACCTTACGAGTGGAAGAACAACTCCGCGAATATAAAACGCAGTTAACTCTCAAAAAATATTAGAACAAAAAAATTGTGTTTTAAGTTTTGTACAGCTGAGCTGGCAAGGCATACGATCTGACTCATAAGCAGTTCTCGTAGGTTATTGTCGATTGCAGAAACAAGTATCATTCGCACATAATACACTTAAGTACCTGTTTTTAACTTTATATTTAATCCTTCATTTTAATAAAATTATTGGGAAGAGAGTTAAAAGGGAGAGTTGTTTAATCACCAATTTAGACTTCTTTGTTGTTCTAAAAAGTGAGAGTACTTCATTTAATCATGAAGTATTGTTTGGTGCAGTTGTATCCCGCATAGGCGATTGCCTTTCTGGCGAGGATCGAGTAACTCTCAAAGAATTTTTTCGGAGATTCACGTGAGCTGCTTTACAGAGGTGACAGAAATCCAACCGATTCCTTGATAATTTTATAAGCCGGTACGGCAATTGGCTGCAAGCAAAAATTGATAAGCCAAGTTGTGTGCAAACTTTAGTTAATCAAGAACCAACTGTTGTTGAGATACCAAAAGCACACTGAGTCTCTTAAGAACCGTCAACATCATCGTCTGTTGGAACTATGACAAAAAGGTTCCGAAAACCATTCGAAGATCTGGAAAGCAAACAGAAAAAGAGAAGATCTGATGATCATACAGGCGAGGATTCCAGAAAATTGGCATATACAGTTGCAGCACGTTTAAAAGCAGAAGGATATCGCATCTGTGATCGAATATATGATAAAAAATCCTGAAGCAGCCGTTAAAATTAATGAAACGCTTAAGAAATCAGTGAAAACAGTCAAAGTGGCAATACATTACGTTACGAGAGGCTGCCATTCGGGAAGGTGCTAAGGATATTTATTCATCCTATTATAAGGTGCAACAAGCTAAGCTTGATTATTTTTTATTACCCTCCGAAGCAATCAGTGTTAGTTACGGATAGATTCATCGGCTAGGATTACAGTTCAAGCTTTACTTGACATCACGGTGGCGAGGATCCTTCAAAATCTTTTTGACTATGTGCAAAATAAGCAGCTGAAGCTGATATCCAAGTGGGGATTTGATGGCGCTTTCAACCAAAGCTGATACAAGCAGAAAATGGAGGGTGAGCAAGATGATTCAAGCATTTTCATGACCTCCTTGGTGTCACTAAAACTGACGGATGGAGATAATACTTTATGGAAGAACCGAAAACCATGCTCTGCTTTGTATTGTCATCCAGTTTTATTTTACTTTTGTAAAGGAGAGCGAAGCAGTTGTAATTGATCTCAAGAAACAAATGGATGATGAAATTGAGGCCCTTATCTCCACAGAGTGCAGTAATAGTAACAGGGTGACTCATCAACTAATGAGGACAATGATCGATGCTAAAGACTGCACGTACCTTTTTGAAGCCAAATCAAATGCATCGTGCTATCTCTGCTTAGCAAAACCTACAGAAATGAACCGCTTAGATGTGGTAACATCAAAGACTGTGTGTTCTGACATGTACGAATTTGGCTTGTCATCCCTACACGCCCGTATAAATTGCATGGAATATCAGTTACACATTGCGTACAGGCTCGACTTCAAACAGTGGGCAGCGAGAAGTAATCACCACAAAGAAATGTTGCAAACAAGAAAAAAAATATTCAAAGAATTTATTGAAACAAGGCTCGGGAACTACCAATGACGGAAATACCGCATGAAAGTTTTCCGAGTTTCCCAATAAAAATGCAGCTGATATTGGGTGGGATAAAGAGCTACTTAAAAGAATTGCTGTGATTTTGCAAGCTATAACATCTGGCGAGAAAATCGACGTAAGCAAATTTAAATATTTTGCCCGCAAAACCGCAGAAAATTACGTGGAATTATACGAATGGTACTACATGTCGTCAACTGTACATAAATGATTAGTACACGGGGCTGACATAATCGAAAATGATGATATTGTGCCGATTGGAACTCTTTAGGAAGAAGTCTCAGAGTCTCAAAATAAAGATTTTAGGAGGTTCCGGGAACATAATTCGCGGAAAAGAAGCAGGCTAGATTCTAATCAAGATATACTAAATATGCTCGTTGTTTCTTCGGATCCTTTCCTAAATGCACAAAGGTTAAGTTAGATGCCAAGAGAAAGTAGAGCTTTTTTGCTGAAACTCTCGTAATTCAGTTTCAGGAAACTGAGTTCGTTTTTTAGATATATCCAATCTGGATTCTGACTCAGAATTGGAGTCCGACAACAAGATTGATAAGGAAAATGTATTATATTTAATTATATTTTTCATGTTTTTTTGTTATTTATGTTAGTTTATTGTACCAATACGTTTAGTTATTAATTCCATAAATTACATTTTAAAATATTTTGTATAATAATTATATTTATAGTACTTAAATAATATTTTTGTAACCTCTGTTTTATTTAAATTATCAACAAAATATAATAAACAGCAAATTTTTTAAATATTTTCTTGTTTTATATATTCTTAATATTTGGGCCAATAAAAATAACTCAGACACTAAAAGGGACCGTTTCATAATTAAATAAAATAAAACGACGATTTTTAAAAATACCGCCTCTTTAACCGTTATGTGGCATATGACAAAAGATCATAAATAATTAGTCCTATAACTACCTGTAACGATATTACGGTTTTCATTACCGTTTAAGAGATAATTAGATTTATCATACCTGCTTCATACAAATTTTTCGTAAAACAATTATAATTCCTTCGTTTTTGTGCAGAATTAACTCGGGTATCATATTTGTATATAGTAATAACTAATAGAAGCGATATGCGGCAGAAAAACCGGCACTTGCAAGTTGAAATCCCCAAGTCTATGAAAACCGTATTTCAGCCTACAGTGCGGCGGCGGGCAGCCAGTCCGAAATTTACCTGCTATGCCATCTGGCAATCCGAACGTGTATGTCTATTTTGCAAAACTTAAAGTAGTTTTGTAAATATTTTCTACCGAACAACTTTTTATTTGCGCACCTGGTTTTTAATGGTAGGTACTCTTTAAGTTTTGGAATATGTGGTAGAGTGTACTGTTAGCTAATATATGTCATTATTATTCTAATAACAATATTAATGAACAAATGTTTGCTTTTCTATAATTTAAAATAAGTGTATGTAATAAATAAAAATATTCTAAATAAAGGACAATGAAAACAACCAAAAAAATGGAGTTATTATTTTTTGTAAAAATGTACAGTATTTTGTTAGTAAGAGGGTGCAGAAGATAATTTAAATATCAATTATCAGATAAGGCAAATATCTCATAAATGACCTACCCTATTTAAATTCTGCAATTAATAAAGCATATTTAAATTATTTTTAAGCTTTCTTTCTTTGTTTACGAAATTGATGGAAAATATAGTTGCACCTGATGTCAAGCAGTAACCAGGGCTGGTGGACCTGGTCGTTGTTCTTGGCATTATAATAGAAACACCTACCTCTAACCTACCACCTACCGACCACTTGCCACTGTCTGCTCTGAATAAAGGGAGAAGGGAACGACTATTATGATTTTTATTTGGCACCAATCAGTTTGATGACTGAGATGTCAGAATGTTAGTACCAGGCTGCTCAGATCCCGCAATAGGAGAACATTTCAAAACATACTTAGGATTTTGCAACGTCCAAAGTGGAGGGAAGGAGTAGAATATAAATTTTGCGGATAGACAGATCAGGGCATCGATGATTTGAGAATCGCATACCCGAGTTACATGTACTCCAACCGTTACAAACAGGAAAATCATCTCACAGATCTGATAATAACACAACATATTAGCAGATAGTTTTTATTGTTTCATATAGATACAAAAAATAGCCAAATATAACAATAATTAGTTTTATTTACAGTAGACCTCAATTACAACACTTACTTCCTTTCAATTGATACGCAATGGTCGCCTAGTACTATTCCGAGAGATCGGAGGAGTCACCGCCGATGATGACTGCACCGGGATGTCTGGTCTCACCACCGTGTAGGACCTCGTCTACAACCGGGTATTGTGAGGGGTAACCGTAGTAGTTTGATGGTGGATCTACCAGCGAGTAACGAGCTGGGACGTAGAACCCTTGTGCGCTGATCCCGACAATCATAACCGCTATGGTGACCAAAAATACGGCTTTCATTTTAGATTGACTTTTGTATCTGGATATATATTTGAACTATCTGCGGGCACGGTGGCTACTGTGTCTCCACCACATTCGCACACGTTTATATATCACGTATCATTATCAAATCAATTTTTGTTTCATCACGCTTTTATTAGCTTGACATATGCTAACAAGTCTGAGGGCGATTTAGACATTACCGATTTGAAATTTCGCAAATACATATACATATATAATTGGTTTTGCGACTACATCTGGTAAATCTGGAGATGTTTATATTTGTGGTGACATTTTAACTATTGGCACATCATCGTACGGATATTGTTTTAGGGTTTCGTATTTAGATGGTAAACCGGCACCTTTATGATATGACTCGGTCTGTCCGGCCGTTCGTGTGTCATTCATGACTGCTAATCTCAGCAACAAATTAAGCACCAGTTACCAAATTTATGTCGAATTAAAAAATGTGTTTATATTTTATTGCAAAGGTGGCAAGGAGTTAAGTGGAAAGCGCGTATATAGTTTAATATGATTTACCTAGGCCAAGTGAGTAATTTTATTTTTATACTACAGCATAGTTTTTGGTTTATCACAAAAATAAACTTCTACCTATATCATGTCCTAAACATGAGAAGCGAAAATCTCAAAAATTTTGAATTGATGCAAATATTTTATAATAGGAATTAATAATAAAACTAGAACACTTTTTAAGCAATTAGCAAATATCCATTACATGTAATCTTGGTTATGCTGTTGGTAGTGAAAATATCCATAATTTGATGTAGGTACATACATTATACACTTTATTATTTTTGTGTGAATTCATTGTTTTATTGAAATTAAACTACTATATACGGATTTTATCGCGTTGTTTATTTTACTCTTTATTACATAATTCAGACTGTTACACTACTACTAGATACTATTAAACATTACAATTTTTTTAAGCTAATTAGATTATTAAATCTATTAAAACTATTTATATTTAAGTTTACACTTTCCCCGACGTTTCGATTGCTTTTCAGCAGCCATGGTCACGGGGAGACTAAGATGGTAGTTGTCTCAATGTTCCAGTGTCGTTATTTCAAAGTACCCGAACATAATTTAATCATTGGTGTTTCTATTTACGCAGAATGAGCTCAAAGTATCATGAGGTCTAGCTGTGGTTTGCAATTTCTTGGATTTGAATATTTGAATTACTGCATCCCAATTCACTGTTTCAATTGACGAATTTCACTAAATAAAATGTAATACATATCTTTCTAAAGTACGGAATCCTTAAGCCTCGTATGCGACTCGCACTTCATTTAGTATTGTTATCTTTGATAAAATATGATTTACGGTTCGAATGCAAGTTCACTGGCAATTTACTGAATCAAATCGATGAATTTATTATATTAACCTATATGCGTAGCTCATCTTGCAATCCTTTTGCGATATATACATTATTATAAATCACATAAAACAACATAGTATAGGGTTTATTATTATATACTACATGTGCCCGCGGTTTCACCCGCGTTTATGATTACTGCGCCGCCCCCGTGGGTCGTAGCGTAGCTATCCTATAATAAAAGAATTTTCAATTCGTGCCAGTAGTTCCTGAGATTAGCGCGTTCAACCAAACAAACAAACAAACTCTTCAGCTTTATAATATTAGTAAAGATAACCAAAGGAATACGCTATATAAAGAGTGAAGAGCTGTTATCGAAAAGTTTATCATTTCGTGTGTGAAGTGATATGGTCTGACGGAGACTCGTGATGGGTGAATCAAGCAAGGTTAGTTTATATAGTTTAGTAGACTCGTGATTTAATTCACGTCCATTAAGGGACTTCCTTATGTTATTTTAATTGATGATAAGTTCCATTTATGGACATTCAATGTTAAGTAAATATTATAAAGTAACAACACTGGTCTCAATAGATGGTACTTATGTTATCAATCCAGCGGTAATTAGCGAGTTGGCGAAAGTCAAATAAGTGCGTATCTGTGAATAGTACTGAATATATGTATGGGCAAAGGGTTAGTCGATGAAGTCATCAGTCAGTGAAGCAGCCCGTTGCAGCCCACCAGTGGACATAGGCTTCTACTATTTTACGTCACAACATCCTGTCTGCCACCTTGCAACCAGCCTACACCACCTTCGTCAGATCATTGGTCCATCTAGCCGAGGGGCGTCCTACCTTACGTTCACCAACTCGCGGTCTACATAGAAAAAATAATAATAATAATAAACTCTTTATTGATACCAGATACATCACAAAACATACAAGTTGTTAACCTATAGTACAATAACGAGAGTATACAACATTCAATTAACCCTAACGTCTAAACTAGGCCGAGCCTGTGTCTTAGACGTGAGTATCGTTCCGTTAAATTATATAATAAATATACATGTGTAGTATTAATATAGAAACTAATAAATAAATAATAACTAATCATTAATTTTCCCATCACAAATGTTTGTACCGTATATTATGACTTAATCTAATATAAATATAACAAAACATCTGTGAGAGACTGGTGCCCGCAATAGGTACAGGAATACCTGTGTTACGGGTCTCCAGGCCCCCAAGACTTGATGATAGACATATTGTTAGATCAAGTATAAGTCTAGTAAAGGTACAGAATGTAAACGAGGGTACACTATGTAATACAAAGTAGATAGGTAACTCATACTTGGAGTATGCTTATCAAATAAAAACATTTGTGTCGTACCTACAACTAAATTAATAAAACAAAACAACTGTGTATGAGAACTCAAGCAATTTTGAAAATGTATCCTATCTGATACTGGGTAAGTATGTTAATAAAGTTTACATTGGGATATAGAAAATTAAATAATACTATGACTAGTTAAGGTAAAATGCAGTTGTTTACAGATTGCGCATGGCTCGTAGAGATAAACTTTGAACTGTACTGTGTCTGACATCAGTTCCTTTCTAACTGAGATTAAATAAAATGCCACATACATGTTACGTTTTAAACATTTGAGATTTAGTTTCTTGGTTTTTTGGAACTGACAGTTGTTAGATCAGAAGATCAAATCTTGATGACAAAGTCTCTTCGTCGCCGCAGCTGCTGCGCCGAGTATGGTGGACTCGAATCCCACACGGGACAATTAATTATTTATATGATCCACAAATAATAGTTCTGAATCAGGGTATACTTTGTCTCCGTTTAATGTATCAAGTAATTTTAGTAATCCTTTTAAAAAAAGACAACTCCAGCTTTAGGAATAATTCTTGTGTCACGGGGGATTTCACAAAAATTCAAACAACGGACACAAATTACACCCAGACTCGGCACAACCCACGAAACCTACAAACTTTTTACCTGTGTGGGGATCGAATCACAACACTCGGCTCGGCAGCAGTGGCGAGGCGATCACTTTAACCACTGCGCCATCCGTGCAGTGTATGTACGTTTGTGACGTCACCCGCGTCGCCAGTTAATCACACCACGTTTTTTAAACGCGCCGTCGACGCGCGTTTGTAGCTATACAGACGCGATACGCACGCGAGTCAGAAGCAGCCTGTAGACCTTTGCACACCTGTATAAATTCAAACACGCGTTTGAATCGTTGAACGTTTATAATAAATAGTAATATCAGCCCAGTATTAAATTGGCCCTTTGCTGGGCACAGGCCTTTGCCATTTTCACCACGCTGGCCCAGACCGGGTTGACAGACTTCACAAATCTCAAAGGAGAACTCCTAGACATATAGGTTTTCTCACGATGTTTTCCTTCGCCGTTAAAACGAGCGATATTTAACTATTTCATACGCACATGACTTCGAAAAGTCTGAGAAGCGGGAATCGAACTAGAGACCTTTAAGTGGTAGTCCAACGATCTCCCACTAGGCTATCGTTGATTATGCTTTTTATCTCTGCTTCACTTTACGGTTGACTGGTAGAGAACGCCCTTGGCATTAAGTCCGCCAATGTATTGTTTTATGTAGGAAGATTTTAAATAAATAAATAAACATTGTACAAATTGTTTGTATTCAGCCAGACTACACCAGGATAATCCGAAGTCTACATTATACGCAAGATCATGACGTATACTTAATTCATGTCTAAACAACTTTCTTTCTTCTTCTTTTCTTTGAAGCAACTTTCACTCTAAAGGCGCGGTCAAACAGCTGGCGTGAGCGGAGCGTGCGCGTGTCCCGCCGTGTTGTAATGTATTGAACTATATGAGAGCGTTCACACAGCCAGCGGTAGAGCGCGCGCGCGGCTGGCGCACGTATTACGCATTCGCGGTATAAAGCTTTTAACCCACGCCGGTCGAGATCGACCTGTATATATCGCTACAACCCAATTCAAAATATTATAAAATGAAAATAATATACTGTAACATTTTATATGACATTTTTGAAAATCTATACTAATATAATAATAATAATAATAATATAATATTCTACCACGTACACACAACACCATCTAGCCCAAACTAAGCAGAGCTTGTACTATGGGTTCTAGACAATGGATAAACATACATATTATTATATGCTTTTTTTTTTTTTTTTGTAAATACATACATATTATACATAGAAACACCCAGACCAAGACAAACATCCATGTTCATGCACACAAATGTTTGACTTGTGCGGGAATCGAACCCGCGACCTCAGGCGTGGCAGTCGGTTACACCAACCACTACGCCATCGAGGCCGTCGTAAAAGTCATAAAACTGAAGAGTTTGTTTGGCGCTAATATCAGTGGTTCGAATTGAAAAATTCTTCTTGCCCATTTATCGAGGCAGGCTATAGGATATATAACATCACGCTACGACCAATAGGAGCGGCACATCGATGACAAATGTTGCACATACGAGCAACTTTCTCATATGTGAAGCAGACGAAGTTGCGCGGTTCAGCTAGCAACAAATAAACAAATATTACCTCCATAAAATATATATTAGTATGAAATGTATACTTTTATTCTGTATAAAACATAGCATGTAACAGTAATGAGTGGTCATGTAGCAGTATCATGAATAAAAAAGAAGTATTATTTTTAATGCTCTCTGTTTTTCCCCCATGATCATCAATCACTACTATGAGAATATCAGTAAATTTACTTATTTTGTACTCTGGTATTATTGGACCACAAAGTATTTATGGAATGAAAAAACAAGTCCAGATACTTAACACATAATTATAAGTATAAAAAATCCTTGATGATTTTGAATATATTTATTTTCTTGATTCACAAGTTTATCTTGCTATTTACTTATTGTAAAGTGAATAATTCAAACAAATAAATGTACATGTATTGTACGTACGCGGTATGTCGCTGACGCGGTAACACGTGAAGCTTACAAACCGAACATATTCCCGGCCCAGACAAGATGAGATGCTGAGCGTAATTTAACAAACATATTTATGAATTAATGAAAATGACTCATTTTTAAACAGAGTTGACAAACATTTCATTATATATATATATATATATAAGTTAAAAATTGATCATTACACACGATAAATGGCGTAGTTCCATTTTTCTGAATAGTGGTTACGTCTTCTTTAATAATATTATAAAGAGGAAGGATTTGATATTTTGTTTGTTTGTAAGGATTTAACTTAAAAACAGATCAACCGATTTTAAAAATTCTTTCACCACTAAAAAGCAATATTGTCATCCAATAACATAGGCTATATTTTATTTTAACAAAGTACTGTTACTAACATAACCTAACCTACTTTTACGCAAGCAAAAGCTAGTACCCTAAAACACCTCAAAAAATTATGGAAATGAGAATACACTTTTGTGAACAAAATGCCGAGTCGTATTATTTCTCACCTTTCGTTCCGTAAACCTTCTGCACTATCTTCGGAATCTCGTGGATAAAACTCAAATATTTTATCTATATTTCTATGTCGGCCTTCATTACATAAGATTATCATTAAATATATTATTTCAGTAGTCGCGGTCGCTGTGGGTTGGTAGCTTTATATTTATTGAACGCACACGCGAGACGTCACCAAAACGCGGCGGTGCCGCGTGGCGGTACCGTCACTCACGCCGCACTTACGCCATGCTCGGCGTGATATACCGCATGCGCAGTACGACCTAGAATACTATATAAAGCCGCTGTCATCATCGAAGTGTGTACACGTTGCGCTGACCTGCTCAAATTCAGGCAAGAAATTTAGTCCACAAACACATAATTATCACAGTACGAGAGCCTCGGTTAGCGTGGGAAAGCCTAGTACCTATTTTAATTATTGATATCGAGCGATTCAGCCTTGGATGCCGCTTTGCTTATGCTTGCAATAGCTAACGGTAAAAACGCAAACGCATATAGGTTCACGATTTGAATCAATCACGTCATGTGTATGGAGAATATAATACGCTGTGTCGAGGGATACAAACACATGAGGATAAATTTTATGCCTATTTTAGGATGTCTTACGATTGTTTTGAGCATATACATGACTTAATAGAAGCAAAAATAAAGAAACTTGACACAAATTGCAGACGGGCTATTGGTTCAAGAGAAAGGCTGGCAATTTGTTTGAGGTAAAACATTTTTAATAACAATATTAGGCGTTAAAGTATGAAATTGCTGAATTTGTACTGAAAAATTTAAACTCGTTTTTTCTAAGATGTACCATATTTATTTAATCGAAATATTTACCCTCATTATTTGCTGCCATCTAAACGGAAGTTCATTAATGCCTTTATTATATAACTCCGGGGATCTAGATTTGACAAACTGTGTGAAAGCATTTTGTACTGTCTCCTGGGAAGATTTCTTTTTAAATTGTTCAACTCACGAAAAATATGGTAGTCCGTTGGAGCAAGGTCTGGCAAGTACGGAGGGTGATGTATGGTTCTAACTGCAGCTCCTGTAAAGTTACAACGGTTTATTGAGTAGTGTGAGGTCTTGCGTTATCATGGAGCAATAATGGTGAAGATCGATTCACGAGTCGGGGCTGTTTCACTGCCAGTTTCGCCATCATTGTGCGAAGTTCGGCACAGTGAACATCATTGCTTGACCAGACCTGAGAAAGCTATAGTGAATAACACCATGAAGAGACCACCAAACAGTTACCATTACCTTTTTATTGGTAAGCTTTGCTTTAGAGCACCGTTGTGGCGTTTGACCTGAAGTCAGCCATTGCATTTTTCGCTTACTGTTATCGTAAAGAATCCTCTGTTTGTCACATGTCGCAATTCGATCCAATGTTCCTTTATTTCTGTACCGATTCAACAAGGCAGCTCAAGTTTCAACACACATTTCTTTCTGCAGATAAGTCGAATTATGAGGCACCCAATTTTCATATTTTTTTATGTTATTGATTTGATGCAAATGAGCCAATATTGTAGGTAGGGTAACGTTAAACCATGCCGCTAATTCCTGGCCAGTTTAACTCTGATCGGCTTCCACCATCTTCTTCAGTTCAGCGTTATTCACCTCTGTGGGCGCTCTTCCACGTGGTTCGTTCTTCAATACGAAGTTTCCATTAAAAAAGCGTTTAAAGAAAAAACGCACGGTGCGTTCATTAGCAGTCTCCTCTCCAAGCGCAGCGTTTATATTGCGAGCCGTTTCTGCTGCGTTAGTTCCGCGTCGAAACTCGTATTCAAAAATGACTCGGATTTTCGAAGTATCTATCTTGCCCGTCTAAGCTGAATAAAAAAAGACTATTGAAAGTCGAAAATCTAATGCTGCACATTTAAAAAAAAAGTATTTTATAGGTATCACGTAAAAAAGTTTACGTGTTGTAGTTTCACTCTAAAATCTCACACCATGAAAGTTTTATGTCAATTCAAAGTATCTATTACTATACGACGGCAACTTCATACTTTAACCCTATTATTTACAATAAAAAAGTAAGCTAATTCTAAATATAACGGCTTAATTAACACAAACAGGATTGATGCATCTTTGTAAGAATCTAATACAATATAGTTTAAATTAACAAACCAGACTTAGTTTTTAGAATAATTAAATAATTACAAAATAGTACTCCAAGTCGACATAGGCTTTAAACAAACAATATTCATCGAACTGTGTTCGCCTCCACGCAAGGCATCCTCAAGACTGTTAAGCAATAAATGATGGCATAGAAAATAGCTGTTCATTCATTGCACTAAAGTCCATTCCTCGAGACCGCTGTTTTGAAGGGTGAAGTTATTTCGAAGTACCCGACGTTTAACTATGGATGTCGCTATTTGCGCAGAATTGCAAGTCCACACACAACAGACTATATGAATCAGTAAGATTAAAAGGGTTTGATATCTTTCACAGATATTCACACGAATGACAAATATAATATTGACGATAAATAGCTGCCATTCCAAAACTGGAATGACAGTACATTTTATTATTTATGAGAATGATTAATTTCACAAAATAGGTTAACACACGAAACAAATGGCCCGATCTAAGCTTTTAGCTCTAACTAAACTAAATAACAATTATATTTAAAAATTACGGGTAATGTAGAAAATTTAAAATATCTAAGTTATCATCGCTGTCATCTTCTGGTGATTTTGGATTATTTGCATTGTTTGATTGATTCGATGAATCGTTCTCTCCCAAAGTAAGTAAGTTATTTTTTACAAAGTATTTATTGCTACTGAATAATAATATTGAATTGAAGGATTAAATTAATATTAAAATAGAGTATAATAATACTCCACTCAATTCTATTGAAGTAGAGGGATTGTAAAAGATACACAACTGTACACTGCGAGACTTTATTGAAGACTGCCTAAGTTTTCATACAAAGGAATACATATGATAGTATGTTAATATTAAGTACATTCCATACTTCTTAATACTATAACTTTATACTTTATGATATATTCATACTATACTTCATACCATACTTCACCTCCGGGGGTGAAGGAAGAAAAAAAAAGGAGAAAATAAAATTAAACATAGTAAACAAATGCAAACTAAAGCAAACAAAAGAAAACAAAAGGAACCTTTTATTTTATATGAATTTACACACTAAACTTTTTTGTCCTATCCTTATGTACTACATCTATCTTACCACATCTATTTATTTTAACATTCACACCTAAATCTTCCAACACCCGAAAAGGTCCATCAAAAACACAGTCCAATTTACGAGCACATTCATTTTTAACTAAAATTAGATCATTTTTGTTATAAAATACAGGGTTACATGATTGATCATACGTCCATTTCCTTTTTTCCTTACAATCTATTAAATTTTTTCTTGCATCTCTTAAGGCTACACTTAACTTATATTTTAATTCTAAACAGTAATTATCAGGATTGTAGAGTGGCTCTACATCATTTTCTAAACTGTTTGGTAAACGACACTGTCTTCCAAAAACCAGTTCAAATGGCGTATACTTAATTTGTGTGTTAACACAAGTATTATAGCTAAAACACCAGTATGGTACCCAGTGTGACCATGAATAACAAGCATTAGTATAAGTTCTTAAAAATGCACCTAAATGCTTATGAGCTATCTCGAGTGAACCGATAAATTGATGGTGGTATGCAGTGAATGTTAATTTATCTATCTTTAATAACCTACACACTTGTTCCATAACCTGTGAAGTAAATTCTGTTCCTCTGTCCGTAGCAATAGATTTTGGAACACCAAATCTTAAAATAAAATTATTCACAAAAGCTTTTGCAACAGTTACAGTTTCTTTATTGGGTAGTGGATAAGCTTCTATATATTTAGTTAACTCGCATTGAAGAGTTAAAATATAACAGTTTCCAAACTCATCTTTGTCTAAAGGTCCTACCAAATCAAGGAAAATTTTTTCAAAAGCAGTTTTCGCAGTAGTAGTCATAGTCAACGGTTGTTTAGTATATTTACTTTGTTTCATTTTCTGACACATTTCACACTTGCTTATAAACTTAACAATATCTTTATATAAACCAGGCCAGTAATACTTTCTTTTTATGTTATTTGCCATTCTATTCATACCAGCATGCCCACTGGTAGGTAATAAGTGATAATTATTCAAAATAAACTGTTTTATTTTGTCATCATAAATTCTTTTAATTCCTTTCAAAACACATATTCGGGGACCGGTCCATTCCTTTAAAAGTTTAATTTCATTACACAAATCTTTAACAAACTCATTATTTTTATCATCTTTCACTATGCATAGTTCTTTAATCTCTATTCTTTCACAAAATTCCTTTAATTTAGCTGCAAATTCGGCTCGCGAGAAATACATCCTAAAGCTAAGGTTAATTCCTAATAGCATTTTGCTAGGTATATAAATAAAACAATACTTTTCATCTTGCACTAAATTTTCTGCCCTATACTTTTTGACAGTTTTTTCTTCTAATAACTTCAGTTCAATAGAATCATATGGCTGTCTTAATAACTCCACAACTCGTGGGTGATCAGGCCAGTTGTCAGTGGTTTTATTAAGATCAGACTGTTCTTTCTTACAATTCTCTTCTATCCTTCTCTTTTGCCCCCTAGTTGTTACAGCCAAAACTTGCTCTTTAATATTCCTCAATTCATTCGACGTTATGATAACCCTAGACAATGCATCCGCGACTACATTGTCTTTACCTTTCACATATACAATCTTAAAATCATACTCTTCAAGAATCAATCGAAATTTGATTAGCCTACTAGACGGATCTTTCATACCAAAAAAATAAACTAGAGGTTTGTGGTCAGTCATTATTGTAAAAGTTCTTCCAAATAAATATGGCCTAAAATATTTTACTGCCCAAACTATTGCTGTTAATTCTTTTTGTATTACAGGATAGTTTTTCTCTGCTTTATTTAATGGTCTACTGGCATAAGCAATAGGTGTCATATTTTTATTACACAATACGGCTCCAACAGCTAGGTCAGATGCATCTGTTTGCAATATAAATTCATTTGTATTTGCAAAATCTGGATACTGCAATATAGGCGGAGTCATTAAAGAGTTTTTTAAAAATTCAAATGCATTTTGACAGTCCGAACTCCAAACAAAAGGTACATCTTTATTTAGTAATTGATTCTAAGGCATTGTAATTGTAGCAAAGGATGGCACAAATTTTCTATAGTAATTGCAGAAGGCTACAAACCGTCTTACTTCATCTACATTTTTAGGGATGGGAAATTGTTTTAGAACTTTAGTTTTTTCAGGATCGGGTGAAACACCCTCAGCAGAAACTAAATGACCAAGATATAAAATTTCTTTCTTAAGGAATTGACACTTTGTGGGGTTCAATTTTAAATTTACCTTTCTCAATCTTTCAAAAACAGAAATTAGGTTTTTATTATGTATATTTAATGATCGTCCATACGTGATAATATCATCCAAATAAATAAAACACTTTTCAAAAGCTAATCCTGACATAGCAATAGACATAACTCTACTGAAAGCACTACAAGATGTTTTAAGACCCATTGGTAAACGTTTTAATTGATAATGTCCGGTACTAGTTGAAAATGCAGTATATTTTCGGCTCTCGGGATCTAATTTCACTTGAAAATAGCCTTGTTGGAGGTCTAAATGCGTAAAATAGATTGAACCTGATAAGCTATCTAGAATATCGGTGATATTAGGCAAAGGGAATTTGTCATCAACTATATTTTCATTCAATTTTCGGAAATCAATTACTAAACGCCATTTTTGCGAACCATCCGATTTCTTTGGAACTAACAGTATTGGACTAGACCAGTCACTAGTAGATTCTTCAATAATATCATCTTTAAGCATTTTATTTATCTGTTTATCAATTTCTGGTTTTAAAGCTTGAGGCAATCTGTATGGTTTAGTATAAATAGGATTAATATTGCCCTTTAATTTTATAGATTGTTCACATATGTTTGTAGTTTCTAACTTATCATCGGGTAAAAAGAATACATCTGAATATTTGGTACAAATTTTTTCTATGGACTTTTTTTCTTCTTTGTTTAAATGTTGTAATTCTAATAAAGGTAGTAAAGTGTCAGCTCTCTTTAAACTACTTTCACATTCACCGAATTTAAATAAATTATAGTCTTCTAAACATTCGACACTTAATACAAAATTATGCAATATGACTTCTTCATCTCGAGTATTTAAAATCTTTATGGGAACTCTTTTATTTTTAGGTCGAACAATAGTACTTGCTAACAAAACATCTTTTTCTAACTCCTTCGCGCAAACAAAATAATCACCTTCTAAATTCGTATCTAAATAAACGTAGTGAATAGATTCACACCGAGGTGGTATCAAGAAAGCATTACTGTAATCAGGTTTATCAAAAATTGGTAGTTCACAATATTTGCCATTTAATTGTAGCGTTAATAAATTCTTATCTAAATTAATGTTCGCTTTATATTTGTTCATAAAATCTAAACCTAATATTCCATCAACGACGATAGGTAAATCCTTGAAAGTATAAAATTTATTTTCAAACGTATCATTTCTAAAATCGTGCAAGTTACATATTACACAACCAGAGGAATAAATTTTACTTCCATTGACTACTAAATTATCAGAAAGTATTTTCGAGGAATTTGGCAATTCTTCTTCCTTAATAACTGAAATAGATGCGCCAGTATCTAGTAAAAATATAAACTTCTTTCCATTAATGTAAAAACTGACAAATTTAGAATTGGACCTACAGGCATAAACAAAATGACTAAGAACGAAAAAACTGATTGTTATTATCTTTTTCATTGCCATTCTGTTCCAAAATACTGCCGGCATTTACTTGATTACTGTCATTCTGAACGGCAAAAATATTTTTATTATAATGACCTTGACGTGGTGGTCTGTTATAATTACTTCTAAAGCCATTTCTATTCTGCTGGCCTCTGCCACGAGATGAATGTTGAAAAGATCTGAAATACCCTTGATATCTATTCGGAGTGCTCCTGTAATAATTATTAAAATTACTTTGATGATTGCCTTTATAATTATTGTGGTAATTCTGATAACCGCGATCTCTATTTTGTGCTTGAAACTTTGGATAACGAACATTAAACCTACCTCTAAAAGTGGAGGTCATCTTCATGACTTCAGCAGGTTTAGAAGTAGACGATGAAGTTACCGACTCGTCCTTGGCCGCCTGGATTGCGTCCTGCAACGATGTGTAGTTCCGGGCGGCAATTATAGTACTCAACCTTTCATTTCTAAGTCCTTCTGAAAAACGTTTGACAACCATTTTCTCATTAATTGGCTTTAGAACAGCGCATTTGTCTGCGTCACCCTCAGCCTGCGAAATATTTAAATCAGTCAGCATTTTTTCGAGTTGTGACCCATACTCATCGATGGTCCTAAATCCTTGGTTCAAGGACACAATCTGGTTTTGTATAGCATAAAAAGATTTGTTTATCAAAAGTTTGTTTTTAAAATCTACAATCATGTCACTAACTGATGAATAGGTATTCGCTACACGTAACTTTGCATTTTCAGATAATCTACCCTTAAGTACAAATTTAATTAATAATTCTTGTCCACTACTACTTAGCATGTCTGCATACATCTCTACCGCATCAATCAATCGTTTCGTCGTATTTTCTTTATCATCTAAGATAGGTATTAAACTACACGCAGTTTTCATATCAAACTCCATTGTTTCTAATTTTAATTCTAAATTAGGTAAAGTACACAATTCTGATATTTCAGAAAATAACCCACAAGTTTTTTTGTACGTTTTGTTAATTAAATCGATTTCCGACCCTTTCTTTATATCACTTAAATTAGAAAATAATTGCTTACTTTTATCAAACAATATTTCGGCCTCTTCCAACTTATTTGATGAACATGAGCCTTGGTATCTACTCTTGCCTTTTTTTATAAGATATTTTCGAATTTCTAATAAATTTTCATATTTCCATTTGTATCAAACTTTCCGCCATAACACTTATAAATAAATAATTTAAATTCAAAAATCATTTCAATTAATCGCAAAAGTCGTCACGGTTTCATATTTCATTCATTTCAATTTTATTTATTCTAACTTGAGGCATCGTCGTACAATGAGTAGATATAAAATTGCTGCGTTGCGTCTACGGCCGGAATTCTACGAACATTGTAACGTGTCCGTTTCGCATTCTATTTTAAAAACTTAAAGTCTATAATATATTTATTATGTAACGAAATGTTTTTACGCGTAGCACACAAAAAAAAATAGCACTAGACCTGGATATACGTGAACACACGCACTATTATATTTTTCTTTTTAGAACCGCACTTTTTTGCCGAATTTTTTGTACTCACTATTTTCAATGCCAAGGTTGTCCGTTGGGGTACCGAATGCATAACCCGCCTCAAATGGGTTCTTCATTACGATCTCCACGCCTTCCAGAGATACGTTGCTGCATCCTTCTCAAAAATTCATTGCCAACTTGCTGCTCAATCCATCTCTTATGCCGATCCTTGACGCGCATACAGATGAGCATCAGCACCACCGCAGCTACGAGCACCAGAAACGCCGAAATCAGGGCGTTGTTCAATTTTGTGTGGTATTCCTGGTCGTAGTAGGTCGCACCATTGCTGCCCCCTGAGGCAGTCTGGGCGAAGATCACCTGCTTATCTTCAGTCTTGGAGTACGTTTTTCCCATTTTTACAAACTTCACAATAGTCGAGGGCACGGTTACAGTCTATGACGTGCAGCTCTGTAATATTCATTTTATTTAAAGCGTTCAATTCGGAGCACTGAGGCACACAGGAATGTGCTTAGTACGCACTTATTGCAGCCGGTGCCGTCCGGCCAACCGATACCTATGTAATTCTTGGAACGCGCAACGTGCATGGCAGGGTCGCCATGAAGTAGAGGGATTGTAAAAGATACACAACTGTACACTGCGAGACTTTATTGAAGACTGCCTAAGTTTTCATACAAAGGAATACATATGATAGTATGTTAATATTAAGTACATTCCATACTTCTTAATACTATAACTTTATACTTTATGATATATTCATACTATACTTCATACCATACTTCACTATTAGAACACGCAAATCTCTTTATTCTTCACAAAACTTGCCTTATCTTCGAACTCACTATTGCTACGTGATGGGTTCGACGGATAAGAATGCAAACAATATTACCGACTAAAACACATTTTGTTCAAACACACAATTAAATTTAAAACACAACAAACACTATATTACACTTTTCACTGTAACTGCTTCAAACTCCGTAGTATTTTCGCTTCCGTTCGCTTCGATGAACACTTGACCGCTTACGATTGTAAACTGACTTGGCGAGCGCTGCCCTTCCCTTTTTATACGTGGTTAAAGCATTTCTAGAGTTTTCTAGTAACGCTATACCCGGTATGTAAACAGTACGATGATTCGAGAAAGTGCCAGCGTTTTCTCTACGCTTCGCGTACTAACACTACGTAGTTCCGTAAGATGTCAATAGATGGCGGTGTAATAAATTATTAGACGGAACTGTGGAGTCTTTCCCACAATGCCGAGAGATTGCACTGGGCGTAATACTATTATGTGATGGCTAACAAGCATATGGCGCGCCTTGTGGTATCTAGTCTCTCATCTTTATTTCAATTGCTCTAAAAAAACTGTGTACCGATAGACTACTAGAAAGTCGTCGCTGGTGTCGTAACGGCCATCGAGATGCGTAGACATTTCTATGCCTGTGACCGCAGTTTTATACATAATGTCGTTCGTATCACGCATGCGCCAGCGAAGCGAAGCTTGATACCACGCTCCCGCCGGCGTCAACGCGCTCCCGCCTCGCTGCCGCCGGCTGTGTGAACGCTCTCATACAATTCGGTACATTACAGCTCAACAGAGCAAACGCACGTCCCGTGCACGCCCCGCTCCCGCCGGCTGTTTGACGGCGGCTTAAACATCTTGTGGAGGAACACTACACACTACAATAATCACAACAGGGTGTGATGTCCCTTCAACACAAAGGGAGGATCCTCTGACCAGGCTGGTTGTGCGTGCCTGGCGGGCCGCGGCCCTACGGTTGATGTCAGGAGCTTGTATATATACTTAGTCGCTGTGTAAACTCCACTTGTACGATGCAGAATAGCATGACGTCATGTTAAGCGTGATTGTATCGTCATCTGTTAAATGTAGGCGAAACTTCTTAGTCTGTGCGGAGTCGCCACACGCTTTAACAACACGAGAGCCTCGACCTTGACGACTAATAGATGCGATGGGACACGCGTAGTCTACCTCTAATGTTTCAAACGGAAACCCTGCAGGTGAAACACGCTGCTGCAGTAAATTACCCATCAGAGGAACTACAACCTTTCCTTTTATCCTTGAACACCTAATGCAGCGACGATAACAAGCCTTAGCCAAATTACGACCTCCGATTGGCCAGTAGACCTCTCTTATTGATGCTAACAACAACTGTGGCCCAGCGTGCATAAGCTTTACATGTTCATATTCAAAAAGTAACTTCGTTAATTGATGTGTGGACTGTATTAAAATAAGGTGCTTTTGTCATACGAAAAATTATAATTATTAAGACGACCACCAACCCTCATAATATTAAGTTTATCTAAAAAGACATTAAATTTTAGTGAAGAACTCTTTTTTTGTAGATCTTTACCTTGAATTAATAAATTATATTCAATAAATGACTCCGTTTGAGATACCTTAATGATAGCATTTAATGAATTATTTAACTCGCTGTCTGACAGATAATTAGTTGAAATTGGCCGACCCTTACACGCTTCAATAAACGCAACACATATGCTTTTGCACGTCGAAGCCGATTAAAACTAGAGAATCTGTTGAAATTAATAAAATTATTATTATTGCTATTATCTTCTGTCCGAGCGATGCAAGAAATCTCGGTACGTGTTTTTTCTGGCAATAACTCAGAATTTACTAAATTAGATGGCCAGCTACTGTGTAGGTCGCTGAGAAACCTTGGCCCCGACCACCATATCTCAAGAGACTGAATAGTCTCAACACTCACACCACGCGATATATGATCCGCTGGATTTTGTTCGGTAGGAACATGTCGCCATACACAATCGCCAGTTATATCTAATATTTTACCGATACGATTGCGAACAAAAGTATGTAACTTACATGGCAATATCTTTAACCACTCTAATAGAATTGTGGAGTCAGTCCAAAATACAGTTAATGCTGCCTTCATTCGTAATGAGTTTAAAACCTTCTGATAAAGCCGCGCACCCACTAAGGCACCACAGAGTTCCAGCCGAGGAATAGTAGTGGCTTTAATAGGAGCGACTCGACTCTTTGCAAGTAGTGACCTAACCAGTATATTACCATTGGCATCAATACTACGGACATGAAAGCATGCACCGTAAGCCTTCTCAGACGCATCTGAAAATATATGAAATTCTAATTTCGATAATGCATCTATCACCACTCGGCGCGGGATACAAACCCCATTAAGAAGATGTAGATTATTAACAATGTCAGCCCATACCTCATCTATTGCTGGCGGTAATGACTCATCCCAAGACAATTTGTGGAGCCATAACTGTTGTAGAAGTATTTTCATATTCACGGCTACTGGCGAAACAAGACCTAAAGGGTCAAAGATCTGGGAAATTGTGGACAGCATAGTACGCTTTGAATTGGTACCTGACATTGACGTACCTATGGGAAAGTACAACTCATCGGACTCAGTGTGCCATCCTAAACCTAACGTCTTGCTTGTCTCGTTCTTGCCTATATTTAAATTTAAAGCATCCAGAGAAGCCTTCGACACTAATTGAACCTCGTTGGACTTCCATTTTCTGAGTTGAAAGCGAGTTGATTCGAGAACTGAGGTCAACTTACATCGGATGTCTTGTAGTTCGCAAATGTCATCCCCACCATTTAATAGGTCGTCAACGTAAAAATCATGTATGATAATATTCGCTATCCTTTTATCAGCACACTCAAGACCTAATTGTTTTAGGCATCTAGTCGCAAGGAACGGGGCACTAGCGGTACCGTAAGTGACGGTATTCAGTTGAAATGCCTGTAACGAGTCCATTGGATTGTCACGCCAAACAATCCTCTGTAAACCTATCATCAGGATGAACAATAATCTGTCTGTAAATCTTTTCTACGTCAGCCATTAAGATGTATTTATGCTGCCTAAACCGCAAAAGAATAGATAACAGATCATCCTGTCCAGTAGGACCCACCATTTGTATACTATTATACGTAATACCGCTAGTGGTAGGACTACTGGCATTAAATACTGCCCCTAATTTAGTGGTTGTGCTGTCCTTCCTTAAACCGCCGTGATGAGGTATATAGTGCGCATTATACTCAGAATCGAACGTACATTCCGACATATGGCCCAAAGTTTGGTATTCTAAATTATAAATACTACCTTTATCGAGTGTTGGGTTATTTATGAAATAATACGTGTTGAGTTTAAAGTCTGAGTCACTTTCTTCAAGTCGAACTCGCTACGTTCACCCGGTGATCCTTGCCACAAATTGATATTTATTTCTTCAAATATAATATATCTCCATAGGTTTTGACTTTAATAAGTATCCGGCTCGAAGGAGCATGTATAGGGCCACTCCAGGTGTGTAAATTAAAATTCGTTTAATCTCCAAAAAATACGTGAAATCCGAGTACATAAGACTACAAGAATGACAATTACAATGTTTAAATGTCTAACGGTAGCACGCAATGGGTTGACGAGTAGGTCGTTGCCATATGATTGTCGTAGGCGCGCGAACACCTGTGCCTTACACCTTACAAACATACAAATAACGGACACAAATAACATCCCGACTCGGAAATACCCCTTGTGGATTACACAAATTTTTGTCCCGTGTGGGATTCGAAACTTCAACACTCAACTTAGTAGCAGTGCGAGGCTGTGGCGACTCCGCACAGACGAAGAAGTAAGTTCCGCCTACATCTAACAGATAGCGCTAAATACGCTAAATGACGTCACAATCCTGCATCGCGCAAGCAGAGTTTACACAGCGACTAACTATATATACAAGCACCCGACATCAACCGTCGGGCCGCGGCCCGCCAGGCACGATCAACCAGCCTGGTCGAAGGATCCTCCCTTTGTGTTGGAGGGACATTACACTCCGTTCCTCCACAAGGCAACCCCACGAATGACTTCGCCTTTCCTGCAGTCAATATCTAAAGATTACGTCAATGTTGTTGTAAACGAAAAAAGGTATATAAACCGACCGAGTGATTATACTGACATCATAGCTACTAGAATACACTGATGATTATAATGATGATGACATGACAAATGAAATAAAATATAATCATTCTGTTTTATCTTATAAGACTTATAAGGTAAAACATAATAATGATATTAACTATTTAATACTTAGTATTAAATAGTTAATATCATTGCGGTCTACTTATACGAAATTCAACAATGGATCAGGTACAAAGATCAAAGCAACAAATATTAAGTACCCCGAGCCAAATAATTAAGCCTTAATATGGTAATATTAGCATTTAAATGTCACCTTCTGGTATCATATATATTTGCTACCAGGCAAATATACGCACCCCTTTGCCCTCGGGCGCTTCACATCCGTGCTCTTTTTACAAAATAATAATATCAGTCGCCTGTCTAACATCGCCTAACAAAGTCCAAATTCTCATTCACAGATTATCATAAAATGCCAACAAAAAGTATGCAGTCCGTGCAGTTTCATTAACCGTTAACAAATTAAGTGAACACCGCCACTTTGCCGACGCTTCTAATAACATTTTCCGAGTTGAGCACCTTCACGGGGGGTGAGCAGACTGGCAAACACAAGTGTAGGCTCGTTATGGCGGAGTAGTCGTACAATTGAGTTAACAAGAGTTGGAGCAGTTGCCGGTAATGTGATTGTGCCGACGCGGACGCGGTGACGCGACGCGCTCACCCGCTGACGATTGTCAGTCGTCACCGCGACTGCTATAGCTCTGTATTGTGTCTGAATACGTAAGCTTGTGTAGCATAATATATAATAAAATAAAGCTTACAAATAATTCTTAATCATATTTGTATCTTGTATTGTGGTAGAGCCTTGATTAATGCCGATAAAAGGGCTATCTGCACCGGCGGACTTCTATTCTCTTACAGAATATTGAAGCATAATAGCAGTATCGGTACTGTTATATTTCGTTCGGCGATTCAGAACACTGGAGGTGTAATTCGGTTCTTTTTTTTCTTCTCTTTTTCGGCCTCTTTTGCTCCACTTGTTGATCTTAGTTGACAACAACAACAGCAGTAATCCCCCTGGTATCCGAAGCGCAAATAATCTACGATTATAGCTAAGGTCATCATCAGTTCAGTTTGCCACTTAACTGCAAAAACAACTTTACTATAAATAAGGAATCACGGCGCCGCAAGCGCAAGAGATAAAGCCCAATGGTGCCATTATGACTTTGAGCTCTGGGTTCCTGATCAACGCAGCTTATTTTACTGCGATCGGCAGTAGGGTACTTTATCAGTCGGACTGCTCCATAATTTAGTTCACGTTCTGTTTCTCTACCTCATTTAAATTGCACTTATACCATATTTGCATTCGAATGATATTTTTACAGTTGTGCACAACGTGATGTCTACTTTGCACCAAAGACATAGAGGGCACACTTATGTATAATTCAAATGCAATCGTGCGCTGCAAGCCACGTGTGTGAGGTTGTAAAGTCAACGTAAAAATCTTTATATCCATAAAGGAGTATGAATACTTCTAGGTCGCGTGTCAATTAACATAATATGTATTGATCATACATTATTATAATTTAAGTAGCGGACCCGACACACGTTGTTCTGCCCAAATGTTGGCGTGCCAGCGCTACTCGGTAGGGTCTAATTGCGAATCTATGTCATCCTGGGACCCACTCAAATACACACGAAGCAAAATCAGCCCAATAGTAGTTTAGTGACATATACGTAAAGAAGAATTATATATAAATATTGATAAAAAGAAACTGGCCTGAAAATTAACTGTTCGAACAGTCGCTTATGAAAAATCCAGGTACGAAACTCAGCGTCACTATCGCCAATTATTTACAATATTATTTTTAGCAACACAAATAAATCCATTTACTTCTTTTCATCAGCTGCTATGTTTGAATGCCTGCGCGCGGCCATTTCTAGTGAGTTAATTCAATCACTCTTTTACCGAATAAATTATCTTTCAGAAATGTATGTGCGATTATACGACTACAAATATACAGTTAAATATCGATTCGAATGACGGTGCAACAACTTACAGCGAGAGGTTGTCGAATCGATCGCGAACCAAGATTAGACACGAATTTAAGCCCTTTTTTGAAGTACAACTTGGATGAAATTAATTGGAAACCGCTATTCTACAGTATTTATAGACAAAAGGTTTTGAATAAATATAAAGCAAAGTAAGGATCGCTGTGAACGAGTGGCTAGTATGAAAGATCGATACAGACTCCTGCAGGCGCTATTTCTACCTGCGCCTAAAATAGGTAGGTTGAAGTTAGCGGTCATTACTCGACGTTCGGTACTAATTACACGAATATTTTTATATACAGTAAAAAATAAATTTTGTTTATGTATAATGTATGATATAATTCATGTATAGTTTTAGTTTATGTATATAAAAATATCTCAAGGATGGGATGCCTCATATTTGATTCCGGAGTGGTGCAAGCTGTTATTGAGAAAACTTCATTAGTACAATGTAGGCAAGAACTGTGCCCGCCTATAACGTGTGATCCAAAATTAAAGATGGGGAAATGTGGGTGTGATACACTCTGCCTACGCCTTCGTAGGTATGCCTGTATCTTGAGATTGTCTTAATAACAGCTTGCACCACTCCGGAATCAAATAAGAGACGTCACGCGCAGCAATCGCAATAACTACAGCAACATCAATATTTTTACTGTGCAAATCTAAATCGGTGGAATACTTACTTCGCTGGCTCAGCGACCCAAAGTGGATCTTGGCCTCCGATATTGAAGTCCGCCATTTCTTCCTATTTTGTGCCAAGTCCGACAGTACAATTGGTGGACTTGAATACATTTGTGATTTTAAAATATTACACTAAATATTTGTCGCATTTTGTTCTAATGAAGCCTTGTAGATATGTTGTGTCGTTGTATGAATAATAGATTGCACAATTAAATCGAAACCAAAACAATATTTAATTACAATGGCCACAAATACATATATATTCAGTTTAAGTAGTTCAGTTCTGGTGTATCACGTTGTACGATAAGCGTTCACTGTCAGGCGGGTCGTACACTTGTTCCATCGCAGTGGTACCTATATAACAAAGCTGGGCGGTTATTTTTAGTGAACAGCTCAAGGTGACGCTTCCAATGGAAACATCAAGTTCCACTTCGTTACTTTAAGTTACACGAGTCAGGTAAAATGTCCACTTCAATTCTTGAAACTTGAAATTACATTTTGAAACTAATTTCGTTTGTAAACACAAACATCACGCTAGCGTTTCGGAAGGAACTTTCTCTACTTCGCCACTTCAATATTTGTTTTAAAATGTTTTCGCGAGTTGCTCGATGGCATTGGTCACGGCATATTGTGACGTCATCGTTGTGGTTGTGACGTCGTCGAAGCTATTAACTGGCTTGAGGTGAAAGTTTTGATTGTATGGACGGAGGTATTATCGGCGGGGTTTCAGTTTTAGCTTCCTTTCATAGAGCTGTTAGAACTGCTAAAATAGTTCACCTATAAAATCAATAAAATGAAACATTCACAAAAGCATAATGGAGTATGATAAAATAAGTGTTATACCTAATCATAATAACTCGTTAAAAGATTTCTTTGTTTATAATCGACATGCATTTAACGAAGCAATGTGCCTTGCAAATAAAATGGAAATATTTATATAGGTACATAATGCTTCTATTATGATGTCTCCGTATAGTAAAGCTATCGGGTTCTTTATAATTAGGATATTATCTAACTGTACCTACTATTTTATAATTTGCAACAGAACATTTTAATTTACTTACTGTAAATTGTTTCTATCGCGATAAAACTAAAATTTAAGCAAAATACAAGTAGTATTTTACTGCAGCTAGAATTGGAGTGTCTGTTTTATTTTAATTAGGAAACGCTCGTCCTATTTCTGCCGTTAAAAGAGCTTCTATTTAATCAACTATTCGGATCTGCATCTATAAATAATATAATAAGCACAGATATCTGTAATCAGCAAATATAAGTAGTAGCTTTAATTAATGGAATAATCACTTTTATATGTATATTCTATTATGAACCCGAGCTTAAAAGCGTTTTATAAAATCTCCATAGCTATTAACCAGCTTCATTAGCCATTGTAAAAAGGCCCCAATGAGTGCTTTTACTAATTATTATTTGTAGTAATGAAAGCGCGCGTGGTGCTTTTAAATTTCAGGCACGCGCCCAAGTAACCCTGTGTACCATAAGATGTGTTGTTTGCCAGCTTCAACAGTAGTTCTCGAGAACTTTCTCTCACAAACCTTTGAGAACATTTACGGCTATAATCATAAAACTTACAAGAGGGTTATAAAGTCGTTATTAGTAAAAATTATAAAAGTTTTGTTAACAATAATGCATAAGAATGCTAGCTTGCCTAATACCAATGCTGTATATAATAAAAACATACAGAAAGTTAATGAATAAAGGTTTTTACCGTGCATTTATTAGATATACATACTACGTATTTTAACTACCCATCGTATTAAGCCTTTAATACGATATTTTTATGAATATGGAACAGTCGCAAGAGGAAGACCTAGGCGAACGTTTCTTGATCAGATCGGAGGCGTTCTGGACAAAGGCCAGGTTAAGAGCACCTTGAACCGACGGGCGTGTATGAGGAATGTGATGAAAGTGAATGAAGCCAGAGAAGTGTGTCTGGATCGTAGCAAATGGAAATCCGTAGTCTCTGCCTCCCCCTCTGGGAAATAGGCGTGAATCTATGTCGTGTCGTGTTGTTTTTTGAATAAGACCGCACTGTGGTATCACATTTTTATGTAACCCTTACAATGACAAAATAGAGTTATTATTATTTTCACTTTTGCGTTGCTTTATATACGATTCTTAATGGGAATTAACGAGATCACGTATATTGCTGACTACTATCAATACAACCTGGTAGAAAAGTCGTTAAGTATGATTACAAAACGTTAAGCATCTTAAGGTAAACAATTTGGCTGATAGCGTTAATTTCCGTTAAGAATACAAATAAACGTCGAGAAACTAAGCTGTAAATAAACTAATTATTATTAAAATGTAATTATAAGCACTCGAGGTCCACCAACAAGGCTTGTTTAATTGTTTTCAGAGTCGGAATACAAAATTAATGAATGAATGAATGCATGCCGCAGAGAGGAGTCTCGGTCGGCGTCGCTCGGTGCCCGCTGTTCGCGGAGGGAACAGACACACTGTTGGGCTACGTCGCCGGCGCCTCTGGCTAGTTAGTTCCGCCGAACAAGGTCCCAATACCAGCCAGGACCGAGAACTACACAGTAGTTCTACATCGAACTAACTCACGACTGCACTGTATAGCCAACAGTGTTGTTGGAACATAACTGCTCACGGCCAGAGGCTATTTCTATTTGAAATAATGTCTGAATTGATATTGTTATTATTTTACTTTGTATAAAAGGGTGAGGCAGTGGTGTCCTACACATACCTCGCTTTGTAGGTCTTATTTAATAGAGATCAAACCTATTGCCGTTTACCGAGCACAGTTCCAGATTGTGCTGCCACAGAGAACTTCTTGACCGTAATACTCAATAACACTTTGGCCGTGCTAGGTACCAAGTCCTCAAGACTTCGTGCATATAAGTCGTTATATAATTTAGGCTGTCGTAGTATAGGAATAGATCACAGGTATAGATAGATATCCTAACTAATATTATAAATGCGAATGTGAGTTTGTTACGCTTTCACGCTTTAATTGATTTTGCATACACGCCGTAGGGGTACAGAAAAGGACATGGAGCACTTCTACCTTCCAGAAGATAAGTACTGTTCCCGAGGGACACAAATAAGTACTGTTCCCGAGGGACACAAATAAGTACTGTTCCCGAGGGACACAAATAAGTACTGTTCCCGAGGGACACAAATAAGTACTGTTCCCGAGGGACACAAATATATTGACAAATCTACATTAACGAGAGCGTAGATGCAGAAAAAATCAAGTACAAAATAAATGAGACTAACCCTATACTAGACAGTTTGAGACTCGGTTCTACCGTTGAGAATATCTTGGCAGGAAAATCCATTGTAACAATTCTCTCTCCATCATCGTACTCTGGAGGAAGCAGTTTTATTCAGTATTATTCATTCTTAATTAGTTTCATATTCGAGATTCGAGTATATTTTGCTAATACAGAAGATATCTTTAATTACGAATATTTTAATTGGAATCTGGGGAATATTATACCTACTTATTACGTGAGCAAACAAATCGTCAGATAAATTAAGTTCATAGTAAGGTGGCTTTCACCAGTAGATACGATTGTGTATTGATTTATGATGTAGTTCATGGTCGTGGACTCACCGATTTGGATTTTCGATCAATAAGTGTAAGTGTTTCTGACGATAGCTATTTTTATAAAATGAGAACCTTTTATTTAAAGATCTCTATTAGCGTCGGTTTAAATCGCAATGTTATAAACATAAAAACGAATGCTCAATCATCTGAGTATATTTTAAGCTTCTTAAGCATTTTTATTTAATTTTATTAATAGCTGCGTTGCGACAACATGCACTAAAACAAGAACATCAAGACTCAAAGCCACTACTGGCTCATATTATTTATTATCTCGGGTTTGAACCTGCAAGACTTGTTTTACAATATCATTTGTTTTACATGTCATGCCTGTATGCATACATACTCTTTTTATTAAGTTGTTACTGGCCTTACATATCTTAGTCCACTACGAGTAAACTATTCGTGGTATAAGCTTTATTTATAGGTAAGCAATTGGTTTGTTTATACCAATAAGTGGGCAAATAAAGATGGCTTTTAGGACCCGTAACATTAGAGTGTTGTGTAAATCGAACTATTGTATAAGTGTATTAGATGATTTGGTTTTAGAGGTAATTGTTCTGTCAAGAAAATCTAAGTAGCAGCTTAAATCTGAAATCGTGCTCGATAAATAATCATACTCAACATTTTTTTTTAAATTGATGTCCCTTTTGCTCTCTAGGTTTTGTCAATGACTGGCGTACAAAATACTTACTACGTGTTTTAATAGTAGAACTTATTTTTCTGGCATAATAAATGTAATTTTTTATTGTTTATACGTTTGTATAACTACGTATTATTGATCATGTCGAGTCGCGTGTCGCTTTTATCGTTTCTTTTGTAAGTATGTGTAAGTGTTAACCCCTCAAGTCGCGTCGTACTGCTGGCTATAATATTAAATATTAATTATCTTGCTACTGTTCTTTACGGTTTACTTTGTATGCTGATGGTATTGTAAATGTTTTATTTACACGCGTCACGCTTGCTTACACTTGAAGGAGTAGGCAGAGGTTATCAAGAAACTTGTCTCGTTGGTATTAGCATAATTATGTTTGCGTTTATGTTTGCCGTTAGGTGTTAGACTTAGATTCGATTTCCGAGGCGAGTAAACTTTACTGAAAGTCTCTTAAGAAAACTAATTAGATAGAGTGACTGCACGGCGTACATGGCGTAGTCGTGTAAGTGGTCAGCTCGCCACTACCACTGCGTCGAGTGTTGTGGGTTCGAATCCCACACGTGACCAAACTTTGTATGATCCACAAATTGTGATTCCGAGTCTGGGTGTTCTTTGTGTCCGTTATTTGAATGTTTGTAAAGTCAACACAGCATATACACATAATGAGAAAGTTGCCTCTTTAAAAAAAAGACAATATGAATGTGTGCTCGGTTAATAGCAATATAGCCCAAACTATTGTTCCTTGATAAAAGCAGCAAGTTTATTATCGTCAACTGTACGTATTAGTATAATAAAGTTATAGCCCAATTCAGGAGTTATTAAATTATTATTATTATAGTATAACTAAAAACGCTTTGCTTTCCTCGGGAATCGACACTAACCGTTGCGAACGCCGGTAATCATGAACGGCACTAAAACGCACTTAAAATAATCTTGGAGCGCAAAAAATTACCCAGAAGGCTTCCCTATCATTGTTATTCCGGATATGTACACTAAAAACTGATCTCCAACAACATGTGTCACGCCTCAGCTCCTTAACCTATCGAGTAGTCCCCGAGCAGATTCAATTGACCCTCCATTTTACATTATCGCCTTTTACTAAGGAAACAGGATCCTAATTTAGTTTGCACGAACTTTCCTGCTTATTTGGGGTGGCTTCCCATAGTTGCAATGCTTATGTTTTAGATCTGTACAACAACTTGTGGGTTCCACACGAGATAAAAATTTGTCTCTAGACTGTTACTGAAATCTAAAAAAATATAATAAATTTACACTAGACGGACCCTGAAATCCCCGAAGAATTATTATTTGTCTTTAGATATTATTTATAGATTTTTGACTTTTGTCTTTTGATTAGGCAGCGATGACACTAATATTATAAAATAAGTAATTAGGTATTAATTGCGAAATATGCCTTCATGTATATAAACATATTATTTCCAGGCAGCGTTAGCTTAGTGGGAGACCCTTGGACTGCCATGTAGATGCCTAGCTTTTAATCCGAAGGCACGCACCTCTGCCTTTTCAAAGCCATGTGCGTATTTAATAGTTAATATCGCTTGCTTCAATGGCACTGGAACATATCGTTAGGTTAGCTGCATGTCTGAGAGTTCTCCATAATGTTAGCGAAAATATGTAATGTCTGCACTGGCCCAGCGTGGTAGTCTATGGCCTAAACCTTCCCACCTAGCCTGTGCTCAGTGTTAACAAAGGTATTTGACTATTTTTCAATAGCTTTTGTTACACAAAAGCTAAAATACTAAACAATTCTAAACATTCAAAATAACTACAGTAAAAGCCTTTCAAATCATAGGAAAAGACGCACGATTGTATTGTATTGGCAACTGTGCTATAGGGTTGTCGCGTGTCGCGGTCTGTGTGCGTCGCGGCACGGACGTGAATATGCAGTAGCTGTGCAGTCACCGCCATACGTTTTATGTTAATGTGTGACGCCGCGCCCGCGCGGCTGGACTGCGGTACTTAGAACCCACAGCGTATGCAGGGTTAACGCACGTAGGGTTGCCACAAACTTGAATCTTAATTAGCTAAACAACTCAAATATTCTGTTTGAAAAGGCTTCATCCGTTAAAAATTAATTATTTATTTCAATATTGATACAGGAAGACGAAATTATTGTAGACTATATTTTTATTTTTGTATTAAATAATTCATCGCTCGCTGTAGGAATAATACCTGTATCGCGGGGGACTTTATAAACATTCAAACGACGAACACAAATAACATCCAGATTTGGGACAACCATTTGTGGATCATAAAACTTTTTGCTCTGTGTGGGATTCGAACCCACATCATTCGGCGCAGAGGCAGTAGCGAGGTGACCACTTAAACCTTAAATTATACCTTGAAAATACTCAAATCGAAATTAAATGCTAGAGACAGGATAAATAAAAACTTTTTGAAAGACCTATTATCTCTTCTTTTTATTCATGATGCATTTACGACCCAAAAACATGAGCGCACGTTTGTGTCATACGCACACTTTTATGTATAAACCAAGTGTCGTTTGTAAGCACAGCCCTAGAGTACGCAGTACGCGCAGCACGAGTTCGAGCGCGGTGCGATGTACGGGGTGAGCGGTGAGGGGGTGCTGGCACAGCAAACCGTAATGGTCAATAAAAGTGACATAAACATCCATTGTTAATGTTTATGGTGGCGAGTTATGGTGCTGGCGGTACCTTACGAGTGGAAGAACAACTCCGCGAATATAAAACGCAGTTAACTCTCAAAAAATATTAGAACAAAAAAATTGTGTTTTAAGTTTTGTACAGCTGAGCTGGCAAGGCATACGATCTGACTCATAAGCAGTTCTCGTAGGTTATGGTCGATTGCAGAAACAAGTATCATTCGCACATAATACACTTAAGTACCTGTTTTTAACTTTATATTTAATCCTTCATTTTAATAAAATTATTGGGAAGAGAGGAACCCGCCACGCACCCTCGGATTGCCCACCCCAACTATTACAATAGAAAACGGTTGACAATACCGAACTCCTCTGAATAGTTCCTATCCACGACGTGGGACCCGAGCGTACTTCAACTTGCAATATGCCGTTTCGAGCACAAAATATGCCTCGGCACGTGCTTCGTCTCAGCACGAGGCATCCTCAGGACCGTTTGGCAAAGAATGAGCGAAGCGTAGCCGTGCGCGCCTGCTGTCATTACCTTTCTATTCGGATCTCGAATGATGAAAAAGTGAATTATTAAGTGGTAGGCAAATAAATTAAGCAATAGTGACGTAGTGAAGTTGGTTTGTTAGTTCAGCAATGTACTCCTATTCCGTTTTTTAATCTCTAATTCTTCCAATACACTCATTTTAATAAAGCCTTTCTGACATGAATGTAAAATCTCAAAAGTGTAGCTATTATTACAATGAACTTCCGCCGAGTAACGCCTGCTTCAATATACCTTCTATTTAAATAAAAGGCGAGCTTTAAACGGCGCCTTTTCTAAAAAAACTGTTTTTTGTGTGTAAGTTTCTTTGTGTCCTTTTCTTTGTCCTTTAACGTGTATGCGAAATTTTATAAAATTAGTTGAGTAGGTAAGGTGTGAAAGCGTAACAAACAATCAAACTCACATTTATAATATTAGTCAGGGTAGTTATTATTAGACATGTAACCCCTCGACATAATGCTTGGGTCTTATCGGTAGTGGAATGGGTGAAAATCGAAACCTATGACGTCTCGATCGTAAATTCAATAGCTGATCCTTTGAACTGTCGTAGCTCAAACCTTATTGAACTTGCAGTCGGTCAGGGTTTGGTGTCAATTTCAGGGACCAACAGTGTCTCTGTTAATTTCTAAGCTGTAGACATATAACATAGCAAAAACGGTGTATTTAATACCAGAGATGTCACTCGCGTATTGCAAACTCTTAAGAAGGGAAGTCGATGTCCTGCTATTGTAAGAGCAAAGACTATGCTAGCCTCCATGCTGACAGCACAATGTTTGCTTGAAGATCTTGGTAAGCTACTCACCGTGGGTATACAACGTTAGGCTGTTTATTAAATTCTGCAGGGTGGGTGTACTTACCAGTCGAACAGCTCTAGTTTCGGCGAAATCCTAGGCTCCTGTGTTCCTGCTATCCTAATAATATTATACAACGTAGCACTACAACGTGACATAAACGCAGTGGTTGAATGGGGTGTAAAAAACAAATTGACCTTTAACATCTCAAAATGTAAAACTATAACTTTTTCTCGGTCACGCATTCCAATCACAACGACATACCAGCTATCGGGTACTCCATTAGAGCGTGTCTCTGCAATTCGCGATCTAGGCTTAATCATGGATACTCATTTAAATTTTCATGAACATATAACTAAAACATGTAAGGAAGCGAGTAAAAGCCTAGGTTTCATTATTAGAACTTCTTACCACTTTAGAAATATTCAGGTGATAAAACTCCTCTACAATGCTTACGTGCGGAGTAAGTTAGAGTATAACGCCATAGTATGGAGTCCCCGAGAGACCTTGTATACAATGTTAGTGGAAAGAATCCAACGCAAGTTCGCCAGATATTTGTACAAACGCCAGTATGGATATTACCCCTTTTTATACCCGTCAACATTTGTAACAGGCATGGTCGGGATAGATACTTTACAGTGCAGACGGGAACTCATGCATATCATTCATTATTATTTTTTGATAACTGACAAAATAGATAACCCAGAAGTTCGTGAGTCCATACATTTCTATGTACCGGACCACTACACGCGAGGTATTGGTAGGCGGCAGCACAATCTTCTCTCCTGTCCCCCAACGTGGCGCTCCCCACACGCAGATAACAGCCCCACTTCCAGAGCCGTTAAATTAATAAATAGTTTTCTCAAGGCCAATCCAGAAGCAGATATATTCTTTGACAAACCTAGCATAATTTATAAAAACGTGTTCCTTTACTTAGATAAAATAATTAGATAATATATAGGTATGATACTCAATAGATATTATAATAGTAGCCTTTAATTTAAATATTGTAAGTTAATGTAGAACTGTTCTTTGTATGTTATAAGTAAATTTTATTTAAATTTTATTTTATCTTGTATAATTTGTATAGAAATAGTATAGATATAAGCGAATTGGATAACTCTGTAAGCTTATATTTTTATGAATAAATGAATATGAATATGAATTATAAACTAAATGATCCAGTAAACTTCATACCACTTATATAAAATTGTCATACAAAATTACCAAAATTAACTTTAGAATATTTCGGTTGTTACTTTGAGATTTTTCTGATTTCCTTTTTCCTAAATCATCTAAGTATTGAGGTAAACAAAAAGAAATAATCCAATCGGTCGGGCCATTATCAAGTTTTTGTGACACTAACGCACGGAAATTTAATTCTATCTGTATAAATGTGAAAGTTAGTTAAGGTGTTTGAATGTTTTTGTGTTCTGTAGACGGGAGATAAGAATTTAGGCTGAAATTCGGCGCTGAGCAAATTTATCGGGGCTATTACTTTTGTATCGTAGTAACTTTGTATACTATTTACTATTGCTGTTATACTGAAAACAGTCAATCTCTATTCTATTCTTTGATATGATGCATAAAACTTAGCACTCACATAGACAATGACTTAATTAAAACATTAATATGTCAGCCGAAAGACGTCCACTGTTGGACATAGACCTTCCTCAAGGTTTTCCACAAAGACCGATCCACCTTAGGAGGGCCTATCCCTGCTGCGCCATCCAATGCGTGACCGCCACTCCAGAACCGTTCTGGCCCAACGGCCATCGGTTCTGCGCGCTATGTGCCCCGCCCCCTGCCACTTCAGCTTGCCTCTCCAGAGAGCTATGATGGAAACTTTAGTTTTCCTGTGGATGTCCTCGTTTGTGATTCGATCCCACAAGGAAACTCCGAGCATAGCATACTTCAAATTTCGTTATGCGTCCGCAAAGCCGCGGGCAGTAACTAGTCTCATACCGTCGCGCGTCGTTTACATGCAAATGTCTCGCTATGTGAATGAGTTGACGTGGCATGTACCTAATCGTTGTGGTTTCTCCGTTTTACTTTTTATTGTTGATTTACCTTATTATGAGTTATAAATAGGCGTGCTGAATAGCTATACTCTAAGAACTTGACTAGATGTTTCTGAAAATTCTGTAAGCTTACTCAGAAAATATCATAGATAACTGTGCACATACACACAAACAACATTCAGACGTTTATGTTAGACATTTATTGTTAATGACAACATAACTTACAAAAAGTCGACCATATTTAAAAGTAGTGCGCATCTATGTATTGATCCTTTGGTAGTAGGGTAATTCCAGGTACAATAGAAAGGAAGAACAGAAAACTTTACTATAAAAGAAAAAATAAAACCCAACTAAAGTGTAGCTATATTGAGATAACTTAATAAAAAAGTCAGTATCTCGCCATAAACTTGAACCTAGGGCATCGCAATAAGCAGTTGCACATCCACTCACATTTATGGTACTAAACCAGCGAAAAATTCATGCAAAAAATATACAATAAACTTAGTAACGGCTGAGTTAATGTCAGTATCGGAACAGGTTTCGAATGTTGTACTCCAAGGTCGACGGCTATGTGTTTACTGATCAATTTACTACCACAAGCATGTTGTATGTAATGCAATTGTTTATAATAAGAAGCATCGTACCAGTAAGGTCATAATAATAAAAACAAAGTAAAACTCTTAGAATGGTATAAAATCCCTCAACTCTATCTTAGATTACAGGATTAGATGACGATTACTTGGTTAGAAACCAAGTAATCGTCATCTAATCCCGTAATCTTCATTAAAACACCGGATATGAGCTGGTATAAGACCACAAACAAATAATAATAATATCGTTATAAGTAATTGAAGTAGCAAAAGCCTATTGGGAGACCGTTGCACTGCCACGCAGAAGTCTCGGATTCAATTCCAAGGCACGACTCTCTGACTTTTCAAAGTTATGTGAGTATTAAATTGTTAAATAAACGTTCACTTTAACGATGAAGGAAACATCGCGAGGAAACCTGTATGTCTGAACTCTTTTCTTACGATGTTTGTTGAGTGGACTATTGCCTAACCATTTTCACACTGAGAAGAGGCCCGTGCCCAGCAGAGGGATAGTTTAATACATGGCTGATATATTATATCGATTATTTAGGACAAAAACGATACAAATCATAAACAAGATGATAATACCTACAAAATTATACAACTGTGGCGCAGCTACTAACGCCGCTCCCGACAGCCATACAAAGGTGTTCTATCGTGAATAGATAGGTACAATATTCTTTACGAAATAATTTAGTTTTATGTATAATATGTATGAATATACAAAAAAAAAAGTATATGTGTATGTTTATCCATTGTCTAGTACCCATAGTACAAGCTATGCTTAGTTTGGGCTAAATGGTGTTGTGTGTATATGATAGAATATTATTATTATAGTTCAGATATATGAGACAGTGTATTAGACTTACGCGTGACAAATAAATATATGATCTGTATAATTGTAAGCAGTCGCCGTGCCTTATGAGTCTTATGACACTTGCAAAAACAGTTTTTCGTACTCGGTCGCATTTCGCGCGATTTAGCGCTTCCCGCGACCCTTACCAGATCGTCAATCCACCCTGTGGGGCGGCCTACCCCTGCTGCGTCTTCAGATGCGTTCAACCGCTCCAGAACCTTTGTACCCCAACGGCCATCGATTCTGCGCGATATGTGCCCTGGCCGCTGCCAGACACAGAATACAGAGTAGGCCGATGTTTAGAGGTTTTTACAAAGGTAACGTTCCTGGAATTATAAGTAGCTTAATCTTATTATGTCCAAAGTAAATAATCGTACGAACTTTGGTTACTCCTTCGGGGGATATGGGCACATGTCTATGAAGTTAAATTAATGCTGTAATACTTGTTGCTCACTTTAATATAATATATAATTTCAAATGTTGTGTTGCACACAAACAAATTTTTGTCTTAATCTGTAATCAAATTTGCAACACTCGCCGAATTGATACAGTCGCGAGGTGACTACTAAAATCATTGCGCCACCCGTGCAGGCAATCGTAACTAACTAATATGTATTAATATTATACATAGACATTTAGATATTGTGGTCGCAATCTGCATATTATATAATGTCGCTATTACATAAACTGAATCAGTTATGACATATATCATTTACTTTGATAAATACTTAATCATAACCATTACACAATGTCATATGTTTATCGATCAGTAAATAGTAATTAAGGCGTAATTCTAAATAATTTAAAATTAATATTTCATTATTCAGAATTGAAAGCAGCAATGGTGAAGGAAAACATCGTCAGGAAACTTGCTTGTCTGAGAGTTCTCCATAATGTTCTCGAAGATATGTGAAGTCTGCCAATCCACACTGGGCCAGCGTAGTAGACTATGACCTAATCCTTCTTACACGGAGAAGAGGCCCGTGTCCAGCAGTGGGACTGTTAACATACAGGGCTGATGTTATATATTCAGAATTAGTTGTTTGTTAAATACATACATACATAGTCCCTCTATCTCCAAAGCGGGTAGGCAGATGTACATATTTTACACCTTCACTTTGCCATTTATGATTGTAGGTCCTATGTTCTAGAGGGTAAGCGTATTATTACATATTTCTAGACTGAGACCTGCTACAGAGCATTTCTTGAGGGCAAGAAATACTTTGCCAGATCTGGGAATCGCACCCGGGCTCATGTATGGCATTCACTGTCGCTGTATCACTGAGGCAGTCCGTTAAAATATAGTAAATAATTATTTTATTTGTACAGTCGTATAGAGTATATCGACGTGAAATACCAGTATTCCTACTGTTGTGTTTCGTTCGGTGAGTGAGAGTGCCGGAGGTCCAATCACCCTCTTTCCCCCTTCCCGCTCCTTCTCATTCCTACTTCTTTTCGTTAAGAGTCGGCAACGCGCAAGTGATGCCTCTGGTGTTGCAAGCGGCTATAGGCTACGATGACCACTTACCATCAGGTGGGCCGTATGCTTGTTTGCTACTATAAATGTTTTTAAAAAAAGTTTATTTCTTGCGTCTGAGTTATGGTATTTTCTGAAAGAAGTGTGTTTAACAATTTCAGTAGCTGTACTCTGTGTAGCTCTTTGCCTGACATAGTTTCAGACTCCATGCTCTTTAGAGAATTTTAACAAAGAATATTCTTAAAGATAAAGATAAAGATAAAGATAGTTTATTCTGCAAATATGGGTACAGTAGTTAGGTGACACTTAAAGTATGGATAAGTTCAGCCATATTTAACCAATTGGCATGCAAATATTACATTACATTAACAATTATAATTATGAACAATCACATACATTGAACATTATCAGAGACAAATATTTAATTGCAAAAAATAATAACTCATACTAAATTACATATTTCTAAAATAAAAACGGAAATAATAAACAAAAACAATCACAAATGTCAAATATAAATACAATAAAATTAATTACGCTGTCAACTAAAATCAACTTCTGATAAAAAATCTGTAATATTATAATAATAATTATAATAATAACATAATAAGCCAAGGTGATGGATGGCATGCTTGATTCTTATTTAGATAAATTTATTAACTTACATGATGCTCAGTTCGGGTTTCGGCCCGGGCTATCCACTGAAAGCGCAATTTTAAGCCTCAAGCATGCTGTCCAATACTATGCCAATCGCAAGACCCCGGTGTATGCTTGTTTCCTTGACCTCTCCAAGGCTTTTGATCTTGTATCGTACGATGTGCTCTGGAGAAAGTTGGGGGACAGGGGTATACCGGTGGTCATGCTCAATATATTAAAATATTGGTATAGTAAACAAATCAATTATGTGAAATGGGCCAATACACTCTCTGAAGCATACAGATTGGAGAGCGGGGTGAGACAGGGGGGATTGACATCCCCCAAGCTCTTCAACTTGTATGTCAATGACCTCATCGTCGGGCTCAGCAGCATGCGCGTCGGTTGCTCAATAGATGGAGTTAAGATCAACAACATAAGCTACGCAGATGATATGGTGCTGTTGAGCCCGACGGTGGGGGGACTCGGAGAGATGTTGAGGCTATGCGAGGAGTATGCTGAAACACATGGCCTACTGTATAATGCTCAAAAGAGTGAATACATGGTCTTCAAGGCTGTCGGTAGGTGTCCCAACCATTCACATATTATACATACATATATTACCTTGAATGGCTTAAGCGTAAATCGTGTTGAGAAATTTAAATACCTGGGGCATTACATTACTGAGGGCCTTGAAGACAATGTGGACATAGACAGGGAGCGCAGGTCTCTAGCGGTCAGAGGTAACATGCTGGCTCGCAGATTCTATAGGTGCTCTGATGAAGTTAAGATAACTCTTTTTAAAGCGTATTGTCAGAGCATTTACACTGGGACTCTGTGGACCAGTCACACCAAAAGATCGCTGGATAACCTGCGCATTCAGTATAATAACGTCTTCAGGATGATGTTGGGGCTGCCTCGCTTCTGTAGTGCGTCGGGGATGTTTGCGCTTTATCGTACTGACGGCTTTCATGCCGTCATGCGCAAGAAAACGGTATCCCTGATCCACAGGGTGCGTGGTAGCCGCAATGAAATCCTGAAGACGATAGCAAACAGGTTCTCATCCTCCATGTGGAGATCTTTAGTTAAGAGGGTGATTTAATGTTCTTCATTGTAAAAATATGGACTATAAGGTTGTCTGAAATAAACAATATTTTATTTTATTTATTTATTTTTTATTTATAATATGCTCTGTCAGCTAAGAATTTTCTTACAACATTTTTGAATAAAGTAGTATTGAGCTGTTTCCAACATTTTGGTAATTTGTTAAATATAGTCGGGGCCATACAATAGACACTTTTGCGCATAAGTGCCGTTTTAGAATGGTGGAGACACATCCTACTATTATCGCGTCTGTTTCGTGGCACTACGTCTGCGAGGCGCTCAAAACGATTGGGATTTGTCTTCACAAACATTGCTACTTCCAGTACATACAGGCACGGTAGGGTTAATATTTTATATTGTTGAAAAAAAGGCTTACAGCTATCTGTATTTTTAAGGTGGAACATGGACCTTATGCATCTTTTTTGGGCTTTAAATGCAGTTTCTTTTTCGGATGAGTTTGCCCAGAATATGACTCCATACCGCAATTGAGATTCGACAATGCCATAGTAGGCAGTCAGGAGTGCATCATTGTTTACAATTGTCGATAATGAGTATAGTGCATATGCTGATTTACTTAGTTTTTTGCAGAGTACGTCAGTATGCGCCTTCCAATTTAATTTATTATCTATTTCTAATCCTAAGAATTTTGTAGTTGCTGCTTCATGTATAATTGTATTGTTGTGATGTATGTATAAATTATTTAAGTTATTCTGACGTTTGCTGAAATGCATTATTTTGGTTTTGCTTATATTAATAATCAAATTATTGCTGTCGAGCCATTGTACCATTGCTTTTAATGAATTGTTAATATCGCTTTCATAAGTGTCTGTATTTTTAGGTATGGTTATGGTGCTATCATCAGCAAAAAGAGTTAACGGCTGTTCTATACATTTTGGCATGTCATTGATATATAGTATGAATAGCAAAGGACCTAGAACGCTCCCTTGCGGTACTCCATAACGAACCACTCTTTCTGATGATCTATATATATTTTCATATTTATTGGATAAATTAATTTTGTTTATTTCAGTTACTTGCTTTCTATTATTCAGATAAGATCTTATTAAATTCAGTACGTTACCCCTAACACCATAATTTTCCAATTTATTTAAAAGGGTAGGGTAGTGTACATGGTCGAATGCCTGCGTCATGTCACAATATACAGAACAAACAGGCGTGCGTTTGTCTACATTAATATATACTTCATGTAAAAAATCATATATCGCCATATTAATTGTTCTCTGTCGTCTAAATCCTTTCTGTTCCTCACACAAAATATTATTTTTTTCTATATATTTATTCATTTCTATATAAATGTACTTTTCATATACTTTTGAGAGTATGGGAATAAGGGAGATAGGCCGGTAGTATTCCATTAGCTCTCTATTTTCTTTTTTGAACAATGGCTTCACGATTGATGTTTTTAAAGCGTCTGGATATATACCTGAACAAATGCTCAAATTTATTAGGTAACTCAGGTGACTACTTATGTCGACGGCTACCGATTTTAGCACCGATTTTTTTCTTAACAACATATCTCTATATTAGTATCTCATAACTGGATATTATAATATATTATGAGGAAAACTTACAAGTATTACATTGTTCGATGAGGTAATGGACGTATAATTATATTCAAGGATACAAGGCGTAATATCTATACCGCTATTTTAAAATTAATATATTATATCAATAGTCCACATTTATAAAAAGTGGTTTATCTATAGAAAAGCCATAATTAGGATGTTTTAATTTTGGAGATACTTGGCAAATAATGTTTTAACTGGCGTTTGATCACTACCTACGTAATGTTAAGTAATTATGAATGAATTATTTCAATTGCAGAACATGTACATTAAGTTCTTAATTAGATTAAATATTGTCCTTGCCACCTTTAGCCAATTTCGGCAGGCAAATATTATTTTCACTACAGGTACAATTTTTATAAAAATATATTTAAATTGTATACATCATGCATGCATAGTGTTCTTTATTGTATTAGAAAGTTTATTAGTTAGTATTATAGACAAGAATATTATCACTTGCCATCTTGAACAGTTCAGCTGGACCACTACTCTTTATTCTATTTATAGTACTTGCATTCAATAAACTTAATATATATATGAATTATATTATTGTACATTTAGAAGTAGGTGCTATATAGATAATGAGAGTCATTTTTACCCAAGTACTGAATAAAAAGTGCAAAATATTGTCTTCTGTTCACGCAAATATTATTCATTGAAATTAAACTGCTATATACGGATTTTATCGCGTTGTTTATTTGACACTTTATTACATAATTTTGAAAACTGTTACACTACTACTATTAAACTTTACTAATTTTTAAGCTAATTAAATTATTAAAACTATTAAAATTATTTATATTTCAGTTTACACTTTTGTAATAAAGTGTCTAATAAACAATGCGATAAAATCCGTATATAGTAGTTTAATTTCAATAAAAAGTGCAAGTCATCGGGTTGAGATTTATCATTTTAATAAAATGAATTATTTGTTGAATGGTTAACGCTTTTTGTTTCTGACGCTAATTAATTACTTGATGCAGTATCTGAATAGTTATTTGTTTATACTATATAAAGTTCATTTTGGAAATTTGATAATTTCTGACTGAGTCATAAAAATCACTTGCGAAAACTGGTAATTTACAACTCTTAGAGCCTGTTCCACAACCTATAAATAGCATTTTTTATTAGATAAAAGTTTCTCCATCTCTCTTTAATCTAACAAGTGTTTAGTATCCGACTTGAATTTGAATAGAGCTTACATAGGGATGTTGCATAAAAATTTATCGGAACCTAATAACGATGACGCGAAAGTTCTGTTCAAATTCATGTCGGATGTATTAAAATAGTTTGATATGTGGTTAGTATTATGTTTAGGCTATGATGGAACTCACATACGCTGTGCGTAAAAGTCCCAAAAAAACAAGAATTAAGAAATAAACCTAACAAGAGTGAGACAGAATGTCAACTGGCCGGTAAAACCATCGTTTTTGCTAAAGATGCAAATTAATAATACTGCATACATGCTTGCACACGTTATGTCTTGTTTTTGTTGCCATACTACAATTATAAAAGTGGAATAAAAAAAAATAGGTATCAGATACTAATGCTGATTTTTGGACATAAATTTACACATTAAGTACCCATACATTATTTACGAGAAACGTATACCCGAACTTGAAACGTCCACCGTTCTACACTTATACTCAATATTCCTTTTAGAAAATAAAAAGAAGCAATTTTTTTTGCTATATGACTAAAATAACAAAAATACAACGGCAAAACACTTTCTTTGTAAATTACAAAATATAAAATTTATTTTCTTTAATTATAGGTAGGTATACTTTACTATTAAGACTGCGTTGAGCGTAAGACAGATAATGACAGAGCTCGTGCGACGCATATTCAAATCGGCGCGCGGCCGCCATAGTAAAATTGTATGGAAGTTTTGAAGTGCTTTTTTGATAAATATGTATCTTTATTGTCAAACAATAACTTAAATATTTGGGACGGAAAAATTGTAATATAACTATTTATGTTTCGTTTAAGCTGTAAAATAGGATAGATTATTTATATTTATATATATATTATATATATTATATATTATACTGTTATAATCTGAAAATCACGTAACACGAGCTAACGTTTTTGCATTTTTCGTGCAAAGTTACGTAATTTTGTAGTCAAAAATATTAATTATTTTATGTTTTTACACGGAGTTATTGTAAAGACATTCATTGTTATGGTAAATGTAAACTTTTTATTTGTATCTAACAAAAAGTGTCGATTTTATTTACTTAACTGTGACCGCCTGTTTTGGCACATTTCGCTCGGCGCAGTCTTAAGCGCATGCAGTGTTTGCGTATAATTGGATGTAACTTTTTCTACGAAGCGCGTTATGTTATGTATTTATGTGGTTGTATTATTATTACATTTATTACCTGAACATAAATAAATACAATATATTTATTGTATTTATTTATGTTCTGGTAACGTTAGCAGTTATGGTAGCCTATGACAGTTACCGTTTTGACGCTCCTCACCAGAAGTATCAGCATTCTTGTTTTATCCACTTCAACGTGGACACAAGGGATTACCTATATAGATTATACCTCCGACAGCGCAGCCCATCCTTAAAGAGTTGTGGACGTCCAGTCACCGCAAGACACAACACACGATTATTAGGCGGCAATCTTCTGCAGGACGCTTAATGTAATAAACTATGTACCTACAAAAGACTACGTTGTGCATATACATATTCAGCGTATAACTGAAAGGTGTTGACATATTTTAGGATCCTATGTGTATCTGAAGTTAACTTAATAGACCTATGCCCGGATCCAAATAAATCATTTTAAATATTATGACAATTTTGAACATTTTATTTATTTATTATTTAAACATCAAAACCAACGCTTTAAATCACTATTAACATTGCGCATGATCATATAATGTTCTGTGGGTGCTGGTGTCGGTCGAGTAGTGCGTATGCATATTACGGCCAAATGTTTTTCTGTTATAGTACCCTAAACTAATAAGTTAGTGTATGTAGCATAACGCTTGTGTATTGCGAAGGATAAGGCAGCGGTGTATTGTATTTTAATTTCGTTAACCATACTAAAGTGAAAGTCCTACATTGCAGAAGCACATTGCAATGCCGTCTATATAAGACTTCTATCTTCTAACAAAACATACAAGATCAATTGCCGCTAAGGGAATGTAACCCGGGCTCACGATTCAACGTAAGTGATAGTAGCAAGACCGATAAGACAGACATATAAAAAATAAATAAAAGTTTAAAATGAATTACATTTTATTAAATGTATAGTACTAATACTTGCAGTATTCAATTGCAATGTCTACCGAAATGGCCATGAACGAGCCTGTTACATTCAGTTCCTTGCAACACTTACTCGCAGTAGTAATTGTATCATACACTTAATACGAGTATAACAAGAAAACAATAACGCTCTTTTGAAAGTAAATTAGTTTACTTTTGATACTGCCATTATTGTATATTTTTGTTAAAATTGGCCGCACACTATTCGATTGTAGTCTCCCTCATTCTTCCAGAATTAGATGTTGATTTTTCAATTTAAAAGACAAGCTTCATATAACGGAAAAGCTATATCACCTCAATGGTGTCACCAAATATACGTCCCGAAATAGCAATATCAACTTTTTCTTCTTGTCTTTGAGATGATATTTCCGTACACATCAGGATCATTATGACGTTTTACATCCAAATTAAGATTGACACTTACAAAATTTCGTTTCATTGCTATCTGGTTCCATCAGCACCTTCAATGAGATGCTTCACGCGTGTGAAGTTGTTAGTCACTTCGTTCTCTCTTTTCCCGTGAATGTCAAGCTCCGTGTATTCGCACAAGACATGTCAAGATATTAGTCCGTTTCAGAACAGTTGTCCGCAATTTTCACGTAGCCGCTCGGGCAGTCGTCGCCAACCAACGCTGCTCTGTTGTCCGTGCTCGTTGTATTTGTACTTAAAGCAGTTCCAGCGTTTATAGTTTCGTCAGCAAATATTTTATATATTTCTTGTAACGTACACTTTTCACCCGCACACTTTTTAGGGAGAGAGTTAGTCTTGCCGAGCTTCTGTAATTTGGCGATTTCGTATTCGTCAGGAAATAATGTTTTTAGTTGATCATCTGTCGGTTTGTATGTCTCACGGATGGTATTTGCAGCGACATAGAAAGCGAATAGTGATAGAACTGTCGCTATGGCTGTAGCTTTCATTGTTACAGGAATATTTAGCAGCGCGATATTCGCGATGACGGCGCGTGCGCAAGTGGCGACGGTGCGTGCGCGGTCACGGACTCACGGCCAAGTGGCGACTGTTCACCTGACATTCTCGAGCCTCTTACAAGTTTATATGTAAATAGTTACAATCTTATGTATACACATGTTTGTCTTCAAGGATCATATTTTAATGTCGTATTTACATAATAAGTGATTACATTATTAATTTTATTGAACCTGAACAACTGTGAAATTTAATGTAGGTACTTCAAAACTTGTGTGATATAAACAATATAATAAACTATTAATATTTTTTGCATACCTTACCTACCTTGGTAAATGTTTTTTGAACCTAGAAGTTACATCATCGCGTTAGTTTGGCTAACAAAAGTATACTATAATGGACCAAAAAATATTTCATATTCTAAAACAAAAGTAATAAGTTATATTCTACAAATATTTCAAACCCTTATCGAAGCTTTGTTCTAGTTTGGATATGGCCTAAGTATAGTAAAAAATAAAGAAAAGATCGCATATAGATTAATCCTCGCATCCAATGCGAAGGTTCTATATCAAGTCAAATTTATAAAATAACTGCGCGATAACTTGTTTGGAAAAAATATATCAGAGATACATTGGGGCATCTAATGCGTTAAAACCTAAAACGGCTTGACTGTCAAACTGCAATAAACACCGCGAAAAATAAAAGTGTACTGTGCATTGTGCATATATGTAGATGTGGAATACACAATGCAGAGTTTACATATATCCAACGCTGTGGTGTCATAAGAGCCAGTCATGTGAATTTTTTAGATCGGCAAATCGCTTGTCGTATTCCTGATGTTCTTTTATGAGCAACGGTCACTCCTACCATCGGACACGTAGTGAATCTATATCTTATTAGTTTAAAAAACTGTCTTATGACTAAATCTGTTTATAAGTATATTGTAGACTTTACAGTCTTCAGTTAAAATAACTGAAACGATTTTATGCTGTTCTCACTATCATAGTGTGGTAAATATAAATATTTAAAATCTAAGTTTCATGTGATCTGATCCACCAAGTAGAGCCAAGCCAAATATATTAGTCATAGTGCGAGCCAAGTGACAAGGACCAAGGGCTAAAGCAAGTATCTAACAGAGGCATATAGAAAAATATTTACAACTTACAATCGAGTTAGTGGTTCCTTGGCGGCAAACTATTGTAATGAAATAATTTTAAATACTTATAGACGGAGTGGTCCGCTTCACAAGATACACGATACGTCAACCGCGTCATCATAGCAACATAACTAGTTAGCTACAACTAAAAACAAAGACTACTGATTCACACACATCACCTATGAAATTGAATTAGTTAAAATATGCTCACAGTTTCGTCAACATATAAAAGTGTTTATTAATAGTCCCACTGCTAGGCGCGGCCTCCTCTAAGTGTGAGAGGAGTTAGGTCATAGTCTAGCACGCTTGTCTGGTGTGGGCTTATCTAGTTTACATACATATGTTTGAGCTAGGTACTTTCGAAAATACATGCTATGTGTAGAGCCCATATAATAACTACAAGTACATCAAACAGTATTGCAAATGCTGTTAACATTCTAAAATAATTCTGTATCTCACTCTTTTACAGACTTGGATATAACTAAAGAAAATCTAACACGATTTAATTTTCGTTTAAAATACCTTACTCGTCCTAATAAAAAAATGTGTCGCTGGTGAAACATTTAAATAATGGAAACAAAAACATTTTTTTTGTGAAGCATGCATATATCTATTTGTCTCGCTTGTGGATTAAAACCACTTCGTCACCATTCGTCAGTGGCGAGGCAAACACTTAAACCATTTTGCAGTCGTGCAGTCAATTTTGCATCAAAGGTGGCTGGTCGACCGCCGCTACTGCCGCTTTTGTGTTTGTTACAGTATAATAAGAGGGATCTTTATGTCAGATAAAACTGTAGGATCGTTAAATAAAATAATGAAAGCCTCATGTTAATATAATATCACAAGTTCTCAATAAGAATAAACGTAATCCAACATATTTTGATATAATATCTAGTAATATAATAACCCGTTAGAATATAATACAAACAATATTTTTAAAATAATTAGTTATTAACTGTATTTTATTGTTTATAAACCTATATTTGCTGGCTTAGCTACAAACCAGTCTATTCTTCAGTTGACACTCAATCACAGTACACACAGAACTCACTCAAAATAATGACATTCTTCCAACACGATGGCATTAAAAACCAGTTTATTAAGTAAGTCGTTCTTGACACTTGTCTGTTTGATCGTTCTGGGACTTTTATTGTGTCTGCAGACATCAGCCAAGATTTGACGACTTTTAACTTTGAATCATAGAACATTTGAGAACATCCAGGTGTCACACAATCTCTAAGAACAGTGACAACTAAAACTTTTAGCTGCGGAGCGATCATTATCTAATCTTCGTCAACACAAACGTCTTTATCATTTCTGTACTGGTTCGACGTACAGCCGGCAGTTAGCCCCGCTCGGTTGTCGTCGCCCTTTATTCTCGAGTCGACCCTGACCACAACCTGCTCAATTCCAAATAATTCGTATACTTCTGCCGAAGTACACGTTTTGCTAGCGCAACTAGAAGGGACACATTTTTTAAGTTGTGCGTAATCTTCTGGGAATATCAGTTGTAATTGCTCATCTGTGGGTCTGTATGTGTCAGAGACATTGTGGACCTCCGCCGTCACTAGATTCAGAAAGAGCGTCAGAGCCGTTGTGACTGTTATAGCTTTCATGGTTCACGTGTACTGAGAAGCTTTGTATCCGCGACGAGTGTTCGGAGCGACCTCGGTGACGCCCAGACAACGACTGGTTGCCTTATATTCTTGCAAGCATATATAAACTAAATAACTATTTTGAATGTGCTGATGATATTTAGAATATCTTATATTGAATTTATTAACATATGACTTTGTTATTGGTCGTATATAACAGCCAACTTTTATACAGAACCGGATTCATGTTGCAAATGATTTTTTGCAACGATACTTGTTTCTACTAGTAAGGTGGTCAAAATATCCTGACGGTAAGCGGTTTTCGTAGGATTATGAAGCTAGGAATAAGGGTTGCGTCTTGTTATGTACACAAAAAGGACTAGTCTTCTTAGGGAGCTTTTGAAAAGTAAAGATTACAGCCTTGTTTCCTTGTGATGAGCGGCAAAAAGACTGCAATCTTTTGCAGGATGGAGGATTACTTTTCTAGTTAATATGAATTGTTTAACTTATGTCTGAAATATATTTTTTTATTATCTGTCGTCCAAATCTCTTGGCTTATGCTCGGAATCTAGACACAATGAATGTTTCATAATGTCTGATGACCAGTGAATTAATGAGTTAAACGGTCTGAAGTTATAGCCGAGATCTACTCTCAAGCTTAGAGTACCATATGTAGTGTTGCGGACTAGTGAACTTTGTCAGTGATTCCGTTTTCACAGCATCAGCACCACACGAATTCTTCTTCTGGTATAGCGCCCATAGGCCTCGGTAACCACTTACCATCAAGGGTATCGGTAAACTTGTTTTGCTACCATATTTGTATAAAATACGGATACAATTGCATAATTACCTATTAATTTTACATGTTACTTTGAAAGACATACACAGTTTTTATGTATCATGCCTTGTATCGTGGGGTCTATACAGACATACAATTAAGGGACACAAAGTACACCCAGACGGATGAATCCACAGTTATTTGTGGATGACATAAATAATTGTCCCGTTTGGGATTTGAACGATACACGATAATCAGTGGCAGAGACGGGGCGCCGTACAGTGTTCGCTTAATTACCAACAGCCGAGAGAAATAACGTTTTGTGTTATCATATATAATAATAATATCAGCCCTGTATTAAACTGTCCCACTGCTGGGCACAGGCCTCTTCTCAGTGTGAGAAGGCTTTAATCCACCAAGCTGGCCCAGTGCGGGTTGGCGGACTTCATATATCTTCGAGAGAATTATGGAGAACTCTCAGACATGCGGGTTTCCTCACGATATTTTCCTTCACCGTTAAAGCGAGTGTTAATTAACAATTTAATACGCACATAACTCCGAAAAGTCAGAGATGCGCGCCTTGAGATCGAACTCGAGACCTCTCTCTCAGGTCTCGAGTCACTCTCACTAGCCTATCGCTGCTACGTTATTGTTATTTTTATAATTTGCGCCATAGTACTCAGCGAATCGTCCGCCGCATAAAGTACATGTCTCGAACTTTCACTACTAAACTTTCAGAAGAAATAGTCTATTCTCACTGACCTATCTGTGATATATGTATGAGTATCCGCTTAATAAATACGTCGCCAATCAAAACCACAGCATTCAATAAATTGTTTTAATATTGTAAAACATTTATTATTTGTATGAAACATAATTATTCTTAAATGCAATAACATTTATAACATTTTTAATATTAATAAAACGAATACCTTATATTGTCATTATATTATTTAGAAATTTGTTAGATACACATTCGTTACAAGCGTTTTTTTTTAATTTGGTTTGTTACAGTGGATATATAAACCACTGAAATAATAAATGTGCCACAAAAACATTTACCCATTATAGGTTAATCAACACTTATACATGATACTGTCTTAAATTATAATATTTTATAGAAATTAACGACAATAGATACAGCTGAAATAAAAGAAGATACGGTTCGGGTTTGCCGAACTACTAACTTATCAGGATTCCCTTTAAATACTGAACTTTTTCGCCCAACCTTTTTACCGTTTGTTTAGGGCTCCTGGAACTTAAGGTGTGCGCTTAAGATGTGCTCCAAAGAGCTATGGAACGGAGTATTCTGGGTATCAAATACAGATACCACAACATTCCGTTCCATCACGGATGTTACCCGAAAAGCTGGCATACTCAAATGTAACAGTTCTGATCATATCTGTCGCATGTCAAACGAGCCAAACTTAGAACACAGTGGATTCATGTATATATATACTATGTAACGGGTATTAATGCGATCATGTTACCTTTTAATGTTTGACGTTTCGACCAGGTTACACCGGCCGGCGGCGGTCGTGGTCATAAGCTGACTCTCAGGTCAGATCGCGTTAATACCCGTTACATGGTGTATATATATCATGCAATGCGAAAGTTTAAAAGTTATTATCACAATAGATTTTACAAGATGGCACATGACATCGTGGCCACACGAACATGGCGAGACAAGTTAGGCTCATTAAAAAAAGATTTGTCCTTACCGGCTTAAGATATACGAATCGCACATTACCTGTCTAGGAGCTCTTTCTGTCCATTGCTTGAATGTTTGTAAAGTCCCGCGCGATACAAGATTTATTCCTAGAGGGGGAATTGTCTTTAAAAAAGAAAGAATATATGAGACAGAATTGTAACAAAAGATAATAGAAGTAATAATGACATTTATTTGTGTGTAAGATTGTAATGTGCGCGAGGGGAAGTATTCGTTTCGTTTTCAATTCATTTCTATAAGTCCATATATACCAGAGATAGTATTTGTATCGTAAGTAGTTTAGACTGGAAACGCATAGAGTAGGCAATATTATAAAACAAATTGTCGATGACCAATTAAAGTCCTAATCCATAGCTTGAAGAAGAAAAACTGAGAAAACCGGTATCGTGCTGGGCAGTACCTACCTAGGACGGTTTCTAATTAAAACCGATCTTGTATTACCTAGAAATAGCAATGCTACCATGGCCATATGAATGTAAGCTTGCAGCAGGCGATAATGCGACTGCTATGCACGAGGCCTCGGATTCCCGTGACGGGCCAACTAAAGGTTATTAGGTTTGCCTTCCAGAGGTAGGCGTCCCAGCAAGGCTACTCCGGTGGTCATCCTGCGAAACCCTTGCTTGATTGCAACATGGAATGTTGGTTAACGGCGTTAAAGATGATGGAAAACTAGAAAGAATATTAATGGAAATGGATAGTAAAAAATAGATATATTAGGTATAAGTGAAATTAAGTGGGAAGGTAGTGGAGAATTTTGGATTAATAATTATAGAATGATATACACGGGGGAAAAACAGGGGCTAAATGGAACAGCGATTATATTAAACCAAAAATGGGCTCATTCTCTACTAAACACTATACATTACAGCGACAGAATTACAGGAATCATTTTAAAAACCACTAGCAGTAATAATCTTGTCGTACTTTAGGTATATATGCCAACTATGAGTCACACAGATGAAGAGATAGAACAGATGTACGAAGATATGGACACTATTATTGACTCTATAAATACAAATCAAGATATCAGCTTGACTATATCAATACCAAAAGCAGTTTTAAAAATAAGATTAAATCATGTAAGACATATCCTGGAGTAGATGTTTGTACTGACCATAATTTATTTGTGTGTAAAATTGATATATATTATAAAAAAATAGGAAAAAGAAATAGAACTAAAGATATTGATCTCAAAAAACTTAAAAGTAAGGCAACACAAGTGCAATATAGAAGTAAGTTAGAATATAAGTTGAAAAATAGTAATCAATATAACATCAAAAATAATACAGTAGATATAGAAGATAGATGGTGCTATATAAAATATATAATTAGTTCTAGAGCTAAAGAAAGTTTGGCAAATCAAAAATTCGTACCAAAGAAAAAGTAGTTGAACGAAGATACAATTGATTTAATGTTAGAAAGAATAATTTTAAGAAGTAAAACAGATGAAAAAAGTATAAATAAATTTAGATTGTTAACTAATCAAATAACCCTAGCATGCAGAAAAAATAAAGAAAGTTACATTAATAAAATATACCACGATATAGAACATTTTATAAGTAAAGGACGGATAGATATAGCGTACAGTCTCATTAATAGCTTAAATAAATCAATAAAAAAAAAGTACTATGATACAAGACGAAAATGATAAAATTCTTATAGACAATAAAAGTATTATAAATAGATGTAAAACGTACATAGAAAAATTATATGATGGGAAAGGTTTGGATGAAAATGATTTAGAAAATGAAGCAGATGTAGACTTAGATAGATTAGGGCCCGAAATAATTAGATCCGAATTTGACAAAGCTTTGCAGGAACTTTAACTCGGTAAAGCAGCAGGAAATGATCATATGTTCATAGAGTTAATAAAGGAAGCTGAAAATGAGATCAAGAAAGAAATTTTTAATATGACCAAAATTATATATGACACAGGTGAACTGCCTTCTGACTTTAAAATAACTAAAACCATAACTCTACCTAAGAAACATAGAACATTAAGTCTTGTATCTCAGGAATCAAAAATTATCCTGAAAATTATATAAAATAGAATCAGAAAACAACAGAATTTCAGTTAGGTAATGATCAATTCGGTTTTAGAAGGAATTATTGCTTTACGGACGAATTCTAGAAAGAAGAGTAGGTCTGGATATTGATACCTATAAAGCCTTTATAGATCTAGAGAAGGCATTCGATAAAGTGAAGTGGAAAAGAAAGATGGAGCTATTGAAACAGGGTGATATTGATTTTAAAGATAGGAGATTAATATATGAATTATGCAGAAATCAAGAAACAGTTATAGAAATAAATAATCACAAAGAATTTATAAAAATAAAACAAGGTGTAAGACAAGGATGCTCTTTGTCTCCACTTACATATATTTAATATTTTTATTGAAGCAACCGTACAAAATATATTGGCAGACACCCACGAGTGCATCCGCATAAATGGCAAACGTATCGTTTTTGTAAGAGTTGCGGATGATATTGCAGCACTTGCAAATAATAGAGACGACCTCGAAAACCTGCTTAACAAAATGAATACAGTTTTTCTAATTTTCGTATGAAAATAAACATTAATAAAACTAAAGTCCTTGTGGCATATAAATTTCCGCATAAAATCATACACCTCATCAAAATTTACCATAACCCAATAGAGCAAGTAAAACAATTCAAATATCTAGGTAATGTAATAACAGAAGATACAAGACCATCAGCCGACATAAAAATTAGAATAGCGATTGCAAAACAGACCTTCCACAAAAAGAAACATGTATTCACTTCAAAAATTAGTAAAGTTATCCGGAAATACTAATTAAGTCTTATATCTGGAGCATTGCCCTATACGATTGCGAAACGTGGACCTTAAGACAGAGAGACCGGTAAATATTTGAAGCTTTTAAAATGTGGTGTTGGCGTCGAATGGAGAAAGTACCCTGGACAGAAAAAGTTACTAACATAGAAATATTGACAAGGGTAAATGAAAAACAAGAAATTTTGAAACACATATGATACGACACCTAATTCGACATGCTGATTTTATCGCAAATATGTATAATGGAAGGCAAGATAGAAGCAAGAAGGAAGAGGGGAAGACCAAGAAGAAGGTACACCGATCAGCTGAAAGAAGTTGTGAAAGTTAAAAGTTATAAGGAACTGAAATAGATGGCATTGGAAAGAGAAAGATGGAGATTGCTACACCGACAAGTGCAAACCACTTAAGTTTTGGATGGATCCAAGAAATTCTCAATAGTGGCTTGTTCTGACTACCTCGGTCATTAGTCCTGCAATTGATATACTTCTAGTCGTATCGGAGTAGTCCAATCGGGTTATGAGAATAACGGCTGAGAGTGAACGTGTATTCGCGCACGTACGTGCGCACGTAATAAGTAACTATCGCATTTTGACATAGAACAAATATGAAGAGTGGATGGGACAAATGGAATTCGAAATACGACAATCGGAATTATAATTTTACTAGCTGACCCGCGCAGCTCTGTATGCTTCACATAAGATAATATTCCCCAATTTTGACATTTTTTTAATGATGCTTCCCTCCTATTGTTTGAAGCGTGATGTTATATAGCCTATAGCCTTCCTCGATAAATGGGCTATCCAACACTACAATAATTTTCAATTCGAACTAGTAGCTCTTGAGATTAGCGCATTCAACCAAACAAACGAACCAACTCTTCAGTTTTATAATATTAGTATAGACATCGCTAGGTCGATAAAAGCAACCCTACGTTATAAAAGAGAAACTAAAACGTGGTATTGTTACATAGTTCTAATGTGTGTACTGCTCTATTACAAAGTCATATTTTAAATATTATTTTCGAGCTGTACTACGCTGTGTCACCCACGCTTATGATTACTGCTCCGCTCCCAGGGCTCGTAGCGTGACCAGTCTATGTCTTCTAATAAATAGGTCCAGCAGTTTTTGAATTTATACATTACAAAGAACGCTAGCATACAAATCTTTTCTCTTTATAATATTAAAGTAAAGATAACCTGCGCACTTCACACAGTTTTTACAATTAGATGCAGTTAATTGTAGTTCATAACAATGGCTTCTTACACCAGTGTACAATAACTATTCAAATAAACAGATCTTAAATTGATTTCACACATTTATATATTATTGGTATATAAACAGGTAGTGCTGTAGTTGAAACGCAGAAAGTAAAACGAAGCATTCGCTTCCTGAACCTGCAGATAGCTGATCTATAGTGGATCCACAATGAGAACGATCATTCTGGTCACAGTAGCGATCATGGTCGCGGGTGCCAGCGCACAGATCTACATTCTGCCTTCTCGCTTTGGGCTAACGGGTCCTCCATCAAACTTCTACGAAGTGGAGGATTTAGAGGAAATAGAACCAATAAAGGAAGCGGTGCTATTCCCACAGGTTGAAGATTACCAATACGCCGTTGGCAGGCGGCGACTAGGAAGACAGGGTACAGACCAGGGAAGCAGAGCAGGGTACAGACGTGTGTTATATGACGCGTGACATACATTGTTGACGTCGCGTGACATACATTACATAGAAAAATTTGATGTATAAGGATAACAATCAAATATAGAGAATAAATTTATTTCATAAATTAATCAATAATTTTAATTTGCTACATCGCCCCAGAAACTTTTCCATATAAATAAAGTCAGACCCTGTTGTGAATATATCGACAATATTGCTGAAAATAGTTGATTTAAAATTGTCCCGCTGCTGGGCTACTCTCTCCTCAACATGAGAAGGGTTCGGATTTTGAATATACTATAACAGAGGAGAATTCAAATAAACTGAGGCATTGGATTTATTGTCATCTATAATTAAAAGAAAATTCCATAAATTTTCACACCTACAGACGCAGCGTCATTAAAGTTCCATAATACTAGATTTTGCCTGCGACTTCGCTCGCGTTTTTTAAGGAAACAGTACTTTTTTCTGAATGAAAGATATGTAGGTACCCCTGGCAATTAGTGCGACGATGCAACACGCGAATTCCATGATGATCGGTCGATTACTCAAGTCGTGAAAGCGTAACAAATAAGTTAACTCATATTCGCATTTGTAATATTAGTTAGGAATATCAGCAGCTCCGATAGACGCTGTCATGGCTATTGGGTCGGTAGTAAAGTTTAATAGTTTCAAAATTATCTAAATAAAGTGTTTTCAAATAAACTGCAATTAATATATATATGTATATATATATAAAACTCTTCCGTTACTGAGTGACTGACAGACAACGCACAGCCGAAACTACTGAACGCAAGAAGCTGAAATTTGGCATGTATGTTCCTTGGAGAGTGTAGGGAAGCACTAAGAGAGGATTTTAGGAAATTCCACCCCGAAGGGAGTGAAAGGGGTGAAAAACTTTTTTATGAAAGTTCTACACCATTGAAGTTAGTGACTTGAAAATTTGGATTTTCACGCGGGCAAAGCCGTGGGCGGAAAGCTAGTTCCGTATAAAATAGTATAATTGTAAAATTTTTACATCGAGATAAACTTACTACCACCTCTTACCTTACTACTTACTCGACAGTCACAGGTGAAGTCTGCTCATTGTAGAATAGTACTGCTTAGTTTTTTTCACGTTGTTCAAGTTTTCAAAGTTATGTAATAAAGTGTCAAATAAACAACGCGATAATATCCGTATATAGTAGTTTAATTTCAATGAATAATATTCGCGTAAGCAGAAGATAATATTATGTAAGTTTATGTAGCATATACATTATATATAATGGGCGAGTGAACCTAAGAGGATAAAATCGTACACAAGATGTCAACCTAAACATTGTATGCATGTATGCGAAAGCGCGTCGTTAAGAATAAGAAGTCTTTATTTATTGTTAATAATAATTCTGATTCATAGATATCAAGCATTATGTGTTGTCCTATTCGAGATATGCATGTCCTATACTAGTCCCACCCATCCTGTCACCGGTGGCAGGAAATCCCTACTAATAAATATAGATATTCCTCTTACTTTTATACAACGCTCACAAGCAACACACAGATTTGGATCAACTATAAATTTAGTCCCGTGTGGGTATCGAGCCAACAACACCCGGTGGAATGGCAAAAGCTTTGTTGGCGCTGGATTCCTTTACGGAAGATAGCGCACCCATAAGAGTAAACATTTTTTTATTCATGTACATGTTACAAAGGTTGCAAAATTTCGCTTACGTACGTGAAAGTGATGTGATTTTATGCAAAAACTAGATTTTACCCGCGGCTTCGCTCGCGTCAATGTAGGTTAGGTTAGGTTTGTCACAGTACTTTTTTCTGGAGGACAGGTACCTTATGTCCTATTTTGTACCCCTGACAACGTGTATGCGAAATTTCATGATGATCGGTTGAGTAGTTAAGGCGTGAAAGCGTAACAAACAAACAAACTCACTTTAGCATTTATAATATTAGTTAGGATTAGGATAGGATTCAATAGTAAAGCGGACTGCTTGTACATTTAGCTTGTAACCATGGTCAAGTAGGAGTAGAGAAAATGAGAAAATTAAGAACACGCAATTTTTTATTATTTATAGATCCCAAGATATTTTAGCCGCAGCAGAAACTTTTGTATTGTCGAGTTTGCCAATTAATTGTTGATGGTACAGACAGCAACTGAATTCATGTGTAACATTAGTTTATGAATTATAACTGTCTTATTATAAGAATGTATTTATTAACTATTACTGTTGTATAATCATAAGATAATGGCAGCTTTAAATAAAAGGGAAGTTCAAATTTAAAAAAAATTAAACGGCTCTTGTCACTTACTGTATAAGACAGTCTGCTTGTCCGTATACGCGCCATCCTCGTGCAAGGAACCAACGTAAGTAGTAACACTCACCGCTTCTCGTCCCATAAAATATCTGGAGTCTCAGATACCTACCTCTGCATTGCCTTTTTCTAGCATCCCGTCATGTTATCTCTCCCATCTCTTTTCCCAGAGTCGGTAGTTGTGAGTGACACCCTTGGTGTTGCATAGCGATTATAAGATATGGCAACCGCTGATCATAAGGCGGATCGTATACTTTATAGCCACTCTTGTTGTTTAAAATAACAACGAAAAATTGTTTAAGCAGTGTGAAAAGTTATTTACATAATAATGGACTAAAGTAATGACAGGTGTATTTTTCAAAAATGAAAACAAATCTATGTTTAAACTCTTCAGCATCGTTATTAGTAATCTGCGATATCAAATATTTTGCGAACTACTTTATAGAGGACACGCTCAGACCCAAATATCTTAGGATTGGCCCCTAAGCGGCTTAAGAATGAAATAACCTTATGAATACAATGTTCATGCCGTTTAAAGCGATGCGCAGTAGCAGAAATAGCGCTAGCGCAATTATTCATGCTTAGAAGATATTAAGGCGCCGGGGTGCCGACGCATCAAGTCGATATGCTATTAACAATGTGTTATTCATTAGTAAAATAAATCAGTGACCGCGCATATATCAACATGTAAATGCTAGGCCGTTTTAAATCTAATTTGATAACTACACTTTAAATTGAAATAATTACACAGCGTTTAGATATATGGTTTTATTTTTAATTGACTACAGAGTCCTGTGATAACTAGATAGAGGTCCAATTAAAAATAGATTTCATTAGCTTATTCAGGACATTCGATAACTTTATTAATTATTGAGCAGCAATTATCACCCACTCTTACTTTATCGAAAGGACATGGGTCTCCGCTTAAGGCACTTCTATCTTCCATTACGTAAAATATGTCTTTGATACTGTTCGTCCGACTTTCTGGTGGACTCTGGTCGTAGTTGTTCTTTTGTGATTTCTCGTCGATAGTCACAGGTGTTCTCTGCTCATGCTCTGCAAGTTGTGAGATGGTCTCGTGGCTCGCTTCTTCGTTGTACAATTCATGGGCCGTGGCACCAATGTTGAGCAGCTCGGTCAGGTCATATGTCTGTTCTACTTGGTGTGGTGTTACAGTGGCGGTGCTGCTGTAGCCTGCAGACTCCAAGTGCACGGGAGGATAGACGCTCCTCGCACTGACGCTGGCGACAATGCTCACTAGTGCCATTATAGAGATCGCTTCCATTGTTAATCGACTGTGTATCAGAAACTGAATTTGTAGTCGCACTAACTGCTGGTGTGGAAGGCGAACCGGCCACCGACTAGCTGGTACTGAATACTGAACCACAGTTATCCCTGTTTATATAGATGCAGTAATGTGTTCATCATCCTTGTTATTGCCAATTATTTTTACCTTGTATAAACCATAAGACACATATATTATGTACTATTAGTGGAATATTTTCACCTTGTAGTACTTGTATAAATATTAGTCGTTTCTGTGTTTCACAAGCGCGTAATTAACGTAATATGTGACGTGGTTCTAGTAAGGAGATCACAACATGACACATATGGTGGCGTAAAAGGACGAAGCACTTGTTGATCTTAGTTTATTTACTTCACATAACGACGCTAAATAATTGCTTCGTGAACTTTTGGGGACTTTTAGACTATGATAATTTAATCAGTTTTTATTATTTGAGTCTAAACTTATGACGTCAGCTATGTCTGTATGTAGAATTGCACATAAGTATGCTTTACGTGCATAAGCAGATTTTCTTTGTTCGTTTCATTTCGTATCAATTGCCATTGTGTAACTATTAGCTTTTCTTCTGCACTAGCTTTTGCAGGTGATTTCCGTGTAATTTGCGGTTTGTTTACACGCAATTAGATGAAACATAGGCTACATCTAAAAATGAGTAGCCATGGGCTTAATATGTGTGTCAATTCGTTCAGTGAACTCGGTAGTGAGCAGACCTTTGCTAAAGTTTCGAATATTAAGTTAAATATATTTTCAAATTATGTGATAATTTATTATAGAAAACTCGGTACCTCTCTTACTATCTTGTGGAGGTTCCCATAAGCCATCGGTGCCATATTGGAATCTGTATAACTCCGTCCCCCTCATCGACGCTGTTGAATACTTACCAAAAAATTTTGGAGTAGCTTGGAAAAAGTCGTCGGGGCGGTCGGGCTTTGAACCCGCGGCATCTCGTGCAGTAGCAGGTATAATCCACACGTGTTACCGCGGGAGCATCGGTTGGTGAGTGCCGCAGCGCAAAATACTTCACTGGTATCGCTCAAGTAATTACTGCCGTTTTGAGTATACATTGGAGACACTCAACGTGTCCTTGATTGTTTGTGGTTGGTATTTGTTGTGATATATAGACCATGCAATGCTTTCCACCATCGACATCGCATTCCTCGCCAAATCTAACAACTTTATCCGGCGTTGGTGAAAATATTACACAGAGAAAAAGAAAACAGCCCGAGTCTGAGATAGCGACAGCGATCACGATACTCACACAACACGTGAATATAAAGCTGGAGGAGGTGAGACGAGGCTTTGATTGCGCCATGGCAAACTTATCAGATAAATTAACAACTATTAAGACAGATCTGCCCACTGTTGCTCAAACCATGCCGGATATTAAAAATGAAGTTAATTCTTTGCGTTTGGAACACGTTAAATTGGAAAAGCACGTGGATGCCAAACAAAATACTTTAGTACAGGATATCGCAACCTTACAGGAATCATTGCAATACACCTCAGACCAGCAGGACGACCTATAACGCATCACGCGTCGATAACATTTCTAATCAGACTAAAAATGTAGGCGCTGAGTTAATATTGGGATTGGAGGCGAAATTTGATGCACTTGATCAACAAACCCGTCAGTGCAGCTTGGAGATTTGAAATGTGCCAGAAAACGTTCGAAAAATTTAATAACACTTATGGATACTATTTGCTCTAAAATAAATTGCTCGTTTAACCAAAAAGACATTGTTGCTATTCATCGTGTCCCACACGCTCAAAATTCGGATAAGAAGCACAAAAATATTATTGTGAAATTTGGCTCGCGTGTACAGAGGGACAACGTATTAAGTGCATTCCGCTTAGCGAAGGGCATAAAAAGTGATCAAGTGGGAATATCTGGTGCGTCACAAGCAATATTTATGTATGAACATCTGACCCTAAAGAAGAAACGATTATTTCGAGAAACCCGTGAAGCTGCCAGAAAATAATTTCAAGTACGTTTGGGTCAAGCACGCTACCATCCTCGTGCGAGAGTTTGACGGCACTCCGGCAATCGCTATTCGGTCAACACAAGATGTGATAAAATCAAACCAAGTACCCAATCAAAGCAGCGTAATAGTTAGTATAAATTACTTTAAAAGTAGAATATTGTTTTATAAATACGTTAGAATTCCTTCAATATGCATAATATATAAGTATTGTTTTATAGCAAATTTTTGTTCCTCGCTAATATTATGTTCCAGTATACTTCGCTATTACGTTTCAATTCTCGCAGTATATATATATGTTTTCAAAGTATTCATGTATTTTTGTAATCACAATAAATCACAATAATATTACGATTAAAACATTACCGACATCAACACCGACGCAAAAGCTACGAAGAATTAGCCAGATACACTTTTCCTTTAATAGAACTATTAAAGTAATCAAGTGTTATGTTTGTAACTATGACTCGTTGTATCATATAAATTTATTGTGCTCTCATTATTATTTTAGAAACGTGCATTTAGATTATATTTTATGTAATGTTCCCAGTGTTCATAACTATAATAATTGGATATTAACTTACGTTGCAATACTGCAAAAATATTTGTTCACTGCAGTGCTGTTGTCGTATTTGTGTTCATACTCATTGAATCAAACAATTATTTTTCCAATGTGGATTATATTTAGAGTTTGGATTTCGGGAGCTTTGAGTAAAGAGCCCAATACTATCTGTTTAATTTCAATATGTAAGTATTATCATTCTGTTGGATAAGGTAACAATGTATTATCAGAACTGTCGAGGAATACGGACTAAACTTAACAACTTGTATATGAATATACTATCTAACTCCTACGACATCATTGTTCTTACGGAGACATGGTTAACTCCTCAGATATTTGACCTTGAATTCATTGATGAACGGTATATTGTTTTCCGGTGTGATCGGGACCGTATAGTCACAAATAAAAAGGAAGGAGGAGGTGTGTTCTCATGGCAGTATTGAGGTGTCTTAGAGCTGAGAGTATTGATAATACATTTTTCAGAATTCACACTCAGAATGTGTTTTTGTGAAACTTCCAGCTGACGTATGTGTGTTATATATAAAATGTAACGGGTATTAACGCGATCATGCATAATCATGCAACGTGAAAGTTTAAAAGTTATTATTCCAGCTGACGGTCATAAAACATATTTCCGCCAAAGACACCCGAACATATTTACCTGGCTTACTTTAACACTATTCAAAAGTTAAAAGATCAATCCTCATTTAATAATAAATGTTTGATAGGGGATTTCATTGTACCTGTTGTCGAGTGGTTACCAATAACAGATCAAGATAAAACAACATTGACCTGTACTGGCTCATCTGACATATGTAAACACGTGGATAATTTCATATCGTTGCTTGGGGCCTCTCAATTTGATTATATAAAAAACTGTAAGAATCGAATACTTGACCTATTGATAACCAATATAATTTGTTTCATTCATGTACCATCAGATTGCCTATCATCTACAGATAATTAACATCCTCCATTTTGCGCTATTCTTGAATATAAAGAACAAGTTCTGAGAGCCCTAACGACCTTGGACACTACTAACGGACCTGGTACACATGGATTGCCTCCGTATTTCCTAAAAAAATTCGCAAATTCTATTTATATACCACTCCATGTAATTTTTAACAAATGCATATCTAAAGGGTTTTTCTAGATATATGGAAGAGAGCCAACATAACTCCGGTACATAAATCAGGATCTAAACAAGACGTTGAAAACTATCGCCCTATTTCTATTATGTCCACATTGTCGAAGTTTTTCGTAAGACTTGTACATGGTGCTATTCATAGCGTTATTTATAAAATTGTAATAGAGCAACAACACGGTTTTATAAAAAGAAATCTACAACGACCAATTTCCTCGTATTTACTGGCCGTTTCCAATAACCTATCCTCAGTAAAAGATATCTTGCTATCAATGTTAAACAGTATATTTCTAACTATCGTTAGTTTGCGTCCCACAAGTAGCGGTAATGGCTATCTATTCATCGACATCGATAGGTAGGTTTAGCTATCTAGTCCTCCCTTGCGTTTCGTAACATCAAAACCTACTAAAAATTATAAAATGTAAAAACGATCATTTTCACATATTTTCCGGAATCAATTAAAATTAATTAATCAGTAGAACTAGCAATATGTTAATATTAAATAAATTGTTTTTAGTTAAAGTTTGAAATACCTTATTGATAATAATATGTTGCCAATCGCATTTTGGCGCGCATCGAGAAGACTGACGCTCGGCTCGGACGCATCGACCTTGTATTGTTGTTTATTTACATCGTGTTCGTACGTTTCATGAATGGTTAAATAAGTGAATTGTATTTGAAAAATATGTTTTATGAAATTCGTCTTCACAATCACTATCCCAGTCGGATAAATCCATTAACATTGACAAATCACTTTCACTAGACTCGGACATTATTATAAGCAAACAACAGAAACTCTCGACTTGTTTTATTTATATAAATCACAGAACGTTCATACTTTATATATAAATACACATAGATAGACATACTTATCGCTGCTTTTCGACGGATATACAATATCATTAACTTTAGTATTGATATTTACTGACAGATAACTGTCAACGCAATATTGAGACGCTCAATGACGTATTTTAATACAAAAATCTATCGTTAGTAGGCGATAGAACCTCCCGTCGATAGATAGCGTTGGACGTAAAACATCCTATCCTGTAATAGGTTATTGGGACATTACAACCGATGATAGATACGTTTTACTATCTTTAGTAGGCTAAAAGTGACGATAGATAGATTATTGGGAACGGCTGTTATTCAACAACATGGACCAACAGATTCAGGTAGACGCAGTATATACGGACTTTCGGAAAGCTTTTGACAAGGTGGACCACGAAATACTTCTTAACAAGATAGCATTTAACGGAATTCGTGGCAATTTACTTAGATGGTTTTCATCTTATATAACTAATAAAAAGGTAAGTGGTAAGTTCCTGAATTCAACGCACTATAGAAGTACTCACAGATATTTAACCTATGATAGTTTACTTGAAAAATATAACGTTTTTAGCCTGAAATCCAGACGCTTATTTCTCGAAACAATGTTCCTGCACGATGTGTGTATTAACAGATATGACTGCACCGCTATAACTAATAAATTATGCTATGTTGTTCCAAGAACAGTTAATAGGCGTGAGGTGCTTGCGCATCCTCTATTTGCTGTCTCGTCCTGTTGTACCAATGCTGGAGTTCGCGTACCTCTACGTCGATTATGTCATAATTTTAATACATATTTCATTGAACTGGATATATTTAATACGTCGATACCTACATTTCGAAAAAGTTTAATATCATGTTTAAATAAGTCACACTAAACTTATCTTACTTTTATGATTGTAAATTGTATTTAAGTTTTCCATTCATTTAAGTTTATTAATATTAATAAAAATTGTCATGTTTACTACTTGATTAATTATATTATAAATATATTAAGTGGATAACGTTGTGAGTGCACATTTATGTACATGTATCACGTTTATACAATTTAGTATTATACAATGTATTGCTATTTGTTATTTCGAATAAATAAATAAAATAAAATAAAAATATAATTAGATTTCTTGAAATCGGCTGCCGACTGACCTTCGCAATCGAAAGATAAAGATATTGGTGAAAGATATTAGAATATTTAGCCTACCAATACTCCCTATCGACTATCATAGGTGACTCGGGAACGAAAGCTTTTCGGGTGCTCCAGAGAACGGTGACTGATTTTTTTGTAAACTAATATCTTTTCATCTACGCGCATGAGGGGAACGGCGGTAAAGCACAGTTCCATTTAACCCAGGGATGTCGATCTAACTGGAATAACCCTTATTAAATACCTTTGCTTTACAGTATATCACAATAAAACAATCTTGTGTTATGTTCCTGCGGTGTATAGAACCAGATTTCTTGATCAAACCTGGTGAGTTGTTAGTTCGGGAGTCATTTTGCCTCGAGCACTAGTAATACAACACCTCTTTTTGGAACAGTTAGCAACTTGCGAGTAACACCTTTGTGTTAAAGCGATCATAGGCTACGATAGCCGCTTACTATCGGCTGGACTGCAGTCTTGTTTGTCAACAGAGTAATACAAAAAATGACATAAAAAGACCATATTAGTCATTGTGCTAATATGTACGACGTACGAAAATAGTCATTGAGTCAATATGCTCTTCATACGAGGAGCGACAACTTCACTAGATTGTTTGTAAGACACGTTACGGCGAATGCTATTTAATTTAGATTTTATATTCAGAAACGTTTTACTTACGGACAGTTCATTTTCATATTAATTATTATCATTTATTTGTGAAACATAGGTTAGTACACAGTTCTCATGGCTGGCTATGTTAGCGCACGCACTTGTGCACTGTAATATCTCCTGCGAAGATGCATAATATATATATATCTCCTTCGAAATTCGGGTTGGAGTACATTACACGCTATGCAAGTGATATTGAAGAATGAAGAGTGAAAACACATTATTGTTAGGACTTGACTTATTCTGAACCTTAGGCATTATTGTACATAAATGTAACCTCATGCAATTTGCCGTTTAATTATGTAGGTAATTATAATTTTATGTATATTGTCATGCATTACAGAGAACGTTGTGTTGCGACAGTTTATATTATTGCGAAATTTAATATAACTATTTTAATACAAACGAGTAGGACAGGACGGATAGGTATTTTAGTTTTTTAGTGTAGCAGCCAGAAGATATAGGTTATCTGAGCATGAGGTTCATACCATGGTATAATAAGATAACAGCCCTCTATGTAAAGTGTTAGTCTGTTAAATATATGCAAAGAAGTGGAGATGCGCAATATCTCTTAAGCTGTATTACAGGCACATTTCACAAGGTACAATTTCACAATACAAGAGTCGAGCCTGTGGTTGTCTTCTGACCACATTCCCTGACTTCGATCTACTAAGAATTTGTTAGAACAAAAACCCAAAGACTCTGTCCGATCTGATTAACAAACACAGTATCACGAGCGCACGGCGCAGCGACCACAATATGCTGCGAGCGAATATTTTCAAACTACATGTTCAATATAGTATAAAAAAATTGCTAATCACTGTATAATAATCGCACTTTAATGACGATCAAGTTAAGTAATATCGCCGAAGCTATGTCACTATTTTTGAGTCTTAAACCATTTAATACCGTGCACCAAAGGGCTGGATGTGTTAAATAATATACATACATACATAGATACTTGGTAGGGTTGCATTGGCGAGAACTGTAAGTATGCCCATTACTTTTTTTAAGTATTGTGCATACTCTTAACCCTTAAGTAATGAGTCAGTATGTTCTTTGTGTCCGTTGTTTTAACGTTTGTAAAGTCTCTCGCGACATGGCGATTATTCGCAGTTCGGGATTTGTCTCTTTGAAAGAGAAAGAACATTATCATTTAAACTCATATTAGAGTCGGTATAGATTTAACTACAACCAATATTTGTCTCGAGAGCTGAGGGCCCGAGATTGAAAGGCTTGTGCGGTATAGTCCCGGGCATAGAAGATTTTACACAAATAACTTCGAAGCTATGTGATATCCGTTTTTTTTTTGGTCTAAAGTATGCTATGCGTCGAGGCATTTCGTGTTGGAAGTGAATTATATTAAGATATCGAGTTCAAAATATTTTCTGTGTTTCATCATCATCAATTCATCATCGTCATCATCTCAGCCGAAAGACGTCCACTGCTGGACATAGGCCTCCTCCAAGGTTTTCCACACAGTCCGGTCTTGGGCCACCCGCATCCAACTGCTTCCCGCTTGTGTTTATGTAGGATAATTTTTGAAGCCAAGATTTTAGTTTTATTTTGCATTGATAATAATTTAATGGGTAAATATGTAAGTTTTTGTTAATTTTATTATTGAGATGACCACTAATGACTGTATTATGTCGTTAGGCCAGTGTGGTTTTGTGTCGTATCGGGGGACAAACTCTATCTGAACGTCGTTTTTTACTATATATGCTTGGGTCATATGGTAACTTTAAATGTTTCTTAAGAACTAATTGTTGCACAAATAGTTGTCTAACTGTAAGCACGGGAACATCCGATTAAAGTTGATGTGTGGAATAGCGAAATGTTATCCTAGATATCACCTTCAACAAGGACCTTTGAGCAATAGCAGCCCGGCGCTAGGAAATAGGCGATGTTAGATACCCCCGTGCCTCGAAAAAGCACGTAAAGCCGTTGGTCCTGTGCCTGATATCTCTCCGGTCGTGTCGGATTACCGTCCCATAGGATCATGAGAGTTAGGGAACAGAAAGTGCACTTGTGTTTGCGCACACACTTGTGCACTATAATATATCCTGGCCAGTCCCCTTCGAGACTGACCACAGTGACCGAAATTTGGCCTGGAGGACATATGGATTTGTGGATCACACAAATAATTGTCCGTTGGGAAAGTCGAATAACAATGCATGGGACGGCGGCACCGGCGGCGGTCGGCCAGTGCCAAATTTAGCTGCTATGCCATCCGTAAATCCGACCGCGTATGTCATGAGGGGTTTATACCTTAACCTCTTGCACTTGTTACTACGGGATAAAGATATTATAAGTCTTATGTTACGTCATTGCGTAAATCATTATCCTTTTAAATTCCCAATCGAATTTGTGTAGTAAACAGTCCGCGAAATGCAGGCAATGAAATATTCATGGGAATTATGACTCGTGCCGAAACTATGAACATTCCTAAGTTTAATTTGCGTATTGGGAAGAGTAACCGCAGACCGCAAGTGGAGCCGACTATTAAAAACTTATGAGGAAAGCGATGCAGCACGCACTTCGTCATGCGTGCGCAACGCTGGGAAGCACGTGCTAGTTTTGTTGTTTTCCCGTTAATATAACAGAATGGTAAAATCGGAACACTTGTGGTGTGACTTTGCTTCTCCGTTCTATCTGTCACAGCTACTTATCTCAGCAACTACCAACGCCATCCTTACTAATATTATAAATGCGAATGTGAAATTGTTTGTTTGTTACGCTCTCATGCCTAAACTACTCGACGGATCATTATGAAATTGCATGCATATGCAACGCATACACGTTGTCAGGGAAACAGAAAACGATAAAGGCTACTTTTCATCCAGAAAACTGTCTACTTTTATTTATCTTTTTTTTTTAACGCGGGGAATTGTGCAAATCACATTCCCCATCGGTTTTGGGGCGGGCGATGGGGATATGACGGGATCCAGCCCATATGCTTGGGCTGAACCGACTAAAACCACCGCGGTGTTCCTCACACCTTTATGGCGGGGTTGCGCGGATCGCTCTCGCATTCAAATCGCGACCCCGTCAAAGGTTTGACCCGCCGATGGACGTGGCGGGTCCCACAAACACAACAAGAATTTACACACACAAATGGGGGACCTGGTCCCCGACAACAAAGCGGGGGGACCTAGTCCCTTTTCCGACATCGAGAGGCGTGCGTGGAATACGAACGCCGCCTACTCGGACCTGCGCTGATCGGGCGGTGGACGGCTCCAATGGGTCCACCGCCCGCAGGCTTCTACTCAGGGTAGCTGGAGGTCGTCTCGCGCCCTCTTGCGCCCGGCTCTGCGGTTAGGTAGAGGGATTGAACATTCCCTCTCCCTCTCTGCCACCTCCTTCACTAACATCACCTCCTCACAGAAGGAGGCGACGGCATTCCAAGACTTCTCGCTCGAAATCATGGACAGAACCATAGCCTCGAGCGAGAGGACGACCCTACTACCTTTTTTTTTTTATTTATCTAACCTAACCTACACTTATGCGAGAGAAGCTGCGGGCATGATCTAGTATGTTATAAACAATACTTGTACAATTTACTTTATATTTAATATTTATATTTTTAAATACTTATAGTAGTTTTGTAAATATTTCTACCTAACATCTTTTTACTTGCGCACCTGGTTTTTAATGGTACTCTTTAAGTTTTGGAATATGTGGTAGTGTGTACTGTTAGCTAATATATCTCATCATTATTCTAGTAATGATCTTAATGAACAAATGTTTGCTTTTCTATAATTTAAAAGTAGTGTATGTAATAAATAAAAATATTCTAAATGAAGGACAATGAAAACAACAAAAAAGAATTTAGTTTGTATTTTTTGTAAAGTCCGATAGTATTTTGTTAGTAAGAGGGTGCAAAAGATAATTTAAATATCAATTATCAGATAAGGGAAATATCCCATAAATGACCTACCCTATTTAAATTCTGCAATTAATAAAGCATATTTAAATTATTTTTAAGCTTTCTTTCTTTGTTTACGAAATTGATGGAAAATACAGTTGCACCTGATGTTAAGCAGTAACCAGGGCTGGTGGACCTGGTCGTTGTTCTTGGCATTATAATAGAAACACCTACCTCTAACCTACCACCTACCGACCACTTGCCACTGTCTGCTCTGAATAAAGGGAGAAGGGAACGGCTATTATGCTTTTTATTTGGCACCAATCAGTTTGATAACTGAGATGTCAGAATGATAGTACCAAACTGCTCAGGTCCTGCAATAGGAGAACATTTCAAATCATATTTAGGATTTTGCAACGTCCAAAGTGGAGGGAAGGAGCAGAATATAAATTTTGCGGATAGACAGATCAGGCCATCGATGATTTGAGAATAAAAAAGCAGCGATAGCTCAGTGGGGAGACCAACAGACTGTAATGCAGAGGGTCTCGGGTTCGAACCTACGTCGCGCACCTCTGACTTTCGGAAGTTATATGACTTTTCGAAATTATGTGCGTATAGATTGACAATTATCGCCTGCTCCGTGCCTCGGAGAGCACGTTAAGCCGGCGGTCCCGGCTGCCATGAACATCTATGGCATTATTGGGAAGTCAGTGCCCTCTAATATCCTGACACTGGTCTAGCCTTAGGGTATCGTTAGCCTTCGGGTTGCGGAGGTCAGGTGACAGCCGCTCCGTGTAAAAACTGATATCAGTCAAATCAGGTTAGACCAGAAAAAGCCGACCCCGAGTGACTTGGGAATAATAAAGGTTAGAGAGAAGAAGATACGCGAGTTACATGTACTCCAACCGTTACAAACAGGAAAATCATCTCATAGATCTGATAATAACACAACATATTAGCAGATAGTTTTTATTGTTTCATATAGATACAAAAAATAGCCAAATACAACAATAATTAGTTTTATTTACAATAGACCTCAATTACAACACTTACTTCCTTTCAATTGATACGCAATGGTCGCCTAGTACTACTCCGAGAGATCGGAGGATTCACCACCGATGATGACTGCGCCGGGGAGTCTGGTCTCACCACCGTGTAGGACCTCGTCTACTACCGGGTATTGTGAGGGGTACCCGTAGTAGTTTGATGGTGGATCTACCAGCGAGTAACGAGCTGGGACGTAGAACCCTTGTGCGCTGATCCCGACGATCATAACCGCAATGGTGACCAAAAATACGGCTTTCATTTTAGATTGACTTTTGTATCAGGATATATATTTGAACTATCTGCGGGCACGGTGGCTACTGTGTCTCCACCACATTCGCACACGTTTATATATCACGTATCATTATCAAATCAATTTTTGTTTCATCACGCTTTTATTAGCTTGACATATGCTAACAAGTCTGAGGGCGATTTAGACATTACCGATTTGAAATTTCGCAAATATATATAATTGGTTTTGCGACTAAATCTGGTAAATCTGGAGCTGTTTATATTTGTGGTGACATTTTAACCATTGGCACATCATCGTAAAGATATTTACAAATTGTTTTAGGGTTTCGGTGATCGAAAACAATGTCACTTGTGAGCTTTCAGCATTTTGGAAATATGTTAAAGATAAACGCAAATGCCAGTAGCTGTCGAGATTCTCAAGACGCCGCTTGATGTTGGATGGGGTCTTTCTCTCTGCTCCGTCTTTCTTGAAGTTAGTAAATACTTGCTCGATGGCAGCCACAATTTTCTGTTGTGTGGACAAAAGATCTTCCATAGTTGCGTTCGATTGAAATGAAAAAAGGAAAGATCTTACTTGCTATTCCACTGGATAGTATACAAATTAACCCCAAACCCTGGATGCTCACGATCACTGCTGATGATACCGATGCAGGAAAACGCCAGTGTCTACAAAATGTTGCTGGTTATGCACTTCACTATGTAACACAGTCACACGCGAAATTTATCTAAGGCTCGAAGGACCAAAAAGATGTGTGGTACGGTACCAAACACCTTTTGACTAATACGATGCTATTAAATGATACGAGGAGATAGGTTATAGAATATGTATATTACTGATAAAGTTCTAAGGCTAAGTACAAACTGATAGAAAATGCTAAATGATATAATGATAGTGAGTTACACGCGACGCGGTTGATGACCGGTAGTGAACTGATTTTTATATAAAACTAATGAATTACGAATGCGTTGTGGCGAAAATGCTGATATAATATAAAGTAATTTTGCAATGTGCGGTTGCACCGTACAGCTATCTGTACGGTTGTCTATACAACATGCAAAAGAACTGTGAAAATAGTGGAAGGGCAGGAAGCTGTTGAAGCGTTGGCACACTACTTTAGTTCAGTCTTTCGTAGTAATACACCGCTATTAGAATCTAATGCCGCTGAGCGTGATAGCAATAATACATGCTGGGTATCGCCAGTCAGTTAAGAGAATATAAATGTATCGGAATTAAGACGGGCAGTACGCCGCTTAAAGACAACATCCGCTTATGTACCTGACAATATTCCGTCTATATTAGTCAAGGATTGTATATCCGTCTTAGAGGAGCCCCTGTTGTATGATTTTAATCTCTCGCTGCAACAAAGTATATATCCTAACAAATTGAAAGTATCTAGGGTAACGCTAGTGCCCAAAAGTAGATTACCGTCTGATATCATAAAGTTTAGACCTATTGCAGTATTATCAGTCTTCCGTAAACTGTTTGAATCCGTCATTAACCGTAACATCTCTCTACAAATTAGTGACCGATTAAATTAGATTTGCGCGCTCAACTTTAACAAATAATAATAAATTTGTTGACTACGTCCGCTGCTTTCAAAGGTAGCTTCAGGTGAGCCGCACCGCGCTGCTGGAATAACCTTCCACCACCAGTCCGCAGCCTGAAATCCAGGAATTCCTTTGTGTTTGATCTATTAAACATTTTGCTAGAAAATACCACAAAAAACTACATAATTATATTTACACACATATATATATAATCGCTGCTCTATATATATATAGAGCAGCGATAGCTCAGTGGGGAGACCAACAGACTGTAATGCAGAGGGTCTCGAGTTCGAACCCACGTCGCGCACCTCTGACTTTCGGAAGTTATATGACTTTTCGAAATTATGTGCGTATTGATTGACAATTATCGCCTGCTCCGTGCCTCGGAGAGCACGTTAAGCCGTTGGTCCTGGCTGCCATGAACATCTATGGCAGTCGTTATTGGGAATTCAGTGCCCTCTAATATCCTGACACTGGTCTAGCCTTAGGGTATCGTTAGCCTTCGGGTTGCGGAGGTCAGGTGACAGCCGCTCCGTGTAAAAACTGATATCCAGTCAAATCCGGTTAGACCAGAAAAGCCGACCCCAAATAACTTGGGAATAATAAAGGCTAAGAGAGAAGATATATATATATATATATATATATACCATTCCAATTAATAAATAATATTATTCTAATTAGTGACACAGTTTTTTTTTATTTTAGTTCTATGTATTAATATTGTGGCACTCCTTTAATTTCTATAAATTTCTAATCCTCACAAACACGTACTCACCTTCTTGGGTTTAGCCGTCAGGTATTGGATGGAAGGGTTTCCAGTCTGTGTTGTTGTTGCGGTGTATTTCAATACTGCAGGCGTCCTTGAAGTCCCGCCTTGTATTGTTTCCTGGTCCTGTAACAAAACAGGTTTGATTTTGAATACTTTAACTTATCTTAAGTATATTCTAATTTATGTTAAATTTAATTTTAATTCTTGCGTTTTTACTTTTACTAAATATTACCTATTTATATTATATTCAAATGACAATTTAAATATGTACAAAGTTGTAAAGTTTCAATTAAGATGACTTCTATGCTTACTTTCATTGTAGACATGCTCTGTAATCTGGTCGCTACTCTTTTGATGAATATAGCTTGATATACGAGTACATAAGCGTATATCTGATGTGTGTCATAACCTGTCTTGTTGTGTTTGAGTGAGACTACTACAATTTATTATTATTATATTGCATTCATCTTGCCATACAAGTGTATTATATTATATTATTATAATAATACACTGCACTACTTAGAACAGGCAAGGCAAAAGATTTGTTTTTTAAACGTGTAGGTAATAGTTCATTTAAGGTAATTCTCCACTATAGATAACTATTATATAACTAATCAGAAGGTGTTTAACATGTGAGGAATAATTGATAGACGTCTTTCACTAACTCCATACATTTACGACAACTCAAACTTACGCGGCGGGCGCAGCCGCCACTAAGTACATGCACACATATATAATCTTGACACACACACAAATACAACCTGGGTCCCTACAGTAACCCCCCGCACAACAAAAATAAAAATATTCCCATTACATAAAATACATTGGTACAAAATAACACAAAACATTTCGTCATTGTTGACGCGTTATACACACGTATACACTTATACGCAACAATAGCCACAGTATTTTGTTGTGCTTTACTCTAATTGTAACCCATCTCGTATACTACACGAATATAAACGAGTAATTGTTCAGCTACGAATATAAATAAGTAATGAAAGGAACAGTATATTCTTTAACTGCCCAAACGCACTTAAGTAACAAATGTCTCTTGGTTACTCCAGAACTTCATCGTCTAAATATAATAATTTAGAACTAAATCTCAACATCATTCTCTTGTCCTGGTCCCAATTTATTTAGGGTCGGCGCAGTATGTCCTTCGCTTCCATTTCGCTTTTAGAACTAAATCTCAACAAACATGCGATACGAAAAAATAAAAGAAAAAGTCTTTCATAATCATAAATACAACGTTCATTGAGCTTGCTCATTAAGCGCACGGCGAGGCGCCACTTAACCCAACCAGGTGGCACATGACTCGCACTCAAAAATCGGCGCGTGAGCACTTCAGCGGTTATATGTAAAAAATTATGTATAAGTGTGTAAACAAAATACAGTCGACTAAGCAAAACGTACCGGTCACCTGATAACGTCGTTCGTAATTTATGTATACCCAAATACTTCATAAGGTTGTTAAATAGATTGCTTTCGAATTGTCTACCCTGGTCGCTTGTAAGGTTAGAAGGGCACCCAAAACCAGAGTTCCAACATTCGAATATTACTCTAGCTACGGCTTCCGCTGTGATATTTTGGACCGGCACAGCTTCAAGCCAACCCGTGGTACGATCGATAATTGTTACGCAATACTTATAACCATCAGGTGAGATAGCTAGAGGTCCGACTATGTCAACATGTATGTGTTGAAAACGGTCAACCGCTCAAAATTACCTACCCCCGATAAAGTATGTCGGTTTATCTTGTGACGATAATCGCCTAGACGCCCGGCGAACGCGGGCGCACGTCACTAGCCACCTCTCGCGACCGGTGGTGCGACTATATAAGGACGGACGGCGTCAGTCGCGTCTCCTTGCAGCCCGGCTTCACACTCCCAGCTAAGTGTCCTGATTATACAAGGACCACGAAGCAAGTCTTTAGCGAACCACGCCCTGACTATAGTTCTATAAGTAAAGATTGTCTCTTTTAATTGTATCTTAATTCATTAAAAGTGTATTTGTTATACCTTCTCTCATAAACCCTAAAGGTTACAATCTTTATCTTTTCACACTTAGGACATGCTCTAGCCTATTTCGTAATATCACGATCCATATTTGGCCAAAAATACTTTTGCTTTACCATCTTTTTGGTACATTTAATGCCATGATGACTGAGATCGTGTACTGAGTGAAAGGCTGTTATTCTAAAATTTTCGGTTAAATAAGTTCTGGTTGTATTGGATGAGACCTCACAGTAAATTTGCTTCCCACAGTCCGGTATGAAAAATTGCCTCAACTGCAAGTTATTATTTGACACTTGCAACGCTCGTTGCAGATACTCGTCACTGCTTTGTTTTTTTGCTAATGCTACATAATCTAGTACCGTGGGACAACTTATTGTCTCTATGCGAGACAAAGCATCTGCTACTATATTTTGATTACCTCTTATGTATCTAATATCTGTACTAAACTCACTTATGTATATATGAAAGTTGACGAATTCGTCTGAGAATTTCTTTATCGCTATTTACTATCGTGAATGCGTATATAAGTGGTTTATGGTCGGTAAATATTGTTAACCTTCGGCCTTCTATTACATTTTAAAATGCTTGATGGCTGTAAATAGTGCTAAAAGTTCACGATCGTACGTAGAATATTTCGTTTCCGTATGAGTTAATTTTCTAGAATTGTATCCTAGGGGTTTCAAACAGTTTTTGACTTCTTGTTGCAGGACCTACTAGGACTAGACTAGTATTTGAAGCGTCAAACATTAACGATAAATTAGCATCCGGTAATGGATACGACAACGTAACGGCGCTTTTTAAGCTTGCCTTACATTTGTCGAACGCGTCAATGGCCTTATCAGTCCACTTAATCAAAGTTCTGTCACGTGTTTAAGTGTTATGCAAGTACATGTTTAATTCTGCCTGGCAATCGACTGCCTTAGGAATATGCGAACGGTAGGAATTTACCATACCGAGAAAACGGTGTAATTGCTCGATATTTTCGGGTCTCGGAAAATTTACAATTGCCTGTACTTTGTCGTCTAATGGACGAACGCCATCCACTGACACTTCATAACCCAAAAAGTTTAATTTTGACACTCCAAATACACATTTTGAAACATTTATTGTGACACCATATTCGTTGAACCTTTGAAAAACAGCATTCAAATGCTCTATATGCTCCTCTTTGGATTTACTAGCTATACATACGTCATCTATGTAATTATAAACAAAATCAAAACCACGTAACACTATCGTGTACATGAATCTCTGGAATGACTGTGCTGCGTTGCGCAAGCCAAAAGTCATTCGCGGGAATTCGAATAAACCTAAAGGCGTAATGATTGCGGTTTCTTCTAGGTCATTCGGTGCAACGACAATAAAATGATACGCCCTATTTAAATCTAACTTAATGAATATGTTTTTTTCTCTGCAATTAAATACTTAAAATCGTTAATCCGTGGGATAGGATAAAGATCGGCCTTCGTTATGACGTTCCATCTTCTAAAGTCCTTCTATAGTCAAGGTCGAATTTCCCCATTCGTCTTGGGCACTACGTGTAAGGGACTTTTAAAGGGGCGGTAAATACCTAAATCTAGCATATTTTGGAATTCCGCTTTGACCTTCTTGTCTATCTATCTGGAGGTATTGCAAAGGTGGCAAGCAGTTAAGTGGCAAGCGCGTATATAGTTTAATATGATTTACCTAGGCCAAGTGAGTAATTTTATTTTTATACTTACAGTATAGTTTTTGGTTTATTACAAAAATAATCTTCTAAGCTTAAATCTCAAATATTTAGATTTGATGGAAATATATTATAATAGGAATGAATAATAAAACTAGAACACTTTTTAAGCAATCGGCAAATATCCATTATATAATCTTGGTTATGCTGTTGGTATATATATATATATATATGAATATTTCATGTAGGTACATACATTATACGCGTATGAGTATTTTTGTGTGAATTCACTGTTTCAGTTGACAAATTTCACTAAATAAAGTGTAATACATATCTTTCTAAGGTACGGAATCCTTAAGCCTCGTATGCGACTCGCACTTCATTTAGTATTGTTATCTTTGATAAAATATGATTTACGGTTCGAATGCAAGTTCACTGGCAATTTACTGAATCAAATCGGTGAATTTATTATATTAACCTATATGCGTAGCTCATCTTGCAATCCTTTTGCGATATATACATTATTATAAATCACATAAAACAACATAGTATAGGGTTTATTATTATATACTACATGTGCCCGCGGTTTCACCTGCGTTTATGATTACTGCGCCACCCCCGTGGGTCGTAGCGTAGCTATCCAACAAAAAAATATTTTTCAATTTGCACCAGTAGTTTCTGAGATTAGCGCATTCAACCAAACAAACAAACAAACTTTTCAGCTTTATAATATTAGTATAGATAACCAAAGGAATACGCTTTATTAAGAGTGAAGAGCTGTAATCGCAAGGTTTATCATTTCAAGTGTGAACTTATGGTTTGACGGCGACTCGTGATGGGTGAATGAAGCAAACTTAGTATAAACTAGCTTTGCTTGATTCACCCATCACGAGTCTAAACTAGTCTTGAACTATAAAGTTTAGCAACCTTTAAACATTTATTAAATGAATAATAATAGTAGACTCGTGATTTAATTCACGTCCATTAAGGGACTTCCTTATGTTATTTTAATTGATGATAAGTTCCATTTATGGACATTCAATGTTAAGTAAATATTATAAAGTAACAACACTGGTCTCAATAGATGGTAGAGGAGAGCGGGGCTACAAGTTCCGATTTTCAGTTAACCTCAAAATTTGTTAAGAATACTTGACTTTAATATTCCTAGGCTGCGATTAAAATCAACCTACATATTTCACTTTGCTATTAAGATAGTTATCTGGGTCATTTATTGTGAGATTTATTTGTTATTAATTTTTTTATAACCAAAGTCGGAAAGTTACAACTTACCCCGACTCGGGGCAAGTTGTTAACAAGTCGGGGTAAGTTGTTACCATATCTGTTAAAGCTATTATTTGTGAAATAAAAAATTATAAATGATTAAACCAAGTCTGTTTATTCAGTAGTAATTAATCAACAATAAGGTAATGTAAGCATTTGTATGTTTTAACAGGTAACTATAATTTGTACTTAAACAATTATTAAGCACTTAATAATTAGGCGCCTTTCAAATAACTTGCAGCTAATCAGCCTTGATAATTATTCCAGTCTTCAATCATTTTGCCTTATCTTAGGCTTAAAATATCAATTATATAAAACGTAAAGAAACAAGTAGGTAGGTAACTATAATTTGTACTTAAACAATTATTAAACATTAAGAGCTTATCAAATAACTTGCAGCTAATCAGCCTTGATAATTATTTTAGTCTTAGGCTGAAAATAGTAATCATAAAAAACATAAAGAAAACATAGGCAAAAAAACAATTAACTTATAATTAATCTTCTGAAGATATATCGGAATCACAGTTCGGGCATACGTAGGTAAATACATCTTCATTCTGCCTACATCTGGAATGGGCCCAGTTCTTACAATCTTGACACTGAACCCACTCTTCTCCAGCACGAGAATTAGAGTAACTGTCACAGCACACTAGGCAATAATACTCTAAGCTGTCCTCTTCACTCTCAGAAATTTCACTACTTTGTAATACCTGTCGTTTAACAGATTGCCCCTTTCCTTCCATCCTTCATTCCATCTATCCTTTCCCTTTCTTTTTCCATTTCCTTGTTTTGTTTTACTCTTCCCTTTTCCTTTATATTTTTATTTCCTTCGCCTTTATATTTTTTTATTTCACTCTATTTTATTTTCTTGCTTTGGCCGAAGAAAATTGAACTACACGTTAATATATACTCTGCCAACTTGTCTTCCTGTTCTTCCGTAAATACGGTTCTTGCTTTTTTGTAGCTAGTTGTGATATTTTCTTCTCCAGACTTTTTTTACGAATCTGTACAATGTCATATGGCAAATGTCTAGCTCCCTGGCAACAGTTTTTATTTTTCCGCCATCTTTGATTACTGCATTCGCTGCTGTTTGCAGCAACTCCTTTGATACTGAACCTCGTGCCAATTTACGTGTGTAAGTCGGCATGCTTTAAAAGAAAATAACAATATTTATACCTCATTAATGGTACAAATGAAATGGAGCAAGTTGTTCCGAGGTCAAAATTTGTCCCAAAAAAAAGTCCCCAATCATACGCGTTGAATCAAAATCAAAATATAGGTTAGGTTACAAAAAATACGTAATTTACGCATAGTGTATCACAACAATAGATAAATCCTTATATTGAAACACTAAAACACTGAACGCTAATCGTTAAAATTCGTTAAACAGACCAAAAATGCTAAATACGAAAATATTTACTTACGTGAATCAGCAACGCACGTGCTGCCGTTCCAATATTCCCGGCGCCACTGGCCTGTTGAAGATAGCCGCCGTCGGTGCGCTGTGGCATTGCATTTTACCACGCGTTTACTCAATATTCTTATCCCTTTTCCTCGCGAATTTATTTCAATCGGAACAACTTACCTTGGTAACTTCTAGCCCCGCGCTCCCCTACTTATGTTATCAATCCAGCGGTAATTAGAGAGTTGGCGAAAGTCAAATAAGTGCGTAACTGTGAAAAGTACTGAATATACGTATGGGCAAAGGGTTAGTCGATGAAGTCATCAGTCAGTGAAGCAGCCCGTTGCAGCCCACTAGTGGACATAGGCTTCTACTATTTTACGTCACAAGGTGTGCCCCTTCGCACCGGACCGACTCAATGGCTGGCGGGTGGAAGATCCCCGTTCTCCCACCCGTGGCCTTCATTACGGCGGCATAAGGCGCGCGAAAGCGCGCCTGCGCCGCGCGGTTCGCCGGCGACAGCTCGGATCCGCAAGGATACTTTCCTCACAGATCCGCTCCACCGCCTCCTTCTGTGAGACGATGTCCTCGCGAGAGGATGCGACCGCTGCCTACTTCCTCTCGCTGTAGACCACGGCTTTGATCACGGCCGGCAGCGAGAGGTCTTCACCCACAACCTCAATGAGTTCACGGCGCTGCACCGCCCAAGCAGAACATTGCTCGAGCGTGTGCTGCGCCGTGTCCTCCACACACTCGCACTAGTGGCAGATGGGACTCGGTTTCCTTCTAGCGACCGTGTGCAGGTATTTGCCAAAGCAACCGTGCCCTGACAATACCCGCACCAGCCGGAAGGAAAGAGTCCCATGCCGCTGCCCTGCCCACCGCTCCAACACCGGCTGGAGGGCCCCAACGGTTCTGAAACCGGCCATAGAAGCCTCCAGCCGCGCCTTCCATTATAAAATCATGCCCTGGTGGGCTCGATTCCGCGCGCGCTCTATGATAGCCGGAAGGGGACGACAACCCGTCTCCACTTCCTAACTCACTGTGTACACTTCGGCGAGCACCTCAGCCTCCAAATCCCACGGGGGTGTCCCGGCCAATGCGCAAGCTGCATCGGCCGACACCGTGCGGTATCCTCGTATTACCCTGACCGCTATGACTCTCTGCGGTCTCCGCAAGAGAGTCCTACCTTGCAACCAGCCTACACCAGCTACCTTCGTCGGATCATTGATCCATCTAGCCGAGAGTCGTTCTACCTTACATTCACCAACTCACGGTCTACATAGAAAAAAAAAAATAATAATAATAAATTGTTTATTGATACCAGATACATCACAAAACATACAAGTTGTTAACCTATAGTACAATAACGAGAGTATACAACATTCAATTAACTCTAACGTCTAAACTAGGCCGAGCCTGTGTCTTAGACGTGAGTATCGTTCCGTTAAATTATATAATAAATATACATGTGTAGTATTAATATAGAAACTAATAAATAAATAATAACTAATCATTAATTTTCCCATCACAAATGTTTGTACCGTATAGTATGACTTAATCTAATATAAATATAACAAAACATCTGTGAGAGACTGGTGCCCGCAATAGGTACAGGGATACCTGTGTTACGGGTCTCCAGGCCCCCAAGACTTGATGATAGACATATTGTTAGATCAAGTATAAGTCTAGTAAAGGTACAGAATGAAAATGAGGGTACACTATGTAATACAAAGTAGATAAGTAACTCATACTTGGAGTATGCTTATCAAATAAAAACATTAGTGTCGTACCTACAACTAAATTAATAAAACAAAACAATTGTGTATGAGAACTCAAGCAATTTTGAAAATGTATCCTATCTGATACTGGGTAAGTATGTTAATAAAGTTTACATTGGGATATAGAAAATTAAATAATACTATGACTAGTTAAGGTAAAATGCAGTTGTTTACAGATTGCGCATGGCTCGTAGAGATAAACTTTGAACTGTACTGTGTCTGACATCAGTTCCATATTAAGAATATTGGCTTCTAACTGGCATTAAATAACATTTCGCATACATGTTACGTTTTTAACATATGAGTTTAATATTTTTGGAACTGACAGTTGTTAGATCAGAAGCTCAAATCTTGATGACAAAGTTTCTTCGCCGCCGCGGCTGCTGCGCCGAGTATGGAGGACTCGAATCCCACACGAGACAATTAATTATTTATATGATCAACGAATAATAGTTTTGAATCTGGGTATACTTTGTCTCCATTTAATGTATTAAGTAATTTTAGTAATCCTTTTAAAAACTAACTCCCTCTTTAGGAATAATTCTTGTGTCGCGGGGATTGAGTAGTAGAGCCTTGCTGATTTCAGCATGAAATGCCGGCCGGCTCGACCGGGGAAGTACTACCCTCTCACAGAATATCGACGTGAAATAGCAGTGTTTCTACTGTTGTGTTTCGTTTGGTGAGTGAGAGTGCCGGAGGCCCAATCACCCTCTTTTCCCCTTCCCACTTCCTATTTTTCCTAAAGGGTCGGCAACGCGCAAATGATGCCTTTGGTGTTGCAGGCGTTCCATAGGCTACGGTGACCACTTACCATCAGGTGGGCCGTATGCTAGTTTGCCACATAAGTGGTATAAAAAAAAATCACAAACATTCAAATAACGGACACAAAGTACACCCAGACTCAGAACAAACATTAATAATTAACCATTTATGGATCCCACAAATTTTTATCCCGTGTGGGGATCGAACCGATAACACTTGGCGCAGTGGCGAGGCGACCACTTAAACCACTACGCCATCCGTGCAGTGTATGTATGTTTGTGACGTCACCCGCATTGCTAGTCAATCGGAAAAAAAAGAAGTAAGGTCGCACGTTATTAAAAGGTATCACAATAAAATAATTGTGAGTTGTATGACTAGAAATAGAACGGAATAAACGTGAAGTTTCCAGTCGGCTGCAGAAGGCTTTCACGCCTCGGCTGATGGGGTGCCGATATTCCACGGACATCTCGCTCGAGGTCATCCATGTACCTTCACACAGATTGTATAGAGAAGCCTTTTATTGTACCTCTAAATACCTACTTTTGTATCTTGTTGGTTCGTGACATGAGTATGGTTGAGGCCTTCGTGACGTATCGGAGTTGATGCCAGAGGCTGATGAAAATTTTTTCAGTGAATAAATTTTCCGTAACAACACGAAGTTCTGAAATAAGTTAGGTAGATAACAAATCATATATGGTAAGAAAAATGGTACACTTCAGCTTACTATTTCAAACATAGGTATAGAGGCGTATGCCTACATTCATGCTTGGACACAAATAGGAGAGTTATCTTTTTAATTTACTGACGTGAATGTCATACGATAGAGAACAAAATGAACCTATTATTGTATCCTTACTAATATTATGAAGCGAATGTAAGTGAGTTTCTTTGTTACGCTTTCACGACTTAACTACTCGACTGATCATCATGAAATTTCAAAAATGGCGTCCATCTTATCCGTGACAGGGTGACCAGAGCTAGGTGCATCATTGACATCAAAATTCCTGGATTGAAAACGTTTAAACCAACTTTGTGCTACTCTTACTGATACCGCATTTGGTCCATAAACGTTACAAATTACTCTAACAAATTTTTCGAATTACTTCATTAGGCATTTTGACAAAAAGAAAAACAAATGAAAACCAACGGGAAATAATATTTTACTTAATTGTTTTTTTTTAATGAAACCTTTTTAATGGTATCAAAACCAGCCAGATACGACTAGTACAGCCAAAGAGATTTTATTAAAATTTATACAGACTATACGCGAAAGACTTTTTCTCCGACCTATTACATTGTCAGATGTACAGAAAAGGATTTGTTCAAAACATTAAATGTTAATTATAAACTTGTCGATTCTTAAAGTTCAATTCGATGATCATGCCAAGAGTTTTTTTTAATGACTATATATGCATTCGGATTCCTGAACGCAGACACAATCTTTGTTCATTTTCTGTTTTATTGTATTGTTAAGTATTTTCGACTTAACGACATATGATTCTTATTTTAGAATAGCCATTAAATTAAAATTAAAAAAATAACAAGGCCATTCATAACCTCACGCCTTTATTCCTGAAGAGCCAGGCAGAGATGTCGGGGTCTCACATCCGAAAAATAAATATATATATTATAATAAATACTAATATCAGTCCTGTATTAGATTGTCCCACTGTTGGGCACGGGCTTCTTAGTAGGAGAAGGATTAGACCATAGTGATGGACTATGCACGCACAAATTTTCGAGAATATTATGGAGAACTTTTAGATATACAGGTTTCCTCACGATGTTTTCCTTCACCGTTAAAGCGAGCGATAATTGACTATTTAATATGCACATAACTTCGAAAAATCTAAGAAGCGCGCCTTGAGTTCGAACTCGAGACCTCTGCGTGGCAGTCCAACGGTCTCCCACTACGCTATCGCTGTTTATATACACATTAAAGGTGACAAAATATTATACTGCACAGCATATTTTACCCCTTAGGCGTATAACGTACAATATAAATTAAAATAAATAAATAGATTTACAATAACAACTCAAGTACCATGTATAATTATGTTATTGTTGGAATTCTATCATATAAATATTTTCTAAGACTAAAATAACTTTATTTGCTAGATAGGTATTTATACAAAATGTTCGTCTTCAGTCGGACTAGACCAGGATAATCCGAAGGCTACATCATACGCAAGATCATGACGCATACTTAATTAGTTGACGTCTAATCAACTAATCCAACCAATATGTCGCCCAAACCGCTTACAACAATAACTAATTACATGTATACGTGTCTAATTGTAATTATGTTATCACAAACCTGTGTTATATAAATTATATCATATTATATTGTTGTTATAACTGTGGCGGCACGCAACACTAATTATTCACAATAATTAATTTATACAGTACATTAATATTGTGTTCATTATGGAACTAAAGGTGCGTCGACACCATTTACTAATAATATTAATTGTTATGTATGACCATTGGCTGCCTCGTTGACGCAGGGGTAGAGAATGCGAATGCGACTCAGCTTCGACTGCCGGGTCGGAAGAACTTGCAGTAGTTCAAGCGTTTGGTCGGCACTGTCAGGATGCCGCCTGTTGTGGGTTTGAACCCCACAGAATAAATCAGCTTAGGCACAAGTAGTTTATGTTTCAATGTAAGTCACCCATGATACTGGGATAACCGTGGGTGGAGAGCGGGCTTTAAATAAAATTATTCCGAAACGAGCGAAGTGTTATTATAGTTTTATCGTTTGAAGTTAATATTAAGTTCGAAAATAGGTTCCAGTAATAGGCAATAGGCTCGCCCTATCATGTGGGTTGCTTATAATATAAATAATAATAATAATAATAATAATAATATTCTACCACGTACACACAACACCATCTAGCCCAAACTAAGCAGAGCTTGTACTATGGGTTCTAGACAATGGATAAACATACATATTATTATATGGTTTTTTTTTTTTGTAAATACATACATATTATACATAGAAACATACTTCCATAGAATGATATGTGTGAATCTATGTACCTACTAATGTTAGACAGTGTCACATTTCAATTCAGACTAAGTGCAAATAAGGCTGCGTTTTATCTATATATTAATAGGTGAAGGAAAAACTATGTACCCCTTTGTACGAAAATTGCGCGGACGGAGGAGTATCAAATTTGGCACAGCTAAAGATTGGAGAAGGAGGAGCGAATCCCAATATTTTTATGAAATATGCTTTAGAAATACATTAAATTAATGAAAAAACACTACACGCACACAACCATGCATTTGACACACGCAGTCGAATCGCGTTCGTAGTATTTTGACATTGTTCGTCTGACGTCGTACAATTCTTTGTAACTGTGGTTACCTATACCTTATTTATAAGTAATAGAGAAAAACAGAAAACAAAGTAGCAAGCTTAGGAATTTTGGTCGAATTTTGACCACTAGGCGACCGCTAGTTCATTTTAAAAGACCACTTCCACTTTAAAAATTGGTGCTAAATCCCAATTTGGTGCTAAATGGGTGGCGGGCAGGCCCACGAAGCCCACCACTCCTAGGTAAAACCTCAAGGTGGCTGGAAGTCGTCCCGCGCCCTCCGGCGTCCGCCGGTTCTGCGGTTGGGGACAGGGTTTAAGCGTTCCCTCTCCCGCTCTGCCGCCTCCTTGATGGAAATAACTTCCTCACATAAGGAGGCGACGGCGTTCCACGACCTCTCACTCCGGACCATAGACTGAACCAAGGCCGGGAGCGAGAGGGCAATAATTCCGATTGCCGCGACCATCTCATGGCGCTACGAAGCCCAGGCACGGCAATATGCCAACGTGTGCAGTGCCGTGTCTGCAACAACATTACGGCAGTCGCCGCAGTGGTGACAACCGGGCGTCTCTTGCCGGCCTATGCGACACATGAACTGGCCGAAGCAACCGTGGCCAGTTATTACCCGTGTCAGCCGGAAGGTGAGAGCGTCATACCGCCTCTCCAGCCACTCCTTAAAAACGGGACTTACCACCACGATCGTGGCTTGCCCGAAACTAATTTATACGACTAAGTCAAGTAAAATTTATTAGACTTTGAGCACATTCTCAATTTCAAATTTAACTTTCATCTTGATATTTCTTCGTTTCAATTTTATTTCTTATATTTTCCCCTTATCGTCTTATCACTGTAATATCTAAAATGTAATGCATACAGAATTCACCTGTAATTACTTATACCATTATATAGACCTAAAATGTTTCTCACATTTGTATGTGATATTGTAGTAACTGTTGGTGAATCTTAATAAATAAATATCATTAATGAGTTAGTTGTGAAACCGCAACCAGCAAACGAAATTACTTTCTCGTTTATAATATTTATTTATAATGGAGATATGACAGTGACGGTGGTGTGACGTGTCACCACAATATGATAAAGTATCTTGTTTTCTTAATGCCGATAAGTTGTTTTTTGGGTTTTACCTAGATATAAAAGTCAATAACTATAAAAGCTGTTCAGGTCGAATATCGGTGACAGTGGCCAATATTAACGGACACTGGCCATCGGTCTTGGACATATTATATGATCGCCTCGTCGTTGCTGCTGCGCCGGCACCGGGTGTTATGTGTGTTGTTTATCCACACACAGGACAAACACTCTGTGATTTACAGATAGTTGTTACGAGTCTGGGTGTTCTTTGTGTTCGTGTTTGAATATTCGTCAAGCGCCCCGCGATACAGGAATTATTTAGTAATAATTTCGTATTTTTAATATAAAAACGTAAGGACCGTTTCCTAAAATCTGAAACGGTAGTGACAACTTCCTTAAGTTAGCACCTATTTAATACTAATATAATAAATATAAAATATTTAATATTGTCTTTTGTTTACGCGAATATTATTCATTGAAATTAAACTACTATATACGGATTTTATCGCGTTGTTTATTTGACACTTTTTACATAGTTTTGAAAACTGTTACACCACTACTACTATTAAACTTTACAAATTTTTAAGCTAATTAAATTATAACTATAATTTATTAATTATAGTTATAATTTAAGTAGCTATACTATATATTTACTATAACCTAACATTTGCTATATAACATCACGCTATGAGCAACAGCAGCAGATCAGTAATCATAAACGCAAGTAAATAATATATACATAGCAATAAACATATCATATAATATAAATAAATTTTGTATATATTTTATTTAGATTATATAATATGTTTATTGGTATGTATATATTATGTAATATATAATTACTATTGTGATATTCTTTAGTATATATTTACATGTATGTTTCGCGTTACTGTATGCACCTACTTCTTCTTATCTCTGCATCACCCTATCGTCCGTCATTGTACTATGTTGTGCATAAGTTTTAAAATAAAAATATAATAAATAAAGCCGGGGGGGGCAGCTAGCATGTAATAAAAACAATTATCCATTTCTTTGTAGTTAAAAAGGTATATTTTAGAATGGTATGACGTATGCTTATTCAAGGAAAAAGGGTCAATATCAGAGATGAATCAGAGTTACCTATAACTATTGTAACCGCAGCAAACCTGGCTAAGCTGTAGGTATGTATGATATGCTAAAGTAATTCCCTTTAGATCCTGTGAATCTGTGAATCATATTTATAGAAAAGGTATAAGGTATGGCAATGTTCTGTAGGATGAATGCGGGAGTGATCCCTGCGACCCAACCATAGATTGAGTGAAGCCCTAGCGGACCCTCGCCCCTATGCGTCATTGCATTCAACCATGTTAAAACAATAAAAATGAAGAGTATATGGCTATGTATAAGGTGCCTACATATATTTAACTTGGTATATTATTTCACACATAAGAGCCAATAGCCATCAGAAGAAATCTTTTTGTGAAATTTGTATCAAAATTGGTTGCAATATAAGGCAGTAAATAATATTTTAAATGTGCACATAAGAAAAAGTTGGGTCGTAGTGGAGGTGTTTCACTATTTCCTTCGCACAGGTGCGGTTCAATAGCGGTTACGTCATATATCGTGCATCATTTTCCTGTCATTTAACAACTACCCCTACTGTCAGATTTAAAACACTTGTATCTAATTTGTTTATGAGTGGATTTCAGAAATTCTTTGTTTAGGAGTTTGAGTAATATAACTTTTTGACTTAAATAATGAAAAAATGTAGATCAGCTACCCTATTATATTCAAGAGACAAGTCTCTTGTCTCTACTTTTATCAGTAACGATTACTTATAAACTTTATTGTTTGTTGGATTGAACCCACAACGCCCGGCGCGGCGGCAGTGCCGCTGCGATCACTTACACCACTACGCTCCGTGCAGTCATGTCATTGATACGGTGATGTCAGAGTTGGTTGCTATGGTAACGCATGTTGTTTGTATCTTATACCTACCGGATACTTATAATGACATGCATTAATATACCGGTATTTGTGTTTCGCGGACCGGTTTTAACTACACACGTATAAATATTAATGGTGAAAAATAAACTAATTAGTTTGTTGGTCCCGTTGCGCTTATGTTTGCGTGCGCTTGTGAGATTCCGTGTTAGATGCCCGGATCCAGTAAAATGTTATTGGGTTTTCTTTAAGGCAACTCTCAGTATCAGAAAATAGTAGACCGCTGGATTGTTACACAAAGGTCTTGGGATCATTCCCAAGGCGACCTCTGATTTATCGAGGTAAAAATATTAGGTGTTATAATAGCAGTCAAAAGGAAATTATCGTTTGCTTTAACAGTAAAAGGAAACATTGTGATGAAGTCTGCATGTCTGAAAGCTTTCCATAATGTTCTCGAATATATTTTTGTAGCCTGCCAACCCGCACTGGGCCAGTGTGGTGGACTATGGCCTAACGAGTCAAAAGAGAATTATCGTTTGCGTTAACAGTAAAAGGAAACATCCTGATGAAGTCTGCACGTCTGAAAGTTATCCATAATGTTCTAGAATATATTTGTGTAGCCTGCCGACCCGCATTGGGCCAGTGTGGTGGACTATGGCCTAACGAGTTAAAAGGAAATTATCGTTTGCTTTAACAGTAAAGGAAACATCGTGATGAAGCCTACAAGTCTGAAAGCTTTCCATAATGTTCTCGAATATATTTGTGTAGCCTGCCAACCCGCATTGGGCCAGTGTGGTGGACTATGGCCTAACGCTTCTCACGCTGACAAGAGCCTTATGTCCAGTAGTGGAATAGTTTATATACAAGGCTAATATAATTGTTAGTAATACATACTTATATCAGCGTATTAATCTTTAGAATTTATAATATTTAGTCACACTAGATAAACATCAATATGCTGTCATTGACCTACTAAGTTATGACTGTTTTGCGTTTTAACTTATAGGTATTGTATAATTGTGTGTCAAGGATATAACATCATCATGATTATCATCAGCTCAGCCGAAAGCTGTCCACTGCTGGACATAGGCCTCTGCCAAAGTATTCCACACATTCCGGTCTTGGGCCACCCGCATCCACCCGTTTTCCGCAACCCATACCAGGTTTTCCTTCCACCTTGTGGGGGGCCTACCCTTACTGCGTCTTTCGGTGCGTAGCGTGGCTATAACAATGGCAAACAAATTTATAATAATGTCCTCCAGACCAAAATTTGGTCATGGTATCGGCCAATCAAAACGGAGACTGGTCATCTGCGCATTTGATATTACTACTTACTATTCCCTCACTCTCATAGTCTGAAGGGACGCCTATCCGACACGACCAGAGAGAGATCATTCTCATACTAAAAACAGCCCATGCCAAATAGTGGGACTGCTTACATACCTACAGGTCTGGTATTATTATAAAAAGTGCCTGGATCCAGGACCTCAGACACAGCAGTCGCATACACTACCGCACGTCATCGAGGCAAGTATGATTTTAAATAAAATAAATTAATAAAACTCCTAACAGATGCGAACAGAGCGCTTTTTGAGCAGTTAATTGTTGTGTATCTTAAGTTTTATTTGATACATTTAATTTTCTTAATGCCACAAATATCTACTAACTCCAAACTACTATTGAAATGCCCTAATGGGAGACCTCAATTACTTTGGTGGCCCGACTTGGGTTCACCTGGGCGCTCATGATTTGCGCTACAGTTTGCAATAGCCAACGAGTCATTTGCTATGTTATAATAAGCTTAAAACGATTTGGAAACGATATATAATAATTTAATGTTATCTGTTATGCATGTTGCCTATTGCGACACAAAATATAACATCATGTGTGTGCATAACTGTTTCGCCAGGTAACTCTGTTTTATGAAATTATGACACATACCCTACAATCGAAATATCTAAGTTATACTCGCAGGCAAGATTTTATAAAAGCTGTTCATGCGTCATCAATCGTTTGATTAAGTAATAAACATCAAAACTTTCGTAATTTATAATATTAATAGAAAGTATTATTTAGAAAACTGACGACTTAAGTACTTGTTTTCTCTTTATCATGTTATAGAATAGGAACATTTTGTATAATCGAAATTAACTACCAATACATTTATAGATAAATATTTAAAACAGATTTATTAACATTTACCAAAAAAATTGTTGCCTGAATTTGAGTTTGTACGTTATTTTATACACAGGAGTAAATTGCAACTAAAATAAACCTTTAAGTTTAGTTGCAAAATAAATCAGTTCTTAATATCTATTAACATCTCACTATCTCTCTCGCAGGCCTGTGTTTAAATAGCGCTTACGTCATATCGTGTGTCGTGCATCCTTTTTCTGACATTTGACATTACTACTCCTACTACCAGATTTAAAACGTTTTTATCTAATTTTGTTAGGAGTGGACCTAAAAAATGTTGTATTTCAGAGTTTAGTTAGCATAACTATTTGAATACCTTTAGGTAGTCAAATAGTTTCGCTAGCCAAACTCTCTATCAACTATATCAACTAAATTGAGAAATTTTCTGCAAATATTATAAATGTGAATGTTTGTGAAAATATTTGTTTGTTTGTTATTCAATCACACGTAAATCGTAGCACTGTGCACGGATTTAGAAAAAACTTGGCATATAGATAGACCATTTCCTTCAGTAACACATATTATATTTTATCCCGCAATTGTCGTAAAAGCCACGTGGTGAAGTCTTGGGCAGGCTAGTATGAAACAAGTAGTTATTCACATCCAGCTTAAGCACAATACTAAGTAAATGAATTATGAAACATGTCTAGACACGAGAAGTTCTTGTCGTGAATTTGTCGGTAAATATGAACAAGCTTTATGACACGTTTCTACTGCGCTAACTATATACTTATGTATTAAGCTTACCGTTTCATAAGACAATTAGTGTAAACAGCGTATACTCTTAATTCTGTACAAGAAGTGAAGACACACATTTCAAAAATGTATTTTAAATAATTTGCTTAGTCTTAGTCTGAATATCGTAGGTTATATGAACCAAATAATAAATTTGTTGGGAAGAGAGGAACCCGCCACGCACCCCCGGATAGCCCACCTCAACTGTTACAATACAAAAAGGTTGACAATACCGAACTCCTCTGGATGGGGACAGCCACGTCGTGGAACTACAACATGCAGTATACCGCTTTAAACACAAAATAATGTTATTACTATGAATTGCCGCCAAGTAACGCCTAATTCGATTCAATATACCAAATAATCAATTTAGCTATCCCAATACGTAAGCTGAAGTGTTCAAAACTAGCATTTCACTATTTACGTTTAAGTCCAACCAAATAACGAAGAAGTCTATTACCGTTAACCATTTACAGTTTTACTACAGCTACTTTTAAAAATAGCTGTAATGTGATATCGAACCCGGGACCCAGATGTAGTAAACATACAAATTGCACTAGACTATCAAGACAATCTACTAATAAAATAATTAATTTATCTAATAAGTATTACTTCGAACCCGGACTTCGTTTTTACGAGCACATAATTATAATTGTACACAATAATGTAAATAACATTACTTCTAAGAAATCATAATACCGTAATTGTAATGTTCATAAGTTTATAGCCATAAGAAATAATATCCTAACTTTGATAGAAAAGTTCTTAGAAACACCATAAAAAGTTTTAATTCGCGGACCTTGTACATTCAGGCAGTATGAGATACATACATTTCGGGTGCTAAGTCGGTATCTTTGTTACAGTAATCGAGACAAAAATAATAATGTTTATTACGATAATCGTTTGTTGTTTTTATAATATGACTCTATACTTGTACCGCATGATTCTCTAAAAACAAATTAATGGACATATTTTATATTAAACACCGAAATATTATGGAAGAAGAACGGTTCTTTAGATCGGTGACAAAAGCCTTCATTCTGGAGTTTGCTTTCAATTACATTTTTGAGATTTTGTTTCGTTATCTTAACAATAGGTTTCTCGGGAAAATGATTAAAAACACAAGTATTCCATTCGCAAGATTACAATTTTAATTAAGTATATAATATTAAATGTCTGCAGATCAAATAATATATTTCAATATAAAACAATATTTTCAATGCCGTCATCTAATTTGCTACACTCCGCATATGCTTATACGACGGTAGTCTTTAGTTCAGTCAAAGTCAAATTTTAAATGCTAACTACCATGCGTTAATGTATTGTATCAATGTTCATAATAACTAATGGCATAATTTGCGTTCCCATGTGTTAAAGAGTATCTTGTTCATTCAATCTATCCAGCTGGTGCTCAGTATTTTTTTAAGCAATAGTCCATATACATGTTCTTATCAAAAAATGTATATATCAATAAATATATCATACCAATATACATGTACTTATCAAAAGATGTTGCACATAACAATTGCTTAAAACACGTTAATACTAGACGGGTCACCGTATACGGCGACCGCATAATATGATTCAATTCATTTGGCTAACCGAATATTCATTCATAATGTTTGCATTCAAAATAACACATTTATTACATTTTACACATCTTGCTTTATGTCATTTTATTTCCACGTCACACTAAATTCAACTACCAACATTGAACAGATAAGTTTGTGCCGTCCTTATAATGCACATCATCATGCTCTCTGTTCTTCAACGTAGAACTCGAATTTTCTTTAGTTTTAATGTTATCTCATATTTAATAAGACAATCAGTCAGGTGCTACACAGGAATCATTAATCTTAACCATTCCTGTAGGACAGTTCCCTCCTGAAAATGCTGCCCTGTCATCTAAAGGTATCAGAGTTGTCGTCTCCTCCACGTCACTGTTACTCCAAACCCACCTGTCTCCTTCTGAATCCACGTTTTTCTCTTCGTAACTTTTAGTCACTTCGTTGTCCGCAGTAGTCTTAGTATCGTATCTAGTCTTATTATTTATATTTACAGTTTTATTATTCATATTTATGTTAAACATATTCGTTTTTTTAGCGTTATATTCACTTGTTTCATTAGCAAAACTATGATCAAATTTTATTGAACTTTCTGTTTTATTGTTTGCTAATATCTGATCTGAATTTGTTTTGTTTGTAGTCACTGTATCAGCTGCTTGTTCGTGTGCATTTTGATTTCTGCCTACATTGTTGCTGTATGTAAATTTTTGTTCTCCAGCAGATTTACTGACATCATCTGATTGTCTGTTAATGTTTCTCGAGTCGCTAATAGGTCTACTCCATTCATCATTTCTATTAGTGCCGTCGCTCGTTATTCTTTTCTCAGTAGTTTGTCTTACATATTCGAACACATTTGCGTTTTTCTCATTTTCATTATGATATCTATTGTACATTTGTGATGCTTCCGTTGTTGGTCCCGGATGCCATTGTCTGTTGTTGTGTTGGAAACCATACTCCGTGTCAACACGCCGATTTACATATAATTCATGTCCTTGATACACATTATCACGAATATTCACAAAAGTACCGTATCTCCCCGGGGTTCCGTAGTTTGGTGTTGATTGATATCCATAGTCTACGTATGGGTTATTCACACCCAACACCGGTGTATGCGCGCGATAGTAACTATTACTGGGTATAACGAGGACGACGTCGGCCGCACGTGTCACGGTTATGGTAGCGAGAGTAAATAAGATAATCAACATTGTCTCTGTTATTTCATGAATATGTGCAGAATATTCACGCGTTTTTATATCGCGACCGATCCCGGCGAATTGCGATCGTACACTGCAAGACGTGATAAAATGTCTCCGTTATTCGTAAGAAGTTCATTACTTGTCGTAGGGATGGGAACAAGTCGGTGAATGACGTCATAAGTTTAGTTAATTTTCGATTTGTACTTGTTTGTTCTCGTACGGCTGGGCGACACTTCCGTTTAGCGCAATGCTGATGACGACAAGTCGTGTTTATCGATAAAGGAGAACTTGTTATCGAGATATGTAAATAATATTGTTGACAGCAATTTATCAACTATATTATTTTAAGTAATTGCTTACCTTGACACTTTTAAGTCGTGTCTGTTGTCTTGACGTAATAACGTAGGTACATACCATTGTTCTTATATTTTAATTACTTCATTGTTCTGTAGCATAAGTCAGTGCTTATGTCGATCGTGAGATCCGATTTCAACGGATCCTGGAGTCAACAAATTTGATACGATTGTCTATTTGGCCAGTATTATTGGGCGTTTTCTGTTAGGGAATATTTGGTAGTCGTTGGGAGCTAGAAATTTACCCGGTAGACGGCAATAAGTTTATCCTGTATTTCTTGTAACTTTAAGCATAGCGAAGTGAGGATGTAAGTTATATGCCTGTATCTGTACCTACGTTGGTGATCCGTTTTACAGCATGCATCGCTTAACTCTCCATGACGAATGTGTACTAATGTTTCGGCGAAAACCATCAAAGTAATTAAATTAATTTTGGTAATATTAGTAGTTAATTACCTAATCAATAAAGTGCTTTTATGATTAAAGAACGAGAGTCTAATAGAACAAGAGTTAGATATCCATTTGGCGTGACTGGTAGGTTGCCAACATTCAGTAAGTCACGTATTATCAGGACGTAATTAGTTCGGGTAATTAACATTTACCATGTCAATTAGTGGAAGCGTTGCTGTAATTGCATTAATGAGTTGCTCATAAAATGTATTGTTTATTTTATGCAATTCAATATCGTTAATTGTGTTAGTAATTTAAAGTTATTAATGAGTGTTATAGATTCAAACACGGGCAAAAAAAATTCGAGTCGTCTGACTATAAGAAAATCGAGTCGTCTGTCCCAAGACTGAGTGTTCTTTGTGTCGTTGTTTGATTATTTGTAAAGTTCCCCGCAATATATGAACTGTTCCTGGTACGGGAGAGGCCTTTGCTAAATAAATGACTAGTGTTTTTATTGCCTATAAAATCTTGCTTGATAATAAATTTTCAAAAGAAGAGCAATGCTTGAGTTGCACCCGTGATATTGCAAAGGATCATAGTCTACAACCGCTTACAATCTGGCCGCCCAAAAATATCTATACACAGTGCATCTATAGTATGGATGTGACAAATATTTAGTCTGTGCTAATATTGGACTGGTCTTAGTGGACTGAATATAATAATTATCGTCTTCTCGAAACAGGCTAGCCTAGTGAGAAGGCCATTACTAAGTATTAGACGAAAACTATCATATATATCAGATTCATAATCTAAAATAAAAATATATGATTTATTCAGAATCATATATCAGATTATTTTTAAATTGCTGCACTAATTGCTGTATATTTTCATATTATTTTATTAGTACTATAGGACTATTAAGTATTCTATGCGCTTAAACAGATAACTTAATAGACATAAGGTTAAAAAAAAATTAATAGAATAATAATGTCGATGTTCAATATAATTATATTGTAGGTACATCGATATTCTTTATATAATTGTAGGAACATCCCTAAGCAGATGGCACAGTTTAGTTAACAAGAAACATAAGTGACGTGATCTAAACAGTTTAATGTTTACCGTGACCTTATTAATTTGTTTTATTAATTTGATGACACGTATCATTGAACTTAAAACACACGTTGCATCATCGTTAGTGAGTGATGTCAACCGCGATGACGATGATGGGGTAAAGGTTAAACGGAAATTTTCTTTAAAGATTGCTCTTTTAATATTTTTTCAGGTGTGAAAGCTTCTAATGGGTTATTTAGAAACTACCTATATGATATATTGGGTACAATTAAATATAAGAACTATACGGTTATTAATAGTTATTGTCCAAATTTTCAATTTATCTAATCTGTATTAATCACTATCAACGGAAATCTTTCTAGCAGTCTCTTCTTCTTAGCGTTTCGGTGGTAACACTTGCTCAATAATATATGTTACATAGTTGCGGCTCAGAACGCAGCCACCTTGATTGCATCGTCTGAAGTAATCATCAAGTCCTCATGCGTGCAGTTTTTGGGGCACTCAGGGCACAATATAAGACGACGTTGCGACGTTGTTTGGGTTGCACCGCACAAACAGCCTAGATTGGGATCGTCTACGAATCTCCAACTGAACATATTTTATTTGCACCGGTTTTCTAGCGTTAATTTTAACCGACATGCGGCATTTTCTTATTTGTTTCTTTTGAGTGTTCTCAAAGTCGGCTTATTTAATATATTTAAAGTTTACAATAGATAATTCTATGAATGACATTAATTATTTAAAAATGGTACGATCGTGTTGTGTAAGACTGACCAGTTTTCAATCCAAAGCGGGCTCTTAGTCATGAGCGAATTTTACTATAAAATACGTAATGTTTTGCAATTCGCAGACGATCTTAGTCACCTCGCGATGATACCCACAAAGTGAGATAGTTGACACCTGCGCTATAGCAGCAGATTTACAAAGAGCAGCATAGCTCATGATCAAGAGCCTCGGTTGAATCCGAAATTAGTTGGTCTAATACATAATACCTACTCACTTGATTGCAATTACAAATTTTTTACATATAACAATTCAGCTGCCGTATGTTTGTGTCTGCAAAACTTGTACAGTAGTCAATGAATAGTCTTAACATTTTTACACGACATTGTTTTTCTTATCACTACATAATATTATAAAACAATGTCTACCGCCGCATCTATTCGTGATAAACTCAAAAACCACTTAACGGATTTACATGCGGCACACCAAAAGACAGAGTGAATCATGAGGAAGGTTTAGGTGTCTAATTTGTTAAGATTTTGAACATTTTTAGCATAATGCTTGGTAATGTGGCTATTATTATTATGTCACTAAGTTTATCCCTTAGTCCGTGACATCTACATAGCTCGTGAAATGTGGCTCTATTATATCTCTCACTGTGTCTTTGGAAAAAAATTGTCGACTTGTTACGTCTCTAGTAATTTTGTGCGTGTTCAAACATGGTCAAAGAATTATTTACGGCATTACCATATATGTATATATTTATAAGCAATATTAGGAACCAATTGCGATTCAACCAGCGTTTGATCACCTTATGCAATACAATGTGATGTGAGCCTGGGATTTTTTCGCACATTGATTACACAATACAGTTTGTCGGCCTCGATGGCGTAGTGGTTAGTGTAACCGACTGCCACGCCTGAGGTCGCGGGTTCGATTCCCGCACAAGTCAAACATTTGTGTGCATGAACATGGATGTTTGTCTTGGTCTGGGTGTTTCTATGTATAATATGCATGTATTTACAAAAAAAAAAAGTATATAAGTATGTTTATCCATTGTCTAGTACCCATAGTACAAGCTCTGCTTAGTTTGGGCTAGATGGTGTTGTGTGTATGTGGTAGAATATTATTATTATATTATATTAATATGGCGTTATACATATATAGAACTGAATTCCTTTGTATTGTAAAGAAGTAGCCTTTTTGCAGTATGGTTTTTTGGACGATAACGTTGGCAAATAGATCATATGGAGCCTGATGGTAAGGGGTTGAATGCTATGAACTATGACCAGCTGTGGACTGCAGCATCATTGACTGTTAATGAACATTTTTAAATACAACTCCCACTCTATGAATAAATCCTGTGTCTAGGGGGACCTTACAAACATTCAATACACGGACACAAAGGACATCCAGACTCGATACATCAATTGCCGAAATACACAAGTATTTGTCCCGTGTGGGATTCGAAGCCACAACGATCCGTTGATCGTTGTGGGTTTGTACCAGTGTCGAAACGACTACTTAAACACTTCACCATTCGTGCAGTCCATGTCTGAAGGTTCCATTGATGTTGCTGTAAACAACAAAAGGTACATAAGCAGACTGAGTGATTATACTGACATCAAATCAATTTCTTGTCTTGTGTGGGTAAAAGCTAAAATATTAAAAGAATCAAATACTGTTGTACCTTTATATTGCCTCCGCCCATGCAGTAGGTATAGGTATGTGGAAACTGCAGGTATAAAATCGTATGAACTAGCATAACACACACCACATAATAAGTAGGTACGTGGTATTAGCTATGGGTGATTAGATACCATCCGTATATTTAGTATCCGTATTTATTGATTTTCAACTAATAATGCGAGGAACATAGAAATTTTTTTTGAGTAGTAGTTCCTCGCTGATTTCAGCATGAATGGGCCGTCTTGACCAGGGAAGGACTACCCTCTCACAGAATATCGACGTGAAATAGCAGTATTCCTACTGTTGTGTTTCGTTCGGTGAGTGAGAGTGCCGGAGTGCCAATCACCCTCTTTCCCCCTTCCCGCTCCTTCTTCCCCACTTCCTTTCCTAAAGGGTCGACAACGCGCAAGTGATGCCTCTGGTGTTGCAGGCGTCCATAGGCTACGGTAACCACTTACCATCAGGTGGACCGTATGCCGGTTCGCCACTTTAGATGTATAAAAAAAAACTCATATATATATAAATAAAAATAAATTGCCACATGTATGACGGAGTATCACTTAAGAACCGCTCAACCGATTTGGCTGTTTTTTTTTGTCGTATAAGTAAATCAAGTCAGGACAAGGTTTGCAAATGTCGAAAATTTAAATGGTATTTTTATATGGAAAATATTGACGTTTTGATATTGAATTTAAATATGTGAAATTTATTTTTGTATAGATTAACTGTCGGTTCAGCTAGTAATACATACATATATTAATGATTATCCCTATACAAAAGATAAAGATGTATCGTACCTACATTCCGTCACATATGTTTTAGATTTTAAGTAATAAGATTTAGAATATTCAGTTCATATGTATATCGTACTGGAGAAGACAACAGCTAGATTTTGTTTCATACGTTAGAATGCATGCTTGCTATCACACTTTCTTGAGTACCTACTTCATTAATAATGAGTAATAACTAATAACTAATTTAACCGGGCCGTATTACACGTGAAGGCATAAAATTATTGGCAAGAGAGGAACTCGCCAAGCCCTCGTATTGTTCACCCCAACAATTACAATAGAAATAGGTACCTATATCCTAAGAACAAGTTCATAAATCCATTACGATGATTATAGTATACAAAGGATACAATCTGTAAGTGTACAGATAATTATCCTTGACAATGAGGTTATTAACTAACGACGCAAAACATCGCGATGTGATTCACTTAAACCTAATTATTATCTGCATAAGAACTGATGCATTTATTGGGTAGGTATATGGGTTTAGTTTTAAACACGACGAGTGACGTCTCGTTTATATTTATATTAGATTTTGCGCAAAGCTACGCTCGCGTAAAAGTAGGTTAGGTTTTGGTGTTGAAAGTACTTTCTAATATAAAATATAGCCTATGTTACTCGGTGGTAATATAGCATTTTAATAGTGAAAGTATTTTTCATATAGGTTGAGTAGTTTTTGAATTAAATCGTTACAAACAAACAAACCAAAAATCAAATCTTTTCTCTTAATAATAATATTATATAGTATAGATTATATACTGGATATCTACAATGGTAAATATACATATCTATACTAATACCAGATATTGCTAGCGGTTTTGCGTAGATGTAGGTCAGGTTACTAAGTACTATTTTTGGATGCAAGGTATCCCATGTCCTATTCTGTTCCCCCGGCAACATGTATGCGAAATTGTATGATATTCGGTCGAGTAGTTACGGCGTGAAAGCGTAACAAACAAACTCACATTTGCATTTATAATATTATAAGTATAAGGATAATAATAAGAAAAAACTCTAAACTATTGGACTGGTTAAAAATATTTTACCATTAAATAGCTACTTTATTGAAAAGTAACATCCTAAGTTATTAAAGGGAATGTAAGTTGGTTTGTTTGTTTGTTACACTTTCACGCCTTAACTACTCAACCGATCATTATGAAATTTTGCGTTCGTACACGTTGCCAGGAGTACAAAAAAGTACGTATAATACCTTTCATCCAGAAAAAATAATATTAACAATCTAACCTAAATTTACTCGATCAAAGCCACGGGCAAAATCTAGTAAGTTATGTATCTTATCTTATCTTTTCTTATGTGGGGGCCAGTCAGTGCAGACCGGCGACACTTCGACCCAGTGGGATCTTTTGTGTCGACACTCTCCCAATAACGACTACCATAGATGTTCATGGCAGCCGGGACCGACGGCTTAACGTGCTCTCCGAGGCACGGAGCATGCGATAATTGTCAATCAATACGCACATAATTTAAAAAAGTCATATAACTTCCGAAAGTCAGAGGTACGCGACGTGGGTTCGAACCCGAGACCCTCTGCATTGCAGTCTGTTGATCTCCCCACTGAGCTATCGCTGCTCATATACTAGTCCTAACTAGTATAATAAATACGAATCTGACTTTGTAATGTAATATTTCTAATACTAATTAGAAAGCTGCTTTATCCAGAAGTAACTTCTTCTCTCTTAGCCTTTATTATTCCCAAGTCACTTGGGGTCGGCTTTTCTGGTCTAACCGGATTTGACTGGATATCAGTTTTTACACGGAGCGGCTGCCACCTGACCCCCGCAACCCGAAGGCTAACGATACCCTAAGGCTAGACCAGTGTCAGGATATTAGAGGGTACTGACTTTCCCAATAACGACTGCCATAGATGTTCATGGCAGCCGGGACCGACGGCTTAACGTGCTCTCCGAGGCACGGATTTATCCAGAAGTAACATTTGCTATATAACATCACGCCATGAGCAACAGGAGCAGATAAGATATCATAAACGTAAGTAAAGGCATGGTTATGTAACATAACGCTTAAAGACATGGGTGCAAAACAGTAATCTTAAACGTGTTCGATGCCGGGCCAGCTAGTCTAAGGATAAAAGCCAAGCCACTGTCTATTATAAAGAAATCTCTATTAGTAGTTGAGGTAAAACGCAAAAGTTTACTTATATTTGCGGAGCGTTTTCCCCTTAACTCATGTGCACAGCTAAATATTTATTTACATATTGTATAAGGATGTTCGGGGGACTTTCAGTTATATAATCTTTGTATTGTTGATGTTTGCATCATGTAGTTTATTATGTTGCAAATTGTTGCATAATACGATTATGTGAGAATCAATTTCCTCAATTGTTCTAATTATCGATGACAATAGTAATTGTGTATCCTACGTCATACATAGAGTCACGACTATATGAACTATTCTCGAATGAAGGCTAATTAAAACAAAAAAAAAAAACTTATGTCATTTCCCGCTCTATGTTGCTTTCCTGAATCGCGGAGGACTTAACAATCATTAAAAGAACAGACACTATGAACATCGCGACTCAGAACAACCATTTGTGGATCACACTAATTTTAGTCCTGTATGGGATTCGAACCCACAACACTCGGTGCAGTCGCAGTAGCGAGGCCACCACTTAAACCACTACGCCATCCGAGCAGTTAATTCATGTTATCATTTTAGAAAGATTTCTTCTAGACCTACGCCGTAATAGACTGCAAGTATTTTATCGTCTATCGAGTACATTTCTAAACTCCATGCCGCCACTGAAAACATCTTAACAAAAAGATCCAATAGAACATTGCCCGATTCAAGCATAGACCTCATGAACTGGACCTCACAGTCGTACGCAATTTTATCCAGTAAAATAACGAAGCACCCTTAAACATACCTTTATGCAGCAGTAGCCGAATGCATTAGACTTAGGATGAAAAGTCGTGAATTCGATCTTCGTCCATTGCACTACCGACGTGACGAGACCTTTAGTTTATCTGGATACTAATCATTTGCAATTTGAATAGTCAGTAATAATATCAGCGTTGTACACAAACTGTCCCACTGTTGGACATAGGCCTCTTCTCAGCCTGATAAGGATAAGGCCATAGTCCATCACGTTTGCCCAGTGCGGGTGGGTAGACTTCACATATCTATTTATTTATTAGGATCGCCAACAAATGATACTTACATATTACTTACATTTAAATAATAATTTACAGACATGCCTTGTGCTCATTTAATTAGAGCCAACCAACTCTAACAAAAATAAATCTTTCGCCACAAAAATGATATAAAACGGCTAAATACGAGAAAATTATAGAAAATTTTAGACGTGCAGGTTTTCTTAGTATGTGTTCTTCACCGATAAAAGGGACCGAGAATTAATTATTTTCAACGCACATCATTTCGAAAAGTCAGAGGTGCCTTATCTGGGAATCGAACTCGAGACCTCTGCGTGAGAACGGTCTCGCACTAGGCTATCACTTGAATAGCAAGTAAGTCTTCCAAAATACACATAAATATCACGTAGTCAGACATATTGAGGATGTTAGTAGCCAATTATAATGACAAAAGTCATTTACATACAGAATCCTCACTTGCTTTAAAACACAGCCGGTATTTATTTAAACACCGAAAACCAATAACAGACCGCCGGATATATCCCGCATGTCATGATCAATTCAAGCCCACTGGGCACTTTGAATCCCATTTGCATAGTCCAGACTGTTGATGGATACCAGACTCCCGTTTGAATTTGAACATCACGATTGTCAACAGATTCGGATAAATTTAATTGAATGAATTTTAATATAGCATTGCGGTTGTATATCCTCAAAGAGGTGAGCAGAAGTCTAAGTTCGTAACATGTTGCCAGCTGTGTGTAAGCCTGTAATAGGGGCAAACTGCTATAGATTTATTTAATAGCTTTTTTATACCATAGTCTCTCGTCTATATCGCTAAAGAGTTAGGCAGAGGTCCTCCTTAATGCGAGACGATTCTATTGTCGTTATCTGAGATTGTTCCAGAATTAGTGATACTACTAAATGTTTTTTTAATAACTAATTATTTTGCTCGACCCAGGAATCGAACCAGCACAGCAGTCACATTCACAACTATTGCGCCACCGATGCAATGTTTGATTTTAAAATATCAAAAACAAAATTATTTTATTATATAAGATTATTTTTTATCCAGTTGACGAATAAGCTTACGAGCAGTCTTTTGGTAACCGGTTACCGTAACTTATGATAGCTTGCAATACCGACGGGCACGCCACGATCGTGGCGGTAAGTCCCGTGTTTGAGGAGTGGCTGGAGAGGCGGCATGGCGCCCTCACCTTCCGGCTGACACAAGTAATGACTGGCCACGGTTGTTTTGGCCAGTTCCTGTGTCGTATACGCCGGCAAGAGACGCCCGGTTGTCACCACTGCGGCGACTGCCGCGACGTTGTTGTGGACACGGCGCTGCACACTTTGGCGGGTTGCCCCGCCTGGGCATCGCAGCGCCTTGAGTTATTCGCGGCAGTCGGATTGGTTGCCCTCTCGCTCCCGGCCGTAGTTCAGTCTATGGTCCGGAGTGAGAGGTCGTGAAACGCCGTCGCCTCCTTCTGTGAGGAAGTCATTTCCATCAAGGAGGCGGCGGAGCGGGAGAGGAAGCGTTTAAACCCTCTCCCCAACCGCAGAGCCGGCCGTCGGAGGGTGCGCGATGACCTCCAGCCACCCTGAGGATTGACCTGGGGGTGGCGGGCTTTGTAGGCCTACCCGCCATCCGTTCAGCACCAGGTCCGAGAGGCGGCGTGCGTGTTCCCACGCGCGCCTCTGTGTCGAGTCCGTCTCCCCTCTAGGGGGGACAGTAGGGATAATTTGTGAGAAGTGCCTATGGGTAGGTCTGTTCGTGTAGTGGCCTGCCGTTTCAAACGGCGGGCCGAAACCTCGGCGGGGTCGCGACCGCATGTGCAAGTGATTCGCGCGGCCCCGTCGATAGTGGTTTTGTCGAGGAACACCGTGGTAGGTTTAGTCGGTATTCCGGGAGGTACATTATCTTCTTAACATCTTTCTGTTACCCCGGCGAGTCCGACATAACCCCTCCGCCCGCCCCCGCGGAAGGGCATGCTTCTAGCATACCCCACGTAAAAAAAAAAATGCTTGCAATACCGAGGGGATTCTTCGACTAGGACTCCTGAGAGAAAAGGTTAAAGATGAGATAAAAGGTATGGAAGAGGTAAATATCTAAGCCTTATTCTCCTGCTAACAGCGGGAGGCTTATATACTCACCGGGCAAAACGCAGTGCCAGGGTCATTATTCTTACTCCTTTTTCTTGTAAATTGATAGTATTTCCCCAGACGAGCCCGCTTAGTATCGTCACCAAATAATTGCAATAGCTTCCACTCAAAACGTTGTATATTTGTATACAAAAGCGGCAAGCACTTTCTCAATTTCCCCGTACTCCACTCTAATGATAACGGCATTGCTAAGGTATTCTACAAAATTTTATCCACTTCATATGTGATATTAAGCTAAAATACCGGCGCGATTCTCTAATAAAGTCTTTTCGGAGGCTTAATTTACTTCCGAAGCATCACAAAAGAATTCCATCCCTATTACGTAGCACTTAAGGTGTTACTTGGAAAGTAAAGTTGTTGTGAAACAATTTGCATGTTTATTGTAACGATGTTCGTAGTCAGCGTACTGAGATCGGATACCTTCGTCAGCAAAGACCGCCGAGTGACGTCATCGTTCTGTTTTTTATTGGTATAGAGTTTTTTTGCGGCGCAGGCTGTTATTGTTACTGTATATACATTTGGTGAAAAATAAAAAGTGTTGTAAAAAATAACAAGTAAAATTGTGAGTTTGTGGCACAAGAAATATAATGTTTTATTTATACTGGTATTGTCAAGCGAAATTGTATATTTTACTGAGAAACCGAAGGAACTAATGGTCCGATTTTTAACATATTTTTGTAATAGGCCGTTTAATGACAAAAGATATAACCTACTTAACATCAATTGAAATTAAACTGCTATATACGGATTTTATCGCGTTGTTTATTTCACACATTATTACAAAATGTTGGAAATTTTTACACTACTAAGTACTACTATTAAACTTTACTAATTTTTAAGCTAATTAAATTATTATTAAACTATTTAGATTTAATTTATTTTTACACTTTCCCCGACGTTTCGGTTGCTTTTCAGCAGCCATGGTCACGGGGAGACTCTACATCAAGTTATAATTTAAAAAAATGGAGCTGCCATAAATGTGTAATATAAATCCAGTTTTCTTATTAAATCCATATTTCTTACTGCTACTGCGCCGAGTGTTGTGCGTTCGATCCCCATACACATTTGTGTAATCCACTATTTACACATTATAGTTATTCCGAGTCTTGCTGTTTTTTGTGTCCGTTGTTTTAATGTTTGTAAAATCCCCCGCGACACAGAATATATTTTAAGTGCGCGAGTTGTATTTTTAAAATACAAAACTAATCTCTTTTGTCATGATCTCATCTAACGATACCTATTGACGCGCTAGTCTACAGAGCCTCCAAAGGAATAATCGTACATATATACATACACCCATTAACATAAGACTCTTTTTAACGCACTTGGGTAAAATCAGTTAATAATTGGGTAGTGCAAGAATAGTGGTCAGTGTAACCGACAGCCACGCCTGAGGTCGCGGGTTCGGTTCTCGCACAAGTCAAACATTTGTGTGCATGAACATGGATGGTTGTCTTGGTCTGGGTGTTTCTATGTATAATATGCATGTATTTACAATCAAATTATATATGTATGGTTATCTATTGTCTAGTACCCATAGTACAAGCTTTGCTTAGTTTGGGCTAGATGATGTTGTGTGTATGTGATAGAATATTATTATATGTATATAAGCAATGTGATATCATTATGTTTGTGGGTCGCATCGTGAGCTGGTGCATGACCTTATTGTTAATATATTTATGTTTTACTAGCTCTTGTCGATGACTTCACTTGCGTTTTATTTGAAATAGTTTATAAATAGAATGTATAATCTATATCTATAACAAACTGCATTAAAATCTGCTTAGCTATAAAATGGAAGAAAAAGAGAGCGATACAGATTCAATTCTAGTAATCTTATAAAAATAATTTGTTATGGACCTATGTATGTACAATTGTACATACTTACTTAACTAAGAAGTTTGTTTAGCATAATTACCTAATGTAAACATTTTCATTATTGTAATTTTATTACTAAACCATATAAGACCACTGGCTACATTTAGGATTTATTAAATTTATTGTCAGATGGCGCTGTGCTTTTTTGTAGTTTTTGTGATGCGTCTGAGTCACGCTATCAAAATTCTCCGCCGCTGAATAACACAGTTTTATTTTGTATCCTTTAGTTACTATATATTTCTATTATCATAGTAAACAAGCAGCTTACGTATTACACCTGCCGCATCCTAACTACATTTAAATGATCATTATACAATATTATTACTGTACAACTTCGTCGTACGATTTGTTAGTATGCTTATTGCTTTAATAATATTTGCATTGTATAACCAGTATAGGTACATTACTGATACAAAGGGGGCACTTGTGTTTACTTACAAGCTTTATACATCGACCGTGGAAACCTCTTTAGGTTTCTAAGGACATAAGAGGTGATATACATCTGCTATGCAGGTACTAAAAAAGGTCATAGTGTCAGTTTTAGTTTGATATTACATGACATTGTTACCAATCAAATGTAGTATTATATTTGATTAGAAGACCCCGCTGTTGCTAATTATTTTGTGGAGGTATGCACGAGCTGGCTCATCCGAGGAGTTACCACCATCTAATTGAAAGCCGTATGAGTAGTAGCACTTTTTCTGTGTTTCGCATTTTATCATTATTTGCCATCTTACTTACTTATATCGGTTTATGTGTTTCAGCAAATGTTTGCCATAGGTATTGCTATTTTGCGAAGTTAACGACTTGTTTTAACGAGGTTCAATGTCGCTTCCACTTGAATGGTCTCGTTAGTCCTTACAGAGATCAACAGTCAACAGACACCTGTTCGTGACTGACTGAAGATGTCTTTTCCACTTGTTAAAAGCAATGTCTTTAATATAAAAAATGTGGAAGTATCGGTTGTTGGTTGGTTGTTGTACCCGAACACCAGATCAAACCAGATTTTGATGAATAGCACGCATTAAAGAGTAGTTATTATTCTGGATTAACATAGTTATTATACTTCTCATTCCGAATTTTGTGTAATTTATATTGAGTCTCACGACATGTCAGAATTTTAGAAAAATTTGTGCATAAATGGTGTTTATTACAGAAAATGTCTGCAATGACAGTCCAATAGCGTCCATTGTGTTATTAAAAGATTGCGGAACAGTTAGGGCATGCCATTTGCGTTCGAAAGGTTGAAGAAAGCCGTTAGCCTTGTAATTAAAAGGTTAAGAAATTGTAAACGAATGTGGTTAATTTTTTTGTTGCATATAATGATCACCGGATGAGCGAACACCGGTAGTATTAAAATGTCTTATGCTAATAGCAAAACACATGCCTGCGGAAACATGTAACATTAAATGTTTTTTTTTTAATTTTAATTGGGGAGGTCACGGCTAAATTTATATAACAGATATATTTTTAAATAAGTACGTGTCAATAATAGTGCCCTACGTTGCGCTTGTAGTACCGAGTCTTGTAGGTTTGATACCAACATGGGACTTAATTGATATTACCGTACGTCAAGTTCCAACGCTTTACGAATGCGTCGAGCTGAGTACGCAACGAGTACAGCTTGCAAAAGTTTAGTAACATTATCGGTGTCAGGTCTCGTATAAGTTAGTTGCAACACTTTACTAATATTGTTTTGCAGTAGTTACCTAATTAGAGACTGCTTATGATTTGAGGTCTTCTATGACCTCAGTACAGTTACTGAGGTTATTTCTTTCAAGAAATCATCATTGACAGAAATTACAGATCGATGATATGTCACTGTTGTCACCTTTAGCTTATTACATAGCTCATATTTCCAATAATAACTGCACTGGAAATAATGTATTATAACTTATTTTATTAAAAGGTAATTAATCCTTTATTTACGTAATACATTGTACGACATGGCGCCTAATTAAAAATAGCAACAGGATAAAAATAAATAATTGAATCGAATCGAATGAATCGAATGATCGCGAATTTTTATAATATTCTAAAGAATATTATGAGCTAGTGGTCGCCCAGCGGCCGAAATTCGACCATAATTGATTTAAATTTTAAGTTTGATCGTTATTAAGGTTTTAATGTTTATAAATATACCCTTAGATTATTATTTACTTAACTATACTCTTTCATTGACGATATTCCTAAGCTTGCTACTTTGTTTTCTTTTTTATTATTTAGTACATATAAATACGTAAATATATTATAATATAAATAGTATATATCATTCCAATCCACTGAAAGGTTGCCTGTAAGATATTGCTTTAAGCGACAAGGCCTTTTGTGCATCTACATATTATTGTCATAATCATCATCAATTCTATTCTAATAACTAATAATTATGATACGATAAATTAAGTTTAAAATTCTAACAAATTATAAAAATGTCGCATATAGTTTATATGGCTGAATATAGTAGGTAGCACTACCTAATTATTTTGTAACATCTCTGTATCCCATCTAAATACCGCAATAATGGATATTATTATTATCATTATACCTATTATTACTGTAACTACCACAAATATATACAAAAGGATCATAAGAGTAATAATATATAAATAATAATAATATATTAAATATATTTTTTGTACCTATATGATGTGGTATTGTAAGACAATTCAGATTACTGCTCCATAATTTTCTTTTTGCAATACTATATATATATTGAGCAAGCTGTATTACAGAAGTTATTATAACTATGAATAGAAGCGGTCGTTATAAACCAGAACCAGTTACTGTAACTAGGCACCAACCAAATATGACAATAACCATGGTTAAGAAGAATTGTACTGCGTGTGTTAAATGCATGGTTGTGTGCGTGTAGTACTTTTTCATTAATTTAATGTATTTCTAATGCATATTTTATAAAAATATTAGAATTCGCCACTCCTTCTCCATTAAACTTTAACTGTGCCAAATTTCATATTCCTCCGTCCGCGCAATCTTCGTAAAAAGGGGTACAAAGTTTTTGATTCGTATATTAATATATAGATGAGAATGTGAGTTTGTAACGCTTTCACATCTTGAATACTCGACCGATCATCATGAAATTACTCATACACTTTTTCAGGAATACAGAAAAGAACATGGGGTACCTTTCGTCCAGAAAAAGTACTGTTACTAACTTAAGCCAACCTATTATATACGCGAGCGAAGCCGTGGGTAAAATTGTCGCCTATTCCATATATCCCTACTGACATATCCCACTGGTAGGGATACTTGAAGTTGTTTTACCAATTATCGCCACCAGTAGGGATAAGTTTCAGGTTTTTTAGTGATAGTGAATCTCTTTATAAATTTGAAGAAACTTTGATATTTTATTGAGGCAGAAGAAAAAAATGTTTTTATGAATACGTCTCAAATATCGGAAGAGTATAAACGGGAAATTTAAACATTATTTCAAAAACTATTGGTGCTGGACAGAAAGGATTGGAAAGATCGAATCGCCTTTGCGGAGCAGTGGGACGGTACAGGCTAAAATAAAATAATAAATAATTTGGCTGTTTCTACTCTACCTGTGGGGATATGAATTCGTTAAGTGATGTGGGTTCGAATCCCACACGGGACAATTATTTGTATAATGATAATAATATTCTATCACATACACACAACACCGTCTAGCCTAAACTAAGCAAAGCTTGTATTATGGGTACTAGACAATTGATAAACATATATATATACTTTTTTTTGTAAATACTTACATATTATACGTAGAAACACCCTGACCAAGACAAACATTCATGTTCGTGCACACAAATGTTTGACTTGTGCGGGAATCGAACCCGCGACCTCAGGTATTTGTATGATCTACAAATAATTGTTTTGAGTTAAGTTGTACTTTGTATTGGCCTTCTGCGTGGGCAATACAAGTACACTCTCTGTTTACTAACTCTCATGATCCGATGGGACGGTAATCCGATACGATTGGCGAGAGATCAGGCGCAGGACCAATAGCTTTACGTGCTATCTGAAGCACAGGGAAGTCTAACACCGCAAAATTCCTAACTCCGGGCTGCTATTGAGATTTCTTAGCGGAAAAACGCAATAACTTTTTGTTGGCCCGATCCGGGATTTGTACCCGAGACTTCATGCACTGCAGTCACAATTTCTACCGCTGCGTCACGGAGGTAGTCAGTCGGTTAAAGTACATACACGTTACTCGGGTACGTGACACTGGCTTCTCGTATTATCGATACCCTGTCCTGTCCACAATATTGATATTCTTCTCGTTCTCTCCACTCATTATGCCATTTCAGTCATCAAACTGATTGACCTAATAGCATTTATGAATTACTTTTTTCAAATAGGCAGAGGCTTGTGTTGCTTTAACAGTATTAACAGTAGGTATGTACCAAGAAAACAAAAACATGTCCACGAGCCCTGGTTACTGCTCAACATCAGGTGTAACTGTATTTCCCATCAATTTCGTAAACCATGAATACAGCTTATAAAATATATAATATATGTTTTTTAATTGGAACCCTCAGTACGAAATTTATAAATCTCGCATTGAGGGTGTCCAAAAAAAGTTTCTACGATACCTTGACTACAAAGCACAGCAGTGTTCAGTTGATTACGAGCACAGATGTAAAAGGTTTCACTTCCTACCTTTGGAAATTAGGCGACGTATTGGGGATATTAGTTTCCTGTTAAAAATTGCTAATGGTCAAATTGACTGTCCTGATTTACTAGCTAATATCTCAATTCGCACGAATTTGATAAGCTTCCGTCAACGGCCAATATTGAATGTTCCGTTTAGTTCAACAAACTATAGGGGTAATGCCTTTTCCAGAAGAAGTGCTGTAAGTTTCAATGCGCTTGCACGGGACCTGAATATCGATCTGTTTTGCACTAGTGTTGCCACCATGAGGCGGCAATTGGCCAATTCATACTTTGGTAATGTGAGCACTAATACCGAATCAGCACAGGATTGACTGAATGAAAATACTTTTTTTTTAATTTCTTTTTTGTTATTTTTATAACAAGTACAAAAATCGTCATTCTTTTTTTTTATATACATGTGAGGGCTTTTTATTGGCAAACTGAAAATGTTAATAATTGTTATATTTCATAGTTTTAATTAGTCCGTAAGCCTTCTGTAAAACTAAATAAATAAATAAATTCATACATCTGGTATGAATTATCTAGTGCTTACATAATATAATAAGATGTTGACAGTTTCGTGCCCTATTTCTACAGAATACATAATACAAGGAAAGAAAATTAAGTAATGGTTTATAAGCAAGTGCATTTTACGTCAATAATATTATGCACTAGCAGTTAAATAGTTAATGACATTTCTTTTCTCTATGTGTTTCGTAGAAATAGGGCACGGATATACCGACAACTCATCGTAATTATAATGTAAGTAGGTACATATACTATGATTATTCAGAATTATTAGTTTATAAGGTTTTAACACGTAGTCCACTTTACTAAGTAAGGCAAAATGCGATATATGTATGTATAGGCATGAGTCATCAGGAAAACATGTTTTATATCAACATATTTTATAACTAGCTTTTACTTGCTCGCTCGCGTAAAACTAGGTTAGGTTATGTTAGTAACAGTTATCATCATCTCAGCCGAAAGACTTCCACCGCTGGACATGGGCCTCCCGGTCTCAGTTCTACCGCATCCAACCGGTGCCTGCGACCCTTACCAGGTCGTCGGTCCACCTTGTGCCTACCGCTGCTGCGTCTTCCGATGCGTGGCCGTCACTGCAGAACCTTTCTGCCTTAGTAACAGTACTTTTAAGAAAATAAAATATAGCCCACGTTACTCGGTAATAATATAGCATTCCAAAGGTGAAATTTTTTTTTAATCCGTTTATTAGTTTTTGAGTTAAAACAAAAATAAAATCTTTCCTTTTTATAATATCAGTATAGATAAAAACATAGGGCTCGTCAGATGTAAGCGGTAACCGCTTGTCGCTTATAATCGCTTGCAATACGAGAAGGACTAGTCCTGGGGTCATAGAATTACATCTTAACTAATATTGTAAATGCGACTATGAGTTTTTTGTTACGCTTTCTCGCCTTAACTATTCGACCGGCACATGAAATTTTGTGTACACGATATCAGGCGTAGAGAAAAGGAAATATGGTACCATTTATTCAGGGAAAAACTACTGTTCTCAAAGGAATAGAATTTTATTAAAAACATATATAAAAAGGCGAAAAATAAAATTGATATGATTTGATTTAAGGCGGGCGAAACTGCAGGCAAAGTCTTGTAACAAATAAGAGAAAAGATATTTGAACCATTGGATCTGTTACTTCCTGGACGAATTGCAGCAACAGCCTTTGGTAACGCTGTTACTGCAATTCGTACGAAAGTAAAACGCCGGTTTTTTGAAAGATGTTTGCACTTCTTAGGGCTACCCGGCTCATTCGGACCTTCACGGAATAATTGACAGCTAATAATTAATTTTATAATTTAAATCTAGTGCGGCAGTTACCTTTTTAAAAAGGAAAATAATAATATGTGAGGTCTTCCAACACTGGTCCAGCGTGGTGGACTATGGTTATTATGGTTATATACATATATATAACCCTACTCACACTGAGAAGAGGCCCGTGCCCAGCCGTGGGACAGTTTATATACATAGCTGATATTAACTATACTGTACTCGTATCGAATGCGGAGAGCTATTACTGACTGCCAAGCGTTTATTGACCTCTGTGTAAATGTATATGGTTATGGAACATGTATAAACGAAACTGCGATAGCCTAGTGGGAATCCGTTGGCCTACCACGCAGAGGTCTCGAATTTGATACCGAGCGCGCGTCTCTGACTTTTCGAAGTAATATGCGTATTAATAGTTAATTATCGCTTGCGGTACGGTAAAGGAAAACATCGTGAGAAAACATACATGTTTGAGAGTTGTATATATGACATAATGTTCTCGATGATAAAGTATGCAAAGCCCCTGGTGGTGAACTATGGACTAACTCTTCTCACACTGATAAGAGGCCCATGTCCACCTGTGCCACAGTTAAATACAAGGCTGATATAACTATTCTATACTGAAGTATTCTATAAATTGAATAGACATCGAATGCGGAAAGCTATTACTGATTGCGGCGCGTTTATTGACCTCTGTGTCTGTATATAGTTATGTAGTGTGTATGTTTGTTTGTCGGCAGATGTGGGGCAGGGCGGCGTGACCACGGACGGGCTGCTGAGCGCCCTGGCCCGCCTGCGCCGAGCCCCTACCCAGCTCCCGCACCCCGCTCCCCACTCGCCCCGCTCCGTGAGTACTACGTCATACTATACCACCAAGCTGTGATAACGCAGCTTTTAAACTGCTGATATTGATGTGTTATTAACTAAGTTCAGTCAACCTTTTAAGAAGCTGTTAAAACTTTAATTATAATAATAAAATAAAAATCTATTATTACCTAATAATAAATTTATTTTATTAAAATTTTGATTTATTATTAATATATTCGGCTGGAAAAAGAACTACACTATCGTCATAAAGAAAAAAGACGTATCTTTCATATTTTTCGATATTTAGATTTTTACCAATTTGGAATGAGTTAAAAAATCGGCCAGAATTAATATAAAACTGGTAGATTCTATTGGTACTCCTTTTTCCTTATGGCGGCAATACAATAGTCGACTTAAATTAAATCTTTATATCTAACAATATCTCAATGCCTTAATAAGCTAGTTTTTAACCAAAATAATAATCTTAGTTATGACAAGAAAGGATACTTTAACATCTTTAAATTATTGTAACCTACTTGCCTGGACTAGTATAGACCCGTGTTTTACGCGATTAATTGATGCTTTATTAATAAGTTCGCTTTGGTTGTTATCTCAATCTTTTAAGATAGAAAGATACCTATGTTTTTAGCAATATAGCTTGAGTTATGTGTATTAACAGGTTACCTGACCGATGAATCACATATGATATATAACAATAAATTTTCTATTGTGTCTATCACGGGACAGCGAAAGGGTTAAAACGACAAAATAGTAAAAAAAAAATATTTATATAAAATGACGGTACGTTAACTTTTAGCTGAACCGAAATCTGCATCTTATAACAATCAAAATCGTGTATAAGGATTTTAAGTTACTTGTTTTAAGTAAATAAACCTCGATTTAGTATTTTCATGCAGTCTTCAATCCTCATTTCGCTAAACATGTCTGTAGGTCTCGCCTAATATTGGGCAAGCCTGTTGCTATTCACTGGGCACAGTCCCAGATGCCCAACTGCTACTGAACATTTCTTAAAACAAAAAGAACAATAACACTTACCTAGATTCGGGCATCAAACCCCAAAACCTCAAGTGTAGCACTCATGTACACTTCTGCTGCGCTAATGAGGCAGTTTCGTTTTAGAGTTTGAAAAAACTCTTTTGTAGCTTTGTCCGTCCGTCCGTCCGTCCGTCTGTTATACAATTTTCAACTCAAGAACCGTAAGAGCTAGAGACTCGCGGTCAACGCCATTCGACTCAGCATAGTCGATGTACCTCCGAAATGACTATGACCTTTGACCTCTGACCTCAAGGTCACGTGGTATCACATGACCTTTGCATATTACTTGAGCCGTTTATTCGAACTCTGAGATTTACGGCAACTCATTGTCGTTTCTCACTTGTTATAAATGGATGCGCACTGAGACCGTTTAAATATAAGTTTGAGAAATTTCCATAGCAAGTCGTGGCAGAAGAAAAATATAATTCCTCTACTATTATTACATATAATCAGCTTAAACCAATACGACGATATTAATGTAAACATGTTAAAGTTAATGTAACATATGCCGTTAATCCTATTCCGCCATTATGCCTCTCAAACTTTGGCACGTCAAACAGTTAAGTCTTGGGATATGTCACGGCAGCCAATGTTCCGCGAACTTACTTAGAATAGATTACATATATTTTGATACTGTATCCTATGAACTTTGTGTTTTGATTATACTTAGTGTTTTGGTGACGCAGCGGTAGTGAATGTGATTGCTGTTCGTGGTCTAGAGTTCGAGGTCGTGCCTCCAAAAAGATACTGAGTTGTTCTGCCAAGAAATATCTAATAGAAGCCCCGAGTTAGGCAGTTAACGGTATTACAGAAAGCATGAAAAGCTGTTGATCTTGTGTCTGATCTTTCTCTGGACGTGTCGGATGGATTGACGTCTTGTTGAAATATGACAGTGAGGAAATAGAGTACACACATTTGTACACTTGAATATCTCCTGCGCAGATGGCCAGTTTACGTTAAAATTGGCCATTGTGACTAAAGTTCTCGGCGGACATTATACGAAAACTTCACACGACGTTGATAATAATAATAATAATAATAATAATAAAGCACCTCATTGTGGAAAATTCCTTTATAAGGGACATTTTAATTTGAAATGAAAGTCCACCTTAAGATCTTCTTTTAAGAGAACATTCGATTCTTTAAATTATTTACATGGTAAAGATATGAAATGTTGACTATACACAAATGTCCCATCCATGCCAAGCAAGGGCCCTTAGAGAGTATTAATCAAAGCGGTCATGAAAAACCTACCAAGGCCTTCATTACTGTTGAATTATATACATTTATACATGCAAAAATTAATTAATTATTATATTTAACTATTTACAATTATTGCACCTTAGTAATTGTATAATATAACATCATACAATATAAATAGTAGTCAAATACTTTACAGTTTGATTAGCTATAAAAGACGTAACAATACTGCTATCTATCACTTCTTGTTGTAAGCTGTAAGTGAACGGATATATAAAACTTCCTTGTGTCAAAGTATAAAATAAATAGTTAAAGTATTTGTACAGTGTGTTATTTTATCCATAACCTCTAATAATTACTACACCTGTAACGACTGTAGCACTGATGAATTAGGATTATCTCTTAAAGGTCAATGCATGCGCGAAAAGGAGACAAAGCTATACACTTTATAACACGCTGTCTCATTTTCGCAAATGTTGGCGAGAGAGATGGTATTATTCCCTGCAATAACCGCGATAGGTGTCGGACTAGACATCCTCGGTTTATAGGAATGGTATATATGTATATATATAATGGAAACTAAGGAAAAGTATAGCGATTATCAGAAATGCAGCAATAACACCAAGCTAAAATAGCAATATCAGTATTGGTCTTTCTCCAAATCGTAGTCCTACAAAGAATCACGTCGTATCTTATTACAAACAGCTATTTTTAACTTTGGTAAACGCGAACTTTTCTCTTTTTAACGTGTTATCTGATCCCCGGGGCAGCCCCGCATCAGATCAACAAAGTTTCGGAGTAGCTATAAACTTAACTTTCCCTTTTTATTCCGTGTTCTGACAAAAGAAAACGAAATTAGTTTTGAAAGTAAAGCCGATAATCGTAAGTTGGAGAATCCTTTTGTTACGTTTACCTGTTTAGGATTGAAGAATATAACACGGCATGCGGTGCACCATGCTTTTGTTAGACATGGAAGTAAAAAGAGTATTTGTGTCAAGGGACCGTGTACAGGTATCACCGCCAGTTCAGCTATAATAATAATGTCTACAGACAGCATTTCAGTCACGGCGGTCAATTTTAACAGAAACTGACATTCTGCGTAGGCGATATTACAGTGCACAAGTCTGTGCACTAATACAAGTGCATTGTCTATTATCTAACTCTCATAATCCGATGGGGTGGTAATCCGAAACGACCGTAGAGAGATCAGGTGCAGGACCAACGGCTTTACCTGTTTTCAGAGGCACGTAGGTGCTATTGAGAATTTCTTGGTAGAAAAGCCCAATATTTTTTTGTTGGCCTGATACAATTTTCTAACCCCAGAACTTGCACACCAGCATTCGCATTCACTTTATTAATTTATTACCTAAATATTAAACGATTTTTGACTTTAATGTTAAAACTTGGATTGTAGATAATAATAATTATGATAATACATACATACATAGATTTACGCCTGTTTCCCAGAGGGGTAGGCAGAGACTACAGATTTCCATTTGCTACGATCCTGACACACTTCCCTGGCTTTATTCACTTTCATCACATTCCTCATACACGCTCGCCGGTTTAAGATGCTCTTAACCTGGCCTTTGTCTAGAACGTCTCCGATCTGATCAAGAAACGTTCGCCTAGGTCCCCCTCTTACGACTGTTCGATTCACACTAGCCTTATAAACTTTCTTAGTCAGTCTTTTCTCGTTCATGCTTTCTACATGCCCAAAATAGTTTAAGATAACCTTTTCTATTCTTGTCACTATATCCACTTTTATGCCGCATCTCCCTCTAATCACACTATTCCTTATTCTATCTTTCAGAGTCACACCACATATGTCTCTTAGCGCTCTCATTTCTACAGCATATATTCTACTCTCATGCTTCTTTTGCCATACACAACTTTCACTTCCATGCATAAGTGTAGGCACTAATAGTCCTCTATGAACAGCCAAACGTGCCTTATCGGATACATTTCGACTGTTCATAAAAGCGCGTAGAGCGTCATTTACTTTATTACCAGCAATCGTTCTCCTTTCAATATCTCCCTCATATTTACCATCCCTTGTAAACAAAGTACCCAAACATACAAACTCTTTCACTTGCTCTACTTGTTCTCTATCAATCATGATATTACACATCGTCATGCATTCCTCCTTTTCAAATACCATTACTTTCGTCTGTATTATGATAAGTGAGGCAAAAATACAGAAAAGATCAAAGATTTAATTTCTCAATACTATAATGAAATCCAGACACTATTTAAATATACATAGGTGAGTGACAGTTAACCTCAGCAATATACATTTAAAGTAAAAGTAAATTCATTAAACTTCAAGCATATTGCATTGACAATCTAAGATATTGGACTCGTCTATCTAAAGCAAGAGTCAAGTTACAAAGTCAACTAATATACATTTACTAGCTGTGGCCCGTGGTTTCACCCGCATTAAATGGTATTTGGGTATAGTTACAGCTCAGCTCACGTAGACCTAAGCAACATTTTATTTATTATAAAAGATTATTATAAATAAAATGTTTCTCGATTAACCTTCCAAATAAATAAAAATATTTTTTGTTTAATTTGGAAAAATGACTTTTGACTTATAGTTATTGAGATTACTGCGTTTAAACAAACAAATACTTTATTTTATAATATTACTAGCAAATCGCCCCGGCTTCGCACAGGTATGTTTTATTGTATCTCAAAGGGATATCGCAGCGTTTTCGATGAAAGCTCCCAGATGGATTGACGTTATGCGACTTTTCGACAGTTGTCGTCTTACTTCAACCAATTTACACAAAACCTTGACGAATTATTTATACACCTGAACCTTTCTTATGAATCACTCTGTCTATTGGCGCCAGCCGCATGAAAATTCAGTAGTTTTTGATTTTATCGCGAACAGACAACTGTCTGTCTGTACGAACGCGAGAGAAAAGCAAATTAACCGCTAAGGACAGCTAGTAATCATTATCAGTGATTCCTAGCTGTCCTTAGCGGTATTATTTACATTTTTGATTAGTGGTCCGGTCCCGTAGCTCGCAGCGTGATGTCTCATATCCTTCCACTGTTAAGGGACAACCCATTTCAATTATTTTCAAATCGTACTGGTTGTTCGAGAGCCCGTTTAACAAGCTAACAACTTTTCAAATGTATTACATTAGTATAGGTATATAGTGTAGACTTTTACTAGGTGTACTTTAGTTCTTTTACTAATCTAACTTTTTGTAACTATCCTTAAATCGCTAGTCCGTCTTTAATCTTATTATACAACATATAACTTAGCTCAGATTTTAGGTTGAACTCTAAGCTATAAAACTTTTAAAGCGAATCAAAGTCTGTTTAGTGATTTTAACGCGACGTCGATACAAACAAACTGACAGACAAGAATTCAGATACCATTATTTTGGCTTCAGAAACTGCCAGATCATTTCAACTTACACTTTTAATAGAAAATACCTTGCTGGAAGGAATCCTTTCAGACAATACTAGAGCCAATATTTGGTTACGCAGTATTTAATATCAGCTGAACAAGCGCTAACAACGGCCATCAAGTAATAAATCAAATATAAAGTCGATCTGTTGAGCCAATGCTTATTAATTGGTCGAGAGAAACCCGCCACCCGATCCAATGTTAGAAGCTATACAAAACTTTTGTGCGGCTTCTGTGAACGGTGGAACGTGACTTATTGCGCAGTTTAATTGAATATAAATAAACGTACATTTGGTAAAAGCGAAAATCGTTTTTATTTTATATTACTGGGGCTAATAGTCTACTGGGAGACCGTTGGTCTGCCACGTAGAGGTCTCGAGTTCAATCCCAAGTCCCAAGGACCGCACCTCTGACTTTTCGAAGTTTTAATGTTTAAGAAAAATATCGTTAGGAAACCTGCGTCTCTGAGAGTTTTTTATAATGTTTGTGTCCGTTGTTTGAATGTTTGTAAAGCCCCCTGCGACACAGGAATTAATCCTAATGTCTATTAAAAGAAATAAAGAAAGAAAACGAAATGTTCTCCAGATATATGAGGTCTGCCAACACGCACTGGGCCAGTATGGTGGACTATGGCCTAACCCTTCTAATAATGAGAAGAGCCCCGTGCCCAGCAGTGGGATAGTTTATTACAGGGCTGGTGTTATATATAATTGGAAAAAGCTGTGTTACAAGGACGATGGTTTCAAGGCAAGTGACAGTGACAATCATTTTACGTATAAAATCAAACTCGCAAACTCATACGGAAACTGATTAGCAACACTTTACTAATTAAACTTGAAACTATCTATATTTGACGAGGCGATAAGCCTGAACAGCTGGTGTTATACTGAGGCAGCCTGGCAACGTACAGTTTAATGAATGATTCACACCTGACGAAGCGCGTTGATACACAGCGCAACGCATTTTACGATGCAACAAAAGTTAATGTGTTGTTCAATAAATAAAATTATTTTTTGCTTGTACTATATAATAGATCTAGGCATCTTCGCGGATGTTCGCACATTTGCCAACACACGGTTGGCTTTGTCTGGCTGCTGCCGCATCCGGTTGGCAAACGCGGCATGCGCGGGGCGCAACCATTCCGCTGCGTTTCCAGCCGCGTCAACGCGCTCTGTCAGGTGTGAATCGTAAATAAAAGTAATTTAAATATTTATTTAAAATATTTTACTACATAAAACGAGCAGCGTGCTTGAATTACATATACGATGAGAGTAAATAAAGTATGTGAGATATGCCAGGATTGTTTAAATGCGTGTGTTTCGATATATCAAAGCCTGCCTCATTGGTCTGCATATCTTTGTACTGTTTGCGTGCGATAGTGGGGTATCGGGTTCGACAGCAGAGTCTAGAAAAATATTATTTAATCATCCAATCTATTTGCTTTTATTTCACTTTTAGCTTTAATTTATTTAATATTGTCTTCTATTTACGCGAATATTATTCATTGAAATTAAACTGCTATATACGGATTTTATCGCGTTGTTTATTTGACACTTTATTACAAAATTTTGAAAATTGTTTCACTACTACTACTATTAAACTTTACTAATTTTTAAGCTAATTAAATTATTATTAAACTATTTAGATTTAATTTATTTTTACTTTTACACTTTCCCCGACGTTTCGGTTGCTTTTCAGCAGCCATGGTCACGGGGAGACTAAGATGGCAGTTGTCTCAATGTTCCAGTGTAGTTATTTCAAAGTACCCGAACATAATTTAATCATTGGTGTTTCTATTTACGCAGAATGAGCTCAAAGTATCATGAAGTCTAGCTGTGGTTTGCTTCTTCTTGGGTTTGACTATTTTTATTACTTGGATCTTAATTTACATGGATCTTAATTTGTTTATAATATAAGTATCGATGTAAAGTAGTTTTTTGGCCACTGAGTTAGTGGGGGGACGAAGACAATATGATTGAAAGGCGCGCATGGGAACACGCACGCTGCCTCTCGGTCCTGGGACTGGTCGGGTGTTATACAGGTCCCAGCCTATAAAATCTAATTGAATTATCCAGTACACAAAGCCTACAGTGATATTCAGGAATTTCTTAATATAAAGATGTAATTGAATTAATTTATTATGGTATTAATAGTAAGTAGGTACTTAAAAATGAATAATTTTATAAGATTAATTTGATTTATATGAAATTACGAGGTCTTTTGAATTTGTTATGGATTTATAGAATTGTATTTGCATTGTTTTTATATTTAAACGCCAAACATGAAAACTTATACATGAGTAAATTTCTATTGTATTAAAATGATTTCAAGCTATATATAATAATTAATAAGCTTCCATTTATGCTCTTACCAAAGTATACCTGAATGGTGAAGCCGAACATTGGAAACATACCATGTAATATGTTCCAGACGAGTTAATTAGATAGATTAATGTGTGTTAGCTTGAATGGCACGTATCCACGTATATATAATTTGCCACGTACGTAGAAACCTGACAATGTATAGTGAGGCAATTATTCCACTCGTGGTGCATCGATACGCGCTCGTCACTGATGTGATTATACCCCGGATCGGGGTACGGGTATCGACACATTGCTGCTTCATACAGCTGGTTTTAGCCTGTATTTATACATAAGTATATTCATGTCGTTATCGTGGAGGGGAAGGCAGAAATAATAATAATAATAATAATAATAATAATATTCTACCACATACACACAACACCATCTAGCCCAAACTAAGCAGAGCTTGTACTATGGGTACTAGACAATGGATAAACATACATATATACTTTTTTTTTTTTTTGTAAATTCATACTTATTATACATAGAAACACCCAGACCAAGACAAACATCCATGTTCATGCACACAAATGTTTGACTTGTGCGGGAATCGAACCCGCGACCTCAGGCGTGGCAGTCGGTTACACTAACCACTACGCCATCGAGGCCGACAATGTCAGATTTACGAACGGTACTACTCGGGCACCTTTTAATTTAACAAAATTGCTAAACAAGCATATGGTGACCGGTTGCAATATTAAAGAAATCATTCGCGCGTTGCCCAAAAGGATAAAGATATTCGAATTTAAGATGAAAAGAACTGCACAGATGGCGAAGTGATTGAAGTAGTCGGCTTGCCACTGCCACTTAGCCGAGTGTTGTGGTTCGATATCCACACGGGATAAAAAATTATGCATCCACAAGTAGCTGTGCCGAGTCTGAGTGTTCTTTGTGTCCGTTGTTTGAATGTTTGCGAAGTATCCCGTGACGCAGGAATTATCTATACAAATATATAAAATTGAAGTGTCTGTTTGTAATGTCAAAATAACAGCTTTTTACTAAATGCATATGAAAGTATATACGGTACTTATAGCAAAAAAAGTAATTTAACATTTTTTGTCTGTCTGTCTGTTTGTTCCTCCTAATCTCTGAAACGGCTGGGCCGATTTTGATGGGACTTTCACTGGCAGATAGCTTGACTGATGTTATAAGAAATAACGCAGGCTACTTTGTTTAGACTTTCTTTTGTTTAATTCCACGCGGACGAAGCCGAATGTAGCAGACAGAGTAATTCATTAGGAAGGTTAAAGTGTATAATTTGTTAAGGTTTTATATGTACTTGCGAAGCCGGGGCGGGTCACTATTATTTGACATATGGACCTGATAGATGGCGTTACGATCGGATCATTTGGGCAGGTCAACGTCAGTTTGATGTATAATTATATATTCGGTTTAAAAGTATTGGTAACTATTGCTCGAACATTGGGGAAGGTTCCCACGTCCTTCCTCAATGTTACTTAAAATAAAGTCGATCGAAGCCGTCGGTAACAGTTATCATTGCGTAACTGGAAAGTCCAACAATAAAACAATGTGAGGCTAATGAACTGAATTGTGTAATAATGGACCACTTATTGTATAGAAATAAACTATTAATAATACACTACCTACATACATACATACATACATAGATTCACGCCTATTTCCCAGAGGGGTAGGCAGAATAAATAATAGGGTAGGGTAGGGTAGCAGAATAATAGGGTAGGCATAATACACTACCTATACCTTCATTTCTGTGCATTACTTGATTGCTCATCATTTTAGTGACAATTATAATTTAAGTAACTACCACTAATATTATAAATTTGAATGTAAGTTTCAGTTTTTGTTACGCTTACACGCCTTAAGTCCTCGACCGATCGTCATCAAACGCATACACATTGTCAGGGGTACAGAAACAGACGTAGGATTTCTTTCATCCAGACAAAATGGCAGCGAAGCCGCTACTAAATTTATTTTTGTACCTCTGACTTGGCAAGGTATTATACGGCCTACCTGATGGTAAGTGGTCACCGTAGCCTATGGACGCCTGCAACACCAGAGGCATCACTTGCGCGTTGCCGACCCTTTAGGAAAAAAAGGAAGTGGGAAGGAGAAGGAGCGGGAAGGGGGAAAAGGGAGGGATTGGGCTTCCGGCACTCTCACTCACAAACGAAACACAACAGTAGGAATACTGCTATTTCACGTCGATATTCTGTGAGAGGGTAGTCCTTCCCCGGTCGAGCCGGCCCATTCATGCTGAAATCAGCGAGGCACACAAATATAGTTCAATTGTAAATATTAATTCATCTGTAGTTTAAATAAATTTGCTTGTGTCAGAATTGAAATAGAAATATCCTCGCGTAGTCTTTTAATATAAAACTATTGTCATAGGTTACCCAAGCGATGGCAAGCGATTCTGAACAAGCAAAATGATTGCTTCGGTGACCCAGCGGTAGTGTATACGACTGCTGTGCATAAAGTCTCGTTTGATTCCCGAGTCGAGCAGCGATTTAGAGATCTTCTATAAAAAAATCGCCTGTGAATGTGTACGGTAGACGGCTATGAGCTTTAAACATATTACACTTAATGGCTCTATAAATATAGCTACTACAGTTTACCGTGTTCAGATCTAGACAACATGTTGCTACTGAAAAATTTACTATTACATAGACCCATTATTATATTTCAGACCAGCGTCATAGTAACGAGTATTTGTATTTCATTTATAATCAAATTAAATGTTGTTATACTGTATTATTTTTTCACGCCGTTAACAGTATTTTACAGCCAAAACAATAATGACACATGCTTTTGTGAATCCCACATATTAAATTTAACTTGATGTCGTAACCTACCATATGTGGTAGAGAGGTATTACAAAGTTTAATTACACCATTTAATCTAAGATGGCCGCGTATTAGATTCCGTAGCATAACTTTGGATTTTGGATATCCAAGTTCTAATGTTATGTATATTTGAGGGAAACTCATATATTAGGTCAATATGTTTTCTAATAATCGAGAACAAAGATCCATCACCCATCTAAAAGCATAATGTTAGTGAAGATGGTTAATCACGCGAATTTCACGGCTCTCTTTAGATTCAATATATAATAATATCAGGCCTTGTCCTACTGTTGGGCACGGGTCTCTAATTTGTGTGAGAAGGGTTAGGCCATAATCCACCACACTGGCCCAGTTCGGGTTGGCAGACTTCACATATTTTTGAGAACATTATGTAGAACTCTCAGACATGCAGGTTTCGTCACGATGTTTTCCTTTACCGTTTTAGATTAGATTCAATACATACATATAATAAAATTATCACTGGTCGATGTACAACCTAACTTAATATTTTAAATGCGAATGCAGTTTGTTTGTTTGTCACGCTTTCATGCCTTAACCATTCGGTCGATCATCATGAAATTTTGCACACACGTTATCAGGGATGCAGAGAGGGACATAGGAAATAGAGAAGGACTGTTTCTCAGGGATTAGTTAGATATTTATCGACATATCTAGATTAACGTAAGCAAAGCCGCGAAAAAAATCTAGTAGTATATAAATTAGGCAGCAATCTATACTAATATTATAAAGCTGAAGAATTAGTTTTTTCTTTGGTTGAACGCGCTAATCTCAGGAACTACAGGTTCGAATTGAAAAATTCTCTTAGTATTGGATAGCCCATTTATGGAGGAAGGCTATAGCATATATAACTTCACGCTACGACCGATAAGAGCGGAGCATCGATGACAAATATTGCAAAAAGGAAGAAAATTCTCTTATGTGAAGCAGACGAAGTTGTGCGGGTCAGTTAGTAGATAAATAAAATAGATTTATCGTCACTCGTTAGTGCAGCCAATTTTAAATTTACATGTTTGTAAGAATAACCTTAATGACTGCCTAGCGTAGGAATTTCATGGAAAGACTTAGGCAAGTGTTGTATTAACAAAAATCCTGTTGCGCCCTCTTAAGTAAACTGATCCGATTGAAAACTCCTTTAATAATGAAGGTTGTAGTACAGTGTGTTCGCACCCTACACGAAACAGTACGACACCAACGGCGTTCATCGCCCATTATCCGCAATTTTATCACAATAGAGCTTAATACGTAGAGCCTTAACGCCGCTCTACCGGCTCTACATCGATATCTCTCTCAATTACAATATCATACAACGTTCGTGCTCTACCGAGTCAAATGGGAAACTTAACAAAGAAACATAGTACTTGCTACTGTTTTAGAGATAATTTTTATTGCAAAGATGATAGCGCAGTGAAGAATAAGCTTGCGCTTACTGCCAAATGGCGAGATTCCAGGTTTGATCAAGGTTAAGTATGGTGTTATTGGGCTCCTCTGCCGAGAACTTCTAGCTAGTGAATGCATGAATGACACGCATGAGGTTTGAATTTTGAATTCTGAGTCTAGCAATCTGTGATTGGGATTTTCTGTTAAGACATTTTAGAAGCAGCTCGTCATCTATGTGTAATAGCAGTAGGTACTTCTACTATTGTGTTTCGTTCTGTGAGTGAGAGTGCCGGAGGCCCAATCACCCTCTTTCCCCCTTCCCACTCCTTCTCCTTTCCACTTCTTTTCCTAAAGGATCGACAACGCGCAAGTGAAGGCTCTGGTGTTGCAGGCGTCTTTGGGCTACGGTGACCATATACCGTCAGGTGGGCCGTCTGCCTATTTGCTAACTTAGAAGTATAAAAAAAGTCTAGAACTGTATTTGCTAGACAGCAATAGGGGAGTCTATTAGAATACATATGTATATTCGTTATGTGAGACTTTAAAACATAGCTGGCAAAATCGATGTGCTATCTATCTCTCTGCCTATCTCGTCAACTATGTGGGCATTTGACTAAGTATGTATATATAATTTATCTAACGAAGCTTGGTATTTTATCCATTAGACAGTTAATCAAAGGCACATAAGGTAATCCTAATTTGTACGTAACAAAGACGCGTCATTTGATATGCCTGGAAATTCCCAGTAAAGCCAAGGATTCTAGGACTTTGCTCTGTGAATGGCAACAGGTATATTATATACTTGCTCTATTACATAATACCTATATACATTTGTTTAGCTCATCAGGGACATAATATCGTTATGCGATCCATTCAAAGCCGTGTGCTGCCATTTGTTTCATAGAAAATTAACATAACATCAACATGTGCTTTCTGAATATCTCATTCAACTACGGTAAACGGATTTCATCGCTGTATTTATTATTTTAAAACATTAGTTTTACATAATTTTGAAACTTTAAACTACTATGGTAAAACGCTGTTACTAGCTACTGTTTACTTCTATTTACGCTATTTCAAACCAAAAGAAAGTTAAAATCGTAAAGGATGGCCCTGTTTTTGGCATTGTTTAAACAAACTTTGCCTTTCAAAATCATTTTCTAAATTTAATTTAATTAAATAGGCAAATAATTAACATAATATTTACACAAATTATTTACAAGAAATATTAACTAAAGATAAAAATAAAACAAATGAAATTAAAAAGCATCATAATATTCCTCCGCGTCGTCGTCAATTGACAACGTGCCCAGAAGACTGGCAGCAGTACCACTTTGAATGGCAATACTTATTCTCTGTGCAAATAAAAAACCAGCCTTCTGGTCACATGAAGCGTCGATCAGCCGCTTAGCTAGGTCTCTATAAACAGACCTAGCACTTGGACCCCATGGCTCCAGCGTTTCGACACCAAACGGCTCAAATATGTATACACCAAAAAGGTTTTGATATTTGCGCCGTTTGAGCGTCTCCGCTGATGCAGCAGCAGCACCAGCACAACGTGATGTGCTAGAAAAATGTGATGGCGTAAGGGTGTCGACACAAGTTACATCCCACACCAAAGGTCTGCCCATTTTCCATGGCAGTAATGACATATCATCTGGTCTCTTGCCATCGTCGCGTACCAAACCGTGTGGTTCAAGCTGAGACGGAACGCCAGCGGTGACAAGAGCCCGACGGAGTATGTTATTCAGGTTGGCGTGTCGTGATATGCGACCAGCACTCATGTTACATGACAGGCCATGGTGACCAAGACTGTCGACGGCTTCTCCACAAAGACGCTGATGCAGAGAAACAAGGAGTACCTAAGCGCAAACAGGAATTATAGGAACTATTAAGATTTTATTTTACACTGTCTCTGATGTTTCGGTCCATTTTCAGGGAGACACCCCGTGAACATAATAGTGTTTAAAAAAGTAAACAGCGCGATAAAACCTGTATACAGTAGTTTATTTTAAAGCACTTAAGTTACATAATTTTGAAACTATAACACTACTATTGTTAAACTTTACTAGCTATATAAATGACCAAACCAAAGTCCAAATAATATTTGAAATTATTTTATGGAAATAAAATATTTGAATTTGACTTTGTTTATTAATAATTATTGTAATGTTGGCTTTATCCATGAGCCATTAATTTCCTTGTAATATTGATAAATAAATAAATAAAGGATAATCCCATTGTTATAAAGAGTTTTTATTTTTACATGATTTATTTCTTTTACCCATACCTCTCCGCGGGTGCTGGGTGGCTGGAGGTCATCTCGCGTCCTCCGGCGCCTGGTACTGCGGTTGGGGAGAGGGTTTAAGAGGTCCCTCTCCCGCTCCGCCGCCTCCGTGATGGACATGACTTCCTCACAGAAGGAGGCGACGGCGTTCCACCACATCTCGCTCCGGACCATAGATTGAACCACGGCCGCGCAACCATACCGACTGCCGCGATCAACTCACGGCGCTGCGATGCCCAGGTCGGGCAATCCGCCAAAGTGTGCAGCGCCGTATCCACAACAACATCGCGGCAGTCGCCGCAGTGATGACATCCGGGCGTTTCCTGCCGGCCTATGCGACACAGGAACTGGCCAAAACAACCGTGGCCAGTCATTACCTGTGTCAGCCGGAAGGTGAAGGCGCCATGCCGCCTCTCCAGCCACTCTTCAAAAACGGGACTTACCGCCACGATCGTGGCGTGCCTGTTTATAATGATATTTAATCTAACCGCATTTCATTGTTTAAATAAACAAGGGAAAATATAAGGAAATCGAAATTAAAATTAATTCGGTAAATATGGCGCTGGCGTCGGCATTTAATAATGGTATTCCTACCTGGATTATTTATATAAAATAAATTAATAATATATAAAATACCTATATTTACGACTGTTCGTACTCCCTAAGAAGGTAGCTGTGTTGCATTTTTAGATGCTGGGGACTAAAAGGCGATCCGACTGCATTCTCTTGAACACATTTTCAGACCCCGTTCTGTTACCCCGTGTTGTTGATATATTTCTTATACGAAAATCCGATAACCAAAATGACCGGACCAGTTTCAATTAATTTTATTACTATTTCATGGTCAAAGTTACATGGGTATGCTCAATTGAATGCCAGCAAATGCTTAAAAAGAAGATTTCAAATTTTGAACCAAAAGAACATAGGAGCGAAGCAAGGTAAACAAACACTTGTAATGATTCATTTTCGTCCATAAATATAGGATTCCATAATAACTTGAATACAACGCCACTTATGCAGCATAAGAGAAGGATAAAGATACTTTGTGTGCTCCACGAATGTTTGTTCCGAGTCTGGATGTTCTTTGTGTCCGTTGTTTGAATGTTTGTAAAGTCCGCCGCGACACAGGAATTATTTCTAGTGCGAGAGCTGTCTTTTTAAATAAAAAAAGTTATAAATTCTTTAACACGTATAGTCGTTCAAAAGTTGCAGGCTCACAAATATCATTTATATTAAAATATAATCGCTAAAACTGATCATTGAATTTGTAGAAACCAGCTCAACTAATAATATCCAATGTATGTGGCATAGCTTGGCAATAGCAGAATGTTAAAGGCTCGTTTGGCACACGGCTGCCAGGCCGGTGCCAAATAATGCACGCCTGTTGCCAACTGCCAGGGGTGACAATCGCAGAGGCTTACTCATTCTGCTACTTCTGGACTATATGTAACTAAAGTCATGGTTGGGTGAAAGGTCAGGCAGAAATATAATAATAATATCAATCGTGTATTAAACTGTCCCACTCCTGGGTATGGGCCTCATTTCACTGTGAGAAGGTTTAAGCTATAGTCCACCACGCTGGTCCTGTGCGGGTTATCAAACTTCACATATCTTTGAGAACATTATGAAGAACTCTCAGATATGCAGATTTCCTGAGGACGTTTTTCTTTACTGATAAAGCAAGCAATAATTAACTATTATTGCTAGTCTTTAATCTAAACTTGTAAACTAATATTATAAAGAGGAAACATTTGTGTTTTTGTATGTATGTTTGTAATGTTTTCACACAAAAACAACTGGGCAGATTTCAAAAATTCTTTCACTATTAGAAAGCTGCATCTTCACTGAGTGACATAAGCTATATTACATTTTCAAAAAAAATAGGGATCTTTAATATAAATGCAATAATATAACACAAGCTGTGGAAAATTTTTCATAAAAATCTGTCATCGCGTGCGCTGCGGAAACTATTGATGATAGAACAAAAGAATGTTTTACAGTATTATAGAACGTATCAATATCTACAAAAAAGTCCGCGATACCATATGTATTTTTTCAATATATAGCTAACTACGCCTATATAGGTGTAGTTTTATATATTAAAATTAGATAACAAACTCAAAGTAGGTATTGGGTAATAAATTAAAGTCCACGCGGACGAAGTCGCGGGCAACAGCTAGTATGCACATAATTTCGAAAAGATGAAGATGCGCGCCTTCGGATCGAACTCGAGACCTCTGCGTGGCATCTAACTATCTCCCGTTAGGCTGTCGCAGGCATAAAATTAAATATATCACAGTAATATGTTTACGGACATCATCACAGTCTCCGTGCTTGTTGCTGCAAGTTTCTGGACCAATATCTTAGTAATATTATAAGGTTTATAAAGATGTTTGCTACTAAACCAAATGTTTATGATATTTATTTATGACATGCAAATCCAATTTATATTTCAATGTTATAATATTTTCTTTCTAATTTATTTCTTAGTTATTTTGTTGATATATTTTGATACATGTATGTGTATGTGGTATAATGTTTTTATAATGCTGACTCTCTTGACATTACTTATTTATCATGTATGGATTTAAAATCTGAAATCATACATACATACATAGATTCACGCCTGTTTCCCAGAGGGATAGGCAGAGACTACGGATTTCCATTTGCTACGATCCTGACACACTTCTCTGGCTTCATTCACTTTCATCACATTCCTCATACACGCCCGTCGGTTCAAGGTGCTCTTAACCTGGCCTTTATCCAGAACGCCTCCGATCTGATCAAGAAACGTTCGCCTAGGTCTTCCTCTTGCGACTGTTCCATTCACACTAGCCCTATAAACTTTCTTAGTCAGTCTTTCCTCGTCCATTCTTTCTACATGCCCAAACCAGCTTAACATACCCTTTTCTATTCTTGTCACTATATCAACTTTCATGCCGCATCTCTCTCTAATCACACTATTTCTTATTCTATCTTTTAGAGTCACACCACATATATTTCTCAGCGCTCTCATTTCTACAGCATTTATTCTGCTCTCATGCTTCTTTTGCCATACCCAACTTTCACTTCCATACATAAGTGTGGGCACTAAAAGTCCTCTATGAACAGCCAAACGTGCCTTTTCGGAAACATTTCGGCTGTTCATAAAAGCGCGTAGAGCTCCATTCACTTTGTTTCCCGCAATCGTTCTCCTTTCAATATCTCCCTCATGTTTACCATCCCTTGTAAACAAAGTACCCAAATATACAAACTCTTTCACTTGCTCCACTTTTTCTCCATCAATCATAATATTACACATCGTCACGCATTCTTCCTTTTCAAATACCATTACTTTCGTCTTGCTTACATTTATTTTCATTCCTTTACTCTCAAAAGCACCATGCATAATAGTTACCATCGCCTGCAACTCTTCTGCTGATGACGCAAGTATTACTTGGTCATCGGCATAAAGAAGACATTTGACAAGTAACTCATTCATTCTTAATCCCCATTCACAATCTTTTAAATCTTTTAAACAATTGTCCATGCATAGGTTAAACAGCCAAGATGACGCTACACATCCTTGTCTAACACCTTTTTCGATGCTAAACCATTCTGTGTAGGTCCCATTTATCCTAACACAAGCTCTGGAATCATCATAAAGAGATTTCAGAGCTCGCGTGAGGGTGCTATTCACTCCATACATGGACAATACCGACCAAAGTTCATTCCTCACCACTTTATCATAAGCCTTTTCCAGATCCACGAATGCGCAATAGACCTTTTGACCTTTGGCCAAAACTCTCTCGGCTATGCACCGTCAGGAAAAGACCTGATCCGTACATCCCATACCCTTTCGAAATCCCGTTTGTGCATCCCATATTTTCTCGTCGGTTACTTTCACAACCCTTTCAATTAACACTTTCGCATATAATTTACCGACGACGCTGAGCAAGCTAATGCCTCTATAGCTTTTGCAATCTTGCTGTGAACCTTTTCCCTTGTATAAAGGTACTATGATCTATAAATCTGAAATAAACGTTTTATTATTATTATTATTATTAAAATGCTAAACTGATTTAGATGAAACTTGGATACGGATAGACCATATCCTGGGTTAAAAGTAGGTACATTTTAGGATTAAAACATAACCTAATAGGTACTCAATAACAAAGCGTTATATTTTATCATATTTTAGGTAGTGGCTACTTGGGTTTGCAAATGTGACTGCAAGTTGAAATAATGATCTATATATTAATACGTGACGCAAAAACTTAGTATTCCTTTTTACGAAAATTGCGCGGACGGAGGAGAATGAAATTTGGCACAGTTAAAGTTTATATGGAAAAGAAGTGGCGAATCCTAATATTTTTATAAAATATGCATTAATAGTCTTCTTCTCTCTTAGCCTTTATTATTCCTAAGTCACTTGGGATCGGCTTTTCTGGTCTAACCGGATTTGACTGGATATCAGTTTTTACACGGAGCGGCTGTCACCTGACCTCCGCAACCCGAAGGCTAACGATACCCTAAGGCTAGACCAGTGTCAGGATATTAGAAGGCACTGACTTCCCAATAACGACTGCCATAGATGTTCATGGCAGCCGGGACCAACGGCTTAACGTGCTCTCCGAGGCACGAAGCAGGCGATAATTGTCAATTAATACGCACATAATTTCGAAAAGTCATATAACTTCCGAAAGTCAGAGGTGCGCGACGTGGGTTCGAACCCGAAACCCTCTGCATTGCAGTCTGTTGGTCTCCCCACTGAGCTATCGCTGCTAAAATATGCATTAATAGTATATTAAATTAATGGAAAAACACTACATGCATCCATGCTTTTGACACACGCAGTCGAATTGCGTTCGCAGAATTTCGGTATTATTCGGCTGACGTGGTACAATTCTTCGTTACTATGGTTATATACCTTATTTTTACATTATAAAGAAAAAAGAAAACAAAATAGCAAGCTTAGGAATATCGCGAATGAAAGAGTATAGTTAAGAAAATAATACTTTGTTTGAAAAAGATAAGTAAATTAACCTATATAGCCTTGGCGAAATCTAAATGAAATGTGATTGATTATAAGGGTAACGTTATAGACAATAAAACCTATAACAATCAAACTTAAAACTTAAAAATCAATTATGGTCAAAAAAAAAAAAAAAAAAAAAAAAAAAAAAAAAAAAAAAAAAAAAAAAAAAAAACGCACTCAACTAAGCAACAAGTGTTACTGTTTGCTCCTCTTAAAAATATTGTTTACCTTGTTTAGAGTTTGTTAATGAACTTGGAGTTGTGTAATATACGAAGATAAACAGTTGAAAAGTTCAGTGTCAAAGTTTTATAGTGAAAAAACATTGTTTTATAACATTAATTAACAGTTTTTAATAAACCGTTATAAAATTACTGGTGCTTCTACGATTTAAAAATCAGTGTTTAGGAATACGCGTAAGCGACACCTGATGCACGGCGCTTATGACCTTCTGGCCGCGACGATTCCTACGTGCCAACGCCAACGCTACTCAGCTCTTCAAGTATTTCGCTTTATTATATTTATCACCGCTAGACGCTAGACGAATGCAGTGACTCGCTAAAAGCGCTTTAACTGTTTGAATTTTTAAAATTGGTGATAGCGATGTCAACAAAGAACTGCGCTGGCTGTTTGAACGCCTTTAACTGCAAAGATGGCTTGCAATGTTCCATTTGTCACGAATGGCATGACTTATTATGTGCAAATGTTGCCGAAAAAGTTTTCAAAACTATGAGCATTAAGCAAAAATCTACATGGAAGTGTCCTACCTGCCAAAGTAAAAAACCTAAAAGAGATAACACAAATACTCCTGCCAGACCTACGAGACTTGTGAGCCCAACCTCGGAACAAACAGCCTGTTCGCTTTCGCCCTCGATTACCAATGTAACTCTTCGTTCCAAGCAGTCGAGTAGCCACACACTAGATCCGATAATCGACGACACTTGCATTCAATTTTCAAGAGACACCTTGAGGGATATCATTAAGGAAGAAATCCAGAATGCACTCAAAGATTTAGTTTCCGACCAGTTCAAACAAATAAACGAGTTAATTGGAGATTTTAAGAAGTCACTTTCATTCTTCAATGAAAAGTTTGAAGAAATGAAATCTACGCTGGAAGATAAGTCTATCAAGATACAAAACCTGGAAAAAGACAACAGCTTACTACGGGAGGCCAATCAACAACTCAATCAGCGACTCAATTTACTTGAACAAAATTCCAGGTCCGCTAACATCGAGATACAATGTGTACCAGAAAATAAATCAGAAAATTTAGTTACAACCGTGTTACAATTAGGCAATATTATTAATTGTGACATCAAGGACCCTGACATATTACACTGCACAAGGATTGCGAAGAAAGATACACAAAGTGCTAGACCACGTTCCATACTTGTCAAGTTCAGTAGCCAGCGCCTGCGTGATGGTTTTCTTGCTGCGTCTGCAAAATATAACAGAAACAATAGCCAAGAGAAACTGAACACAAGCCACCTCGGCATCGCCAGCGAGAAACCTCAACCAGTATATGTCACCGAACACCTTTCTGCTGAAAACAAAGCAATCCATGCAGCAGCTCGGGCCCGTGGGAAAGAACTTGGGTTCAAGTTTGTGTGGGTTCGGAATGGAAAAGTCTTCGTTAAAAAGGACGAATCTTCGCAAAGAATTGTCATCACATGCCTAGAGAAGTTAAAATCTTTAGCTTAAATATTAACTTGCACTAACATTGGTAAGTTCCTATTGAAATTGTCTAGTCACATTCAATCGTTCACTTCACGTTTACTATCAAAACGTACGAGGCTTGAAAACCAAAACTACAACTTTTTATAATAATATTTCTGTACATAATTATGACATTTTAGTGCTTACAGAGACATGGTTAAATAGTGGTGTCTATGATTCCGAATTGGTTGATGATAGATACGTAGTTTACAGGCGTGACCGCGAGTCCAGTAAGTTTAAGGGTCGAAGGGATGGCGGAGGAGTTTTAATTGCCGTTTCCAAATCTTTGAAATCAAGTAGATTATCACATTTTGAAAGTGAATTTGAAGACTTATGGATTAGCATTGACCTAGGTTTTTCAAACAATTGTAACAATAAAGTATATTTAAGTGGAGTATACCTGCCACCGCCAATTCACAGTAATACATTGGAGTCGTATACCAATAAAGCTCAACAGATATGTGATAAAAATGGATTAATACTGATCCTCGGAGACTTTAACCTCCCTAATATAAATTGGCTAACAAATGATCAATCTCTATTTCTAAGCCCAGAACCCAGCCGCTCGGATATTCATACGATTTTCTTTGAATTCTCACACTTAATTGGCCTAAACCAATACAACAGCATCTTGAACAATAAGTCAAAAATATTAGACCTAATATTGTGCAACTCATCCATTACGGACGTTACCCGTTGTAGCCTCGGATTATCTAAAGAGGACCCTTTACACCCTCCCTTAGAGTTTTACTTACCGGTTAAAATAGATCAATGCTTAGACGCTAAAATCGACCTAAAGCCGAATTACTTTCAAGCTGATTATGATAAAATCTTACATAGCCTACTATCAATTGAATGGAAGCTTGAGTTCAAAAACTGTATTTCTGTAAATGACATAGTAGATGTATTTTATACTATTCTAAGACGCATTATAAAAGAATGTATTCCTTTAAAAAAGACGATCAGCAAAAAATATCCCCCTTGGTTCTCACGTGAGCTAATACGACTACTAAGACAAAAATACAAATATCACGTTCGTTATAAAAAGTACAAAAATCCTTTAGATGGTGTTTCATTCGAGGAACTACGCGATGAATGCAATGTTCTTAAGTCAACATGCTACAAGAAATATATTATTAGTATGGAAAACAGTATTACTAGGAACCCTAAAATGTTTTGGTCTTTTATAAAAAATAAAAGAAAGGGAAGAAGTACATATCCGGCTGAAATGACTTATGATAAAAAAATAGCATCAGGCGGAAAGAATATTTGTAATTTGTTTGCAACTAATTTTGCTTCAACTTTTAGTGCGCCAGTAGTCAGATCAATTTTCACTGACATTGGATCACCTGTTACTTCTGAAGCACTATGTAATTTAGAATTTAATAGTGCAGTAATTTATCAGGAACTATCAGGATTGGATGAAACGAAGGGGGCTGGCAGCGATGGCATTCCTCCCGTATTCATTAGACGATGTGCTAAAGCACTGGTAGCACCTCTACAAATTATTTTTAATAGGTCACTGAGGGATGGTACGTTTCCAAACACTTGGAAAGAAGCTCTTGTTATACCCATTTTTAAATCCGGAGAAAAACACTTTGTTTCTAATTACAGACCGATCTCTATCTTAGCTACTTTTGGCAAAGTATTTGAAAAACTTGTGAGCAAACATCTGATGTGGTTCCTGAAGCAATACATCTCTGAATATCAACACGGGTTTGTCAAGAATAGGTCCACCAGTACTAACTTACTAAGCTTCACATCGGCTTTGTCTAAATGCCTTGATAAACGGCTATCAGTGGATGCTATTTACACAGACTTTAGCAAGGCGTTTGATAAAGTCGATCACTGTCTTCTAATAAATAAACTAGCCCATTTTGGCATTAGCGGTACTCTAATTAAATGGTTCCAATCTTATTTAGAAAAAAGAAAATCAAAAGTAGTGGTTAATGGTTATTTCTCCGAAGGGTATTTGGCCATCTCAGGAATCCCGCAGGGTTCTCATTTGGGTCCGATCTTATTTAACGTGTTTATTAATGACATTACCAGCTGCTTTAAGCACTCCCGTTTTTACCTGTTTGCCGACGATTTAAAAATGATGATGCCAGTACAAAATAATATAGAATCTCAATTATTGCAGGACGACATTAACAGACTCAATGAATGGTGCAAACAAAATAGAATGCTTTTGAATACTAGTAAATGTCACTATGTTCAGTTCACTCGTAATAAAAAAGTGTTCAACAATAAATATTACATAGACGGAGTTGAGGTAACGAAGTTGAACAGCATTCGCGACCTAGGAGTCCAACTCGATAAAGAGCTTAAGTTCGATGTACATATCCTTAATACTGTTTCGCGATGTTTTAAGGTATTGGGATTCGTATTGCGAAATAGTAAAGAATTTAAAAGACCAGCTACAAAAATAAAGCTTTTCAACACTTTGGTACGCCCAATCTTGGAATATGGCTCGGTAATATGGAATCCGCACTACGAGGTATATTCTAAAGGATTGGAGAGTATCCAGAAACGTTTCCTCTACCACCTATGTTATAGCGATTACTTGGCTAAAGAACTCACCACTTATAAAGCTAGGCTAGATCATTACCACATGGTTACATTAGCTAATCGTAGGAAGAAGCTGGACTGTATCATTCTCTACAAAATATTTAACGGTATAATAGACTGTCCTGAACTTTTAACATCGCTAGCAGTAAAAATTCCAACTCGGATTCCTAGGAGTAACATATACAATTTATATAACATCCCTACCTCTAGAACCAACCTCGGTCATTACGCCGCTGTACCGAGACTCTGTAGGCAATATAATGCATTAGCCAAAACATCCGATTTAGATATTTGCCAATCTATGTCGTCTTATAGGAAATGTTTAAAAGCACTACTGGAGTAAATTTGTTTGTTTTTTTTTTCCTTTTCATATACATTTTAAGGTTTTTATGTTATTAAAACTAAAATTGTTAATTTATGTTTTAAAGTCTTAAATATTCTCAAACTTTGTTTAAAACTTTTAATTTTATTATTTAAGTACTTTTAATTTTATTATTTACTTTTAAATTTCTGCTGTTTTTAATATTCGTAAATTTGTAACCTTGTTAGCCTTAGCTTTAATTCGAAATTTTTAATTTAGTTTGTAATCTTGTTAGCTTAGTTGTTATTGTGCATGCTGTGGTCTCCTATAAGTGAAGGAGTACACCAACATAAAACTCAGTGTCTTTTACATGAAATGTTATGTGTATATCTTTTGTTGGAGATCCAAAATTAAATAAATAAAATAAATAAATAAATGGTTGAATTTCGAGCATTGGGTGACCGCTAATACATAATTATGTCCTCGGTGAAACAAAAACACCCCACAACTCTTTGTACACAAGTACCAGAATATTAAAATAAGCATGACTTAAGAAAAACGGTCGTTCCTGGCAAAAAACGATGGCTGAATATTCTTTTACTTGTTTTTCAACTAGAAATGATAACCATTGCTAGAATTTTTACTCCTGAGAACGGTGATGAGCCAAACTAATGATTTTAATTTGGAATAGTGAAACGTCTTCAAAATTGGCCTTATACTGGACTTCTACTGAATGAAATAGAATCGTTATTTGCTAGGAATGTAGGTATTACAATAAGGTGTTACAGTAATTATAGCAGATCCATGTACATACTACCTGTAAGGCATGCACATTATTATAAACATTACAAAAACTAAAAACTAAAATTTGCATTAAATTTCTAAAATTTTAATGTAAATTATGTAAATGTAATTTATTGCTCAATTGTTATTATTTATTTTTTATCAGTTAGGAAAGTTTTTATGGAGTAATAACATCTATCTAACAGGCAATTAGTAAGGTTTTATTTAAAAATTGGCATTGACTCATTTTTAATGTTGTCAGGTACTATAATGTATACTACAGGTGCCATGCCAATAACACTATTTTTTAATAATGTAGTCTTATAATGACCAGTGCTTAGCAAGCTTCGATATTGAGATCTCACAATTGCTGATCATTTTCTAGTTTTTGTTAAGAGAGGAAATAGGTGTTTGTTTGTTTTTACAAATACCGATAATTCTAGAATGTATAAACATGGAAGCGTTAATAATTTGTGAGACTTGAAAACAGGGATGCAGCTGTCAGTTACTTTTAATCCAAACATTGCTCGAAGGCATCATTCTAGAGCTTTGAAAATAAAATGCCTTCTTTTTGACTATAATTACCCCAAAATATTAACCCGAATCTTAAAACTGATACGACAAGACCATGGTATGCAACAAGAAGAGTTTCTAAGTTAACCTTTTTTGACAAGCTTTATAATGCATAGGCCGATGTACTCATTCTTTTACATATATCTTCTGCTTGCGCTTTACTGAAAATAAATTATTTCCATCCATGTCGATGAATTGCATAATTATTCAGCTTTTGTTATCTCATAGGACTAGTATGTACACTCACACTATGAAATTTTAGTGGAGCCCTTAATACTTAATCTTATTTAATAATAATAAACAATTATTATTATTATTATTATTATTTAATGGTCACAGGCCATCTACCAAAATACATCGTGGTCTTCAATATTCTTATAACTAACGCTTTATTTTCCTTCCTTATTAATGATGACAGCTATTTATAGAAACATTCAAACGCAAATATTTTGCGGTTCATATACAATTATTTTCGTCATTGACAATTTAAAATGATTGATGATTGCCTTATATTCATAGATTCATAACTTTAAACATATTCATTGTTTGTGGTTATTACTATTTACGTATGATGTCGAATGGTGTACTTAATCTCACGTAGACAGGTGTTTCTCTTAGGTAGGCAGGTTTTATATGTACGTTTATACGTAAAATGGCAGCTGTATTACATTCATATTTTGCTAGGTATGGTTTTAAGTTCCAATTTAATGGAAGCAAGTCTATTGGCATCTGCTGGGCACAGTTCCAGACTCCGAACTGGTATTGAAAATTTCTTAGCAGTAAACCCCAATAACAATTTGGTTGGGTATACCCTGGTTATATGGCTAAGTCTTAAAGCAATAATCTCTAGCAAACTGCTTACAATCTCTCAAATAGCCCGCAAAGAAGTTGAAAGGGCTGGCGTGGAGCCAATGTTTTCAAACTTAGTCAAAAGCAGTTTATTGTGAACCCTCAAACGCTTTGCCGAAATTAAAATAGAGGACATTAACTTGCCTTCGTATTCCCAAGCTTCTAGTCCGTGTTGATCAAAAGCCTCGAGTTTAAAGAGTGACCCCTGCTGGACATCCGATAAGTGCACGTCTATCTGTTCATTGAGTGAAGTCTATGTTCGAAAGATCTTATGTTTTCAGACTTTTGCGATTTGTGCACATAATACAATATTAAACAACGAGTCTTAATCTCGTTGGTAAGAATTAAAAGATATATCCTAAACCTATTTATTGCCCGACGTTTCGGCCGACTTGCATCGATTGTGTTCACGGGCTGAGTCTTATTATGTTACTGCCTCTATACACAGTTTTGTCACTGGTTCTGGAAATACTAATGATTAAATATAGTTTCCACCGCTTCCTTCCACCTCTTCGGGATAGTATATACCTTACTATCCCGAAGAGCTAGGTTAAAAATGAGACCGAGAAGAAAGACGTAAGTTTCCTTACACTTTTTCATGCGGTAGACAAGAATTACATCATAACGACGTTACAATGGACGTTAAAATTAGTGCTGGTGTTTTGATTTTGGATGACCGCTGAACAGATTAGGATGTTTGCTTACACACAGACAGCCCATGTTCATTCTGGTATACAATCTCATGGAAATCATGAAGGTCAAGCCGCGCCTAAAAGCTAGGTATGAAATAAAAGAACACTATTGAAGCCTGTGACATCAAAATCCTTAAAGCAAAAATTTAGCCAATAATATACAATATAATATAATATATAGGTAATACCGACATATTGACATATTGATTGACAATTTGTCGGCCTCGATGGCGTTGTGGTTAGTGTAACCGACTGCCACGCCTGAGGTCGCGGGTTCGATCCCCGCACAAGTCAAACATTTGTGTGCATGAACATGGATGTTTGTCTTGGTCTGGGTGTTTCTATGTATAATATGTATTTATTTACAAAAAAAAAGTATATATGTATGTTTATCCATTGTCTAGTACCCATAGTACAAGCTCTGCTTAGTTTGGGCTAGATGGTGTTGTGTGTATGTGGTAGAATATTATTATATTATAATTATCGCCTGCTCCGTGCCTCGGAGAGCACGTTAAGGCGTCGGTCTCGGCTGCCATGAACATCTATGGCAGTCGTTATTGGGAAGTCAGTGCCCTCTAATATCCTGACACTGGTCTAGCTTTAGGGTATCGTTAGCCTTCGGGTTGCGGAGGTCAGGTGGCAGCTGCTCCGTGTAGAAACTGATATCTAGTCAGACTAGAAATCGAATCCGGTTAGACTAGAAAAGCCGATCCCAAGTGACTTGGGAATAATAAAGGCTAGGGAGAAAAATTCCGACCACATTTATCAGGCATATATCTTGCCTATTCAATATACAGAATACAGCAGTTCTCTATTCCGGTATTCTCGCTAATAAATAGCACCGTCTCACCGCCCTAGAGCAGAGCAGAGCTGATTGGTTTTACTTATTAATATCGAATGTATATGCCGCCAATATCCGCAGTCGTCCCTCTCTCCTATTTAATTGAAACCGTTATTGATTAATTAAAATGTGAAGAGGCTTTGACCAATATTGGGTATCAAGTTTTATAAAGTAGTCTAATAATCTAAAATTTGGATGGGTGTGAATATTTGACATTAATTATAATTCAGTTAAGTGTACATAGTATTTCACCTAAAATTCCGAAGGAGTAGGAAAAGGTGTATTTAATCAAAAACTATGTGGATCACACAAATGTTCATCACATCTACAAGAAGCAATACCAGCGGCAAGGCGACCCCTTAAATAAAGATTTTACTATCGACTAACTGTCAGAACTATCCAATTCAAATCATCGGCTTTTAGTATGTAAAACCGGAATATTTGCATTTTTTTCGAATTGCATCGAATCGAAACCAATTATCCATAGTACTACTTTGTACACATGGACTAGACTGGCTAGTACAAAGCCACTGTCAGCTGCCATACTCTTTTTTGTAATAAAACCTAATCTCTTGTGTTGTGTGGATTTTGTTCTGTTAACGACGGTTGTACTGACCAGCTTATCGTAAATTTATTTGGCTTTGAATATATCGTTTAATGCATGATATTAATGTGGATATGTCTGTATTAGTGGTGCTAGCTATACCGGGAGTAGGGTTATCAGAACTTGTTGAAAATTTGCTACTTTAGTTTTTTAAGTATCTGTCTTTGAACTGGCAGCAATTTATCTTTTGCAAGATATATAGCGTGTGTGATCGGTAGTTTTGGTATAGGTATAACGATAAAGAACTGCTTCGGTCCCTGACCATAAGGTTCCAGATTCGATTCCATTCTTTCCGTTACAAAAGGCTACTCACGCTCTAAAATTTTGTTCAGGAATCTAGAACGAAACCTGGTCTTCACGATATGAGCTATAATATAGTCATGTACTGTTTCGTGCTGCCTTTTATTTTTATTTTTCCCTTATTAACGTTACAAGAGTACTGGATACTACTTGATATCTAAAGCCTACCTCGAGACTTCCTTTACGCTGGTTTCTCTCATTGCAATATTGAAATGTACGCTTGTCAAGTGTCTGAATTACGGAGCTCCGGCATTGAGACCCTTAAAAGCAAAGGCGACCTTTCTATAATTATATGTGAGTGTGTGTTGGTGAAAAACGTGTGTATGGGCGATGTGTATGATTAAAGTCCAGTAGCGATCTCCACATAGACCAAGAAGTTACGATATACAACAAAAGATGGCGCTGTACAATCCTGTATCGCGCAAACGAAGTTCACACATCAGCCTTTGGCCGTGGTTCCTCAGGCGCCATCAGCCACCCTCCTTTTGTACTGGAGAGACATCACCACGTTGCTCCACAATCGCATTACAATCAAATTTATAGTTAAAACTATTTTAATTAAGTAAATGCGCTGCTTACCTGACTATATAAAGTAGATTTTTCAGTAGCTAGGCCGAGCTAATATTTTGTTTGTTTTCTAAAGTTTACATGGCACAATTCACCTCTACTAAGATATATGTATACGAAACATGCTATAGTTTATTTAACCTAAATCATTTTTAGAATTACTTATTAAAGAAAAGACTATAAACTCAGGCTTAAGCATCGGTAGAAGAGTTGTTCCCTAAATCAAATAATCTGTAAAACAGTATACATATACATTACTATTACGCAGAATTTCCTAACAGATAATCATGATACAAATGTCCGAGCTGGCAATGGCAATGGCAATGACAGCACGTAAGCATAAGAGCAAACTTACGCCACGATACCTTCGAGGCTGTCAGTAACTATCATTTTACTGAACATTTTCCAATTCAAGGAAAGCTTTAGCCAAATAAAAAGAAAACCCTCTCTACCAGCTAACATTGACTGACAATTCTCTTTATTCTCAACGATATCAATGTTAATAGGATGCAAATAAAGACCTTGAACAAATAACCTAGCATCCTAGACTACAAAGCCTGGCCAATGGCTCGGCAGTAACGTTGTTAGCCGACTGACCGACTCGCTCACGGTTCGATACCCGCCAAAGAATTATATGGTAGCTCTATCTGCCCTATATTTGAGAGAGATTTCTTTGTGGCTGTTTTCAAATATGAGAATTTGGTTAGACAGCTAACATGAAACCACGCAATTTATTTTGAAAAAAGTTTAACTATTAAAGCGTAACAAATAAAGTAGTTTTGACTTACGTTTATGCGAATGTTATACCTACATTGAAATAAAACTGTCATGTAAATGTCACACTTCAAGACATTGAGACGACCACAATCCTAGTCCCCCCGTGACCATGGCAGCTAAAAAACAACCGTAACATTGGAGATAGGTAAATTAAAAATTTGTATAGTTTTAAAATAACAAGAGAGTGATTTTTAATAATCGCCTTAATATCTGTATACGTTTGCTTAATTTTAATCTTTAAAAGTTGCCTGTTTGATAGTGTATTTTATAATACGCAAAAGCAAACAGCATTCAAAGGAAACCTTTTTGTGACAGCATGAAAATTTGTTGTTTTATGAGGTAGTAATTAATATTTTAAATTAGGTATGGGAGGAGTGAGGTCGCCGTGGGGATCCCTCAGAACCTCCCTCACAGCAATAGCTATTTCCTTGTTCATTAGCGTAGCTGTTTCTATTACTTGACAATGACTCAACCAGAAGAGGAATAAAAAATCTTATTGGTTGTTAAACTGATTTTTGGCAACGTATAATTTTTATTATATTTTGAAAAATGCGGTCACTTGAGGACACCCGGTTTCAATTCTGAAATCGTAAAGCGTTATTAGCTTTCTCTTCTAAAAAAAAAAAGTAGAAGTACGCAGTGTAAATGACTAAGACCAAGTGTTAAATCATCACTGACGTAATTTCAGTTTCTAGAACACCTTTACCGTCTAGTACAACCAGCTCCTGTACCTTATAAACGTTTTCGACATAAGGATAATCATTCGCTGTCCCTGTAATTTAAAGAATCACTATGCAGTCAGTATGAGGCAAAATGCTAACCGCGTAGCGCCTTAAGTAGCTTTGTAAACGCTAGTCACTGCAGAAAAACGACACAATAACATTTAACTGCGATCTTTATTTATTTATTTAGGTTTACCAGTTATTGTCACAGAGATACAAAAAGAAATCGATTCTCATACATATTTCTTAAATGCTAACTGTACAAAGGCCGTAGGCTAGTGGGAAACCGTTGGACTGCCACGCAGAGGTCTCGAGTTCGAGCCCACGACGTGCATCTCTGACTTTTCGAAGTTATGTGCGTATTAAATAGTTAATTATCGCTTGCTTTAACGGTGAAGGAAAACATCGTGAGGAAACCTGCGTAACTAAGAGTTCTACATAATGTTCTCGAAGATATGTAAAGTCTGCCTACCCGCATTGGGCCAGCTTGGTGGACTATGGCCTTACCCTTCTCACACTGAGAAGAGGCCCGTGCCCAGCAGTGGGACAGTTTAATACAGGGCTGAAATTATAACTGTACAATCATTACAGGTATACACCAAATGCAATAAAAAACTTGTTACAGTTATGTAAGTTGAAAAAGAATTAAAATTTATACGTAAAAGGACCGCGAACATCACTGATCACTACAACCTTTGTCTTTTACACGCTAAATAAAGAATAGCTCATGATTATTCTGTGTTTTTGTTCCTGCAGCCCATTCACATCCATTAGGCAGATATTCGAGTTGCGTGGCGCTGAAACGATTGGACCGTTTGATAGGAACGTGTGTGCGAACTAACGTGATACATAATACTCGTTTAATTGCGCCGCTGGAAAAATGGATGGCTTGCCTTTGTTACATATTCGTTTTTGTGTTGACTTATAACGTATGTTGGACGAGTCTTTTGGGTTAATTGGTGTGTGAAAACATAGATATAAATTAAACGGTCATATCATTAAGATCTTAACATATTCAGAAAGTAGAATTTAAGTTTGCTTAAACTTGTGTACAAACATTTGGCAATTATCAGTTTTATTTCAAACTACTCCACACCCTTAAAAGTATTGTGCACAGTTACGTTGTAAGTGTAGAAGCCGCCTACAACATCAGTATTTACTTATTTAAAATTTTACAACAATTTTATTTAATTACTGATATTATAAATGCGAATGTAAGTCTATTTGTTACGCTATCACGTCTTAACTACTCGACCGATCATCATGCAATTTTGTATACACGTTGTCAGGGGTACAAAAAGGACAAAGGATACCTTTTATATTTTAGCGAGTGAAGCTGCGGGAAGAATCTAGTACTAAATTATTTTGTGTTTTATCAGTCAACAAGTTGTGAGGGCTATATACGTCAATAATGATAAGTATATGACGCTGTGATGGGTAGCGCCCTCACTGGTGCATCAGTCCGTCGGCGCGGGGAGTGCTCTTCACTCTGAAGAGGCTTGAGGACACGTGTACCGTCAGCACTTCGCCGATATTCTGCTGAATATCTAATTAATTATGTACAAACGCAAAAATAGGCCAATTTTGTACGAGCTATACATGATAGCAATATATAGGTACCTATATTATTATACATGAACACACAGCGACACATCAACCTAGACTGTTTGGACTTTGAACGCGACGCTCTATCCTTACCATTACATTGACACCACTATGCACTGTCCCTTTCCGACAATTCTCTATTTTGTATGAGGGCACGTACGACTACATGTCAATTAGAGGAACCAAAGAAATGCTGCTCAGCCTTAGTTGTTAGTGTAATCCATAAATAGTTGTTCCGAGGCTGGGTTTTCTTTGTGTCCGTTGTTTGAATGTTTGCAAAGTCTCCGCGACACAGGATTCATTCCTACTGCGGAAGTTGTCTTTTTAATTAAAGGTTACTGTCGGAGCGTAGTCTATGTTTATGAATATTTTAAGTGCCTATGAACATAATATGCATCAAGGAACCTGAAAATGCTCATTATTTAGAGACATAGGCTTGTTTTATTAAATAAAGGCAAATAATACTTGTTGACACATCGCACGTTATATAAACGCGGTTTTACTTCGCAATTCGTAGAGGCACTTCCATAAGTAAATACAATTAATCAATCCACGACAATACACAGTGATATGTGTTTAGTACACGATTGAACAATTGTTTGTGAGCGCTCTGTGCTCACTGGTCTGTCGTCTCTAACATAAATATGGACCGAAATGTGGCTTCGTACTCCTGTATAGGGTTGATTTTAGCTCATGGTTTATTATTTTTAGCGGTAATAGTGTAACATACGTAGCCATACGTCTATTTTGCCTCATAAACATTTATTAGGTGAACCTATGAATACGTTTTTCCTATGTATTATTTTGTGGTTCCCATATACCATGTATGTAGTTGTATTTTGAAAATACATATTCATATTTCGAGAAAGATCGATGCAAGTCGGTCGAAACGTCGGGCAATCGATAGGTATATATTGCCTTTTAAATACGTTATCGCGAGTAAAACCCATTACCTAGTATATTATATCAAGTAAGCAAGTATGTTTTATTAATAAAGATTCGATATGAATTCATTTTTATATAATTCATCTTTAAAGTTAGATTATTTAGGTCGTTGCCTTCGTTGTCTAAATTCGTCATAGACACATGATCCATGTTGTTTTTTTATTATAATTATTATTATAAGACAAGCCTTTATACATGAACATATTATTCGAATTTGCCATTAGACTTTTTTAAAGAAATATTGTATGAAAAAAATATCGCCGGTTTTCTTTGCACAACCCGGATAGATGATACCTATTTTGTGAAAGGTTTCGGTTTTCCGCAGAATTCTTAAAGAACGTAGTAGTGAACGAATCTCTTACCTTTTCTTTGCGGTAATTACGAATTTTCTAACAGAAAAATCCAATAAAAATATAAAAGAGTGGCCGTGAGTTTCTTGCAGGTTTCTTCTCATAGGCTCAACCCTTTGCCTGAACCTAGCAACTAACCTAAATGTAGCTTCAGTTACTTAGTAAACTCACTAATCTATATATTTTGACGTTCATAAGTGTTACTTTGTGACCTAAATGAATAAATGATTTTTTACTTTGACTAATAACATTGTTGGATTTGAGAATCAAAAGGCAATAGACATTTTTTTATTATGTTGGCCATGACACATATTGGGCGAAACGTTGGTGCAATAAATCTTTTCTTCCTCCTTCAAACATTTCATTGAGAATTCTAAAAATCGTCTACATAATATGTTTCTTAGAACTGGCAAGTATCGACTACTATTTCTTAAATTGCCAAATATATTACTCCCTGTCTGAAAGGTCTGAAGTTTCATAAAATTAGTTTTAAATTCCGTTCCTTCAAGTTCCAATGGCCTAATTCGACTTGTACTTCGATCAAGGCACATTTAAAGATTTTATTGATATTTGAGATGTTAGGTCTGGCTGGAAATTTTTGTTCAGGTCATTGAGTTTAGGATAAATGTGGTATTGAAATGTGCGTACCTTGTGTTTATTTAAATTCTAGTCGGGCTTAGAACATAACATGTCACGCTACACATTTATAACATGATAAATCGTTTGTGTTAATTAAGGAATGGTAGGACTTATGTCTGCTTAAAACTTTGATTCAGCAGCGACAGCTTAGTGGAAGACCTTTGCTTTGGAGGTCTTGAATCCGATCCCAAGGCGCGCATCTCTGATTTTTTTAATTGGCCTGCATGTCTGAGAATTCCTCTCATGTTCTCGAAGATATGTTAAGTCTGCCAACCTTTACTAGGTTAGCGTGGTAGATTATGGCCTTACCGCTCTCACATTGGGAAGAGGCTCCGTGCCCAGCAGTGGGACAGTTTATATACAGGACTAATATTATATTGTATTAATGTGGTGAAGTCGTAGGCTGTACGATAATGCATAGGTACCATGCTTACTAGTGTGGCTACTCCTTGGGTTAGGCACTGACTCCAATCCTTTATTCTGCCTTTTTGTCCTTAGGCTGAGTTCTGAATGTCAATTGCGACGTTCACACAAAAGTTAATACTCATATATATAATAACACACATATTAATAATGGAATAATGGCATTCAAATGTAGTTGGACATTTTGACGTCTTGGCCGAATTAAAACCACAAAGTAGGCCAGGGAAATTAGGAAAAGTTTTAGAATAATGAATATTCATCAAAGAGAAAAAGCAAACGCAGATGGTGAACAAAAATGTGAAATGACAGATGTCTTAAGTTTTTAAGTGATAGATTGAATTGTATTTAATTTTATATTGTTTAATATATATTTTACATAAACGTTATCCTTAATCCTTACTAATATTATAAATACGAATGTAATGTGAGTTTGTTTGTTTGCTACGGTTTCACGCCTTAACTATTCGACCGATCATCATAAATTTCGCATATACGTATGAAATGCATATACGTATGTAAGTAACTTTTATCCAGAAAAATCTGTGTAACTAATCTAGCTTAACCTAACCTACGTTTAGAAAAGCGAAACCGAGGCAAAATCTTGTCATTCTCATATTGAACACATGAAGTTTTAAACATTGTTGTTGTAGTATTGAGTATTATGTTTAAAGAGTGGTAGATAAACTGATACACCATATTGATATTTCATGTAATAAGGTTTTTTCTAAATAGCTTTTCTCTTTGCAGACTAGTGTATGCATAAGTATGCTCTTACTGGTCTCCTTTGTGTGTCGAGCAACCAGAAGCTGGCTATTACATCACACTTGTAGTTTATTTTAATTTGTGGCGATGATTTTAACAATATTTTCCTAACTTATATGACTTGTTGATGAAAGACATAGCTACAACATCAGACCCTGACTTCTGATTCTCCTGCCTAATCAAGTTTTGGTAACAATATTGTAGTAGCAGCACAGAACTTGAAGGTCAATGGAGAGGAATAGGTTCGCCCATTTTAGTGAAATATACTAAATGTTTTTTTTCATACAACTAAGGTGGCATACATGCATACGGCCCACCTGATGGTAAGCGGTCACTGTAGCCTATGGACGCCTGCAACACCAGAGGCATCACTTGCGCGTTGCTGACTCTTTAGGACAAAAAGGAAGTGGGAAGGAGAAGGAGCGGGAAGGGGAAAAGAGGGTGATTGGGCCTCCGGCACTCTCTCTTACCAACGAAACACAACAGTAGGAATACTGCTATTTCACGTCGATATTCTGTGAGAGAGTAGTACTTCTCCGGTCGAGTTGGCCCATTCATGCTGAAATCAGCGAAGCTCTACCAATCAACATACTAATTGTAAATAGATGTATTACGCCTCTGATTATGTTAACCGGACACATTAGTCGTGATGCTACTCGTATGTAAATACTAAGAACTTAAAGCATGAAACAAAAAAAATTACGTAACACAATAAAATGCATACACTTGAAACGGGAAAACATTTACTAAAATAAACCTTTATTTATAATAAACAATACAAGCAATGCCTACGAGTCAAGTACATTGTTGTTAAATTTGTGGGTTTATATTTATATAGTTACATACATAAGTGGTATTTTGCCTGTTACTTATATATATATAGTTACATAAATGAGAGCGCTGGGAAATATATGTGGTGTGACTCTGAAAGATAGAATAAGGAATAGTGTGATTAGAGAGAGATGCGGCATGAAAGTCGATATAGTGACAAGAATAGAAAAGGGTATGTTAAGCTGGTTTGGGCATGTAGAAAGATTGGACCAGGAAAGACTGACTAAGAAAGTTTATAAGGCTAGTGTGAATGGAACAGTCGCAAGAGGAAGACCTAGGCGAACGTTCCTTGATCAGATCGGAGGCGTTCTGGACAAAGGCCAGGTTAAGAGCACCTTGAACCGACGAGCGTGTATGAGGAATGTGATGAAAGTGAACGAAGCCAGAGAAGTGTGTCAGGATCGTAGCAAATGGAAATCCGTAGTCTCTGCCTACCCCTCTGGGAAACAGGCGTGAAATAACAGGCAAAATAACACTTATGTATGTACATAAGTGGTATTTTGCCTGTTATTTGCATTGCTTATGCAATGTAATGTAATATAAAATTATTAGAATGTTAGAGCTCTTCCTTATTCAGTATTAGAACATCATGTTTATCGGCACATCCATAACTAATATTATAAATGCAAACGTCAGTTTTGCATACACGTTATCAGGGGTACAGAAAAATACATAGGGTACCTTTTATCCAGAAAAGTACTGTTCCATAATGTCCACTACATGCACACGTCCTACATGTCCCCAAATTGACATAATCAATATATAGATGCGAGAGAAGCCACGGGCAAGATGTAGTGAATAATACGCCGAAATTATGAACACAGTAAAATAAACATGTTGACGACCACTACTCTTCGCAGTAGACCAAAGGCCACATCGCCGCACCTTAACCTACTGCCTCAATGCAGTATCTAAGCCATATCTATACGTGTAAAAATCTCATGTCACGGTGTTTGTGGCCGCACGCCTCCGAAACGGCTCGATCAATTTTATGAAATTTTTCATGTATATTTGGTAGGTATGAGAATAGGTCATAAAGTATATTTATACTAGGGTCAGCTAGCTAGAAATAATACATTATTCTATGCAACTCGAAATTAAACTGTATTTCGGTTTAATTTTGAGTTGCATAGAATGTGATGCCCAAAATGATAGTTTTGCTCTAATCTTATATTATGTTTGATAAAAATCAAATGCGATTAATACTACGTCTTAGTTGTAACGGCAAGAATTAATTAATAAAATATATAGAAGTATTGCTTTGTCTTCCTTCTTTTTACCTTTACGACAGACTCAAGACGAGATTTACAGTAACGAGGGTTCCAAATATATTTATACTAATATTATAAAGAGCAAAGATTTGATATTTGTTTGTGTGTTTGTAAGGATTTAATTAAAAAACTGCTCAATCGATAAAATTTCACAATTGGAAAGCTATATTATCACCGAGTAACATAAATATATTATTTAAAAAATATACTGATATTAATATAACTAAGTCTATTTTTACGCGAGCGAAACCACGGGCAAAAAGCTAGTCCTATCAATATACACACACACTTTCAGAAACTAGCTTTAGCGCGCGGCTTCACTCGACCGAAAACAGTATTTTTTTCTTGATGTAACACCTATGAATGTACCCTTTGCCCTTTCTGTACCCCTAACAACGTGTGTGCGAAATCGCTGGTCGAGTAGTTAGGGCGTGAAACAAACAAACTCACATTCGCATATATAATATTAGATACCTATGACTCAAGAAATTTTCAGTACTTGCTTGAAGTTAGTAAATTAGTGATGTTTCATCCCCATACCTCGGTGAACACATAAAGCCGTTGACCCTACGCTTGATCTCTCTCCGGTCATATCGGATAGCAGTCCCACCGGACTATTGGTAAAATAGAGGGCACTTTTTTGTTTGAATTCATATTATACTTATCCTTTCTATAATATTATAAATTCGAAAGTAACTCTGTCTATCTGTTACCTATTCACGGCTAAACCACGCAACCGATTTGGATGAAATTTGATACAGAGGTAGAATAAAACCTAGGAGAGGTCATAGGCTTTTTACTGATGACGCGGGCGGAGTCACACGCAAAAGCTTGTATACTATAATATAAATTGCGGTTACGATAGTTTTCCGTTAATTGTTGCCGTTCAAATTCGGTGAGAAGGATATTATAATTATTAATGTTATTATAAATATGGTAAAACCAATTAATAAAGTTATAATGTTTAACAATATAATTATATGCCCATATGTATTAAAGCAATGTTAATGACTAACTAAAATATAGATAAAACATCCTATCTACGTATAATATTATAAAGGCGAATGTGAGTTTGTTTGTTACTCTGTCACACCTTAACTTCCCGATCGATAATCACGAAATTTCGTATACCCTTTGTTAGGGGAATAGGACATATCACGCAACTTTTATCCAGAAAAAATACTATTACTGATAACTGCCTCCGTAGCGCAGCGGTAGTGAACGCGACTGCTGTGCATGAGGTCTCGGGTCCGAATCCCGGGTCGGGCCAACAAAAAGTTATTGGGTTTTTCAGTTAAGAAATCTCAATACGAGTCCGGAGTTAGGAAGTCGACGGTGTTAGACACCCCCGTACCTCAGAAAGCACCTTAAGCCGTTGGTCCTGCGCCTGAGCTCTCTCCGGTCGTGTCGGATTATCTATCCCATCGGTTCATGAAGGTTAGGGAACAGAGAGTGCACTTGTGTTTGCGCACACACTTGTGCACTATTATCTCCTGCGCTGAGGGCCAGTCTCCGTTAAGATTAGCCGTGACCGAAATTCGGTCTGGAGGACATTATAGTCGATAGTAAGAACTGGATGGCTTTACGTGATAAGAGTGCACAAAACTAGCACAAGTTTGGTTATTTTATTTAAAAATAGCATTAGATATAATTCCTGTGTCGCGGGGGACTTTAAAAACATTGAAACAATGAACCCTTACAATCATTAACCTTTAATCATTAACCCTTGTGATCAACAATTTGTGAATTAGACAACTTTTGGCCTGTGTATGATTCGAAGCCACAATACGTGGCGTAGTGGCAGCGGTGACGTCACCATTTGAACGTACACTTTTGGTAAGTATACTGTTGCAATACGGACATTGATATCTGCTATCCTGTCACGCTAATATATTTTTTCTTAAAGAATGGAATTTTGAAAATCAGTTTATGACAACATTAACGCTCAGGCCACTTCACCTTATAGAAGTCTAGATTTTGCCCGCGGCTTCGCTCGCGTATATTTTTCTTCTTTTGAAAACAGCTCCCGCACTAGGAATAATTCCTGTATTGCGGAGGACTTTACAAACATTCAAACAACGGACACAATGAATACCCAGACTCGGAACAATATTTGTGGATCACACAAATTTTGCCCCTTGTTATCGCCCCACAAATATTGGGTTCGAACCCCAACACTCGGCGCGGCGGCAGTTGCAAAGCGACCACTTCAACCACTACACCATCTATACAGTCAAATAATCAAATATGTAGGTCAGTTTAGGTTATTAACAGTACTTTTTTCTGGATGAAAGGTCCCTTTGTCCTTTTCTGTTCCCTGACAACATGTATGCGAAAGTTCATGATGATCAGTCGAGTAGTTGAGACGTGAAAGTCTTACAAACAAACAACCTGACATTCAGATTCGTTTTATTAATATGTTTATTGTTGGCAAATAATCACTTTGCTTAAGTATATAAAAGCAAACAACACAGGATAATAGGCAGTAGTGGCTTGTATACAGCCTCGTTCGCTTCGGCAGTTAGTGCGGGAGAATATTTTTATTCAGTAAACAGTCAATGAGCAATGGAAGCAATGATTATAATGGTTCTAGTGAGCGCTGTCGTTAGTATCAGTGCGAGAACTGTGCATCCTCCAGCGCACTTTACATCTGCAGCAGCGCTATATGCAGCTGCGGACTACACAACACCTCTGTGCCACCACGCTATGTGGAGCAGCTGATGCAGCTGATGCATCTGATAACCGATACGAACGTGGCGTTCAGTACCACATACATCGATTAAACTTCGGCGATTTCGCACACAAAGACCTCGGCAGACACCGCAACGAGAAACATGTAAAACAAGGGGCAGTGAATAAAAAAATACATATTCTCTCTAAGGTGTTAAAAGCGTCGGCGTTTAAAGCTGGTTGTTTGCTAAATCAGAGGAGGATTGGTAAAATTTGCTGCGACAGAGATCCCGTTGGGGAAAACTAAAAATGCTTAGAAATCGCCATTAGAGACTCAAAAGAGAGAACAATGATATAAACGAATTATGTTTTAAGTTAGCCGCTTATTGTGATATTATTTTATAAGTTAAATGTTAAAATTATAAAAGCTTGTTTAGTAAATAATAAATTTATAATTGATTAATTTATTAATCAGTTTTGGAGGCACCGCGGTATTGATTGAAACTGTTATGTATTTTCAATTCTGAACTGTTAATGGTAGAAACATGTACAGACTAATTCAGGTACATATTTCTACCATTAAACATTTAGTAGTTACACGAAGTCTATACAAGTCCCGCAATAGTTATAGTTTCTGTATCACGAGGGAGTATTGCAAACATTCAAACAATAAACACAAATAAGAGTCAGACTCGACACAACTTTTAAATTTTTTATGAATACAGTGCCCCCTCTAGGACTAACTTCTGTATCGGGACTTTACAAACAATCAAACAACGGACACAAAGAACATCCAGACTAGTGGATCACACATGTTTTTGTCCCGTATGGGATTCGAACCCAATACTCGGCGCAGTGGCAGTGGCGAGGCGACCTCTTATACCACTAGGTTACTGGTGCAGTCACTTTCAGTGCAGTGTCAGTCAGCTGTACCTGGTAGACTTCAATAGGTTTACCTTTATTACGTGGTATCGGAAACCACAGGTGATGAAATGTATGTGCAATACATATACTGACGCCTTTGAAAATATAAGAAACTATGTACCTAGTCTTACCATAAATATTATTACAAGGAAAAATCTTTATTTTTCTATTGCATAAACCATTTATTACTATAATGTGTGTTAGTTTATACATTAATATGATAATATTAAAAATATATGAAGCTCGTTCAGAATGATATCCATTGGCTTTAATACAATCCCTTAAACGTTGAGGCCAGTTATCGGCAGAAACACGCACTCTCCCCATATTCTTCACTGACTATCTTATGGATTGTTTTAGGGACTTCTTACAAATTATCATGGCGTTTAGAACATGAAATACTCTCTAAAACTTTCCATAAATCATAATCAACATTAAGATCAGGACAAGATGACGGCCAGTCTTCAGCTCTAATGAAGTCCAAAACGTTTGTTTTGAACCACGCTTGGGTGGATCGAGCTTTATGTCCCGGAGCTGAGTCTTGCTGAAAGGACCATTCTTGGTTATGGAACATGGTGTTATTAGAAGCCTTAACCGCCTTTTCAAGAATCGTACCTTGATACACTTGTGCCGATGTTTTGACGTCTTTTCACAAAAATATGGCTCAGTCACTCCTTGACAGCTAGCACCCCACCAAACCATCACTGAAGTCCAAATTATACGCTGCTGACTAATTGGGTAGCTTCTATAGCGCTTTAAGCATAAAATCGGTCATTCTGCTTGTTAAAACATTGCAAAAAGGGAAAAAAAAGAAACTTTTTATGACCTCCCTTTGTGTACCGCTTAAGAAGTTGTTTTGAGTTTACTACCCTATTCATTTTTAAATTATCAGTTAAATAAACCAATGCATCTTTTACAGGCTGCAAGTCCTAAGTCATCTTTTAATTCATTTCCCGAGATAAAATATTTTGCTTTCGGACAGGATTTCTTCGAATTCTTTCCTTTACTGCTTTGATCACCTTTCTCGTACAAATACTACATGGACCGCCAAATCTTTTTCTATTACAAACAGAAGAGGTTTCAAACATTCGACTAATACCAAGCGGATGGAGAGTTTCAAAAATTGCATTTGTCTCCATACTTACATTGTGTAATGCTGTCACAGCAATTCGGTTCTCGCTACTCCATTTTAATATTACATAAATATTTAACACCGATTGGCGGGAAAATGAGAAAACACAATAAATTTATTTATATGAGAATTACAGATTCGAAATTCAAATGTAATAATTTGTTATTTTTTTAATTGTTATGGCCAGACTAAGTATATAAATCCCCTTACATTGAATATGGTCTTTCTTTTGCAGTTCAACGATCGCTCCAGTATAAAAGTAATACCTTTATACAAAGGATAATATAATAGGACATTCCGTGCGATGTTGTATGTAAATAAGGTTTAATAAATCGTAGGGAAATGTATGTATTCGTGTTGATATATTTCGGAAGTGGCGTGCGGCCGCGACACACTTGTACGCTGACCAGACGGTATGAAATATATGGCTGAAGATGAAGAGATAACTTTGTACGACTTACCCTCGTTTTTGTAAACTAGTTTATAGACTGCTAAGTGCCACAGGACTTGGTAGTCTACCGTAAATACATACTGATATCATAGCATAAGTATGTACATATTTACGGCGAAATGTTTTGCGAAGATTCTTATAATTCTTTGTATTTTAGAGTTTGGGTTATGTAACTAGATATTTAACTTCTCTTCAATTTAAGAGCCAAGCTCTTGTCGGTGAAGTCTCAAAATTCAAATTCAAATTCAAAATCATTTATTTTGCGATATATGGGTATTACAAAAATAGTTGTTACAATTAAAGTAGTGAGTACCACCATATTTCAACCAGGCTGGCATGCAAAATGTTACATCAAATAAGAAGATTTAATAATTTAATTTCAATAAGTATCAGAATTAAATAGTAATATTTACCAAGTTTCAACATACATTATACAATTATGTCAATACCGTCAATAAATATTTAATAAGACAAACATTATTAATAACCAAATAAAAATAAAATTAGTTGTAATGTATAAGTATGTCAATTAACTGAAAGTGTCAAATTAGAATATCTATTTTGTTTGCTATGTATTCACAACATTTTGTCCTTCAAACATTCATGGACCGAGTAGTAACATTTTCATAATAATATTGATTTTATTCATAATTTAATTCATAACTCATTACTCATTTATTCATTTGCGAATATGGGTTTACATTTGCAGATCTTTAATAATGTCAGGCACTCATAATAATTTCTTAAAATTTCAAAATAATGTCCTGTGATAATAATAAAATGATAAAATGTCATACAATTATAAAATAAAATAAAATTATATTACTTACTTATTTAAAAGATACATGTATGTATAATTGTTCCAATACTTGATGTCACTGTAAGGTCTTAAGATTGGCAAAATTGTCGTTTAAGTAGACGTTTAAGTTATAATAACATTTTTTTACTAAAAGGCTTTTTAGATTTTTCTTAAATAAGACAGTATTCATTGCCTTTATTTCTTTAGGTAATTTGTTGAAGATTACAGGAGCCATGTGAAACACACTTTTTATACATTAAAGTGGTATGGGTTCGGCGAATACAGAGGCGAAATGCGTCACGTTGTCGCCTATTATTAACTTCTGAGGCTAATATAAATAAGTTTTGATTGGCCTTTACAAATATTGAGATCTCATAAATATATAAGCTAGGTAGTGTTAAAATGTTGTACTCCTGGAAGAACGGTTTACAGGTTTCTATCATTTGAAGCCCAAACATAGCCCTTAAGCATCGTTTTTGTGCTTTAAAAATTATGTCAATGTCAGTCGAATTTCCCCAAAAAATTACACCATACCTCAGCACTGAAGCAACTAAACCATGATACGCAGTTAACAAGGTATTCACATTTGAGATCTGTATAAGTTCATGTAGCGCATACACTGATTTACTAATTCTTTTACATAGTGTTTCAATCTGAGATTTCCATTTTAATTTATTATCCACAGTAATACCAAGAAATTTTGTTGATTGCACTTCAGATAATGGTTCACCCTTATAGTTAATCTGAGGTACAATTGCATTCACACGCTGATTAAAATGGATTATTTTAGTTTTTCCTATATTTGCCTTAAGATTATTAATATCTAACCATTTAATGATTGCATTTAGGGTACTGCTTATATCATGTTCATAAGATGTTCGGTCATTACACTCAATTGCAACGGTGCTGTCGTCAGCAAAGAGTGTCATTGGGTTTGAATTTGAATTTGGAAGGTCATTGATATATATTATAAAGAGTAATGGACCCAGTACGCTTCCTTGCGGGACACCATATTGTATTTTACGTCCCTTTGATAGGTATGTATCCTCCATCTTTGTTATAATATTAATTTTCTTAATTTGTGTATATTGTGTGCGGTTTTTGAGGTAGGTTTCAATTAATTTTAAAATATTGCCTCTGATTCCATATGCTTCAAGCTTATCTAACAAAATGTCATGTACTACATAATCAAAAGCTTGTATCATGTCCATAAAGATGGCGTAGATCGGTATTCGCTTGTCGACATTGGATGTAATAATTTCCAAAAAATCATAAATAGCAAGGTTAATACTTTTTTTCTGTCTGAATCCCTTTTGCTCTTTAGCTAAAATGTTATGGGTTTCAAAGTATTTAACAAATTCAATGTAAATGTATTTTTCAAAAATGTTGGAGAATATTGATAGCAGGGAAATAGGTCTATAATTTTGCATGTTTTCTTTACTGTCTTTCTTATGTACCGGTTTAATAATAGCAACCTTTAATTGTTCAGGGTATACACCAGTTTCTAGAAAGAGGTTAAAAGTGTAACGTAGAGGTGGCGAGATGCATTCTGTTACTAGCTTAATGACTTTAGTGCAGATATCATCAAAACCTACACTATTGGTGATTTTTAAACCTTTTATGATTTTATTTATATCATCTGTCAAACATGGCTTCATAAAGATTGAGTTAAGTCTAGATGTTAGGTATTGCTTATGCTGATCTTTATGCATAGTATTAATGGGAGTTATCTTATCTACAAAATAATTATTAATTGAATTCGAAATGTCATATGGATATGTCACTATATCATTATTCAATTTGATACATGGGATAGACTCAAATAATCTATTTTGCTTTGCAGCATTTATAGTTTGCCATACAGCTTTTGCTTTATTACTTGAATTCATAATACTGTAATTGTTTTGCGCTCGTTGGATCAAAGATACAATCTTTTTAAATCTTTTAGTGTATTGCCTCAGTCTTGATTAGATAACAATCTACACTTGGGGTTTTCCTATATTTCCACAGAAGTTCACGCTTCTTAGCACTACAAGTTTTAATACCCCGTGAAACCCATTTGAGTTTTTTGTGGTTGTGTATAGTTATAGTTCTGTGGGGAAAACAAAGGTCATAGAACAATTTAAATGTATCATAGAAAATATTGTATGCTATGTTTGGATCACAAGTACTGTATATATCTGCAAATGTCATTTGGCCTAAATAGTATTTGAATTTTGCTTGATTTTCCATACAAAAATCCCTACGCTAATTTTCCAGTACTTAATTATACATATATTTCTTACTTAACATCTTAACAATTGTGCAGTATGGTCAGACAGTGCTAGCTCAATTATTTCTGACTTACATTTTTCCCAAAGTTATGGGCAACATTATCAATACATGTTTTGCTAGCATGTCTAGTAGGTTCTCTTAATTGTAATTTTAAATTATAATTTAGTAGTAAACATTCAAATTCAGTTGTTAACTTATTTTTATTTAAAATATTAATATTAAAATCTCCAGTTATAACAATATTATGTTTATAATAGTGTTTATAAAGAAAAATTAAGACCTTGTTCAATTTATCAAAAAATATATCCATGTTAGTAGCTAAGGGTACTCTATATATACAGACAATAACAATTTTGTAATAAGTCAGCTTAATAGCACAACACTCAAAAGCTGAAGAGACTGAATAGCTTGCCAGTCTTGATATTTCTTTGTAGTTATGCCCTTTTTAACAAAAATACAAGATCCACCTCTTTTTGTATTACTTCTAGAGTAGCATGATACCAAGTTATAGTTGGGAATTAAACAAGAGTCTTCATGCCCAGACATCATGAAGTGCTCAGTCAAATAACATCAACATTTGACTTTTTGTTTAATAATTCCTGTAAACAAACTGTTAGTATATGCGATTTTGTCCGCAATCCAGCGATATTTTGGTGAAGAATGTTTAGATATTTAGGGACGAAAAAGGTATTCAAATTCTGGAAATTCTTCACCTGACATGTTTTCTTTCACACTCTTTGAATTTTCTTCTTTGATTGCCAACAACAAATCAAAGAGGTCACCAAATATAACCTTCATACCATGATTGTTTAATGATCCAGAGCGTGTATACAAAGTATGGTGGTAACTTAAATTCAAATTAGAGTCTAAGAGATAGGCGTGCTCATGGGTGATAATGTCCATATATAACATATTATTGAATACTTCCAGTCTAGAGTTATACAGATTATTGTAATTATAATAGTAATTTGATTTGAATGTCGGTAATGTAATTATAATATTAGTATTTTTAATGTCTCGTAGTATATATCGAATGTCAGTTATTATATCATAGTAGTTATGTGTCTTTCTGAAGTCTTCTTCGCCAACCATAATTATGCAAAAGTCATTCAATGTGAAGTTTGACAGTTTTGTTTGTATATCCTGTAAGAGAGCTTTTATTCCAATATTTGGTGTTAGAAAGTGACATATATGGTAGTTTCCAAGGAAGAATTCTTCTGCTAAAGACAGTATGTTATTGCTTTTATTTGCACTAATAATGCAGAGATTATTTTTGACTACGGTCTGAGAATAAGACATCCTACTAGACATTTTTTCCTCTTTATTCTTGACAGGTAGCTCCATCTGTGCACTGGAATGTTGTGCTGTAATATTTTGTTGATCTCCTTTTTTTATAATATTACTTTAATTCAATATGGCAAAATCTGTTTGGGTTTGCTTGTTAATGTGAGCTTCTTTTGATTGTTTAAAACATCTTTTAGGGGTTTTAAGTGGGGATTGGATTGGACTAGACACAATTTGTTTATAAATAGAATTTTTACGAAACAGATTTTCGTTCTCCTGTTTTAGCGCCTCATTTTCTAGTAAAAAAGAGTCTATTTCGCTATCGGCGCTCAGTAGTTTATTAGTAAGGCCGTCAATCTGTTTTTTAGTTCGGTATTGATATCGACATCCTCATCCTCCGATATACCAGGTACGCTATGCATGGTGCCATCTAGTGTGTGATTGATAAAACTAACATCTAGGTTCGTATCGGAGTGCGCTCGCGCACGTCTAATCGTAATATTTTCTGTTTGGTCCATCGCTGCAGATAGCAAGCTTAGTAGTGCTGATATAGTCCGATAGGTGTTACTATTCTCAAATTTTTGGTGTAATGACTAGTTTGTTTGAATTTTAAATCATTGAAAATTAACGATTTTTATTTTGCACTTATTTTGATTGAAGTCGAGTGTAATGATATAGATGCTTGTACCTGTTGTAGCTCAGTATCGAGGGCTTCGTGAATTAGTCCAAGTTGAGTATTAAACTGTAGTCACTAATTTGTTGACGTTTATATACACTGTACGAACGTTGTTTATTTCGTCACATTGCACCAGAATTTTTAGAAGATAACGTTGGATAGCCTTGGAAAGCACTTAATACTTTTATTATATCACAGGTTACTTTATATTTACGTTATAATTATTATAAAAGAAATTTTTATTCGGACTCAATGCTAACCGTGTGCCGCTAGCGACATCTCCAATCTTCAATTAATCTCTTCCATAATGTCCTACCTTCAGCCAGCGCTTTGACTTCTTGATACGACGTAACTTTTACCTTTTCTTTCACTTGATCTATGAACGTCCTCCTTGGCCTTCTTCTTTCCCTTCTGCCTTCTATTTTACCTTCCAAGATATTACTTATAAAAGTGTCATGTCGTATCAAGTGGCCCAACATTTTCTCTCCTTTGTTCTCTATTGTTTTTAGAATATGTCTCTTTACCTTTACCATATTTAGAACTTCCTCATTTCATATTTAACTTAAATAATAGAAAATGGCGAGTGAACTACTCTATAAACCAGAAACCAGAAACAATAAAAATGCGTTGTGTTGGTCAAAGTCCGAGCGTTGGCAATGAGTGAAAGATTCAAGCAAGTTAAACAAAGAATTGTTGGGTTGATCTGTAAGAATCTTGCTAAGTTTACTGCTATACACGTATGTATGTGTTTTATGGCAAATAGTGATGTAAAGCACATCACTAATTATGTACTGTAATTAACATTGTTTTAAATCATATATTTTCAACACAATGTAAAAATTGTTATGAAATTAATGAATAAATAAAATAAATAAATAAAAACCATGGACAACAACAGCAACGTCAACAATTTTAATTTTACTACAAGGAATGCATAATCAATCAATGATTATTACATTTTTGTCAATTTTATTCTAAATATTTTTGATTCGTATAATAATTACAGTAAATTTTTAACTGCAGTCACAACTTCAGCTTCCAAAAAGTCCTTTCATCTTGACACCTTCCAAATTTTAGGCACTTATTTTAAGGTAACCATAAATACCTTTACTAAATGTTAGCCAACCTTCACATATACATATATGTAATTCTTCTATATATGTCTAAGTCACTATTCCTCATAAATGATTCAATATCAATTCTTCCTAAGCTCCTAGACCGATTTTGACGAAATCTTTTACGTGTGAATGACTGGGTCCTTAAACCATTCAGTATGGGCAGGACATCTGTCGGGTCTGCTAGTTACTTATAGGTCTGCGAGTTTCTTGCAGGTTCAACTTATCATAGGGTCAACCTTTTCCCTGAACCCAGCAACTAACATAAATTTAAATTTAGTAATCTCACCTACTTTGTGATCTAAATGAATAAATTATTTTTGAATTGACTATATTACTAATATTCTGTTTACGACTAATTTGGCAGATCTCGCAGTGAGCTAATTCGAATATACACCGCAATAACGTAACACATGTGAGAGCATGTATTTATTGCCCTTAGCTACTGTAATGTATTGAAGGGTGGGTAATGGGTCTAATGGTGCTCTCAAGCGATCGATCAAACATTTTGGAGACACGTGTCGACAAACATCCAATAAATTTGAAATCCTAATATTGTTTTACGTTTACGCATGTTACACATTGAAATTAAACTTGTTTCAAATTAAACGCATTTAATAGATAGCTTTTATTTCGAAAAAATTGACATTAACTAATTTGAATCATTCGTGTATAGTATGTATGTATGTATGTATAGTATCTATGTATAATATGTATGTATTTACAAAAAAAGTATATATGTATGTTTATCCATTGTCTTATACCCATAGTACAAGCGCTGCTAGGTTTTTTTTTTATACTTCTAAGGTGGCAAACTAGCGTACGGCCCACCTGATGGTAAGTGGTCACCGTAGCCTATGGACGCCTGCAACACCGGAGGCATCACTTGCGCGTTGCCAACCCTTTAGGAAAGGAAGTGGGAAGGAGTAGGAGCGGGAAGGGGGAAAGAGGGTGATTGTGCCTCCGGCACTCTCACTCACCGAACGAAACACAACAGTAGGAATACTGCTATTTCACGTCGATATTCAGTGGGAGGGTAGTCCTCTCCCGGTCGAACCGGCCCATTTATGCTGAAATTAGCGAGGTTCTACTACACAAGGCTAGATAGTGTTGTGTGTATGTGATAGGATATTATTATTGTCGTGTGATCCAGGATTTGATGCTTCAATAAGGCAGAGAGTCCTTCTTTTTTTTTTATATCAGATAATTCCGCTCAAGGAATAATTCCTGTGTTAACGTGTTGTATGTTTTAGTTATAAGGTTGCGGTGAAATTCTCAAAGCGGCAACTGTAACTGTGCTAGTAGAGGATAATATCCACCTTTTAGTTAAAGTTCCCGAGTAATACGTCGGTACTTATTTAACTCTTTTAAGAATATGCAGACTGTCTATTGGTATAACCTCAATACACTTTTCTTTTTATCAAAAAGATAATATGTCCACGCTAGGAATATATAATTAATAATTCCTGTATTGTAGAAGACTTTACAAACATTCAAACAACAGACACAAAGAACACCCAGACTCGGCACAATCTTTGTAACCCACAATACTCGGCGGAGCGGCAGTGGCGAGACGGCCGCTTGAACCACTTCGGCGTCGGTGCAATCTGTAAGCCTACATACTGAAGGAACATAATTTCCAAGGCTGTGTATATATACCTTGGAAATTATGTTCCTTCAGTATGTAGGCTTACAGATTGCACCGACGCCGAAGTGGTTCAAGCGGCCGTCTCGCCACTGCCGCTCCGCCGAGTATTGTGGGTTACAAAGATTGTGCCGAGTCTGGGTGTTCTTTGTGTCTGTTGTTTGAATGTTTGTAAAGTCTTCTACAATACAGGAATTATTAATTATATATTCCTAGCGTGGACATATTATCTTTTTGATAAAAAAGAAAAGTGTATTGAGGTTATACCAATAGACAGTCTGCATATTCTTAAAAGAGTTAAATAAGTACCGACGTATTACTCGGGAACTTTAACTAAAAGGTGGATATTATCCTCTACTAGCACAGTTACAGTTGCCGCTTTGAGAATTTCACCGCAACCTTATAACTAAAACATACAACACGTTAACACAGGAATTATTCCTTGAGCGGAATTATCTGATATAAAAAAAAAAAGAAGGACTCTCTGCCTTATTGAAGCATCAAATCCTGGATCACACGACAATAATAATATCCTATCACATACACACAACACTATCTAGCCTTGTGTAGTAGAACCTCGCTAATTTCAGCATAAATGGGCCGGTTCGACCGGGAGAGGACTACCCTCCCACTGAATATCGACGTGAAATAGCAGTATTCCTACTGTTGTGTTTCGTTCGGTGAGTGAGAGTGCCGGAGGCACAATCACCCTCTTTCCCCCTTCCCGCTCCTACTCCTTCCCACTTCCTTTCCTAAAGGGTTGGCAACGCGCAAGTGATGCCTCCGGTGTTGCAGGCGTCCATAGGCTACGGTGACCACTTACCATCAGGTGGGCCGTACGCTAGTTTGCCACCTTAGAAGTATAAAAAAAAAACCTAGCAGCGCTTGTACTATGGGTATAAGACAATGGATAAACATACATATATACTTTTTTTGTAAATACATACATATTATACATAGAAACATCCAGACCAAGACAAACATCTATGTTCAGGCACACAAATGTTTGACTTGTGCGGGAATCGAACCCGCGACCTCAGGCGTGGCAGTCGGTTACACTAACCACTACGCCATCGAGGCCGACAATGGGCGGCAACTCAAATAGGTACTCACACGCATAATATAGGAAAATATGGAAAGTGAGATATCAGTTTTCCAGGAAGAAAACTTAATAAATTATTTGTCGAGTCTAGCGCCCTGCAACCGGTTGTTCAAGCGGACCGCGTTCAGCGGACTTGATATTAAAATATGTAAATAGTTCATACAAAGACAAGGACTCCGATATCATCTTTGCTATCAAAATAAGCGAACTCAAAATATTTTGCCTTCTTCCCTAAAGATCTAAATTGCTGACTCTTTTATTTGAGTTAAGCTTTCTTTTATTTGAACAAACAAAGCTATCTTCGGTGTCTGCCGTCGGCTCTAGGTGTCTGGTATCGCGTGCGTTCAGCCGTCCTCAGATTTATTCTCTTTCCTCTTAATAAACTTCGTTAAATGACCCGCGATACAGCCTGCGTCCCACCTAATGCTCGAAAATATATTGTTTTTTATAAAACTTCCGACGTAATTTCTTTCCGACTTTGAACAGTTTAAATATTCGCTGTATTCTGTAGTCAATAACTTGACTTCTTGAAGTCAGATTTCTTTTTGATTGCCTCGTGATTCGCATAGAATTTGCTTTGGATTTTTCTGTGAAGAAATTCTTAGTTTTGGTATCATCAAGTTGTTGGCAATAGGATCGGTATTATCGATTAGGTAGTTGATGAAATGTAGTTGTAATAAAACTCTACATGAGAGGTGTGTAGCTGTGTGTTTATGTAATTATGAATTGATTATGCCAATATTGGTTAAATAACAACCGACCAAAATTATAGACCAATCCAATGCGCTTTTTATTTAATTAACAAAATAAACGCAATTGCTTTCCAATACAAAAAAAGTGGAGCTAGTTCATATAATTTAATCGATTTCGTGTCCATATGAAAATAGGTCAATGGGAAACTTGTTCCACTCAACAAAATAGTAATTAAAAACAAATCCGAAACTCGTTTGTTTATTGGACTATGATTAAAAGCAGCTTTGTAAAACAAAAAGTGCACCGTATCATGTGAAATTAAAATAATGATTATTATTTTTATGAACGTAAAAGGTATTTGATATCGATATGATTGTCTGTCGACTATTACTCTTAATAAAATGTAAAAGCTCTTAACTATCGTTGCGTGCGGCTTGCCTTGGTATAACCTAAAATGCTCTAATTAGGTTTTAATCCTCGTTTGGGCGTATATGTTATAAGTCTGCCTTTGTATAACATTATGGCATGCTGTAAAATATTGAGTATTGAACAGATTTTACACTTTTAAATGTATTAAAATTTATCTTTATATTTACACTTTCTCCGTAGTTTCGGCAACCATGGTCATGGAGAACGTGTAAATAACAAGAAAATATTGTGTGCCCGAATTGCGGGACATACCAATCAGCGAGCACAAGTTCGATCCTGCACGTAGTACTGTTCTCACCTATGGTATGGGTCCGCAAAATATCAGGTGGAGGCCTTGGAGTCAATTGAGTGAAAGGCTAGGAGACTTATCGGCAATGACCAACTAGTCAACACACGACTCCAAAGCTTGGAGCGTCGTCGTAAGGTTGCCAGTCTTTTGGGTTTCTATAGGATACATTTCGGAGAGTGTGCTGAGGAACTGCATAGTTTGATTCCTCCTTCCTCTTTTTACCATCGGATGACCAGACAAACAGCGTAATGCGTACCGCAAAGGAGTGGAATTCACTACCTAAGTCTGTGTTTCCCGATGAGTATAATCTAGGTGTCTTCGAGTAAATAGGTATCTTCTTGGCAAACGTGCTCCATCGTCGACTGCATCTTCACTTAAGATCAGGTGAGATCGCGGTCAAACGCAAGCCTATTACAGCATATAAAAAAAACTTAAATCTCGTTATAATTTAAATATCTTATGTAACTATGTTCTACAATTAAAATAATTAAGGTTATATAGAATGAATTCAGTTCGCTATTACTTAACTACAAGCTAATAATAGGTACGGAATTACAATATGAGATATCGAAGATATTTAATATTGAGTCACCCTGAAGTGTACGCTACTAAAATCACGTATTAAAACAATATTATCACATCACGATGCAAGTAATTCAATATAGCAACACTTGCCATTTTCAAAAGTTCGTAATAATTTCTATAGCATTAGTACAATTAAAATGGAACTGCTGTTTTGCAAAGTGCACCGTATCTAAGCAAGTGGCATTTAGTATTCTCTTTAACGCTGCTTAATGCGAATTCATATGAACATTTCTGTAGGACGCTAACACTGTATTCGAGTAATGCATCTTTCATTCTATTTTTACAGAAATGCTGTTTAGTGTAAAGTTTGTGCTACGAATAATTATGTTACTATTCGTACATACATACTTAGAATCATGCATGTATCCGTGGAAGGACAGGCAGAGGCGAAGGAATGACTCACATTGCACCAGATATGATTTTAGATCCCACGTGATTAGGTGCGATTCTATTGGATGAGTCTTTAGGCGTCAGACAAGAATGTTCTTATTTTTTAAGCGTCCTTGCTATTTGGTTTACTCACGACTAGTATTCTTGTTAAATCATCCTGTTAAGAGTGGTTCACGTCGATAGTGCAATGGGTGGGGCTCGAACCCATGACTCTCGATCGCAAATCTTACATTGCACTTAATGCCTTATCCATTGGGCTGCCAACCGTTTTTTAGTATGTTTGTTTGTCAGTCTCTGTCAGAGAAACATCACTGTATGGATAAAGATGAGGTTTTCATAGTTGCTTAGACATCAAGTTGACATCTAAGGTAAGGTTTATCTCATTCTGTTCGGTATAATCCGGCTCGACTGAACGAAATACATGGAACATCACAAGGGCATATTGTTGTTCATGTATATGTATATTTCATGTATGTGTCATTTATAAATCAATCATTCTTCTGTACAAGAAGCCACTACTTTAATCGTTTATTAAATAAACATCTCTGTTTACATTGAAGCAAAAGTGCATTTTATGGACTGTTACTTGAAAATGATTTAGTTCTCTAAGTCTTAAATCATTTATTTATTTAGGTAACACTTATGAACCTCAAAGATTCTTGGTTAGTGAGGTAACTAAAGGATCGTTGCTGAAGTTTTGGTAGGAATGGTCCAAGTTTAAATTAAGCTTATGAGAAAATCGCTCTCACTGCACAACGTAAGACGAAAGAAAATGCAAGAAAATTTAACGCACAGAACGAAATAAAACGAAAACTTTATTATTATTTTAAATGAATTTATACATCACCTTGAGTTTCTTTTATCCTTAGCTTAATAGAAAATCTGTTACACGGACGCTTAGGAAGTTTTGACAAAATTTTACATTACTTCCTCACTCAAAACAATGCCTTTGTGATGCATTGTGATGTGAAATTAATTTCAAATAGAAAACACTTCAAAATACGCCTTGTAATTTTATCCGTAGAGTTCAGAATTCATTGTATAATTAATTTTCGTCATTTTATTTCTAAAAGCAATTTACCTGCTTACCATTCATCCGTGCATAATAAGTCATTTATATTTTTCCTATTTCAATAATTATGAAAGTAAGTCAAACTTTTAATGGTGGCCACCATTTTCCTTTTGTCTTTTTAGCGTAAAGTAGGGCTGCCTATTGGAAAGTGTTTTGTAACGGCTAGGTAATCGAAGTCTACACGCCATCATTATACTGCAGCTGCAGCATTGTATACAGCGTGTCCCGTAATGAATAGATAATCCTGAAACGCCCTGTATTAGAGCTATTAGGAGCCCATAATATAAAAATACTAGCTGACCCGGCAAACGTTGTTGTGCCATATAAATTATATCTTAGCTGTATGAAATATTCTTAACCTTTTGACCGCCGTAGTCATCTATAGACGACAAGCCAAAAAGTGCCCAGCACGCCACGGTCGCGACTGCACGACATGCTTTTACACGTAAATAAATCTTATAAAACAACATTGATATTTTTATTTCTTTTGCTTATTATGTTCCTTACCTTATCCTGCTTTACATTAGTTGAACCTCTTTCTTTATATTTCATCTGTTTCAACATAAGATAGTAAAAACTAATACCCATTATAAAGTTTAAAAAACATGGTGTCCTCTACGCCACAATCGTCCTATCACGACGCATAGTGATGTAGATAACAGCCAATATAACAAGAATATCGACTTCGACGGTAACCTTCGTTATATTTAATTTCTTTAAGTTTTCTACAATAAGTAAATAAAACTTAATGTTGAAGTTTTAGAATTATTGATAAATCATGAAAATTTTATAATAACGCCTTCTGTTCGCCAAATATTGGTGTCAGTTGATTATCGATAATTCGTTAACTAATGGCTAATGCCCATCTCTATCACATTCTCATTTTGTCTGTGCCTGGAACGCCACTGTCTTCTAGTCGCGACAATCCCATGACGTCACACGCAGAAAAATTTTCAAATAGAGCTGAACCTTTACAATTATTTTTTAATAATGGACGACAATAATATTATGAGTACTGAAGAATTAATAAATATATTACAAGGAGTCGATAATGACACATTAGTCATGGAAGACACTGTGGAATTTTTAGTAGACGAAGATTTTGGGGTAAGTTGATTCATTTTATGCTTACTACGTAAATACAAACTTAATCATATTTCGTGTAATAGGGTGTAAATGAAAATAAATAAGATTAAATTTCGATGTCAAAGTTCGCTACAGTTTTGTTAAAATAAATTTATATTATGAGTAAAACGGTCTCATTAGCGCGGCGCGCAGTCGCTTACCTATTCTTATATTAGATACTTCTTCGCATAATATTAACTAACTAACTAACTAACCACTGACATACTGATCTCTATAAAAAGGTGCTTATATGAATCGACTTAAATGCATAATTTATCGTTCAATATAGTAAAAAATCGTTCATAAACTCTCAACAATCGAATTATTTGTTTTCTACGGTTACCTGGTTACCAACAATTTACTGCAGAAGTGGTCCCAAATTCAAATCTTGCGTTAATCTGGGACGCCCGGCAAAGCCCGGACTTGACTTTGACTTTTAAATCCTAAGTCTGAAATTTCATATATTGATAAAATACAAATACATTTGATGATTTAAATCAGCTTTCGTATTTCCGTCTTATTCTGAAAAGTATATAGTAATAAATGGAGCAGAGATATCATCAGTGGATACCTACATTGTGGTAAATTAAGGCATTATTACCTGTATAGAAAACCTGAAACCATAAAGATAAAATAGCTATTATTACTTATTTCGATATTATTAATAAATATCGGTTGCACAACTCTAGTGCAAAGGCGAGTAAATTTTAAAAATCCGTGCCTGCTACGCCGCTGTCGTCATATGGTGACAAAACAATACATCAATATTGGACATAGTGTTGTGATGGTATTGACTTGACTTTATCGATTATTTTGTTAATCGTGGATTTAAATTATGAAGAACGTCGAAACTGTGACATAAATCAGAATGATTTCTGTCATAAAGGACAAAGCGGTATGAAATAAAAGTCCTGTGTTACATATTTCCGGTATAGTAACCGTTTATAGTACATATTAAAAAACAAATAGTTAGTCTATCATGTTCTTCATCGATATAATTCCCAACTCACTACTGTTTTGTAGGTATTAAAGTAAAAATTCATAGCTCGGCGCCGAGGGCACGTCTTTGCTTTTTTGACGTGGCGGTCAAAAGGTTAACGACCTATTCTTATACCTACCACATATACAGGAAAATATCATAAAATCAGTCGAGCCGTTCCGGAGAAATGCGACCACAAACACCGTGACAAGGTATTTTTATATTACATAAATATAGAATTTGTTAGCCACTGCATAAACTTAAAATTAAATTTTCCACATTTCATGATAAAATTGATACTAAGATTGGTTACCAAAACAATTACAACATTGTAAATGAATACTATTTATAAAAAATGTTATATCTTAGGTACTCCCTAGGAATCATTTATTTTGTTTTTATTTTGGGTACTCAATATTTCTTATATGAGGTGCTTCAGTAGAGACACTCTATTATATAGCACTACAATAAAACCTGGTTATCGTAAATTAACGTAACATTCCTTTTTGGACTTGTTAATTCTGCTTACTATTACATCATAATACTAACAACAGTCAGGATTTTGCGTTTTAAAGTAATCTGTGTTACTAAGCATAATTTAAGCTGTTGCCATACGTATACGTATGCAGGGACACAGGTTGTATTTGTGTGTGTCAAGATTATATGTGTGCATGTACTTAGTGGCGGCTGCGCCCGCCGCGTAAATATAATTATGGAGTTAAGTGAAATACGTCTATCAATTATTCCTCATATGTTAAACACCTGATTAGGTATATAATAGATACTAGAATTACCTATAGTGGAGAGTTAGCTTAAGTGAAATATTACCTAAAATGTACATACCAGGCTTGAAAATTAAATCTGGTAAGACCAGAGACTAACAAATATTGAATATAATTGGGAAAGAAAAAAAGAAGCAGAACAATTGGCAACCCTACGTGTGCTCGGAAATGATATAAATTGAGTTTATTCATAAAGAGGCAGGTATTAATTTTTATAATAAATATGCTTTTACTCTTACGAACCGTTAAAGTTGCTGTCTCATTGTTTTTCTTGTGACATTCAGCTTTAAACTTTTAATCACCAACGGTTCTCAAATTTAAATAAGAATCCACCTAACTTTTCTTTTAAAAGATTTCTTGCGTTCTACAGGTTTATTCCTATAGACTACATTTAGAATCGGTAAAAGTATTTGTCTATCACGCATATGGATAATAGATCATTATAGACATGGATTTTTCTTTATAGAAATTCTCAGAAGCAACGCCGAGTGACCACGATATACGGCTATTGCCGGTCACTATGTTCTCGTGTATCGTCGGCCTGGGCGGCATTAATATCAAGGGAACGCACACTTAGATAAAGGTTATGTTAAGTCAGAACATTAAGTTTCATTCAAATCCGTTTAATGGTTCTCAAGTAATTGACTAATAGACATCCAAACATCTTCACAAACTGTCATATGTATGATCACTACATTATAAAACAAGGTGTCCCGCCGCATCTGTCTGTCTGTTTGCGATAAACACAAAAACTACTGAACGGATTTTCATACAGTTTTCAGCAATAGATAGAGTGATTCTTGAGGAAGGTATAATTTGTTAAGGATTTGTATTACCCGTGCAAAGCTGGGGCGGATCGGTAGTACTATTCTAAATGTGACAGTATTAAATGGCAATTGCTTGCTATAAGGGCTAAACTACTACCTCAGTGGTGTAGCGAACTGAGAGCGGTTGGGGCGGCCCGCCCCGGGCAGCACTTTTGGGGGCGGCATAATTTTACAATAAACAATAATAATATCTTGTAAATATTTTAACAATTTAATGACATACGCGAGGAATCGGCTGCTGTACAATACACAATAATGATGACTATATTTGCCAAAAAGTTCTTTAAATTACTGTATATTATTGTCTTATAAATTGAAATGTCTAAATTAGAGAGCGAAAAATTTTCGTCCGCCCTGGGCGGCTGGCTCCCACGCTACGCCACTGTACTACCTGTTATACAAAGTGTCTCGCCTGTACACCCTGTATGGGTAAACAGAAGAATATTACAAAACCACATTTTGCCAGTAAACGCTTCAGGGCTTACGTAATAGAAGGCGAGCCGTCTTGGCGTCGATCGGGCACAGCTTTTACATCCATGCTATGAGAATTTCTTGTCAGAAAAACCCAATAGGAATATAATCGACCTGGGATTTCAATATGAGACCTCAAATACATATAGTAGTCGCATATATTACTGCTGCGCCATCGAGGCAGTCTTATCTAGAAATACCTATCAGTACCTAATTAAAATCATTACTATTTAGTTAAAATATATTGAGTCCATTATAAAGCTTTGATAAGATACCAGTCAACATTTCAGTTATGACTTTCATTTCTATAGTATTCGTCGCAAGTGGTGCACAAAATAAGTGAAATCTAAACTAGCATGCGTTTTGATATTTCATTTTATATGTTCTCTGGGGGTGCTTGTATGTCTGCGTTGTGTATTGTTGCGTTCGTGGCAGCATGGTGCGCGATGCCGCGATGGCGAACATTAGAAAACTACATATTTATGAACCAAATCATAACTGGAACGATTTACCTTACAATAGGATCATTTCACATGATAAACTACAATTCATATATTTATAATGGGTATACTACATTATTATATAATTTTATATCTCACTATATGCAGCTTTCGTCGTTATGTTGGTCACTCAGCGCATCAATAGTCGCGTACTTAAGACTGGGGCTACAGTATACAGTGAAGATTAGCTACGAGAAGACAAAATCTACCGTGTTCACATATACAGTGGTTCTCTTGTCTGCAGGACTGACTGATGGCATCATACCACAACTCTTTGCAGAAGAATTTTGTACCATTTGCACTAGAGAGAATTCGATATGTCTTGTGAACTCTTTGACATTATTGGCATACCTAATAGTTGTGTTGTCAGTACTGCCGTTTTGTAAGCAGAGGAAGTCAAATCGAAGCATGAGCCACGTTCTGTCTCTGATCGGTGTACCTATGTTATGTGATTCGATATTAACCGTAATAATTGTGGCTGAAAAATTTGCAGTATTGTGGGTGGACAACGAATGGTTCTATAATATAGTTTTAATATTATATACTCAGAGATTGGTGATACAAGCTGTATTTTTGTTATTCAGAAGATCGTCCAGAGAATACTGGCCAATGTGTATAAGGAAATGGAAAAATCGTGACATCGATAATATTGAGCTTGCTTAAAAGCTACTCATATAATATGTTTATACTTACATAACTATATTTCACAAAATGTTTAATCTTTAATATCATTCGCCTAGTTTTGTACTTGTTGATCTGTACGTTTGTATTATTATTCATGCAAGCTCATGCACATGGTTTGTCTAAATTACAGCCTTTTCTTAATATCTATCACACCTATAATATTTCTGGAGATGTCTGAGATGATGTATTAAAGTGTCTTAATGTAACTTTGATTAAAATCTTGTTCTTACTTTCAAATGGTTTATAAGTAAATTATTAATTAAATTGAATAATCGTTATTGTATAATAAGGAAAACAGCAACTTTATACAACTCGTGTGAATTATAAGTATATTGTTAATCATAGGTTCGTATTATATTCCTCGTTTTTGTTTATATAGATCGCTATTTTATGTCACTGTATAAACGGTACGTGCACGTACGAACAAAACTAATATCATGATGTGTTATTATTACTAAGTCCCCTACGGTATACTGTTATAGCCTCTATTTACTTTCCTAAAAGTAGAATAGATAATGCAGATTTACTTAAGACTGCGCCGAGCGAAATGTGCCAAAATAGGCGGTCACAGTTAAGTGAATAAAATCAATACCTTTTGTTTAATACAAATATAAAATATACATTTACCACAACAATGAATGTGTTTACAATTACTCCATGTTAAAAACTTAAAATAATTGATATTTTCGCTTACAAAATTACCTAAATTTGCGGCAAATGCAAAAACGTAAGCTCATGTTACGTGATTTTTAGTTTATAACAGTAGAAATCTATCCTATTTTACAGCTTAAACGAAACATAAATAGTTATATTACAATTTGTCCGTCCCAAATATTTAAGTTATTGGTTGACAATAAAGATACATATTTATCAAAAAAGCAAGTTGTATGGAGGATTTGAATCCTCCATACAATTTTACTATGGCGGCCGCGTGCCGATTTAAATATGCGCCGCACGAGCTCTGTCATGTGTCTTACGCTCGGCGCAGTCTTAACCTTTTACATAGCGCCACGTGAATTTATTGTCAAGTAATAAATTATTTTCTGTTTTCACTGCCTTTCAATGATTTCTTTTCGGATTGGAGTGTTTTAATTAATCGTTAGTTTTATTAGAAAACTCGCTAGTTAAACACATAATGAGTTTTTTTACAAATTTTATAAATGGTGATCGAATTAATGTAAACTTTGATATGATAAGGTTTTATTAATACTAACACAACATTTGTCCGCGTTTCGCTTGCATTATTGTAGTTCTCTTCAATTTAAGAGCCAAGCTCTTGTCGGTAGAGTCTCTTCCATAATGTCCTATCTTCAACCAGCGCTTTGACTTCTTGATACGACGTAACTTTACCTTTTCTTTCACTTGATCTATGAACGTCTTCCTTGGCCTTCCTCGTCGTACCAAGTGGCCCAACATTTTCCATCTTCTGTTCTCTATTGTTTTAAGAATATGTGTCTTTTCCTTTACCACATTCAGAACTTCCTCATTTGTTTTTCTTTCAGTCCAACTTATTCTTTCCATCCTACGCCAACACCACATTTCAAACGCTTCTAATCTCTCTCTGTCCCTTGATGTCAATGTCCATGTCTCTGAGCCATATAGTGCTATACTCTAGATATAGTTTTTAATTAATAGTTTCTTGGTCTTAGTTGAAATATTTTTGGTCCTAAGTAGCTGTTTTTTGGAGTTAAATGCTCCTTTCGCCATTCCTATTCTTACCACTAAATCTGGAGTGCATCTGGAGTCACTGGTTATTAATGTTCCCAGGTATCTTAACTTATTAACATTGTCTATTTTAAAGTTATTCAGTTTTATGGGTTCAATAATGATTGTAGTTAATGTCAATAAATTTATATCCCACGTCAACAGTTTTTTTTTAATGAATTGCCTGTGTAACGGCGTTTTCTTTACCGTGACAACTTTTATACAAAATTCATAACGATTGGTCGAGTACTTAAGGCGTAAAGGCGTAACGAAAAAGCAAAATCACATTCGCATTTAATAATCTTAATTTAGCAAGTTAAGATTGCATTTGCGTTTAACCTATTGAGTTACGGCGGCACACCGGTGGTTAGACACAAAGATTTTTAAGTATGTCTAGTATTTTAAACTTGATAGATTATGAAGGTAGCTTTCGTTGCAAGTGGTACTCTAAACAATAAAATAAACGTGCATCATCACTGTTACCATTTTAGCTTTAAACAAATAAATACTTAAAGATATGTATTAGTGCAAAAGTTTTGTACTTATGGTTGGTATAATGTAATTAGTAATTTATTTTTCCAAAACATACAGAGGTTTCCTTAAACAATAGACCTTATAATGTACACGTAGAATTAAAATTACCAAAAATTAATATGCTAAAAGCCATGATACTATATGTTTATATACTCATTATCAATTTCCATTATTATGACAGCATTTATTTATTTATTTATTTATTTGGACAACTAACAAAACATACACTGATATAAAATTAACAAACATGATTTAAAAATTGCATGCTAAGTGTTGTTTCACTTATAAGTTGCCACGGCATGGTAAGGGACTGTTTAAATTAAGGTAATTAAATTAAACTTAAAATTAACAAAATATTATACATGAAGGCAAGAAAAACAAAGTGAATTTACTTGCAAAAGAAATATGGTTATGTCAGTCGTATAAAAACACATAGAACATGATCGAGATAACAGGACATAGTGATGCACTTTACTTCTTACACACAGAAAGATTGAATGATGCCGAAACTTGGCTTTTAAATTTAGGTAAACTGTTTGAAAATATATCAATTTCAATTTGATTATTTTTGGCGAGCTTATTATACTCACTCAGTAATCTGCTGATAGTAGCGTTTTGACCCAAATTGGTTTTAGATGTTTTAATCGAAAAAGGAGTGTATTTACTTGCACGAGGTAACTTCGATGGCGCATATATATTTAACTTCTCAACGAGAGTGGGACAGTCCAACTCACCGTTAACTAATTTATACAGTAAAATCTGATCCAATAAGCGTCTTCGATCCAACAAACTATGGAGACTAAAATGCTTCAACCGACTTTCATATGTTGGTAGCAGTTTTGCCATGTTACACTGGTACGACAGGTGCCAGAGAAAACGCTTTTGGACCCTCTCAATGCGCTTAACATGGATCTCATAGTGGGGTGACCAGACCTGAGCACAATATTCTAGACCAGATCGAACTAAGGCTGAGAAAAGTCTTATCTTAGTCTGTGGCTTTTTAAAATCTTTGGAATTTCTAATGATAAAGCCAAGCATTTGAAAAGCTTTAGTAGTTATCCTGTCGATGTGAGTGTGGAATCTAATTTTGCAATCCAAATCAACCCCCAAATCTTTAATTGTAGCCACTTCTTCTAATGTTTTATTATGGATTGTATAGGTTTGCGAATTTATGCCAACACTACGAGAGAAGCGTATATATTTACATTTGTTGATGTTCAGTGCCAAGCCGTTTTTCTCACACCAGTCGACCAAGCGGTTTAAGTCTTCTTGCAAAAGAAAGGCGTCGTGCTTATTTTTTATTTGTTTTGTAAGTTTGAGATCGTCGGCGTATAGGAAGCATTTGCTGTGTTTAAAAAGTGGTACAATATCATTAACAAATATGTTAAACAAAATTGGCCCAAGAACTGATCCTTGGGGAACTCCTGATGGGGTTAAAAATGATTGGGACGAGTATCCATTGACAACTACCCTGGAAATCCGATTGCTTAGATACGAGGAAAACCAATTTAGCAAATTACCTGTTATACCAAAAGTAGAAAGTTTGTAAATAAGGATATTGTGGTCCACTGTGTCGAAGGCCTTACTTATATCGGTGTAAATGGTGTCAACTGGAATATTGGAATCAACTGAATCAGTCAGAAAGGTCACAAATGAAATGAGGTTAGTTGTTGTTGATCGAGCTTTGCAGAAACCAAACTGGTGTGGTGAAATCAATTGTTTTATATGCCAGGTAATTGTGGGTGTTATTAATACTTCAAAGAGTTTACCGAAGACAGGTAATATAGAAATTGGCCTATAGTTATTTATGGACGCAGTATCTCCTGATTTGGGAATAGGTACAACCCTAGATTCCTTCCACGCGATAGGAAAGTGTCCAGATTCTATTGACCTGTTGTAAATTAATGAGAGTGGTAAAGAGAGCGCATCACGGCATTCCGCTGCAAAAAGAGTTGGTATACCATCAGAGCCAGTACCTTTACTTCGATCTAAATGCTTGAGGGCTGTTAAAACGGTATTTTGTGAAAAGGACAACCCTGGCAAACAATTTGTAAGTAAAGAGTTAGGGGATGTGAGGTCGTGATAGTGCCCTGTAGTAGAAGAGGGTGCCTTATAAATGGACGCAAAAAAGGATGCAAAGAGATTGCAAATATCTGAACCATTACAAGCGCGTCTGTCATCTAGATGCATTGATGACGGGTACGTACTTTTGTTCTGACGCTTATTTTTTAGGTGACTCCAGAACAGTTTCGGATTTTTAGACAAAGAGTCTTCTATGTTATTAATGTAGTTCCTGTAGCACGATTCAATCAGCGATGAACATCGTCTTTTCAGTAATGAGAAACTCAGTTCATCCAAAGGATTTTTATATTGACGGTACCTTTTACGAACCTTATATTTCTCATTTAACAAGTTTATAAGTTCTTTAGTAAACCATTTGGGATACTTCTGATTGGTCTTTTTACTTAAAGGTACGTGTTTTGTATTTTGGCATTAGTTACAAGTGGTACGCATCTTATCATCGAATACCTAAATGTTATTAATCTAAGTCGGATCAATCAAGTCGTCAGTTTGACTATTCGAACACAAGGCTATCCGTATTACAAAGGAATTTGTCACAAACAACTCACTCGTATTACACAATTAAGTTCCAGGTACCAGGCCCGCCTTCCAATTATATATCAGCAACTGTATTTACAAGCAAAACGTTGCTAACACATTTTATTCAGGCGTTAAGAGCGTGTTTAGTATTTACGGTACGCCTGTTCAATTTAAAATATGTCAACAACATAATATTATCGATGAAACGTTTCCAGCTAAATAGAGGTAAAAAAATTAGACTTTGTATACAGTCAACATGATTATAATATTTTGCAATACGAAACACTTGGTTATTAACTTGATTTTATAAAAAGATGTTTGCCTATTATCTATACTAGTATTATAAAGCTGAAGAGTTAATAATAATAATAATATATTCTATCACATACACATAACATCATCTAGCCCAAATTAAGCAAAGCTTGTACTGTGGGTACAGTTACTAGACAATGAATAAATAATAAATACATACATATTATACATGTTTTACCCAGACCAAGATAAACATCCATGTTCATGCACACAAATGTTTGACTTGTTTGACTTGTGCGGGAATCGAACCCTCATCCTCAGGCGCTGCAGTCAGTTACACTAACCACTGCGCCGTCGAGGCCGACAAGTTTGTTTGTTTGGTTGAAAGCTCTAATCTCAAGAACTACAGGTTCGAATTGAAAAAATAATTCAGTGTTGGATAGCCCATTTATTGAGGAAGGCTATAGGCTATATAATACCACGCTACGACCAATAGGAGCACAGCATAAATGAAAAATGTTACAAAAACGGGGAAAATTCTCATATGTGAAGCAGACGAAGTTGCGCGGGTCAGCTAGTTTCGTACATAATTTTACATACAAGAGCAAAAAGCAATCAAAAGAAATGGGGTATACAGGGAAATCTCGCTGTTCCCCTCGGACAGTTGCATTTAAACAGCGATTACGTCATAGTTTATATCGTGTTTTCTTTCTTAATCATTTGACAATTACCCTTACTATCAGATTTGAAATGTTTGTATCTGAAATGTGAACATCAATGCAGACATAGAAATATATTAATAATTTATAAAACTATTTAAGGAATTGCTAGTTCCGAGTTATATTTTAACGTAAAATAGCACTTTAACTGTTCCAAAAATGAATTGCAACCATCAGCAATAGCTCCCGTTCATTTTAAACGTTTCGAACGTCAATGCAGTTTTAATTAAACATTCCCAGTCCGAAACAAAACACCGAGCGCCTGTACAGCTTTTAATATTTAGTTTTCGAGTTGTAAAATGTTGCTATCGGTAAATGGTCAGGCGCGTCACGTATAGAATATATACTCTTTTAATCGCACTAAAAACATTCGCATTGTCTAAACGTACTCGGGTTTGTGAACATTGAAACAATGAACGTGAAACCAAAATCGCGAGAATACATGTGTACAGAGAATTTATATTTAATTTTACAGTACTGAAAAAAATAATTTTAGCATTAGTAGAGCTTATACTCCGTCCCCTGAAGTCTGAATCCAATAATGAAACCTATTCATTATTGGCTAGAGCAACGAGTATTTTAATTTTTCTAATATTGCATAATGATGACATTTATAGTAATATTATAAAGAGGAAAGATTTTATTTTTGGTAATTTGCAATAATTCGGCTCAATCGGTTCTAAAATTCTTTCACCGTTAGGAAGTTCTATTATCACGGAGTACAGGCTATATTTTATTTAAAAAAATACCTACTTACTATTACGCGAGCCAAGCCGCGGGCAAAATCTAGTGATTGATAAGTCGAAGTCAGTCGTGCTGAAGATTTTCTGTTACGCGCGCGAACAAACGATTCCGATGATAATTTTTATTTAAGCCTGAAAATCTGCCCTACTGAAATGGTCAATCCAGAATAATTTTCAGTTTAAAACTGGACAATAATAGTTTTAATTTCACCACCTTCAGAAAAGGATTTAAATATAACTGTTTATATGTCGTTGTTACACATATTTAGCAAACGCTGCGAGGGGAATACATGCGTAATGGTGGGACGCATGTGTCACAAGATGTTTATTGGTTTTATTCTGTTCCTCTGTTTTTGTTGGTTTTCCAACTTTTTTATTATTATCATATTTGCTTTTATCCTGAAACACATTGTGCCCACCTAAAAGCTGTAAAGCAATAAAGATTTATTTCTTTCCTTTCTTCATAATGAAAGCACCGTGTGTTACTCTAATGTAGTGCTTCTAGTAGTTCATTTAATAAACGTTTGTGTTCATTGTGACGTCATGGCACTGTATTGTGAACGATACGATTTGAATATTAATGAGATTAATAACATGGTGTGAATGTGAACAGAGACATAAGGTAAGGTACGAAACTTCTTATATACTTAACTATGATTTTTGTACTATGCGAGGGGTCACCGTCACCATCTTGCTATATTTTAGGTCCTATGTTTTATAGCAGATACTATTCTCTATAGCTTAGAGAACTGCCGTTGGACGGCCACGCATAGGTCTCAAGTTCGATCCTGAGGCAAACATCTCGGCCTTTCAGAAGTTATGTGCATAATAAATAGATAAAGCTGAAAAAAACGTCGTGTCGGGTTTAAGATTTATTTATTCTCAAAAAGAACAGGTACAGTTTACTTATATTGAGATTCTATATAATTTAGGTAAGTGTGTCAATTAAGTAAGTAAGTATAATTACAAGTCTTACTAGTTACTTTATACAATTTCCATGTTGGTACTCTGGTTACCACAAAGCATTGTAAGGACATGTTAAGATGTAAATTTAAATAAATAATTACAAAAAATTTCCATCGTCTGGCAATGTGCCTTCTCTACGAAGCCCAATGCCCATACCCACGCTTAGTTAATTTGTTCAGTATTCACATCAACAGGATTTACCAGAGTAAAGCACAAAGTACATGGTATTCGGATCGTCGACGGATAAGTCTAATTAGGTAAGAACACCAAAAAAAACATGTTAAAAGAATTGTAAAGGCGAACACAGAAGGATAACTTAAAGCAATTCTCTTGTTTAAAATTGAGCGTGAATTGGTGTTGATCTTTAAATATCATTGTCGACTCAATTTCTCCACTCCCTTATATACTTCTGCTAGTGCATCAGCGATGACCTTCTGCATACCAGAAACACAGTTTGTATCACCAGCCGTAGATTAACTAACAAAATTGATATGTTGAACAACCATGCCTTGTTCCATAATATCGCTATGGGCTGCGCCAGGTATATAATAATAATTAATATCGTGATCATATAATCGAAGAAATATCCATAATAAATTAATTCATCATAGCGTAAATCTTCAAAGAATTCAGCTATATGGGTTGTTGTTCTAGTTATGATTTGGTTCAGAGATATAATTAAAGTTCTGTAATGTGCGCCATCGCGGCATCGCGCACCAGGCTGCCACCAACACAACACAACACGACACAACGTACGTACGACGTAGACATACAAGCACCGGCGAGGCTCACTTATTATTGAAACATCGGTAAGGATACATATTATCTTTTTAGTATTTATTTATTTTGTTAAAACAGCGATAGCGATAGATATGGTGCTTTACTTTATTATTGTGCGTATCACTTGTAACGAATGCTATCATAATAATGGAACTAGTTATTGAATTTATATCCTTATCGTATCAAGGCTACACATTTATTTTCTAATGATCTTAATTAGCACTGATTTCAATACTTATAATGTACCTCTTATGATACATATAGTGATGCTTTACAGGAAGGTTATTTAGCTATAGTCAGTCTGTTGCATATGTCGCTTTGGACTTCTTGTGAATTATTGTAATTAAAGACATGGTAGGTAAGCGAGCCAATGTCAGCCACTGTCGAAAATATCGAAATTGTAACGGGAAGCTTGGATGTTATTCATCCGACTTAAAAACGGAAGATGTTCTTAATTGGACTGTATAATATTGTATAGCTACAGCTTTTCTTGTGACTTATTTATACCTTACTTAACAACTTTTGTTCTACTGCTTTTAATAATTCATTATTAGAGCAATTAATAGATATGCGAGTATGATTAGAGATTACAAATTCATTAAAATATAGGTCTTTTTTTAAATATGAGTCTATGTAAGCTCAATATTATAGGCGACACGATTTCTCCATTTCCTTAAATACATTTGCCAGTGTATTCTGGATGATCTTCTCAACAACAAAAAGATACCCTGTATCACCAATCTGTGAGTATATAATATTAACAATATTATATAGAACCAATCTATGCGCCAAATAACTGCAATTTGTCCAGCCAAGTATATTACGATTACTGTCGAATCACACAATACAGCTACACCGATCAGAGACAGAACGTTGCTAATGTTTCTATTCGACATCCTCTGCTTACAACACGGCAGTACTGACTTCACAACACTTACATACACTGATAATGTTAAACTCATCACTATATATATTGTACACAATCTTATGTAATTAATATAATAACGCATGATATCAGCGCCATCATGTTCTGGAAAGAGTTGTGAAATGATTCCATCGACTACTCCTGCAGACAAGCCGACTACTGTATATGTGAACACGGTGGATATTCTTTTATCGTAGCTTATCTTCACTGTATACTGTAGCCCCAGTCTTAAGTACGCGACTAATGAAGCGCTGAGTGACCAACATAACGACGAAAGTTGCGTATAGTGACATATTAAATCTATTATGTATCCATAATAACCAAATTCATTGTAGTTTGTCATGAAAAATGATGCTATTATAAGGTTTATCGTTCCAGTTATGATTTGATTTATATATATGTAGTTTTGTAATGTGCGCCATCGCGGCATCGCGCACCAGGCCGCCACTAACACGACACAACACAACGTAGACATACATGCACTCTGGTAGAAGAAATATATTGTAAACTTATTACGCATTTTCATTTTCATTTTCCTTAGCGTACCACTTGCGACGAATACTACTATAGTAATGTTAATCATTACTAAAATTAAAACTGGTATGTTATCAAAGCTTCATAATTAACTCACTGTATTATAACTAAATATTAATGATTTTAATTAGTTACTGATCCGTTTTACCAGATAAGACTACCTCGACGACGTATCTCATTAATTACAATATCTGCAGCTATTAAAGCGTCATTCTTGTGTCAATATAATATTTGTCACCAAAGAATATTGATTTAGAAAGGGTTCCATAATAAGTGCGGTTCTTACACATTTAAAGCATATCTTTAGTTCAAGATCTGTGATCTCTCAAAAGCCTTTGATTGTGTTGAACATCAAACGTTATTGTGACACTCGGGCATTATGAAATCCGGGATACTGCACTCGACCTACTTGATGCCTACCAAAGAAAGACTACAAAATGGTGAAAATAATGGAAGTAGATCTTCTGGATGCATCTACAAGTTGCAATGAGCGTGCCACAGGTCTCAATTTTAGGACCTTTTCTAAATATGGTTTATGATATTTGATTGTTATTTAAGTAATTAATTTTTATACAAGGACAGTATTCTCCATTGATATTGCCTACAGTTAATTTCTCGTTTGTTTAATATATTGAGCCGCAGTGGCACATCGGCGGCCAAACACAGGATTTTAATTATTGGTTCATTAAATTAAACTACTTCATACAGATTTTACCACGTTGTTTAATTCATTAAATTTTACTGAATTTCTCACAAACTTAGCACAAGCAAGATAATATTGGTATTTGATTAAAATAATGTATTTCGTATTTTATATTAGTAAGAGACTGTTGTTATTCGCTACACAGACAGGCGTCATGACCACAAATATCTGTTACATTGTTTATATTAATCGACACGGGTAAAGTACCTTCAGATGCCAAACATAAGTTTTGACAAAGGATCCTATCTAACGAGGGTCGTCAAATAAACAAGTACTGACTTTGCCACAAGTAACTCCTTCAAAGTCATCTTTGTGAAAATGCTAAGCAGAGGTGTTCAAAACTACATGTGACATTACTGCCATAGTGGTGTAGCGGTAGTATATGCGGTTGCGACATGAGGTTCGATTCCCAGGTCGGATAAGGTTTTAGGTCGAGTTTTCTTTCACTGAAATCAACGAGGCTCTGTTTGTATGGATTACTAAGAAAATCGAATCACCTTCTACAATTATTTACATTAAGGTCAACAGCCTATTTCCTTCAAATTGCTTCTGTAATTGATTAAAAAAGAACTTCCTGACAATAAAACTATTACTCCTATGCCAAAGAATAATTGGATTCTGCGAGTAAAAAGTCTTTAATAAAATAAATGTGAGCACTCAGGCGGGCCTGTGACAATTATCGCTCTTTGTGGAACGTTCGGGGGAGTGCAGTGGGAGAATTGATTTCATTGCGGAGGATGGCACAGATAGGTCAGCACCAGCCTCGGAAACACCTTGTTATTTAATTAAATTGCACTTGATAGCTGGAGTAGAGTGAATATTGCTGTGAATAAATGCATTTGGCTGTAGCTATTCGTTGGAAGTTGCTAGAGATAGAATTAAAAGTATAGTTATTTATTACCAGCTTTTTGTCCTCGCTCGCATAGAAGTAGGTTAGGATAGATTATGTTAGTAAAGGACATTTAAAAAAATATAATATAGCATGTATATAGCTTTCTAGCGGAGATTTTTTTTTTAAATCGTTTCGTCACTTTTTGATTTTAATCCTTACAAATAAACAAAATTACATTTATTTTATCTTTCCCCTTTATAATATTAGTATAGACATCTGAATATTATAAATGCGAATGTGAGTTCGTTAGTTTTATTACGCTTTTACACCTTAACTACTTGACCGATCATCATAAGAAGCATACATGTTATCAGGTGTACGCAGAAGGATTTAGGATATCTTTCCTCCTGAAAAAAAGAACTGATCTCGAGGGATAGAAATTTATTGATAAAATCTTAATTAATATTTTTTGTTGCAGTAGCATACCAGCGGCTAGACACAATAGATTTTTAATTATGTTTGGCATGCCAAGACTTAGCAGGTTAATGCGCTCAAAACTTAGTGCAGTAGGTATACATTTCTATACAACGTACATATGTAAGTAGTAAATAAGATAATTTACCATAATCACGCGTTACTGAAAAATTATATCAATGGTTGATTCAAAAAGATAGCCTGAGATGCGTAAATAGCCCCTGCACTCTTACTTATTGGGTCAAATGCAGCAACAATTTTGCTACTCATAACCCAATTTGCTGTAAAAGAGTGCTACTTCCTCGAGCATTTCAGGCCCAGTTCATTCATGTAATCACCAAATAATTGGCAATTACTTCTTTTAAGATAAAATAGGTTACTAAATTCAATAGAGAATCTGAATGGCCATAATAATTTGGCGTGTCAGCTCTGCATAAGCCAGCTGCTGTAGGTAGACTACCATCACCCCACTAATATTAAGTTGGCTAATTTAACTAATTCTGTGTCAACTGGCTTATGCTTACTACCAGGGTATAATTCATGCGTTGCCAACTCTTTTCAATAAAAATTGCTATGTTGCCAATGTAAAGAACAATGATTACCAGTTTCTTGCTGGCAACACAGCACCTGCTTAAGTCTGGCAACCCTGCATACCGCTTATTAGAGTTGTACTTTCGCCACCAGGCCGCCTCAGTTTTATGGAAATTCTAGGATTTACAATGATCCCACTAAGTTTTATCTCTCATAACTGAATGCAACTAGAATTTTGTGTTTTAAATCTTTAAGAAAAACATTATTAAAAATATACAATGCTCATCTTAGTTACAACCTCTGAGTTAAGGACAACAAATAATTTTCATACTTGCTGCTACTATTTCGCTCGTATTAATTCTTGTGTCACGGGAGACTTTACAAACATCAACGAACACAAAACACACCCACGCCAAAAAGCTATTGATAGATCACATAAATGTTCGGCTCATATGGGATTGAACTCACAGCACTAGACGCACAGTGATGAGAGCCACTTAAATTTTTACGCCATCATCGTTGCAAATCGCAAAACCTTTATGAAATTTCCTGTGAGTAATATCTTCGAGGATCTTTGCTTTATGTTTAAGATGCAATAAACTCATATCGTGAAGCATTTGATGCTACATGTGAAGGTATATAAGTTCAACATCGCGATGCTGTGAGCACAAACGTGATCTGTTTGACGCCTACACGTTACTTTATCTTCTTACATTCAATATACTCAGAGACGTTACCTTTGCACACTGTATGCTCGGTCCTTCGCCATAAAGGTGCGCGAACTGTTATGCCTTTTATCAGTTTATGGTTTATATTCTTTATCTTTTGTAAAACTATTACTATTTCGTATGCGAGGAATTTCAATTTTTAGGCGGCGCATCATGAAACATGCACCAAATGTTAAGTTAGAAATCCAACAATACAATTGTAAAAATTGCATTCAATTCTGTGCAGCAGTAATTGTGTGATGCGCGTAGGAACAGACAGATAGATAAAATTTCCGATTAATTGTTTTGGCTACTAAAGCTCTTCTAAAGACCACTCACATAAATTTCTGGCGTTATCTGGTACTAATTACTATTTTAATTGATTGCTATTTGCTCTAGTGTGTCAAATAAAATCAACGAAATCAAACATACATATACACCCTCTGTTTCACCTTCGAGGTGTTTACGCCCACATCACTTATGCGTAGCACACTATCCCGGACCCTGATACTTCGGACAACTGAATTGATTTAATTACCTACGACTGTTAAGAAAGCATCGAGGACTAAACTCATAATAAATCTCGTTCACGCGCGTCCGCCTTATTAACGAAAAATGGTATCACTGCAGTACTGCCAGGTGTACTGCTACAAGCGTAAGTGTTGTTATTACTTTTGACACTGCTCTCTAACTCTAGTAGAGCCGGTATGGAATATTATGAAACGTTTATGTTAAATTAATTTATTAATTTTTGCAATGTTGGGTGCTAGGTGGTAAAATATAAGATGTTCCTTTGACAGCGAACTATAGTATCATATCTACTCTTACAAAATATAATCACATTATTTTATTAAATATAAATTGAATACAAGCTCTTTTCATGCAAAATCGAAAATAAAAGATATCCACCTTCGCATAACATTATGGAATGAATAATATATTGAGTATAAATCGTGATTATGCAATAGTTTATCTTAATATCTTTTATTTCGCCACTTAACAAGACATGGCATTTTCGCGTGATACCGAAACAAATAAGTCAAACAGCAAATATTCTATAATCCTATGCCTGGGTTGAGATGCCACTAATGCCTAATATTAGACTTCAACTTAAATTATAAGCTGCTTTTTACCTGTATGCGTTTGGTAAATCAGGTTAAACCGTGGTTCATGTAGACAAAGCCGCAGAAAAACGCTTGTGTAATATTATTAGTAGACAGCGAAAGGTCTGGCGACAAGGGCGTCTCGCCACCGCACGAACCCCTCACCTCCAGTAATGCGTTACATTCGCTCATTTGGGTCAATCGCCATCACATTGACCCACAACGATTGGCACAATACAAGCAGAAAATTGCAGTAGTTCTAGATATTTTTTTTATATTATACAGCTGCATTGATTTCGTGGAATAACGTTACCCATATGGTTACTCGAATGCAGCTGGTGGTATGAGTTTTGGTGTTAAATTTTCGTTTGGTTTAATCAGTCATTAATCACGTCCATCACAGTGTTATCAGGTTTTCTCTCATAAGATTATCAATAATAGCATTGTCTTGTAATGTGCCCGATTGGTGATAATAATCTCTTCCATATCGGCTGGCTTCTAATTAGGCATTACTTGGCGGAAACCCATTTTAATGAAATAATTAAATTGCGATTTGCGAGTAACCCGCTACGCACATTCGCACAAATGTCTTTTGAGGTCCGGTGTATTCCAACTTGCAGTATGCGGCTTGATGAGGCTCATTTGTTGCCAAACTGTCCTCAGGATGGCTTGCGCTGAGGCGAATGTGTCGAAGCATGTTTTGTGTTCGAAGCGGCATACTGTCATGTCAAACTTTGTATATTGCAATAGTTGGGTGAAGTGGCGTGGGCAATCCGAGGGTGCGTGGCGGGTTTCTCTGTGCCTAATTATTTGGTTACGGGCAAATATGAATAAGTGTAATTTATATGTTATTGTTAAGACATTGCTAGTTAACCTAATGATCTATTACTAAATTAATAATAATAGTTATTAAATTATGAACCTTCTGTCTTACACATACAGTGAGCTCCGCAATGATTTGGTTATCTTCGCAATGCGTCGGCGGCCCGCTCACATTAGGGTTGGCCCTGTATCGTATGTGATACGTAACTTATATGTGAGCTGTGATAAGATCGGGGCTAACCCGTCGCTTGGCCCACGGATTAGGTTAATGTGGATTGACCATGAGTTTTTATAGTCAAAGCGTATATGTTTTGTAGATAAGGGCGTAAGTATTCGTGAGAAGATGGGGTCCATATGTATTTACAGTATTATGTACATGAATAGTGGAATTAAATCAAATCAGATTAGAAAATTAAATGAATGTTTAAACGATGTCTGTCTAGGTGGTCCAGTGGCATAAGTTAAATGCTGTTTGTGATGTTCCCGGGTTCGATGCTTGGGTCTAGGTATATAGGTTTTCTATGCTTTGACTAGTAGGGGTAGGCAGAGACTACAGACGTTTCGACGTGCTAGGACATGGCATATTTAATATCGCGCAACTAAAAATAATTCCTCTAATAAGACACAATAACATTGAACTTGATTTGGGAATGAAACCCAGGGTGTAGTAATATCCTTCAGGCTGAATTTCGGTCACGACGACCAATATTAACGGTGACTGGCCAGCTGTGCAGGAGATATTATGGTGCACAAGTGTGTGCGCAAACACAAGTGCACTATCTGTTGCCTAACTCTCATGATCCGAACCAACGGTAATCCGACACGACCGGAGAGAGATCAGGCGCAGGACCAACGGCTTAACGTGCTTTCCGAGGCACAGGGTGTCTAACATCGCCATCTTCCTAACTCCTGGCTGCTATTGAGATTTCTTAACAAGTAAATCCAATAACTTTTTGTTAGTTTGACCCGGGATTCGAACCCGAGACCTCATATACAGCAGTCGCATTCACTACCGCTGCTCCTCTGAGGCAGCAGGGTGTAGCAATAAGTAGTAATCGTAAGCGTAACACTTTGAAAACAAGATACATGTCTATAGTTATTGCTTAACTTTGATCATTCGATATTAACTATAAACATTTTTCGTGTGTTATGGAGGATTTTATAAACGTAAAAGAAGAAACAGGCACAATGAACACAAACTCTTGTCCCATATTAAATTCAAACCCTACTAAGCACTAGAGGCGATATAACTACAAATATTTCTGCGCCGTGCCTGTAGTCCGATTTGGTAGATAGGTGTTCATTTATAAATCTGGTTCAGTACCCACTGGTCGTATTTTACAATAACAGATGGGTGTCATTGAAATACAGAATAAAATAGCAGTTCGTTAGCACTGGATGATAACTAAATATAAATATATAGTAGGTAGTATCCTTGAACAAGTGATGTAATGAGGAAGGGTACTCAGAATTCGATTTCAAATGTATATTTGGAGCTTCCATTTGACCTATTTATTTTAAATGTTAACAATCAATCAACCTTTTCAACGCTGGAAGTGGCGTCTGCCAAGTTGTATCACAATACCTTATATTCTGTTTTACGTATGCTGTTAATCCTAGCGACTGTCTTCAGGTCCTCGATTAAAAGGACATTATCCATCTTAGTAATAAAAATGTGAATAATTCTCTAAAATGCCTTTTGTTAAAATTACATAAATTGGTGATCAGATTTTGATGAAATGATTTATTGAGATAAATTGAAACTGCAGTATGATATAGGCTGTTCTGAAATGTCAATAGAATGAAATGTGAAAACGTCTTTTAATAAAATGTTGTCTATTTGTTTCAGGCGGATGGGCTTCACCAAGCTCCCAAAATCCAATCGTCTCGACCCTCCCCAGAACTCGCCGCAGGTAAAACTTTAATTAAAGATTAAAATATATAGATATCACCTCACCATACTTAGATTACACGTAAAAGTGTCCACTCTAAGAAGAGTGAGCGCACATATTAGGTAGAGAAGAGTAGTGTACAATTTTTAATGGGAGTGAGCGTGATACTACTATATTTAATTTAGATATCATGTTGGCATTATGTACCAGAGAACATCTAAAGGCTCAGGCAGGCGGCCATAATTAAACTTAGTAGCGCGCGTCTATGATTTATATGTCTTTGAGTTCAATATCTCTACACGCACGAGTTACAATACAAACGATTACAAACGACGACTTGGGACCGGAAAGTAATCGTTTTTGGTCAAGTCGATTAAAAGTTACACGATCACAAATAGCGACACTGACAATATACCTACACAGATCAAGTTCAATAAATAGGTTTTGCTGATAAAAGCCTAATAAACAATATTTTTGTGACAATGTTATGTACAGTAAAATAAAAAAACATAAACTATTGTCAACATACTTTTCCGCTAACTATATTAAAATTGATCTTATTTCATACATTACGCCAATATTTATTTATCATTCTTGATGTCAGTTAAATTAGTACTGACTCAGTATGTCTTCTTATTCCAAATACCCCTTCTTATCATTCTTCACACACTTCAATCTTTTACTCCCGCTCTGGACATCTACATTAATATGCATAACATTTTAAAAAATGTGCTTTGCATCAATATATAACATCAATATAACATGCTTATGCACAAAAAATTCCGATCAATTTAATTTTGTCTACCATTTAATACAAGCTCTGCTTAGTTTGGGCTAGATGGTGTTGTGTGTATGTGGTAGAATATTATATATTATATTATTTGTATCACTTTCTGACTTGTCAGTATTATTATTCTTAGTAAGTGACAGTCATTAATACCTGCTTACTCCTATCCCTCTTAGATACTAGGTACAATGACGGACTTGATGCCTACAAAGTCCGTCATTATACCTATTTAGATCATGGACTGTAATATTTTCGCATCTGTGACTAATAATATTATGCCACAAGAAATTTGAACAAAAGCATATTATATTTATCCGTGTTATCATGCACAATAAGAACGTTAAATATATACACGGCTGCCCGCCGTGTTAGCAATTGCATCGTTCCTATACAATTCAGTAACAAAGCCGCGCCATTGCATCCATACAATTACCTCGGAGCTGTAATTAATGCACCTTAGTAATTGGCTGTTCAGTGTTCAGGCAGATTGTCGCTCGCTACACGGCGCAGTGTAGATGACACGCCAAATGACAATCTGTACCACACAACAGACAATTCTATGTACTGTGATCTATACTCAGGGCAATAACCCAGACGATTTGCTTACCTATGTGTTTCACAGTTGCTAAATGTCACGCCATTGCTCTTATTTGACCTGAGAAGACAAATATAGCAGGTGAATATAATTGAATAACTTTTATTGGATCATTGTGATTTAAACCATTAGTGTGCGCTATGCTCGCTACGCGTCATGCTCGGGAACAGGTGGTTGTGGTTTGACAACGGTTTGATGAATATTATATATAATGTATATTGAATATATTTAATACGGATATTTACGGACATTTCAGCATGTCAACACAACTGAAATGTCCGTAAAAGTGTGTTGAATTGTGAATTTGACGATATTTGGCCTAATAATAAAATATTTGATTGATTGATGATTTGATCAAATTAGGCTTTTATTACATAGTTATATTATAATATTGTCTTCTATTTACGCGAATATTATTCATTGAAATTAAACTGCTATATACGGATTTTATCGCGTTGTTTATTTGACACATTATTACAAAATTTTGAAAATTTTTCGCTACTACTACTATTAAACTTTACTAATTTTTAAGCTAATTAAATTATTATTAAACTATTTAGATTTAATTTATTTTTACACTTTCCTTCCACAAAGTTTAATAGTAGTAGTAGTGTAAAAATTTTCAAAATTTTGTAATAAAGTGTCAAATAAACAACGCGATAAAATCCGTATATAGCAGTTTAATTAGTTATATTATGTTACTTGCATTGTATATTCTGCCTAATTTAGCGACAGCCGCTTATTTAGGAGGTTCTACTAGTAACGTAGAGAAATTTCTCTACGCTACTAGTAGAACCTCCTAAGTAAGCGGCTGTCGTTGGTAGGCAATACTTATAATAAAGTGACTGTATAGGTCGGCTTCTAGACCTAGCTATGACTTACCATACTATTTCTACACTATGTTTATGTTACCCTGGTACATTGAGTAAGTGGTGAGTGGTGTGGCAGGTGCAGACGGCAGCATGACAGTGGCTCGCGGCGAGGGCTCCCCGGAGCGGCTGGGCGGCGCGCTCCGTCGGCTTCACTATAAGGCCACCAGGCGCGCGCACTCCGCCGCCGCCCGCCATCACAACAACACACCGCCCAAGGTCAGAACTACTTCACTATAACGCTTAGACTAGTCATTGAACGGTGTATTGACAAAAGCAGGTCGAAGGTGATTTAATCTAATTTAATTTGCAGCAGAAATATTTACATTCTGTGTACGGACAAATGCAGGTCAAACGCGATTAAAACGAGTTTATGATAAATTCGTGGCTGAAATGTTTAATATTTGGTTCTGAATTTGGCTATGGTTTTTTAGAAGAATTGAAATAGAACAGCTATGTTCATGTAGCACCACTTATCATCAGACAGGTTGTCTATCAACAAAAGTTACAAAGAAATCTGAATGATTTCCACAAAATTTATATTGTTTGATATTTGTTTTAGCGGTTTATTTACTCTCATTTTTAATATATGTATATTATATAATACCAAGGCCTTGTCCCACCACTTTCAAATAGCATTTATCTATAAGAAAAAAGTCTCGCCATCTCTCTTCTTTAACCTAACACGAGTGAGAGAGCATGCGATTTATCTTTCGGATAACTTTTACTTGATAGTGGTGAAACTGGCCATAAGGGCTTGTCCCACCACTTTCAAATACCATTTATCTATAAGATAAAAGTCTCGCCATCTCTTTTCTTTAAACTAACATGAGTGAGACAGCATGCGATTTATCTTTCGGATAACTTTTACTTATTAGTTGTGGGATTGGCCATAAGTTATAGAATAGATTGGAGAATCAGGCTGATTGATTGACTGACTGATTGACGTATCAACAGACACCTTAAACCGCAGGATACAGAGGTATGTATATGATCTAGTCTTGAACATACATAGGTTCATTTTAAAGTAGGCATCCACTTAAGAAATAATATTTCAAAATTCAATGCGTAAAGAGTTGGATTGAGGTTTCACAAGTTGGAAGCAAAAGTTGGGATGATTATAATAAGTCGAAACTTCGTAAATATGTCCTAAATATAAAATTTCGTACTAATATCACCATCGCTACTTTTATTTACTGACGTGATAATTATATCAGACTACAGCGAATCGAGCTGCGTTTAGCTAATAAGATATATTAAATTTATTACGATGCTGCAACCTGCGCTAAGCTGATAGTGCATGCACTAATACCCACGCTCAATAACCTAATTACCGATACTGTAAAGTTAAAAATTGATTATTAATTAAGGTCACAAAGTAATACCTACTAAAAACGTTAAAGTGCGTTTTTAATGTTGCTCCTTTGCAAGCACGTAATAACTGTAATAGAATGGAACAATTCAGCTCCCAAATATACCTGTGTATATAAGACAGATTCATGTATATAGCTTTCAATAATACGGTTACATAAGTGCCACAAACAGATATGTACAAAAAATGTTCACCTATTTCATTCTAGCCTGGATCTGTCGAAGCCTCAAAGCGATCCATTAGTTTCGCATTACCAAACACAACACAAACACAATAGGAACCCAGTGGAGTGTAAGTTCGAACCTCGGTTGAACACGTTAAGAGTAGGTGTGACGACCCAGGGGTGAGGTGATAAATCTTTACAAATCTAGTCACGTACTTTTGAGGCAATATAGTTTGGAAAAGCGATCCTACATTGTGTGAAAAATAGTTACTCTAACTATACTATTGACTATATGAAACGGTAACTATACTATAATTATGAAACGGTAACTATACTATATGAAACGGTAACTATACTATATGAAACGGTAACTATACTTTATGAAACGGTAACTATACTATATGAAACGGTAACTATACTATATGAAACGGTAACTATACTATATGAAACGGTAACTATACTATATGAAACGGTAACTATACTATATGAAACGGTAACTATACTATATGAAACGGTAACTATACTATATGAAACGGTAACTATACTATATGAAACGGTAACTATACTATATGAAACGGTAACTATACTATATGAAACGATAACTATACTATATGAAACGGTAACTATACTATATGAAACGGTAAATATACTATATGAAACGGTAACTATACTATATGAAACGGTAACTATACTATATGAAACGGTAACTATACTATATGAAACGGTAACTATACTATATGAAACGGTAACTATACTTTATGGAACGGTATCTAACGGTAAGAGTACCGCGACTGAGGAGTAAAGATTTTGTAAAACTAATTGACGTCGCAAAAGATAGCGATAGCCTGGTAGGAGACAGTTGGAAAGAAAGAAAGAAAGAAAATAATTTTATTTGTTCCACGCTCATGAGGTAACAGGAAACATAACCAATATGTATAAGATGAACAAATAAGGTCCTGCGTCAGCAATGTTGCAGTATATCCACAACGCTGGTATTCTCGCAGAGCCTGCATGATTTCGGTGCATGTAGGCAAATGTTCACACACATGATACTTTGATTTCATTCTGCGTAAATAGAAACACCAATGATTAAATTATATTCGGGTACTTTGAAATAACTACACTGGAACATTGAGACAACTACCATCTTAGTCTCCCCGTGACCATCGCTGCTGAAAAGCAACCGAAACGTGGGAGAAAGTGTAAACTTAAGTATTAATAGTTTTAATAATTTAATTAGTTTAAAAATTAGTAAAGTTTAATAGTAGTAGTTTCTAAATTATGTAAAAAAGTGTCAAATAATTAACGCAATAAAATCCGTATATAGTAGTTTAATTTCAATACCATATATTCAATCAACGTCAAAAATAGCGCACACTCGCGTCTAATCACAATTTCTGAATAGCAGAAAAATTTGTTCCATGTAGGGATCGAACTCACAAAACTTGAGACCTTGACAATAAACACATCAACCTTTGCGTTGGCCGTGCAATCATTCAGAAATATCACTGTTTCTATATAACTAACCTATGTATTTTAAATATCTATATACGTAAAACTCTTCCGTTACTGAGTGAGTGACAGACAACGCACAGCCGAAACTACTGAACGCAAGAAGCTGAAATTTGGCATGTATGTTCCTTGGATATTAACACGGGAACGGGACTTACGCGGGTGAAACCGCGGGAAAACTACTAGTAATACTATAAAATTATTAAAACATAAGACATTATCTATATCCTACACTAGAGTTAATCCTAAAACATTATAATAAGTTATTCATAAATGCAACCAACATATTGATATCTCCAATCGAAGCTGTCGCCATATTGAATACTTGGACTCTGGTGCTATTGAAGAGCTTCATAGTTCTGTGAACAAAAAATAATATATATCTATTATGTGCATTCTATTATTACATATGTACATAGCCTTGGGCAAGGCAAGGGCAGAGGCCTACTACATTCACAATTCGTCTGTTATGTATTAACAAATTTTTATTCCCGGATTGGGCAAAATTTTATTGCGTTTTTCTTGGCAGAAAATCACGAGCATCGAATCCGAGACCTCATGGCCCACAGTCGCATTTACTACCGATGCGCCAATGAGGCCATCTCTAATAAGTCAAGGATTAGATAATTACGTAATAATTAATTACATAGTTATTATTTCATAAAAAGGTACGTTTTTGTTATTTACCATGTTTCTCAGGCGCAGAGGGCTGGTCGCTAGGTAGAGGTCCCTGTCCGCAGTAGATGTATCTCGGGTGCCCGGTTCCAAACAACAGTAAACTTTCTTGAGAAGGAAAGCTCCTGTAAAAACATTTGATTATTAGATTACTTGCTCTTTCCAAAGTAATCAATTAGATTAATTGCTTCCATGGCATATATTATACTGTTGCTAAGGACCGAATTGTGGTTCCAAGTTCGATTACCAAGTCGAACATTGTTATTGTATTTGTCTGTAGCTTCTCAATAGCATCATAGAGTTTTAAATAAGCCTGGCAGAGATTTGGCGTACGACGTAAGATTGAAAATTATGTACCTACAGTAGGCTAATTATATTATACTAGCTGTGCCCGCGTATTCACCCGCGTTAATGATTACTGCGCCGTCCCCATGGATCGTGTCGTGATGTTATATAGCCTATAATCCTCGATAAATAGGCTATCCAACACTAAAAGAATAATTCAATTCGAGCCAATAATTCCTGAGATTCGGCGCGTTCGACCAAACACACAAACAAACTCTTCAGCTTTATAATAATAATAATATAATATTCTACGACATACACACAGCACCATCTAGCCCAAACTAAGCAGAGCTTGTACTATGGGTTCTAGACAATGGATAAACATACATATATACTTTTTGGAAATACATACGGTGTACATACCTACAACTGCATGCAAGATGTTAAAATTACTTATTCCATTTTGGTTGTCATGCATAATGACGTGCAAATATTGTTAAGTCAATTCATAAAATAAATCATAATCAAAATGAATGATTAGTGTACTGCAGATAAAATACAGTATTGGAAATTGATTAAACAAAAATAGTAATTAAAATTATATACAATAAAATGAATGGATGTCTAAAATTAGTCACAATATTATCAAATTCTTTCAAAATGACTTTTACCTGTATTGAAGTATGTAATTTTACAATAATTCGCTCCATTGGTGCTATGAGGACCGGAGCAAAAGTGATATAAGGATTTTCTGTGAGGAAATTTTTACAGCAATACAGTCTGAGAGTAGGGTTGCAGTCTAACATTTCATCATCTCAGCCGAAAGACGTCCACTGCTGGACATAGGCCACCCCCAGTCTAACATTTACCAAGGTAAATACAAGTATTAAAAGCATTTATTCTGTCAATGCTGTAGTTAATTCGATTATCCATCACATATGGAAATTTAAAAAAGTATTATACCGTTTCTCATAGATTTGTACTGAAATTTATTTAGATGATTAAAAAAAAAGACTTGCCAGTATCTGCCATAGTCTCTAGGAACTTGTTTAAGCGTGACAAGAGTTTGGATGTAGATAATCAGATGGAGTAGTACATATAGTACCTAATGTGGTTTCTGTTTTGGTTCAGCAACTTAGTCAGGTTAGAATACGGATGGGCGATATGCCTGGCATTAAGTACATGAAGTGAAATATAGCAGTATTTAATTGCATCAGCTGATGCTTACCTTGTTGCCAATTATTAGTAGTGTATAAATTGCATCTTGAAGTCGATAAGGCACCCTTCATATGTAAGTGTTTTTAGAGCGTTCACGTCTTGAGCGTTCGGCCAGCGTATACCCTGCGCGCTTGTTAAGCAGTGACATAGCATCGTAAAGCACTTGACTATTTGCGCGCCATACTATACGGTGCGTAAGATGAACATTGCAAATCCACTCAGTTTACCGCATATCCCGCTGCGTTCAACGCATAAATCAAAGTGTAGCAATCCTAACAATAATATTATAAATGAGAATGTGAGTTTGTTTTGCTTATACGTCTTAACTACTCGACCGATTATCATGAAATTGCCGCGTACACGTTATCAGAAGTACAGAGGGGTACCATCAAGTAAAAACGTGCTGTTTTCAAGAAATTTATTTACAAAATTTACATAAACGCGATCGAAGCCGCGAGCAAAATCTAGTATGTCATAAACTAGTATGTGGTATTTTCAGTACGTTAAACGTACCGTGTGACGCATGAACGAACCAAACGTTTGACACTAGGATAAGCTAAGACAAAGGCTAAGACGCAGTGCTTTATAAGCAAGCACCGTCAAAATCTCGGCTCGCCTTTTCAGTTCTGTGCTTTGCATTACGATATTTTTATATATCTTGTATGCGAATAATAAAAGAGCATCGCATAAATCCCGTCCTAGTCTTACAGCTCTTTGTATCGCTAGGGTCTTAGTAGGTGTGTTTAAAATAAAATAAAAGCAGTGCTCAAATCGGCGCTTTAGAAACGTTGCCGCTCGAAAGATGTCAATATGAATGGGGCCGCAGTTTCCATATATATATATATATATATCATCCAGAGCAATCAGCAACACAAGACTACGTATGTGAGTGTTTAGATAAGTGATAATATGAATTGTTAGCAGTTGGTGGGAGTAAACAAATGGTTTTTAGTCCATATGGATTGCTGCCGTGTCATCCTATTTGATTAAATGAGATATTAATATATATTATGTATATGTTTACGTATTTAGCTAATTATGTAACTATACTTTAGTGCAGATCTAAGTGCAAATAGAGAGGCATAATTGGTATATTTTTAATATTATAGGTATTCTCGTTTTTCAATAGATCCAAAGGAGCGTCACTGAAGAATGCAAAAATAATGATTTCAACTAGAGAGATATGCCAGAAATATATGTACATGCTAGATTTATAGCAAGTGCAGTCTTGAGTCTAGGTATGTATCGATATCGTGATGCTAAGATCACAGATTCATGGGGGTGAACATTTGCAAAAGTTTGCTTGCATGCAGTAGTAATGAAAGCGACTGTTGTGCATTAAGTCTCTGGTTCTATTCCTGGGTGAAGTGTTACTGGCTAATGCTAGTTTTCTAACTCTCTCTCTAACTCCCCGGCTATTTATCCCATATGGTGGTGGGTCAGCTTTCTTTATTTTTTCTTTCATCTCGCCGTCTTTGACATCATCTTCAGAAGCAATGTATGCCTTCATGTCTCTGTGCATTACATCTGTCCACGTGGTCTTGGTTCTTTTTGTAGCTCTTGATCCGGGGATGGATAGTTTCAGTACCTGGTTGCCAACGCTATCTGGACTAACTAATTATACAAAATGGAGAAGAGAGACGTATATGTACATACCAAGGTCCACATCTCCCACCGCGCTCTCTAAGGTACTGTCCAAACTGACTGTTAGGGAGAGCCATCATCTTCTTCATGCAAGTCTTCCTGTACGAGGCCTTCCCGATGCCGTAGCCCAGGATCACAGCCAGGATCACCTTGGGGATGGCGCCGAGCCGAGCGTTAGATGCTAGATAACCTATAGGATAAAAATAAACGATTTAAAAAGAGACTCGCTTAAAGCTGCATTAGCCTGAGAGAGAAAGTTCTTCAATCTTAAAGAAATCGGCAGCCAAATAATCTTGGGTTGTGTTCCCATGGTGAGTGTATAGATTTACTCCTATAATATCTAATGAGGTAGGCAGACGAGCATTACATCGATATTTAGACATACTATTGGTCAAGGTTTACCTTTTTGTAGGTTTACCTATTTGGTAATTATACCATATCGTAGAGTTTTGGACATCGAACACGGGACTTTAACCCATTTCTTGCTAAAGTCAAACCTGCAACATTTGTCAGTGACCATTAAAACTACTACGCCGTCAGTGCGCGTCAGCATATAAGTAAACAACCTTATAAATATTCGTTATTCCTTATGATATTTACTAAAGATATCGTTATCTAAAAGATAACCCTCTTTACTAACACTCATTTATATACATAGATAAATTTGACAAAGCAATCGCTTCAGAAATCTATAATTAATTCTACAGAAGACATTTAACTCTTAAAATGGGTATATTATGGCCACCGTTGAAACAAAGTGGACATACTATAATACTGACAAATTGACGTTTTGGACATTGATAGTACTCACCGTAATTGACAGCTGCGTATGTGAGAGCACCCAACGTAGCGGCCAATGGCAATGCTCTATACAGCAAGCTTTCTCGCTTACACTCCTTGAACACACGCAACTCTTCCTCCGAGAAATGATGATGCCACTGGAACAAATATAGGATAAAATACAAACACTGTGTAACACAATGCTGTAGTTGGAAAACCATTAAGTAGTTCATATTTATATTAGAAGTAAAACACAGAGTCCTTATTTAAAAAAGAAAATCTGTTCCGTATTTGTAAATCAAATTCAAAAGTATCGACTCTGTGTTAAATACGCAAGCAACTGCAAAATGCATCTATAATGCATCAGCAAACACATAAAACCACTGTGCTAATTTTAAACAAAGAACACGTATAATTATAGAAAATGTAGATTAGATTAAACAAAGTGTTTATAAATGTCAGTTGCTGGAAAACGTCAAACTCAAAATTGATCAATGTATTGATTTTGAATTAAGAACTAGAACTAGTTAATGTTACAGTCGTTTGTCATTGTACAACAATGAAGTCTGCCACTAACAACCGATTTCGGCTTGTAGAACATTGATCAAAATGTATGCAAATGTCAGCTACAGATTTAGCATCGACTAATGTTTTTACGATTAATAGTTATCTTGAAAACTAAACAACTCAAAATAAAATGCTTGTGGCGAGAATCGATTGATGCATTAAAGTCGAACATTTTAATTCAACAATCGATTCGATCGATTTAGTTTTCCGTGTGCTAGTGAAATCCTAGTTACAGAAACGTAGTTTCAAAAAAATGATTTTATAAATTCACACGATAAATGTAATAAGCAATTTAGTTTGGTTTTGTTACTGATTTTGCAGAAATGTTAGTAAAGCTATCTTCCTATCCCTTTTTGGATAGAACCGTGATGATATGTTGCATTTATTTAAACAAAATGTTCTTAATTCTAAAGTAATGTTTCCATCTAAACTTAATTCTTTTACAAAAAATATATTTGATATAATTAAATGATTGTAAAATGACTTGCTGTTCTGCGAATACTTGTCAACGCAAAATTACTTATATTCGCTTTCTTATAAAGATTAACGTTGATAGCATAATTTGCTTGTTTTTGTAAATGGTACCTGGTATTTTTTATCGCCTGCTTTGACAGTTTTGACGGTTTTGTTTATTTTCTGCTATTTAGATGATAACATCACAAAATAGAAATTCAAAATATTGCCTATATTGTTCTGATATAAAAAATGAACTATTAATTTTTTTTCTAATAAATTGTCAATTAAATAAAAGGTTTTCTCTACCAGTATTTTTCAAGCCATCAGAAACTGTTTCTTTACTCCGACCGCGACTGTTGATATTTAAGTTTTTATTGTTATTTAGTCACAAAAAAGGCTGAGTGCAATTGGAGATCTATCCATTGGGTGATAGCAGTAAATATGGCTTAACCTAGACTTAATAAGAAGTGATCACGACGCTACAAATGGTCACCCATCCATTGGCTGACCGAAGTGAAGGTTACTTAACCTCATTGTATATAAACAAAAAATATAGTTGAGTATTAAATAATAGTGTATATAATCTTACCGGATGTCTTCTTTGTCCATGACCGTGACCTTGAGGTCCGAGAGCCGTCGGCTTTTCGTGATTTTCATCAGCCATTATATTTACAATTTAAAATTAACAATAAAATACTAAAGTTCACAAAATAATATAAGCACTGTATAACATTATAATACACTCCAAAAATTATTTCAGTGCATCTATGTATCACAAAAAAATCTAATCAAAATTGTATCAGCGCAGTACAAAAACACTCGAAATTGTATCAAAACACTTTTGTATCACACAAATAACACTTGCATTTGTATCAGGAGTACTTGTATCGACGTCATATGGCGTTATGAATCATTTAAATACAATACATAGTGTTATATACATGTATATATTGTAAATAATATACATATTTCACAATACAATTGCTTATACGGGTATCGACATTGCATCAGATTACTATGCAATATGTGCGAAATATGAATGGAAATCTTGTAAAATGTGATAACAAGATTATTTATACCAATATACTTAATTAGAAGAGCAGCGGTAGCCTTATGGGAGACCGTTGCGAGTGGCCCGCATAGGTCTCAAGTTCGATCCCAAGTCATACACCCATGAATTTTTGAAGATATATGCAGAATAAAAAGTTAACTATAATGTTAGCATATTTAACTATTAAAAAGTTAACTTTAATGCTAGCTCTGATGGTAAACAAAAACATCGTGAGGGAACCTGCATGTCTGAGTGTTCTCCATAATGTTCTCAAAGATATGTGAAGTCTGTCAACCTACACTGGGACAGCGTAGTGGACTTTGGCCTAGCTCTTCTTACAATAAGAAGAGGCCCGTGCCCAGTAGTGGGACAGTTTATATACATATAGGGCTATAATTATTATAAATACTTACATAGATCTGCCGGTTGCAGTCTAAAGGGGTGGGAAAAGGTGTATTACCCTCACATGTATTTACAAAAATATAGTACAATTATGTATGTTTATCCATTGTCTAGTACCCATAGTACAAGCTCTGCTTAGTTTGGGCTAGATGGTGTATGTGGTAGAATATTATTGTTATTATTATTTAGCCAGCCATGGTTAAAGTCTCATGTAATAGAGGGTCACATTTTCAGACAATGTGTTGATATTCAAAATTTCATAATGGATCAACCAATACCACTACTTGAACCGAGAATAGAAATTTGGTCTTCATAATCGCACTAACACGAAACCAACGAGGCACGAGTATATTTATTATTTATTTTTGCATCATTTAATTTAGTTGATTGCATGGGTGGTGTAGTGGGTTTAGTGCCTCACCACTGCCACTGCGCCGATTGTTGTAGGTTCAATTCCCAGATGAAACAAAAAATGTGTGAATCACTTGTAATTGTCCCAAGTCAGAGTGGTCTTTGTGTCGGTTGTATAAATATTGGTAAAATTGCGCACGATACAGTATTTATTTCTAGTGTGAGAATTGTCAACAAAGAAATAACATAAGATAAAAATTAATTAAAACAAATATGTCTCTTCTGACGAGTGCAAGTTCTGTATCCCACTCTTTTTATATTATTATTCTTTTTTTTTTTACATGTTAAGCCGTCGGTCCTGGCTGCCATGAACATCTATGGCAGTCGTTATTGGGAAAGTCAATACCCTCCAATATCCTGACACTGGTCTAGCCTTAGGGTTTCGATAGCCTTCGGGTTGCGGAGGTCAGGTGGCAGCCGCTCCGTGTAAAAACTGTTATCCAGTCAAATCCGGTTAGACCAGAAAAGCCGACCCCAAGTGACTTGGGAATAATAAAGGCTAATAGAGAAGATTTTTTTTTTTTATACTCTAGTAGGCTTGCGTTTGTCCGCGATCTTACCTGATCTTAAGTGAAGATGCAGTCGACGATGTAGCACGCTTGCCTAGAAGATACCTTTTCACTCGCGACTTGGAAACACCCAGATTGTACTCATCCGGAAACACAGACTTAGGTAGCGAATTCCACTCCTTAGCGGTACGCATTATATAAATTGGAAGCAAATCGCTTCGTGCGTAAATGTGGTATATCCACCTTGTACCTGTGTCGCTGGCCTGATTGTCTGGTCGTCCGATGGTATGGTATGGTATTATTGAACTAGCGACCGGTGCCGGCTTTGCACGAGTATACAAAACCTTAACAAATTATACACCTAATCCTTCCTTATGAATCACTCTGTCTATTGGTGAAAACCTCAGGAAAATGCGTTTAGTAGTTTTTAAATTTATAGCGAACAGACAGACAGCTTCGGCGGGGGCCTTTGTTTTATTATAAGTAGTGATAAAATAATTAAATTACATAATTTTGTGAAATATTAAAGAAATTCTCGAAGTCTTAATTACAAGTCTATTATCCGGTATTTCTATACTTCATTTTACTAATACTTCGTTTTGTCTCACATAATAGCTATCGAAATCTTGCAATACTGCTCAGCAGCCGACCATAAGCATTCACAAACCAAATTGTATACCTATCCATAAATACTATCGTCAGTTTATATACCAAATATAGACGAAATACCAGCTGAAAACCTAGATTTACGTCACAACCGCCAGAACTAGGGCAGGAAATTTAATTAAGTCATATCGTGCATATAAGCTGAAGAATCCTGTGTGCTCGGGGGCGATATTACAACCGCTCCATAAAAGCGCCTGATAACTTTATTACTGCCTACTCCGGCTTCATAATGCACCGTAATGCACGCTGAAGTCTTTAATGTGGGTGTTTTGTCTTTGCCCTTAATGTAGGGACTTAAAAGTAGCGATGGCGTAGGTATAAAATAATGTAACTGTATACAGCTTAATATATTTTATAGGTATCGATATTGCATCAGATTGCTGTGCGGAATACTGAAGGTAATTGAGTGTTATTGAGTGCATGGATGGGGTAGTGTTTTAAGCGAGGGTCTGGCTATTGTCTCTGCAGTACATGTTGTGGGTTCAATCGCCACACAGGACATACTTTTGTGTGATCCACAAATAGTCGTTTTGAGTCTGGATGTTCTTTGTGTCCGTTGTTTGAATGATTTCAAAGTCCACTGCGATACAAGCAATAGTTGCTAGTGCGGAGGTTGGAAGCAAACGTTCGGGTTGGATAACGTCTGTCGGAGCTAGTCTATATATAAAGATATAATACTTCTTAGTCTATGCTAATATTATAAAGAGGAAAGATAAGATTTTTTGTTTGTAACGATTTAAATCAAAAAATAGTCAACCGACATTAAAAAAATACTTATAATCTATTTTATCACTGGATAGAAAGAATGGATGAGAAAAGACTGACTAAGAAAGTGTATAAGGCTAGTGTGAATGGAACAGTCGCAAGAGGAAGACCAAGGCAAACGTTTCTTGATCAGATCGGCGGCGTTCTAGACAAAGGCCAGGTTAAGAGCACCTTAAACCGGCAAACGTGTATGAGGAATGTGATGAAAGTAAATGAAGCTAGAGAAGTGTGTTAGGATCGTAGTAAATGGAAATCCGTAGTCCCTGCCTACCTCTCTGGGAAACAGGCGTGAATCAATATATGTATTATCTATTTATCTAAAAAAAAAGCGAGCGAACCTGCGTGCCAAAGCTAGTACACCATAATCTCAGAAACAAGAACACCTTATGAGCAACAAGTGAAGTGTGAACACATGTCTCATTATAATCACAAATGAGCCAAAGTTAAGTAAAATGCCAATAGAGATATCCAACGAGGCGTCTCTAATCCCTTCACCGATACACAAGCGACCCCTACCAAGCGACATATATTACTGCTTTTTAGTTCACCGAATTTTAGTTCGACTATTAACTATTTTCGATATGCGAGACAATTAAATATTTAAACTACATAATCAATACTCAGAGAAAGAAAAGTCCTGAGACACTGACTTATTCGTCAGTCTCCAGGCCAAACAGTTGGACATAGAAAAATGAAATTTTGCACAAAGATTTTAGAACGTAGGTACGGAATAAGGCTAGATTTATTGAAGTTCCTACAAGATAAATACAGAACATTCTCGTTTTTACCTTCCTATTGAGTGACAGCGACACGTCGGCGGCCAGGCACTAAGGTTTTATTTAAGGTTTTTTATGAATGTCTGGCATGCCAACAATTGACAGGTAAAAGTTACATCGTTTTATGTATAAGTAGATAATTATGCATTAAAATTAAAAGATTGTGTACGGATTTTATTGCGTCTGATTAACACAGGGAGACTGACATTACTAAGATTTTCCGTAAAGAATTTCTGCCACGAAGTTCTTAATAATTAGCCCGGAGTTAGGCAGTTGGTGGTGTTTTACCGCCGTGCGTCGGAAAGCACGTTAAACAGTGGGTCCCGGCTGTCATGAACATCTATGACTGTCGTTATTGGAAAGTCAGCGCCCTCAAATATCCTATCGACTGGTCTAACCATAGAATGATGTTATCCTTTTGGATTACGGAGGTCAGATGGCAGTCGCTCCATGTAAAAACTGATATTCAACTAAATCTCGTTAGAACAGAAATAAGCGGACCCTGGCATAAGATGGGATTAATAATAGCTAGTAAAAATAAGAAGACTGACCGTGACGGAGACCATGGCACGTGAAAGGCAAATGAAACATCGGAAAATTTGTGTAATATTCAATAATTAAATAGTATTTTAAAATTTCCAAAGGTTCTTTTTATTAATTAGTTGCGATAATATATACCTAGTACATTAATTTCACTGTTTAACATTCGCGTAAACGTAAGACAATATTAGGTAATTAAAATTACTAGTAAATTAAAAAATATCGACTCCTACACATGACCTATTCACAGTCTACGTTTACTAACCAGACACCATTTAATTTTTTTTATGTCTTCTCCTACCGTTTGACGCAATCAGTAAATATGTATAAGCGACTATTCGACAGCAAGTTCGGACCTTGAGTAAGGGCTTCATTCGATTAGTTATACGATACATCGATAAAGGCGAATCATCGATCATAATCACTCACATACAATTATAAGATGCATTGTAACATTATTTATTATTATAATAATGCCAGCGATATCTATAAACTGTACCTCAGCTTGGCACCGACCTCTTCTCAGTATGAAAACGGTTAGGTTAGCCATAGTCCACCACGCTGGTCCAGTGGGTGTTGCCAGAATTCATATACCTATCTTTAAGAACATTATGTCGAAATTTTACTTCACTGTTAAGGCGGAAAAATTACTACGGTAATAGTAATTTTTATTACAAGTAAATTATTTTTGGCAAAGTCACACTTCAGCTATTTGAATGGACTAGTATTTACATATTATGTATATCTATACATACAAATAAATAAAATTGAAGTGTCTGTTTGTTATGTCAAAATAACAGCATTTTTACTAAATGCAAATGAAATTTTCACTGCCAGATAGCTGATGTTATAAGGAGTAACTTAGGCTTAAGACAAAAATCAAATTTATTTATTTGCTTGAGCTCTGTTTCTTATATTAATTTTGGCGTGCATATATTTTATTTTTTGACGCCATTCATTTTTCATGTTAATATTGTTAAACCGTAAATCTCAATTGTATGATATTCCGAATTAACACCTAGAATACTTTTAAACCGGTTATGGAAATATACCTATTAAGCAAAACCACTGGCAAAATCTAGTTGGTAATAAAGCGCTTTCTATAAACTTATTTCAATCTTATATTATTAATAATTAGCCGCGTAGGCTCCCAACAGAGTTCGAAGCTTTTTAAATTAATTTTAATAAGAGAAAATGCCGCTCCTTAAATAGCTCGCTGATTATTGAAGCTGGTCAGCGAAAATCCTTCGTCTGTGAAGTTTAGCCATCAGTTGGATCGGTTTTTTTTATCATTAATTAGTTAGGATTCATATGCCGTATTTTTGGGTCCGCATTTTATACAATGTAAATTTTTATTTTTATATACATTTTGTTCTGAAGTTCCGGAAAACGGAAACTGGAACGGCCAATTAAAAATATCTGACTGAGTTACAGCGAAACGTATACAGCCACGTTTCGCTGTGACACAGTCAGATATTTATATAGGCAGCTAATATATTATTTTAAAATGGTAATTGATTCATTTTTATATGTTTGGTTGGCATATGTTTAAGTAGTTTCTTCGGCATAACTTATACTCCGAGTGTTAGGGGTTTTGAAACGAAAACAGGGAAAATGGTGTGTACTGTAAATAGTTGTTTTTAATCTGAGTGTTTTTTTGCCCGTTGTTTGAATGTTTGTAGTGTCCTTTGATCACACATGGATATTGCCTAGCACAGCAGCTGTTTAAAAATATAATGTATATGTAATAATATCAATGTCTCATGTAATAGCGGACATGCTTCTTCAGGGATGTAGGCCTGAGGCTATGTATTCATATATACTAGTATCTATCGCTGTAGAAAGGTGGTTAATTCGGCAATTAAATCCGATAGTTACCAATTAACAATAACGCACCTGCTCAATGCTTATATGTATATATAAAAAGAAATTTTAAATTAAATAAAACAAATTACAAAACGAAGCTTACATCGAATAAGCCGGTACATGTTATTCTTTAATTCCATACGTTAACATTTTGATAATCTGATTAGATACACCTTTCCGAAATGGTATAATCCTATTATACTTTCGTGTTCGTAAACATTCCTCTAACTTTGTGAGGGTTTTGAAAGGGTAGCGTTTAAGCTGACCGTTTTAATTCCGACCATCTTATTTCTAACTAGCTGTGTCCTGATACAAGCACTTTAATAGAGACGTCAAGTTATATATGAGGACCTATTTAAAGCTAAAGTCAAAAACCATTTATTCATTTAGGTCACAAAGTGACAGATATGAAGATCAAAGTTTATAAGTTAGTGGGCTTAGTGAAATTTAACTGATTGCGATAAAACATATCTCAAGTTTTAAGATAGAGCAGCAACTATAAAAAAATATAGGTTTTATTAAAATCCGCTCAGCTGTTCTGACAGACATAAGTTCTAAAAAATGATAAATCTAACCTTTTGGCTGTTTTCTAGTTGTACAAGCTGCGTTGTGTAAAACATTTTCAATGTAGACTTGCCAAACTCTACAGCTTTAAGCATGATCTGTACTATTGTATAAGAAGAAGTTATATAATTAACTAGCGACTCGCCCCGGTTTCGCACGGGTAGTACAAAACTTTAGCAAATTATACACCTAAACCTTTCTTAAGAATCTCTCTGTCTATTGATGAAAACTGCATGAAAATCCGTTCAGTAGTTTTTGAGTTTATTGCGAACAAATAGACGGACAGACAGGAAGACAGACGCGGCAGGAGACTTTGTTTTATAATATGTAGTGATGATAATTGTCACAAGCGCAGCTCGCCTTATACATAAATTAGATGGATACTGTAGATTATAAACGCTTGCTCGCTTGAATAATACATCTGGTATTGCAATACTCACCTGGAGAATAATTTAAAGATGGGATGAAAGGAAAGAGATACGATATGTGAGCTTTCGGTATTCTTAGTAGGAAAAATGCAATATCAGTTCAAAATGTTTTAATTTTTATTTAAGTTTTCTTGTGCTTTCTTGTTATAAATCCTCGAAGGGTTGATGGGTGATTATCGATTAACAAATCAAATTGTACCAAAAATCTTTAAATAATTCAAAATATTTGAAATTTATACAAATATTTGAATTTTTTAAACGTTTAGGTTAATTGATAAAAAGTAAAGATTCTGAAACGACCCAATTAGGTCGTTTTTCTATTGTATTCAAAACAAACATCGATCAAGCCATCATGAGGATAAATTTGGAATATTCAAATTATAAGCAGTGACCAGTCATATAATTATTGACAATTCGAATATCTTTTGTGGTAGTTGTTCATTGCAACCCCGGATGAGCCGGCTTATTTGTACCGTCATGGATAATGATACCAGCGCGTTGTTCCACTTGGATGTTATATACTGTAATTTAAAATGCAAAAATACTTATATTAAATTAAATAACTTAATTGCCTGAAAGCTTCTCCGAAATTGTCTCGAGTATGTGTTTAAGATTCGTACTTGAGACTAAATAGGTATATCTTGTACTTCCAGAAATAACAGAAGAGTATCTCACTAGATTTTGTCCGCGGATCCGATCGCGTAAATGTAGGTTATGTCAATTTTCTATTGTTCTTTTTTATAAATGAAATGTACCCTTAGTCCTTTTCTGTATATTCCTACGTGTATGCGAAATCCATGGTGATCGGTCGAATATTTAAGGTATGAAAGCGTAGCAAACAAACAAAGAAACACACATTTGCATTTATAATATTAGTTAGTATTTAAAGACAGGTAACATGCGTAAAGGACATGTATGCGCATGTAAAGGACCGACGCGATATTGTTCGGTCGATAAGTAACCCGTTATTTACACGTGATTGCAGCCTGCACGAGTAGCTTGCGTATTTAGTCCACACGTGTAACATGCGGATTTAGCCCACTTGGGTAGCATATACTTTCTTATATTCTCCCTTGAGATACTATATCTTGTACCAGAAGTATGATTAGAAAATCAGATCTCATTTAAAGATAGTTAATATGTGTAAGGTTCAGCCCTTGCGTGGTCTGTGACAATAATTTGAACGACTAACGCGATAGCGTTTGATCCACAAGTAACCCGCGAGTAACCTGCGATTAATGACTGAGAGGACACCCATGTCCAGCATTGAGACAATTTATATAACGGAGTTAATATATTTATACTAATATTATAATTGTGAAAGTACCCTATCTCTTACGGTGTCGCAGCTAAATCACTGATCCTATTTAAATACAATATAGCAAGAAGATAGATTGTATCTTGGGAAGAACATAAGCTACTCTTTGTTCGTATAGGTATGCCCATGAGATAATTGCGAGCGAAGCTGCAGGTAAGAGCTAGTATTATAATGAATCAATAAATCTAGACACACAATAAAAGAACCATTATGTCTGGATGCCAGCGTCCGAACGCTGTTAAACTTTATTAAATGTCTAAATAACATTTTAGAAATTGTTTATACCATTTACAATTCGGGACTGAACTGTCAAGCTTGTGTCGCTTGGCGACCGTGCTCGGTGAGACCTGTCAAGTTGGCGTCTCTAGATGTCTCTGGCCGTACGGCCGCGACACTGGCGCCGTCTCGCGGAATAAATTATGTAAATTCAGACGACGAATTAAATTTTCAATGTGGCTACTTTGAATCTTTAGAAATGTTTGGAGAATGGAAAAGACGACTCAATGGAAGATGTGTAATTGAAATTGTTTTATTTGGTAATATAGATAAGTAAAACCTTTTATTATAATGAAGAAAGAATTATTTTTGGTTGTACTTAATTAAAACTCAAAAATGACTGGGCTGATTTCAATCATTCTTTCACCATTAGAAAACTACTTTATTTATAAGTATCATGCTACAAGCTACGGCAGGGGAACAACAATCTTAACGTGGGACAGCTTGACTTAAATAATAGTCCAGTGATATTAAGTTTTAAGATGAAGGTTTTTTAAATAACATTCTGCATTTTATATATATAATATGTAACGGGTATTAACGCGATCATGCATAATGTTTACCTTTTTTATGCTTTACGTTTCGACCAGGTTACACCGGCTGTGGTCAGCGTTACATATTATATATATATATATCATGCAACGCGAAAGTTTAAAAGTTATTCTGCATTTTAATTCACACCGGCAAAGAGTGCACTTTATGTTCTCTTAAAATTTTATGATAGCACTTATGTTTACTGATCAAATGTGACTAAAAGTAATTGTTAAGTGAATTGCCATTATAGTTTTGGTAGGCGGTTGGAAATAAAATTAGGAACGGTTAAGGTATACAAACGGCAGATAATTTAACTATTCTTAATTTAACTTCAGTTAACGAGTGTAACCTTTAGGGTTTAGTTTAGGTGAAATGTAGATATATTTAGGAAGTACAATGAGAGAAGGTATAACAAATACACTTTTAATATATTTAGTATACAATTATAGTCAGGGCGTGGTTCGTTAGAAGGCTTGCTGCGTGTCCTTGTAGTCAGGAGCACTTAACTCGAGATGTGGAGCCGAGCCGCAAGGTGTCTCGTCCAGGACGCGATCGGCTTATATATGGCGCTGCCGCCGGGCAGGGGGGAGAAGGGGGGCGCCAGCCACCACTCCGACTCACGCGCAACCGTCGCGGTCGCGCGGTCCGCGTCACACACCCCCCTCGTTAGGAGAGAATTTTTCCTCGGGGAAATTCGGTCTCCCGAGGACTCCCCTCTCCTCCGGCAGCAGCTTCCGATCGGCATCCTGAAACAGGTAGAATAAGAGGAGTCAGTCCTTTAAAAGAACTATATTATTCAATAGACGAGAATCTATAATATGATAGCACCGTAGTTGCGAACAGATCATTAACTGATAACAATATAAAAAAAACACGTTAAAGGCAAGGTGATTCATTCATTAGGAATGTGGACTCGACAGCCGGCCGCTAGATAATAACACGTTTAGAATGTCAACAAAGTAATTAGTTAATGAGTTTGTTATGAAGATCAATAAACGACAACTACGGTGAAATTGAACAATACAAAAATTTTGCGATTAGTACGCTAGCAAACAGATAAGAAGAACCACTATGAATGCAAAAAAATATGATGGGAACAAAAAGACTGAACCTGTAGACCGACTTGACAGTGACAATTTAACTACTGAACCACTGGGTGAAAAAAATGAAATGTTTAGATTTCGATTAGTATTTTCGAAAGCAATAATTGATATGAAGATAGAATGCGTAATTTAGACACAAAGTATTGTCTAAAAAAAATTTTATAATACATAAAAAAAAAATTATAGACAGATACACGCATTGAAGTACGCAGTTTAGAAGTATATATTTTCTAGTGTTACGCTAGGAAGTATTGCATTTGTAGTTAAGTAATTAGGTTAAATATAAACGAATCACAAAAGAAAAAAAATCAAGACAATGTCGTGATCTAGCTAGCCCTACGACGAAGTCTTGGGTTTGGTACAACAAAAGTCCACTAGCTAGAATCACCAAACTATTCCTTATAGTTAATTAGTTTCAAGTCTTTAACGTGCCACTCACCGAGAGGTTTACCAGACATATCAGACAGTATATATACTAACGGAGACTTCTTGGAAACAATTTTACATTTAATAAATTTAGGTGCCAACTTTTTACTAAAGTATTTATCTTTATCACTAAGGTAAAACGTTCTTCTCCACACAATATCACCAACATTAAACTCGACCGGTTTACGACGTAGATTGTAAGACTTACAATTGCGTTGGTGAGCGACCAATAATGCTGCTTGTACCTTCTCGAAAATAGAAGTTAAATAGCCAAGGTTCTCAGCGTAATTGTCATGAGGAATATGAACCAAATTGGGATCAGAGTTACTGACCCCAAATAGTGAACCACAAGTGACAAGCTCGCGACCATACACAAGAAAATTAGGAGTAAAACCGGTTGTCTCGTTAACCGCGCAGTTTATTGCAAACTGAATTTTTGTAGTTAAAGTGTCCCAGATTCGATGATCGGAAGTTATAAAGGTAGAAATAGCTGTCATAATAGTTTTGTTATAACGTTCAACAGAGTTCACGTGAGGAGAATATAACGGTGTATAATGAAGATTTGGAATTTTGTATTTAGTTAAGAGATTTTTAAAAGTTGCACTAATGAATTGTTTACCGTTGTCTAAGATAATAGTGGATGGAATACCATGCACTAGAAACACCTTTTCTTCAAGTATTCTTGTTATTATGTCTGCGGTAGCCCGCTTGATAGGAAAAAGCAAACAATATTTAGAGAAACAACAACTGACCACAAATATAAAAGAGTTTTGACTCCTACTAGGTGGTAATGGACCTATTAAGTCAATACTAATCACCTGAAAAGGTTTTTGACAAGACTTAGGTTGGCCCATGTGACCCAAGGTGGAATGATTTTGATGTTTATGAGCGATACAGGAATCGCACAGATTCACGAACTTGACCACGTCAGAGTACATGCCAGGCCAATAGTAATTAAGTGCTAAGCGCTTATAAGTCTTAAAGACACCAAAATGACCAGCTGTGGGTGAAGCATGATTATTAGATATAATGGTAGACCTCTGTTCTGACGGAACAACTTCTTTCCATTGAAAATCCCTAGTAAGGGGATTAAGAGTTTTTTTAAAGCGATATAATTTATTGTTTATTACTTGATAATCGACAAATAATGTCGGTGAATCAACACAACCATTAAAAATGTTTAGATACCAGGAGTCATCAGTAACTGGACATCCTAAAGAACCATTAGTAAGTTCATTAGTAACATTAGTTATGGAGGATATAGGTATAGAACGAGAAAGTAAATCAGGTACAACGTTCTCAGAACCCCGACGATGTTTGACCTCGAAATTGTAGCATGATAAGCGAACACTCCATCTCGCCAAACGACCTGTAGGGTTATTTAGCTTTAAAAACCACTTGAGAGCGGCATGGTCGGTATAAACTGTAAATTTTTTTCCGTTCTCCACATAACAACGCCAATGCTCTATAGCAGATAACACGGCTAAAGCTTCGCGCTCAGTAGCACTATAATTTTTTTCCTGGCTAGTGAGCGACTTACTATAATAGGCTATAACTCTCTCTTGTCCGTTCAGGACTTGACAAAGAACAGCACCGATACCGAAGTTACTGGCATCAGTATGTATTTCAAAGGGCTCAGTATAATCTGGGCAAGAAAGAACAGAAGAAGACCCAGACCTCCAAGTCAGACAGTCCCACGTTGGGCGCCATTGTAACCTTTAGGGTTTAGTTTAGGTGAAATGTAGATATATTTAGGAAGTACAATGAGAGAAGGTATAACAAATACACTTTTAATATATTTAGTATACAATTATAGTCAGGGCGTGGTTCGTTAGAAGGCTTGCTGCGTGTCCTTGTAGTCAGGAGCACTTAACTCGAGATGTGGAGCCGAGCCGCAAGGTGTCTCGTCCAGGACGCGATCGGCTTATATATGGCGCTGCCGCCGGGCAGGGGGGAGAAGGGGGGCGCCAGCCACCACTCCGACTCACGCGCAACCGTCGCGGTCGCGCGGTCCGCGTCACACGAGTGCTAAAGTGCTTTATTAAGTAAAGTTAGCTTGTTACAATAAAATAAATAAATATACTAATGTCCTGTCCGTATTAAAAACCTATTTAAATTTGAAATGTCTCTAGCAAGTTTAATAAGTCCAACATATGTTATTATATAATAATATTTTTTTTGTAATTTACTAAATTTTTTCCGCGGTTTCGCTTGCGTAAATGTAGGTTTCCCCTGACAGCGTGTTTGCGAAATTTCATGATGATCAGTCAAGTCACATTCGCATTTATAACATTACTAATGATTTATAAAGTGCCCTACATAGTAATAGACACAAGATATGATATAATAGCCGCTTACCATAATAAAGCAAGTGAGAAACGGCCATGAATTGCCTAGATCTTAGAGTTTGAAAAAATGGTATCACTTGACCTTGAGGTCAGAGGTCAAAGATCATAGTCATTTCGGGGTATATCGACTATGCTGAGTCAAATGGCGTTGACCACGAGTCTCTAGCTCTTACGGTTCTCGAGTTGAAAGTTGTATAACAGACGGACGGACGGACGGACAAAGCTGTTGTATAAGAGTTTTTTCGTACTTTTAAAACACGTTTGCTACTGAACTGGTATATTAAATACATTTGACTGAACGGATGGTGTAGTGGTTTTAAGTATTTGCCTTTCCACTGGCGCTGCGCGGAGTGCATTCGAGTGAATTCTATCTCATGAATGTCATCTAATAGTTGATCGAAGCCTAGATGTCTTTTGTCTCTTTTCATCCAACATACAGGATTTTTTTCCCACGACACAGGATTTTTCTAGTTCTTTACTCACATACCCACTTACAAGGACCAAACACAACCACTTCTCACGCAGTCGGCTAAACACAAAGCTCATAGACTACTCATTAGGTCTTTGTTCGCCTCCCGCCGCCGCCGCTACTATATCCGGCGGCGGTGACGTCCCTAATGAGTTCACGTCATTTCCTGCCCCCAGCCCGCCGCCATTTCCGCAGGAGACTGGATTAGAGCCTACCAGCAATTTGGCGAAGTATCTACGATATATCCGTACTAGAGTATGTTATGATATAGCCAGCTATCGATAGTATGGCCATTTAAAAGAACATATTTTAAAATGCTATCAGTAGCCCAGTAGTTAGCCACTGGGCTATATTCTTACATTATCGATCGAGAGGACGATCGGCAGTGCAATGGGCGGAATTCAAACCCAATTTGAAGCCCTACCATTGCACTACCGATGTTTACCTACTTATAGCACAAGCGTTTTAGCTTAGTTGGCGGGTTAACAAAATACTAGTAATTATCAAAGCAATGTATTATATATTTATAAATTTAATAGAATAAAGTACAGAAACTAGAATATTGATTTAAATTACTTTTAGGATTTCACTTGCTAAGGTAGAATGCAAATGATAAGTAACGATAAAGACAATTTTCTAAGCATGACTTGAATACGCAAGAATACTTCGATTCGAATGGATGTGGCTGCCTCCGCGTTGGTTGGGCTCGAATCCACCACAAGACAATTGCTTGGGTGATCTACGAATGATTGTTAGGTGTCGTTTGCAAATATACAATTAACAGACACAAAATATGGCCATAAACCTCAGTGATAATCTTATCACTGAGGTTTATGGCCATATTTTGGCCTAATCTTCTTATCCGGTGTATCTACACCGGATAAGAAGATTAGGTACTGAGTGAACAGTCTTAAAAAAGGAATTCATACTAATGTTGAAGTTTAGTAGTTAGTAATTTTACTAAAGTTTTACTACTCTTTATTCCTTCTCAATTCTCCATTCAGCAATATATGTACTTACTAAACAATACCACTCCACAATAATACGAATACATTCAAAGTAAGTATCGCTGTCTGATATTCAAAATACGTCGGCAACTTCGAAGGGGCAGATAAGGCATGCCTCCAATTACACCGGACTACTTCTGTCGAGCACTCTTCGAGGCTTGCCATAATAATGTCATATTGTAAGGAAAATGTTGGCATTGTAACAATGTAATATATAATACGGTGTTTGGATGTTTGGTAGACGTCGTGGCTGTCTGTAATAATATTATGTGTTGTGTTGCGAAAATGTATGGCATTCTTTTGGGTCACGTTTTACCTTGCTCTCATATCCAAAGTAGTATAAAAGATGCGACGTTGTGCGATGACAGGGAATCTTGGATTCTTATTCAGTGTCAGGCTAAGCGTTATTTGGATTTTCTGTGCAGATATTATGCAATAGCATGGCGTCTGATACTATTACCGGTAGACGCTAATAGGCACGCTCTGTATTAACGTGGTACTTAAAACCAACTTAACCTATGTTTTTATATGTACTCCTTTTTATGCCCAGAATGAATGGATTTGAAAAACCAACCTACCTCTGTTATCTCCTGGAGCTAAAGGAGTGAAATTAAGTCATAAAATATATTATATAAGTAGCCCTGTTTGCAAAATGTGCTAGACACGGACTACTTCTTAGTATGAATAAGTTAGGCTTACACCCACATAATAAGATTAGTTACCTTGAAATGCTTCCTTTATCACGGTATGTGTGTTTAATACATTTGTGTCTACGCTTTCGAGGATGTAGGCGTTAGATTATATGTGATGAGCTGTTTTCGTGCTCAGTGGAACTAATGTTAGGCCCATCACTACTTATTTTAAATATTGGTGATTGCCATAATATTGGCAGAATACGTTAGTTATTTTCGGACAGCATATTGGAACTACACTTTTCAGTTGAAATAGTGCGAAATTATTAATTTAAAATATTGACATAAATCTTTCCACGCAGCTGAATAGGCAGGCTAGTATTTTTTATAAAAGTTGTGGTTTGGAGGAATATTTTTTACCTATGTCACGTATTGTCAACAGAGAGTATTGACGGTATGGAACTTTCGTTTCAACCTGTTAGCTATACAGTTTTCTGTAGAGAAAAGCGCGCGATCCGTGCGTCATACGCTGACAGATGTTATTTGTTTTGTTCAAAGGATCGTCGAAGTAAGTATATGGTGCGCTGCCAACCGTGATTTGCTGCCATCAAAAGAAAAGTCGTTCGTGTGTACCAAGTGTCAAAAGTCAAACCTGTATTGTTTATTTCTTTATTTCTTTCTGTTGGTTATTAGGATACATATATATATTAGTTTCCATATTTAATCCCTGATATACGGCCATGCATAGCCTAATTGATAAACTAATGGAACGAATAATGGATGAAGTAAATTAAGGTCCTGCTTCAAAAATATTCATTTCTACTTTTATAATTTACATTCTGCTTTAGTATGTAGGTATATTGCTTGAAAATATTCTAAATAAATTAAAAATAGATATCTAATCAATGAATAGTTAAAGTTTATAAGGAGAAGGAGTGCAGAAATGTAAATTGAGTCCACCACCAGTCCAATAAAACAGCGACGTCCAATTAGAGAGACCGTTGGTTGCAAAGCTTTCAAGTTCGATGATTGGGCACGTACCTCTGACATTTTAAAGTTACGTGCGTATAAAATATGTAGTTAACTACCGCTTGTTTTAACGCTAAAAGAAATGCGCGGGGTTAACCTGCATATGCAAGAGTTCTTCATAATGTTCTCGATGATTTGTTCTCAAGGCTGTCAACCCGCTCTGGTTCTCTAGCTCTCATACTAAAAAGACGTTTGTACCTAGTAATGGGACAGTTCATAAACAGGACGGAAATTGTATTCAAAATTGTTTACGCGTTATTATGATTATTAGCCACGTTCTATTACATTATATTATTACATAAATAGCTTTTGGCCGCGACTTCGCTGTGGAACAGAATTTTTCTTCCGATGAAGATGAAGATACGGTATACTTGTCCTTCTTTGTACCCCTGACATCATGTATGCGGAGTTTTATGATGATCAGCATAGTAGTTAAGACGTAAAAGCGTAACAAAAAATCTTACATTTGCATTTATAATGTTAGTTAGGATAAATCAATTGCTACGCTTTGGTTTTTGCCGGTCACACAGCGTCAATCGCAGCTTAAGATGTGTGTCATTGCGCGACAAACATATTCCGTTTAGCGTATTTGCTCCTTGCACATTGTACAACGAATGAATAAAGCGGATAGTCCATAAGGTATCTATGGAAAACCATGAAAAATTACTTTGATCGTACAAAAGATGGCACCCGTTATAATAGGAACTGGCACTGCATTTGCAAAGTAGCAGAGTTTTATATAGGATTACTCTTATTTTGTATTTCGTAAAAGACCAGTAGACACATTTCTAATCTTAAAATAAATCACTGCATAGGGCCCAACGACTGTCTATATTTAGCTGTTATAACAGATTTTCAGGTCAGCATCCTAAAATCGTAAACCTAAATATTAACCTTCAGGCTGCCGTATTTATTCTCCACGTATATTTACCTCGTTATGAAAAATATAGAAACTGATGTAGCTGCTGTATATATACACATACATATATGTATGTCTGTATGTATAAGTAAATAAACAAACAGTCGTTCTCGTGTGATACGATCGTTGTACCGTCTAAAACGGTTCACCGAATGCCTTTGACAATTTGTGAGCATTTGATCACAAGTGTGTTTCCACTAGCGAGGCGTAACAAGACACAGAAAAGAACCTTTTAGAGTTCGAAAACCTTTTATACAACACCTTGTCCGTCCGTCCATCTGTCCTTCCGTCTGTCTGTTATACAATTTTCAACTCAAGAACCGTAAGAGCTAGAGACATGCGGTCAATGCCATTCGACTCAGTATAGTCGATATATCCCCGAAATGACTATGACCTTTGACCACTGACCTCAAGGTCACGTTATACCATCTTTCAACTCAAGAACCCTAAGAGCTAGAGACTCGCGGTCAACGCCATTCGACTCAGCATAGTCGATATACCCTGAAATTACTATGTCCTTTGACCTCTGACCTCAAGGTCACGTGATACCATTTTTTCGAACTCTGATATTCGATCGGCAGTTCATTGGCGTTTCTCACTTGTTTGAACAAAATATAATGATTTTAATATCTCGTAGAGCGTCTACGACGTAAATCGATTGGGCTACGTTGCTACGTCTACGGTATCTTGGTGATTTATCTTTCCTCTTACTCACGTCTGTTTCCTGGTAATATAGGCAGTGATTTCGGATATCTCCTGGCTGAATAAATTATAATAACATACATAACACTTAAAGCAACATACCTGTATATCACTGAACATGTTTTGGATCCATGAGAGGGTAAATCCAACCCCTGCAGGAGTTTAAAATTTACTACTGTAATGATACCATTACGTATATTAAAGCTTTGTACTACTACGGCGGCTTTCTTCTCATATAAATGCATTTTTTAACTTCATCATCATCATCGTCACCTTAGCTGAAAGACGTCTACTGCTGGCCTCCCTAAAGGTTTTCTAAACAGACCAGTCTTGGTCAACCAGCATCCAACCGCTTCCCGCGATCCTTACCAGGTCGTCGGTCCACCTTGCTGATAATCGCTCGCAAACATTTTACTACGGTAGGGTACAGTCACAATTAATATTGAATTAATATATCTACCTCTTTCACTTCAAAAGTACTTTTATGTCAACTCGTCAGCCTCACAGGAGAGCATTGTATACACAGAAGTAATATTTTATATAAAATTTTTAATTCGTGGCTATACATGCATCTTAGTAGCTCATCCATTTGACAAACTGCCTCAAAAGGTGCCATCAAATCTGCCCCGTGTACAAAACGCCAATATTAGCACATCGGGGTCAAGTGGTCTGGACGGCCTCGCCGACACGCACTGATTCCCTACAGGCGACAATCAATACTTAATTTTATGTCCACACCACAATTTGTACTAACACCGATTAAGGCGTTATGAAAATTACAGAAAACATGGAAGATTTTATAATTTCACTAGTAGTTTTCCCGCGGTTTCACCCGCGTAAGTACCGTTCCCGTGTGAATATCGGGTTTCACCCCTTTCACCCCTTTCAGGGTGGAATTTCCAAAAATCCTCTCTTAGTGCTCCCCTACACTCTCCAAGGAACATACATGCCAAATTTCAGCTTCTTGCGTTCAGTAGTTTTGGCTGTGCGTTGTCTGTCAGTCACTCAGTAACGGAAGAGTTTTATATATATAGATTGAGAACCTACTTAATTTTAAAATGATTTTGATTTGGTATTCACCCGTTTACCTCTGATCACTGCTCTCATGCGATTTAAATGGATCTCTCTTTGCTACCGCCCTCTTAAGCTCGTCGATGTTCGCAGGCACTGGATTTCAGGGTCTAACCGTACTATCTTCGGTTCTGTTACACCCCATCAAACGATATTGTTGACGAAGACATCTTGGCAATGGCTCCAAGAATATTTAATTGCATGCCATAAAGAAATTTGATTCTGACTTGGTCAGCAAATGCTATTATTCTATTGGTCAATCCCCAATGCCAAATTAAAATTTGATACATAAACCTTAACTCTGACTTATTGGATCTATTTTCATCAACAATAATTGACATTTACTTAGTTAATATATTATTGTAATTGAATAGTATTATTATATTTTAAAATGGATTTATTGACATTTAGTTTATGCATGAATTATAATTTAATAAAAATGCTTGTACTTCTATTGGCAAAACATAGTGTTATAATGCATCAGTACACCTGTTTTCGTACCTATGTTTATTAAGAATAAATTAATTGATTGATGGATAGACACTTGTAAAGATCAACTTAGATGGATGTTACACGTATGGCGTACTGGTTTATGTGGTTGCCTCACCATTGCGGTTGCGCCGAGTGTTCTCCACAGGAGACAAAAACTTGTGTAATTACACCAATAGATATTCCGAGTTTATGTGTTCTTGGCCTTGAATCATTGTAAAGTCCCCACGACACACAATTGATTCCATTAAAAAACTAAATTGAATGTTGAGCCACCAACGCGATGCATATTTTCATCATGCACAATCGTCCGTAGTCTTCAGAGTAGTAGAGCCTCGCTGATTTCAGCATGAATGGGCCGGCTCAATCGGGGAAGGACTACTATTTCACGTCGATATTCTGTGAGAGGGTATCACATAATATCGACGTGAAATAGCAGTATTCCTACTGTTGTGGTTCGGTCCGTGAGTGAGAGTACCGGAGGCCCAAACACCGTCTTCCCCCCTTCCCGCTCCTTCTCCTTCTCCTTCCCATTTTCTTTTCTAAAAGGTCGGTGTTGCATGCGTCCATAGGCTACGGTGACCACTTTCCATCAGGTGGGCTGTATGCATGTTTGTCAATTTAACAGTATAAAAAAGAAATTGTACTGAATTCAATAAAAAAATATATGACGCACATTAACGATACAATGGAGTAAACAGTAATCGGTATAATGGGATAAAATACCAACAAAACATTGAAATACCGGTGAAATAAATGATAATGATGTCAAAAGAGACTGTTATAGCGGTTTAATAGAGGTTTTAATCATATTTATGGTACCTTTACAAGGTGTGAGCTTGCTTTCCGACTTGCCTTGGTTTTATAGGTTTCGATGAAATAAAGATAATGTCGAATGAAATGTCAGATATAATGTTACTTCTTTTTTTGCTATAAAAGTGTGTTTTATGTGCGTTTGCTGTGTGAATAGAAAGATAAGTATCGGTAAAATGGCAGCAGTGAGGAGTTACCGTTATTTATTCAATGTTCGTAGTAAATTACTATTGTTTTAGTTCGCATAGTTATTTCATTTGCTTCTTTACTTATTTTCATGTTAGGAGAATATAGTGTTTATAAAATTTAATATTACGCTGAAATATCGCCGTAATATTAGACGAGATATATCACTCACACATACTTGTCGCTTTTGTTTTGGACATCTTACATAATATTATAAATGCGAATGTGATTTTGTTTGTTTGTTACGCTTTCACGCCTCATTTATTGACGAAATCTACATTCACAGTCTAATATTGTGAGGAGGTGATTTGGTCACGTTTCGCTGTGTTTGATATTTAGAGATTCATTTATTCATGACCGGCAATGCAGGTCCTATTTTTAGATTAATTATTCCATGCTGCTATCGCACACATCTGCGCATTTTACCAAAACCAATAATGTTATTTCATAATTAGGACATCAAATTCAAGACTCTGTGATCATCAGTCGTTTAAGTCCGTTTACTTGTCTTATAGAGCAAATTTCGACTGTATGTTTTTTTTATGTGTGTTACCTCTTAACTTTTTTCTTGGTGAAAATTTTAATGATTGTTCTTTTATTTGAATGCTGGTGCTTTCCATTTGGTTTCATTTAATTTTGATAAAGATCTGACCATTCGTTTTCGAGTTATCCTAAATAATACATAATTGGTTGACTTCGGCTATATTGATGATGTTCTCATTTTTGGCAACAACTATATAAACAATTATCTAGGATGGTTTGGAAGCCCTTCATAGTATTTCGAGATAGCCCCATTCTAATTTGGTGATGTTCTGATAAAGATCTCCGGTTTTATACAACGGAATTATTTAATAAATGACAGCATATCTGCCGTGATTGCTACAATCACATACATATACATATGTATATGTACTGTTTACACAATTCCAAATTGGTTTTTGATAGCAATTTATAGTATAGGGTTATGTGCAACTGTTAAACTCAACAAGGAATAAACAAAAAAGCTAATAATAAAATTATTTTTATAATACAACTTTTAATATGATGCTAATAAAGCCATTAGGCACCGGAACTCCGGAATAAAACAAATCATCCCAACCGTATTTGGAATCATCATGAGATGCACTATGGCCAAACATTATTTAAACGGTATAAAAATAAAAATAAATCATTTTTCATATAAATAATAAAATATATAAAATATAATAATCATATAAGCCCGCATTTTCAAAGGCCTATTTTTACGCTCTTCACCAGCCTCTTTTGAAATGGCCCTGGAGGTAGATTTCCTATTTCGAGATAGCCATATCTTCCTTTTCTTGTTTGTCTCATTTAAACGGGGCTGTTTCACATGAGCAGGGCGTTTAGTAGGTCTACCCATACTCAGACAAATAAAATCAGTTATCGAACTTCAGATTCACTAAAAACCGAGAAAACAATAATTTAATTATTCACGAGAATATGCAATTATTTTGAATTTTTTAGTGCATTTTTTGTTTGAGGATATATGTATGTGGGTATAAGAAGTCTGTTTTTTTTTTTCAAATTTTTGTATGTTCTAACAGATATTATAGTGTATATGTGTGAGCGGAATCTGTTGTGACCGGCAATTAGCACCAATGGCGTCACATACTTACCTAAGTAAAAGCGTAAAATATCATCATCTCTTTAACTTTGAACTGTTTCTGCAAATACCTTGACAAAAGATCCTAATATCTTTTTTGTCAGCACATCCCAAGAATCAATCAAATATGCAGTAGACAGCTCGTGTGTTGCTATGTAGGTATTTCCCTTAGGAAATACGCTTAGATTATAATATTTCTGAAACAATTTTATTATTGGATCAACAAATTGCTTGGCATCACTCCAGGTTCGTACAAGACAATCAGACGACCTACTTAGTGGCGACCCCTGGTGACCTGCCGATGACAAATAGTGTAGTGGTTATAAGATATACGTGAGGTAGCGCTTCCGTTTAATTTCCGGTTTGATGATTTAATGTAAACTAGATTTCGTTCGCAGTTTCGCGTGAAAACTGGTTGGGGTTGCCCTCTGTATTGAACCATAATGTACAATGGATGTTTTAGTATCCTTTTATTATATTGAGACAACCATACAATCACGCCTGTTACCTAGAGGATGAGGCAGATATTATGAAAATTCACTTGCTGTATCAAACATATTATCTCTTTTTACTCCACTCACTATGATTTTGCTTTATCTTTAAATATCACCACAACTTAATTTTGCTCGTTACATAATGGATAACATTTACAATTTGTGAAAATCTTAATCTGTTCATGATTATAATGGGGAAAGTTTGGGAAAGTTGCTGCGGCTTCTCACGAAACAAATGATTTATTGTAAAATTGCTTACCGAGCCGCCTTCGCCATTATTGTGCGAGGCAATAAGCGGACTGTAAGCGCAGAACTTATTTAGATTAATATTAAACTTTGATATCCCTTATCGTTTGATAAGGTAGATATCTTGTTGGCACAGTGCTGTAAGCGTATGTTTGAATGTAAAAGGTTTGGGTTCGGTTTCTAGAACAAGTATTAGTAATTATATCATAATAACTGTGCTCTCGCTGTTACCAGCAAGGTATAAGGTTTTCCCCTGTTTTCTGGTTACTAAAGATACCAAAAGTCAACCATATTATGTAGCTGCAGTGTACCACTGTGTAACTATTTAACTGATAATAATTCCTCTGCTGTCTGCATGGCACCTACTTAAAGACCTTTAGACGCCTTTATATACCAAAATATTCACAAAAGCAAAAAAATATACACAAAGCTATGTATACAAAAGGTTATTTGGTAATATATATATCGGAGTGGCAGCGTCATCCCGTCCTTATCAACCATTTTATAGGATCAAAGCACGTGGGCGTGCAGTGGGAAATGTTGGTTTCAATCAATAGAAAACACGTAGGTAGTCAGATATCTTGTATTTGAATTCAACTAACAACTATTTCACACTAAGAGCACTAATCCGTATGAAAAACAAGACAGTTCTTACGAGGTCTGCACTGGTCGACGGTAACACGAAGACTGAGCTCTGCCCGCCCTACGCACCGTGTCGTAGACTTCGTCTAGCGCCGCTAGATGACGCTGGCGTTCCGTCTTAATGCCTTTCTGTGTCACTGGATGGCGCTAGTGTCCCAACTAACAGTATTGCCGTTCCGAAATATATTACTAACAATACCCGCGGCTCATCTTTACTACTTACTTATTGCCGTATCAAGAGTGAATCACGCCGGACCTGTTCCAGAATTATGTACAAAAATGTTCATTGCAAATACCCTAGATTATCCATCGTAAACAAATGCTTATTAAAATTTGACTAGGTAACGTATACCATACTTCAAAAAGAATCGTGTAAATCAGACCAGTGGTTTTTGAATATTAAGCGCACAAACGGGCAGAGAAAAATTCAGCTAGACGTTTACTCGTATTTATTTGAGAGTAACAATCAATTACATATTGTGTCTTAAAACTAACTTTACTTATATAAATATATATCGTGGTGTGTATAAAATATATATTTTGCCATTAACGAAAAGCGCTTTTTAATAATAAGTAACGTTCTGAGGAATGGAAAAAGGCCAGATTAAGAATACCCTTAACCAACGAGCGTGTACGAAGAATGTAATGAAAGTAAATGAAGCAAGAAAGGTATTCCGAACCGTACCAAATAAAAATCCGTAGGCTCTACCTGCCCTCCAAGAAACAGTTGTGAGGCTATAGCGCTGAAGTCAAACAATATTGTCCCAAATACTACAGTATCGCATTAGATATACAGAACAAGAGGTCATTTTTTATTTTGAGAAATTAACACAGTCGTCCCAAACATTCGCCGTGGCATGAAACGGGTCGACGACCTATCGATCGGGAGATCTGGGTCAGTGGGGCTCGCAACACTGGCGAATATGGGGTAATTCCGGGATATCAGTGTTGCCAACGTTTATGGGGCGATGTGGTGATGGTTTGTGGTGACAGGGTTAGGTTATAAATTAGATAATTGGTATCATTGTACCATAACATGATCTGACTCGTTATTGCTTTTCTTTCTTTATTGAAATACAACTATCGCGCTTGGTATAATCGCTGTGTAGGGACTTAATAAACATTGAAGCACGATTTGCTATTATAAATTTTATATTTTTGTGTTGGGTATTTTATGATTCAAGATTCATTTATTACACATAAAATAGAGTGCAAAGACTGGTCTTAATCTGTGTTTGTCACATCTATTTTACTGATAGACAGCTTAGCAATACAATTATACTAATGAGAATTATTGATAATCAATTTGTAATTATTCAAAAATAGAAGATGTACATATATATGTATATGCATTTATAGTCAATATTTTATGTAAAAATAATTACAATGTTAGTGAGTTAAATCATTAATTGAGTTGAATGACTTTTCTAAGAGATGTAGTGTTCATTTTTTTAAACTTAGTTATTGGCATGACCTCTATATTCTGTGGCAGCGTTAAACAGTACGTAACGTAAATAAGAACGTAATATGAATAAGAATAAACGTGAATTTTCTAAGTATTTCGAATCTTTTCGGTATCGGCTAGGTTAATAATATAATAATATCAGCCCTGTATTAAACTGTCCCACTGCTGGGCACGGACCTCTTCTCACTGTGAGAAGGGTTAGGCCATAGTCCACCACGCTGGCCCAGTGCGGGTTGGCAGACTTCACGTATCTTCGAGAACATTATGGAGAACTCTCAGACATGCAGGTTTCCTCACGATGTGTTCCTTCACCTTTAAAGCAAGCGATAATTAACTATTTAATACGCATATAACTTCGAAAAGTCAGAGATGCGCGCCTTGGGTTCGAACTCGAGACCTCTGCGTGGCAGTCTAACGGTTTCTCACTAGGCTATCGCTGCTAGCATCGGCTAGGTTGCTGATTGTTTTTCCTGCTTATATTGGCCAGCCCAAACGATTTTTTTTATTATTAGTAGCGATAGCATCGATGCAGAGCAATGAACTGCCACGCAGAGTTCCCGAACTCTCTCTCTCTCTCTAGCTTTTTGAAGCGTATTAAATAATTAATTATCGCTCGCTATAACAGTAAAGGAACACATCGTGAGGAAACCTGCATGCGTGAATGAGAGAACATAGGCAATACTAATAAATTTAATAAATCAAAAACCATTCTAAATATTTAGGTCACAAATTAATAATATTATTGTTAACCCCTTCAATTAAGCAATATGCTTGTGTGTTTTTTTTATACTACCTAAGTGGCAAACATGCTTACGGCCCACCTGATGGTAAGTGGCCACCGTGCCTGCAACATGAGAGGCATCACTTGCACGTTGCCGACCCTTTAAAAACCTATTAACACCCTTTTTGAAGAACCCCATACTGTAGTCTTGTGGGAAAACCTTGGCAAAGTTCATTCCATAACCTGAGCGTCCGCGGGAGAAAATTCCTGTGGAATCGTTTGGTGCGGTACCAGTTAGGTTCCAAGGTGTGAGAATAAAATCCCTGCCGATGGTGTGCGGTGCGATGGTAAAAAGTAGCTGAGGGTATCATCTCAAACAACTCCTTAGATCCATTATATAAGCGCCGGAAAACACAAAGCTTCTGCCTCAACGGCCATCGGTTCTGTTAATTATAAATTATAATTATTATTGGGCTGCCGCTGCATCATTCATAATTTCCGTTAGACTTGTCAACAACAAGTTCAATAAAAATGGATGCTTAAACACCAAAGATGTAATAAAGGTAGTTTTTACACCTCAAGTAGATATAAAACATATAACAAAAAATGGATTTATAAGTTTTAATCAGGATGACGATAAAATGTTCAAAGTTTTATTTTAAGACATACCGTTTCTGAGGCTTGTAAATCTTATCTTATGTGGGGGCCAGTCAGTGCAGACCGGCGACACTTCGACCCAGTGGGATCTTTTGTGTCGACACTCTCGCAATAACGACTGCCATAGATGTTCATGGCAGCCGGGACCGACGGCTTAACGTGCTCTCCGAGGCACGGAGCAGGCGATAATTGTCAATCAATACGCACATCATTTCAAAAGGTCATATAACTTCCGAAAGTCAGAGCGCGACGTGAGTTCGAACCCGAGACCCTCTGCATGGCAGTCTGTTGGTCTCCCCACTGAGCTATCGCTGCTTGCAAATGTCTCTACCTTTTAAAGGATAACAGCGCAAAATTATGTATATATTTATTATAATAACATCAGTCTTGTATGTAAACTGACCCATTGGCACGGGTCTCTTCTCAGTGTGAGTAGAATTAGGCCATAGTCCACTACGCCGCGCACCGGCACAATAAAGGCTAGTTGACTTCACATATCTTTGAGAATTATGGAAAACTCTCAGATATGCAGGCTTGATGCTTTTTTACCGTCAAAGCAAGCATTAATTAAAAAAATATTACGCACATGACTTTGAAAAGTGAGATACGTGGCTTGTGATCAAACTCGAGACTTCTGCGTGCCAGTTCAACGGTCTACTACTAGCACATCGCTGCTTCATGGTTATCTGAACATAAAAATAAAATTTCCGGTAAAGGAGTCTACCCACTACCCCGTCTCATACCATGACCGTGCTAGGAACGTGTCAGGCAAAAAAATATTTTTTGTAAGGAAATGTATAAGACTATGCCCACTAGACCGTTCCGTCACCGACCAGCAGTTCCTATAGCAGGGCGTATGGTGTCGCTTTTCGTGTCTGATACGTTCCTAGCATGGCCATGGTATGAGACGGTGTAGTGGGCGGACTCCTTTATCGTAAACTTAAGTCGAGTGGGCGGACTCCTTTATCTTAAACTTAAGTCGTGAGGAACGTGATAGTTTTTAAGTCAGTTTAAGTGGTAGAACTTGTAACTGCCAATTATTTGGTGACAGTATAAATGAGAAGGTTAGATGGCTTAGTGGTGGTGTACGACTGCTATGCAGGTCTCAGATTCGAATCCCAGGCTGAGACAGCATACAATTATTGGGACTTTCTCGAAGTTACACACCCCAATGCCGCGAAAAGCACGAGTCGTTGGTCCGGATCGTCGCTTCGGATTACCGTCCCATCCCGTGTTAGGGATAGAGGTTAGAGAACAGATAGTGCACGTATATTTACGCACACATATGTGCTCTATAATATTTCCAGCGCAGTTGGCTAGTGTCCATTAAGATTGGCTGCCGTCACCGAAATTCAATTGAGGACATTATTATTATTACCCTACAGGAACCAGACGTAAGAATAGTAACACTAATACCAGGTTTTGACCAGTGAGTAAGGAGGCTCTAATTCTAACGCCATCTACCATACGAGGACAAATGCCTGTGACGCAAGGGGATTTACAAACATTACACATTACACCCAAATATTTTGTCCTGTTTGAGAATCGAACCCACAACACTCGGCGTAGTGGTAGTGGCGACGCGATCACTTAAGCCATTACGCCATCCGTGCGGGCGTGTTACGTGACGTATCCACTCACCATCAGACAGGCAAATTGTGTGGCCATAATGTTACTTGTATAAAAAATACATAATTATAAAATATCATACAATATATACGTGATTTTCAAATCAAATACAACATCATTTATATGTCTTAATAATAGCACATAAAGTTGTCTGGATGGTGGGAGTTTACGACCAGTTTTGGCTTCAGTAATTCATTTACACAAATAAACAATACGTGGCAAGACTTCATGATACTTCTGGCTCATTCTGCGTAACTACATAATTAAACGATTAAACGATGTTATTTTAAAGTACGAACACAATTTATAATGATAACTTTTAAACTTTCGCGTTGCATGATATACATATATATAATATGTAACGGGTATTAACGCGATCATGCATAATGTTTACCTTTTTTATGCTTGACGTTTCGACCAGGTGTGACATCGCAGCACCAGTCAGCTTGTGACCACGGCCGGTGTAACCTGGTCGAAACGTCAAGCATAAAAAAGGTAAACATTATGCATGATCGCGTTAATACCCGTTACATATTATATATATACAATTTATAATGACTTAGCACTACAAGACTGAGATGAACACTACCCGAGTCTAGCCGTTTTCATGGCTGTCTGAAAGCAATCGAAAAATGAGGAAAATGTAAGTATAAATCCCATTAAAATTGAAACAAGGGTTCAAACGACGCCATGTTTCGTTGCTGACAAAAAAATGGATCTGAGATCTAATGTGTGTCAAGATCAATCGCACTTTCTCCAAGGATAACTAGCTATAAATTTTATAATTATTTATTTATATGTATTACTAGCTGTGCCCGCGGTTTTACCCGCGTTTATGGTTACTGCGCCGCCCCCGTGGGTCGTAGCCTATAGGCTTTATAGCATTACGCTACGACCCACGATCCCTTCCTTGATAAATAGGCTATCTAAAAGAATTTTTTAATTCGAACCCTACTGGTTGAAGTTCTCCATAATGTTCTCAAGGATATGTGAAGCCAGCATGGTGGACTATCTTATCAGGCCTAATCCTTGTCACACTGAGAAGAGGCTAGTGCTCAGTAGTGGGACAGTTCACAGGGCTGATATTATTATTTTAATAACCTTGTACATGTGTAGTGACTTCTTTATACCTTACTACCTTACCAACTTGTAAAAGTAATACTTGTTGATGTAGGTATAGTTCAAGGTTGCGTGTTCACTGTATGTAAAAATGTATGTCTGACTATCCACTACGTGTTCACTGAGTTACGATAGCTAGGGTCAATTATCGGGAGAGAAATGAAACTTAGAGTCTGGTCAAAATACAAAGTCTATTCGCTTTCACGATAGCTCTTACGCTAACACGTTGATTTCGTTAGGAGGCTTAGGGACGACTGACGTGTCTATGGACGATCGGTGCGGGGCCAATACAAAATGTGTTCTCAGCAAAATACGATATAATGTTGCATCCACACAACTATTGTTCTACTACTTCACATAATTAATTATTAGATCTTTTTCATACAACAATAAAAATACTGTATTTGGTTATATGACACTAGCTGACCCGCGCAACTTCGTCTGCTTCACATAAGAGAATTTTCTCCGTTTTTGCGACATTTGTCATTGATGCTCCGCTCCTATGGGTCGTAGCGTGATATTATATAGCCTATAACCTTTCTCGATAAATGGGCTATCCAAAGCTAAAAGAATTTTCAATTCGAATCAGTAGTTTCTGAGATTATCTCGTTCAATCAAACAAACAAACTCTTCAGCTTTATAATATTAGTATAGATATAAATCTTTTATGAAGGTGATTTAACTGATTGACAATTATCATATCATAATTTTTTATAGGTGATCGTTTTCATTGCTACTTATCATTTGAAAAAATGCGATAGTACTTCTTTTAAAAATGCGCAATTACAAGTATGTATTAGCTTCTTAATTATGAGGGTTGAAAAGTACCTCAAAATGGTTTGGGTACAGACACACACTGGTCGTGCGCCAGCTTTTACTGAACTAGCTGCACGGATGGCATAGGTAGTGGTTTAACCTTTTAACCGCCACAGTCATGTATACATGACTAAGCAAAATGTATCCAGCACGCCACGGTCACGACTACATGACAAATTAAAGGATAAAATCGTAGTTTGGCGCCGAGAGCATGCTTTTGATTTTTTGACGTAGCAGTCGAAGGATTAATTGGTTGCATCCCTACTGACACAGGGCTGAGCGTTATGGGTTAGATACCCACACGGAAAAATAAATTGTGTGATCCACAAATACCTGTTCCGGGTGTGGGTGTACTTTGTGTCAGTTGTATGAATCTTAGTAAAATCACTCGCGGCAAAGGAATTATTACAAGAACGGGATGTATCTTAAAAAAATTGTTGGTCTCTCTGGCACACATAGTTACATAATATTTTTTTTATAATAATAATAATATAATAATAATTCTATCACATACACAACACCATCTAGCCCAAACTAAGCAGAACTTGTACTATGGGTACTAGACAATGGATAAACATACATATATACTTTTTTTTTGTTAATACATACATATTATACATAGACACACCCAGACCCAGACAAACATGTTCATGCACACAAATGCAATAAATGCTGGAAAATTCTCTTATGTGATGCAGACGAAGTTGCGCGGGTCAGCTAGTTTGTTATATATGATGTGAGTAACACAGGTAATTTTTTTTTTGGAATACCTTTCCCTTAGCCATAATGGGATGTGAGAGAGAACCTACCCTACTTTTACGCGAGCGAATCCGCGGGCTAAAGCTAGTGTCTGTATAAAATATTTAATAACAACAAAAACTTGAGTTATTATCTTTTATGAAATACACGATCTAAGGTGGTTCCGTGAGACCGATGAGATCACGTGTATTGACATTGAACTTGACCGAACGGCCGTTATAAATATGTTAACGACTGAACAGTAATCAAATCAAATTATCTTTGGAATTACTTTTGAATATTTAATTATCATTGCATTTTAACAACGTCAGTACCCTCTAATATCCTGACACTGGCCTAGCCTTAGGGTATCGTTAGCCTTCGGGTTGCGGAGGTCAGGTGACAGCCACTCCGTTTAAAAACTGATATCCAGTCAAATCCGGTTAGACCAGAAAAGTCGACCCCAAGTGACTTGGGAATAATAAAGGCTAAGAGAGAAGAATTGCATTTTATCAACATTTAAGATAATAATAAATTGCGTAGTGATTTCAATTGTAGTCTATACTAATATTATAAAGAGGAATGTTTTTTTTTTGTTGGTTTGTTTGTAACGATTTAACTCAAAAACTACTACAAACATTCTTTTACCATTAGACAGTTATATTATAACTAAGTAAATAAGGCAACTTTTAAAAAAATGCCCTTCTGCAAGCATAAACGTGAGGACCTGTAATTGGCTATCAAATACTTATTTAAATTTTTTGACTAGGATAGCTGTTGAATCTCCATAAATAAATAAATAAACTTTCTGGTTTTTTTTTTAACGTGCGTAAAATCTGGGTTGACCCATACCCCTCCGCAAGGGTGGCGGAGGGGTTATGCCGGGCTCACCCGGGAAAAGATGGCGAAATCTCGGTCCTACCGACTGAACCTACCACGGTGTTCCTACTCGCTATCTGTGGCCGAGGCGCAGGGATCACTCGCGCATTCATCCTGCAGCCCAGGCAGATGTGAGCCGCCACTTGGTATTCTTAGTTAAACTTCGTTAAGAGGCGCGCGCGGAACACCACGCGCCGCCGTCTCGGGCCTGCTTCTGCACGGACGTCAGACAACCTAACCTACTTTTACGCGAACGCAGCCGCGGGCAAAAGCTAGTAGTTAAATAAAGATATATTATTAATATATATACGTGATAGTGGTCTCTGTGCCGTTGTTGCGGGTTCGAATCCTACAAAGGACAAAATTTTGTATAATACACAAAAAATTGTTTCAGTTTTAAGTTTCCTTTATGTCTGTGTCTGAGACAACTGCCATCTTAGTCTCCCCGTGACCATGGCTGCTGAAAAGCAACCGAAACGCCGGGGAAAGTGTAAAAATAAATTAAATCTAAATAGTTTTAATAATAATTTAATTAGCTTAAAAATTAGTAAAGTTTAATAGTAGCAGTAGTGTAACAATTTTCAAAATTTTGTAATAAAGTGTCAAATAAACAACGCGATATAATCCGTATATAGCAGTTTAATTTCAATGAATAATATTCGCGTAAATAGAAGACAATATTTGTGTCTGTATTTTGCAAACACAAACAATCATACACGTGCCGCTGTGACGAGACACGGGAATCATTATTATTATGTAGACAATAAAAATAAGGCTACCAAGAAGGGTAGTTAATTGCACGAGTGGGTTATGAATTAAGTGATAGTCTCGCCCCGGTCCATGTCATAGTTTCAATCCCCATTCTGGACATATACTAGATATATGTGTTATCCACATATATTTGTTCGAAAGCTTGGTGATTTTTGATTGGATATTAATAAAGTCCTGATGCAGGAATGATTTCTGTATACTGCCAACACGTGTGCCATCGTGGCGGACAATTTTTCTTTGTTTGTGTCAATTGATACCCAGTAGAGGCCATTACCTAACAATTAAACAGGTTTATAAATTGACGCAGATTGTAGAAAATATGCAGATTTTTTAGTATTTTGCATATTTTATATTTTGAGAGTCAGCTGTGGTTGGTTAGGAGGGGAATGAAGTAAGGACAAATACCGCATCAAGGGGTCTGCGACATTGAAAGCGCGTGAACTTGAGTTCATATGTTTTTTTTATTGATTTCTTCATATAAATTCATTGCCCGTAATAAGAATAATTTCTGTATCGTGAAGGACTCTACAAACATTCAAACAACGGGCAAAAAGAACATCCAGACTTGGAACAACTATTTGTGGATCACATAATTTTTTAACCCGTGTGGGGATCGAACCCACAACACTCGTGCGGCGACAATGGATAGGCGACCACTTAAACCACTACGCCATCGGTGCAGTAATTTACCTGATTCATTTAATTTAATGCAGCTTATTATCAAGATAAACCCTCCGTCTTAAAATAATATTCGCTTTAACATAAGATAATATTCTAAAAATAATTAAAACCGTAACTAAAATATAAATAAATGATCTTTATGACTTAATTAAGAAATAAATGTCATAGAGGACTATTAGTGCCTACACTTATGCATGGATGTGAAAGTTGGGTATAGCAAAAGAAGCATGAGAGCAGAATAAATGCTGTAGAAATGAGAGCGCTGAGAGACATGTGGTGTGACGCTGAAAGATAGAATAAGGAATAATGTGATTAGAGAGAGATGAGAGTGAAAGTGCATATAGTGACAAGAATAGAAAAGGGTATGTAAAGCTGGTTTGGGCATGTAGAAAGAATGGACGAGAAAAGACTGACTAAAAAGTTTGTAAGGCTAGTGTGAATGGAACAGTAGCAAGAAGGGGGCCTAGGCGAACGTGTCATGACCAGATCGGAGACGTTCTGGACAAAGGCCAGGTTAAGAGCACCTTAAACCGGCAAACGTGTATGAGGAATGTGATGAAAGTGAAGGAAGCCAGAGAAGTGTGACAGGATCGTAGCAAATGGAAATCCGTAGTCTCTGCCTACCCCTCTGGGAAACAGGCCTGGATATATGTATGTATGAATTTATCTCTTTATTTAAGTTACACATTTTTTGTATCATAAGCAACTACTGCTACTCCTGCTTCGTTTGTTTTAATACAAACCATACCCACTTTTAAGTTTTAAATATTTAAAACCTATTTATAATTATGTACCAAAGTTCTACTTGGGCTGCAAAGGTACAATAGCAATTATCAAAAACGTCAGAGTTTCTTCCTTTCCTCTCATCTTTAACCGGTCGTATACCGCCGGCTCGCATACCAGCCGGCAGATTTGTACCCGTCGTAGGCCGGTGGCTCGCATGCGAGCCACCAAATTGGCCCCAAAACGCCGCGCGCCGCCTTCGCTTAAGCGAAGTTAAGTTAAGTTTAAGATTTGTTTTCTTAAGTTTTGGCGCCAATTTGGTGGCTCGCATGCGAGCCACCGGCCTACGACGGGTACAAATCTGCCGGCTGGTATGCGAGCCGGCGGTATACGACCGGTTAATGCTTTTAAATTAAGGCCGGCAATGCCCAAGTGATACCTTGGTTATTGCAAGTCTTTATAGAGTACGATGACCGCTTATATCAGACGGGTCGTATGATTGTTCCGTATCCTTGTTGTATATTGTATTCAATAATCATACTGGCTAGCATGCGACTGCAGGATACAACTGTATCTATTAAATTGAAAAAGACGTTACTAGGCGAAAATCCATTGTAATAAATTAAATGGGGCAGACAGGAATCTGCTACGCACCTTCGAATTTCCCACCACCACTATTGGTGACAATACTGAACTCCTCTGGTAAGGGACAGCTGCGTCGTAGGATCTAGGACTTGCAGTATTCCTCTTCGGAGACAATATATGTGTCGACATGTGTTTCGGCTCAGCGCGAGGCATGATCAGGACCGTTTGGCAACGAATGAGCCATGCCAAGGGTGCGTGACGGGTTCCTCGCTTCCCAATTATTTTATTACAATTTTCGCCATCGTAGTGGTTTAATTGGTCGCCTCGCCACTGTTGTGGGTTCGAATCCCACACGTGATAAAAAATTGTATGATCCACAAATGGTTATTCCGAGTCTGAATGTTCTTTGTGCCCGTTTTTTTAATGTTTGGAAAACCTCCGCGACACAAGAATCTTCAAAAAAAATTGTTTGATGGCACAACTCATGATGCAATAACTCTTGAATCTTTATTATATAAAGACAATGCTGCATCAGAAATATTTCCTTTTCCCCAAGCTCATTGTATACCGTTACAAATATTAAAACAACGAAAACCGTAATAACAAGAGTTGTAGGTCAATTAATATTTAAATTACATAAACGTTTGTTTGTTAATGAATTTATATGGCGACCCTCATTATTAGATATTTACACACTAAATCTTTTTTTAAATGATTTGTTTATTAATTTTATAAATACTTTGTTCTCTTTCATTCAAATTGCTTGGTAATTATCACTTCATATAATAACAAAATCCCCCGCCGCATCTGTCTGTCTGTTCACGGTAAACTCAAAAATTACTACACCAATATACAGAATAATTGTTGAGGAAAGTTTAGGTGTATAATTTGTTAAGATTTTGTATTACCTGTGCGAAGCCGGGGCGGGTCGCATGAGAAGTGCTTATCAGTCATAAACAAGTCTCATGTCTCACCAAAAGGATCATAATCTCAGCTGAAAGACGTCCACTGCTGGACATAGTCCTCTCCCAAGATTTTCCACACAGACCGATCTTTTTTTTTTATTAACTTGGGGGTATGCTTTGACGCATACCTCTCCACGGGGCGACGGAGAGGATACGTCGGACTCACCGGGGAAAGAACGGTGAGCGACATCCCGGTAATACCGCCTAAACCTACCACGGTGTTCCTCGACATAACTGGGCATCACTAATTTTATCCCTACTGCCCTCTGAGGGAGGGCGGTGGGGGGAGGGAACACGATACAGAGGCGCGCGTGGGAAATCAGACCGGTCTTAGGCCATCCGCATCCAACTGGTTCCCGCGATCCTGACCAGGTCGTTAGTGTGTTAGAATGATAATATTATACTAGTATCATTTTAAAACCTAGAGCCTCGCTGATTTCAGCATGAATACGCCGGCTTAACCGGGGAAGGACTACCCTCTCACAGAATATCGACGTGAAATACCAGTATTCCTACTGTTGTGTTTCGTTCGATGAGTGAGAGTGCTGGAGACTCAATAACCGTCTTGCCCCCTGCCCGCTACTTCTCCTTCCCACTTCCTTTCCAAAAAAGGCGGCAACGCGCAGGTGATGGCTCTGGTGTTGCAGACGTCGTAGGAGAGGAAGAAGAGAAAAAGGAAGTGGGAAGGAGAAAGAGCGGGAACGGAGAATGAGGGTGATTAGGCTTCCGGCACTCTCACTCACCGAATATAATAACATCTGTATTATTTTTATAGATCTGCCGCACTAGGAATTATTCTTGTTTCGCGGAAAACTTAACTAACACTTAAACAACGGACACAAAGAACATGGGACTCGAACCCACAACACTCGGCGCAGTGGCAGTGGCGGGGTGACCACTTGAACCATTACGCAATCCGTGCAGTAAAAAAATAACACGAATTTGGATGCTTCTGTCGGCTACATATTATGATAGACCAATATAAAGGAAGAACAAACAAACAGACAGACGGCCCAAGTCTTTATTAACATCCTATAAATACAAAAAAAAAAACAATAAAAACTAAGATCCACGTGTAAGCCTTGTCCAACAAACACATTTTCAAAACAGTAATGTTCAAAGTCGAGGCGATGAGTTCGACGATACAATAATACAATATTACGCCGCACATATCAACGAGGTCAAGTTTAACTAATGTTTCGAGAACACTTAAAAATCATGTTATTGCTATTTTTTGTCCGCGGATTCGCTTGCGTATAATATACATATGTATATAGGTTAGGTTAAATTACTTTTATATTGTCTTCTGTTTACGCGAATATTATTCATTGAAATTAAACTACTATATACCACCAGCTTGAGATCCAGTAATACAAATAGTCAAACCCAAGAAGAAGCAAACCACAGCTAGACTTCATGATACTCTGAGCTCATTCTGCGTAAATAGAAACACCAATGATTAAATTATGTTCGGGTACTTTGAAATAACGACACTGGAACATTGAGACAACTACCATCTTAGTCTCCCCGTGACCATGGCTGCTGAAAAGCAACCGAAACGTCGGGGAAAGTGTAAAATTTAATTAAATCTAAATAGTTTTAATAGATTTAATAATAATTTAATTAGCTTAAAAATTAGTAAAGTTTAATAGTAGTAGTAGTGTAACAGTTTTCAAAATTATGTAATAAAGTGTCAAATAAACAAAGCGATAAAATCCGTATATAGCAGTTTAATTTCAATAGATTACTTTCATTTATTTTTTATTTACCTTATGGAAAACTTACAGCTACAGATAATGTATAACAATGACATGATAGGTAACGGTAAGCCAATTACACGTTTTCACGTATAGAACTATAATAGAAAATAAATGGACCACAGTGTACATATACCAACTGCTTACATGGTATCAAGATAATATTAAATACTAAAAAACTCTTTAATAAAATTATACAATATTATTTGAAAAACTTATCAGTTAAGCACTTCCTTACACGCGACATGCTACTAGAAAATGGATCTATGTCATAGGTTTAACACATTTTATTAAGGCTCGCACCAAATAGCTGTTTTGCCTGTAGTTGCAAGAGGCATGTGGTACATTTATGGGGGGATTGAAACGCACTGCCCTACTCGGCACATTAAATCCTATTTTAGATAGAAGCTCAGGACAAGCAATGTCATTGTTTATAGTTTTAAGTAAAACAATAATGTCTGCAATATCACGACGTTTTTAAGAGGTATTAAGATGGTGTCTTTTACACAGACTTAGATAATTATTTGAGTGAAACAGTTCCTTTTTCAGGATAAAAGGTCCTTTTCTGTTGCCCTGATAACGTGTATGAGAATTTTTTGATAATCGGTCGAGTAGTTAAAGCGTAAAAGCGTAACAAACTATCAAACTCACATATGCAATTATAATATACTAGATTTTGCACGTGGCTTCGCTCGTGTAAAAGTAGGTTAGATTTGTTAGTAAAAGTCAGTTTTTCAAATAAAATATAGCCTATGTTACTCGGTGATAATATAACTTACAACTAACGGGTGTTTTTTTTAAATTCGGGTAATTAGTTTTTGATTTAAATCATCACAAACAAACAAAAATCTATATCATCTTTTCTCTTTATAATATTAGTATAGAACTTAAGATTATAATACTTTTTCCTGCAGTTTTACCTGCGTAAATTACTCGGTAACGTATACCGGGATATAAAGTAGATATGGTAATCCAGGATATAGTCTATCTTTATGCCAATTAAGTAACAAACAAGCAAACATACTTACGAGTTTTCTTGTCTATAGTCACACGTATGACCTAACTAACCTTGCATTGTGTGCTGATTAAAAAAACTCAGAATAATGTAATTAAAAGTAGATTTGTAAGCAACATAATGTGTTTACTTTTTCATTATAATTATCATTATCGGCTAGAAAATCGCCTTCTCTAATATGCTAATTAATATTATAATTGCGAATGTGAGTTTGTTTGTTACGCTTGCACGCTTTAACTACTTGAAATTTTGCATACACATTGTTAGGGGTACACAAAAGGACATAGGGTAACTTTCATATACCTAGAAAGAAAAATGTACTATGACCGAGAGACAGAACTTTATTTGCTAAATCAAGATTTACACCAGCAAAGCCGTGGGAAAATTATAGTATGTAAATAAATTAAAATAAAACAATTAGTCCCGTAGAGTTTATTATTATATTCTAAACTAAACTTTGGCTCATCAATCACGCTGCGCACACGTGTATCAAACGCCCACACTAAAAACCCTTTTGTAAAAGCCAACTATAATTTTAAATCGCAGGCAACTATAGACTTATAATTGCCATTTACTACACACACAGGCACAGTTGTACACAGTTTCAGACTCCGTGCTGCTGACAAGTTCTTGGCATAAAACCCAATAATGAAACCGAGACCTCATGCACAGCACTTAAGTCGGGCAAAGTAGTAATAATAATAATAATATTCTACACATACACACAGCACCATCTAGCCCAAACCAAGCAGAGCTTGTACTATGGGTACTAGACAATGGATAAACGTACATATATAATTTTTTTTTGTAAATACAAGCTTATTATACATAGAAACACCCAGACCAAGACAAACATCCATGTTCATGCACACAAATGTTTGACTTGTGCGGGAATCGAACCCACGACCTCAGGCGTGGCAATCGTTTACACTAACAACTACGCCATCGAGGCCGCCTAAAGTTTTATTAGTGAAGAAATGCTCAGTAGAAGCAGAGTTTAGAACTGTATATAGTAAGCGGCCATAGGCTTGGCTTCTTTTACGTGGGTCCTGAAATCATAGCTGAAGAAATGGCTGAAAAACACTTATGTATACCCCGGGGTATAGGTATAAGACAATGTTTGTATTTTTCTCACACATAGTTACATAACATGTTTTTAAAACAAACAAGTTTGTAATATATTGAAATATATTCAAATATAATCGTGCTCGACCTTTAGTAAGACAATTAGTTCGAGAAGTATTTGGAATTGTAGTTTCATAAAACTGCATACATATACTTACACCTGGGTATTCTTAAGAGTTAATCAAAGTAGTATCATACCTATATATTGTTAACTGTGTTTTTTAGATCCGTCGGGCTTATTTTGCGCGACCCGGGAGTTCAACCTAGGCATTACAATATTGCACATAAACATATCCAGCGAAGCAGAAAATATGATTTCTTTAATTATCACTAGATACTAGAAACTAATTGTACTAAAACAATATAGTAATAACACAACTGCTAACAATTACCTATAATAATATTGTCAGGTACTTGGATTAAGGGTTTGATACAGAAAGCATTGATTCTAGACACCTATTTTATGTAATATATTGATATTTGTAATAACGAGAATAATAATACATTATTAGAATCGAATATTCTATTACATACCTACACACAACACCATCTAGCCCAAACTAAGCAGAGCTTGTACTATGGGTACTAGACAATGGATAAACATACATAGATACCTTTTTTTTTAAATACTTATATATCATACATAGAAGCACCCAGACCAAGACAAACATCCATGTTTATGCACACAAATGTTTGACTTGAACGAGAATCGAACCCGCGACCTCAGGCGTGGCAGTCGGTTACACTAACCACTACGCCATCAAGGTTTTAATATCCCAGGTAAAGATAGTAACTAAACTACATCCTGCGCACATTACATTAATTTGATAAAATTATATTCTCAAATTCCTAACGATATTTTTCTGCAAAAAAACCTAATAATAATTTGTTCGATTGACATTGACATTGACTCATGTTTCTTGGTTGCGCATGCGTTTACGCTTAAAATAATCAAACACAAGGTACTAAAAATAATGATTCAGGATATGGACTCAATAATAATTGTGTCGATAGTCATTCAGGTCAGTAAGCTACTAAGCAAGAACCTTGACAAGGATCTCAAGATGCTCGCGTCAGATTATCAGGTCAAGGGTCTGACCCAGAAGGCGAAGCAAGAACTTCTAGATCTTATCTAGGCAAGGCTAAGGCATGCAAGTATAACTCCTCAATGCGGCATGCAAGTAGTTTTCAATACGGCATGCATTTAAAGGACAGCTTGGATGGCGTAGTGGTTTAAATGGTCGCCTCATCACTGAGTGTTGTGGGTTTTAATCCCACACGGGACAAAACTTTGTGTGAACCATAAACGGTTGTTACGAGTCTGGGTGTCCTTTGCGTCCATTGTTTGAATGTTTGTAACGTTCTCTGCGGCACAAGATTTACTTCTAGAGATTGAGTTGTCTTAACTAAAAGAATGAGACTCGTTCCTTGAATTTCTGACCACTTGGCTGAATAGACGAGCTCAGTCCTACAATGTTTAGCCCGATAGTAGTAAGTAATGAAATAAATTCATTGAAATTAAACTGCTATATACGGATTTTATCGCGTTGTTTATTTGAAACTTTATAACAAAATTTTGAAAATTGTTACACTACTGCTACTATTAAACTTTACTAATTTTTAAGCTAATTAAATTATTATTAAACTATTTAGATTAAATTTATTTTTACACTTTCCCCGACGTTTCGGTTGCTTTTCAGCAGCCATGGTCACGGGGAGACACTAAATAATAAAATCCGTATATAGCAGTTTAATTTCAATGAATAATATTCGCGTAAACAGAAGACGAAATAAATGCACTTTGAAACGTCAATACTGACGTTTCAAAGTGCATTTATTTCGTAAGACTATACCTAAACTATACAGTTTAGGTATAGTCTCCCGCAATATCTAATTGCTATGTACTAGATTTTGCCCGCGGCTTCACTGGCGTAAATGGCCGGCTACTCCTTTTTCTGGATAAAAGCTACCATATTATGTCCCATTCTGTACGTCGGACAACGTATATGCGAAATTTTATGATGATCGGTCGAGTAGTTAAGGCGTGAAAACATAACAAACATGCTCACTTTCGAATTTATATCTAATATTAGTTAGGATAACACTAAAACTTATTACTTCGAATCAGAATACTATTTAACTATTTAGCTATTCAGATTTACACTTTCCCCAACGTTTTGGTTCTCATGGTAACAGAGAGACACCCCATAAGCAGTAGTAGTATTGTTATCAAATAAACTGCGATAAAATCCGTATAAATTAGTTGAATTACAAACCTTATACCTGTGTCGCGAGGGACTTTACAAATATTCAAACAACGGACACAAAGAACATTCAGACTCGGAACAACCATTTGTTCATCACACAAAGTTTTGTCGTGTGTGGGATTCGAACCCACAACCCAGCGCAGTGGCAGCAGCGAGGCGACCTTTTAAACCACTACACCATCCGTGCAGTCGATTTGTCCATTTATGTCACAAAGTAACACTTATTTATAAAAGTAATAGTTCAGTTGCCAGTGAGTTAAGTGAAATTACTGACTTCATTTATGTTAGTTGTTCGATTTTGATAAGAATATCTTATCAAGGGCTGAATCTCTGATAAAATACCCGATACTTTAGAATAATGTGATTTATACAACTTACAAATTCTTGATCTGATTCGGGATTATATCTGTACACCCAGATTCGAAATAACTATTTCGAGATCCAACAACTTTCGTTCCGGGCGTCAAAAGTGACACTCCAACCCACTGCACCATTGTGTCGTCATGATCATGATCGCCACTTGAACAGTTACATTCTCTAGCATCGAACCTCCAATCTATTAAGCCTATCATTAGCCATTTGCAACTTTTTACTATAAGTTGTAGACTACCTTGGTTTTTGAACAGGTTTCCTTTTTCCGGAAATGATCGCGCAAAAAGACAATAATTATAGCCCTTTAAAAAGCCTTCACAAGAGGTCAAAACTATATATGGCAATATCATTTTTATCAATAAAAACAAACAGTTACCGGAATTGCATAATTGACCTAAAATTAAATGGCTAGCAGCCATGTACAGAATTATGTATAAAACTTATTCTTGATGTGAAAAGTATAAGTTTTATATAAATACATAATTATATTTTTGAATGAGTAGGCAAACCTTTGCTTAACCTTTCGGGGATAAGGAGAACTGATAAATGTCGATATATAATCGTATAAATAAAAAACATGAATTAAAAGTTTTATATTTACTCAGACTCAGAACATCTATTTGTGGATCACACATATTTTGTCTCGTCTGGGAATCGAACTCATAACACTAGGTGAAGTGGCAGTGGCGATATGATCACCTAAACCACTACGCCATTCAAACAGTCGTATAAAACGATGTTGAATAAAAGTCAGCAGTCCCTCTAACGTGAGACTTAGCCTGCCTTTCCAATCGAGGATATAAGCATGATACTATTATCTTCTTCTCCCTTAGCCTTTATTATTTCCAAGTCACTTTGGGTCGGCTTTTCTAGTCTAACCGGATTTGACTGGATATCAGTTTTTACACGTAGCGGCTGCCACCTGACCTCCGCAACCCGAAGGCTAACGATACCCTAAGGCTAGACCAGTGTCAGGATATTAGAGGGTACTGACTTTCCCAATAAAAACTACCATAGATGTTCATGGCAGCCGGGACCGACGGCTTAACGAGCTTTCCGAGGCACGGAGCAGGCGATAATTGTCAATCAATACACACATAATTTCGAAAACTCATATAACTTCCAAAAGTCAGAGGTGCGCGACGTGGGTTTGAATCCGAGACCCTCTGCATTGCAGTCTGTTGGTCTCCCCACTGAGCTATCGCTAGAATATTATATAATAATACAACAATATACGATTTCTAATATTATATTTAATCACAACCAGTCTACAGTCAAAAGTTCCTTATTTATAAACAATATTCCCTTATCAGTTCCTTCACCAAGTCATTACTTATACTTATCACAAACTATAAATAAATTTATATAAACATGTAATCAGTACATTAATTAGAATCGACATGAGGGGTTAGTAAACTTAAGAAGAAATATCAGTATCCAGACATTTAAACAAGAGGTTCTTACAGAGCTATTGTCGTCGCGGTAAACCCGAACGAAATATCAATGTGCGAATGAGACAACTTTAGCTTTCACAGAATACACGTATGCAAAATTTACAAAGTCATCATCATGTTTTCCTCTTTTTTCTTCCAAAACCAAACCGACCTAAATATGTTTTCCATAAAAAATAAGAAAAGGATTTAAGCTATGCCTGTAGGTATTTATTTATTACAATATTATGCCCGCGGTTTCACTCGCGTTAATATAACCTATTGTAAAAGAAATTGTAGGCCTCGATAACGTCACGTTTTTTCTGGATGAAATGTATATCCTTATCCCTAACAATGTGTAAGCAAAATTTCATGATCATCGGTTGAGCAGTTTAGGCGTGATAGTGTAACAAACAAACTCACTTTCTCATTTATAATATTAGTAGGGAAATTAGTTTAGATTTTTTTGTTAGATGTCTAAAAATACCAGTATAGACGAGATGAAACTATTGTCGTCACACTTGCAGACTCTGGGCTTCTACCAAGAATTATTTGACTGAAAACGCTGTAACATATTGTCCAACCCGGCATCAAATCTGAGACTTCACTCGGCAGTTGCATTCACTATTACTGCGTCAACGAGGCACCATTTTATGATGACCTACTTCAATAATAAGGCCTCTAACCATGTAGATAAATGCCTTAACTATATGCTATAATATGTGAAACCTTGCCATAGCTGATTATATCTAGAACCTTGTCTATGCCCTTTTGTATCGAACAAGGTGAATATATAGATGTCGATTTTGTTTATCTTACTTAATTAGTGATCTAATAAGTGATAATAATATAATACTCAGCCTTGGCCAAGAAGAACGCAACATTTTGATGACAATTGAAAACAGAAGGGGAAAGATGTTTGGCCACGGTATAAGTCATGACGACTTTATAAAAACATCACAGTGGAAGGAAAGAGGGGCAGGAGCAGACCCAGAAGGGCGTTCACAGATTAAATAAAAGAAAAGCTGAAGGTCATGACTTATAAGAAGGTCAAGGTATTGGCCGAAAATCGAGAAAGATGGCGTATACTCCACAGAAAAGAGCAAAGCTTTTAAGTATAAAAAAGAAGAATATCAGCCCTGTATATAAAATGTGCCACTGCTGGGTATGGGAATATGGGATATGGGAAGGATTAGCCCCTAGTCTACCACGCTGGCTCAGTGCGTGTTAGCAGACTTCACAAATCTTTGAGAACTTTATGGAAAACTTCCAGGCATGCAGGTTGCCGCACAATATTTTCCTTCACAGTTAATAACATTATTATATGTTAACTATCCTTCGTGAACAGCATTTTTTAAAGATGAAAAATACCCTATATCCTTTTTATACCCCAACAATGTGTATGCGAAATTTCATGATGATCGGTTGAGTAGTTAAGGTGTAAAAGCGTAACAAATAAACAAACTCACATTCGAATTTATAATATTACATAAGAAGGATATTATAAGTACATGGTAAGTAATATCACACAGCCTCACAAGACCATGCCGGGCCTGTGGCATAGTAGCGCTTGTCTTGGCAACTGATTCTAATGTACCGGGTTTCTGTTATTAGGACAAGCAGATTTCTTCTCGATTTTTTGTAAGGAAGTAAGTTTGTGTTTACATTTAAATAAATAAATATGCGATTAGCTAAACAAAGAACTAAAGCGAAAAAGGAGTTTGAAAACTGCATTCTTTCAGTTGGAATTAAATATATATATATAAATGTTAAAAACTTTAAATATTGCCCGGATGTAAAGTTATTTATAACTATGTATGATTAATTAATTAGTATAAACATCACAAAGGATCAAACATATATAGTTTCAGGCTTCTTTTTATCAAAAGACAATTCACGCACTAGGAATAATTGGTATGTCGCGGGGAATTTACAAACATTTATACAACGGACACAAAGAACACCCAGACTGACAGAGTTTGTGGATCACACAAATTTTTGTCCACTGTGGAGATCGAACCCACGACACTCAGTGCGGCGGCAGAGGCGAGGCGACACTTAAACCACTACGCCATTCGTATAGTCATTAGGCGTATATAAGCGAAGGAAAATACAGAAGTCTTTTATACTCACAATTCGAGCTATAAATTCATACATAACAGGGAGCGAGCCTATAATAATAATAATATTCTATCACATACACACAACATCATCTAGCCCAAACTAAACAGAGCTTGTACTATGGGTACTAGACAATGGATAAACATACATATATACTTTCTTTTTTGTAAATACATATGTACATATTATATATAGAAAAGCCCGAGACCTCAAACATCTATGTTCATACACACTAATAAATGTTTGACTTGTGCGGGAATCGAACCCGCGACCTCAGGCGTGACAGTCGAGTACACTAACCACTCCTTCGATTATTGACGAAAAATCCAATAACACCTACTAAGAATCGAACCAGAGACCTCATACACAGCGGCTACATTCACTACCGCTGTGCAACCGAGGCAGCAGTGAAAGAATATTAATAAATATATAATATGATAAAGAATATTAATTCAAAGCATATTTGTGTTGGTGTGTGGTCATGTTTTGAGGTTTACTGAACCCTATGGCTAATGCAAAACCAGAAAAAAAGATAGATATTTCATATAGATTTTTTTTATAAATTTCCTCGTCAGTTACTTGTGCTAGTTTGAATTAATTATATAGGTAACGACTCTCGAGGGTTCTAATAGCATGTCCAAATTAGTCCAAAATGTCCACGTAACAAATTAAGTAGCTAAATTACTGATATTGTCGTGCAAACATAAAAAGCAATATAATTTATAATAAAAACAGAAATTGTCCAGAAACGTCCTTGTAAAAAATATAAGTACTTAGCTACAATACTAAAACTAGAAACGTTATATAATTAGAATTGTCTTCATGGACAAAAGTCACCAATGCTAATGACCACACTAATCTGTCACACCTTATATAATAGGTGATATACCTCACGATAACAACTAACATCAAGGTCACCTGAACAAAACATTTAAATTATAACCAGGTCAATACATTACAGTCACGATATCAATTACTGATTCATAATTAACCAAGAACAATTATAAATTAAACTACGCTTGACTATACTTTGATAAATATTCACTGATTTTAGGGAAAATCATTTCCCCTGTATACTGACTGTAAGTAACATCCATATGGGTCCATTGTGGATGGCGCACTTTCACTAATTCTACCACATTAGGTAGTTTAGACACTAACCACTTTACATCTTTAGTATCCACTAAACCATCATTCTTTCCATAGATACACACCACAGGCACAGACACAGCACTTAAGTTGTATTTCGGAGGGTCCTCACTACCATACATTACTAAATTCCGCTCCTTCCCATAATCAAACTTCACGAAATCGCTGTTTCTCATACTTTGACCATACCTCGCCATGTTATGCAATGAAGTTCCCGCAGGAAAATGTCCGTATAACATCTTAGTGGTCAAGTTACTAATCGAACCATGGTAAGAATCTACATGATCGAAAATATCCATAGATTTTTCACATAAGTTACTCGTAAACTCAGTTACATGACAGAAAAAAGCTACAAACTCCTGCCAAAAAGAACCTTTGGACAACACTTCTTTGACACCATAACTTGATAAAACACTTTCCATTTTTTCCATAGCCTGCGTTAGTCCTCGAAATATCTTAGACTGTGTGTTTATTTGTCTTGACGCCGGCGCTAAACCGATAAATAATTGCACTTTTTTACAATATTCCGGCCTCTCTGAACACATCACGAAAAAAGTCCCGCATCCTTGTGAAAAGCCGATGTAATTCAACTTTTCTGCATTCGTATAATCCAGAATATAGTCAATAATAGCAGGTACGTCATACATCCCGATTTCCCTGATCTCAAAGTTCCAAAACTCTGGATCCTTATCCGGGTTCAGGCGAACATGTTGCCTGCTGTAGTAATTCCCTCTGATGTTTGGTAACCAGAGATCATAACAGGCATCGGATACGAGATATGCGAGTCCAGAATTTGGCCCAGAATCAATAAATGAATCTGAACTTTGGAGTAAACCGTGCACGAGTAACACTGGTGGCGATCTGATTTTGCCTGCACAGTTCCTGGCTTTTGTTATCCTGAACATTGTTAAGATATATCCATCATCGCTTACCACTTTATGTTCTTCGGAAACGTATCCATATTCTGACGTTAATTCGGTGAAGTTTAGGAGAGAGTCTCTTGGATATCCTAGGTTTGTTTTCGTCTCACGTCTGATGGGTAGCAAGGGTCTGTTGAAGAGTAATCCGAGCGCGATTATCGACGAGGATATGAGGATGACGCTGGACGTGTTGAAACGTTTCGAAGCCATAATGGCGACTGAGCCGGAGCGCTACAGCGCGAACTGATCTATATACTAACTTACAAACTTGTATGTATATAAATAAAAAAAGCAGCTGCTTGTAAGGATAAAGACAAAAATATATTTTGTTTTCTGTCTGTCTATACGTTGAACTGTTACGTGTTTTAATATTTTTCTGTTGTTATTATATTAGGATTGGTCTTGATAATAATTTAAACGATCTTCTAGGACTTATTGCGAATGTAAAATATTTTGCTTTACATACTTTCTTTAATTCTTGACTTAATTTAAATGCCAGGTATTTAATATTCTTGTTTAGTTTTACTGTGACATACGGAGTTGTTTATTTGCACTATATTGGACTTGTTTATTTTAATTATTTATCTTTATGGGTTGTAGTTTTAAATGTCTTTAATAAATCGTATACCACGAGGTAAGTATCATTCAACTAATAATTATATCATTCTGAAAAACACATATAACCTACAGGAATACTAATACATAATATACTTTTGTAACATAGATATTTGATGGTCAAGTAAATATCAAAAAGTAAAAGAGCTGCGATAGCCTAGTGGGAAACCGTTGGACTGCCACACATAGGCCTCGAGTTCGATCCCAAGCCACGCATCTCTAACTTTTCAAAGTCATGTGCATATTAAATAGTTAATTATCGCTCGCTTTAACGGTGAAGGCAAACATCGTGTGGAAACCTGCCTGTCTGAGAGTTCTCCATAATGTTCTCAATGATATGTGAAGTCTGCCAGCCCATACTGGGCCAGCGTGGTGGACTGTGGCCTAACCCTTCTCACAATGAGAAGAGCCCCGTGCCCAGCAGTGGGACAGTTAACTACCGTGCTGGTATTATTATTTATGTACTAGGTGTTGCAATAATTATAGCATATATTACCATCCATACTATACTATTTTCTAAAAATAAAGGAATATTTATACACTTTTGCCTTCCCGTTAGCGTAAATAGGCGTAAGACTATGTATGTTAACTGTCACGGCTAGTCTAATTAACATAATAAATTAATTATAAGCATCACAATAAGTCGTTTTATAAACATGTTCTGTATCAAAGGTTTGTTTATACATAACATTATTATTTTATGACTCAGAGACGCGTTTTGAGTGTGGTTTGATTCCTGAGATGAACAAAGAATTATTTAAGTATTTATTTATTCGGTTAACTTACAGCATATTATAATAATAATAAAATCCGCCTGTTTTCATCCATAGATACCTATATACTGGTCGATCAAACACTCATTCCCATAGCCCAGAAATATTGGAGTTCATATGTAGCAATAGTCATACGCCTGCTGCGGCTAGTGCCATCGTAGGTGTTCCATCCCACTTTAGAATAAACCTCTCGAAGGACCTCTTCACGTTGGACCCTTGTCTCCGTGTAAGCCTCCCAAGGAGCCAGATATTTTTCTTATGTTAGAAAAATGACTGTGATAAGAGAAACAATAATATTCTATCACATACACACAACACCATCTACATATACAGAGAAACACCCAGACCAAGACAAACATCCATCCATCAAATTATTGACTTGTGCGGGAATCAAAACCGCGATCTCAGGCGTGGCAATCGGTTACACTAACAAAAACGTCGTTGAGGCTTATTTGTTTTTAAAAAAGACAACACCCACAGTATGGTATGTCTTGTGTCGCGGCGGACTTTACAAACATTCAAACAACGGACACAACGAACACCCAGACGCGGAACAACCATATGTGGATCACTCAAATTTTTGTCCCGTGTGGGATTCAAAACCACAACACCCGGCATAGAGTTGGGCGAGGCGACCACTTAAATCCCTACGCCATCCGTGCAGTCATTATGTTTTATATGCATTGTAAAATATTAGAGACTAAGGTTCTGCTATATTTATATATTTAGCCCTAGAGAGGTTATCACACCCATATTTAGCGAGCGATGGCTTTAGGTAAATACGAGTGAGGCTATTGTCGTCTATCAGGCATAATGCCAGACTCTGTGCTACAACTGAGAATTACTCGACAGACAATTGCCTTGCATATATCTATTGTCTTATATGTAACTAGAGGTGCCCGCGGTACCACCCGCGTTTATCGTTATTGCGTCGCCCCCGTAGGTCGTAGCGTAATGCTATATAGCCTATAGCCTTCCTCGATAAATAGGCTAACCAACACTAAAATAATTTTTCAATTCGAACTAGTAGTTCCTGAGATTAGCGCGTTCAACCAAACAAACAAACAAACTCTTCAGTTTTATAATATTAGTATAGATAACTAAAGATTTGAAGTCTTTAATCTTTAGTATTTGCCAATTTAATATGTGATATGGTAATAATTTAACTACAGACTACTACCTTTAGAGACAGAAGGTCTGAAGACCAGACCTTTTTAAATTATTTTATGGTTGGACAAAAAACACTTAACCTCTCACCTCCATGCAGGCAAAGTAGCGGGTAAAACCTAGTTTTCAATACTAAAGTAAAACTCACATACATTATACTTAGTAAAAATCTTCAGTCATCTTGCCATTGTTGTCCAAAAGAATTTCAATACGGGACATGTTTATGTAAAACCTTCCTTCTAAAGATATTTTGGGTCAAAAAATACAGTAGCTTTGTCATATTCATTGTGAATTTTATTACCCAGCTTCTTGAAGAATAAATGGCTGGGTTATTTCATAACTATCAAAGATTACTTTAAGAATTCTGATTCTATTGAATGTTGATAGCTTAGTTTATCGTTCATTCTTAGTTGACTATTTACAACTTAACGGCGAAATAAGTAGATAATATGTTCACGCTAGTATTTGTCAGAATGTTAGAGGGGAATGTCAGAATGTCAGGGGTATGTGTCATCCAAATATTCACACTATAAGTGTTTGTGTTAAGAAATTTGCAATACCAGTCAAGAGAATATGAAGTTGGTCCCTGGACCCGGACCTGGACCGGTCCTGGACCCTTCTCAGTTTAAACCTTCAGGAGTATTAAAAGTGTACTAGGTACTTAAATATTCATTTACATGAAAAAGTTATTATTTTAAACATTGTGCCAAATCTATACTTATGTTATAAAGCTGAAGAGTTTGTTTGTTTGTTTGTTTGAACGCGCTAATCTCAGGAACTACTGGTTCGAATTGAAAAATTATTTCAGTGTTGGATAGCCAATTATCGAGGAAAGCTATAGGGTATATAACATCACGCTTCGACCAATAGGAGAGGAGCAGCAATGAAAAATGTTGCAAAGACAGAGGAAATTTTCTTATATGATGCAGACGAAATTGCGCGGTTCAGTTATTAGATTATAATAGGTATTCTATACTTATTATTATCTATTTGGCACAATGTTTGACACAACGCTGCTATTAAGAATTTTAAAGCCTTTATACCAATTTACCCGGCCTGACTTAGATGACGAATCCGGGCTCATGATCGATGCTATGGCATGCATCCTAGAAAAGTCATGTTATTGTTGTCCTGTTATACTTTTTTTCATTGGTCCTATGACATAAGTTTGTATTTAGCTTCAAATTGTTAGAAGGTATCTTTTGCTACCGGCCTATATTTCTGGATCAAGTGTATATAATTATTAGATGCTTTTATTTAGAAAATTCTCAATAGAAGTATGGTGTAGTAATTTAAGTGATCGCCTCGCTACTGCTCCTGCGCCGTGTGCTGTAAGTTCGAATCCCACACGGTACAAAAAATGTGTAGTTCACATATGGTTGTACCGAGTCTGAGTGTTCTTTGTGTCCGTTGTTTGAACGTTTGTAAAGTGCCACGTGACACAGGGATTGTTCCTAGTGCGGGAGTTGCCATTTTTTAAGAAATAACAAGGTCTAAAGTACACAATTTGGAGCTATACCCAGTAGACAGCCAAAGGCTCAAATTCTATTACGAAGAATCCTAAGGCATTGTGGGTAACTTATCAATGTAATATGCGTATCTTTAACAAGCGGAAAAACACACGAACTTATACTGCAGTTTTAAAAAGGGATATAAAGACCATGACGTCAAACAAACTCGTTCTGTTAATAAAGAGTGGAGCAGGAAAAATTTTAATGGTCTTACTGTCAGGTAACCGCGGTTATAATTAGAACAATTATAAGGAAGAAATAGTACGACCTTCAATTAAAATATCAGTCAAATCACGATTTCATTGCATTGTCGTTTTTTGGTCGATATTCTTGTTTTTTAATGTACATCCTGTTATTTTCTATCGTAAATCTTATTTATATTTATAATATATGCACCTGTATGTTTTTATACTGCCAATGCGATGAATAAGCTTATATACACGACTTATAGAAACCTAGGAAAAATATTTTAGTTATGGTGCCAATTTATAATTTGTGTATTCTTCAAAGTCTATAAAGTGAACAAATATTATTTCTAGACATTAAATTAATATGTTCTACGTATAAAATCTTCGCCGTTCTAGAAATGGAAGAGTTATTGTCAGCACATAATCTAAACAAGACGCAGAAAAATTGAAGCAGGCAGATCAACTCTCTTTGTCCGGTCTTACAGTTGACGAACCCGCCAAGCGTAAACCACGGATTGTGGTAGTTGGTGTACCGGCTTTTTTGTCCGAAAATGAAGTATTCAGCTGTCTCTTTGAACAAAATCTAGCCGCTAAGTTTCCATCGATGGATCTAAAATCACTCAATAATTACTTTAATAAAATTAAGCCACAAATCGGGCAGGAATGCAAAATACTAATATATGGGCTATGGGTATAGGTATCTGGTGGACTGGTATATCGCTAACTATGGATGAAAAAGGGCGTCTGCCCTGAATACTCTTATAGCATTAGAAAGAAGAAAGAAAGAAAGAAAATAATTTTATTTGTTCCACGCTCATAATATAAGGTAACAGAAAACACACCCAAAAGTACATATAGAACAAATAAGGTCCTGCGTCAGCAATGTTGCAGTATATCCACAACGCTGGTATTCTCGCAGACCCTGAATGATTTCGGTGCATGTAGGCAGTAACATGCATACATACAACTCAATTAAAAACAAAATATCAAAAACAAAAAGAGTAACTTAAATAAATTAGGCAGAAGGTGGATGGCAGAAAGTAATTTCATACTAAATAATAATATTGGTATCTATATAATATAATACTTATATGTATACATACATATAGAATTAAAAGTACCTTGAAAATAATAAAAAACAGATAATATAAGATAAATAATACATAATAAAGACATTGTATCAATAAAAACGTTATATTACAACGCAGCATATAATGTTGTGTTACATTTCCGAACGACCCCCGGCTCTTGTCAACAAAACATGACACTGATTGTCATCGATGTCATGTGGGTAGTAATAATTCTAAATATCAATTGCAAAATAAAATAATCATCCATCGGCGTCTGCGCAATGAGAAAAAGAGGCTAGGATGATATTTTATAATAGTTTATATTTATACTTATTATGTATCAACATAAATTTTCACATAAAATTAATGCAATGGGCAGACGGTGACTCGCCAACTCACTAGATGGGCCCCCTGAATAGCCACTATAGGCATACACGCCAGCAGCAGAGGGCAACACCGGTGCGAGTGGCTAGGGGTGTCGAGCGGTGCGGCGCCGGTTTCACCATCACGGGTCTCGTGACAATGGAGTCCAGGAGCGGGTTTCTCCGTAGTTATGCCCTTGAAAATCACACTTCCACCCCCAAACATATAGCTCTAGCGGCCTCTCTATGTCCAGCCAACCAAGGCAAGCCAGAGTTGAGGTCCTACTCTTGAAGTTCAACCCCAGCCAACCAGTAACGGCAAGCTGGGGTGAGGGACTAACGAGGCCCTAACCTTGCGCTTATTAATATTATTATTATCTACTCTGGTATGTGGTACATAATTATAACTCAATGTTCCTAGCGCGGAATATATATTTTACAAAAAACACAACTGAGACATGTTTTCTTGTATATGCTAAGAACGTAGAGTATACAAATTATGTAATTATATTTAATTATCTTCACTCTTATTAAGTGTAAAAAAGCTATTTTGGTACACTGACGTTTATAAGTATCACTATGTGATTGAAGTGACTGATGATTTATGACTTTGACTTTGATTATAAATATAATAAAAGTCAGATTAGTACAATAATAGCCTATTTTCTAATATATCAGATAAGTTTCATCAGAATTCGTACAGTACATTCAGTGATATAGCTTGACCTCCATATAGTATAAGGTGCCATATAAAGCGGAGATCATCGTTATTAGTTCCAATAATGATTTTAATGAAAAGGTTTCATTTTTAATATCAAGATCAGCTAGGTATATCATTATATTGGTTCTCTGTCACAAGGAAAACAATTTTTTTACTTCTTTCTGCGTAGTATCGTGCCTAAATCTCCGAAGCAGGCCGAAGTCCATAGGTCCATATAGTCCATAATTCGCTGATTTGTTTCTAGATCTCTCATACCCGGGGCAAGCTTGTTGTCGTCTACCAAGTATAGTTTCAGACATTGCTCAGGTCGGGAATTGAGCCTGACATATTTTTCTTTATCCAAAAGATCACTAGCAATGTTGGTTTCAAATGACCAGTATTCTTGTTAATCCCTCGAGTTAAGCTAGAATGCTTGTATTAGAAGTGGGTTCACGTCAGTAGTGCAATGGGTGGGTTTCGAACCCGCGACCTCTCGATTGCAAGTCCAATGCCTTATTCATTGGACTACCGCCGCTTAATTAATTAATTATTTTATTTTATTATTATGGATATAGGAGGTAAAATTTTCCAAACATACAATGCCCGCCGTTGTAATGAACCAGGTATTTCCCATGCGAATGTAGTCACGGACAAAAACTAGTTGATAATATTATACTATTGGTTGTATTCCAAGAATGTATATTTATAAAGCCAGTTTACCTTCTGCATTGAGTACCTACATCATCGTATTTAATGGGAATCGCTGTATTTTCCATCCAACATGCATATTATTAAGGGTATAGCAAGTTCCTGCAGGTTACCTTTAACGACGATTTACGCCGAACTTTATAACGATTGTCGTGCAGTGCTAAACCTCGGCGGGGTCGCGATTGCATGTGAAAGTGATTCGCGCGGCTCTCTGGTATGTCGAGGAATACCGTGGTAGGTTTAGTCGGTATTACCGGGATGTCGCTTACCATCTTTTCCCCGGTGAGTCCGACATAACCTCTCCGTCGCCCCGCGGAGACGTATGCGTCAACGCATACTCCCAAGTAAAAAAAAAGGTTACCTTTAACGAAAAACACTGGACTATGCAGCCTTCTAATATTTGGATTCGAACATCAAACTGTGTAGGTACTTTTTTAGAAATAAAATATAGCTTAGGTTACTCGGCGATAATATAGCTTCGAAAGGGTGAAAGAATTTGAAAATGGGTGAGTTCTTTTTGATTTAAATCCTTACAAACAAACATAAAATCAAAACTTTCCTCTTTATAATATTACTATAGAAATATAGGTATATCCGCGTGAATCTAGCAAGTGATTTACTTTTTATAAAGAGACCAGTTTTCTCAGGCATACAAAAATGATTAAGTATAACATCATTTGTCTATTTTTGGGAGAATACTGTTATTATTATTATATTTAGTCAACCAAGATAATAAAAGTTTCTAAATATAAAGAAACAAACAAAAACTCTGTTAATCTATAATTTTATCCGGGACGGGGTAGGCGGTGGTGTATAACACTCGCTTTTAACAGTAAGTCTTTAGGTCCCTCGTCCCACGATAGAGGACACGAGCCACTTGCCAATACCAAACTCAGTACTTTTACTAAAAATGTTACTTTTCACGAAGCCTTTTAGGCAATTTAGTTATTACTAGATTTTACATGCGGCGTCGCTCACGTAAATGTAAAAAAAAGTTAGGTTAGTTTTGTAACGGTACTTTTTCCTGGATGAAAAGTACCCTATGTCTTGTCTCCCTGACAACGTGTATGCGAAAGTTCATGATGATCGCTCGAGTATTTAAGGCGTGAACGCGTAACAAACAAGCAGTCGAACAAACTTACATTTCCATTTATAATATTAGTTAGGATGTAATTGTATTATTGTAACATTTGTTAAGCAGACACTATATAAAATAATCCAATAAAAAAAATTAACAAACAATAAAACCGGCTTTAACTAGACAAGTGATAAAATGAGAATATCATCAATGTAGCCGACGTCAAACAAACACGTATTATTAAAGATAACTCAAAAACTACTGGTCTGATCTTGATCAAATTTTAATGGAATCACGTGGCAAGGACCAGCTTTCAAATAAAAATAGGAATCATTCAAGCCGTGTCACCTAGGAAAAAGTTCTGTGGTAACACACAGAATAATAAACTAGAGTCGAATTGAGAAGCTCCTCCTTTCTATGAAGTCAGTTATTAAAATAAAAAATGCTTTTATAATAAACTTAACTACTTAAACTTAATGTGACCTAAGATTCCAAACCAAGAACCTCAACATGGACCTCAAACATAATGTTCCAAGATATGCCACAGCACAAAGAAGGCAATCTAACAACTGTCAATAATATTATTAAATTTAATCTACATTAAACCACCAATAGAGTTATTTTATTATCTATTACTGCATTAAAAAAACATGTCGATGTCTTCGTCATTATATAATAATGTTATTAAAACACAGACAAAGTAAAATAAAACAGGTTTCACATTCAAAAGGTATGCGTTTGAATATTACTACTACTTAAAACTATAATAATAATATTCTACCACATACACACAACACCATCTAGCCCAAACTAAGCAGAGCTTGTACTATGGCTACTAGACAATGGATAAACATACATATATACTTTTTTTTTGTAAATTCATACATATTATACATAGACACACCCAGACCAAGACAAACATCCATGTTCATGCACACAAATGTTTGACTTGTGCGGGAATCGAACCGAACTATGTTGTTTATTTTTAATTCTAATTATTATTTTAAATTTAAATGTAAGTTTGTTTGTTACTTATTCTTTATTTATTTTAAAGACATCTCCTCACTAGAAATAATGCCTGTGTCGCGGGAGCTTTACAAACATCGGACACCCAGATTCAGAACAACAACATATTTGTGGATTACACAATGTTGTCCCATGTGGGGATCGAACCCACAGCACCTGGAGCGACAGCAGTGGCGACGCGACCACTTAAGCCACTACGCCATCCGTGCAGTCATTATTTTAACATGTAGTCAACATGTTTATTTGTTTGTTACGTTTTCACGCCTTAACTACTGGACCGATCATCATGAAATTTCACATACACGTAGTCAGGGGTACAGAAAAGGGCATACCTTACTATACCTTTCATCCAGAAGTACTATAAAAGTACTAGGTATAGATATTATATTGGGTGTAAGGGAGAGCGTACCAAAAACGGAAATAATAGATTAAGACCATTATTCTGAGTTAAATCGTTGAAATTTTCTTCAAGGAATATTCTTCATTTATTTTTTCAATCTTTGAATCATAACATAACGCATAAACCATCCATTTTATTAAATAAAAAAAACGAAACCATTGCGTACCGCGTAATAATGTTAATCAATGTAAAACCTGAATCTTGCGTTTTTATGATTAATAGAAGTTTGTGTCGAGATAAGTACCTATAGAAAGACATCTTGCTAAAGTTTTTGGCACGCCGTCTCTTACACCCAGTTTATACACGAGCGAGTGAAACCGCGGACAAAAGATAGTACACAATAAACAGGAATAATGGGTATATATACTGATATAAATGAATTCTCGTTATAATGACGGCTAAAGTTTATATTATAATTTGTTGTTATATAACAATATTTAAATAATTTATTCAATTGCTTTACATAGTCACGTTTGTGAGTTTATTGCGTCGGTGGTGCAGCAGTAGTGAACGTGATTACTTTGCATGAGGTCTTCGGTTCGATCGCCGGGCAAAGTGTTATAGGTTTTCCTGTGAAGAAATTCTCAGTAGCAACACGAATTAACGGCGGTAGCTCAATGGATAAGGCATTGGACTTGCGATCGAGAGGTCGCGGGTTCGAATCCTACTGCTGACGTGAAGCCACTCCTAATACAAGTATTCACGCTTAGCTGGAGAGGTGAACAAGAATCTTCTCTCTAACCTTTATCATTCCCAAGTCACTTGGGGTCGGCTTTTTCTGGTCTAACCGGATTTGACTGATATCAGTTTTTACACGGAGCGGCTGCCACCTGACCTCAGCAACCCGAAGGCTAACGATACCCTAAGGCTAGACCAGTGTCTGGATATTATAGGGCACTGACTTCTCAATAACGACTGCCATAGATGTTCCTGGCAGCCGGGACCGATGGCTTAACGTGCTCTCCGAGGCACGGAGAAGGCAAAAATTGTCAATAACAGAGGTGAACAAGAATACAAGTAATTAATAAAAAAGCCCAAAGAGCTAGAAATCTTTAAAAAAAAGAATTCTGGTTCTGTATGCGGTTAACAGCAATAGGCTGTTCCCCTGTTACATGGAGCCCTTAATCATAGCTGGAAAAAGCAGGTGTAATACACGCCTCCCTATCTCTCTAAGATGAAAGATCAGAGCACCGGATAGTGCACGTCGGTATCACCATTCTTCGTGACGAGAATCTCACGAAACCCGTGAAAGATAAAGAATAAGTGATATTGTGACGTTTGTTAAAACTTTACAACGTTTAAACAGTACCTACTTTCATTTTATATTCTTTTACTATATTGTTATCGTAATATCAGACGACAACACCAAGCTGTATTGCTAGCATACATTTATTACTTATAAGTGGAAGCTTGTAATTAGCAACATGTATATAGGTATATTTTTCTTCTGTAACTTAACTTAACTTATGTGGGGGCCAGTCAGTGCAGACCGGCGACACTTCGACCCAGTAGGATCTTTTGTGTCGACACTCGCCCAATAACGACTGCCATAGATGTTCATGGCAGCCGGGACCGACGGCATAACGTGCTCTCCGAGGCACGGAGCACGCGATAATTGTCAATCAATACGCACATATTATTTATCTTATATTATCTGTTTTTTATTATTTTCAAGGTACTTTTAATTCTATATGTATGTATACATATAAGTATTATATTATATAGATACCAATATTATTATTTAGTATGAAATTACTTTCTGCCATCTACCTTCTGCCTAATTTATTTAAGTTACTCTTTTTTTTTGTTTTTTGATATTTTGTTTTTAATTGACTTGTATGTATGTATGTTACTGCCTACATGCACCGAAATCATTCAGGGTCTGCAAGAATACCAGCGTTGTGGATATACTGCAACATTGCTGACGCAGGACCTTATTTGTTCTATATGTACTTTTGGTTGTGTTTTCTGTTACCTTATATTATGAGCGTGGAACAAATAAAATTACTTTCTTTCTTTCTTTCTTTCACATAATTTCGAAAAATCATATAAATGCCGAAAGTCAGAGGTGCGCGACGTGGGTTCGAACCCGAGACCCTCGGCATTGCAGTCTGTTGGTCTCCCCACTGAGCTATCGCTGCTCTAACTATACTTTTCTTCTGTAACTATCTTTGTATTAGTCTGTAAGCTTTCTTAAAACTAAATAATTAAATAAATACATACATGCAAGATATCATTAAACTTATTAATGACTAGCTTTTGCCCGCGGCTTTGCACGCGTAATAAAGCAGGTTGTGTTAGTAACAGTTCTCTTTTTAAATAACGGTTACGCTATGTTACTCGGTGATAATATAGCTTTCTAATGGTGAAAGATTTCAAATCCGTTGAATAGTTTATAGGTTAAATCCTTACAAACAAACAGAAAATCAAATTGTGCCTTTTTATAATATTAGAATAGATATGTAAAAAAATACGTCAATTCACATATCAATTATAGTAATCTGAGAAATATTTTTTTCTGATATAAATAATACGCAATACAATTAATAGCATTGCACAAAAACCAATTATGTGAAACCGAAATTCTTAAAGGCGACGCAATTAAACACTATGATACAACATTATACATACAGTTCGTAGCTCCTAAACAAGTTATATTGTTTTATAATATTGTCTTCTGTTTACGCGAATATTATTCATTGAAATTAAACTACTATATACGGATTTTATCGCGTTGTTTATTTGACACTTTATTACATAATTTTGAAAACTGTTACACTTCTACTACTATTAAACTTTACAAATTTTAAAGCTAATTAAATTATTATTAGAGCTATTTATATTTAAGTTTACACTTTCCCCGACGTTTCGGTTGCTTTTCAGCAGCCATGGTCACGGGGAGACTAAGATGGTAGTTGTCTCAATGTTCCAGTGTAGTTATTTCAAAGTACCCGAACATAATTTAATCATTGGTGTTTCTATTTACGCAGAATGAGCTCAAAGCATCATGAAGTCTAGCTGTGGTTCGCTTCTTCTTGAGTTTGATTATTTGAATTATTGGATCCCAAGCTGGTGGTACATCCCAACCATCTTCTCTATGAAAATTAGGATGTTTTATGATTTCAAATCTCAGGTAGTGGTTGGTCCCCTGTTGCACATGTTCACACACAGCAGACTTCAACGAGCGTTGGTGTTTTACATCAGCTATGTGTTCTTTTATGCGGGTGCCTATGCTTCTTTTGGTTTGACCAATGTATGTGAGCTCGTAGTCACAATCTATTTTATAGATCCCTGCATCTTGTAAAGGTAGTCGGTACTTGACGGATGGTAAGTTAGGTTTTTGCTTATAAAATTAATTCCAACGTTTTGCTGCGAACCAAAATCACTAATACTGTCTATATATATATCAACAAGGCTATTTGCTCTACTAAGCGCTGTTTGTTTTGCATATCAATAATAATAATAATAATATAGACCATAGACCAGAATAATTCGATTCCATATGTAGCAATAGTCTCTTACGCCTGCCGCGGCTAGTGTCTCGGTAAGTGTCATCTCACTTTAAACTAAAACTCTCGAAGGGCCTCTGCATGTTGGACCCATGTCCCCGTATAAGCCTCCCAAAGGGCCAGCTATTTTTCTAACGTATTAGGGATAATTAGGGAAATATCCGTGAAAGAGAAACACACACAACACCATCTAGCCCAAACTAAGCAGAGCTTGTACACACGGCTACACATCAAGTTAGACACCCTATATACGCATAACTACGCTACATACAAAATAGAGAATTGTCGGAAAGGGACAGTGCATAGTGGTGTCGATGTAATGGTAAGGATAGAGCGTAACAAAAATATAACGCACCCTCTCGCACGATTCGCAGCGTTCAACTCAAACAGTCTAGGTTGATATGTCGCTGTGTGTACTATGGGTACTATACAATGGATAAACATACATATAAATACTGTTTTTTTGTAAATACATACATATTATACATAGAAATACCCAGACCAAGACAAACATCCATGTTCATGCACAGAAATGTTTGATTTGTTCGGGAATCGAACCCGTGACCTTAGGCGTGGCAGTCGGTTACACTAACCATTACGCTATTGAGGCCGACAATGCATGTTTCGCGTTTGATAATGCGCATTTGTATATAACAGCAAGGGATATATACATATATGACACCACGGGATGCGTGTTATATTAGTCATTATAATGTCCCCCGAAACACAATACGGGAGAATAACTCATAGTCATTAAACATTATGTAATTATTAACAATAGCATTTAAGTAATACATACGTTTAAACAAAAAATGGATTTGGTGATGGATTGATGGAATTTATGGCATCAAGAATCCTCCGTAAATGCCGATAGTGTGCGAAGCTCTGGGACCTAGACATATTTCGCTAAACAGGAATGTAATACACTTTAATTTTCTACAGGCATCCATGGCATATTTGTTTGGGTTTTAGCTAGTTGTAATTTTTTATATTGATTCGATAAAGGATTTTTTTGTCAGGAGATTTTCAAGAAGCAGCATGGAATTTGGAAGGCTATTTCTTGTTACACCCTGTGTTTATAGGCGAAATATGAATGAGAAACATTTGTGCCAGTCCTGTCTGGACCTACATATTATTATGTCTTTAATTAATAACTACTTTTACTTAATACACTAGAATTTGCTTTGACATTAAAATTGGCAATGCTGGCAGCCTTCTGGACACGTTACTAATCGACAGCGATGCTGACTGATTTCTCGATGCCTAAAACGTTGTATAAATATTACATGCGTCTTTGTTTACATATATCTTTTGATACTATATATTTGAGTAGTAGAGCCTCGCTGATTTCAGCATGAATGGGCCGGCTCGACCGGGGAAGGACTTCCCTCTCACAGAATATCGACGTGAAATAGCAGTATTCCTGCTGTTGTGTTTCGTTCGGTGAGTGACCACTTACCGTGAGGTGGGTCATATGCTTGTTTGCCACCTAAGTTGTATAAAAAATAAAATACTATATGTTTGAATATTTAATCTATTATTACTTTATAAATAATGTATAAGAATTTGATTAAAAAAGTAAGTAGGAACTATTCTTTAATGATAATTTTATTCATGAAGGTAACAACTATGCATATACAATACAGTTTATTATAAATAATTATTTGACACCCGTATTTTATCCTATCTAACGTATAGCGGCCCGTAAAAAATTCATTATAATGAATTACCTCATTCTAGACCTATTGGAGGCCCAAAATAAAATATAAAATAATAATTCTTTGGTAGTATTCATCTGTATGAAATTTACTCCTTTTTCATATTCATAGTAGTATTTTAACCACGAGATAAATTATTTTATTTGTATTAAATGCGCATTTTTAGTAGTTTTCATTTATTTGTAGTCACGGTATACAGAAAAGCACAAAATCGTGCAATATATTTTTAAATGACGTGTCTTAGATCTGGGAAACATATTTCTTGTATCTTATTTTGGTATCCCTATAGCTTTACTATGAGGTGTTTCAGGGTTATATACTAGTATGTTTAGGAGACATCTTGTATATACTGCACGGGTGGCATATCGCCTAGCCGCTACCATCGTCGTGCTGCTTGTTATGGATTCGAATCCTATACGGTAATACTATGTGCACAATTATTTGTGATACACAAACAACTGAGGCCATCCTCAGCATAATGTCAATATCGAGACGACTATTTAAACCAATACGCAAAATAGATTTCACTGACTTCAAGGGTTCGTATTGATTTGAAACTTTACAATTATAATTACGCACATCCTTCAGACGTTTTCTCAATGTTGTGTAATCCGCGAGCAATTATCGGCCTATTTACCGTTGTCTTATCCTGTAATTAGCTATAGAGTAAACATGCGAACGATTGTAAAATAATATTATCGCCAATATTGTGAGTTACGCACTGATAGCTCAGTGGGGAGACCAACAGACTGCAATGCAGAGGGTCTCGGCTTCGAACCCACGTCGAGCACCCTGACTTTCGGAAGTTATATGACTTTTCGAAATGATGTCTGTATTGATTGACAATTATCGCCTGCTCCGTGCCTCGGAGAGCACGTTAAGCCATTGGTCCCGGCTGCCATGAACATCTATGGCAGTCGTTATTGGGAAAGTCAGTACCCTCTAATATCCTGATACTGGTCTAGCCTTAGGGTATCGTTAGCCTTCGGGTTGCGGAGGTCAGGTGGCAGCCGCTCCGTGTAAAAACTGATATCCAGTCAAATCCGGTTAGACCAGAAAAGCCGACCCCAAGTGACTTGGGAATAATAAATGCTAAGAGAGAAGATTGTGAGTTACGCACTGAAATATACTCTAATCTTAAGGACTTAACATAAGTAAATTCTGTATTTGTGTGTGGAATAAAATAAATAAATAATTTTGAATCGAGGAACCTACTTGGCGACAATCCATTGTTAAATAATTGGGAACAGCGGAACCCGCCACACATCCTCGAATGACAACGAATGAGCTCATTGGTTGCCAAACTAACCTGAGTATGTCTCCCGTCGAGGCGAAATACGATCCCACGACGCGACTTTCCCAATCCAGAGGAGTTCGGCATTGTCAACCTTTCTCTGTTGCAATAGTTCGGGTGCTAATCCGAGAGTGCGTGGCGGTTCTTCTGTTCCCAATTATTATAAATAAATTTACTTCTGCTCCATTCACGTGGAATGGAGTCTTCGAGTTCTTACGTGAATCGCACCATGGGCAACAGTTTTACTGTACGAACTGCACTCATTGCCTTAGTGGTAAGGCGGTAGTGACTTCCGTGCATGGGCCCCGGTGTCATCCACAAGTTAAGTAAAGTATTATGGCGATTTTCTGACAAGAAATTCTAAAAAAAATAAAGGTCGGTCAGGTATTTTCCAATGACCTAGAATTTTGAGTCAAAGCTAAAAAAATATTCTTGTAGCTATTGATTTAAAATGTAAAGATACGTTCGCTCAAACGGTTGATTGACGCGTTACACTATACAATAAAAATAGCACCATCTATGAGAACGACTCATAACTACAATGTGATTTGTGTAGGAGGTCTAATCATATATACAATGCAAAAATATTTGACTTCACTCCTACTATGTCAAGGATTCGAATCCCACAAGGTACAAAAAAATTAGTGGTTTACATATTCTTTTTCCGAGTCTGCGTGTCCTTTGTTTAAATGTCTGTAAAGGCTCTCTCAATACTAAAGGCAGCAGAATACTAGACATTCTTGATAATCTTTCCAACTAAGCTAAAATATCTGTGTTAGGAGTGGGTACACATTGGTGAGTACTGCAATGGGTGGAATTTTAATCCACGACCTCGCGATGGGTGATGTTTACTGAAGCGGTTCCTTAGTCCTTAGTAATCATTTAAATAATAATCACTTATTAAAATTCACTTGAGCAATCGCTAAATGTATGTTAGGGCCAGCTCGTGCCTTACAGACGAGGCATGTTTGATGATCGCTTCCGACCACAGTCGACCACAAGACGACCTTACATTGGTATATAGCCGACGAAATTAGGACCTTGTTAGAGATGTCATCGTATTACGTTAGGTACGAAGTAGGTACTTCGCATATTATACAAAAGGTTGTATAATAAAAATGACCTCACGCAAGCGCAAACTCTAATATAAATCTAACCATTTCATATTTTATATGCTATTTTATTGCTTAATAACGTATCTAAATACAAAACAGAAATCTTCTTTCTTACCCACCGCTTTTATTTTCTATTACCTTCCTAGCTACATAGAAATAACAGTAGGTTATTTAAAAATACAAAAGATGTGGACGTTTACGTAAGCCTTTGTGATCCGACCCTGAAAAGGCTTTGTGGCTACGACATGGAAAATAGGATATTAAATATTATTTAATATTACAGTAACATTCAGTAATATTATAACGAGCTTACGACAATATGTCTACAGTGAAATAGTTTTACAGAATATATTTAAAGTTTATAAATGCATCGTTAATATTATTTTGCAGGGATGTTTTAATTAACAGCTATACTTCAGCACAGCTTGGAGTATTAAAAAGATTTGACGTTCATAAGTATTGCTCTGTGAACCGAATTTTTGTTTATTTTATTTGTTTTTAAAGCCTTAACTCCTGCACTAGGAATAATTTATGTGTCGCGGGGTACTTTACAAACATTCAAACAACGGACACAAAGAACAACTATTTAGGTATCACACGAATTTTTATCTTGTGTGGGGATTGAACCCATACACTTGGCGATGGGGGTGACGACTTAAACCTCTACGCCATCCATGCAGCTAATCTATACTAATATTATAAAGCTGAAGAGTTTGTTTGTTTGGTTAAACGTGCTAATCTCAGGAACTGTAGGTTCGAATTGAAAAAATATTTTAGTGTTGGATAGCTCATTTACCAAGGACGGCTATAAGCTATATAACATTACGCTACGATCAATAGGAGCGGAGCATCAATGAAAATGTGTCAAAAAGTGGGAAAATTCTCTTATGTGAAGCAGACGAAGTTGCGCGGGTTAGTACCTTATATTTAACTAATGTAGAGGAAAACCTCGTGATTATATTTGGTGATGTACATCCGCATTTAGTTACGGACTGCTTTTGCATTGACACAGATAGTAAGTGTAATTGTATTCTTTCCTAATGTTTAAAACACTTTGTGATATGAATTGTATAATACTGAAATTATATTTATTTAGCGATTTAAATGATGGCCGTGAGCTTCTTAAAGATACCTTCTCATTGGCCCGAATTTTTGCTGGGACCTAGCAACTAGCCTAAATGTAGGTTCAGTAATTTAGTTAATTTACTTTGTAACCTAAATTATAAATTATCTTTGACATTATCTTTGACGATTTCGTGTCTTGTGTAAGTATGTTTCACACAACAAGCGTCTACATACCAGTGTATTTGGAATAAATATTGTAAATGTCTGCAAAAGTCAATAAAACACTTTTTACTCTAAATAACCCTTCATTGTAGCACCTAAAAGATCTTAAGTATCTTTGTATTGGTCCTCAACGTTAAAACCCTTACTAATATTAATAATGCGTATGTAAGTTTGTTTGTGTGTTACACTTTGACGCCTTAACTACTAGACCAATCATCACAAATCACAATTAATTCGCATATACGTGTTGAATTATATACATTTATACATGCAAAAATTAATTAATTATTATATTTAACTATTTACAATTATTGCACCTTAGTAATTGTATAATATAACATCATACAATATAAGTAGGTAGTAGTCAAATACTTTACAGTTTGATTAGCTATAAAAGACGTGGCAATACTGCTGTCTATCACTTCTTGTTGTGAGCTGTAAGTGAACGGATATATAAAACTTCCTTTTGTCAAAGTATAAAATAAATAGTTAAAGTATTTGTACAGTGTGTTATTTTAATCCATAACCTCTAATAATACGTTGTCAAGTCACATAATAAGAGATAAGGGTAACTTTTCATCGCGGGAAGCAAAAGCAAGTCGCCTATAAAGTGTAGTTTAGGTGCTATTTATGAGACAAAGCCTGACTGGCGAACAAAAAGGCGTTCTGAACTAAGCTAAACAATGCTTCACGCCAGGTCAATGTTTTCTATTAAATACAGTGCCGGCCTCACGTTGATTACTGTTCACTTCTCTGAGTAGACTCCAAATACCAGGTCGATATACATGATGCTCTATAGAGGCGTGCTATAATGGCCGATAATTCCATTCTTGTACAATGAATTTTAAAATAATCGGAAAATACTGATTAATGTTTATTATTAACTACTTACATGCTTTTGAAGTCTGTAGTAATAATTTGTAATAATATATTCAAGACCGGTTTTGAGGAAAAATGCTTTTTATGCCTTATCTCGTAGGAATTTCAATAAATCTCTATTTCTTGTTGACGTCATAAATGGCACCTTTATACAAAATTTTGGCTTTGTAAGTCCTATGACTCACACTGAACTTGGTGAAGACATGCCATAACAACACTAATGAAATGTTAAAACGCGTAATGATAGTTTGTGTAGTTCGTGTACCTAATATTAAAAATGGCATATCATTTGTTTAAATTATACAAATTACCTTATAAAAGCTGTTTCTTATTTACAATAAATCACACGAAAATAATGTCAATCAGTATAATGAAAACTAGAAGCATTTTAAAAGCTTTTATCGTTAGTAAAGACAGTAATGTATATAGACAGCCATAATGGTTCCTCGTAAACGACAATTTATTTAATATACTATAATCATAATTCACACCAAACTCTATAATTTAAAAAGACAGATTAAAAATGTCTTTACAGTCTACGACACTAGTGATTGATATAGTAAGCGGACTGTGGCTAAAGTAAATGCTTACCGGTAACTGGTTGTCACATACCGGTAACCGAATAGCGGTAACCACTTACCGATAACTTTTTATCACCAAGCGGCCACAGGACAGGCTTGCCTAGTGTGGGGCCAATGGATTCTATGTGAAATATTGTACTCTTTTGGTAACAAATTTTTTTTTTTTTGTATACTTGTTTGCTGAAATTGAACTACTATATATACGGATTTTATCGCGTTGTTTATTTGACACTTTATATGTAGTTTAATTTCAATCAATAATATTCGCGTAAACAGAAGACAATACTTGTTTGCTACCTGATTTATTTAAAAAAGGCATGAATATTTTTACTTATTTTATTAATGCCACTGTCCTCATGCCATAAATATGCGACTATGTTCGCAACCAATTCTGAGATCGCAGGATGAGCAATGTGTTCTTGCATTTTAGGTAAGGGAATTTCTTAAACTAACAACTCACATTTCTTAAAGAGACTTATAAATAGAGAAGCCAAAATAATATAATAATATGTACAAAAAATTACTAAACATTGAGACCTCACGATCGATCACAATAAAAAGGGTTACCAACTTACGCTACAAGACCTTCACAACAGTATTATCTAAGTTTTAATAAATGTACACCTTAATCCACAGAAGAAAATGTACATATAAAATGATATACCAATGTCCCATATAATCTAAGCTAGTTCTAACACAACTTAAGCTTTGTATTATTTACATTTATCTTCAAAGCTTTCGAGCCCAGATCTTGCGACCTTAAGCCTAAACACATCATATATTTTATTTATTAACCGACTGTGCACGACAGGTTTCTTTGGCATTATTATTAGATATATTTAATTTATTTTGTACATATATTACAACAAATTTGTGTGCGCTCTGAGAAATCTTAACTGCTCAAAATTTTACAGTGCAAATTAAAAATTACGGCTTTGCTAATAACTTGGTGATAGTATGAATGACGCGATTCACCCTGGCAAGCTACCACCCCTTTATAGAAAACTAGTGTGAGAGTAACAGACATACTGCGTTTCGCCTGGTTTCGAACGCTCTCATACCTACATATCTCCCCCATTCCTAGCCTTCCATCACCTTTTGGCAGATAATGCGCGAGTAATGCCTTTGGTGTTCTTGCAAAGGATTATAGGTACCTAAGTTAATTACTTACCATCAAGCATAAAGAAGATTGCCGTCTTTGTTTCATTAAAATCGTCTTCAAGCCTTAGACTTAACCTAGGCGCAGATTCAAGTTCTTCAGCGTAAATGCAAGATTGTGCTCGATCAACTTTGTGTGGTGTCATCCCTGCGGTGAGTAGGGTATCTAGCACCAATAATAAGATTGTGAGCTATCAACAGGGATAGAGAAGATCACACATCTTAAACCTTGCGTTGGCTAAACACCGACTCCATTTATATAATGCTTGACAATGCACGAGCATTTACGCAATACAATGCATGCCATCATAAGCTACTGTGTCACTTAACTAGGTGGGTTGTATTATCGTGGGCTGCTAAGGTGAAGCAAAAAAAATGGAACGTGAGCTTTTATTTATCAGTTGAATGTTGGCAAAAAGCTCTATGGGCTGAGAGCTATAGGGAGCGTATTTTTTATGCACTTCCGCCGACACTCAAATCCCGAGAATTTATTAAATATCTTGATCACTTGACAGTCAGAGATTAAAACGTTATCATGTTGCGCAACAAGGGTTTCTTAGTATACACGAAGCTTAAAATTTCGGCCCAAAATCTTGGGATAAAGCGCAGACGTAGGATTATCTGTAAATATATTGTACTGATAACTTTAGGTGAAATGCAATATATTTGAAATACTGTGACTGGGTATATTAAAACTCATAAATAAAGGTTATAAATATCGAAATAAGATTTAATTACTTAGGCTCACACTGTCATTCTCTCGAATAAATTACAATAATATTTTAATTTATAATATAAATGAGAAAAAGTTTGCTGACGATGTCTGGTTGTTTGTCACTTAATCACGCATTAAGCATATAAAAGAATTTGATGAAACTTTATATACAGACAGACCATTTCCTAGATAATACAAACTATTTTATTTCGGTGACCACAGTCACTAAAATAGCAATAAAATCATATAGGTATTCACTTACTGGTACTACCAACTTGACCTTATCAACACAATCTTCAAACGGTTTTTAACTGCTTATAATTAAGAAATCTGTATAGTATATAATTTGATCAAACGTGGCTAATAAGCTTACGACTCGCTGTATATATATAACCAGTTAAATACCAATACCATCCGCACGAAAAGGAATTAAAAAAAACCATGAAAAGAAAGATATTGTTAACAAACAAAAGAAAGATTATCCTAACAAATTTTATAAATGCGACTGTGAGTTTGTTTGTTTGTTTCGCTATCACGCCTTAATTACTTGACCGATCATCATGAAATTTCGCATATACGTTGGGAAACAAAAAAGTATATAGGGTACCCTTTATCCTTCTTTTATTTCCTTTTTTACGTAAGAGAATGCAGTGACACATAGGTAGCTCTCCGCGGAAAAGGGGAGCAGAAAGGTTATGTCGGGTTCACTCGGGAACAAATGGAACTTTCCCGGTGCCGTGGTAGGTCCACGGTGTTCCAACTCGCTGCCTTGAATGATGTGTAAGTAGCTGGAACTAAAACTACATCAGCGACCCACCCAGCCACTGCTGGTTGCCCAAAGCAGGCAACAAATGCCTGCGGACAACGACTCATGGCTGACACCTCGGCACGACAGAGGGCGTCACTCGGACTCAATGGGATTGTTACCAACCTACCCTAAAGCCTGCAATACATGTTGGCCAAGCGTAGGCCAACGCGAGCGAAGGCAAACTGATACAAGGCAAGTACTACCGTCTAAACCAATGCAAACGGCCAATGTAGACGAGCTTTGTGGAGCTGTCCACACGTTGGGCGCTGTCAGTCTTTATTGAGCATTGAAACAATATGGACGTTGTAAAAGTTATTGCAGCTGCTGATATTTATTTAATTAGGGCACTCCAACGACTTATTTTACGATTAATGAGTGCATAAAATTATTATATCAGTGTATACCGTAGTAGACTTGTTAAATAATACATTTTGTACGTATAACGGCGATGTTCGCCAAGCGCGAAATGGCAGCCGGACAAACATGTGGACGGTATTGGCCAAGCGCAGACCAACGCCTTTGATTTGTGTAGAAAAACCGACACCGCTCCGAAGTGAGACAAGTGATCGCGAGCGACTGTAAGTTGTTACAAGCTACGCTAACTAAGGTCTATACACGTTGGCGCTTGCCTTCACTCGGCCAACTAGGCGAGTGATATCAAGCACTGGCAAGGTAAAGCAAATACAACGTTGGGCCAACGTGTATTGCCGGTATTATATATTATATATTTATATGTCGAAACGCAGTATAAAATATCACTGAGTATAAGAGTTGTCGTGTTGTCGTGCGTTTCTTACAGGTATCTTCTCACAGACCGAATCCTTTGCCTAAACCTAACTGTACCTTACCAATCGATTTTGACGTTCATAAGTGTGAATTTGTAACCTAAATAAATAAATTATTTTTGACTCGGCTTATTCTTAGGCGAACGCCGAACAAATTGGCTTTTTTCTACCGTCACTAATAGTAATCGGCGGTTGCTTCCACAATTAAAATAATTAACTAATCTATTTTAACGTAGTTCGTGACCAGATATTACGTCTGCAGAACCGAGCAGAACCAGGATCAATTTGTGTGAAATAATCCGCAAACCGAGTTCCAATCATTCAAAATTTCTCTCATAGAAAATAAGTGCTATAAATTTTTACACCGCACACAATAAAATACCGCCGCCGCAGACCGGTAGTTATTAGACAGCGGTATTGTCGCCGAGCGGTATTATTATCGCGACGGTATTGACGCGAAAACAATGCTATAGATTCTGAGCTTGACGGTTATTGCTATTTAGAAATTAAACGTAGTCTTGGCTTAGCACATACTTCGTTTTGTATTAAGCGTTCCCGTAATTCCAGTCAAAATGTTTTATTTTTTCTCTGCCTCGGCACAGTAATAGTGACTGCAACTGTTGACTGACTATGGCCTGGTTCTTGTATTAAGAGACGAGTCTTTTTAGCTACGGGGAGTCAAATTTCGACATCGCCATTACCACTGCGCCGAGTGATGCGGGTTCAAATCCCACACGGGACAAAACTTTGTGTGATCCTCAAATGGTTTTTGCGAGTCTGGATGTCTTTTGTGTCTGTTGTTTGAATATTTGTAAAGTCCTCTGCGATAGAGGAATTATTTCTAGTGAGGCGCCTAGTGAGGCGCCACCAAAAATTAACTGTCCGGAGAAAAAACGTCTCGTTTCTTGACACTCGGAATCTAAGTTTGGTAGACGACAATAGAACCGCTCTTCTACTAAAGAAAACTCTTCTTAATTCATAGTTAGTGAAATGTACCCACCTCTGCCTGCCTCTTCAGGGATAAGGACATGAAACTATATTACATGTATGTCTTGGAATTAATAAGTAGGTACTTAAGAAATTCCATAGTATATAATAATATCAGCCCTTTATTAAACTGTCCCACTGCTGGGCACGGGCCTCTTCTCAGTGTGAGCAGGGTTAGGACATAGTCCACCACGCTGGCCCGGAGTGGTTTGGCAGACTTCACTTATTTTTGAGAACATAATTGAGAGCTCTTAGACATGCAGGTTTCCTCACGATGTTTTTCTTAACCGTTAAAGCAAGGAATAATTAACTACTATACGCACATAACTTTTAAAAGACAGAGATGCGCGCCTTGGGATCGATCTCGAGACCTCAGCGCGACAACGGTTTCCCACTGGGCTATCGCTACTATATAATAAAAATATTATAAAATATCTTTACTTTCGTAAACATTTGGTCCTTCTTAACCTAGTGGTTGAGGACTTCTTTTAAGTATGTAAAATACTTGTGACAGAAGGCGCCGCTCTTTCTTATCTCTTTCTGTTATGTTTACAATTATAAAAACTTACTAATTAATATCTTTTATCTAAGAGATGTTACAAACATTGGGTGTGTATGTGTGTGTGTATATATATATATATATATATATATATATATGTGCGTGTGTGTGTGTGTGTGTGTGTGTGTGTGTGGTGCATATATAATTATGTAACGATCAGTTTTTGTTAAATAAATGCATATACATAGATATGTATTATTATTTATACATCATGACATTTGAAACGGGTACTGACTTTTTATACTTTTTGGAACTTACGATCTCTCGATCGCAAGTCTTAGCTATTGAACTATCGTAACCTTATATAGTATCTACACACTTATAAATTGACTATGAAGCGTGTAATTAATCATTAAAAATATAATAAAAGACATTTGGCATCCACAAAAATGGCTAATAGACAACCTTTATGTAATGAAACCTGCAATTAACTGACCTTTTTCTGCACGGATGGCGTAGTGGTTTAAAGGGTCACCTCGCCCCTGCCACCGCGCCGAGCGTTGTGTGATCCACAAATAGTTGTGCCGACTTTGGGTGTTCTTTGTGTCCGTTTTTAATATTGTTTCTTTTTTTTATTCAACTAAGATGGCAAACAAGCGTATGGCCCACCTGATAGTAAGTAGTCACCGTAGCCTATGGACGTCTGTAACAACAGAGGCATCACTTGCGCGTTGCCGACTCTTTAGGAAAGGCAAAAGAGAAAAGAGAATTAGAAAAAGGAAGAGGAGCGGCAAAGGCACTATCACTCACCGAACGAAACACAACAGTAGAAGTATTGCTATTTCTCGTCGATATTCTGTGTGAGGGTAGTCCTTCCCCGGTCGAACCGGCCCATTTATGCTGAAATGAGCGAAGCTCTACGAATCAAAATAAAGTCTTCCACGATCCAGAAACTATACTAAGTGTGGGAGTTGTCTTTTTAATAATAATATATTTTATCTATTGAAGTATATGATGGAGCGTGAATTAAATAATTATAAATAAAATATATTTAAACTATGGTTAACAGATTGCTTAATTGATCTGTTATATCTGTTATTCTATACCTCTATTAACGCACTATTCAAACTTCTTAAGGATTCGGTGTCCTATCAATACACAAATCTAATCTCTGCTGTTTGCCCTGGCAGTACAGCAACTCATTGCAAACAGTTGGCAATGCGTGAGTCATATTCCTAACTTGACAAAAGCCCACAGCTTACAGTAAACGTAGATAATGTCGATTAAATTATACATGTATACATACATACACTGTTAAGCCTTTCAACTGCAATTTCAGTTGAGGGAATTACCAATTTTTTATTATTTTTGTAAAGGCAACTGTACTAGGGTCCAAAGCAAAAGATACAAACTAGACCCAAACACGGAATAAAAATTTAGGTATAAAACAAACAATTATAGTTCTTTTGTATTTTATTAAGTATGTTTGTTCGTTTTTCTTTTAAATCACAGTAATCATATAATCGACACACACGAATCGACCCAGATTGTTTTTTAACTAACAAAATCACTCAAGGACTCCACGAGACAGGCTCGACCTAGTGTGGATTCCACAAGTAAAACAAATTTAAGTTTCCAATCAATATACTCGTATGTATTAGCTAGTATTTAATTAATTTGTGTAAAAGTTTTTAAGGAAATGTAAAAGAATCATGGTTCGGTAAATAAATGATTATTATTATTAATTGTCCAGTCTGGAATTCAAACTCACGACTCTCAGCACGGTGGTTCCTTGTTTATGACCACGCCTTGTAGTTACGCATTATATATTATCTATTTCTGTAGTCTACAATTTATATCTGTAGCATGTAGCCCATTTCCACGTAGCACCGTAGCACAGGCAATGGCTGTTTAATATAGCCATGCACATTGTTGCAGAGGCTCGTGTAGAAATTGCACCTGGGATTGACAGTAATACAGCCTCACAGACATTGTCTTTGTACACAAAGGGCATTGGATAATATATTGAGCTACATTGTGTCTACAAGCTACGCGGAAATTTGAATTGTGTCAATTGAACGACTACGGGCCGTATTATCATTGTTACTGTGTATGCCAGAACGAGACAAAGGCAATAAGGCAATATAAATGTTTTAAGAGATAATCGGAAGGTTTTAACCTTCCGACTATCTTCATTAATTCACGACATAAAACGACTTTTCTTTACGACAGCCCATTTTATTTAACCATCTACTCCTCAGGAGGTAATAATGGCCTCCAGAGCGAATTTCTGTCACATCTATCAATCAATCTTAACGAAGAATGATCATCTGCGGAGGAGATATTATAGTGCACAAGTGTGTGCGCAAATACAAGTGAACTCTCTGTTCCCTAACTCTCATGATCCGATGCGACGGTAATCCGACGTGACCGGAGAGATATCAGGCGTAGGACCAACGGCTTTACGTGGTTTCCAAAGCACGGGAGTGTCTAACACCTCCAACTTACGACTATACGACTCTTTATATAGTTGTCAAATTGACGTTGATATTTATTATTGTAGACTACAGAAATTCAAAGAAGTTACGGAAAAATGCATAGTATTTAATGTGTCACATTTGTAAAAACATTTTTATTGTCTTATTTATATTATAATATGTATACTTAGCTTATAATATCGTTTTAGGATATCCTGTAAAGATATAATAAATGTGTTTAGAATGAATAAATAAATAAACATCCTAACTCCAAGCAGTTAAAAAAACCAATAACTTTTTGTTGGCCCGACCCGGGATTCGAACCTGAGATCTTATGCACAGCAGTCGCATTCACTACCTCCGAAGCTAGCCTAAGAAGGTGTATTTTCACGCCTTGTTTTAATGACTCAGGATTAAAGGAAGAATGAAACACGTGCCTTGGCAGAGAATTCCGTGCTTTGATCGTTCGGCAGAGGTATGAGGACCCAAACTTGTTGGTGCGCGCTCTAATTGACTCTACCGTGTAAGGATGGCATCTGAGCCCAGCAAGCGTTGTTCTGGATAGGAAAGGTGAGGGTGGGATAAGTTGACATAACTCTTCAGAGCACTCCCCGTTGTATATTCTGTAGAAACATGGCAATGGGGCAATGTCCCTACGGAGTTGCAGAGGTTCCAGTGAACTTGTGACCTATGGATCTCCGATGATACGGACAGCTCACCGCTGCTTTATATACTTTCATTGTATAAAACACAAACTCTCCTTGCTTCGGACTTTATAAGACACCGTTATGTGACTGTGTACGTTTACAAAACACTATCTGCATCGCTAACTAGAATGATAACAAAACCCTCTGTGTTCTGTAAATAGATTTTTGGGTCCAACTATATTTTACGTCCGTGATTTCAATGTTTGTAGGGTCCAACGCCGTTTTTCGTCTTAGGTAACAAACAAACCCAAAATTTACATACATACAGGTGAAGAAAGTTTATTGACTATGCAGATATCTCAGGTCGTATCTTGCGCCCCCGCGATTTAAGCCGTTGTGCCACTCTGGGCAAGGAATTAGGTAAGCAGTGACTATTAACTTGCAATGGCTAGATGCTGGGATTTTCGTAGTCCATGATTATATCTGTAGCTTAAAAAAGATAACAAGAAGTCCATAAAATAAGAAAATAATTATATTGCTTATTGCAACGCATTCGCCAGATGTGAAAATTTCTGACAAAAAAGCATGGAAAACAAATGTTCAATTTCACCCATTGTGAATTTGCCTAAATATTATACTTTACTAGATTCTGATATGTCAGTAAGAATATACATGAGAAATATAAAAAAAAAAATTTTGTTTTTGTCGATGGTTATCTAACTAACTTGACTTACCATCTAAATGCTGCGTTTGGGAACGTCAAGTGTTAGCTTGAGTGAGGAGGCCGATGTGCCAGCTGGAGTGACAGTTATGGCTGTCAGTGTCATATTGACGTTATATAAAGCTGGAGACGCGTGCGCGATAAAGTGTCTTAAATTTAAATAATCCATTTTCTGAGGTTCAATCAAGCTAGCAGCTAAGTTCTACCTTTGGCTGTAACTAAACAACTGATTAAGTTTATAAGAACAACTTACAAGAAACGCATGGCCGCTCCCATGCACACACTATTTTGATCACTATTTTTATACCTCCGTGGCGCAGCGGTAGTAAATATGACTGCTGTGCATGAGGTCTCGGGTTCGAATCCCAGGTCGGGCCAACAAAAAGTAATTGGGTTTTTCTGTTAAGAAATCTCAATAGCAGCCCGGAGTTAGGAAGCTAGTTGTGTTAGACACCCCCGTCCTCGGAAAAGCAAGTAAAGCCGTTGGTCCTGCACTTGATCTCTCTCCGGTCGTGTCGGATTACCGTCCCATCGGATCATGAGAGTTAGGGAACAGAGAGTGAACTTGTGTTTGCGCACACACTTGTGCACTATAATATCTCCTGCGCAGATGGCCAGTCGTCGTTAAGACTGGCCGCCGTGGCCGAAATTCGGTCTGGAGGACATTATTACTGTTGTTGACTTAAAAGTTGTAGAATTATAAAATTAACTTATGCCATCTTAGATCTCGCTATTTATCACCCTGTAAGACACATGTCTTACAGGGTGATAAATAGCGAGATCTAAGATGGCAGGCACATGCCTTACCCCACATATTGCTCTGCGGGAGTGAGACGGCGACACACAGGTTATATAGCACCATCTTCTTCCAGTTCATAATAGTTCAGCATGGAACGTTGGCCCGAATGAAATATTTGTTCATGTGAACTGAATCGCTTGGATTATTTGATAATTCATTTCTTTGTTCGTCTTTAACACAATATAATATTTGGTATGTATGAGGAAGGTTTTTATTTATTTATGCAAATAGAATGGTAATATATGTACAATACCAATTTTACTAATTAATCTAAAATTATAACAATTTGATCAAATATATTTACCAATAAAATAGTTTTTTTTACGTGGGGAAATGCTTTGACGCATACTTCTCTTTGGGGCGACGGAGAGGTTATGTCAGACTCACCGGGGGCAAGATACCCCGGTAATACCAGCTAAACCTACCATGGTGTTCCTCGACATAACCATAGACGGCGGCGGCGCGCGAATCGCTTTCACATGCAATTGCGACCCCGCCGTGTGAAACGGCAGGCCACTACATAAAACACTTCCTCTACTGTCCCCTTGTGGGGAGACGAAGACAAAACTCAGAGGCGCGCGGGGGAACACGCACGCCGCCTCTCGGATCTGTTCGATCGAGTAACATAGATATATTTTATTTAAAAAAGGTACGGTTACTAACATAATCTAACCTACTTTTGTGTGAGCGAAGCCGCGGGCGAAAGCTAGTAGGCTACAAAAAGCAAAACTGATTTTTTTATCTGACTGGTAGGTTACAATAATGCGAGTGAGGCCCGGTTCCTACATTTAAGTAACAAGTTCGAGTCGTCGCCGTCAAGTTCGTTTTAGCTACGGACAGTTCAATTTTGGCATATTTTTTATAGAATATTAGTTGTCTCGAAAGACGATGTACAGTACACACGACAAAAATAAATTAAAAAAACAAATCTAAACCATTCTCGGATCTACTTGAACACACACAAAAAAATTCATCAAAATCGGTCTAGCCGTTTAGGAGGAGTTTAATTACAAACACACGCACAGAAGTATATAAAGATGTATCAAAAATTAACTGTCCGTAGATAAAACGACTATTTTCTTAAGTATAGGTCACAAGTCAAACATTTATGGCATGAACATGGATATTTGTCTTGGTCTGGGTGTTTCTAAGTATAATATGTATATAATTACAAAAAAAAAGTATATATGTATGTTTATCCATTGTCTAGTACCCATAGTACAAGCTCTGCTTAGTTTGGGCTAGATGGTGTTGTGTGTATGTGGTAGAATATTATACTATATTATTATTATACTGTTTGTAGCTATATTGTGTACTCAACATTTGGCGGAAATACAGAGTAATACGTTGTATAGACAGATAATTTAAAGGATAATTTAATTTAACATTTTAGGTCTACAAAATAAAAAATGTGCGGCCAGACCTAGGAATATTTCTTATGGCTAGCTCATATACACCTTAAACTACTACTATGGATTTAACCCAGTAAACACGTTTCCTGATTAGGAACAAAAAAAAAAAAAATCAGCGCGACCCCATTTCCAGTACGACCTCATTCCCAGTACGACCCTATTCCCAACACGACCCTATTCCCTGTACAACCCCATTCCCAGTACGACCCTATTCCCAACACGACCCTATTCCCTGTACAACCCCATTCCCAGTACGACCCTATTCCCAACACGACCCTATTCCCTGTACAACCCCATTCCCAGTACAATCCCATAGTTTTCGTATTCGTATAAGTTTTTTTTTAAATGCATTAAGTAATGAAAAGCAGATTTTAAAATTTTTTAAATCTTTTTTTTTCTAATTTGAACAACTACTCAGAAAATGCAGTTACAGGGTTAATTTCGTATATTTTTTTTGTAGGTCTTAATATGAACTAGCTATTGGAAATAATTCTAGGCCTGGCCGCGCAATTTTTTTTAGGCCATCTTTTTATTGAGATTGGCTAATGTCCTTTACGTAGTAAAATATCTTATACTTTTCAAAACGTATCCTTGTCTCAAGAAGTGAACGTTTGTGCTTGGTTTGGCTACACGGATGGCGCAATGGTGTAAGTGGTCGTATTCACGACAAGTGTTGTAGGTTCAATCCCCACACGGAACATACATATTATTATTTGATCCAAAAGCCGCTGTGCCGAGTTTAGGCATTATTTGTGTCCTTTGAATGTTCTTGTATTTTCCCGCAACATAGAAATTATTTCTAGTACCAGAGTGGTATTCCTTAAAAAAGGATATGTATTTGATGTTACCTGTAAATTTTTTTTATCTTATCCGTCCATTATTGCTATTATGTTGTATACTCATAAACTTTTTCTCTTTTCAGGTAACTCAAATGATATTGTAATGGTGTTTCCAGGTAAGTATTTTCGTAATTTACTTTTTAACTTTGATATAAATGCCTCTAGATCGCAACGGTAGTGCAAGCGGCTGCTGCGCATTAAGTCTGGGGTTTGATGCCCGGGTAACATTGGGGTTTTTCTGACGAGATGTCAGTAGCAGTACAAAATCACAAAGTCTAGAATTGTGCCCAGCAGATGGATTTAGATTCGGCTTCTGTTACGTGGAACCTACTTCTTGAAGACAAAAGCGTGAACTAATATCTCAGAGAGGACCGGGTAACCATTTATAATCCAAGGTCAGGCGTATTTTGCCAGTAATTCCGCCTATATTTTTAACGATGGAATGCATTTATGCGTCCCTAGCGGAAAAAGGGGTGCGCAGAAAGTATGTCGGACTCACCCAGGGGAACATGGAAAGTCCAGGGTCCTACTGACTAAACCTACCACAGTGTGCTAACTCGTTGCCTTCAATTGTGGGTGAAATTACATTAGCGATCCACCCAGCAGTGTCTGGCAAGAAATGACCGCGGGCGACGACTGGACGGATGACGCCCCTGCTTTTGCGCCGAGTATTGTGGGTTCGAATTACACACAGGACAAAAATTTATGTGATCCACAAAAGGTTGTTCCGTGTCTGGGTGTTCTTTGTGTCCGTTGTTTGAATGTTTGTAAAGTCCCTCGCGACACAGGAATTATTCTTAGTGCGGGAGTTGTCTTTATAAAAACAAAACAAAACAGAAATCTCCTTTACGACGCCCCAGCACGATAGTGCCAGTAGTTCAGCTTAGTTTAACTTTTAGTTTTCCCCTCAAAATTAGGAGGTACTTCTGCGAACTATCTTAAAACACGTAAAAGAACTACAAGGCCAAAAGTACCTCAGAAAGGAACTCCCATAGGAACTATTGGAAATAAACGCAACAACCCCCAATATTGTTCAATCAGCCGTTTATCACACCGTAACCCTCCGATGATCCACTAAATCCATCGTAACTAGCTCGTCAAATCACTCGGTTATTCGCAATCAGTTAAGACGGCGAGGGCTGTGACGTCACGAGACGATGACCCGCCAATCAGCGCTATTGTTCTGAACAAACACTCGTACGTCATTCTTGTTGGGGGTGACGCACGTGGGAGACGTTAAGACATAAGCGGAAGCGGGATAAAAATAAATATTATACAACATTAAAAAAGGCTTTCTTAACAATAATTCCTGAGCAACAGCTAGTTCTACAAACCTTGCAATACAAAGAACAGTCAATTTTAACAGAGCTCATTTTCATATTTTTCGCTAACTTCAAGGACAGATCCCGAGTAGCGGCTAGCTTTGCAAGCTTTTATATACTAAGAACTCTCAAATTTGATCAATATGTGCTTTCTCTACCACAGGTCTTAACTGTATCTACATGTTATGCTTATACTGCAAGCTACATTAGGCGTAATTTCATTTGCCTATAATACAGGTATTAAATATAATATAGAGGGACTGCCCTCTGTGCGTTACGCGGTCAAATAACTAGACAACCATTGAGGAAAGAATCGTTGTTAGTAACTAAATGGTGTAACACTGAACATATTAAACTAACTCAATCTACTAAGTGACATTTTCTCTTCACACTCATATAGCAACTTTAACCATAACAATTGTGCAAGTGTACGACATAAACATAACATAATGCCATACAGTTTTAAAACAATTTATATATTTTAATTTAAGCCATATTCATTAAAATTTACTTCAACAATCTCGAGCTGAAAACCAATATTCATTACCGTCACAGAGAGAGAGTGCACTCGTAAAGTGTCCAAACGTAACGTTTCATCTCTATCGCTTATGATTTACAATGTTCGCGTCGCCCCAAAGCGCAAGGGTGAAAAGTGACCACCGGTCAGCCACTCGGAGCGACGGCCGCTCTCAGTCCGCACCTACACACTCACACACACAATTCTATTTCAAACATTTAAATTTGGAACATCGTTTTTTCTTTATTTACCGAATAAAAATATGAACGTTTTTATAAGATTAAAATTGTCTGTGACATTTCAAATAAAGAACAAAATTTAAATAAAATACAAACGGCGTCTGTGACGTTTTATAAACAGTGACTTGTTGACATTGAAATTTATTGATTCAGCCTAATCAAAGTTGCAAAACGGTTCAAACAATATCTCGGTATTCACTTACGAAGACAATCTAATAATGAACTTAACGAACTTTAAACAAAAACATTAACTACTAATCTGTATTGGTTGTTAATTTATAACAAGTTTAATCCAATCATAGCGATTCAGCGGCGAAAGAACCAATTAGACGTCCAAATTTGAATGTGGAATATCCACTTCGTAAAATTTCGGCAAACTTCGGGCATTATTTGTGACCGTTACGAAATTAAATATAAAGTTCGTTATACAGTGAAGTTTTAAAAAATTCAAAGTGTTTTTTTGTGATAAGTGGTATCTAAATTATGTGAATTTGAGTTAAGCGCAAGCTTTATAACGTCATGATGGATACAAAATGGATAAAAATAAGGTTAGTGTGTAATTACAATATAATATGCGAATGTATCGTGTCTACTGCAAATGAAACAAGTGATTACTTAGCGAGCGGGTCGTAATTATAAATGAATTATTTTGACAGAGAGGCATTTTGATATATTTTCATTGTAAAAAGAAATTGTCTTTCATTGTATTGTGTTATAACAACAGCTAACCGAATTAGATTTGAAATTGGTTATTATTGTAATTGAAAGACTTTAGATATACCTAAAATATAAAAATTGTTCGTTGGCAGCATTAAATAATGATTTAATATTAAATCGATTGATTTTAAATATTTTTATAATTCTTCTTTATTAAATACAACTCCGGTGCTACGGATGATATCTGTGTCGCGGTGAAGTTAGGCAACATTATAAAAATGAATAAAAAATCTACTCAAATAGACTCGGCACAAATATTGGCTTAGCCGAATTTCAGAAAGTGTAGACTCTTGAAAATCTGTAGTTGTGAAGTTGCTCTATCAAGGGCGAAAATACTATTTCTATAGTAATAATTTATTATAAAGGTGAACAATTTTTTTATTCGTTTGTTTGTTTAGTTGAACGCGCTAATCTCCGGAACTGCTGGATGGAATTGAAAAATGTTTAAGTGCTGGTTAGCGCATTTATCTCGAAAGGTTATAAGCTATATAACATCACGCTACGACCAATAAGAGCGGAACATCAATGAAAAATGTTGCAGGAACGGGGAAATTTCTCTTATGTGACGCAGACGAAGTTGCGCGGGTCAACTAATTAGAGAATAATTAATACAGGCGTTACGTTCTTCATCTGGACCAGAGGATCTGGTCAAAGGATGTGCCTAGCTATTTCTTCATGCCATGTTTTTATAAATAAAATTATATAATATAAATAATAATATCAGCCCTGTGTTAAACTGTCCCACTGCTAGGCACGAGCCTCTTCTCAGTGTGAGCAGGGTTAGGACATAGTCCACCACGCTGGCCCAGTGCGGAATGGCAGACTTCACTTATCTTTGAGAACATTATTGAGAATTCTTAGACATGCAGGTTTCCTCACGAGGTTTTTCTGCACTGTTAAAGCAAGCGTTAGTTAACTATTTAATAAGCATATAACTTCGAAGAGACAGAGATGCGCGCCTTGGGATCGAACTTGAGACCTCTGCGTGGCAGTCCAACGGTTTCCCACTAGGCTATCGCTGCAATTTTAATTCGGAATAATTAGTATATATATATAGGAGAAAGTATCTTTAAGAAGTAGACGTACAATTTATAAGTGGAAATGTTAAAGTTACCTATGAATAATATATTAGCAGCAGGTGTCCGCCGGTCGATGCCCGGGTGTTGAAGTTCTCACTGTAGTTATATTCCTAGATATAAAACGAAAACGATTTGTTTTTAGTACTAAAATTGGAACCTTATCATAAAAGTTTCCTTCTAAATCTTTCTTTCTTTCTTTCTTTCTTTCTTTCTACCACCTGCACACAACACCATCTAGCCCAAACTAAGCAGAGCTTGTACTATGGGTTCTAGACAATGGATAAACATACATAGATACTTTTTTTTTGTAAATATATACATATTATACATAGAAACACCCAGACCAAGACAAACATCCATGTTCATGCACACAAATGTTTGACTTGTGCGGGAATCGAACCCGCGACCTCAGGCGTGGCAGTCAGTTACACTAACCACTACGCCATCGAGGCCGACAAAATACACCCCATTTTCATATTTAATCCTCATAATCTAGTTATTTTAGGTGTTTCGACAAACAAATGAAATTTAATGTCTCACCTGCTTTTGCCCGCGGTTTCGTTCGCGTAAAAGTACGTTAGGGTTGTTAGCAACAGTAATTTTTTAAATAATATATAACCTATGTTATTCGGTGATAATATCGCTTTATACGGTAAAATATTTTTTTAAATCGGTTAATTAGTTGAAATTAAACTACTATATATGGATTTTATCGCGTTGTTTATTTGACACTTTATTACATAATTTTGAAAATTGTTACACTACTACTACTATTAAACTTTACTAATTTTTAAGCTAATTAAATAATTTTTAAAACTATTTAGTTTTAATTTAATTTTACACTTTCCCCGACGTTTCGGTTGCTTTTCAGCAGCCATGGTCACGGGGAGACTCTATGTAAGGACGAGGAGACTTTATGTAAATCGGTTGATTAGTTTTTGACGTGAATCCTTTCAAACAAACATATAAACAAAAAAATCATAATTCATTTATTCATTTGCGATTATGGGTATACATTTGAAAGAAAGAAAGAAAGAAGTCATGTTTATTTCATATAGAGCACATACAATTAGTTAAAACAAACAAAATAAAGAAAATATTATACATATTAAAAACAAAATGTGTATGCCCTCGCCGACAAGGGTCAACACCTCAGCATTAGCTGGGCACCCAAATTGAGTGCACCAGCGCTGGTTTTCAGTTGGTCACCCGATATAAGTGATGCAAGGACGGAGCCAAATGCTTAACATTATAACAAAAATACAATAAATGTGGTTCTGCTTCATACATACACAAGAAAAACGTATAGGGCATATTAAAACTGCGCCGAGCGTAAGACAGATAATGACGGAGCTCGTGCGGCGCACATTCAAATCGGCGCGCGGCCGCCATAGTCAAATTGTATGGAGGATTTGAAGTGCTTTTTTGATAAATATGTATCTTTATTGTCAACAAATAACTTAAATATTTGGAACGGACAAATTGTAGTATTACTATTTATGTTTCGGTTAAGCTGTAAAATAGGATAGATTTCTACTGTTATAATCTAAAAATCACGTAACACGAGCTTACGTTTTTGCATTTTTCGTGTCAATTTACGTAATGATGTAGGCGAAAATATTAATTATTTTAAGTTTTTTACACGGAGTAATTGTGAACACATTCATTGTTATGGTAAATGTATATTTTATATTTGTATTAAACAAAAAGTGTTGATTTTATTCACTTAACTAGGACCGTCTGATTTGGCACATTTCGCTCGGCGTAGTCTTAAATTATGTTTATAAATTAGGTAAGTACATTTTAAAATATGAGAGCACAGGTAGAAATAAAATACGTCACTATCAAATAAATAAAGGGGGTAGGTACAAATAAAATAAAAACGTGATAGCATGATAGGCACTGATGACACAATGTTATGCGCAGAGTGAAACGTGAACAAAGTGATGGACCTCCGCGCTGTTGACTGGCGGCTATTTGTATTGTTTTGTTTGTTTTTGTTTTAATATTATTATTAGTGAGACCATCTAATATAGCTAATTGTGGAGAATTATTACTTAAGTGTAACATAATTATACAACATAAAGCGGATTTGCAGATCTTATTAGCCAATGAATTTTGTCAAATTGACAGCAGTCGTTAAGCCATGTCAGAGGCCTACGGGCGGCTTGAACAACTCTTGACAACAGGCTGGCCACTAACCACACGAAAAGAAAAGAAAAGAAGAAGATTAGCCAATACAATAATTGGTCTTTCACTATATCTAAACATAAGGCAAGCATAATAAATAAAAGAGAGAAAGAAAGAGAAAGAGAGAAAATAAAATCTTTCCTGTTTATAATATTATTATAGATTTAACTCAGTGCAAATTGTGCAAACATGATGTATTGGTAAGTTTTCTTAGCATAGGTAAGAAAACCGTGTATTGGTAGGCTTCCGTACTAATGGTGGTTGTGTGACAAAATAATAAGGGTGGCATTTTAATAACAATACAGTTAGTTAACTTAAATATAAATAGTTTTAATAATTTAATTACTTAAAAATTAGTAAAATTTGATAGTAGTCGTATATATATATATATATATATATATATATATATATATATATATATATATATATATATATATATATATATGTATATATGTATATACAGTACAAGCTCTGCTTAGTTTGGGCTAGATGGTGTTGTGTGTATGTGATAGAATATTAATATTATTATTATTATTATTTACATTTAAATTGTATTAGCTGTAGTTTGTCCGTATTTCTTAAACTATGTGTTGTTTCTTTCTCTCGAAATCGTTCTCTTTCTAGTTCATAAGTTCATAGACCACTGAATCGTTGCAAAATGTTGATGTAGTTGTTCCTTAATATACCCACACAAATAAAGAAACACGATGGTGCTTCTAACAAACTACTTGCAGCCTCGCTGCGCAACAAGCTAACAGTCGACATCTATTAGTCTTCACTCAAGTGAATCTTCCGACGGAATTGAAAACCTATTAATATCTCCCCTCCCCAGACAGAAGGATAGGTATTGTAGTTATTATAATTGTATTTTCAATTCAGTTTCTTTGACTAGACTTAGTGCTGCAAGTCCCATTTTGTTGCAATTTAAACTATGCTGAATTATACACATTTTGTTATGTCAAGCAAAGTGTTATTGCATTTTTCTATCAAGAAATTTTCAGCAAAAATATTCAGTCTCAAACTATACCTGATGGCAGTGAGTAAGGCTTGCTTTCTTTACTTATGACTATAGCTGACGATATCTGGGTGTAATTCGCTATTGCCTACTCTATTAGAAATAAGTTTACCACAGCATACTGCTATCCTGTAGGTCGATTCACATTTCATCAAAACATTATTGACCGAAAGTATATTTTGGCAATATAGACTTGAGATAATATATGAAGACACGAAGATGTTTGAATGTTTGTCAATCACACGTAAACCGGTGAACGAATTTGGATAAATCTTAACACACAGCTGATGACCTGGATTAACACATAGAAAGCTTTTATCCCCGTGTGCGTTCTTGTGGTAGAGTGGAATTCATATAGGTGAAGTGGCAATGCTGACATAGAATTCCACGTACTACGTCGCGTAGCATTGATTCTCAAACAGCAGACGTTTTTTCTAATAACAATTTTTTTTTATTTAATAAATAAACGTCTATAAAATACAAATTACAGGCTTACTTATTGTATTAAATATTTACAAATGTACTAAAAAAGATAACATAACTAACATAATTACAAAAACACAAATAATTATAATACTAAATATTTACAAAAATGGTTTAGGCATCGTAGGATTCTTCAGCATCGCTGTCAACTGGTAACGTGCCCAGAAAACTGGCAGCATTGCCACGTTGAATGGCAATGCTGATTCTTTGTATTAAATTCACATTAAAACTATATTTAATCTGAAGGAAAACATTTACAATTGAAATATTGGACACAAAAAGACTTGTTCATGAAGTCTGTTTTTACATTGTACTGTCTGAAGTAGGTCAGAGACCTGTGTTTCGTTGTTGTATAGACCTTGTTACCTAAAATCGTGCCAATTGTAATTACTCTGAAAGAATAAACTTTATATTTGTAGACTTTCGACTTCTCATATGCCACAATAACCCGAACACACAGTACTACGATATTAGTGCGAACGCAAAACAGGCATAGCCGCGCGCAGAAATTGGTTAGTAATAAAATTGTCTTCAACGTTAAAAAGATAAATGAATGAATATAAATAATTATGTATAACGAGTCTGCCCTTAACCAAAATATTATAATATTTTCTTATCAAGCTTATCTAGGGCAAAATGTTTATTGAATTCTATTCTCTAAATCACAGCTGATATTTATTAAATAATACAGTAAACTAAATGAGTAAATAATTACAAGTTGGTAATACGTAACGGCTATCTAGGTCTACATCGTGATTTTATTTTGATGTCTGTAAGTTACGAGTAATTTAAAAACACACACACATGCCTTTGCTACACAAATAAATAAAATTGAAGTCTCTGTTTGCAATCTATAATGTACCGTCTTCTTTCCTTCTTGTCGTTTGGTTAGTGGCCAATCTGTTGTCAAGAGTTGTTCAAGCCGCCCGTAGGCCTCTGACATGGCTTAACGACTGCTGTCAATTTGACAACAACCGGGACCGACATTTTACGTGCCCTCCGAAGCACGGAGACGCTCAGATGAAATACCACTAAGCGGTCACCCATCTATAGACTGACCGCACCCATCGTTGCTTAACCTCGCTAATCGTTTACCGATCAGTGAGTGCAACTGGCTATGAGCGCCTCAATTATATATTTTGATATTAATTTAGTAAAAAGCTGTTATTTCGAGCTTTTTACTAAATGCATATCAAAGTATATAATGTAATTTAACAAAAAATCTATTTTAAAAATGTTTGTCTGTATGTCTGTTTGTTCCGGCTAATCTCTGGAACGGCTAGACCGACTTTTACGGAACTTTTACTGACTGATATTGTAAGGTGTAACTTAGGCTACATATATTTGAGACAAAAACAGGGTACCGCAAAAAAATTATTTTGTTAAATTCGTCGCGGTCAAAGTTGTGAGTAATAGTTTTAAATACATCACGAGTAATTTAAGTTACACTTAGAAATTAATGCTGGCGATTGAATTGGGTTGCCGACAGTAATGTAATGGATTTGGAATTATGAAATAATGATCGAGATTTCAATGTGTTATCCAGTACCGCTTCGTATACCGTACGTATATTAAAAGGGCACTGTTGACCTATGTGCAGATCAGCATGCAATTATTTTTACAACATTTGTTTTAAACTTTTAATATAAATTGTCAAAATACAACGCAATTTTAGAAAACAGAGTTTTGTTCTTTCGTTGCATAACCAAAAGGTGATGACTTCCGGGTTTTGATAGCCATTCGGGCAAAAGGTTTATAGATTTTTCTATTTAACAATTCTCAATAGCAGCACCGGAGATCTTCTTACAGTATTACAACCAAACTAAAATTATAAATGCGAATGTGAGTTTGTTTGTTTATTTATTACGCTTTCACGCCTTAACTACTCGACCGATCACCATTAAAGCCTGCATACGCGTTGTCAGAAGAGAAAAAGACATAGGGTACCTTTCATCCAGAAAAAAGTACTGTTAGTAACCTAAGCTAACCTACATTGACGCGAGCGAAGACGCGGGCAAAATCTAGTAAGATCTTAAAATATGAAAGTATTTCATAGTTTACCCGATTCTTAAAAGATTAATGTGATTTCATTAAAATGTAGTTACTATTTTTAGAGCACAGAAAGTAATTTCGCATGGCTGTTATTCCTAGGCGAACAAACGTCTTAAACTAACTTACACAAATGAAAAACTATAAAAACTTCTACGAGTAAGTTATAAACTTGGTCTATATACTTTATTTGTTGGAAAATAATTACTTTGTGTACGTTCTTCTCTCCTAATATTGCCGTGCCCGACGGGGTCCATGATTTTTCTTTCTACATTTATAAGACCTGTATATACATTATGGAGTGCAATAAACGAATTGAATTGATATTTTTATAATTATAGTCAATAATATGAGAACTGTATATAAGCTGACCCACTGCTGGGCACGGGCCTCTTCTCAGTGTGAGAACGCTTGGGCCATAGTCCACCACTCTGGCTCAGACCGGCTTGGTAGAATTTCTACATCTTTGAGAATATCATGGAAAAATCTTAGATATGCAGGTTTTTCTTACAATGTTCTTTTTTACAATTAAAGTGAGCGTTTGAATATGCGACTTCAAAAGTTAGAGGTGCCATGGGAACAAACTCGAGACCCCAGCGTGGCAGTCTCGTGGCGGTCTCACACTAGGCTACACTTCCGAGTAAACAATAATAATTCATTATATTATATTAGTTATTATCAAAAGTTCCTGTTTGGATGACATTTAATTTTTATTTATGCAGACATTTAATATACAATGACATTTAGTTTAATATAATATATTGTTGATATAATAATAACAAATAATATAAACTAATATATTTCTTTGTCATTGTATTATTACTTGCTTAACCGGCCACGCTTCGCTGGCTCTGTCTGAAATTAATGAATACGGTAGATAATAAAAGTATTTTCCTTTTATATACCTACCTAGAATTATAAAGTTATGTTAAAGTTTCAGGTAAACCATCAACTACTTATCGAGTTTTAGAACACAAATATACGGATGCGAAATTTACATGTATGTATATATAAAGATAATTAATGGAAGAATCTTTGTATAATTTAGAAGATCGTTGTACAGTTTATTCTTAAAATAATAAAAAAGAAAGTAATTTTTCGGCTTTTCATCATGTGCTTCTTGTTTTAAGAAGTCGATATTGTGACAACTTTTAGAAATATTTACAAAATAAGGTTATTTATGCAGATTATAATTTACTTCTGCATTTTACTTAATTATCAAGTATCAGACATGTCCACCTGCCCCTTAAGCAGATTGAAGTGATAATAATAATAATAAATCTTTGACCTTTTAGTACATACTGTCTTGGAGTTACTCAAATGACCTACTTATGTAATCCAGGTATCTACATATTATTAGGCTACTGAACATATTTTTCCTTCATTATAATGTTCCTAAGAGTAAACTACAGCATTTTGCCTAGTATTTAACCTCCTATTATACCTATTCTTTCATTTTACTTATAATTATTTTTTATTGGGTTAAGTAGCACGCTAGTGATAGATATCATTAGCATAACAAGCGATTAAAGATAACTAGCATTTGCCTGAGGCTTCGGTCGCTCGTCCATAATATTTTTCCGGATGAAAGGTACCCTGTATCCTTTCCTATACCCCAGACAACGATTATACGAAATTTGATGATCAGTCTAGTCGTTAAGGCGTAAAAGCGTAACAAATGAATAAACTCACATTCGCATTGATAATATTAGTTAAGATGATAATCGCTTATCACGTATGCTTGCTTGCCATTTAAGTTGTCTTTAAATCTTCGCGCAAGAATAGTGAAATAATCAGTTAAAATCTTAAGCCATCCGAGCAGCCAAATCCAACAATAACTTTAAGATGAACTGTAATCAGAGCTTTGTACAAGTTTCATTAAATTTAAATTAGTTTTCCAGCGAAATACAAACTTGAATTAAATATTTAAAATGAGAAGTGGGTTAAGCTTTGTTTATCTTCAAAGTTATTCAGAACTATGCGAGATGCTTGGCGTTTGATGGTTGGAATACAGATCTTTTTATATCATAAATGCAGCAAATAGGTATGATTTCAAGCAAGAAGTGTTGAAAATACACAGCCTGTTTTATATTCTATAATATGAAAATGAAATGAAAATGAAAATGAAAAAGTTTATTTACCAACATAAACATACAGTACACAAAATATTAAATTATTTAAATAGAGGTGGTAAAATAGGCATCTACGTCAGCTATTGTTGCAGTTTAACTGCAACGCTGGTATTCTCGCAGGCCTAACATAAAATAAAAGCCTTAAGATTAAAATTTCTTAAAATTATATGATTACATTATAAATTATATATAAATATACCTAATAATATTATAATTTTAAATATAATATAACAACAACATGCAAATACAGAATAAATAATAATAATATATAGATAATAATTATAAATATTTATTACCGCATCTTGTAAAACGAGGTTTACGAACGCAGCATACATGCCAGACTGACATCTGTCAATGTCAACAACGTCAACAGTTACCACGATAGACATAATAATTAAAATTATCAACATTGCAAGCGGCTTGGGTTATAATGACCTAATAGTACACAATTACAGAGTAAAGAATATACTAATACGATACAAAAGTACACATGGTTCCTTACAAAATTGAGAAAGATGCGCATGCGCAAATTAAAACTAAATAATATCGAAATAATACAACAACAAATAGTGGCGTATTGCACTTCATGTAAGTACATATTAAATTTATGGAACAGATTTTTGTTTATTTATTAAATATTGTTTTAAATTGTTACGAAATGAACGCAATGATATATAACTATTATATAAAATAACTATTATTACGAACAGACTGTATTTACTGCACGGATGGCGTCGTGGTAGTCGTCTCGTCACTGCCATTGCGCCAAGTGTAGCGGGTTCAAATCCCACACGGGACAACAAATTGTGTGATCTACAAATAGTTGTTGCGAGTCTGAATGTTCTTTGTGTCCGTTGTTTGAATGTTTGTAGATGCCCCCCGCGATACAGGAAGGTGTCTAGTAATGGCGTTTTTTTTAAAAAAGAAAAAAATCTTTTATAATTAAAAAGAAGGATATAGGAAAAGGAAAGGAATAGAAGGAGGAAAGAGAGAAAAAAGAAAAGTAAATCATCTAACAAGTTTGATACCTAATACCACATTAAAATTTAATTTAAGTCATAAAGTAACACTTACACGGTTCAAGTTATATTTACTTGTTGTTAAAGTAATAAGTTTAACCGTAAAACCTGATAACATGTAAACTGTAAATCAGTTTAACAATAAAACAGGTTTACTGTAAAGTCGTCACTTTCCACCAATACCTTACCATCTGTAGTACGTGGCAAGAAGTTCATAAAGCAGAACTGTCAGGACAGGCACGGTCTCTATTTGTTATAGACAAGTTCAGTGTATTGCCTCGTTGCGGACGTTAACATTTGGCAGCGTATTCATTACATCCATATTCCACTAGCTATTGCCAATGTAATGAGGATACGTGGATGAAAAATTCATCGATTGCCACATATCCCCATTGATGAGACAAGTCAATGGTGATTTGGGAACTTTATGCCTATAAATCTCCATAGCGAAGTCAATGGGGATTTGTGGAAAACATTCACAGATCCCCATTGATAGGGATATGTGTAATAACCCCTATTTTAAGTTGAGCCTATGCCAGGACACCGTGCTGAGTCAGAGAAATTCTTAATAAAAACACTTTATAGCATTTTCCCTGACCTAATCAAACGTGGAACGTGACTTTCGAACCCAGTAAACTTATATACCACAGAACTAAAAGGTAGTATTGAAATTAAACTACTGTATACGGATTTTATCGCGTTGTTTATTTGACACTATATTAAATAATTTTGAAAAAAAAAAAATTTAAAAAAATCAAATCCAAATAGTTTTAATAACAATATAATTAACTTAAAAATTAGTAAAGTTTAATAGTAATAGTAGTGTAACAAATTTTCAAAATTATGTAATATAGTGTCAAATAAACAACGCGATAAAATCTGTATATAGTAGTTTAATTTCAATGAATAATATTCGCGTAAACAGAAGACAATATTATGTAAAAGGTAGTATTTAACCTTCAAATAATATTTGTTATAATTACGCTTCGATTCTGGCTTTACGTATGTCCATAACAGTTGAGTATAAGAACAATAAAGGCAATATTGTAATAATCATAGTCCTGCGAGTCTTACAGCCTACCCGCTGTCGTATAATTTAACAAACTAATAACGATTAAAACAAATATTCATTAGATAACAATACCAATACCATGGGTTATTTAGAAACTAATATTGTACAAAATATGTTTATTAGGAGAATAGATAGTAGCACTACTAATAGGTGATGGGCTTTATTATTGCGCCTAAGTGTTTTAATGCATGGCAGCGAAAACCTAGTGGGAGATTGTTGGACTGCCACACACAGGTCTCGAGTTAAATCCTAAGGCGTGCATCTCCGACTTTTCTAAGTTATGGCTTGCTTTAACGATGCAGAATAATATCGAGAGGAAACTTGCATGTCAAAGAGTTCTCCATATTGTTCTCGAAGATATGTGAAGTCTACCAACCCGCAAAGGGCCAGCGTGGTGGACAATGGCTTCACCTTCCTCACACGGAGAAGAGGCCCGCGCCCAGCAGTGAGCTAGTTTAATAGACAGCAGACAGGGCAGATACTATATACTTGTTATAGGTGATCTTCTCCCTAGCCTTTATTATTTCCAAATCACTTGGTCGGCTTTTCTAGTCTAACCGGATTTGACTGGATATCAGTCTACACGGAGCAGCTGCCACCTGACCTCCGCAACCCGAAGGCTAACGATACCCTAAGGTTAGACCAGTGTCAGGATATAAGAGGGTACTGAATTTTCCAATAACGACTGTCATAGATGTTCATGGCAGCCGGGACCGACGGCTTACCGTGCTCTCCGAAGCACGGAGCAGGCGATAATTGTCAATCAATACGCACATAATTTCGAAAAGTCTATATGACTTCCGAAAGTCAGAGGTACGCGACGTGGGTTCGAACCCGAGACCCTCTGCATTGCAGTCAGTTGGTCTCCCCACTGAGCTATCGCTGCTCACTTGTTATAGGGATATCAGATACGTTTTAGTCCAGGCTGAGCATCAAACCCGCAATATTTGGTACAGCGGTCATGGCATTTGAAATATCTCTATCTTACCCTAGTTAATGTGCAATTTAATGCATGATTATCTTATCTTATCTTATGTGGGGGCCAGTCAGTGCAGACCGGCGACACTTCGACCCAGTGGGATCTTTTGTGTCGACACTCTCCCAATAACGACTGCCGCAAATGTTCATGGCAGACGGGACTGACGGCTTAACGTGCTCTCCGAGGCACGGAGCAGGCGATAATTGTCAATCAATACGCACATAATTTCGAAAAGTCATATATTTTCCGAAAGTCAGAGGTACGCGACGTGGGTTCGAACCCGAGACCCTCTGCATTGCAGTCAGTTGGTCTCCCCACTGAGCTATCGCTGCTCACTTGTTATAGGGATATCAGATACGTTTTAGTCCAGGCTGAGCATCAAACCCGCAATATTTGGTACAGCGGTCATAGCATTTGAAATATCTCTATCTTACCCTAGTTAATGTGCAATTTAATGCATGATTATCTTATCTTATCTTATGTGGGGGCCAGTCAGTGCAGACCGGCGACACTTCGACCCAGTGGGATCTTTTGTGTCGACACTCTCCCAATAACGACTGCCACAAATGTTCATGGCAGACGGGACTGACGGCTTAACGTGCTCTCCGAGGCATGGAGCAGGCGATAATTGTCAATCAATACGCACATAATTTCGAAAAGTCATATAACTTCCGAAAGTCAGAGGTACGCGACGTGGGTTCGAACCCGAGACCGTCTGCATTGCAGTCTGTTGGTCTCCCCACTGAGCTATCGCTGCTCTAATGCATAGTATATTATAAAAAACGTTCACGTTCTCAAACTTAAGTTCCAATTTACACATTTTCACTTCTTGAAAAATGTACATTTTCAGTACCTATAAATATTTTATAGAATTTCTTATTTTCAGTACTCATTGCCTCAGGGTAATTAGAGGCTGGAGGAGACATCTGTCAAAATGTCAAACGCATTTTAAGTTGCTTTTAGAAGTGATAGAATACAAACATAACGACATTTTATACTAACGCTAGAAAGTCTTTATACACACATTTACAACTAGCTGTTACCCGCGACTTTGTCCGCATAGATTTTAACTAAAAAGTGTTTGTTCAGTTCGCAAAGTTTTCGAAAACTTAATATTTCTGTATTCAGCGTATAGCTATGCTAAAATCAATGTAACTCATTTACTTTGCCTTGTTTTTTTAATATTGGATGTTTATACATGTATTAAAATTATTATTATTTAATATACATTGCCCTATTTGTATCGGAAATTGTTCTCCGCCGAACCCAATTTTTTCAAAATCACAGTAGTCTAAGTTACTCCTTATAACATTAGCTATCTGCCAGTGAAAGTCCCGTGAAAATCGGTTCAGCCGTTTCGGAGATTAGCCGGAACAAACAGACAGACAGACACACAGACAAACATTTTAAAAATAGATGTTTTAGTATTGGTACCTTGTATACTTTCATATGCATTAGGTAAAAATCTGTTATTTTGACATTACAAACAGACACTTCAATTCTATTTATTTGTATATACTGCAAAATTTTAGTAGAAAACTCAAAACCTACTAGACTGTCTTTAAATCTCTCTCACCATAAGAAAGCTGCTTTATCCAGAAGTAACATAGCATATAGTTTCTGGGATCAATTCCTGGGACTTTAAAAACGCGGGGGACTTTAAAAACATTGTCGGCCTCGATGGCGTAGTGGTTAGTGTAACCGACTGCCACGCCTGAGGTTGCGGGTTCGATTCTCGCACAAGTCAAACATTTGTGTGCATGAATATGGATGTTTGTCTTGGTCTGGGTGTTTCTATGTATAATATGTATGTATTTACAAAAAAAAAGTATATAAGTATGTTTATTCATTGTCTAGCACCTATGGTACAAGCTCTGCTTAGTTTGGGCTGGACGGTGTTGTGTGTATGTGATAGAATATTATTATTATTATTATTATTATTTAAACAACGGACACAAAGATCACTCGGACTCGAAACAATAATTTCTGGACAATTTTTGCCCCTTTGGGCATCGAATTCACTACATTCCTCATGGCATTGCTTCCGCAACCACATACCATCACTATGCTTTTTACACTTAGAATTTATAGTTTGTTGTCCCTTCGTCACTCATGATAACCACCAAATTTATTACCTTCCAAACACTTGAGTTTTAAACGAGACACTAAAACCAGTCACCAACGTTCCGATAAATAAATCACAAACAGTACTCCTGCTCTCCATCTATACCATCACGCCAGCAGTACATTAAGGGATGGCAGTTAGTTACCGGTTTATAGACCAGTTTATTGGAAAAGCACTAAAATTTAAGTAAACCTTTACTGTAGTTGAGTGGTTGGTTGTTTTATTGAGCCGTGAATTTATTTTAAATGGATTGTGACCTTTTCTGAATGGCAGCGTTTCACAAAAATCTGTGATGGTATGGATGGTGAAGTGGATTAAATGGTCACGTCGTCGCTACGCTGCCAAGCCATGGGAGTTTTATCTCCACACGGAACAAAAATGTTGTATGTTTTGTCCTCAAATATTTGATTCGAGTTTAGGTGTTTTATTGTGGTCGTTGTTTGAATGCTTGTAGAGTCCCCTGTGACACAGGACTTGATTCTAGTGCGGGTGTCTTTTCAAAGATTAAATATAAAAAATATCTGTATACTTTATCCATACTAATATTATGAAGAGAAAATATTTGTATTTTTGTTGGTTATGAATAAACTAACAAATTACAGGACCGATTTAAAAAATTCTTCAATCGTTACATAGTTATTTTATTCTGAAGTAACATAAGCTATATACCATCACACTATAAGCAGGTGAAACCGCGTGAGACAGCTAGTTATAAAGACACTGAAATATACTAGGCTTGATGCTAATTTTTTACTTTAGGACTGAATTGCACTGTAGCCTATTGCCGCCTGGCATATAACATTTATATGCCAGGCAATATTGAATTTCATATTGCTACTAAAAATGCCTAACATAAAGACCCAATAATTCTATGCTCGACTAGGTAATCATAACCGGGACCACAAGATCGCACACTTATAAATACACAAGCCTCGGGCCCAACACGCCAAAATCTCAGTCGTACATTTTATAATAGGCACCATTTGTAATAGTAATTGTAGTAAGATTGCCTATCAATGTTCTACATTGTTCGAGCTGAACTCTCGTCCCTCTTTAGACAACACAATGGCGACAGCTTCATCTATCAAAATGTTCCTCAATATTAAATTACTTCGACGCAGTTGGTGGTGTAACCGTGTTTGAAGATGACTACGTAAATACTTTTACTTGATTAATATGCTGAAAGCTGTCCGAATTATCTATGCTTCTATACTAATATTATAAAGAGGAAAGACAACAGATTAGTATCAAATATAAATTATGAATAAACGGACGGAAACTAAGTAGAACTTGTAATGGCAATGAATTTTACACTACATAAATGCGTAAGATTTTCTTTACGCAAAGTGGTTTCTGATGCGAGGAACTAGGAGAAATTTTTAGTTAGCAATAAACATACCTACAGCTCACCAGATGGTAAACGTTTACAGTAGACTATGTTTATTTACAATATCAGGTTAATATCCGCGTCGGCAAAATTTAGGAAAACGGAGAAAATATGAAATCTTTGGAAAAATAGTATATGCGAGCCTACAGTCTCACTCATACTTACCGCGCAAAACGTAATATCTATGATTTTCTGTAAGTTAGTGGTTCCTAATAGTCGACGAAGATGATATCTTTCAACCAAATCCGCAAGTTGTTTGTCAAGACAAACACCTCGCGGATTTGGTTGAAAGGCATAAACAAGAAACAAGTGGTTGTGCAAGCCACACATCAGTATTTCTATTGCGAAGAATAGAAGAGCGCTTCTTTAAAAGCTGCTGGCAACTTACTGGCATAAAACACAAGGTTTTATGATAAAGACTGTGTAACTTCGAGTAAATAATTTATTTTGATATAAATGCTACGTAATACTGGGTCAGCTAATAGCCGCCTATTAGGAATATCCTAACAGAAAACCTCAAAAACACGTCTGCTCGAGTCGGCTTTTGAACTTAAAACCTCACCTATTAGCCAAAAGCCTATGAGAATATTACATAGCCTGCTTAAAAAGGCACGTACCTACATAATGAACTAATTCCCTAAACACAGGCCAATCTAATATTTACCATTTAATTACGGTATTAGTGCTGTGAAATTATGTCATCAAAGCATAATCGTTTAACAACGTATTCGAGACTAATTATTCAATTTTCGAGAGGTATAAAATGGCTGACAATTAGGGCTTTCAACCGGCTAGTCTTTTAATAGCCCTTAAATATTCTAACAGCGTGTGCCCTGTTGAAGTGTAACGGGCTGTGGTTCACCTCTGATAAATACAAAACATCACCGTTAGATGGTTTGGATGTAAAACATTATTTTATGACAAATATAATCGTAAAGAAAATAAAAAGATTTCAAACTTCACGTTGAAAAATGTATGTGCAGGAACGTGATGAGATGTCCCTCGGACTCAAAGGCAGGTTACTCCGACCAGGTTGGGTAATCGTGCCTGGCAGGTCGCGGCCTTTCAGTTGATGTCAGGAACTTGGATGTATAGTAAATGGCTGTGTAAACTTCGCTTGCGTGATTTAGGAATGTGTGGCGAAGTGAGAATTGTATATAGCGCCATCTTTGGACATATCGAAACTTCTTCGTCTGTGTGGGCTAGCTACATGTTTTATGTAGTTATTCTGTTGGGATTATTATAAATAAGTTGCTCAAGATATAGTGCGGCCCTCATGATAATCAGTGACGATCTTTAGTGTTAGCAGGCCAGTGAAATCTTTTTTACAGTCAGCATAGCACAAACACAAAACATATTATGTTATTAGCTTCAAGTATTTATAGGCAATGGTTGATTGTTTGCCATCAGCCAGCCGTATGCTAGTTTGCAATTTTAGATTCAAACAAGTGAAAGATCCGACAGTTGTCGGTTATGTTGACGGTATAAGCGGATTACCCCAAAAAAAGTTCAAGCCTTTTACAGCAAACTGGGGTAGGAGAAGTAACACTATAACTGTGTTTCGCTCGTTTAGTAAGTGTGTTGCAGGCTCACACACCTACTGAAAAGAGATTAAATATGTGATAGAGTGTCAAGAACGGGTCCTTACTCATCGTCCTATCTTTAATTCCTTTTTCATCAAGTGGACAGCGCACGACTGATAACCCTGTCAATAAAAGTGATCATAGTTTACGGTAACGCTTATCATTAGCTAGGCAGTGAGCTTGTGCCAAATATGTTGTTTATATGTTTTAATTTTTTTTCTTCTCTTAAGAAAGCCTTTGCTCATTATTGAGGGTCGGCTTTCCTTGTCTGTCTTCATTCATTTCTGTTTTGCGTTGTCGAAAGGTCTATTTCTCTCTCTTGCAATTCCTTTGGACCGTCGTCAGTTAGGTGGTGTAGGGTCTTTCACGGTGTCTCTGTGTCGTTGTTAGTAAGTCTATGACTACTCCTACCATGTGATCTTCAGGTTGGTAGAGTACGTGACCATATCACTGTAGGCGTCTTTCTTTGATTTTGTCTATGATTTGTAGTTTGTAGCTTCCTTTGTTGTACACATAGCGTACACATATAATATGTATTTACATAAATTATACTATAGTAATTTTACGCCGATGATTGTACACCTACAACCTAAATACTTACTTATTCCATGGTAGGTCACCACTGTAACTTGAAATCCATTGTTTACTTTGTCTTTCAGATCGATTTGGCCGCTTACAAAAAGCCTTAGTCACGCGTTGCAGGAATTTGAAAACTCATTGATTCTATATAAATTATTAACGGCTGCGGTACCCTATTTGAGGCGTGTTTAAAACGCTTCCAACTGGTTTTACCTTTTTAATATTCACCAACACTGGTAACAAAGTTGAGATCGTTTCCCGCCATTAGCCTCACCTAACGTAAATGATCGCCGCCATTACTTAAACGATCACGTACACTTTATCAGCGCATTCAAATGATAACGTTAATAGGAAGCCATCTTGACTTCAGACGTGTAATGAAAAGAGAAGACATGATTGGATCATTAATTAATCCTGAAGGAGATTGTCACTTTCAGAGGAAAATTTCACGAGAGTTTTGCACAAGAATCCGTGTCAGTAGGACACATTGGGTTTTTTGCAAAGATTGATATAGATGCGCTCTGCTACGTTTAAATATGGTTACCTTTCTGGACGTTAAGTTGTCTTCTAACACACAGTCATCATGACATCTAAATTATAAATATAGTATTACGCCCACTCATATTGAAAGTCGTACACTACTGTTCCCCATCATGTAAAAGCATGTGTGAACTCAGTGCGGACACTATTTCGTTTTATTTAACTGTGGTGAGGGCACATCTATAATTTTAATCTTCGGTTTTATGATTTCGCCGAAATTGGTTGAGGAACTCCTCAGACGGACTGAAATTTGTCATCTACAGGAGATATCCACCTGCAGGCAAAGAACCTTGTGTTGTATTGCCTCGTTAGCCTGGAGATTAGTATGATACTCGGGTCAATAGGACACAGTCATGGCTTCTTGGCATATAATTTGTTATGTCTCCCAAATTGCGGCAACCAGTCTGCGGCAATATTTCCATCTTACAGAAGATCGCAGCAAAATAACTGTGCTTTGTATTGCTGCAGTAAGTTGGGTTTCCAAGTTTTTTTAAAAGACACTATAGTGTCAGTAGACGATCAGTATCTTTTGTCCAATGCGATGATAACGTATAGACCACTTTTTAAAGGGTCGGTATCCCATGTTTTAATTTAAAATAGACTATGTATCTATGTAATACAGATACATGTATGTTACATACTACCATAGTCTTGCGCCTAAATCCTCTAAGGGGCAGGTAAGATGGCGGACCGTAGCTCGCAAAATATGCAGTAGCAGTCGCACTGCTGTCTACATACACAGCAGTACAACGGCTTATATTTTTCATTGTGAATTTAAATAGTTTCTGTGACTTCAGGTATTTGCTGTTTCTGAGGAGCCATTGATCGACTCCAGCATCAATCGATCAATCAGCCCACCGAAATCCACTAGTGGACATAAAACTCTCCCATTTTACGCCACAACATCCGGTCTTCCGACCCCTGCATATTATGACTATAATTTTCTGCTAGACGCTGAGTTTTATTTTTATACAATAAAATGGCAAATAAGGATTCCGTTTTCTTGATGGTTAGCTAATTACTTAGCCCATAATGGTTAGAGAAAGATAATTAAATATGGAACAAAAGGAACGGGTGAATGTTTTTTTTTCTGGCATAAACCAGCGTTACGTTCTTAGACAAGCTGGCTTCATCGTACAGCCGTATAATAAATAATTAAACGATAAACAAATTTGATTGAGTACTTACAGACGTAGAAATTATTATTCTGTAGGTATTTAGAACTGTGATTGACACGCGCGCGCGCACACACTCACACGCACACCCACAAACACGCACACACACACACACACACACACACACACACACACACACACACACACACACACACACACACACACACCAACATCACGCTACTCACTACTCATACTTTCGTACGCACTTACTGCAAGACGCCATGTATTCATTATATAATTTCTGTTTTGGTTTAATTTTCCTTTATTGTACATATGTATATATGTTATATTATATCTTTTGAACCACGATGAAAGAGACTGGCCTCTACGACACAGGGAATCCTAGTGTGGAGACCAGTGATTTATGTGTATTAGATATGTATTTTTTCTAAACAATAAAGATTATTATTATTATTAAAGCAACTATCTTTAAACTATTACTGTTATACTAAGATTTGTAATAGTTTTGAAAGATAGAAGCAATCGAAATCTCGTAAGTGTGTATCGACTTAAGTTGGTAACGGTGGATTTTTACATTCGAAGTAATATAAAAATCGAAAAGTTCCAACAATAAAAGCTATACAACTCAATACAGCTCATATCTTTTCTATAAACAAGCTAAGTTGCATGTAATAAATTCTATCCACCTACCAACTTCATATCCATAATAGTTACAAGATACCAAGCTTAAATTCCATTATTCTAGTTTAATGTGCTCTAAAATACTATAATATTTTATTGGCATTTAAATATACCATAAAATGAAACTAGGGGTACCTCAGACCGCATATTACACCGCGTCGTAATGTGCAAGTGAGTAGCGCTGCAAATTGAATAATTAAATTGTCTGGTCCCTGAAGAAAATAGTTTATGGTTGGGTGTAGATTAAGTGAGGCAGGCAAAGGAATCCCCACGTAAATATGAAATTATGACGATGAAATAGGGACGACCTTACGGTCATAAGTCCAATGCCTTATCTATTGGGCTATGCGCTGTTTGTAAACATGTAAATGCATGGTGTTTAAATTGTTACCTCGATAACTGCGCCGAGTAATGTGGGTTCGAATCCCACACGGGACAAAAATTTCACAAATGGTTGTTCGGAGTCTGGAAATTCTTTGTGTCCGTTGTTTGAATCTTTGTAAAGTCTCCCGAGACACAGGAATTATTATTAGTGCGGCAGATACCTTTAAAAAAGTGTATTCATTAGACAGAACTACGTAAGATACAAGACACAATAAATGTTTTAATTTTGTCTGGGATACTGGCAAAAGAATGGTAAAGTTAGAGTATAAGTATAAAATGTTACAATAATGTTCAAAATAGCAAAATGAGGTGATGGGTATTTTTTGGTGCCGGTCGTTTCAATGTTTTGTTAAGTGCTTCGCGACACAGGAATTGATTGAGACTTAGTGCAATTAAATTGGAAATAGGCATGTTATGTACAATGTACATGCTATCTGTCTTTGGAGCCCTACAAGACAGATAATAACTATGTATCCTTACCAAAATTGTAAAAAGGTAAACCTTGCTAGGCTGAACGGTGATGGACAAGGTGTGAACGGAACAGTCGCAAGAGGAAGACCTAGGCGAACCTTTTTTGATCAAATCGGAGGCGTTCTGGACAAAGGCCAGGTTTTAAGAGCACCTTGAACCGGCAAACGTGTATGAGGAATGTGATGAAAGTGAATGAAGCCAGAGAAGTGTGTCAGGATCTTAGCAAATGGAAATCCGTAGTCTTTGGCTACCCTTCTGGGAAACAGGCGTGAATCTATGTATGTATGTATGTGAACCTTGCGGAGCGACCTTGTCTGCCCGTCCGTTCGTCTGTTTGTATCAGCTGCTAATATCAGCAACTATTAACGCTATTGACATGAAACTTTTCGTATGTTTGTGTCCGCGGGACTCAAAAAGTAGTCGATGGATTGATGGATTTGACTTAAATGTTTTACACAACGTTGCGTTCAATATACGAATGTTTTATATAATTTTTATCCCGAAGTTTTTACGAGAACAAGCAATTAATGGTATCAGACTGAGCAAAACGTGGCCGAGTTTAGCTAGAAAAACATACCTTCACTTCATATTGTCTTCTGTTTACGAATATTATTCATTGAAATTAAACTGCTATATACGGATTTTATCGCGTTGTTTATTTGACACTTTATTACATAATTGTGAAAAACTGTTACACTACTACTACTATTAATCTTTACTAATTTTTAAGCTAATTGCTTAAAAGCCATGGTCACGGTGAGACTCTCCGTGACCATGGCTGCTGAAAAGCAACCGAAACGTCGGAGAAAGTGTAAAATTAAATTAAATCTAAATAGTTTTAATAATAATTCAATTAGCTTAAAAATTAGTAAAGTTTAATAGTAGTAGTAGTGTAACAGTTTTTCAAAATGATGTAGTAAAGTGTTAAATAAACAACTCGATAAAATCCGTATATAGTAGTTTAATTTCAATACCTTCACTTCTTTTTTATGCTGCGTAGTTTCTCACGTAATCTATATCTTTTTAGAAAATGCCATTTTCTAATTCCGTCCTGTAGTTTATGTGACAAACTGTAAACTCTGCTACAGATAGCCAATAGGTATACTTTTACAATAAGAGCGTATCTTAACAGCTTTGCTTATTCGGGTGCATTTTGGTCGTAAAGTTTTATACGAATTGCAACCGGTGAACGAATAATAGCCAGACGTGAACCGTGTAGATTTAGCACCGTTTTACTAGCGCAGCTGTTAGTTTTAAAGTAACACTTTTATGAGTTTAAACATCGAAACTGAATTACCTTTTGTTATGTTCCTGTGTGGATGGGTTCTAAGCTTTTTAGATTTACCTACGCAGACAGCAAAAGACGTATTAAAATACAAATTCCTAGCACTGATGTGTATTATGCATGAATGGATATTAAGTGATTGCCTCGTTACTACTACAACTTTGACTGTTGTGGGTTCGAGTCCCAAATAGGGCAAAAAGTTGTGTGATGCACAAATTTTTGTTCCAAGTGTAGGAAGTTCTTTTTGTCCGTTGCTTGTATCTTAGTAGTCTTTTTAGTAATGGGTTACAATTAACTGGTATTCTTATTAACATCTCCAGCTTAGCTTAATTCTATTTCTAGTTCTCAATAGTGGATTGAGGATTGAGGGAGTGGTTGAACCCACAACCCCTCGATAGCTAGTTCGATTTCTTTAGCTTTACGCTACAGACACTTAACGCTAATGGTGCTTAGCCTTTGTTCTGGTAATGGTAGGACTCAGTTTTATGTAGCGTCAGCAAAAGGGTGAGAGTACGTTGAACTTGGTGTGATAGGCGCTTACAGTGGCAGCTTGCAAAACCAATAATAATGGTAGATCGTTGTCGATATTGTTGCGATACCAGTGCAAGGATTAAAATTTACCTTAGCACGTTTTAATTGTAGCGCTTGTTTAGGTGGTTTGCTAGCAAGAAGTAATCTCCTTGCTAGCAAACGGCCTAAACCACCTTTGGGAGTTCTAAAAATAATTTAGTAAACTCACTAACCTATATATTTTGACGTTCATAAGTATTACTTTGTGACTGACCTAAATAAATAAATGATTTTTGACTTTCACTTGACTTTGGCTTAACAGCAAAGCAATAAAAGCTATTATTCCAGATTTAAGTTGCCTTTCCATCTATTTTAAATTCTTTTTAGTTATTAACCTCGGAGTCTTCTTCGAAGAGGTTAATGAAAACACTTTGTGGGTCTGTGTATCTGTCTGTTAGTGACAGGCATAGCTCCGGAACCACTGGACCGATTGACTTGTAACTTCGTGTGCAGATAGATACCTTGGGGTCATCTCTCGATCGAGTTTGAATAAGGGCGCTGTGGGTCAAAATAACCTCGAAATATAGGGGTCACAAGGTCACATGTATTTTGAATGCTTTTACAATTAAGACGAAGATGTTGAATCCTGGATTTTTACACCCATCTCGTTATTTTTAATAATGATAATAGGTACTCTTTTTCAGAAAACCTATTATCTTACCATTTAAAAGTAACTGCCGCATTCTGTTTCCATCTCTGTATCGCGGGTAACTTTAACTATCAAGCATAACCAATAATACTTCTCATTAAAATGGCCGTTTCTTCCTTTATTTTAATTAAAACTCCTCAGTCAGTAGTTCGCCAAATTCGTCAAATGTAATGCTTTCTGCCGGCGTCAGTTTACGAGTCGTAACGTTGTAATTACTGATAAACATGGCTTCGTACACGTATATTTCTACTTTTCATTGTTGTTTTTATTGCGGTATAAGAATTATAATAATAATATCAGCCCTGTGGGCACGGGCCTCTTCTCAGCGCGAGCAAAGTTAGGCCATCGACTATAACGTTGGCGCGTCTTGGGATCGAACTCAAGCCCTCTGCATGGCAGTCCAATAGTCTCCCACTAAGCTATCGCAACTTATGGTAACAATTAAAGTAAAAGAAAATATTGCTTGCAAACCAGATATAACTTGGTGCATTATTGATCCTGCACTTTAATATTCGCAGTACCAGTAGCAAGACGGCGTCTAGCATTTTATTTTTAGGAAAGCGGATTCTCTTAATAATTATGAAACAATGAACACAAAGCACACCTAAACTTGAAACTTTTCTTCTGCAGTGATCGAAACGCGGCGCGGCGAAGTAGCGAGGCATTTATACCTCATACTTAAACGATTGTGAGCAGCGATAGCTCAGTGGGGAGACCAACAGATTGCAATGCAGAGGGTCTCGGGTTCGAACCCACGTCGCGCACCTCTGACTTTCGGAAGTTATATGACTTTTCGAAATTATGTGCGTATTGATTGACAATTATCGCCTGCTCCGTGCCTCGGAGAGCACGTTAAGCCGTCGGTCCCTGCTGCCATGAACATCTATGGCAGTCGTTATTGGGAAAGTCAGTACCCTCTAATATCCTGACACTGGTCTAGCCTTAGGGTATCGTTAGCATTCGGGTTGCGGAGGTCAGGTGGCAGCCGCTCCGTGTAAAAACTGATATCCAGTCAAATCCGGTTAGACCAGAAAAGTCGACCCCAAGTGACTTGGGAATAACAAAGGCTAAGAGAGAAGACTTAAACGATTGTGTGCCAAAAATCACAAACTCATTTTTATAAATATGCTATTCATAGACTTAGACTTGTATATGTATCAATGTAGGTGTAGACAGAGGTGCATGATATCTACATTTTGCCAAGTATATTTTTAGGTCTCATGTAGGAAAAGCTTACCCAGCTTTTCTATTCGCCTACGACACATACCGTTAGGGTATTCATAATAGTCCGTGCTGCTATTATGAATATTCTAACAAATAAACTATGAGTAGACTCAAAATTCGAATACAAGTCCTTGCGGTTGCCCGTAAACCCAAGCTTCACATCATGGAATCAACAATAGAATAATTTGGTACCAACATATTATCTGAAAAGCATATAAAACAAAGTTTGACCTAATTACACACGGATGTAAACAAATCAAGGAATTCTCGGCTACCTCCTGACCGATACCATAAACTTTATTCAAGGCCTCAACGCACTTCTAACGAGACACCCTTGCCACTATAAATCTAATGCTGGGGTTGAACCGATTAATTACCGGTCACCCTAATTTTGTTACAGAATATTTATAGGGGGAAAACTAGACTACGGCTGGCGGTCATATCAGATTGTATATTTTATTTCGTGCAGTTAGCCGTTAGAGAACTTTATGAGGGGAGGATACAGATGATTATCTTTATACCTGGGATTCGCTCAAACTGGGTCAAGTAGAGCGGGGATGTTCTTTGGCCTATAGAAGATAGGACAGGCAATTTTTTTTCTTTTAAAAATTACTAGCGTTTCGCATTGCAAATTATTTTTTAGTATTCTTGTAAACCGTCGGCACTGCCGCGGTGACGCAGCGGTACTGAATGCGAATGATGCACATAAGTTCTTAGGTTTAATTCTCGGTAAGGTAAGGCGTTATTGAATTTCTGTAAGAAAATATCAATACGGCATAGATCATTACTTGGAACCATAAAACATACTTGACGAACACTCCCACATATGTACACTAATACTTTTTATGGGTGAAAGGTACCTCTATGTCCTTTTCTGTGGCCCTGACAACGTGAATCCGAAATTTTATGATGGACGGCTGTGAAGTTGAGACGTGAAAATGTAACAAACAGACAAACTCACATTGGTATTTATAATATTAGTCTTCTTCTCTTCTCTCTTAGCCTTTATTATTCCGAAGTCACTTGGGGTCGGCTTTTCTGGTCTAACCGGATTTGACTGGATATCAGTTTTTACACAGAGCGGCTGCCACCTGACCTCCGCAACCCGAAGGCTAACGATACCCTAAGGCTAGACCAGTGTCAGGATATTATAGCGCACTGATTTTCCAATAACGACTGCCATAGATGTTTATGGCAGCCGGGACCGACGGCTTAACGTGCTCTCCGAGGCACGGAGCAGGCGATAATTGTCAATTAATACGCACATAATTTCGAAAAGTCATATAACTTCCGAAAGTCAGAGGTGCGCGACGTGGGTTCGATCCCGAGAGCCTCTGCATTGCAGTCTGTTGGTCTCCCCACTGATCTATTGCTGCATATTTATAATATTAGTAAGGATACCAATAATCCAAAAAGTATCTGATTGAACGACATTTTTATAGTAAATCTAATTGGATAAGATTAATTTTCATTGATTTTCGTTACTTGAACTTATCAGTAACTTAGTGTATTGGGTTTATTACTTCAAAGCTTTAATGTTTTAATGTAATAACTCCCCTTTACTTAGTAATACATTACTTGATACAACATAGTGGGTACAAGGAAACTGTTATAAGGTCAGACAAATAGAACAAAGGAACCTATTACTCTAAAGAGATTACTTTCTACAGTATTTCAACAAGTAACTTAAGAACAATATTACGTTACCCGTATAAGATTATTTTCCTGTGACACTGGGTGGTTGCTGATACTTATAGCACAGGTTATCCTAATTTAAGTATCAGCAGAACATTATAGAGTTAATCTTTATCTTGTACATTCATTTGGAATATTTTTTTCTACTTACCTACTATTTTGTGGTAATAAAGAATTTATTAATACGAATTGAAACTTTTAAGATTTTCTAAGTATTATGTAATATCGTATAAAGCGTTACGCAGAGGACGGTGATTTTTCCAACGGACTATCAGTCCGGTTCTGTCTGTTAGAATTGTGTATCACATCCAAACAACATTTCTTTGATAATGATATTATTTACCACTACGTCACCATACTAAAACATGACTACATTTTACTGTTACATAAAGTTTAATAACACGCAGTTTAATATCTGACGTGAGTATCTGTCTGTACGTTTGTATGAGCATCACGTAAAAAGTACTGCAAGACAATAAAAACATGTTTCATCTTGATACGCCGCTTAGAAGTCGAGTATAAAAAGAAAATTATAGATAGGAAGATTTTCAAAAAAGAAAATACCCTTTAACATTAATTATTCCATCAATAACGTCATGTTACCCGAAGTATATAAAATACGCGACTTAGGCATTACTTTCGATAATACCCTTAGTTTCAGACGTTATATAGACAGTATTGTTAATATTGTGTTCTCGACTAGCTGGATTTATTTATAGGAAAATGAAAATTTTAAAGAACCTACCCTTACCACCCTTGTTTACAATGCTCTAGTACGCGGCATATTAGAATATTGCAGCTCAGTGTGGAATCCATGTAATCAAGTGCATACGTATCGCAACGAAAGAATTAAAAATAAATCTTTTACCATCTTGCATACTCAAATAATAATTGCCATATGTTGAAGTCCTACGAAGACCGCCTCAAATTCTTTAAAATGAAAAACCTTCGTAGTAGACGAAAAATTGGTGTCTTAATTGACGATATTAATATAAATTTAATTTTATCAATATTTTAGCTAAACATACGTGATATTATGTCATATAATTATTAGCATGTAGTGTTTGCATCTAGTAGGATACATCTTAATGTAAGTTTATTAAGCTATTGATAAAGACCATTGTACTATCGTTAGATTGCATCCAGTTTTGTGAACCGATATATACAGGATGTCCCAGAATATGTGGATCAAATTGTAACGTGTGATTCCATAGGTAAGGACCTTTCAAATATGCAATATAAAAATAAATTAAAATGTGCATTTGTGTAAAAATAAAAAAATCTAAGTTTTGGTGAAAAAAATACACCAAAATAATATTAGTATTACTATTAATTTACTACTATTACAAAAACAAGTCAGTTTTAAAAAAAATCGTTTTCATTTTGACAGATCAATCCTTCACAAAAAATAATAGCAAAAAAATGAAAATTAGCCATAAACGAAGTACCTGTAGTGGAAAGTTTGAAAAAGTCGTTATTTTTAAAAACTTATTTATTTTTATTTTTACACATATGCCATAATATTAATTTTAGCGCATCGAATGGTCCGTACCTAAGGAATCTCCCGTTACTATTTGATTCACACATTCAGGGACACGCAGTATAAAAAAAATCTAAAGCCACGAGTACGAAGCCGTGGGCAAAAGCTAATTTTATATAGTTCTAGCAAGAAAATTATTTTAAAACAAATTTTATACTAATTAGTGGTATAAATGTTGTATAATGTTAATTAGGTTTCAGTACAAGGCTTTGCGTTGGTTCAAATTACTAATAAAGTACATCAGTAAACAAGCTGCTAATGAGATACTTGACGTTGAACCCAGTGCCCTACAACACAGAGGATTTGACATCATAACTAATATTAAAAATGCGAACGTGTGTTTATTTGTATGTTATGCTTTCACGCCTTAACTACTCGACAGATCATCATAAAATTTGGCGTACACGATGTCAGAGGTACAGAAAAGAGCGTACGGTACCTTTCACCTAGAAAACTGCTCCCGAGGGACAGAAATTTATTGACAAAATATAGCTTAACGCGAGCGAAGCCACGGGAAAAACCTGGAACAATAATAGTATGTGTGACCTGCTACCTTAATTCAATTACTGGCTGTAACTACCCGTAAGTAATTATAGCGTAAGTTTAGGTTGTCGGAGTTTAGAGTGGTAAGTATCTTAACAATGAAAGAGCTCTCTAGGAGCTTACCCACTTGACTTGTAGTCGCTATTAATAACTTATCTTATCTACAATCTCTGGATTAAAGATATAATGTCTGAAAGTAATTTCTTCTCATTCAGTTAATATCTCAATTAGATTATTTGTTACACACAGTTACTTAAGCGCTTATTGCAACGATAAGTTAGAGAACAACATTTTAATATTTAATGTATGCCTTTATGTGTATTACGCTACCGCTTAATTAATATTGCACTGAAACGTGTCGTTTCTGTAATGGCCTGATTAAGGCTAAGTGAGTTAGAGTGCATACACTGTAAGGCGTGTTACAAACAATAATTTAGTTGAGATGTCATCCCTTAGTACATATTACAAATAACTTGATATTTCTACCAATTATTTAGTGATACAAATAAGCCAGCTCAAAGCGGGAAACACCATTTTCTTCCAGAAATCAGAGTAAGAGTAACTGACCAGGTGAAACACAGTAACAGTGTTACTACTAGCACTGTTACTGTATTTCGCCTGGTTAGTAAAAGTACCGCAGGTTTAATTATCTCCCATCCATTTTCCTTTGACATCATCTTTAGCTCTTTCTCCTAATATCAGCAAGGTACCAATGATGTCCCTAGAGTCACAATATCATATTTTAATGTTACTTTGTAGTATAAATCAATTTTTCTTTTATAAGACAAGACTTTACAAACGTTCAAACACAAAGAACATCCAGATTCAGAACAATGTTTTGTGGATCGCATAAATGTTTGTCCCGTACGGGATTTGCACCCACAAAGCAGTCGGAATAGAGACAATTCAAATTACTACGCCATTAATTGTGACATCACATTCATTTTTATCATTCAGTCTAAACTAATTCATGCTCGCCTACCGATATAACGTTTTCAAATCCTGTTCTAAAGTAAATTAATTACCAAGTTACTTGATAAATGCCATACATTACGGTCTTAGTACCACACAAATTACAGAATCTTACATAAATGTGACTATCTACTGCGCTTAAGACAGGCTATAAGTCACCCCTTAATTGAAAGTACATCCTAAAGGTGTTTCACCCCTCGCGATGGAATTATTCTTTCAGTAATTTACGTGCACGCTAGCTGAACTTATATTATGATGAATTTTGTATGAAGATTTAGTTTTTAAAGTTAATAATTATTATCGTTATTCCACGGGTAGCATAGATAATGACATTTTTATTAATATAAATTATAGTTTTGATGATTCTATGTTATCGCATCTATGTCATATATATATCATATGCATTAATAATCTTGTGTTGTGCTTCTGAGAATGAGTGAGTATGAATTGTATAGATCCTTAAAAAGACGCTATGGTATCAGCACAAGAGTAACTATTTGTCCCTTGTGCTGGAAGCAAAGCTAGTCCTTTCTAATAGAATTAGAAATCTGACATGAATTACTAATTAAAAATAATTATGCTAGCAAACTTTTTAATGGATTCACCACCTGAACTTGCAAACATAGGCTATTTTAACAACTTCACTTAACATTATTTCGTGAATTGAACCTAACGTTTATTTACTACTCAAGTAATATATATAATAAAGCAGAAAATTACAAAAATAAATATATGTATTGTCTATCTATGAAAGTAAACCAAAAGAGTCAGATATTAAAAGCTCGAGTGTGACTGTTTTATTTATGTAAAATATATTTTATTTACGCAGAGGTATCGAGTTCGAATCCAAGGCGCGCATCTCTGACTTGACTTTTCGAAGTTATATGCGTATTAAATAGTTACTTATCGCTTGCTTTAACGGTGAAGGAAAACATCGTGAGGAAACCTGCATGTCTGAGAGTTCTCCATAATGTTCTCGAAGATATGTGAAGTCTGCCAACCCGCACTAGGCCAGCATGGTGAACTATGGCCTAACCCTTCTCACAGTGAGAAGAGGCCCGTGCCCAGCAGTGGGACTGTTTAATACAGGGCTGATATTATTATAGTATATATATTTATATTTTATTTTGCATCTCATTGGTTATATGCTTAATAAATAACTCTATTCTACTCTAGGTATCTGGTGACTGGTATGTAGAAAAGCTAAAATGAATAAAACATTAAAGCTTTCTCCTTATATTTGTATGTTTGAGATAATTATGTTGTTCGCCAATAATATTGTCAGTGTCGAAAAAGATTGCCCAAAGCAATTTGGTGATATAGTAACAAAAAAAGCCAGTTCGCATACTGCTAAGGTGGCAAACAAGCATACGGCTCACCTGATGGTAAGTGGGCACCGTAGCCTATGGACGCCTGCAACACCAGAGGCATCACTTGCGCGTTGCCGACTCTTTAGGAAAGGAAGTGGGAAGGAAAAAGAGCGGTAAGGAGAAAAGGGGGTGATTGGGCTTCCGGCACTCTCACTCACCGAATGAAACACAACAGTAGGTATACTGCTATTTCACGTCGATATTATGTAAGAGAGTAGTCCTGCCCTGGTCGAACCGGCCCATTCATGCTGAAATCAGCGAGGCTCTACGCATTATAAAAGTTTATGATTATTACTCTGCTCTCGAGACTTGTAGCGCAAATAATTTTCAAATCGGACTGGTAAATCCAAAGAAAGCGAGTTCAAACAAAAGAAAAACAATAATTATTATACTAGTATTGACTACACACTTTCATAGAAATATACTTTGTATAATCCAATAATCCCCTGTAACTTAAGACGATCACAGTACGATAGCTACTTTTTTATGCATGCCACGTATAATAGAATAATGCATGAAGCACTCTACACGGTAATCATATTAGCTCGCTATACAGCTAACAATGTGACACAACTTGTAAGGGCGAGGAGTGCGATTAACTAAATCTTATGCTGTTTCGTAACTGTCGCTATCTCCATTCTATCTGCTCCTTTGGAATTCTGAACACTGAGAGGAAAAGTTGCATTTTGCCTTTGTCTATTTTATAGTTTATTTGAATGCGACTGTTGAGCGTAAGGTCCCGGACCGGAGGCTAAGGCGTAGCGCACCTCCGATGCATTGTAGAAAATAAGTGATAGATAACTGTGAGTCTAGCAAATCCGTTAAAGCAAATCTACAAAAATGAGGTGATTTCCGGCAAAATTATAGCTGACGCCTTGAAATTAATATATATTGTAAGCCATATGTATCTTGAAGTTACATCTATAGGTTTCAAATGCTTGCTGTTAGCAAATCTACTTAAAATACATAAGTTACTAAGATCTTAGACGCATTTTTTAGGAGCGACCATGATGAATAAATTTATCTATCGTACCTTACCTATCGTATGTTTATATTTTCGTAATACCTTACGATATGTCCTTTACCCAATAAAATCTATTCGTAGCCGATAAACAATCAGTTTTAAGCGTCAAGGTTAGTAAAATTAGATTTAAAGTGGCGCGCACTAGGTGTCTCGTATCCGAGCCGGTAACAAATACAGGGTACAAATGTAGCGGCTCGTATGGCGGTCAAGGGGCAGGTTAACCCTTTGACCACCACATCAAAAAAGCAAAAGCGTGCTTTCGGTGCCCAGCTTTCATCACGATTTTATCCTTTAATTTGTCATGTAATCGTGACCGTGGCGTGCTGGACATATTTTGCTTTGTTATGTATAGATGACCGTGGCGGTCAAAGGGTTAAAACTATAAGTGAAAACGGCTCACTATGAGTGTTGACATAAAGTTGTGCGCCGGTAAAAGCAACGAGAGCCGTGTAGCGAGAGTTTTACTCGAGTAATATAATATTTTAGTTTCGACAAACTTCTAGATCATATTAAAATTACAGCTCATATATAAAATGTTGGCGTACGCTTGCTTGTTCATTCCTCACATTTAATAGTTAAACGAAAAGGTTTGAGAATTGAAAACAAATGATCTATATGACTAAATTTTGCCTGCGGCTTCGGTCACGTTAATTTAGATTTCATCAATAAATTTCTATGCCTTGGAAACAGTACAGTTTCAGTTTTTCTGGATAAAAGGTACCCTATGTCCTTTTCTGTAGCTCTAACAAAGTATATGAGGCGTTTCAAGATAGTTAGTCGAGCAGTTAATGCGTGAAAACGTAAGCAACGAACAAACAAACTTACATTTGCATTTACAATATTAGTTAGGATTCAATTATTTACTATGTGTGTGGTAAAGTCGCACAAAAGTATATCCCAATCAAACACTAACATTTTGCTAGATATAATTAAAGTCCCCCTCTTATGTATCTTATGTGGGGGCCAGTTAGTGCAGACCGATGACACTTCGACTCAGTGGGATCTTTTGTGTCACCCTCTTACTCTAAGAACCGAACAGTATACCGAGAAAAGAAAACTAATCTCTAAAATCAACACGAAACGTTAACAGACGGTGAAACGAATCATCGATCGAACGAAAATCAATTGCTGTAAGTGGCTAACTGGATTATGAACAACCAATGAAATCACTTGACAAGAGTTTGATTTCGACACGTCGTTGATTAGCCTTTCAGAAACCCGTTCAGCGCAGTCTGTCTCTCGCATGAGTGTTATTTCTATTTTCATTTTTATTAGAACCGTAGATTTTTGTGTCCTGTCTTGACCCTATGCAGTGTGAGGACACGGAACTTATAAATCGTATAATAGGTCGCTAAATATTATTATGTACCTACACTACAATAATTAATTAAAAATGGTTCAGTTTAGTCAGGGTCTACAACCGTGTCTAGTAGACAGCAATAAGCTTGTCCCGTTACGATATCTAAAACATTAGCTGGCAAATATGGATGCAATTCACCGCCAACCCCTAAGGGAAATAGACATAAGACGAGCTAGCTTATTTATATGTATTTATAAATTATATACATACATAATCTCGCGCATATAACTACGGGCAGATGATCTAGGCAGATATGCATTACACATCCACAATACGCTGGCAATGGTTTAAGGTCCATATAATAATGGAATAGCTCTTGCTATTTACCTAGTTAACTGAAATTTCAGACATGACAGACCAACCCAGTAACACTTTGCCCGGCTCGGAAATCAAACCCAAGACATCACGCACCTCAGTCACATCCATTACCGTAGCGCTACCAAGACACATACGTATATAAATACACACATAATTATGTATATAAATTTAATACAATATAAAAAGCTTTAAGTTTTACTATCCCCCTCACGTTACGTCAGTTTATGGCATTAACCCCTGTCAGCTTAAACCCCTAAATATGTCAGACGATGGTGTTACCTGCTTTAACAAATGTACTTGTTTTAATATAGCCACCTTCCTCGTTGGTCTATGGTCGTAGGCGTAAGGCACACTGACGATTGTAAGGATCTGAGTTTGATTATTAGGCGATATTATATATGATGTGATTAACTAACTCAAATAGCTGTTGCATGTGAGGCTGATAAGTTTTACAAGCTGATGCATCCGCACAAACTGTATGCATCTTGTAAATGATCGATCGATTCGCCTGCATAAGTAAACCTTATGATTAACTTACGCATAAAGCCCAAGCAAGTACCTTGCGCATATAACTGGCTCAGTTACTCGCATCATGTTAAAGCACAATCAAGTACTTGCACCAAAAAAATTCCAGACAGCAACATCTTCCATTATGTATTTACCCACAAAATAATATAAAAAACTACGTCCACAAATACAGTCAATATACTGAGAGCCTGCTATTTATTCTTGGCGGTCTAAAACGAAACTCAATCAAGTCTTCGTGGCCAGTAATAGTCGGAATCAAATGCCGCAAAGTAATTGCAATGTACATCGTAAAAGGTTTTACGATCGCGTCTGACTTGAAACATTTCGGCTCTCTTTGGATAAGGCTATTTTCCTGCTAAGAAAATATGGATTCGCATACGGAGTTGTGCCAGAATTTTGTTTTACAGTGTATTTTAGAAAGCTATAATAATAAAGGCTCGGTAATGTACATATATTACCAATGTTAGCCTAGTAGGACACCTTTGGATCGCCACGGTAAGTCTCTAGTTTGATCACAAAGCAAGCAACTTTGAATCTTTGAAGTTATGTGCGTATCAGGTAAGTAATTATCACTTGCGGTGGAGAAAACATCGTGAAATAACCTGCATGCCTGAGAATTCTATGAAAAGTTTTCAATGATATTATTACGTGAAGTTTGCCGACTCGCACTGGGCTCGCATAGTAACCATTCCCATAATTAGAAGAGGCACATCCTCAGCAAAGATGCATTCGTTATATATCTCAGGCTTTATATGGTGTCTTATTATAATATATGTTAGTTAACTGGACATACATCGCGTCGATTTAACTGATTACCAAATCTAATCGCTGCCAATAAATGTTAAAAGACCCCCGGGGAAAGGTCCTACTTCTGAAAGTAAATCGGCGTGGATATTTATCAATTATAGTCTGTTATTACTGTTTTACCTACCCGTAATAGTGGATTCGCATCGAAACGAAAGCATCGTGATGAAACCTGGATGTCAGGATCCAGTCCAGATCCAGTCGTCCTTGGATCAGCGAGTCATTGGAATATGGCTTAATACTTCTCTTTCTGAAAGAAAACCGTGCCCAGACAGTTTATAGACAAACCTTGGTAACGTTAAACAGAGATAACTTTTTGGATTCAGAATAAACTCTCACTCACAGACGACTGAACGTCTTATAACTGCGTTATCTGACTTAATTCTAATACCTTTTCAATTCACGATCAGATTGTAGACGAGTAATCCCCTAAATACTTTATAAACAAAACATTTGTTCGAGTATTGTGGGTAGGCTTACCGTAATCCTCAATAGAACAAGTTGTTGTAATGGACGACCGTAAAAGCCGCAGTTAAGGCTTTATACTCGACACATTTCAAATATTAACTGATGGCGTTGTGGTAAAGTGGCCGACTCGCCACTGCTATTGCGCTCAGTATTGTGGGTTTGGATCTCACACGGGACAGACATTTTTGTGATTCACAAATGGTTGTTCCGAGTCTGGGTGTTCTTTGTGTCCGTTGTTTGAATGTTTTTAAAGTCGGCCACGACACAGGAATTATTTCTAGTGCAGGAATTGTAATTTTCAATAGGAATATAATATTTGTGGCAAATTATTTGCGGCTGCATGTGGCATATTCGTATATTCGTAACGTCAGCAAATACTTGGCAAGGGAAAAAAGCCGCTTTTCCACATGTCAATAGTTAATGTTACAGGATTAGCAGGTGGTAATAGATTGTAGTAAGCGCTTACTATCACTCGGATCGCGTATAGGTATGACACCTAATTGTATAAAAATATATAATAACAGCATTGTACAGTAACAAACACTGCAACGTAGAGCTTTTAACTAAAATATTTTGTTTCTGGGGACAGGTTAAAATCGCAAATTAAATTTATTAGACCTTGGTTCGCATTTAACAAAGCAAATTTATTAACAGAGAGTATTTACTTTATTTTTAGGGTTACCTGCTAATGTTGTATAAACTAAACAGTTCTCATTTAGCCGGCGCAATAAAAAAATAAAGTCACTGTACGTAACTGCACGGATGGCGTAGTTATGTAAGTGAACACCTCGGCGCTGCTACTGCGCTGAGTGTTGTGGGTTTGAGCCCCATACGAGACAGAAATATGTGTGATTTACAATTAGTTGATCTGAATCTGGGTGTTCTTTGTGTCCGTTGTTTGAATGTTTGTAAAATACCCGCGACACCAGGAATTAAAACAAGTGCGGAATTGCCTTTTCAACCAATGAAGTAAAAAGATTACTACGTCAAATATTGAGAACATTACCGTAATCGCTACAATCCGCTACACTCATCCTATTTCCGTTTCAGTAAACACAAGCCTCCATTCAGCGTCGTTGCTTCTTCAAGTATTTTTATTTACAATACAAATATACATGCACATTTTATTTATAAACCATTTATGCCATACCATTATACACGATACATTTTCTGTCGAGTATTCCAGAAAATTCTGATATATTTTCGTCGACAACATCTTTGTGAAAAGACACTGTGAAAAGCAGAATGCATTTTCAGCGAAATGTAACTTTACATTGAAAGAATAATATTGTAACTGAAAGTAACTTCAACAATATTTATATTATATGTAAGGCAATATATTGCTTGAAGTTAATGTTATTTTTATAGAAATATCGTCAGCAACTTAATTGTTCGCTCACTTGACGTCAGTGTAAAGGGTAAGCGACACAGCTGGTCCTTAAATGGGGTCTATTATCGGATTATGTAAAATTTACCTGTGTTGAAAAAATCTCGGTTATTACTACTGAGTAGTTGCTGCTTCCGTGGCGCAGCATTACTGAATGCGGCTGCTGTGCATGCGGTCTCGGATTTTAATCAACAAAAAAGAAAGAAAGCAAGAAAACTGGTCGGAGTCCGGAAGTTGACGGTGTTAGACGCTACCGTACCTCAGCAAGCACGTAAAGCCGTTGGTCCTGTGCCTGATCTCTCTCCGGTCGTGTCGGATTGCCGTCACAATCAGATTATAAGAGGTAGAGAACAGAGAATGCACTTGTGTTTGCGCACATATTTGTGCATCATAATATCTCCTGCGCAGATGACCAGACTCCGATACGATTGGCCGCCGTGACCGAAATTCGATCTAAACGACATTGTTACTACTGAATCTACTTAATATATAGTCTGCACGCCTACATCCCCGAGGGGATAAGCATAGTATACTTCAAAAACATTTAGCCAGCCACGTTTTTAGGTCCTACATGATAGCAGGCGGGCCTATTGTCATTTACTAGCTCGTTACTCTTTACCAGACTCCTTGCTGCAACTAAGAATTTTCGGATCGATAGAAATACAATAATGCTAGTCTGGGAATCGAAACCTAGAATTCCATGCACAGCAGTACCGTTGACTACCGCTGCACCAGCGAGGCTTTGTTTAAAATCAAACTTTCTTGTGACATGTGTTGGCGTTACGTGATAAAAATTTTAACTTTTAGCGTCTGCTGTCACAGTATAAGTTATATAGGCAGTTAGTATTCCCCAAATATGTTCATCTAAGAATTGAATCTAAGATATAGGCATATATCTTGTATCACAAGGACTTGACAAACATTGAAACAACAGTGAATAACACAAATGTTTGTCCCGTGTGCGAATCGTCGACTATATATGTATATGTATGTATGTAACATTTCAAGTCGAATTAACGGGTAGTGATATATTCCCAATCTACGGCCCATTTCTCCCATACCCTAATATAAATATAAATTGCTCCTACATTTCACAACCAATTTTCATACTGTTATAAGAAAAACGTTTTTTTGAATACTGTTTGTTATCCAATTTTAAATACCTTAAAATATCCAACCTAGTCAAAAACTATATACCTAGTCTCAGCAACTATCGTTATAGTAGTGCGAGGTAACCTCTTAAAATTCAAATTTAAATTTAAAATTCATTTATTTCAGGTCTTAAACCCATATAAAATTAAAAAATTAAAAGAGAATTATTTTTAGAATTATCCATTCTTGCACAATAAATGTTACATACTATTACAATTAATAAAACATACAAAATTATAACAGAAATTAAAATTAAATTTAGAATTATAAATAAAATACAAAATATAATGAAAATGTCAAAAAATAAATTAAAAAATGATACAAAATATGAGAACAAAATGTCACAATATGTCAAAGATAAAATTGAAAATAAAAATGTCAAGATATGTTAAAATTTAATCCTAAAGTTAAAGATATATATATGTGCACGCGCTGGCATGCAGCTGCAGCCATCTCCGCAAGAAAGGAGAATCCCACCGCTCGGACAACACGCTCAGGATCCCATTCGAGCCACCCCTACAGCGTCGCAGAAGCGATGCACTCCTTTTCCGGATTATTCCGTAGAAGTCATCGGTAGCAGCATCAGCGAACATCGCCGATGCGCTACAATACCGGGGCCGCCCCAACAGAATCCTGAACGCGTTGTTGTACTGGACACGAAGAGCGTTGTACGCCCGCAGAGTGAAGTTGGTCCACAGGCTGCACGTGTAAAAGGTCTGGCAATATGCCTTGAATAAGGTTATTTTAACCTGTGAAGAACAACGTGCAAACCTGCGAGCCAGCATGTTGCAACGGACAGACAACGCCCTTCGCTCCCTCTCGATGTCCGCATTGTCAGACAGATCATCAGAGACCCAGTGACCCAGATACTTGAATCGATCTACTCTGTTCAAATGTGACCCGCAAAGAGTGACAGGTGGTCCAGTTAAGTAGCTTTTAGTACCAGCTTTGAAGATCATGACTGTATTCACTCTTCTTTGGGTTATATCTGAGCCCATGGGTCTCCGCGTAGGTCTCACAAATATTCAAAAGCCTGCGCATCGCAAAAAGAGACGGGCTCAGCAACACCATGTCATCCGCGTAACTTATGTTGTTTATACATACCCCAGCAACGGAACAACCGACCTTAGTGCTGCTGAGCTCCTCGATCAATTGATTCAGCCTCTCCGACGTACATAACAAGCGAAGCAGAAAATAAACTTGTATTAACAAGAGCGTGTAAGTTAAAATCCGCGCTTCCCCTGACGCTCCTTACCGTTGAAGTCACAACTTAGCGTTACTTTGTAGGTGTGCAACATGCACTAAGCCTTGTATACAAGTTAGGACGTGTTCCTATCTGACATCCTGTTACGGCACCGACTGCATTTGAAGGCTTAGGTAAAACCTTGCTCACTTGTACACATTTGGAGTGAATTGCTGATAATTTCCTTCGTTTGTGAACCGTGTATAGTAATGCTTACGCATGTGTACCGAAGTAGTAAGCAAAGATTATGCAATTACATTTATTATCATTTTTATCTTTCTTCATTCACATGTGTGACAGTCGCTTAAAGGGAATTTAAAACAGCTAAAGTTATGAACTTATGAGAACTGGAGAGCTATTTGGGGAAGTATTTAAAATTATCTTAAAAGAATATCGTGAATCCAAAAAATGTATAGATTTCTTACAATTTCTGAAGATTATAAATTTAATTAAAGAAGTTAAAACCATTGGTACTACCACCCTTATTTTACAAAGTCGGTAAGACCTAGTAATCGTAGTTTTTGAGCCGACTTGGTGAATATATTTCCAAATATACGACCAGTTTTCCATACACAAAATATCTAATATTAATCGCTTGCACTTTTTGCAACCAATTTTCATAAAAGAAAGAAGGGAAATTTATTTATTCAGCAAGGTAACAAAGCATGTATTGCTGAAAAGGTTATCAACTCAGCATGTGATCCTGTTGCCAACAGGTTCCTTTTGAATTGCTATGCCTTAAATAGCCTTAGCTCACAATATCAATTCTAGTCGAAACCTATATACCGTCAGCAACTGACCTTATAAGTACCGAGTTTACAAATAGTTTGCTTAGTAAGAACGCGCCTTTATTTGTGTAAAGCAGTTAGGAATGATTCCCAGAGGTACCATATTGCGTAATCACCTGTGCACTTTGTGCTGCAAGGAGCTGACAGAGAAGGAGGTGAATCTTATTATATTTAAGCCTTCATTGTTTATTTATGTATGCTTTGCAGTTGCGATCCTTGTATGATGTGAATATGAAATTGGCTAGATGAAAGGAGTTATATTATTCATAATGTATTCTGAGATGGGTGGCGCGGTATGCACTCAAAATGTGGAACTGTCCTTAAACTGGTTCTGCATGGATGGCGTCGTGGTTTAAGTGGTAGTTCGCCACTGCCAGTGCTTGTTTGATCCACAAATAGTTGTTTGGAGTCTGGGTGTGTCAGTTGTTCAATGTTTGCAAAGTCACCCGGGACCCAGTAATTATACCTAGTGGGTAAAAAATAATTTATGTTACATAGCAAAACTTATGAATGACAAAATAATACTTAACAAGCTATACTGTAATTTTACATTTACCCGTTGCCACGTTTAGCAATGGAAGGACATAGACAGAACTAAATAAGTATCTTTACTATGTACTATAAATAAATATTTTAATAATAATTGTTTCTCAGTCATATGTATATTATGTTAAGTTAGATGTGAAATTTAAGTGGGTATCTATCTTCCTGCGTGGTAAACACATAGATTGTATGTACATTAGTAGAAAAATAATTGGATTGCATTTTTTATTTTAGAATATTCAATTTTGTAGTCGGTTTTTTTTTGTTATTCCTTCTCAAACTCACAACATTTGGCGCAGTGGCAATAGCGAGACGACCACTTAGACCTTTATGAATTACACGGTTTCATATTATATTGTCTTTTGTTTATCCAGTTTATTAGCAAAAGTTATAATAAGTTCAAATAAAACTACTTTATACGGGTTTCTATGGTTTATTTGTAAACACAACATTTATATTTTAGCAGCATGGGGAGTCTTCCCGTGACCATGGTTGTTGAAAAGCAGCTGAAACGTCAGTGAACGTGTAAATCTAAATAGTTTAATAATAGTAAACTTTAAAAGTAACAGTAGTTAAACACTTTTTTAAATTGTAAAAATGCTATTATATAAACTGCAATAAAATCCATATAAAATAGTTTAATTTCGATGCACACTTTTATTTTGAAAGTAACACTGCAACACGTATTTCTTAAATTGGTAAATTTAAATCGTAACACACATGAGAGGTACACGTGCCATCGATCCGCTTGTATATAAATAATGAATTACTACCACGACACGTGTGTAATTACAGTTTCGTGTACACAAATGTAGGCCAACAACTTACATTAGGGAATCCATACATTGTTATTAACGGTAAATATACACATTACATTTCCTATTTAGAAATGGTTTACTAAAACTAAATAATTAGGTCTTTAGCTACGAAATTACACCTAGGTAATTTAGTGGTTTCTGTACAAAATGCAATGGTTATTATAAAGATACATTTATATTTTCAGAAGAAACTGTATATATTATTAATAACATGTATTATTAATAATAATAATCAATAACCTTTTATACAATTTGTATTTAACAATATTTCGCTTAAGGTTTTCACTGTTTCAATTCGCCATTATTGCATGATGGTTGATGTTTTTGTTAATTTAAGACAAATCATACATAGTGGCTTAAATACAAGCAGTTATACATTAAAAAAACGCAGAAAAAAATAAACAAAAAGAAACATTTATTTTCACAGAATACAAGTGGTACCAGGTTTAACAATGGTGAAAAGTTCAGGCTATATTCTGCCTGTATTAGGCAGAATTGGGATTCTCTGTGGTAAGGTCCCTGCTTATTGGTTCCCACACGGTACTGTTTTACGTCAACTAAGATATGCCTTTCTTTTCATTCCATATTAAATTCCTTTCTGCAGTCAGGCAGGTCTTTGATGACCATCTTGCCGTATAAAAATCAATTAGGAGGACTCTGCTACGGTTGCTACAAGTGCTACGAACATGCTACGACAGTATTTTATTTTATTGTATAATAATATACGTTTACGATTACTGCGCTGCTCCTGTGGCTCAAAGCATGATGTTATATAGCCTTGTTACTTTTGGATTAAGTACCTTTCTAATGACAAAAGAATGATTAACTTCGGTTCGGTAGTTTCAGAGTTTATCGATTACAAACAAGCAAAGTCAAAGTCAAAATCATTTATTCATTTAGGTCACAAATAACACTTATGAACGTCAAAATATATAGGTAAGTGAATTTACTAAGTTACTGAAGCTACATTTAGGTTAGTTGCTAGTTTCAGGCAAAGGGTTAAGCCTATGAGAAGAAACCTGCATGAAACTCGTGGCCACTCTTTTAAATCGCCAATTAAATATAATTTCAGTATTTTACAACTCATATTAAGAAGGTGTCGCAGCCATTATGCCATATATTACTGACTATATAAATCTAAAGCTTATAACAATAATTTAAAAAAAATAGTTGCTAAATAATGTAAAGGAGGATTATTTAATACTAATCTGTAATAAACAGTAGGATGGCATGAGGGCGCATACACTTACACTTTGTGATAATGCAAAGGCAGTCCGTGACTAAATGCGATTGTGCATTCATATGTTTAATTTTATTTTCAATGATGATTGAAATGGGAAGCACGATACTTGTTAACATCACAAATAATCACGAAGTACCTCTACATTACTAAATTGAGTTATAAGTAATACAAAACTTTAATCCTGTATAGAACAAGCAACTAGTTTCATTCGTATTCGTCATTCTTAAGAAACGTATACCAAGTCCCACAAATGTATTGTGAACTTTATGTAATCGATGATACGGACCTACTAACTTATGCCTATTTCTAGTGTTTAAATTATATATCACTATTCTTATTATATAAGTGAATATTATGTTTAATAAACACAATGTTTGCAAACATATATTGCGACGCAACAGTAAGTATGCCTATTTCTTTAAATCGCTCTTTCAGGGAAACTCGTGGACCTAAATTATAAATGCTACGTACTGCACGCTTTTGGAGAGTAAAAGTCGCCTCAATGTCAATTGAGAATTGAATTGCCCCACAATAATATACCGTAAGACATGACACTGTGAAAATAACTAAAATATACTAGTCTCGCAGAATCTACATCAGTAAGCTGTCTCACTTGCCGAATTGTGTATGCGGCTGAGTTAAGTTTCCCTGCAAGACACGTTATTTGAGCGCCCTACTGAACTTTATGATCTAAAGTTAATCCTAAACAAACTGTAGATTGAACTAAAGCAATAATTTCATTATTTAAATTTATATTTACGTTAGGACTCTTTACATTTGGCAATGTAAACTTGATACATTTAGTTTTTTTAGAGTTTAGTAGTAAATTATTCGTCGTAAACCAGTCCAGGACTTGCGTGAGAGAATCGTTAACAGCACTAAAATTTGGTGCTTTTCGGTCTACTTTAAAAATAAGGGATGTGTCATCCGCGAATAAAACAATGTCACACAAATCCTGTACAAAGAACGGCAAATTATTTACGTACACTAAAAACAGAAAGGGTCCTAAAATTGAGCCCTTTGGCACGCCCATTGTAACTGGTAATCCAGAAGATCTACTTTCGTTGTTCAACAAATCTTTGCTTTTTATAATAATATGGACTAGCATTCGCCTGCGGCTTTATTTGTTTAGTAGGAAATTGAAGCATGTTTTAGTATGGTATAGAAAAAATTGCCTATATACTAACAAATTTATTTTAGTACCAGTTATGAAATTATAGACATTACACACATATACAATAAAATGTTACATATTTATAATATTGGTATACTTGTTCCTGAACACGGCTTCACCCGCGGGAATACCATAGAAACACATACTAGGACGGGACATCCGGGACGTCATCTATATTTCTGCTAAGTTTCATACAAATCCGTTTAACGATTGCCGCGCGAGTAAGTAGCAAACATGTACACATAATTACTTTGAAAAGGGTTTCCTGGGTTGGCAAAGTTTAACATATACATATATATCAAACACCTATAGACCCCAAATTTATAATTACAACTCCAACGAAACAAACACATAACAGGTACCAACAATTGTCTATCACTTATCAGATCGCTTTCAGTTCCGCCTACGGACGTTTGATGCCTCGCTTCCGTATCCGACAAGTTGTTCAACTAGACTTGCCGGTTTCATTCAAACTGTTTGTTTTGACTGGTTTCATATGGCGGAGCGAAGTTCCAACTTTATCTATAAAATGTATGATTAAGAAAGTTGGGTATGGCAAAAGGGATATGAAATTAAAGTAAGTGCCGTAAAAGTAAAAGTATTTAGAATGTGTGGGCTGCATATTTTTTAATAGTACTGGCTGTTTTTCGCAGTTTCACCCACGTTGATGATTACTAGCGTCAAGCTACACTGGATGTAAGGGAAGGTGTACCGAAAACTAAATTAGATTGAGACCATTATTCTTAATTAAAATTGTTGGAAATTTCTTCAGGAAAAATCACAATTCTTCTGCAGTTTTTAAATTTTTTTGTCTGTGAATCATAACATAATGCGTAAACTATCCATTTTATTAAATAAAAATACAATACAGCAATGTAATTATATCGTCGTGGTTTAAACAGATCAGCTGTTTTTATGCGCGCGGAACGTAGAACAAAGAAGATCCCAAACAAACAAACTCTTTAGCTTTACTTTTGCCGTGGCCGAGAGAGCCTTTTGTTACCATACCTATTTTGGAGTTGTTTTATATCGTTATAAATATTAAAATTGTTAACAGACACAAACTAAATACATACTGTATTTTTCTTATAAAATATTCAGCCGTATCTTCGTAACGACACGCACAGCATATTGACCCATATATCACGTAATTCTCTCACTTAGTGTACACCGGTTTTGAGGCCAGCTTAAGCGTGAGAAAACTGCTTTTAACCTGAATGATATGTTTTATCAAGAGATATATAGTATGTGATTAAATGGTTGATAAGTTTTTTATACTATGAACACGGGAAACTAACATACGATCCGTCTACTGGTAAACCAGCCAAAAAGTGGTGTAACTGTTCTTGTGCAAGAAGCGGTCACTCTGGATCAGGGCTCCTTGCTAACAATACAATATTTTAGAGAATCCTACAACTCTACCACTACTAATCTTAGGCGCACAACAATAGTTTGTTTGGCTGCAATGAAGCGATTTGCAAGGTGAAAGTAGCGATCTTCCAATCCCTTTGTTCGCGGGCACAACTACTCTAGTATTAGATAGTGAGGCTCGGCCATACCTACCTATAAGATATATCCATTATCATTGCCATGTTCACAATTTTCAACAGATTTCAGATAAGAAGGAGATTCTTTTAAGCTGAGCTTTTTATGCAATTGCTGAGCAATGGGTTAACTAATTTAGGTAGTTTTTTATTGGGCATAGTTTCATTGTGGTCGCATATTAATTGGTTTAAATTAAAGAAAGAAAGAAAGAAAGAAACATTTATATGCACAGAATACAGGTGGCACCAGGTTTAACAATGGTGAATAGTTCAGGCTATATTCTGTCTGTATTAGGCATGCAAATGTTAATAATTATATAAAACAATTAAATATTAGTAACAAAATGGCATACTATATTACTTTTTTGAATATTTATCATTATTATATTACATTATATTAAAATTTACAAATAATCAGATTCATTAGTTTTATGTTGCATGAACTCTCCTATTGTATAAAAGCACTTATCCACTAGCCATTTTCTTAACTTAAGTTTAAAATATTTAAATAGATATTCTCTTAGACTCCTAGATAGTTAATTAAAAACTGATATGCACATGTGATAAACATTCTTTTTATTTAAGGTTGTTCTACAAAATGGAATTAATATTTTAATAGGATCTCTTGGTCTGTATTTAGTAACATGATACACCTTAAATTTGAAAAAATCGTTATACTTCCTTAGAAATACTGATACTTCAAGAACATACATGAAGTTCAGCAAATTAAGTTTTTTAAACAAAGGTTTACAGGAGTCAAGTGGCTCCTTATCAGTAAAAAACAAAATTTTGCAAGTGTCGTAGGCTGGTGCTGTTATGTGTATCTATAATATTACGCCTGCTTATTGCTCAAGAGTTCGGCAGAAGCAACATTCATTTAATCTATCAATGGGAGTTCCATTGATAGATTAAATGAATGTTGCTACATTTCAACAAATGAACTAATCAAAAATACAGTTTGTCAGCCAAAGCCAAAGTCACCTAAGTTATTAACCAAGCTTTTTAAATTGGTAAACGCACTAAAAATAGTAAATTTCGTGACGCAAAGAATACAATTTAAGCAAGCTTCCAAATGAAACTAACTAAACATTTGGAATCTATGCCAAACAATACTTTTGCATATAAATATGTATATTGAGTATTGTTTGCAGTATTTTATTCAAACCTATGAATGTTATCATGGAGACCGGCTTAACACCTATTGTACACAGGGTAAATCGATCATAAATAAAAGAGAGAATAGGCACGTATCCATTAAGCCTATTGTAGTATTTTATTCTATTGTTTAACGCTACGCCGAATACTCTCAATAATATTGCTTATACTAAATCGATGAAAATGCTCGATTTTAAAATACATGTTGTAGATATTGAAGCAGCCATAGATTAATGGACGGAGTGTGATGGGAGCTGGGGCACGATACGGCCTCTTAGAAATTAAATATTCATGTTGTGGTGCAGTGAAATTAAATAACAGCATGGTAAACTTAAATATATATTGATTTGTATTGACCAGTTACATAATAATACATACAAGCGGTCGCCAAGTGGTCGAAATTTGACCATAATTGATTTAAATTTTAAGTTTGATCGTTATTAAGGTTTTATTGTCTATAACTATACCCTATAATCACATTTCATTTAGTCACCTACTACACGTACATATGTTACCATAGTTACGTTAAGAATTCTACGACATCAGCCGAACAATGATGAAATACTAAGAACGCTATTCGATTGTTTGTGTTAAATGCATGGTTGTGTGCATGTAGTGTTTTTTTATTAATTTGAAGTATTTCTAATGCATATTTTATATAATTATTAGGATTCGCCACACCTTCTCCACATAAACTTTAACTGTGCCAAATTTCATACTTCTCCGTCCGCGTAATTTTCGTAAAAAGGGGTACAAAGTTTTTGCTTCACGTATTAATTTATAGATGATATGGTACGACTTAACTAAGTGGTTGCGGTGAGACGACTCCTGCGCGACGTTATCGCATACTTACGCCTGACTATACAGACCTAATGCGTCAGCAGTGTCTCTACATGTATATGTATAGTCTTACGCTTATATTATCAAAGGGGCGGCCTGCAGTATATCACATCCATATTACGCTAGCTATGGTTTATGTCCCAAATTGGCCATCGGCCACAGTTACAGACTTTGTACTGCTACTAAAAAATCTTGAGGGTAAAGACCCAAATTTTTTGAGTAGTAGAGCCTCGCTGATTTCAGTATGAATGGGCCGGCTCGACCGGGGAAGTACCTCTCACAGAATATCGACGTGAAATAGCAGAATTCCTATTGTTGTGTTTCGTTCAGTGAGTGAGAGTGCCGGAGGCCCAATCACCCTCTTTCCCCCTTCCCGCTCCTTCTCCTTCCCACTTTCTTTTCTAAAGGGTCGGCAACGCGTAAATGATGCTTCTGGTATTGCAGGCGTCTATAGGCTACGGTGACCACTTACCATCAGGTGGGCCGTAAATTAGTTTGCAACCTTAGATGTATAAAAAAGTACATTTTCTCCGACCAATAATATATCTTCTGAGATAAAAATCAGACTAAAAACTTTACAGAGCTTACATATTTTTAACCTCTAAACAGACTCGGTCATAAATAACGAGTGCACTCAAAAGTTGTAAACTGAAAAATAATATTTTTAACTAGATCAAAAACTACTCGCCACTTGAAATTGATAACCTTTTTCAAATAAATCAACTTAATCTGTTTTCGTGACATTTTGCTCTGTTGAATCACTTAAACTCATTTGCATAAAAGTTAAAATTCGACTTAAATTTCTAAGCCACGTTTTAACTCATTCAGTGCGGTAAAGTGAAGTCTATACGGACACAGTCACGAATATACCTATATACGTGACTGCGTGCGTCAACATTATTTAACAATTATTTTTCTATAATTTTTCATAATTCATTATTTGTTTTGCCCCAGATAACCATTTCACTAAATGTTTATGTTGGACAAAACACACCTTGAACATAATAACTATGACGTGCAATATCTATGGAAGAGTAACGTGTTATTATAATAATATGCAAGTTTTAACTTAAAAGCATTATTTTTGTTACTATTTGAAACAAATGCTTCTGCCTGTTTTCTGTTCCCCTCTGTGCCTCTCACTACTACATGACAATGTTTCCATACATACCTCAGCTAACGATAATACATTCGATTAATTATTCATCAAAGCTTAGAAATAATCGATTTGATTTAAGATTTAAATAAATCATTTTTTATTCGATAATGCCCATCGCTAATACATATACGTTCACGATTGGACAATCAGGGGCGTATTTGATCAAGTCAGGATAGGAGTGTACGCTCTAACAGAGCGGAGGTACGGTATATAGCTCACGTTGATGTACAAAGGGATCAATGTCGTAAATTGACTGAGATTTACTTGTCATGGGGTGTGGTGAAAGTCGTGAGGGATAGCGAGAATTAGAATATATTATTAAATATTTATATTAAGGAACAGTAGCATAAGTAGAGACCTCGTCATTGATAGTGAACGTACGTCGAACAATTATTTATCTGAACACGTAATTACTCAAATGTTAGAAATTTATGAATAAAAACGATCTTCCAAGCCATACAAGGTTTAAACAGAAGGAACACCATTATGATCTAATATTGATTGATGGTTCGACGTTCGAAATGAGAAGACCCCTGTCAGCTTGTAAATCGTAATGAAGATTGACAGCTTGCGTGTTCGGTAAGCGACCAGAAACACGAATATTCAACGTTATTTAAGCATGAATTTACATAATACTTATACGGTATGTTCCATGTAAAGTTAAACTGCATTGTTGTTGCAGTGGTGACCTCGACACTGCTAATAGGACTAGTTTTGTGAATTTGATCACCATATGTGATCTGCAATAGTTGTACCGAATATTTTTTAATAAAAAGCAATAACAGATGATTAGCAAATGCAATAAAAATAAAATCTTAATAAGATCCAGCTCCATTTAAACCGAATGAGGCCCATTCGTTGCCAAATGGTCCTGAAAATGCCTCGCGCTGAGGCAAAACACGTGACGACGCATATTTTATGGTCGAAGCGGAAGACTGCAAGTTGGAGTACGCCCGGGTCCAACGTCGTGGCTGTCCCTATGCAGAGAAGTTGGTTCTGTCAATATTTTTCTATTGCAATCGTTGGGGTGAACAGTCCGAGGTTGCGTGGCGGGTTCCTCCAATAATATAACATAATCGTTGCTTATACTCTCGCTTTTACAGTAGGCGCCACATTGGCTGTATTTCATTGCCTTTGCCATGTCAAAATTTTAATGTGTGTTCTGTATTTGGCTTGTACGACATCAAATAGAAAAAAGAGTGTAACGGACATAAAGATACATATCGTTTAAGAAGTTCAGACCCAGTGCTACGGCCAGATAACCATTGAAACCAATATTAAAAACACAAAACATGGTATATTTAATAAATTGCTTCACCCTCGTGACTTAAACCTACGACTAATTTCATTGACATGTAAAAAAGTCGACATAAACGAGTTTTTGAACAGTAAGCTTGTATGGAGGAGTGCCAGTTTACCTTCATCGTGCGCCTTTGTTGTACAATGAACAATTTTTTATTCATTTATGTCTAAGTGTCTTGTCACTGTGTGTTTATGTAGAACCGCCTCTGTATTTTCCTAATAGGTTAGGAATGGATATATTATACCTGATACCATATGGCGCAGTGGTTCAAAGCCTGGAAGTCACACAGCACTTAAATTTTTGTGGGCAGTGTATAAGTTTTTATGATACACAAATACTTGTAGGAGTTTCCAGTCTAGGAGATCCTTGTGTTCCTTGTTTGATTGTTTGTAAAATACTCCGCAATACTAACTTCATTTGTAGTGCGGGTGATATACTTCAGAGGACATAAAGACAAACGAGTCACCCACATTTCGTCAGATTTTAGATAGTAAGGCATCACTGTCTAGTGAGCAGCTTCCTACGCTCATTACCAACAGCTAAATAAAATATATATATATTAAATAAAAAAAACATTTATTTTATATTTAATAGAGAGAATCTACAGGTTTCCACACAATATTTTAAAGAATTAACAGAAACATTAAATGGGTATCGCACCCAGATCCTTACGATCGGACGCAAGTTTGAGCAAAATTAATTCTCCAATAGAACCAACCAGTCATAAATTATGCTGAAAACAGATAAAACCATAAAAGGCAGAAAATCAAGCTATCTACTTCCCCCTGCAACTTTATGGGAAATTCATGAATTTTGAATACATTCTCAAGTTTAAGGGAAAGTTTATGTCTTTACTTTTGTAATAAAGCTGTAATATCTTATGTTGTATAATGGGTGAGGAAGCAGCGGGCAATTTGAGAAACAAAGTACCTAAGTATATACTTTAAAAACTTGGATATATTCTTGATTTTATTTTACTACATTTAGCTAGTGGCTTTGGCTGCAATATTAAAAAGGCTCTGTGTCAAGTTGGCAAACAAGAATACAGACGGCCTGGTGGTTTTTGTGGGCCATAGTCTATTAATATCAGACTTATCAGAGGTGCATTGACGACCCGAGGGAAAAGAAATGAAAGGTGGAAGAATAAAATTAAAGTAATTAGGAAATGTAGTAGTTGATACTTACCGGGCGAAACGCAGTAATAGAGCTAATATTTAAATTCACATGTATTTGCTGGAAACACGGTTGACAACGCTGTAATAAAATAGTCATGTATACATTATGTGTGGCCTGTCTGGCGGCTTTTATTCGTTTGTTATTCGTTAAATAATACAGTTCTAACAGGCAGATCTATTGTTATTACCTATTATGTATTACATTAATTAATTATTTATTACCAATAAGTTACCCGGTTTCCTATAAGAAAGAAGTCCTTCTCCGGGCAAGCTACCACCACTAAATAAGTTGCAACGATCCTTGCATTTAAATAATGGCTATTCCGACTCCGAGCGATCTTTGTAACCGATACTGCCATGTTAGAAAATACCTAGTCCTGGCAATCTCTTTTGCAAGGAAAATAGTGAATAAATTGTACTTTGTGTTCCGGAGCGTAGGTTTTGAGTCAATGCTATTCATAATATCCTTACAAATTGTTCAATATCCACTTTAAGCTGTTGAAATGGCCTCATTAAATTCTTGTCGGTGAGTTCTATTCATTGAGGACAAAGGTATGTAGCACTAGGCGTATTAGATTTGAGTACTGAGCCATTCGTGTATAACAAGTGTTTAATCTACTAGTGTCTACATTCGTGGGCATACACAAACTTGTGTATAAGTTGTATACTGCGTGAATACTGGTTTAGTGGGTAATGTGATCGCCACGTCATTACCACAGGGTTTGATTGCCACACGAGGCAAACAATTTGTGTGATCTATATACATATAATTGTTTGGAGTCTAGTTGTTCTTTCTGTGAGTTGTCCAAATGTTTGTAAAGGCCAATAAAATGAAACGCGAAATCATGCATTGGGTGAGGTCCTACCAGTGTTTATACATATAAATTATATTTACGACCGATTGGTGTCTGTCCGGATGTCTCGCTACTGATTCGAAATCATATTGGCAAGACAACAACTTTTCCTGGTGTACTCATCAGTCAAATAAAATAAACAGGTACAATTTTGTTTTGACATGTTCTTTCTTGTTTGTTTAATTACTTTCTAAAATAATGGCCAAGGTTCTTATTGCGTAAACATTTATGATTTACAGTAATTAAATGTAGAAGTTTGTTATTTTCACCCGCGACGGCACTTACTCTTTAAGACTCATAAAAATATAAATTATGAAAGTCAGTCTATTAGATTTCTACATAATACTTTGACGTTCAAAAGCTTGTGTACCTAAATGAATAAATGGTTTTTTGACTTTGTCTCAATAGCACACCGTTACCAATGTGAGTCTCCTCGCCCGGTGAAGTTTTCTCTTCTCTTTTTTCTCACCCTAACATCAAACTGGCGTGGCGTAATAGTATTGATATTATTTGTGCGTTTCGCCTGATACGATACAATAATGCGAATAATTTTATATGTATATAATTTTGCTACTGATAAATGGCAGCATGTAAGTATATATATAAATATAAGATAATAGAATATCCATAATATAGAAAATTCATACAAAACAACATCTATAAACTTAATCAAAGACATTAAAAGCTACTGCTCTAAACAAGAACATCACAAAAAGATTAAAACGACAATGACTAAATGACTCGTCAAAGTTGTCTGGTCTGTTACAAACAGCTGTTGTTGTATTGGTCGAGGTTGGTACACACTGATGAGGTTTAAATTACCACTGTTTAACAAGATATCGATACGATAAACTGAAAATCATTGGTTTTGTTTACACAAATGTGTATATTCACTCTAATTATTATCTATATTTAAATAGGTAAAGGAAAAATTAGGACCTTTTTCTTCTCTGGTTTTTAACCAATTATTGCTAGTCGTTATTATTGAGCTAGTGTTATCAATAAAAAAATTGGATACAATTAATATATACCTACTTTAGCTGAAGTTTTTAATAATAATTATGGTAGAATTTACAATTGTTAAATGTTCGAATCGGTTTTATTTTGTTCACTTTTTACATTGCGATAAGGTATTATCAAGTTTTCTATTCAGAAAATTTTAGAAGAAATACGTAAATTGTTTATCGGGTGAATTACCTGACTGATATAACTCAAGACTATAATAGAATCCATCACCTTTTCTGGCCAAATAATGATTATACATCACAATAACCTTAAACGACGCGCAAACTCGTGCACAAGACCAGCGAGCCATCCTAAATCCTCTACAACATTCGCAATAATACGTCCTTTGTTCTACACTGCAAACAATGCTAGCTAGTCAAAGGAACGAATGAATGAATGATTAATGAATGAACGATTAACTCGACACGTTGTCAGACGTAATTCCTGACGAACATTCCAGATCCTTTTGGGAGCTGTCAAATATTAAATGGTGATTACATTGTGGGGCTTCTGGGAACTCGTGAAGTTTATAGACGGTTTGATGATACTCAAACTATTTGTATGTATATACTGTATTTCCGCTATGGGAAGTATGACACAGCTATTTAGTTATCATATCAGTATATCAAAATGCGTTATTTAAATAAATTATATATCCATACACATGAGTCAAATACTGAATTTACTTGTAATAGAAATATAACAGTTATCATTTAATGCACAGAGACTTCCAATTTCATTCTTAACCATAGTTAGCTAATAATGTTGCTAATATGAGGCAACGAAAAGTAAAGCAATATTCAATAAATGAACTGACGCCACAACGAAATCCACTTTTCCTAAATATTTATTGTATTATTTATTAACTATTTTTTTTCTTTTTTTTCTTTTTTACCTGGGGGAATGCATGACGCAAACCCCTCCACGGGGGCGGGCGGAGGGGTTATGTCGGACTCGCCGGGGTAAAAGAAAGATGTTAAATATGATAGAGTACCTCCCGGAATACCGACTAAACCTACCACGGTGTTCCTCGACAAAACCGCTATCGACGGGGCCGCGCGAATCACTTTCGCATGCGGTCGCGACCCCGCCGAGGTTTCGGCCCGCCGTATGAATCGGCAGGCCACTACACGAAAGACCTACCCAAAGGCACTCCTCACATATTATCCCTACTGTCCCCCCTAGAGGGGAGACGGACTCGAAACAACAGAGGCGCGCGTGGGAACACGCACGCCGCCTCTCGGACCTGGTGCTGAATGGATGGCGGGCAGGCCCACAAAGCCCGCCACCCCCAGGTCGAACCTCAGGGCGGCTGGAGGTCGTCTCGCGCCCTCCGACGCCCGGCTCTGCGGTTGGGGAGAGGGTTCAAACGCTCCCGCTCCCGCTCCGCCGCCTCCTTGATGGAAATGACTTCCTCACAAAAGGAGGCGACGGCGTTCCACGACCTCTCACTCCGGACCATAGACTGAACTACGGCCGGGAGCGAGAGGGCAACCAATCCGACTGCCGCGATCAACTCACGGCGCTGCGATGCCCAGGCGGGGCAAACCGCCAAAGTGTGCAGCGCCGTGTCCTCAACAACGTCGCGGCAGTCGCCGCAGTGGTGACAACCGGGCGTCTCTTGCCGGCGTATACGACACAGGAACTGGCCAAAACAACCGTGGCCAGTCATTACCTGTGTCAGCCGGAAGGTGAGGGCGCCATGGCGCCTCTCCAGCCACTCCTCAAACACGGGACTTACCGCCACGATCGTGGCGTGCCCGGCACTGGGGTGCACAAGTCGCTCCTTCCAATTCGCCACTAGGACCTGGCGGAGCTCGGACCTCGCCGCCTCGAGAGCGGGAAGAGCCGGTCCTTCGCCCCGAGCTAGCGCCTCCCGGCGCCAACGATAGAGCGACGCCGGGAGCGCCGCTTCCAGGTCCCATGGCATCGATCCGGCATTATTTATTAACTTAAGGACTGCTACTGAACTGAAATAAAATTAAGACATCATTAATAACAACGCTAAGATTAATCATAAAAAATAATAAATAATTTAAATATAATCCTTTATACAAAACAATAATAATGAATATGTAAAAATGTTACTGAATCACGACATTGGATAAAATAGAGATTAATGGAATTTAACATGATAAAATTAAGTTTTATTATGACTTTATACATTTACTGATTTCCTTTCGAAAACAGGCCAGAGTGTCAAAGTTGATATCTACTGACCCACTGCATTCGTTCAACAGTCGACACAAATGGGAAATCAATGAACATTTTCCAAACTCTGTCCTTCTGAAGGGAGGTTTAAGCGATAGTATAGTTTTTTGGGGACGTATTATGGGAACATTTAAATTAAACCTGCTCAGCAGTTGTGGACAATCTATAAGACCTCTTATAATTTTAATTAAAAATGTTAAATCTAAAACATCTCTACGTTTGGATAGTGATTGCATTGCGAAATACTTCAATCTCTCCTGGTAGGTCACCAAGCTATGCTGCATACCCGAACTAGCACACAAATGTCACAAGAATCTTTTTTGCACTCTTTCTAGTCTGAGTGCGTGTACTGCATAATGTGCTCTCCATATTTGGCTACAGTATTCTAAGACACTTCTGACTAAGCAGTAATATAATAATTTTTTGGTAGCTGGTCTCCTGAAGGCCTTGCCATTTCTAATTACAAATCCTAACATCTTAGAAGCCTTCTTGGTAGTTTGTTCAATATGAGGTACAAATGTAAGTTTATTAACTAATAACAAACCCAGGTCTTTCACTGTTTTCATCTCGCATATATCATTATGCTGTATATGATATTTAGAGGCAAATTTTATGAATGACCACTTTGTATAGTTCAACTGCATGCCGTTTGTTGCCAAATCTTGTTGCAGTTGAGCTACGTGGTCCAATTTTGCTACAACTTTGACACTTTTAGGTCATCAGCATATAGGTAGGGTACAGAGTAAGTGAAGCATGTAGGTAATTCGTTGACAAATATGTTAAATAATATGGGATATATAGTTATATACATCCCATATTAACTTCTTCTCTCTTTTAGCCTTTATTATTCCCAAGTCACTTGGGGTCGGCTTTTCTGGTCTAACCGGATTTGACTGGATATCAGTTTTTACACGGAGCGGCTGCCACCTGACCTCCGCAACCCGAAGGCTAACGATACCCTAAGGCTAGACCAGTGTCAGGATATTAGAGGGTACTGACTTTCCCAATAACGACCGCCATAGATGTTCATGACAGCCGGGACCAACGGCTTAACGTGCTCTTCGAGGCACGGAGCAGGCGATAATTGTCAATCAATACGCACATCATTTCGAAAAGTCATATAACTTCCGAAAGTCATAGGTGCGCGACGTGGGTTCGAACCCAAGACCCTCTGCATTGCAGTCTGTTGGTCTCCCCACTGAGCTATCGCTGCTCCCATATTAACTAATATGTATATATAGTTAAATTATATTGCATGAAACGAGTTTTAAGGGGCGGAGCTTGCCTTGTGCGCCAGCCTCGTGTACAAGCAATTTTCGACCTAGAGGTGGAACACCCACGTTTTGGCCGATTGTACATAGTCTCAGGCAATTGCCTGTAGACACAAAAACTGGTAGGAAATATACTTATTGAAATTGTATACTATAATAAAAGTTATATGAATATTTCGCTTCGAAGTAAAAAAAATGCTAGAATATTTAATTATTACTACTTATCTTTATTAATACCTACCATTGCAATTGTGTTGTGTTGAAACTATATTTATTATACACCTATATGAACCTACACAGTAATAAATGACTTTGTACTAGACTTTTTAGTAGCTGCACCGAATATGGAAATATAACAGATAGACAAGAATAGGCTCCTCGACCATTACGTTTACCTAAATATAGTTCGCAAACCAAAACTGTGATATCCATGCATATACGTATTGTAGAATATCATACTAAAGGAAACTTTTACTAAACTAACTGTAGATTGTTCCAATCACAACAAACTCTATTGACGTAATACCACGAGTATCTCAAGCCAACCAAGAAACTAACAATATTAATTGTACTCGTAACTCCGTCACTTCCGTGCGTAACTCTTTGTAAACTAACCCCGCGACAACAAACCTCAGCGGGGACAAGTTCTGGGGCGCCTCTCCAACACAATTATAACTTAATTTACAAGGAAGCTACGCCAAATGAAACTAGCTAATATTGACAAAACGGTTTGACAAATTCAAGATAAGGACTTGTTCTCACTAGGATAACCTTAAAAAGATGTCTTGAAGGTATCTCTCTAGGTATTCTCATAGGCTCAATCCTTGGCCTCAACCTAGCAACTAACCTACCAGGCCACTACACGAAAAGATTTTTCATTTGGCCACTTCTAATTTTAACCCTACTGTCCTCTTGAGGGAGGACGAAAACACGACAGAGACGCGCGCGTAGGAAGACGCACGTCGCCTCTCGGACCTGGTGCTGATCGGATGGCGGGCAGGCCCACGAAGCCCACCCCCTCCAGGTAAATCCTCAGGGTGGCTGGAGGTCATCTCACGAACCTAAATGTAGCTTCATTAACTTAGTACACTCACTAATCAATTGATTTTGACGTTTATACGTGTTACTTTGCGTCCTACATAAATAAAGATTTTTGACTTTGACTTTGAACTTCAAAGATAGGGTAAATCGAGATTCAAGATTCACTTACTCTGTTTTCATACTGTTATTCTCAGCTGACATCATATCGCGCGTCACGTCTTCTACTAACGTAAAAATAAACAATATTTGTATGATGGACAGTCACGAGCGCATGCAGCAGTCAATTCTAATACATAAATAACGAGATGGATGTAAAAACCGAGGATTCAACCTCTTCGTCTTCATATGACCTTTTATTTTCATCAGCATTTTATAATGTCCCACTGCTAGGCAAAAGCCTCTCCCTTGGACTTCCAAATCACTCTGTTGGTAGATATCCCCTGACCTTATGACTTGTGACCCCTATATCTCAGGGGTATACTGATCCACAGGGCCCATATTTAATCTCGACTGAGGGATGACCCCAAGGTATTTGCACATCAAGTTACAAGTCAATCGGTCCAGTGGTTCCGGAGCTATGCCTGTCACTAACAAACTGTCACTAACAGACAGATACACAGACCCACATAGTGTATTCATTAACCTCTTCGAAGAAGAGTCAGAGGTTAATAAGTGATTTATTTATATTATATCCAGTGTAGTTTGGATAGTATAGAATCTAAAAAACGGGGCGTTTCGTGTAGTGAGTATGTATATTTGATGCACTATGGTATTCGCAGTAGTTTTGTAGAAGACATTTAGAAGTACAAGTTAGATATTTTCTTCACAAGACGGGCGATACGACCTGGTGCCGATTATCGTAACCTATGGACAGTTAGCTTAACAAGGTAACATTGTATAATTGAAAAATGATATAATTCGGCTATCAGTGAAATGCAGAGCGACTATTTGGTCCTGTGCTGATAAAATTTCCAGAAAGTAGTACTACTAAATAACTTCACACCGAAAAGCAAATAATAGGTAAATATATGTTTAAAGGAAAATCTTACCACTTGCTGATAAAGTGTTTGATATAATATATCTAACAAATAAAATATCTCACGATGGGGCTGACATTTTATTGTTAAAAAAAGCACTAAAAAGAAAAAAAAAAAAAAAAAATATCTGTCAAATAAATCATTTTGATTTTTTTTCCTGTTTTACCATTCAAGTCTTTGTTAAAATATTTTTCATTGCATATCTAATTGCAAATATTCTGTGCTAGTTCACATCACTATAGATGGATGTACACTATAAATCATTTTCGATATCACATATTATGTGTGTATATATAGGTTACTCAGTTACATTTAATTTTATGAACTTTAAAGTTACACTTAGAAATGTGATTTTACATTTCTCTGTTGCCATGTTCAGCAAAGTAAGTGCGTAGAACCAATAAGAAGGCTTGCCAAGAAACACACTTATTTTTGTTTGCAATTAACAAATTACTGAATCGTCATCATCAAAATATTTCACCTGTAGAAAGCTATTTTATTCAGAAGTGGAAGTAACATAGGTTATATAACATGAAGCTACGAGCCACGGGAGCGGAACTGAAATAAACGCGGATGAAACCGTGGTGCCAGTAGTTCAAATAATGTTATTAGTTTTAATTTATTGCACCAATAATACGACTGATTGATGATTAGAGAGAGATGCGGCATGAAAGTGGATATAGTGACAAGAATAGAAAAGATTATTTTAAGCTGGTTTGGGCATGTAGAAAGAATGGACGAGGAAAGACTGACTAAGAAAGTTAATAAGGCAAGTGTGAATGGAACAGTCGCAAGAAGAAGACCTAGGCGAACGTTTCTTGATCAGATCGGAGGCATTCTGGACAAAGGCCAGGTTAAGAGCACCTTGAACCGACGGGCGTGTATGAGGAATGTGATGAAAGTGAATGAAGCCAGAGAAGTGTGTCAGGATCATAGCAAATGGAAATCCGTAGTCTCTGCCTACCCCTCTGGGAAACAGGCGTGAATCAGTGTATAGTGGTTTAAATGGTCGCCTCGCCACTGTCACTGCGCCGAGTGTTGTGGGTTCGAATCCCACACGGTACAAAACTTACGAGCCCGAGTCTGGGTGTTCTTTGTGTCCGTTGTTTGAATGTTTGCAAAACTCGCCCGACCCAGGAATTATTTCTAGTGCAGAAGATGTGCTTTAAATTAAAAAAAATATGGTCATGGTACAAATCCGAATAATTTAAAATTGTCTTGCAATAAGATTGTTCTGTAAAAGATGGTAGTAAGCCCTGCAAAACAAACGATCTTATTTCGATAGTCGATTCTAAAGGATTTGGATTCAAATTGAAGTATATTTCTTATACGTAACGTATTGCCATTGTTGTGAGAAAATCTTAAGTTACTAGACCTGATACCTGGGATTTAAATAAAATATACAAATAAGTAAATGTTTGAAAGGTTTTAAATGCGAAACTAGATATTTAGGTGAACATTTGTTTTTTATGTCCACTTTGGTATGGTATGGTACTCAAGCATGTTGCGAATGCCATATACTGTGATAACTTCCAATACCAGGGGATTTCACACGGACATTGGTATCGCTGGTATTTAAACCTGCCCCTACAGAGCAGGAATAAACGATAAGGAATTAAATGTATTGATATAATATGAGCTGCTAGAATTCTTAAATATTTAAAAAGCTTGGCTGTGAGTTATATGCAAGTATTTTTCTAAGCCCAGCAAAGTAAGTGTCGCACTTATGAATGTCCAAGTTTAGATTGTCCACTTAACAAGACAACCACGATTTTCTTGTCTGTGTGTTAGTTGTCTCAGATGGACTTTACATCTTTACGCGGACTATGGATGAGCGCTGAAGGATTCTCCTAACCCGTACAATCACATATGAATACATGATTTTTGGACTCTGACTTACGCTGGCTGCCTGTATGACCGTGATTCATCATCGGGCGTAACGCCGGCAGTTATGGGTGTATAGAATGTCTGCTTGTGGCGTTTGGCTGCACAACGGTTCTTGTTTCGTATGGGCACCATCTTAAATGATCCCTTGATCTTGCAATAATTGAAACCTATGGTATAAGTTCATCAACGCGCAACCTGCTGTCTAATATGCTTCATTGCGAACTTAATATCGTAAAAATATAAAACAGTATAATATTAACAGTCACGTTTTTAATAACTGAAACGTATGTGAATTAACTAAAATTACATAAAGTAATAATTTTCATGTAATTTTGGTTCATGCAGAATAATTAATCACTTCTTTGCATTATTTTATTTTGTAGTTTTGACATTATAATTAAACTGCTCTATACGAATTTTATCGCGTTGTTTATTTGACACTTTATTACAAAATTTTGAAAGTTGTTACACCACTACTACTACTACGGGGAGACCCCGTGACCATGGCTGCTGAAAAGCAACCGAAACGTCGGGGAAAGTGTAAAAATAAATTAAATCTAAATAGTTTAATAATAATTTAATTAGCTTAAAAATTAGTAAAGTTTAATAGTAGTAGTAGTGTAACAATTTTCAAAATTTTGTAATAAAGTGTCAAATAAACAACGCGATAAAATCCGTATATAGCAGTTTAATTTCAATGAATAATATTCGCGTAAATAGAAGACAATATTATTATAATTAAATGTTTGCTGTTTTAATTTTTGTATTGCAAATGGTTCCCAATACATATATGTATATACGTATATATTACTAGCTTTTGCTTGTGTAAAAGTAGGATAGATAACGGTACCAAAAGTACTCTAAAAAAAATTATATATACCTTATGTTGTTCGGTGATAATATGGTTGTCTAATGCTGAAAGAATTTTAAAATCTTTCTTCTTCATCATATTAATGTGGATAATGTTATCCATATAAATATTATAAAGAGGAAAGATTCCTGTTTATTTATTAGCCTGAAAATAAATAAATATTGGATTGACATGAACGTAATACATTTACAGCTACAAACATGATACTGGTCGAGTAAATAAAAACATGCTACAAAAAATACCGTCGATACCATTTTGACACACAAAATAAATATAAAAGTTGAGTGCAGCAGTAATAAATTTTATACAGATAGTAAAAACACGTTGAAGCTACGGCATGTAATTTAATTTGAATATGAAAATATTGTTGATTGCAAACTGCCAGCGCATATAGTGTATTGACAGAAGTGTTAATCAATGTTCAGCAATGTGTTAAAACTTTATTTATTATAACGAAAATACGTATCTATTTGACTGGGCTTAAACTGAGATGGCGGGATGACATGGACTCAAAGCATGAAATGGCGATTTGGTAATCCAGGAGCGTAAAGCCTTTTCAGGTGTTAGACAAACAAAAATATTACGAGCATCTGTGAATCTACTGAGGTAAATAGTAGATAATGGTGTAAATATTTCACTGTGACGTCGAGTATATTTATTTTAGTAAACATTCTCAATTTTATAATTGCGTCTTAACAATTACATAAAGTGCACTTATATATCGATTGCTGGCAGTTGCAGCGTGCCGTACTGTGGCACGCTGTAACTCACCCATACCTCGGTCACTAAAGCCGCTTAACGCTCTCTTGGTCTTTAACCCAGAAGTTGATATTTTTGCGGATGAATGGAAAGTATTATTATATGAATGTATGAGGTACTGTGAGCAGAATGCGAGAATGCTAAATTTTTAATTTATGTTATATTATTAAATAGTGAAATTGGCGCAAGTCGTTCTATTTGATGTAAAGAAATAAATAAATAAATATATTTATTTGCCCGAACTAGGTTAAACCTGTGTTACAAGCGAGAAAAGGCTTACATACTATTTTCAGTACAATATTATTTTTAGTTTTTTTATGATATGGGACGCAAACGAGCAAACGGATCGCCTGATGGTAAGCGATTACTGCCCCCATGGAAACTCGCAACATCTAAGGAGTCACAAGAGCGTTGCGTTCCTTTTACATCTGCCCTCACCTGAAAGGTGGGATGGTTGGGCCTCCGGTACCCTCTCTCACTCGACGAAACAGAACGCAAGCGCTATTTCACGTCGGTTTTCTGTGAGGCCGTGGTATCACTCCGGTCGAGTCGACCTATTTGTGCCGAAGCGTGGCTCTCTCCCAATTCATATTATAATAAATAAACACAAAAACACTGTAGACAAGTTGATCCCGAAAGCGCTAGAAAAGCGATACGGGAATCACTGCTATAAAACGATGAATTTAAAAATATATACCTTCAAATATTTTTGTCTATCTTTTAATTAGTTCGTACTTGACTGCTTCTCAATAATAAAATACATAAATAAATGTCCGGAATATACATTTAATAACAGATCCCTTTTTATTAATTTTTACAGTCCCATATTTTGTTACTCTTCATTTTGTTCTATTTATAAGTGGTTAGTTTTGTTAATATTAGGTAAGTTGTAAATTATGATTGTTGCTTTCTTTATGTAAATAATTTTATAATACGCTTCGTGAATACATTCTCACAGAATAATAACAGATCTAATAAATTATATCCGGAACAAACAAGTAATTGCCCTGTTGTAAATTTACTATTAAATTGCTTCGTCTGGCGGTGTGATATTGATATAATTAAACTACATGACTTTGTACCAAGAGAGAAGAGGATGGGGCAAGAACGATAATGCAAAGATATTCATTTGTATCTTATTTTGTGTCGTTGATCTAAGCAATACTGCGCACCGAGGTTCTGCTTTTGACGAAAGTAATAATAGTGTTCGTGTTAAGTCAAATATTAGCAACTGCGTACATTTATTGGTATGTGAGGTTAAAAAATATTAATAATCATATTAGCTACTGTCCTACTGCAGGGTACGGACCTCTTCTCAATGTGTTAATAATTTGTCTGCAGGGATAGCGTACCGGTTTAAGTGGTCGCCTCTTCCCTGGCACTGCGCCGAGTGATATGGGTTCAAATCGCTTACGGGACAAAAATTTGTGTAATTCACAAATGGTTGTTCCGAGTCTGGGTGTTCTTTGTATCTGTTGTATGAATGTTTGTAAAGCGATAAATTAATAAAGAAATGTGAATATCAGAAGGGTAAGGCCATAGCCCATCATGCATTATAGAGAACTTTTAGAAATGCTGGTTACCATACGATGTTTCAATTCACTGCCAAAGTGAGCGCTTCGATAAGTCAGAGATGCAAGCCTTAGGATCAAACTCGACATCTCAGCGTGGAAATCCAACAGTCTCACACGGGGCATACAAAAAAATTTAAAATTACTTCTGACAAAACATCATTATCCCTTTAGTTTGTACTGATTAGTACAAACTAAAGAGATAATGATGTTTTGTCAGATATTATATGATATATAGTGGTGGACATATAATTAGAAACAGTACATAAAACTTAGGTAAACACAGAATGAACTATCGTTATGAGTAAAAAATATATCTTTAATTATTAAAAGAGTTTAAATATGAATGATAGTTGAATTTCTATTCCTGGCCGCTTGGTCAACTAATTAGAAACAGGATACAAAAGTCGTCCCACTTATAAAATTTAAAAATAAAATCCTCTTTCTGCGATTTTTCTGTAGTTTCAGCGGCAAATAAACGTCAATTTGGAATTACGTGAATAATAAGTTTTGTTAAAAATGGGTATAAATAAGAGATGTGATGAGTCAACTAGGCAAATAATTGTTAAATTACATTTAGATCGAAAGTGGACTTATAGAAGAATTACTAATCATCTACAATGTTCTGTGAAGAAAGTTTTCAACGCTATTGCTCATTATAAAAGAAATGGAACTACTAAAAGTGTTGTTAGAAAGGCTCGTCCAAGGAAAACGTCTCACCGGAAAGATTTGCAAATAATACGTGTAGCTAAACAAAACCCGTTTAAAGGCTCCAACGAGATTAGAAATGAAGTGTTTCCACCTGATGACCCAAGGAACATTTCCTCGAAACTGGTACGCCGCAGATTAGTGGAAGCTAAATTGTTCGGGAGGGTTTCTCGAAAGGTACCTTTTCTTACCAAGCAACACCGAGAGAAGCGATTATTATTTGCAAAGAAATATCTTAACTGGACCGTACGAGAATGGGAAAAAGTGTTATTCTCGGATGAAACAAAAATAAATATGGTGAATTCAGACGGCATACGCTACGTCAGACGTCCAATAAACCATGCTTTTGATTATAAACACACGAGGAGCATAGTCAAACACGGCGGTGGTAACATTAAAGTATGGGGATGTTTTTCTGGTTGCGGAGTTGGACCCGTCCGTAAGATTGAAGGTATAATGGATCAATTTCAATACAAAAACATCTTAGAAGAGACAATGATTCCCTACACCGATGACCATTCGCCTGTGACATGGATCTTTCAGCACGATAACGACCCAAAACACACGGCCCGCAGTGTTAAATCCGTTCTTAGTGAGCAACGTGTTACCACGTTAGACTGGCCTGCAAATAGTCCCGATTTAAATTCTATTGAAAATTTGTGGTACGTCATTAAAAAAAGTCTCTGTTAAACGTAATTGCAGTAAAAATGAATTTTACGAAGTCTTTGTTGAAGAATGGAACTCGATCCCACTTGATAAATGTATGAAATTACTCGAATCAGTGCCACGGCGTTGCAGAGCCGTCATTAATAACAAAGTCTATGCAACTAAATATTAATGTTTAAGAAATTTAGTAAACCAAACATAATTTTACATAAATAATTTGAAATTGATGACGTTATCACGTCAATAACTTTGATTTTTACATCAATTCTTTATTGTTTCTAATTACTTGTCCATGATGGATGATAGTGCAAATGTCGTTTAGTTGTTTGTACGTAACTAAATATTTAAATGGTAGTTGTAAACTCGGATATTTATTTATTTTTGGATGAATTATAAGTTGTTGAACGAATTCTATGCATTTTGGTGTTTTATTTCCAAAAACAAAAGTTTTACGTCAATGTGCCTTGTATAATGTGAAATACGTCGCAAGTGTTTCTAATTATATGTCCACCACTGTATATATAATATGGCGATCTGATATTAAGCTTATTTGAATATTTATTGTTAGATCGCCTAAACGAAGAAAGAACGCCGACACTAGTCAGACTAGAACCCGACCTTTGCCAACTGGGAACATGAATACTAGGATAATGGCGGCCCCAGCCTCAATCCATATAAATATCATGAAAGCAATATAAGCAGTTATCACAGTAAGCTAAAAGGGTATTCGTTTATAAGCAACCCTTTTAATAAAAGTTTGATGTGGAAAGAAGTGAAGCGGATTTGTGTAGAAGCCATTTTTATATTTGCTTTATCGCCTTACATAAAACCTATATTTTAGAAGCATCACCGACCGAGCTCTTTTCCTTTACAATATACGACACGATTACGTCAGTACACATTACTTTTTGTATGTTTTATATCAGTTGTTATAGGAAGCTAGCGAGCATGCATAATGTTTACCTATATGTGTTAAACTTTTGATCAGGTTACCCTGGCCGTGATCACAAGCTGGCTGATAGACATGATGGCGGTAATTTGCCGTCATTAATTATATTTTCTATCATGAAATTCTTAAATTAAAAGACAGAATTAAGACTACAAGCTGCGCGAAAACAATTTGTGATCGATAGGACCTTGTTACAGATGGGCTCACCCACAATAGCGAGCTAACAACAACATATTATCACTGACACAAAGATTTACTGGCATATTATTCTAAAGTGCAAAGTGATTTTGTAAGGTCTTCACAGTTGACTCCTGAAATGCTTATGATATTTTTTTGCATGGAGACGAATTAAATCTGGAATAGGTCTATTCTGCATACATTATGCCTATTTTAGAAAAGCTAATTATTCCAAGGGAACTAATTTCTGTGTTTATACCTAATTGATTTCACAAATGACTATTATTTCGTTGGTGACGTCGCCACTGCGAGCGCGCCGAGTATGGCGGATTCGATTCTCCCATTATAAAAAGTCTTTTGTTATTATACTTGTATAGCTTTTGCGAATCTCGGTCTGTTGTTTCAATATTTACCCTAACCCTAAACTTTTCTGAAAATCGTATCATTTACGAATCGTAAGTTGTAAGCCAGTCCAATCGATTCTCGTTGGCGGTACGATCACGAGCTTAATCCTTATATAATCGAGTCACAAATAATGTTCCACAGCCAGCCAGAGGGAAGCTATTACGTTATCTAATACATACATAATAGGAAGGCTTCATGACTGAAATTGTAACATGTTTTTTATTAAACACAATATTGTTTTAATATGAGTAATTATAGAGCTAGAAATAGGTAAAACTGCTTATTAAAGACGCTCCGCTTGATGTATACAATTTAAGCATGTCGATGACATGTCGACACATTGACACACTGCCAACGCAAATATGAAACTTATATTTTTAAACTGACGGTACGCTGCGCTCGGCGCCTACCTAGTTATTATTTACAAAACAATAGCAATACTCAATATATAATACAAACAACTAAACTAATAATATAACTAACATAAGTTAGTTATATTATTAGTAACCGAACCAAAAGATAAAGATCAATTTAGTTCACCGAAAGATAAAGATTAGGTATAAACCTAATCTTCTACTTCCGATTTTGTTTCTGTATCTACGTGTGAATGTTACTGAACTCTTCCTGAGCCAACTTTCCGAGGGTCCTGACTGGTTTAAATTCCCAATAGTACTTGTAGAATATTCTTTTTTGTTTCTTCATAGAAACGTATCTTCAATCCGCTTTTATACTATATAACTAAAATAAATATTAAATATTAAAAAAGAACCCTCTAATAGGCCTCCTAGAATTTCTCCACATCACAGTCGCCTGGCAGTGTGTCCAGAAAACTGGTAGCATTGCCACATTTAGATGTATTGTAGTATTGTCAATAATCACCCCGCAAAAGAAAAATTCTTTGTGATTGTGTTTTTTAATACTTTCTTTGTTACATAAAACTATAATTTACTTGGCCCTTAAACCAGTCACGCTTTATAATATACTAGCTGTTGCCCGCGATTTCGTCCGCGTGGACTTTAATTTTTTACCCAATACCTACTTTTAATTTGTTATCTAATTTTAATATATAAAACTACAACTAAAGAAATTAATAAGTCTTACTACACCTATATAGGTGTAGTTAGCTTTAAATATAGCTAATACTTATAAACTACCTACTAATATTTAGAAACTACCTACTTTATCTAAAGAATTATAACTTTTGAATGAAATGTCCGATTTTAATCATTTAAAAAGTATTTTACGGGTATTGAAACGGTCTTAAATAAAATATCATTTAATGGGATAAGGATTAATACAGAGGTATGAATAATATGGTTTGATTATTGTCGGCACTTTTATCAACTTTTAAAATGTAAAAAAGTAATTATAGTAGCATAACTACAGTAGTTGCACATATGGTATCTCGGACTTTTTGTAGATATTGATACGTTCTATAATACTGTGGAACATTTTTTTGTTCTATCATCAATAGTTTCCGCAGCGCACGTGATGACAGATTTTTTATGACTAATTTTTCACACCTTGGGTTATATTATTGCATTATTATTAAGAATCCCAATTATTTTTGAAAATGTAATGTAGCCTATGTGACTCAATGAAGAAGAAGCTTTCTAATGGTGAAAGAATTTTTGAAATCGGTTTAATAGTTTTTGTGTGAAAACATTACAAACATACATACAAAAACACAAATGTTTCCTCTTTATAATATTAGTTTAGATAAACAACGATGTACACAATATCAATTCGCTCATCCTTTCAAAAGGAAACGTTTGTTCAATCACGTTTAGTAAAGACGATACCAGTAAACCAATAAATATTTTATGACAACACATACACGAAAATCAATTTATCAAAGTAGTTTTCTGAGCACACACTAAAATAAATTGTCAATTCACATCGTAGAACAGAAGTTTGGTTGTGTTTCGGTTAATAAAATATATGTTAGTACATAGGAACATCGCCATTTATATGTAAGACATAAGACAAATACTTGGCTGTACCTCATCATTGAAGGAATGTGAGTTAAAAGTATTTGAGCCTATGGAATTGTTACTAACTGGACAATCAATCAATCTGCTCATTGCAATCCACTGCTGGACATGGGCCTCTTCCACCTTACGCCACAATATCCAGCTACCTATGTTTTGCATAATTATAAATTATTTGAGTCAGAGTAAGGGCTCGGTGACATCGTCGGCTACGTAGGTATGGTTAACCTTGGCTAGAAGCCAAGAGTAGCCAGCGGCTACCATCTGCCAGTCAGTTCTCTCAGCTTTCCACAAAAACAAGTTTAGGGCGTCTGTCTTGGTGGCGGGTTGGACACTGAATGAGTGAGACGCAGCTTGCTCGTGTACATTTGATTGGCGACGTAACCAGCGCGCCAAAATATCCAGACTCGAAACAGAGAGCTGCTGGTCGTGGCTACGTTTCCAAATCGGCGACATTGCCAAACTGTCGCTAAGTGAGTTAACTACCGTACATTTCAATATGAATTTAAAGATACGTAGCTGGTGACGTAGCCGGTGACATTGCCATGACTTTTCGGTGAGGTAGTGCGTAGTAGTGTAGTACGTAGTAGTACGAATCTGATGCCATCTGCAGAGCACTATTCCAGACTCCACCTTTTTCCCGACACGGAAATCAAATAAAACACCTCATACACAGCAGTCGCATTCACTAACAATTCACTACCAAGAGTTCAGTAGCACAATATATGCAAGTATAAATACAAAATCATCGCCATATTATCGATTTGGTAGCCGTAGTCTGTATATTTAATGCTAGCGGCCCACGGTGATATCACAAATGCGTACCGTGATATCGTGGTTAATTATATCATTATGTATTTAAAGACGATTGCTGGTCGAAAGGTTACATCAAATCAAAATGTCACAACGACTGAAGGGACATAGGTAATAGTGGAGTATAATGCGTATTGGTGTCAGTGGTCGCCTCACCATTGCTCGTGACTCAGAACAAAACTTGTGTGGCCCACAAATAATTGTTCCGAGTCTGGATGTTGTTTCTGTTGTATGAAGGTTGGAAAGTCCCCCGCGATACATGAATTATTCCTACCGTAGGAGTCGTCCGTTTATAAATAACAAAGAAAATGTAAGTAACAATTGAATACAAGTAGTTTTATAAATTGTTCTACTGCTGGGCACGGCCCTCTTTTTAGTGGGAGAAGGGTTAGGCCATAGTCCACTAAGCTAGCCCAGTACGCACTTCACGCATCTTCGAGAACATTATGTATGTAGTAACTCTTAAACATGCTAGTTTCCTTACGATATTTTACTTCACCGTAAAAGCGAGAGATAGTTAACTATTCAATAGTCAAAGTGAAAAATAATTTATTCATTTAGGTCACAAAGTAAAACTTATGAACGTCAAAGTTTAGCAGTTAGTCAGTTTACCTCAGTTACTGAAGTTTCATTTAGATTAGTTTCTAAGTTCAGGCAGACATCTTGCCAAGTGCCTATGACAAGATATCTGCAGGAAACTCACCGCCACTCTTTTTCATACACAATACGCATATAACTTCTAAAAGTCAGAAGTGCGTGCCTTGGGATCGAGGTAGACCTTCTGACTTCGTGCGTGGCAGTCCAATGCTCTCCCACCAGGCTATCGCTGCATGCCTGTATTGGAGTACTACGTATAAACTGCTGCTTTTCAGCGCAGCGATAGTGTATATGACTACTGTACATAAGGTCTCGAGTTCGATTCCAGGTTCGGGCGAAATGTTATTGGGTTTGCTGTCAGTAGTGCTATCAGCACGGAGCCTTGAATTGTGCCCAGTAAACGGAAATATTCTCGTATCCCCTATAAGTTACAACCTAAAAAAAATAGCTGGCTATAACGTACGTCCTAAAAAGGCGTCAGAATGAATGTGTGTATCCTGACTTCTAACTTTGAATGAACGTTGTTGAGTTGAATGCTTTTATAGTATTGGCCATTGGTAAATATTAGAAATGACATTTACGTAAGGATTCAGTAATTTATTGTGTAATTAAGGACTATAACTTTGAAAACGCTAAAAAATAAAATAAGCCATGGTATAGATGAGCTCCCACCTACCTTATTGAGACACTGCGCAGACGAACTAACCTTGCCATTTTATTTATTAATCAATCAGTCATTTAAAGAAGGCGTCGTTCCCGACCAATTAAAACATAGCTTAGTAAAACCAATACATAAGAAAAACTCAAAAACCGACCTAAATAATTATCGACCCATTGCCCTTCTGCCAACTGCCTCAAAGATCTTTGAAAAAGCAATGACAAATAGACTATATAATTTCTGTGAAAAATATAAAATATTAGATGAATGCCAGAACGGATTCCGCAAAAATAGATCGACGACCTTAGCAGTATACAAATACATCCAAGAAGCCTTAAATATTTTAAATAATAAACAATACGCAATAGGTATTTTATTAGACATGAGCAAAGCTTATGATAAAGTTCAATTTAATATTCTATTAAATAAGTTGTATGCGATAGGAATCCGCGGTAAAGCTTACGAATGGCTTAAGTCATATCTAACAGGTAGAGAACAAACAGTAGAACTAGAATTCTTTAACAAGAACACACATGAGATACAAAAAATCCGATCTCATACGAAAGATATAAAAGCCTCTATTCCTCAAGGTAGTGTGATAGGGTGCCTGTTGTTTATAATTTATATAAACGAGCTACCCAAAACAATAAACGGACCTTGTGTCTTATTTGCGGACGACATCTCTTTGCTCACTTCGTGTAAAACCAACGTAAACATAAATGAAAATCTTCACCAAACACTCACAAAAACAGTAGACTGGATGAACAAACACAATCTGGAAATAAATTTCTCAAAAACTAAATTAATTACTTTTTACCCCCACCAAAAATCACCAATAGACATACATTTTACATACAATGGATTAGACATAGAAGTTGTAAATGAGTTCAACTTACTCGGGCTAACCATAGACACTCACATCAATTGGAAAGCGCACGTAAAAAAGGTGAGAGCAAAAATATCAAGCTTTACATATGCCCTACGCGAAGTGAAAAAGACCACGGATCTATCTACTGCGCTTGTCACTTATTACGCCTACGCTTATTCTTGGCTCAGCTATGGCGTAATTTTGTGGGGAAATAGTACCGATGCACCCACTATCTTTACTCAGCAAAAGAAATTAATAAGAATTTTAGTTAATATACAAAATACCGACACATGTAAACCACACTTTCAAGAACTCAAAATTCTAACATTACCATGCATCTATATCTTAGAAGTATGTAAATTTGTCCGTAAATATCCAGAACACTACACCAAACGCGAAGACATCCAAACCAAAATGAGCCTAAGACACAAAAATAGATTAAACCTTCCAAATTCACGATTAGCAATGCATTCCTCCGGCCCATTGGTCATGTCAATTAAATTATATAATAAGCTACCAAATGACATAAAAAATGAAAATAAATTCAATACCTTTGTTAGAAAGTTAAAAAAACTTCTAATAAATAAAAGTTATTACAGTATCAAAGAATACCTAGAGGACAAATTAAAAATTCCAAACAGCTAAAGCACCTACATAATAATAATTAACTAAATATTACAAACATATATAGGTATACATAAAATTAATTAATATGATTTAAAAATAATAATTGTATTTAAAATTAATGTAATTATAGGACATAGGTAGCAACTACTTGTCTACCTCCACTTATTCATATTACCATATAAGTAATTAACAACTACCTATGTAATAAATAAATTATATATTATTTTACTTTAATAATAATTTGTAATAACATTGTGCAATAATAAATGCAATAGACATAAATTATCAATAAATATTATTATTAATAGGTATGTATCACCAAATAATATATCCTGCAATTTTAATTTAAATATTAAGTTTATTTATTTATTCATCTTTTTCATTTCTCACGATTCTGTTAAATACTAATATATCTTAACTAGATTAAAAAGTTGATAAAATTGTGTTATGTTATGTTAAAACGAAACTTTAAAAATGGCATATCTAAACAGCTCCTCCTCTCTCCTAATAGTGCTGTGCCCGACAGGGTCCATAATTTGTTACTTATATTTAAGCCTACCACCTGTAAATGTACATTATGGAATGCAATAAATTTGAATTTGAATTTGAATTATATATCTTTTAAATTAATTAATTATTGTTTTTTTATTTTTTATTTAATTTGATTTGATTGTTAGTTTTATTGATATATTATGTGCAAATAGTTATGTCAAGCACAGGTGTGTGACATAATCTATTCATAATATTAATTAATTACTGTATTGACATCTTTATGAATAATGTTTATATTATTGTTAATTATGGATTTAATTATGTGCCATATTCTATGATCAATTTCTGTGTAATCTATTGTGCCAATTTTAAATACAATGTAAATATTGTTCCTGAATAAAATAAATGAAACTAATATTATAAATGCGAATATGAATTTGTTTGTTACGCTTTCACGCCTTAATTACTCGACCAATCATCATGAAATTTCGCATACACGTTGTCAAGAGTACAGATAAGGACATATATATACCTTTCATCCAGAGAAAAGTACTGTTACTAACCTAACCTACATCTACGCGAGCGAAACCACGGGCAAAGACTAGTATAAGTATAAATGTCACGTATTCACGACTAAGATTCAGTAGATAATATTTCTTAAGTATTCTATAAGCATATCGGGTGAACTGAACATTTAGTTATCTCAACACGTATTGTATGGAAGAAGCTTACAGAGACAGCTAATGACTTAAGACTGCGCCGAGCGAAATGTGCCAAAACAGGCGGTCACAATTAAGTAAATAAAATCAACACTTTTTGTTTAATACAAATATAAAATATACAATTACCATAACAATGAATGTATTTACAATTACTACGTGTAAAAAACTCAAAATAATTAATATTTTCGCCTACAATATTACGTAAATTTGCATTTTTAGATTATAACAGCAGAAATCTATCCTATTTTACAGCTTAAACGAAACATAAATAGTTATAATACAATTTGTCCGTCCCAAATATTTAAGTTATTGGTTGGCAATAAAGATACATATTTATCAAAAAGCACTACAAAATTCTCCATACAATTTTACTATGGCGGCCGCGCGCCGATTTGAATATGGGCCGCACGAGCTCTGTCATTATCTGTCTTACGCTAACTTATAGCGGTGATTTTAGGATTTTTCATTTCATTCTCAATTTTCTAGGTTAGGGGTAACGATTTATAAAACTCGACTAGATTAGAATGTTTTATAATCAATTTATTTCTGGATTGTAGCTTTGTTTATACAGTCAAATGAATACATGATAATCTATAAGTACTTTTGTGGAACTGTAACATAGTTATATCTGTACACTAGTGCAATTTGAATGACTATTTCAAATCCTAATCTAATATTATAAATGTCAATGTGAGTTTGTTTGTTCATTATTATCCTTTCACGCCTTAACTACTTGATCGATCGTTATGAAAATTGTCATATACGTCGTCAGGGTTACAAAAAGGGGTACCTTCTATCTAGAAAAAGTTGTGTTCCCGGGCAAGCGAAACCGTGGGTAAAAGTTAGTTAATTATGTTAAAGAATCTGAACACAAAACGGTGGTTTCTACATTTTGTGTCTCTTTGTTTGTTTTAAAATCACGAACCGCTGAGGGTTTTGATACGGATTTCACGCTCTGGTAGCCTAGAGTTCAACATAAAATCTAAGCTTTGTTTCAATTAATGCCGGTCACTATTGTGTACTATACGTGTGTGGTACATACATCCACGTAAATGAAATTGCAAATAAACCACTGTTTACGCAAATTATAGTATAATCTATCCTATCAAGGATGGTTAACTAATACATAATTCCTGGCGTAGGCGTAAGATAATTGACTTTCACTGACTCTACTATTTCTATCTTCCGCAGGTGGTTGTTATGGGCAGCAGTACCACATCAGAAAAGACTATCAACACAAGTACAGACTCAGCGGCCACAGCCCTCACCTCCATCACCGGCACAGATGACTCCATGGATGCAGACCCAGACCCTTCTGAGCTTTCCCAACCCAGCATCATGGATGACCCCAACGTTCCCCATAACCCACCATCAACAGCTCCCCCTAGCTACCACAGAGAACACAACAGTTGCGAAATCGATTTTCCGGCTCACACCAAACCTCAGTCTGCCACTGCGCTCATAGATTCACCCCGGTCAGGGCCAGCCAGATTCGTATTCGACGTTCCGCTACCAGACCCTATGTCTCAAACAAGAAGACAGGACAAGCCAAGGAATAAAACGCAAGTCAGTCAGACATCAGTAGCTTCGTCGTCAATCCAAATTCCTTACGACCCAAAAATGGATACGCCAAAAAGTCCAAAAGCAAGCCAGACGAAATACGAAACGCATTTTAAGTTTGACCCTGAACCTGTTAAAAGGCGGAGTAGCGAGACAAGAACGAAGAACAAGCAGAAAGATAAAGAGTATTATAAGGATGAGGTGACTAAGCTGAGGAGGCAGTTGGAGGGTACTGAAGTATTCACAACGTCTAGAAGACGGTCATCCACGCATCAGCACTCGGTTCCTCCAACATGTTCGAGAAGACAAAGCACAGGTTTGTTTTGTATTTAGATTATCATTTCTAAATCGACATGCTTAAGGTAATTTATATTTTACTGTTGACAATTGTATTTGACTTTCTGCCATCATGTTAGAGTTCAGCTGCATTCAAATCAAACTTTGCTTCCGTGTAGCCAGTGGTGTGCAACCAAATATTCTAATTGCAGGCCAACCTATTGCCCTCTACCGGCTACATTTATAGATAATATGCTGAAGGAAGCGTCTATAGAATTACTGCAAAAGAAATTTATTGCAGTAATTCTATAAACACTTCTTTTGAACTTTGATAAAATTCGAAAACTCATTGGACACCAGATTCAGTAGCAATTTGAACAATTATTCAAAGTTAATACGATCCAGACACCGGCAGGCGGATATAACGACCTTACGTAAAAATTATGAATCAGTAATGACAAATTATTATGTGCCATACTACAAAATTAGTCCATAAATTATTACAAGAGAGCTTAATGCTAAGTGATTTGCCGCGTCAAAAAACCATTAGCTTGATTTATCGCCCGGAACTTCAGTTATTCAACAGGTCCTTGATCAAGATAAGTTGCTTTTGTTCTACATATTTTTACTTCACTTGGTTATACCTATATATAGTTCAGATATACATATATTTCTTTCTTTCTTTCTTTCTTATATGATGATTAATCGCGATATTACTAAAAATTTAAATAGTGGCCTGCTGCACTGCCAATTTCGAAGGAACAGTCTTTCCTGACGAAGAGGTCATGAAGGGCATTTCTTGTTCTCTCGCTCGTGTACTTCGTCTATGTCGTACTATGTCCAAAACGTATATGGTCAACGTGCTTGCTCTCCATATCAGATCCACGGGGCTCTTCCTATTCAAAATCAAAATTTATCACCATTATTGATATCTCTCAAAAGGCTATCGCCCAGCAATAGAAAGTAACCACGACTTATATTTCAGCAAGTGAACATTTATAGACTCACATCTGTTTCCCGAAGTGGTTTGCATTGACAACAGATTGCCGCCGTGTGTCGTCGACCTAATAAGCTTTTCACGTTTATCCATATAGGCTATATTTTATTTAAAGAAGGTACTGTTGCTAATATATGTAATCTAACCTATTTTTATGCGAGCGAAGGCGCGAACAAAATCTAGTGTTTAGTAAAGTGGAACTGGCCTGTGTTTTTAGACACGAGACTGGAAAACATAAATAAACAAACCAGTAATTTACCACATTTGGTTTTGTTAAGTATTGTGTTGTTGTTGTGTTATTTTATTTACATGTTCGCATGCACCATTGATAATTCTAAAACTTTTGATGCGATCCGCAATGTGTGAAAGGGGAGGAGGGAGGGTTAGTTAGCGCTCTGAGGTCTTTACTTACTTATTTTATTTTATTTCGTAGTACATTCCTTTTATCCGTATTTTCATACATTTTATGTTATGCTAACGTAGGTTTTTACTAAATTGGCAGAGAGGAAAGTTCAAACTAAAACTTGAAATTTTCTTGTTCGTTAGTTCTACTAAGAAAAATTGCTTGTTTTGCTCGCGGGTTAACTACGGCATGTTCGTTTTAAAAAAACGGTTGATTTTTTATTACATAGTTAGGCGTGGTTTTGAATCCCACACGGACAATTATTTGTGTGATCTACATAGGTGTACATTGTATCACTTGTATGTTTATAAAGTCCAGATATGGGACTTCATACCTAATGCTTCATACCATAATCAAAATAATAATTTTAAATTATAAAGGGACTACCTTTTATAATTTAAAATTATTATTTTTGAAGTAAATAAATATTATTAATTTTAAAATTAATCAATCTAATATATATTTACAAACGTATTAAAAAAGAAAACACTAATAATTATAATCTAAATATTTACAAAAATGGTTTAGGCATCGTAGCATTGTTGTAAATGTAATAAAAGATAATAGGCAATTATTCTTTTCAAAATTAATATTTGTTAAACTTATTCTATGGTCGAAATGACCGGCTGCAATATCATTTATTTATTTATTTTTATTTTTATTAGACACGCCAACAGTATACATACACAATATAGATAGAATATTTTATAAATTGAATTTGGTTCTTGTATGTACACCTGTGACAGGCATGCACAGCATACAATAATATTAGTACAAATATATACAGATATTAAACATAAAATCAAAATTGAATCATAAAATTAAAATATAACATTAAAACTTAAAATTAAAACATAAAATCAAAACATAAAATCAAAACATAAAATTGAAAATGAAATATAAATTAAAATGAAATATAAAAATTAAAATTGAGACAAATAATTACAACAATAAATTAAAACATTAATTAAAAATTAAACAACAAATATAACAGATTTAAAACAGTAACACGGAATTACAATTGTCGAACAATTTAAACATAAAAATGGTTAAATTAATATATCATGATAACAGTATTTAATATACTTTTAAAAAATTGATTTATATCTTGAAGTACAAATGTACTAAGCAAAGTTGTCAAATGCATAAGACGAGACAATCTTATATATCTTTTAATTGCTTATTCATTATGCATTATTCTGGTTATACTCTATCCAGTTTATGTTCCGCAAATACTAGTGCCTAGTGCCTTTTTAACGATCCATACGCATCCACGGTATGTTTACTCTTCCATATTTCCCAGGTGTCTGTATCCTCCATCATTTATTCATTGTTATTATTTACTTATTGGTGTCCGTGAGTCATATGGTTCCACCATTCTACCTAAATTAGTCGCAGTAGCAAATCTATGTTCTGACTGAAAGACGAAATAGTCAATCATGTTCGTTCTTTCTTTACGGTAGACAACGCCTAGATTTTGATTCCTTGGTGTGACAATGCTTCTGGAACGCCAAGAAGACGAGCATGCCCATAATCGGCAGTTATCGTTTACCATTAGGTGGGCCGCGCAGAGTTACCAACAGCAAAAAAACACCTTGGTGTGAGATATAGCATATATATAAATGTCCTAACAGAAAACTCCAAACTACTTAGAACGCTCCAGGAAACACCAAGGCTGACACAACCAGTTACGTTAGCTTGAACAATCAAAAGTGAGGGCCTGCCCAAAAATACACTCTGTCCATTTTATCGTCACTCAAATAAGCTTCTCTGGTTATAGCTGCCCAAGTCCACGTGACCGCAAACCCGTTGGACTCCACGACCTCACTCCCAGCAGGCCGGACCACCATTGTTGTGCAGCAGCCTTCTCTGTCCCTGGATTATGGAGGCTGCGCCACTATCCTGGTGAGGGACGACGACAGGCGCAAGTCCAGGGTCTGCAGCGACCACATACAGCAGCTGTTGGATGTCACCAGTCAGTTTACCTCCGAGGACCTTCATGATTTTGATAAAAGGTAAGTTATCTTGTACTCTAGCGTGCAATTCACAATGTACTATGATCGTCACACTTAAAAATTGTGGATGTTCAACCAAACTATTGATGAAATTATTTTGACCGGAGAAATAGTAAACTATTTGAAGAGATTCTCTGTCAGCACTAAGGTTCAATGTTTTTTTTTTTTTTTTTTTTAACGTGGGGGAATGAAAACCGCCGGGGTAAAAGAAAGATGTTGAAAAGATGAAGTACCTCCCGGAATACCGACTAAACCTACCACGGTGTTCCTCAACAAAACCACTATCGACGGGGCCGCGCGAATCACTTTCGCATGCGGTCGCGACCCAAGGTTCAATGTTGTCCTAAGGATCGCCAACATAAAATACTGCATATTTTAAATAACTTGTAACTTCATTGCCCGCTATTCGCTACACTTTATATCATATAAAGATTAATATTTAAAATTTGTTTATACATATAGCAGTTTTCTTATGCATATATGTATATTGCATGTTTCGTATATAATTTCATTTTATATATGTATGTATATGTAAAGTTTTTTTTTTTTGTTTCTGTGTATAATATATATGTATTTATAAAAAAAGAAGTGTATATGTATGTTTATCCATTGTCTAGTACTCATAGTACAAGCTCTGCTTAGTTTGGGCTAGATGGTGTTGCGTGTGGGTGATAGAATATTATTATTACTATATATATATATATAAAAAATGAACTTCAGCAGCTCCGTAAGTAACAAAGCGAGCTCTTAAACCACAACGATAGGCGGGTGATTATTTTAAATTTCTTTATTTAATAGAATAATCAAAAGAGCATTTAAATTATTTGAAAACAATTTAACTAAGTACCGCTAAAATTATGCATCAAAGTTCTTGAAATATGAAAATAACTTGAGAAGGTTAAATTGAAAGAAAGTTTTGCTAGTAAAGTAGGTACTTACTGGTCACACACTGGTCGATCGATGCATACGCGAAGGTACGCCTTTAAGCTATTCACCAGCAATGTCAATGCTGCACTGAATAAATTCTGTCACAACAACGATTTGTAGAATGGTATATTGTTATTTAGGTATTCTGTAGTCTTTGAGTTAACAAATCATAACATAACACGTTTATATCAACGAAATAGGCAGAAGTATTATAGGCTACAGCCGATATAACCTGGTTGAAACGTCAAGCATCAAAAGTTAAACATTATCCATAATAGCAATAATTATTAGGAATAATGACTGTGTCACGGGGGATTTTTCAAACATTTTAACATCGTACACAGAAAACACTCAGTCAAAGAACAATAAACTAAACGTCAGACCGGACCATTTAATATGCCATATGTGCAGTCATACATATGTAGTGTAAGTTATACTTGAAAGGTGAGAGACCTTTAAAAAACATTGCATATTAGCTATTTTTGTATTGATTAATATAATTATTATCACTAACTAAACCCGGCCACGCTTCATTGAGGCTGGCTGGCTGATATTGATTAGTGAGTAACTGAAAGTATAATATTTTGCGTATTCGTGGAAAATTTAATTTCAATAATATAGACGTTCTTATATAGAATGCAACGTTGTGTAAAATTTCAAGTGATTCTATTGACTACTTTTCAAGTTTTGCGAACACAAATATACGGGAGCTGCATTTTCATTTTTTAAATTATACTAACCTATCCTAATATATCCTTGGGAAACAGTACTTTTTATTTATTTGATGAAACCTACTTACTACCCCTCTTTCCTGTACCTCTTACAACATGTGTGCGTAATTTCATGATGAATATATGTATAAACAAACAAAGCTTACATTCGTATTTAAAATATTACTTACGATATACAATAATAATATCAGCTCTGTATTAAATTGTCCCAAAGCTGGGCAAGGGCCTCTTCTCAGTGTGAGAAGAGTCAGGCTAACTATAGCCTAACCCTTCTGTGGACTACCACCACGCTGGCCCAGTACGGGTTGGCAGATTTCACATATCTTCGAGAACATTATGTAGAACTCTCAGGCATATTTATAATAATATAAAATAATATTCTATCACATACACACAACACCATCTAGCCCAAACTAAGCAGAGCTTGTACTATGGGTACTAGACAATGGATAAACATACATATTATATATACTTTTTTTTGTAAATAAATAATTATTATACATAGAACACCCAGAACAAGACAAACATTCATGTTCATGTACAGAAATGTCTGGCTTGTGTAGGAATCGAACCCGCAACCTTAGGCGTGGCAGTCGGTTACAATAACCACTACGCCATCGAGGTCGACCTATAGGTTTGCTCACGATGTTTTCCTTTACCGTTAAAGCGAGCGATAATTAACTGTTTAATACGCACATAACTTCGAAAAGTTAGAGATGCGCGCCTTAGGATCAAACTCGAGACCTCTGCGTGGCAGTCCAACGGTCTCCCGCTAGGCTATCGCTGCTCAGGACATATAAAGATTTGATTGAATGACGTTATGCGACGTTACATCAATTTGATTATTTAAAACATAGAAACTAAATGAATATACAAAGAAACAAAAAGGTTTAATGTACATAGTGACTATTACAAATAAATCCAACAGCCACTCGCAATTTAAACACATCGCGCTCGATATCGCTGCCCGCAGGAATTATGTGGTATGGACAATTCAGGTGTGTTAAACCTTTTGTTACAATAGATTTAATAAAATATATTTAATAATGAAATTTTTGTTTGGAGTATTTATGTACCTAAACTAGAAAGTAAGAATGCTAGTAATTTTGTTTTATGGGCAGCCACCGTAGTGTTGTTGATCTCATAAAAGTCAGGTTGTTATAGACCCATTCAGGATTCTTTGCGCTCTGCTACTCTGCACTTGGGCAGAGGCAAAGTGACCATTAAAACCACGGTGGTATTCACAATTGAAGTAAAACATGCTTAAATACAATCACGCGTGTACATCCTGTAGGTAAATGTGTATTATATACACAAATATTTCGCTAGCAATTTTTTGCTCGCTAATTACAGTCTGCCGTTTACAGTTCCAGTCTAGATTACTGAAAACTTATTACCAGTAAACTCCGAAAGCACTCCTCAACCAAGAAATCGAACCCAGTTTAACACAAACTAATACATAACGTAACGAGAGAATGAAAAACAATGAGATTATTTTTTATTGGACAGATGAATATCCTGCTGTTAATTCTTGTATCGCGGACTTTACAAATTTTCAAACAATGGACACAAAGAACACTTGTCCTATGTGGGACGTTCCAGTTATTATTATTCATTCCTTGTCAGTTATGTAGATACATAACTCGACAGCACGAATGGCGTGGCATCAACAGCCACAACAGTTATTTAAGTAGTAGCTATTTAAACAGAAAACTAAACATGTCCATACAAATGTTTGTGCCATGATAGAAAACTGTGTCAAAGTGGAGCCATTTCAACTTTTAACGTCTGACTAAAACCGCGTCGGTAAGTTGCGAGGCGCTGCGTAAAAACCGCTCCTTTGTGACAATTCCTTTGAAAAGATAAAAGATGAAAGAAACCATCCCTTTGTGAAGGTAATTCACTTTGCGAGGCGTTCGCCCAACTTTCTTAATGTGGCTCTTATAAATGTATCTGGGGTTTTATTCAATTGAACGTAATCGAATCGCAAGTGATATTGCCTCGGTGACGATTGGCTACCTATATAGAAAAGCTTTTAAAGTATCTTTTGGGAGACTGTTTTCAAAGTTAACCATTTTTAAGAACAAAGCATCTTTTATTTTCAGGATAAGAGGATCTGTAGGTCTGTGAGTGTACCTCATGCAGTCGTCTTAAGCGTAATCTGGTGGTGCGTAATCGCGGGGCAATCAGTAATTTTCGTTCCCTGTACTGGCAGTAGATGGACTTAATTAGGAGTCAGCAACCTAAGTGTGATCCCCTTTCGCTACGACATGTCCTTCTTTAAACGCGGTTTAAAGAGAGTACTAATATCACGGTAGGCAGCGGTTTGGCTGTGTGTACTTTTGACATTGGCTAAATCCAAATCAAGCTAAAGTCCATAAGCAGTGGTTAATACTTACCATCAGGTGCTAGCTCGTCTGCAACTAGTATAATAAAATTAAAATCCCTGGCGTTTCGACTATTGCTAACGATTGTAAGCAGACGTAACTTATTGTATGTATTTTGGTTCACTTCTACTAAGTCAAAATTACGTGCGTTCGGCCCAAAGTAAGCGCCGGTGATGATGTAAGCGACCATCACCTTTGCGTAAGCAACGCTTCTACTAAGCTTCCTTTGGCTTTTTTATCCTGAGGAAACGCTCCTGATGTATACCCGCTCTGCTTCAGCTGCCTATAGCTTGCTGAAGCCTTCTGCCAAAGTCGCCGACCTAGTGTAAATTAACCTTTAACATTAGTTGAACTATGCATATGGTATAGTTTAAACAATTATAAATCAATTTTGATGGCCTACTGAGTTTTGGTCATATATTTAATCGTATGATGCATAATTTACATTTGGCTTTGTTCAATAGTATCCATAATTGCATTCAAATTAAATGCTTATCGAAATGCGATTTGAATATACGAGGGCTAATTGCAATATCTGTAATTTAAATGTTTTGGAAACACTAATTAGTAGTTTGCTACATATATTGTTACGTGCTGGGTTCGAAGAATAAGAATGTAAACAATATTACCGACTAAAACACGTTTTATGTTAACACACAATTAAATTTAAAACACCACACCACTTGAACACTATTCCACTATAACTGCTTCAATCTCTGTGGTATTTCCGCTTCCGTTCGCTTCGATGAATACTTGATCGCTTACGATTCTAAACTGCCTTGGCGGTGCGCGTGCGCTCTATTTATACGCGGTTTAAGCGTTTCTGGAGATTTCTAGCAAAGCGATACCCGGTATGTAAGTGTAACAGTACGAAGATTGTATAAAGTTCCAGTGTTCTTTCTACTATTCGCGTACCGACAAACTACGTAGTTCCGTAAGATGTCAATAGATGGCGCTGTAATAAATTATTAGACGGAACTGCCGAGTCTTCCCCACAATGCCGAGAGATAGCACTGGTTGTAACAATATGTATACAATCTGCCGTGCCTGCGGTGGTAGGAAGAAGTAAATACGAAATTCTTTACACCAACTATGGTTTAAATCCCATGTGTAGGTACCTGTTGGTATTAAACGGACATATTTCTGGACCCCATACTACATATTGCTACAGGGAAAGAAAATTTGTTATTGATTTTCCAGTGTAAATTTTTTCTTATGATTCCCAGTAACCGTACTTATTTTGAATTTCAGGCAGAGCAAAGTATTTTTCGATTTTAGTATTACGAAATTCTTAGTAGTGGCACGGAGTTTAGAAATGGGTCCCGTAGATGATCCCATGTTCATATTTTGTTATTTGATGTTCATGTTTTTAGATTACACGTGACAGTGAATACGTAACCCTATGTTCACTGCTTTGACACTTATGATCTAAACACATATCATAACACACAATGACATGTGCTTTACGTTTTCAGGATTACACGAGTACAGGCTGTCATGATTATATACCATTAAAAAAGCTTTTGCATTTTCCTTAACAATGCATTTGCTCTAATTTTCACACCTTACAGTATCCGCGAGTTACACCATACCACCCCTATACACGACTACACCATCAGTTCAGCTGTATACATAAAAACACATTTGAAACACCATTAAATTTCCAAGTATAGGGTTAACTCGTCCCAAAGGCTTCAACCCTTCGTTCGCCGGAAACGATATCGCTTCGCTTCGCTGGTGGCCTGGTTTTACGGAACTTATTATTCAATTTATAATACGAATTTATTGGCTGCTACGGTTGTAATGGATTACGTCAACACCCAGTCTCTACCACTTTATTGAGTCAATTTATTGAGTGTTGTCGATGCCGTACGGTATAATATTTCTGTAGTTTATAGATTGATATTTTGGGTCTGGACGTCTGTAGTTAGTACGTCTGGAAAGCTGTTTGTATGTATATCTTATAGGACATAATCTTAGTGCCCATGGTTTGGTCATAGTAGATTTATTTTTTCGTGGAGAAATATTTCAAAGATCACGGAGCTTACTGAGGATGAAAGCCAGGGTATATGGGATTTCTACCCACTGAAACGGTATGATGGTCACCAAATCACGTAAAAGGGTAGTCATGGGATGTTGTAAAGGCACAAACACCGTGGTATACTCGTGGGCCCTTCCAGAAATGCAGCTTTTCATCTTTCCGTGACTCCAAAAACCCATTGATACGCCTTATACGACAGGCAGGGATTGCCTAAGTGTTACTCTCAATCCAACACTACACACTATGTACTGTTGTATACCAGGGTACAGCAAAAGAAGGTACTGCGAAAATCATAAACAAGTTCTGCTTTTGATAGCTTAAAGCGTAATACCGAATTTTCAACGAAACTTATTCCTTATTCAAACTAAAGCAAATATTGAAAATAATGCTATACCGGTACAAATGTTCTCAAGACATGCACTCACTTATTAACAGCATTTAATTATCTATACTAATATTATAAAGCTGTAAAGTTTGTTTGGTTGAACGCGCTAATCTCAGGAACTGATGGTTTGAATTGAAACATTATTTTTGTGTTAGATAACCTGTTTATCGGAGAATGCTATATAACATCGCGCTACGACCCAAAGAGGTGGCGCAATGACCATAAACGCGGGTAAAATGGCGGGCACAGCTAGTTATTTGTATACATGGACGTTTCAGTCCAGCCTAGCTCGATTGACGCACAGAGCCTTACCATCAGACAACAGGATTTTTTATATAGAGATGTATATTACGAAGAATATAGAAGAAAGGAATTACGAAAGGTTATTGTATGTCGCCTTAGCAATAAAAAGTGAAATAGTAATATACGATTGTGTACCTCGTAATTTGATTTCCACAATAAATAACTCGTCGAGACAAGTGAGATAGAACGTCCTCGCAATTCACAAAGCGCTGAAGTGTGAGCACATCGCTGGGAACAGCTGTTGCAAAACAACTCGGTTACGAACAAAATATAAATATTTAACATTATACAAAACTGAAATTATAATCAATCAAGTTTAATGTTTCGTAAAAATAACTCGTCCAAATCGAATTTCAACCACGGCGGCCTGGATAGAGACTTGTTATCTGCACATGTGATATTATTATGCAAACACAAGTGCAATCTCTATTCACTAGCTCACATAGTCCGATGGGACGGCAATCCGACATTACCAGAGAGAGATCATGTTATATAATATGGTCACCTATCTAAAAAATCTGCAACTATTAGTAACAGCATGTGTTTTTTTTAACCTATAGTGTGTTGGGCAAAGGTCTGTCTCTATCGAGAGCATCGGTACGCCAGCACTACAGACTTGAAAACAAAGGGGAAGTATAATACACGATAACGAGGTGTTTCCTGGAGAAAATATAGCGTGCACAGCTTTGAAATTAATATATCTTGAAAAACATATCTTGAACACACAACTCTTCCACATACTTTAGCAGGACGTATTTGACAGCGCACCTTACTTTCCGCTTTGGTGGACTGCCTCGTCGTTTTCGTGACATAAGTTTGTGGGTAATCTTGTGGTCTCGGATTAATATTTCGAGCAACGTGTTTTTAGATTCTTCTGTTTGCAAACACGATACCAACACTGGAATGCAGCTATTGGGCGAAAATAGGCTCGCTGTTAATGTACCTGGTATCTAAAAACGTGTGAAAATTTGTGTAATACAAAATAGGTAGACAGAGGCCTACCCCTTTTGAAATAAACAGGCTAGAGTCTATCTTGAGTTATGCAATCGCTTAAAACAATTTTGTTAAAACATTCATTTTCGCACTCGTAGTCAACATAATGTATTTATGTTGACTACGAGTGCGAAAATGAATGTTTTAACGTAGTATTCACAATTAAATCTTATAATTTCAACACGATTTAGTGCTCTACGAATTTGTATAATAAATCCATTTCGTAGAAATATTACTTTGAACGAAGCAGAGCTATTGTGATCGCAAAGTTCTGAAACACCCAACTTGTCAAAAATATGTGGTTCACAGATAGTTGTTGTGAGACTGGGTGCTATTCGTGCATGGTTTTATTGTTCGTTCTTATATACAGCAAGTAAGATAAGTTATGTACTTAATAGTAAGATTAGAATTATACACAGTATATTTAATACGTAGTATACCGTGTATAACTTAATGCTTACGCTGTACGTTATTATATAACGAGTTTTTTTTTTGTATAATGCATATTATAACGTTACCTAAAAAGTAAACTTATTAGTTATAACCGAAAAAGTAAATGCAAATTTTTGTACCTTTCTTACCTATCGCCAATAATATTTTTGCTTAAAAAAATAGAATACCATTTTTTTGCTTGCCTGCTGGTAAAATATGACTACATCTTTTTACATTTTTATATTAAAATGTATTCGCAAAAATGTGTGTAGTATAAAAGATTTCTGTCAAAAAATTCTCAGTAGCGGCACGGAGTCTGTATACACCAGCAGGGTCGTCACTTATTACTTGAGACCTAAAACAATAGTTGACAAACAAAATGTTACGATGATACACCTCTGCTTAAGAGATATACAGCAAAACCAAAGTCTAAGTTCACTGTTCAATCAGATAATGCAGTTCCCTAATTACCTTCTAAAAGAACCCTACCATAAAATACTTGCTTGCCCGCTAAACACGAGAAAAACATAAAACCTCGCAATGGTTATCATATCTGTCCCTCGACGTTTGACCTCAATAACCAATACTTATTAAAAATGTCGCGATCGCTACTCCACATCGCTATTAATTTCACATTATCGGACCCAAAGTGCCGGAGCCGAGCAAAATTCGATTTGCCCCAACACAAACTTATCTTTACAGTTGACAAAATTAGGCCTATAAAAAATCGGTAACATTTTTTTCTCGTCGCGTTGACAGTAGTTCTGTTTTTGACTGTATGTATAACTTGGTAATTTGATATTACGGTAATTCTGGTCTTGGTCAACTAATGCTGGTTAAAAGGGTTTGGTACTGCTGAGGGAATATTCGTATTATATCAGGACTTTGAACTATCATTGAAATTAAAAACTTTATACGGATTTTGTCGCATTGTTTATTTTACTTTAAAACACTTATTACATAATTTTGAAATTGTAACACTACTATTATTGAACTTTACTATTATTTAAGCTATTTAATTTAACTAAAACTATTTATATTTAAGTTTACACTTTGCCCCGACGTTTCGGTTGCTTTAAAGCAACCATGTTCATGGGGAATGAAAATTGAATCATCTCATTTTTTGTGTTGTTGTGATTTGAGTTGATACATTGTTTGATTTTATTTCCTGAGTTCTCTTTCACATTATTCATGTTCATATTTAATTATGTACTCATGCTATTACATTTTGTGTTGTTCCCAACATGAACCCTGTTGGGTAACTCTTTTGCCGAAACAGGTAGAACAGGGGGTCTGGTTAGCTTTTGGACATAATTTTGCTTATGAGTGATTACCAGGTTAACAAACAAATTTAGTGTTGACTTGCTTTTCTAAAACTCGGGCATAGTACGTAAATATATAAAAAGAAAACTCCACCACTAGTTGTAATCTCAATCTCAAAGAAACAATGAATGTCCAGACTCCGAGTAACATTTAAATAATTTCTTCTGCAAAGTTTAACATTTTAAATAATGCTGCAGTTCTGAACCTTTAGAGTTTTACTCCAGCAAACTTTCAATAATTTCTACAAACTAATTTTAATACTCTTTCGAAGTTTTCTAGAGTCATAAAAAAGCTTCAAGTCAACCGACCACTGCTGTCTCTGGTTGAACAAATCGGTAAAAATAAAACGTTTGCAGATCATTACCCACGGCACGTGAGTGAGGAGGATTAGCTTCGTTTAAACGTAGAGTTGGGGCTAGGCTGCGCTGATTGATGTTGAAGAAACCTACCTATATGCCATAGATGTTCAGAATATGCCGTAAATACTTTCATGTGAGAATTGGTTGCAGTGGAAAGTTGGGCAGTTATAAACTTGTTAATTTTACATAGTCTGGTGGAGTTGTATGGTGTATTGGTACATGTATGTAGTAACTTAATATTTATCTCTTTATCGATTAAAAATACAACTCTCTCATTAGACGTAATTTCTGTATCACGGGTGACTTTACAAACATTCAAACAACGGGACACAACCCCAAAACCGGCACAACTATTTTCGGATCACACAAATTTCGGTACCGTGTTTGAACCTACAATACGTGTGATAATGGCAGCGGCAAAGCGACCAACGACTTAAACCATTGAGCAGTGCAGTCAGTGTTTTTCAGAAATTCATTTTTGTTGCTTCGGCCAAGTTGGTAGAAAAGCCTATTGTTCGCGTGATGTGAAGCGGTTAATATAGTCTATCGATGTTTGCAAATTCAATTTCAATCCGCGCTGCCACACTTCTCTGGAAGCCTTGCTTATAATAACTGATTTGCTACCTACGTGTCTGCTCAGCTGGCAAGCGGTCGATTCGACATTGCCGTGCCACACGGGATAATTATTTGTATGACCTACAAACTTTGAACTACGACGTCCGACTGTTAATAGAGATTTTTTTTATACTACTATTGTGGCAAACAAACATACGGCCCACCTGATGGAAAGTGGTCACCGTAGCTTATGGAGGCATGCAACACCAAAGGCATCACTTATGCGTTGCCGACCCTTTAGGAAAGGAAGTGGGAAGAAGAAGGAGCGGGAAGGGGAAAAAAGGTGTTTGGGCCTCCGGTACTCTCACTCACCGAACGAAACACAACAGTAGGAATACTGCTATTTCACATCGATATTCTGTGAGTGGATAGTCCTTCTCCGGTCGAGCCGGCCCATTCATGCTAAAATCAGCCAGGCTCTACTACTCAGATTGAGAAAGATGTAGATAGATCAGATTATTGGATTGTTATATTATAAAATTTTTAATCTCATCTATAAGCATATTACGTGTTAGTAAGATCTCTGCGACACAGTGAAAACAGCATATTAAAGGAACTGTCCAAGAAAAATACATGCGTTGATTTAGCATCGGATGATCACAATCCACTGCTATCTCATGGGTCATGGTTAGATTAAATTACAGATTCTTGATTATTTGATCATTCTTGATTATTAATGTACATGTAAGTGGATGATCCTATTTACCATACTGCTGCTTTAGAGGCTACCATCAAATTTTATTAAATGCTTGAGTATGTTCAGTAATAGTTCATGGAGAAATGGTTGTAGCACCTTACAGCTCCTATGATTTGTAAACAAAAACTTGGCGATTAAAAAGAGTGACTATGAGTTTCTTGCCCATTCTTCTCATGAGCCCTACACTCTTGCTTTGATGAACGTGGCAGTAAATGTAAATTCGCAGAAAAAATTGTGTAACTTTGACATTCATAAGTGTTACCTTGTAACCTAATCTGAATAAATCTATTTAGAATTTTTGAATTTTTATCTCTCCAATATTCTGGACGACCAGAACTTCTCTTTTTCTTTTTCGTTACTACCCGGAGCACTCTTTTAGTGTCATTTAACAACAGGCCGTAACTGTATTCTTTTTGGTACAGACGATAGTGCTATTCTTTGCCTAACACTATAAGGTTACTTATTATCCTAACTTATATTATAAATGCGAATGTGAGTTTGTTTGTTTGTTACGGTTTCATGTTTTAATTACTCGACCGATCGTCATTAAATGTTGCATACATGTTGTCAGGTGTACAGAGAAGGACATAGAGTACCTTTTATCCAGAAAATAAGTTATTTTCCAGAGGCATTCTCAAGAAACCTTAAGACTTTATCGAAAAGCCACGGTACCAATGAGCCTAACTCAGAGGTATATCAGTTAAATTCAACTTTATAGATTAGGCAACCATGGCCACGAAATTAATGTTCCCTCTAAAGCACAATAAACTTCGCGAAGCATGGAAAATGTTTTAAGGTTTATTAAAATAAATGTTGACGTAACCAAAGTTGTTGATGGCTAAAATAGCTCAAAGAGACTTAATGTGGTTAGCAAATAAATTAATTGAGCAAATCAACCGCCACAGACTGTGTTTTATAATTTAATAACCAACTTCCTTATAAAGAAGGGCTACAGGCCATTTTGGGTTACGGGATATTTGAAGGGAAAAGGAAGCAATTTTAAGATCGCTCTCGGATTCATTTTTAGTGTGTTTTTGTGAGGAAGGGTTTGATATTGGACCCTTTTCGGTATCATAGTATGTGTTGAACATTATTGATATCTTAACTGTGGTATAACATTATAATACAATTACTTTGTAGGGATTTGATCGCAGTTGATTTTGTTACGACTTTTTCTACCTATAATATATAATTATATCGATATGTAGGATACTGTTGTATTGGAGGCGTAGAGGATGTTGTCTCAATTGTGTATCAACATCCTTAAAGTGTAGGTCAGTTCATATATTACACGACATCGTTTTATTAGTATACCAGCTTTTTGCCCGCGGATTTGCCCGCGTAATAGTAGGTCAGGTTAGATTACGTTAGTAACAGTACTTTTTTAAATAAAATATAGGCTATGTTACTCGGTAGTAAAAGAGGAATTAGAAAAATTTTAAATCCGTATGAAATTTATTTTTCCTAACCTTACAAACAAAGAAACTAATATACGGACAAAATATCAACTCTTGCCTGATTTATAAATCCTGCAAGAATATCACAAGCAGGCAGGCAAAACTGTATCACATTCACATTTCCACATAGCCGATTTAAGACACATTTACAAACTCCATACTGCTTCTGACAACTTCGGAATCAAACTGCGGTCCTGAAAATCAGCCGCAAACATGTGCTTAAAATCCAGCGATAGCAAGGAGACAAGCTTAATTTATTATTTTTATGTTTTCTTCGACATGTCATCGTATGTATTTGTAAGTAGGTAGTAAATAGTCTACCTTTCGTGGTGCAGTAGTCGTGAATGCAGTTGCTGTGGCTAAGGTCTTAGATTGGATTCCTGTGTCGGCAAAGTACCTAAAATTATTGGATTGTTCTATTATAAAATACTTAGTCTCATCAATAAGCATATTACGTGCATACGAAATCGGTACCTAGTAAAATGTGAGTGTACATCTGAGCCTATTCTTTTGAGGACATAGACGTGAGACTATGGGAGTAATATATTTTATACAATTTTCAGATAAATAACTATTAAAATAAAGTAATTTGTTTATTTAATATTTGCTTATCTTTAAAAGGTCGTTGTGTCTGACCGCAAAAGAAATCCCACGCGGTACCTATTCAAATTGAACTTTAAACAAATTCAAGTCTTTGGTAAAGCGACAATTACATCTCAATAGAAAAACAAACGCAGACTAAAATGAAAAAAAATCTGATCAAGTGCGAGTCGGTCTCACTGGGAGGATGCCGTACTTAAAAGAAAACTTATTGAAAGTTATCTATTAAAATTGATTGAATCGATAGAATTAATCTATGCATGAAGAATGTGATGAAAGTGAATGAAGCCAAAAAAGTGTGTCAGAATCATATTAATGGAAAGCCGTAGTCTCTGCCTACCCCTCTGGGAAACAGGCGTGAATCTATGTATGTATGTAATCTACGCAAAAGTAAATGTGCCTTATTTTAAACATTGAGCTGTCCTTGAATTTAACTGCATAAATAACACTCAGCTTCTGATATGCTAATCATCAACGTGTCAAAACCGAACTCATCTCAAGTTATTTGATTGGCTACTGTTCAGTCAGTCAATTTCAGCAGTTAAAAATGTCTTGTGCCGCTCTGTCTTTCAAAAATGGCGTGACTGTTTCGTAAAACAAATAGTGCCCCAAACATTCAACATTTATAAATTACTAGCTGACCCGCGAAACTTCGTCTGCGTCACATAACATAACTATCTCCTTTTTTATAAAATTTTTCATTGATGCTCCGCTCCTATTGGTCGCCATCCGTGCATTCAATTAATAATATTAGTTAGGATATATCTTTTAACTTCATAATTTCAGTTACGAGCCTGTTCGCCCCTCAAGGCTCACCCCCTACTAGATATTTGTTAGGTTTCTTCTTAAATCCACCCAAAAATAGGCTCCATCGACTTAATGAAAGGGGCGAAAGTCAAGGGGCGTACGGGCTCGTAGCCATAATTTCGCCAGAGTAAAAACAAAATATCTATGATTTCATACCTATTTTAAAGAGGTTAAAAACAAACAACATTTATTTACAACATGGTTTATTAAACATACGATATAGTATAATTCTTATATACATCTATACTAATATTACTAAAGAGTTTGTTTGTTTGTTTTAAAAATTATTTTTGTGTTGGATTTATCGAGGAAGGCTAGGCTATAATATAACATCACGCTACGACCAATAGGAGCGGAGCATCAATGAAAAATGTTGTAAAAACGGGGCAAATTCTCTTACGTGAAGCAGATGATGTTGCGCTGGTCAGCTAGTATACCTATATAAGGCATGCTTAGTGTACATCAGTAGATTAACAAATGTTTACAAAAGTTGTTAAATAAAGCTATTCTAAATTTTAATTCGAAAGTTCGGTGGATGCTGGTAACAGTATGTCCATTTTTATCATTCTAACACAGGACCCTAACAATACTATTTGTTGATTTAAAACGTGGGCCCAAGATTTTACAAGTTCTTTTATTTGAGACCAACCTTTAGGTATCTGGCGCTGAATGTGACTGATGTCAAATTTATTCCAAAACAAATGTATTTTTGTTTTAAAGCAGTTTAAAATGACACTGTCAATAAAAATATGTAGGTATGTTTAATTTCGGAACCTCATTCTTACGACCCATACAAATACCAAATACGATCCATCGAAGTTAGACCGCGTTCGTCGGAAATACAACGTTTATCCCTTGATTTCGGGCAGAACTAGTCTAGCCCAAAGATGTTTTTATTTCCTGGGAAATTACGTGTACAATAGGCTAAACAAAATTCTAAACTTGTACCCAATGACCAAAAATGAGTGTAAAAAGACAGTTACTCATTGGCTATGTAACTTAGACTATGACGGCACTGAAAATATAATTTGCACATTAACATAGACGATGAATGTATATTGTTTACGTTAATGTTAATGAACATATACATACAACACACAACTCTCACACAACACACTTACACAGACATACACACACAACTCTCGCACGCAACACTCACACACACCCACAAACCCACACAGAGAAACACACACACAACTACGGCTCATAAATTATTCTTCTCCCTAGCCTTTATTATTCCCAAGTCACTTGGGGTCGGCTTTTCTAGTCTAACCGGATTTGACTGAATATCAGTTTATACACGGAGCGGCTGCCACCTGACCTCCGCAATCCGAAGGCTAACGCTAGACCAGTGTGAGGATATTATAGGGTACTGACTTCCCAATAACGACTGCCATAGATGTTTATGGCAGCCGGGACCGACGGCTTAACGTGCTCTCCGAGACACGGAGCAGGCGATAATTGTTAATAAATACGCACATAATTTCGAAAAGTCATATAACTTCCGAAAGTCAGAGGTGCGCGACGTGGGTTCGAACCCGAGAATCTCCGCATTGCAGTCTGTTGGTCTCCCCACTGAGCTATTGCTGCTATATATACTGCTCATAAATTATCTCACTTATTATTGTTTTTGTGACACAGTTTGATAGGTGTAGCTACTAAGCTAACTTTTGTAATGTTCAGTGGCGAGGACTGGAGATCTGTCACACAGGTTTCGAACCTAGCTCAGATTCCAGCTCTCAACAAGGTTCTGTTTTTGCTGTATCTATAAATATAAGAATACCATTGTACCTTTTTGAGAGAAACAATATTTATTATTATTATTATTTCAAGTGAGGCGCTCATAGCCAGTTGCACTCACTGGTCGGTAAACGATTAGAGAAGTTAAGCAACGTTGGGTGCGGTCAGTCTATAGATGGGTAACCGCTTAGTGGTATTTCATCTGAGCGTCTCCGTGCTTCAGAAGGCACGTAAAAAGTCGGTCCCGGTTGTTGTCAAATTGACAGCAGTCGTTAAGCCATGTCAGAAGCCTACGGGCGGCTTGAACAACTCTTGACAACAAGTTGGCCACTAACCACACGAAAAGAAAGAAAGATTATTTAAAGTCCTCAATACTTTGTCTAGAATCTTCAATACTATTCAAAGATTTATATGCAATGTATACAATGTTGGAGGGATGAATGATGGTGACTGCCGTGACAGTTCTTGCAGCTTCTCTTGCAGTTCAGCTCTTGGACTATTAGGTTTGTGGTTTGGACAAAGAGTTATTTTGATAGGTATCCATTCCAAGAAATATTAGGTGTGGACTGTATACAGTATTAGAGTGGCCCCTATTATATATATTTATGTTATTTTTATTATATGTTTATGTTATTTTTCATATTATAGATTAGTATGATTACTGATAATAAAATATAATTGTTTTGTAGATAAGTATTAAAATAGATACGAACGTGTTAACATACATTATTAAGGTTAAGCAAGAACTGTCCCAAAAGTAGCTGAACAACATAAGCGACAAAAGTATATTAACACACGGCAACATTAAAAATATACTTTGTTAACCTAATTTTGTCTTTACTGCTGTTTAGTGACTTTTGGATTGATGGTGTACAGCGACTTTAGGAATACTAGTGCACAGATACTTTTGAAATACTCGTGTTTAACGACTTTGGTAAAATTTCTGGTGTACAGACTATTTTGTTTCCTAGTTGCGACTATAACTTATGGCATTTTATTGTGAACAGGTGTTTTGTTAAGTTGATTCTGTTCATCGACTTTTGGTGCTGACTGTACTTGACGAAATAAAAGTGTCATACACACCTACCTCGATTTTTCTTAGCCATTAGCTATGACCCACTGCTGGGCAAAAGCCTCTTTCTTGGACTTCCAAACCGCTCTATCAGAAGATATTTCCTGCCAGTCCCTTTCGAAAACGTCCAAGTCATCTTGCCATCACCGTTTAGGTCTGCCCCGTAGCCGTCAGCTGTCTTTTGTGCCCACCTCTCTGGGTGCATGCGGCAGACGTGTCCAGCCCAGTCCCACTTCAGCCTGGCGGATTTAACACCTACGTCAGTTATGCGTTTTGTGGAGCGCAGTGTAGTGTTTCGGAAGTGGTCCATCCTTTTAACTCCGAGAATGCCTCGATATTCTGCATATTTATGCAGAATACGTTTTGTTCCAAGGTCCCACATTTTACCAGCTTTCTTTTTGCGCTATGTACGTAATACGACACTATTCCCATCCATTCATTCAAAACTAGTAACAAAATGTTATCTTGTATCTTATAATTCAATTTGGTTTCATTTATTGACTCACCAAAAAACACTATAATAATAATAATGCGGCGGTAGTCCAATGGATAAGGTATTGGACTTGCGATCGAGAGGTCGCGGGTTCGAATCCCACCCATTGCACTACTGACGTGAATCTACTTCTAATACAAGCATTCTAGCTTAGCTGGAGGGGTTGACAAGAATAATAGTAATTTGAAACCCAAATACTTAGCTAGCAATCTTAAAAAAAAATAACGTAACTGGAAAAGCTCATTAACACAATGCCCGATCCCGACATCCTGGCTTCGATTCCTACGATGCCAGGACGTCACAATTGACCGCAAACATAAGTAGAAACATACACCAATGAAACTTCATTGTATTACCATTCACCCTAACTTAAACTCTATGTCAAATTGTATATAAATACAGTTCTAAAGTCCTTAAAATCATAATAATAATAATAATAATAATGTATTTATTTTGCTTCAAATGTGGTACACAAAGATGTTACAAAATATAAATTAGAACAATACACATTTCACCCGTAATACAGGTATGCAAAATTATATGTCAATTAAGCTACTTAATTACATTTTTATTAAATAAATTAGGTACATGATAATATTGAATTTGAGATTAATTATTATTGTAAGTAAATTCATTAAATCCAGTTCATTTCAATAAAAATATTATAATATTTTAATCAAATTATATGTAAAATTAAGGATTTTCTTTTTCGTTTTCATGTCAAAATTAATTGAATTAAGTGAGTAGAAATAATTAATAAAAACAAAACATGCATAACATTAAATTAGGAATTTTAAAACACCGAGTTTTAGTCGTAATACAATGTCTCTTAAGAAGTGCAGTAACGACAAGAACTAGTACTTAAAAAGTCTTTGATGGAATAAAAGTTTTCCTGGATAAGCCATTCCCGCAAAGCACAACAAAAGTTCTTATTTGGTAAATTCACTATCCTCTTGGGCAAGGAATTGAAAATGAGTGGTGCCATATAGACACAACTTTTCCTAAATAATTCCAATTTGGGCACAGGCATTCTTATGGATAAGTGGGTGACATGTCGCTTATTCGTATTGTCGATTTTTTCAAAAATGTAACTGTGAGATTTGACAAATTTAGCCACTTCATAAATATAGATGCTAGGAACAGTTAATAGCTTATTCGATTTGAAAATAGGTTTACAGGACTCCGACCATTTCATACCGAACAATGCGCGAATGCATTTCTTTTGCGCTATAAAAACTCTTAAAATTTCGCTCGAGTTGCCCCATACAACTATGCCATAACGTATTATAGAGCAAATGTATGAGTGGTAAATCATTATGGCAGTTTGCCTGGATGTTGTTTCTTTAACTTTCCGTATGGCAAAAACGAACTTATTTATTTTTGTGCATATCTTGTCAATATGTTCCTTCCATGTAAAATGAGCGTCTAAAGTTATTCCCAAGAATGTTGTACTTTGTATTTGCTGGACTTCTGTATTTTTATAACTGATATTTAATTGAATAGGTTTGCTTTTGTAGGTTTTAAATTGTAAGAGTTTAGTTTTTTCAATGTTAATTTTTAATTTATTTACATCAAGCCATTTTATGACTTCTTTTAATGTTCTATTAATATCAGATTCATAGGAATTTTCATTTTTACAATTCATGATGATTTATGTGTCATCAGCAAACAAGACACATTCGTGAGAAAGTGTGCGTGGTAAATCGTTGACATAAATCAGGAATAACAAGGGCCCCAAAATGCTGCCCTGGGGCACACCAGAATAATTAGTTTTAAGCTCAGAATCATGATGTTCTAAGCTGTTAGTAATATGGTTAAATTTAGTTACTCTTGTGAACTGTCTTCTGTTGTCCAGGTATGATTGAAACCATAGTAAAGCTGGGCCTCTTATTCCAGATTTGTCTAATTTTTTAATAAGTATTGAATGCTGAACAAAATCAAATGCTTTACTAAGGTCCAATAATAGAGCAGATGTAGGGATTTTAGCGTTTATGTTATTAACTATAGATTTTACGAACTTGAACGTGGCCAGTTGAGTCGATTTGCCCTTCCTAAATCCGTATTGTTCTTGTGCTAAGAGGTCATATTTATCTATAAATTTTAGTAACCTAGAATACATAGCTCTTTCAAAGATTTTTGAGAGCACTGGAGTCAGAGCAATGGGTCTGTAATTATTCATGTCAGATCTAGATCCTTTTTTGTGCAAAGGTTTAATCACAGATAGCTTGAGGTTATCAGGAAAACAACCTTCTTCTAGAGATAAGTTAATAATATGTGATAATGGATTTGATATATACTTTGCAATACCTTTAATAATGTCTATATTAATGTTGTCATACCCTGCAGACTTAGTATTTTTTAAAGACTTGATTATGTTAAAGACTTCGATAGAACTAGTGGGATCTAAAAAAATGCTTGATGTATTACTTCTAAGGCCGTAGTCGGCTTGAAAAATTTCATTGGTAGAATTGCAAATTAAATCATTTTGTGTTATGTTAATAAAGAAATTATTAAATAAATTGGCTATGTCAGGTCCAGATGTCGCTGTGTTACCATTGTCAGTTATATTATCGATATGCATATGAGCTCTAGCATCCCCCACACAGCGCTTAACAACATCCCATGTAGCCTTGCCTTTGTTTTTGGATGTTGATATGTGCCTTAAGTTACACAAGGACTGCATATTATTAACACATTTTTTAAATAATTTCGAGTATGTTAAAATTTTTTCTTTACTGTCGTTATTCTTATTTAAATAATATTTATATCTTAGTTCCCGTTTAATTTTAGAACTAACTTTAAGGCCCTTTGTCACCCATGATAATTTACCAGCTCCACAGCGATTCTTTATTCGTATAAGAGGGAAACAAAGTTTAAAAAACAATGTTAATTCGTTGTGAAACATATTAAAGGCATCATTTGTGTTTGAGATATTATAAATTTCAGAAAAAGAAAGTCTACTAATACACTCAATAAACTTGCGTAAATTATTTTTGCTAAGATCATAAATCGTTGAAAAGTAATACCTTGCTAAAGCATCTTTCTGGTAGTTTTCAAATTCGATAGATTGCGCTGTGTTATGATCTGATAAACAGAAGTTGTGAGTCTTTCCTTTTGCCGTTGAGATGTTACTTATAATGTTATCAATGCATTTATTTATTCTTGTTGGTTCCTGAATATGACACTTCAAACCGTAGTTTGATAATAGTTCCAAAAATTGGATACTTATTTTATCTTTAATAAGTATATTAATATTGTAGTCACCGCCAATTATTATCTTACGTCTTTTATAACGAAGCTTATTTAGTGTTTCATAAAGTTTGTCAAAGAAGAGATTGATATTGGAATTCGGAGTTCTGTAAAGACACAAAATAATGAGCTTTAATTAAGCAATTTCGACCCCACAGATTTCAAAATGCTTTTCAATGCTCATTTTATTTATTTCATTTAATACAATACCCTGTAGATTATTACGTAACAAAATACAGGTACCACCCCTTTTTTGCGTGTTCCGGCAATAAATAGTTGACAAATAAAAATTATTTATCTTTAAAAATTGCTCCTCCCCTTTTAATATAAAATGCTCACTCAAGCACACGGCAATAACATTGTGATTAGACTCATGTAATTCGTTAAGAGCTAAGACTAGATCTTCCGTCTTATTTAGAACCCCAGCAATGTTTTGGTGCAATATAAATAAATTATTACAATGTATTATATTTTTTCGAGAGGCAACGAAAAAACATATCATTATAGGTACTTTCAGGGGACTTATTTACAGGTTTGGTTTTTTTAACTGCTCGGAAGTAATAAGGTATTGTGCCTCTGCGAGGTTCCGATTGCAAACGGGTTAAAGGGGTTGTTGACTTGTAAGAATAGTCTGCATAAATGTAGTTATTCAAATATTTAAAAATAGTTTTTAAGCCATTATTATTAAGAAAACCACTGCCCTTAGAGAACATTGTATTATCATATCTGAGATTAAAATTGGAATCGAATAAAATTGCATAATTATAAGTACATATATCGCGGTACAATAAATGATTAAAAACTTCTACTCTTGAGTTGAACATAAGATTAGTTCCATTAAATTTATAAGTTGGTAAACATAAAACTATATTAGTATGTTGTATTTTAATTAAATTGTTACGGATGTCTAAAATTAATTTATGATAGTTGTTAGTTGTCTCAAACTCTTTACTGCCTATAAAAATCAAGCAATAGTCTTGTTTTGTGAGTTTCGCCAGTTTGTGGTCTAAATTATTACATAGCTGTTTAATTCCACAGTTTGTTAAAAGATAGTGGCAAAGATCATAAAAAGGGAAGGTGTTCTGTGCTGTATATAGTATATTGTTAACGCGATTACTACTAACTATACAAAGTTTACTTCGTTGTACAGATTCTGCCAGCATCGGTCTATTGGAGGAGCCAGCGATGCCATCTGTGTGCAATTGCGCGTAATTCTCTACACAAGGTGATGTCGTGTTGATATCATAGCTGCTGTAATGCGCTTCTTCCTTGGAGTTTTTTATACTGGTAACGCCATCTGTTGTCATCTCGTTGGTATTATTAAGCCCCAAGTCAATAAAACTCGTGTTCGATTCCCCATCAAATGACAATCGTAGATTCCTCATATTTATTTTATTTCTTGTTACTTTCGACGTATTACATATTTTCTTCTTTGGTACTGAGCAAATTTTTTGTAGTTGTAATGATTTATTTCTTTGTTTAAATAAAGCATTTTTCAATGAAGTGTTTTCTTCGTTAAGTTTCTCTATTTCTAAATGAGCACTTTCAAGCTCACTCCTGAGCTTTAATATTTCTTTTCTCAAGTCTTCTCTGTCGCTGTCATATCCCGTAGATAGATCCGGTAGACTACGCCTCCCAAAGTCGGAATTTGGGGATACAAAAGAGAGGTCATGTGAGTCGTTGGCAATCGTTATATGGCGACGAATAGTCACATTCTCGTCTTCCATTTTGAGAAATATACTTTCCTTCATACGGTTTAGTCCTCCAAAATTAATAATAGATCGATAAATTAAATAATGTTAAAGCGCCATCTGTTGGTGTATTGCAAAAATGCGTTGTTAGGAGACCAATGATTATAACATGTGTCTAAATTACTTAACTGAACGCAAGATGGCACTATTCTAAGGAAATTAATTAGCACGATCTGATTTTAAATCATGTGTGAAAAAAAACCGTCACTGTGTTTGTTATTTTGTTCTAGTGGCTTCATATGTACTAAATATTCAGTGGTTTTGGGGTATATAGAACTGGGATTGTTGTTTCCATGTATACACTGATCAGACACGTTGATATTATCGATCACTTGTTGTTTTTGCACTTGTGATATTAAATGTTGAATTAATGTTAAACTTCGTAGTAATCCATACATAACACTTGTACACGATGTTTGAATATTAATGTTCACTTTGACTCACAATTAATACTTATTCACTATGAGAAATTATTATAAATAAAAATATTAGTACGAGCGATATAAACTCAATGTTATCGTGGCGGTGGCGCCATCTAGGCATCAATGAACAATAATTACGGCCGCGTGCACCATTACCAATTGAAGTTGTTTATTGAACACTCGCACACTGAGGCTTCCATCTAGTCGCTACGGTTACTAGTGATTTGCAAACAAATTGAATGGAAACAGATCCATCGAGGAATACTGAAGTATATCGTAGGATAGTGTTACAATTATTGTGGTATAGTGTTACTAATCATTACATTAATAAATATTGTCTGTGATAATTATTTCACAGATTGCGTAGTTGTTTATCATATTGAGTCGCAGCGGCACACCAGTGGCCAGATATATTAGGTTTTTAATTATGTCTGGTTTTCTAAGACTTATAGATTATGTGGTCACCGCGCTATTGCCACTGCGCCAGTTTTGATTTCGGGAGAAAATGTGTGTTCTCCAAAAATTGTTGTTCCGACTCCGGGTGTTTCTGTGTCCGTTCTTTGAATGTCGCTACAGATGATACAGGAATTATTCCTAGTACGAGAGCAGTAGTTTATTATAAAATAAAAATAATAAAATAAAAATCAAATGCGCTTTCAACAATTTCAAAGTCTTTGAATGGGGTGAAATTAACGCTCTACGTATCCATCGACCGCTTACTTTACTCTTTTATATTTTTACTTTAAACAAAACAGCGTTATAAAGGATACATTTGGTTTAACCCTCTTATGAGAAATGGCATGTCAGTGGTGAGTACGAGGGATTACGCCAAACGCGGCGACTGGTCAGTCTCTCACGCCGTTGGTGATGTAGGTGGGAATTAAGGCTCGGTTATTAATCGTTTGTAAAATGAGTGGCTGTTTTAAGCTACCTATAAATGGAGAAGGCTAATACTGGTGGCTTACATGCCATTTGTAAGGCGTCATTGTAATGTGACGTAACAGGTATCGCGCGGATATATGACTCGCAAATCGCTTGTACACGCGCTGAGCAAAATTGTGTGTCCTAATTGGAAAGTAGTTGAGAACTATAGGTAAAAAGAGAGGAAAATAATTGGCTACTAAATACGAAAAACCTACTTCTTGAGAACAATTAAAAGAGTAAAATTTGAAAGAAGAATAGGAACGGAAAGAACTAAGCGTGTTTTTATCCAACAAGTGAAGGAAAAGTGGGAGTGTAGTTGTATCAAAAGGTTAAATAGAACGAAGAAGAAAGAGAAACGTGGCAACTACTCCACTGACAAGAAAAAAAATTATATTAAAGAAGAAGAATTAAATGATGACATCATTGAGCGCATAGGCATGCGATGGCGCTAGCGATTTACGCTCATCGATAAACAATTTGAATTAATCGTATCTCAAGGATACGATAATAAAATAAAGATACAATAAATCAAATTACCGCTGTAATTGGTAATGTTTTCAGAATGCTTATATTATTGACATTAGTTGATTAATTGATAAAACCTACGCAGTAAAACCATTACGACTAAAGACCCCTCTTCGTAGTATTTGTAGCGAGGTGCAATTATTGACTCAGCAATAAAATCTATCGAATACTCTAATTATTTAAATTAATTTAAATGGTAATACTCGTTATCGATAGCTTTAACATGATATTGTTTTTTGGTTTGGCCGTATACGTACCTAATGTGTAGCCGTGATTTCTATATATCTGAAGAGTTTAGCAGAAGTGTTGCACTTACATTTGGCAGCTATGTTTTAAGGTCCGTGAATTAGAACGTGATTTTAGTCCCAACTGCCGATGCCGGGTTCATTTCCACATTCCTTTTCGCTACGGATAATTTAATAACAATCCCAATAACATTTAAACTGAACACAAAAATCGAACTCAGAAACTCACAGTCTTACGCAAACTTAAGCGTTATAACCACTTACAAACTACGACAAAGACATACTACGTATCTTAGTCCCTTGGCAGACCTATAGAAATCTCTGTGTCGCTTTTTAAATATTGATAAAATATAACTTTCTCCCTTATTCCATTTTATCTCACTTTTACCTGTACGGATTAATGTACGAAAGTCGCCAGGCCAACACAAAAATTGAACTCCAATACTATATCAACAATTTTAAAGCCTTTGAATAAGTGAACTTAGTGACCCCGCCTCCATCTCCTTCACTTGTTTATTGATTTAAATATAAAACATATATATTTATTATAAACCTTGGTAGTACCTTCAAAAAGACTCCGTACGTCACTTATAAATAAAATTGTATTTACGACTCGAATTGAATAAATTACAAGATCTATATGCTAATAATAATACTATAATATCAAAATTGGTAACAATTCAAGCAATATTTCTACAGTGTATGTAAGTATTCGAAGCGATATTGGGTCGTCGTCCGTCCCTTTGTCACGACGTCCTGTCTGCTCTGATTGTAACCAGCCACGCCTTTTGTGGGGATCGTTCAGGATTACGCCAATATATACATTGACTTCAGACGTCTGAAGACCTTGACCTTTAGTACTAAGTTTTTAAGTGGAAGTTAAAGTTTACTTAAGCAGGAAAATTTTGATGTAGTACTATTTTCGTTACAAATTACTAGTATTACTGTTCACCGCTCCAGCTAAACTAGAATGCTTGTGTTATGAGTGGGCTCACGTCGCGCGGTAGTGCAATGGGTAGGATTCAAGACCTCTCGATTGCAAGTCTAATGCATTATCCATAGGGCAACAGGCGGTTTCAATATAGCAAAATGTTATTATTAATCAATCTGTTTTACCACATAACTTCGCCATTTTGTTGCCCTGATCGCAAATTATTTGATTAGGGTGGACGCAGTATGTCTTCTTCTTCCTAATATCCCTAACAGTCCTTAACTCTTTAATTTTTTTATATCATTCCTAACACACTTCTTCCATCCTTATTGCATGCTATCTGGAACTGTGCTGTGTAGATGTCAATAAGCACGCCATCTATAATCAAGTTCTTAAACCCTAGCTGGCATAATGTAGACTCAATATATCTCTGATTACGCCTTCGAAGATACTGGCGTAATGGCGCGATTCCATTAGGTAACTCTTGCATGCAAGTATAACGTCATATTTGTGTACAAGTTGCATTGGAAACACGTTTTCGAGAGTGTGCAAATTGCATGCAGGTTTCACTTGCATACAAGTGGAGATGTTCAAAAACTGAAAAGGCCATCATGGGTGGAAGACGTGCTACTCAATAAAAATAATTATTTTTTCGTGCGCTAACAACAGACATTATGTTTCGATAATTTGTACATCGATAGATATCATGTGCGTACATTCACTCGTTCGAAATCCGAAACGTGCAACTAACGTTTGCGCTTTCAATTTGCAGGTCACATGAATAAAAATATGTACAAGTTCAAACTACCCCACACAAGTTGTAACTTATATGCAGGTTTGTACAAGTTGTATGCAATTTTCAACTTGCATGCAAGTAAATTGCGAATGGAATCGCGCCTTATGACTAAGTAAAAGCCTGTGTTATAGTTATCTTATACTATATTCTTAAATACCTTGCACTATCAACCAATTTATCAAAGCTTCATCAATAATGAATCAACGTAACGTCAATAAAATGCAAACGTTCTCTCTATTTCTCTCAATCGTATTCACTTAGCGAGTTGAAGATTCAATAAAGATCTGATTGATACAATTAGATGTTCAATACGTTCAATGGACGAATCGAATCAACCGTCTCTCTTGGTTAACAGATATGGAAGTGTGTACGAAGTTACTGGAGAATATTGTGAAGGGCAATAAATAGGGCAGTTGCCTATGTGTGATTTTGTACAGTATTCAGCACATAAGAGCAAAAATCAATCAAAAGAAATCTTTTTGTAAAAACAGTATCAAAATTGGTTGTAGAATAAGGGAGTAATTAATATTTTAAATTTTGATATAAGAAAATGTAAGCTGTAGTATATCTTGATGTATTTCTCGGACAGCAGCGTTTAAATAGCGATGACGTCACAGTTTGTATCTTGAATCCTTTTTGTCATCTGAAATGTACGTACTAGCAGATTTGAAATAATAATAATAATATTTTATCACATACACACAACACCATCTAGCCCAAACTAAGCAAAGCTTGTACTATGGGTACTAGACAATGGATAAACATACATATTATATACTTCTTTGATTTTTTTGAAATGCTTGCTTTATTTATTATTGAATAAATTTCGGAAATGTTTTGTGTTTAGGAGTCCGGGCAATGTAACTTTTTGATTTAAACAATAAAATAAAATGTGATTCAGCTGCCCTTTTGGTGGGTATAACCTATAATGAAATAGTAACAAGGACTTTTTTGTACATTGAATATATTCTTGACCATTTTTTTTTACGTGGTGGAATGCGTGGTACCTACCCCTCCGCGGGGGCGGGCGGAGGGGTTATGTCAGACTCGCCGAGGTAACAGAAAGATGTTAAGAAGATAATGTACCTCCCGGAATACCGACTAAACCTACCACGGTGTTCCTCGACAAAACCACTATCGACGGGGCCGCGCGAATCACTTGCACATGCGGTTGCGACCCCGCCGAGGTTTCGGCCCGCCGTATGAAACGGCAAGCCACTACACGAACAGACCTACCCAAATGCACTTCTCACAAATTATCCCTACTGTCCCGCCTAGAGGGGAGACGGACTCGACACAGAGGCGCGCGTGGGAACACGCAAGCCGCCTCTCGGACCTGGTGCTGAACGGATGGCGGGCAGGCCCACAAAGCCCGCCAAAGTTTTTGATATTTTCAGAGTATTCTTCAGTTGTTTCTTGTTACCAAATTAATTTGCTGCGAAATTCCTAGGATTATTGCTGTAGTTCTGCTACAAAATATAATTTATACCTATGTTTCTTGCCTTCTTAATCTTTTTTTCTAGAAACAGAGGCCTCGGAGGCGCAGCATTTGACTGCTGTGAATAAGGTTTCGGGTTTTATTCCTGAGTCAATCAAAGAGTTATTGGATTTTTCGGACAATAAAGTCTCAGTAGCAGATTAGAGCCTGAAACTGTGCTCGATAGTCGGCAATATGTTCTCTCTCTAGCATGTATGAACTCAAGCCATAGGCAATGAAAAATGATTTAAGGATATAGACGTGAGACTATTTATGTAAAAACAACTTAATATAAGGTAAACTCCGTTATGCTTTCATCTTGTATTATAGACGTGAGTCTATATTTAACAACATTAACATCAGAATTTTTCACTTTGCTCTACGATTTTAATAGAAAATTTATTGCGGTTAGGTTCGTAATCGTTCTTGGAACTATATATACACGATAGCCAATTAGTAACTGTCACAATCAGCCACGCCAGGTAAACAATTTGCTTCAAATGCAACACAATTTGCTCGCTAACAACCTAACGAGTTTCCAAGAACTCATATTGAAGCTTATACTATATTTGATAGAAATCAGTTACAGCAAACTAGACCGCTTTAGAACACCCGGGCTAACTAAACTAAATTTAATTGGCAATTGTCGTTAGAAATTCTAGGTATCGTAACTGAAAAAGTACGCCGATTACCTTCTCAATACTCAATACTCAATACATTTATTGCATTCTACAAGTTAAATAGATGTTACAATTGCAATGGTATAATATAAGAAACATGTGTGGGCCTTGTCGGCACGGCAAGATGTAGGAGAGAGGAGGAAGTTTTACATATTTTATTATTTACATATTTTACTTATGATTGATATTTATTGACTATTATAATATATAGGTCATTTTATTAAGGTGCGCTTACTATGGTTAGATAGATATATTACTATAATTATTTTTATTATATGGTATTCTATTATATAATTATTATTATATTATTTTATTTATATGTTTTAATATTTTTATGAATTATATATTATTGTAGATTATCATTAAAAAAAAAACTAAAAATTTCTCAAACTCTATTTACGTACATAGACTCACGCCATATTTTCTCGAAAGGGTAGATAGGTGTTTCACCCTTACATTTCACCAGCTACGTTTATATATTTTTTTACTTCTGTCTTTTCGGCAATCTAGCATATGACCCGGCCTGATGGTAAGCGGCTACCACAGCCTATGAACGCTTGCAACACCAGAGGAATCATTTACGCGTTGTCGACTCCGAAAAATTTGTTCATAAGTCTCATATGCACAGAAATTTCACTAGCTACAGTACGCTTCAAACCGAAACATAACAGTGCACAATTTGCACATTACTACTTGGCGGTAGAATATGTGGCACTGTGGTGGTACCCACCTAGACGGCTCTTGCAATAAGAGATCTAGGGATCTAGAAGGTTGTCGTCTAGGGAGCACATCTCCAAATTCCGTGTATAAACAGATTAAAATAACTATAAACTTAATAATGCTTTTACCACCTCGGTGATCGAACACAGGATCTCAAAACAACACGAGCCATATTTTCGGCAGACCATCTAAATTCAGACCGATAGAGACCGATTAAAATGAAACCTATAATTTTGTTTTGACAACTGAATTGGTTTGATATTTATAAAATGCAAAGATATTGATAGATAGAATGCCTAGACAGATGACTGTCAAAAAGTCTTTTAAAATTATCATAAACTTTGTTTCATAGCAATATATAGGAAACTTAAAAAAAAAAAATATTATAAGAAATATTAAAAAGAACAAAGTTAGCGAGACGATTTAAAAAAAAAATTGTTTCCCGGATGATACAGTACTACAGCCATTATAGAAAACACCACCGCATACGACCCAGGCCAAAAAACCAACGTTTGTGAATACTTTCGTTTAAATACAGTGCTCACTGCGGCCGGTGCGGTTTAACGCAACATCAAAAACCGGTTGAAATACTTTTTGCTTTGGCATATTTTGCAAATATACTGAGCATTTTCTTACGCTCCTGATCACATGTGTAAGTAGTTACTCTGCATCGCCTATTTTACCTGTCTAAACATAATTTTCCTTTCAGATACGGCAGTCCTCACCATTCGCGATCTCAATCGGTGAAGGCTGGTCGTTCCCGCACTGGTGAGAGACAACTCCTTGGTCTACCGCAGCAGCGCGCGAGAGTAGCGTCCATGCCCAACACTGGGGTGGAAGAAGAATACTACCGACTGAGACACTTTAGTATAACAGGTAAGCTGGTTTAAGAATATTACACAATCGCTCATGTAGCAGTAAAGCTGGCAGTACTGTAGAGTCGGGATAATAACATGGGCTATAGTTATCGTTTTCTAATGGTGACAGATATTTTAAAACCGGATGATTTGTTTTTAGTTAAGTCCTTACAAACAAAAAATCAAATTTTTTCTTCTTTATAATATTAGTTTCGTATTCGTAGTGAAGTTGAAAAGTAAAATACAATAACATCTTCTTTTGCTTTAGAAACATTGCTTGCTGAAGTGTAAATCTGATTGAGTTCACCTTCTGAAGTAAAAGAAATTTAGTTCAAATATAGCGAAGAACTACAATTATTACTTATGAATATTACATAATAGTTTTGCTTTCTAAGGTGAAATAAGTTCAGTTTAAATATCAAAAGACTACAATATCATTTTTTTATATCACGAAATAGTAAAAGTTATAATAATTTGCAATAGCAAGGGAATTAGTTTTAGTTGCTGACGGAGGACCAACTAATTAATCATGAGTTGAAAGAATTGGAGAGGAAGATATATGAACCTGCGAAACCCTTTCTTAGCTGTAGGTAGGTTGTACGCGAACAACTAAACTCGCTTACAGAGCCTCTGACTGGCAATGCATTTGAAGTACAATTGCAAATTTTGCCAATTAGTGTAACTAGTGCGAGGCAGTACCAGTGTTTGTCCTGAGCTGAACAAGCGGGCTCATTGGTACATAAATTAATTTTATGGCGGGTTCTTTCATATATCAGTATTCCATTTATTACATATACTATCATAGATATTCGTTAGCTGAATACCATTAAGTGATATGATATTATTTGAACAGATTATAACTTGAAAGACAGACCATATTACATATAATTTATTTAGACAAAATTTGTTTAACTTAAGCCATGTATTGTAGAATAATACAAGATGCCCGAAACAGTCAAGTCTTACATAGGTGATCCGTTGAGACCCTAAATTTCTTTACAACTCAAACCTTTGGGCTTGCCTTCTCAATATTTAAACAGGTCCTGACCTGGCTTTATTTGAACCCAATAGCCCTTTGAGCCTTTCAGAACATCACAAAGGGTGGCAAACAAACGAATTAATTATTCCGATTTATAATCAAGGCTTGATGAAGACCTCGCAAAGACGACAAGGAGCTTAACTGCAGAACTAACAAGCAGTAAGATTACCAAAACATAATGAGACTGGTATTTAAAACAAGCGTTTGGCGAGAGGATTAGCGTGGGTCTTATTACCGAAGCGCCCGAGACTAAATAATAACTTGGGCAATATCGATTATCTTTATAATGTTTTTGAATCATCTCTAAAACAAATAAACAATTTAAAAATGGTCAGTATCCTTTGAAACGCGGTGTGCATATATATGTATGAAAACATAATAAGTTGTCCGGATACATCAATGTTGTCCCAATCAGACATTGGATAGACATCCGTCCTCTAGAAAAACATACAAAGATAAAGCTTTACCAGGTAGTTCTACAGTCATCCGTATCTATAAAAAAATTATCGCCCCGCTGAATGCTTCGCCATTCTAGCTATGCATCCTTACGCTTAAACATCTTAAGCCCAATTTATCTTCAGAATTCGGGCGTGCTGTCGTAGTTTTAGTAAGCGTATAATCATTGCTATCTTTAGATTTCTTAGGTTGTAAATTAGAATAGATTAATAATGTACCTAGGTGTTTCAGTCTGAATTAATCATATAATTATATGGTCTGCATGGCGGTTTAAGTGGTCACCTCGCAACTACCTTCGTGCCGAGTGTTGTGGGTTCGATACCAAGACGGGAAAAATGTGTGTGATCCACAATAATTATTCCGGCAGTCCCGCTGTTCTTTTTGTCCGTTGTTTGAATGTTTATAAAGTCCCCAGCGACACAGGATAAATTCCTAGTGCGTGTTCTCTTTATTTTTTAAATTGTTATATTTTAATCAAACGATAAGATAAAGAAAGGATTAACTTGGTAGTAACAGGTGTGTCGTCATTGCATTACAAGCATTCATAGGGTAGATAAACTTTTTAACTTATAATCCTATCTGTATGCATTTCATTACTTATCTAAACGGTGAAAACAAATTTGGGAATTTAATCCTTCAAGTCTATAAACTGTGGGATTTACAGATTCAGAGAATTCGTTACTTGTGCCCGTTGTATCAATTTTTGTTTAGACGCTATATATTAGGGATAATCCCTACGTCTATAGCATATTCTTTAATTAAGATAAAACATGTTATAGTGAGAGTCTAGACCATTAGTTTCACAATTCGTAAGCGGGGTGTTGTTTTCGATAGTGAAGAACTAAAATGTTGGATTTGACTTCACGTATCAATGTAGGCAGATAATATTATAAGAAGCTCGGCGACTGTTACTTTTAAAAACTTGCATATAACAGAATCAGTACAAGTGGTCTAAAAAAAAAATTATATCCCGTAGAGATTTGATCAAATATAAATACGCATGCCAAGGAATATGGTAGAAATGTTGCTTAAAAGGGGTCCACCGGAACTTGCTAAATTTTGAATGTGGTCTATGAGAAAAAAAAGTCTGGGATCTAGACCAGAGGGTCTAGACGCTAGAGTGTTGTTATTCAGTATAAAAACACAAAGTAAACAATTTTCCAACGACTTTACTTATACATTTTCTTCGTATTTGGAATCATTATATTTATTATTATACAAAGGCTTCTACGAACCTTTTACATTGTGCTTTATTAACTTCGGACGGAGGCAACGTCCCACTCTTAAGGTATCTGCAGTTATAAACAAAGCATTTGTGTAGAAATTTACTTACCTTTAAATAAGAACATTGAGCGTTTTTATTGCTATTCATTGTACCTTTAACTAATAGCAATTTCATTCAAGTCTCTTTAATAACAATTGAGGCAGAACAATGGTCCTGATTCTTTTACAAATTGGACTCATTTCGATTTCTCTACTAGACGTTAGTAAGAGTTTATTTATTTTTAGTTATTGTATTTGGTAGCCAATTGCTGTATCCCTTTAGTGGATAAATGCTGCCCGTAAATTTGTTTCTTCTTTTGGTGTAGTCCATTGGTAGTCCAAAGCTTCTTATACTTCCAAATTGGTAGCTTTATTCTAAGTCTGATTAAGAGAGTCCACTTAATGCGAACATATGCGTTTAGATCTGTCATATCTCTATCGGCTGTCTTTTTCCCTTTTTTCTTTACTTTAGGCACTCAATTAGTAACTTCTACAAACTTATCACTAGCGTGGATACCCTGCGGATTATGTATATATAATTCCCTTGGGCATTAACGTGACCAAGTATATTGTTTACCTTTAGATGCTTAACATTTCGACCAGGTGGCACCGGTTGTGGTCATAAACAAATTTGGTTCGGCAATGTCATGGCCCTATTTGCGAGGCTGAAGAATTTTAAATAAGCATCATGTAAAGCAGCGATAATCTAGTGGGAGACCGTTGGACTGCCACACAGAGGTCCCGAGTTCAATCTCAAGACACACATCTCTGATTTTTCAAGTTATGTGCGTACTAGATGTGCCCGCGATTTCACCCGCGTTTATGATTACTGCGGCGCCCCCGTGCGTCGTAGCGTGATGTTTTATAGCCTATAGCCGTCCTCGATAAATGAGCTACCCAACACTAAAATAACTTTTCAATTCGGACCAGTTGTTCCTGAAATTAGCGCGTTCAAATAAACAAACAAACAAACTCTTCAGCTTTATAATATTAGTATAGATTAAATAGTTAATTATCTCTCGTTTTAACGATGAAGGAAAACATCGTGAGGAAACCTACATGTCCGACAGTTCTACATAATGTTCTCGAAGATATGTAAAGTCTGCCAATCCGCACTGGGCCAGCGTGGTGAACTATGGCCTAACCCTTCTCACAATGAGAAGAGGCCCGTGCCCTGCAGTGAGACTGTTTGATATAGAGCTGATATTTTTATTATTATTATTATATGTAATAGAAAAGATTAGTATGGATTCACTGGTAAAGTTTTAGGGACAGACCAAAATTCAAATTGAGCAGTAGGGTTTTTTAAGTGTATTTGTAATATGTTGGATGTTGTTCTAATACCTACTGGAAAATATTATATTTTCTCCTAAAAGTAAGGTATAATACATAAGTAAACAAACCATATTTTGATAGAAATTGTGTAACTCTAGGCTGACCGATTGAGGATAAAATATATATAGAATTTAACAATGAATTCCTTTTCCAGGCAAAGGTGTGGTGAACCGCGGAGACTCACTCAGATCGCGCCGCTCTCGATCCAACACGTCTGTCGCGTCCAGTGCATCCAGCACAGAAGCTGTCACCAGGGCGTCTGCGCCATGTTCGCTGGCTTCATCCAGGTGAGACTTTCGAAGAACAATTAAATAATAATAATATTTATTTCTTAATAAAAATACACATTATAAACAGAAATATGGCTTATATAATATTATGTACTATTATTGAAATAATTTCAACTGCCTCCGTGGCGCAGCAGCATACGACTTCTGTACATGAGGTCTCGGGTTCGAATCGCAGGTCGGGCCAACAAAAAAGTTATTGGGTATTTCTGTTAAGAAATCTCAATAGCAACCCAGAATTAGGAACTTAGCGGTGTTAACACTCCCGTGCCTCGGAAAGCACGTAAAGCTGTTAGTTCTGCGCCTGATCTCTCTCTGGTCATGTCGGATTACCGTCCCATAGGATCGCGAGAGTTGTGTTTGCGCACACTTGTGCACTATAATATCTGCTGCGCAGATGCCCAATCTCTGTTAAAATTGGCCGCCGTAACCAAAATTCGGTCTGGAGGACATTATTATTAAAAATGCTGATCTCTAAACAAGGTATATATATACCTATATCTTAGAAATCAGTGCTTCCTTGTCACAATAACAAGGCATTAATTTAAAACTACAGAAGAAATCAATAATTATGATAAATGCAATAAGCTGTCCAACAAATGAATTATTACACATACATATTATTATGTTTAAGCAGAAAGCTGATTTCAACACAGTCTTCTTCTTCTCTCTTTGAGCGAATAATTGCTATCCAATTTGGCAATGCTGCCACGTCTTCTGTCTTCTAGGCACGTTGCCTATTGACAGCGATGTAGAGGACTATTATGTCACATTTTAAATATTGTTGTCTCCTTAGGCTAACCTTGTTGTAAAGAATTTGTTATTATCATCATCATCTCAGCCGAAAGACGTTCACTGCTGAACATAGGACTCCCCTAAGGGTTTCCACGCAGATTTTGTTATCATATATAATGTTAATTAATTTAATTATGTAATTATTTATTAGAAATAAAAATAGCCTAATTCATGCAAAAATATTTTTTGTACTTTATTCTCAATCTTCTTTTTCAGCATTTATTTATTCTTGCAGTTTCTTTACCGTCTTGTTTGAGGACTTGGTATTCATAGGAGTATATTACAGTCCAATGTAGTCCACTTCTATAAGGGCAATAATATGATCTTATAATTATTTAAATAGTCATCATATTCACCATACCTTTCATGACCAGGGATTCCTCGGCCGGCCTGAGCGCGTACCGTGTGCTGGTGCTGGGTGCGCCGGGCGTGGGCAAGTCCAGCCTCGTCGGACAGTTCATGACCTCGGAGTATCTACACGCCTATGATACTAGTATTGGTAAGTATGGAGACTTTACTTAGGGCTTATATATATGTTTGCTTCTCTTCTTAATGCGAAAATACCAACAGAAAATGATTTTAGAAGTTTCCGATGTGCCTTGTAAAGGTGAGAACATTATTATTTAAGGGTTGATTTAATTGATCGCATAATATTAACGTATATTGTAACAATAAAATTAGCATTATTAACATATTGACTAGCAGCGGTACATCGGCGGCCTGAAACAATAGGATTTCAATTATGTCTGGCATTCCAACAATTGGCAGGTTAAAGGTTTATTATAAAATTATTATTTACCATGAATATATTTTCAAAGTCGAAGTCAAAAATCATTAATTAATTTAGGTCACAAAGTAACACTTATGAACGTCAAAGATTATCGATTAGTGAGTTTACTAAAGTTATAGTTATGTCAGTTGCTAGGCTCAGGCAAAGGGTTGACTCTATGAGTAGTTACCTGCTGAAATCTCAAGACTACTTCTACCAATAAAAATAACAACGAAAATAAATCAAGAATTTAAAATATCTTACTGATATTAGGACAGAGGAGTAGTTTGTTTTCCAATTCATCTCATTCTAATAGTTCTTATTTGAACAAATCCACTGTTCATCATAAGTTTTCCAATTTCTCTTTAACTTCGCTGGTAAAACCATACTAATCCCTAATATTTTTTAAAGCGAGTCCGTGTGTTGTTTTGTCTTTTTTGACGTAGTGACGTAGTATATGATTCTAATAATATTTTGTACGAAAAGTCACATATATTATTATGTTTTACTATGGAAGGAAGTGGCTTTCTTATTAATTCCTCCTATATAGGACAATCGCAACAAATTTAATCTGCAGTTATATACTGCAGATTGAATTCGTTGTGATTTTTCATACAATTTACCTTTATTCTTTCGGAGTATACCATGATCATCACACTGATGATAGGATTAGGATAGGTTTTTAATGTCGGAATTTTTTTGACACTGGAAAACGCTACTGAAAAAAGGTAACTCCCGTACTTGGAATAAATCCTGTGTCGCGAAGACTTTACAAATATTCAAACAACGGACACCAAGAACACCCAGACTCGGAACAAGCATTTGTGGATCGAACCCACAATACTCGGCGGAGTGGCAGTGGCAAAACGCATGGTTCCTGTGGAATACGTATTTGCCTTAAGATCCATCAGAGTAAAGCTAAATAAACTAGCTATAAATTATTTACAATATTAGTAAGCGTACTTCTTATTAGCTATTCTGTTAAATCTCAGACGCTCCAAATTCGCTGAAGATTATTATGACGGACCGCCATCCCAAGAGGCAACACACTTATCGCTTAATCCCCTGTGGGCTGAAGGGCTCGTAATAAAGAGCACATCTTATGAAGACGATGTAGACGTTATTAATGGAGTAGCTTATTCTTGTCTTAAGCTGGAAACAAACCTTGATTTAACTAAGCTCTGGAGGTGGCTTTGCTCGCATGAATATTACGGGAACGCAATACCGGTGTAAATTGTGTCCTATGTCCTGACCTTGGCACTTTGACAGACCATGTCCTGCATGGTCTGCCAAAGTGCCAAGTTTCATGCAAATCGGTTCAGCGGTTTATGCTTGATTGAGTAACAAACATCAAACCCGACACATTATTACGATTATTAAGTCTACATTGTTAATAGAACTAAGCTTAATGCTAGCACTAGAAAAAGATTTGTGTCAAGGATGAAATCAAAGGACTCAAGTAACCCAGTGGCTAAGGCCTAGGACTTGCAATTGCAAAATACACGATAATGCTTGAGATTCGAATCTCAAGCATTACCTACACATGCAAGGTTGACCAACACCTGATACAAGGCCTTCAGCTTACCTGGAGACTGGAAAAGCAAAATCACAAATGCTAGTAATTTTGAATCTAAATGAATATATTTTGATCTTAAGATAAAAACAGGAAAAGTAACACCTTGAAACCAACAGTAAATCGACTTGCTCTCTTATCAACCCACATCATAGGCTACATGATACCTTAAAATTTTACAAATGAATATTGTCTTGCAGATGATGAATCTGGTGAACGATCTGTATGCGTGCTGCTAGCCGGCGAGGAATCGGAGATCACCTTCCTGGATGCGCCACCAGACCATGTCATTGTAAGTTTTACTACATCATCACTAGGTCACTATGTACCCTGCACATGATACTCCACACTAGCTCAGTCCTCTTTCAGCTACTGTTCAGTACCAAAATGCCTAAGGTTAAGCTACTGTGAGCAGCATCTCTACCCATTACAGTACTGACCAGAACCCGCTACCATTCCTTAAACTTAGCATTAAAGGCTTAGAAGAATACCAATCATCTATAAAGCAACCTTCTAGTATAACCTAAAACAAACAAGCGCCGTGCGTCATAGTATGAACTGAACAATTGCTAGCAATAAGTTTGGTTAATAGAAATATTGTAATTATAAATTAGTCTTATAGAGCATTTTAATTTTTTTTAATAATAATTTCGGACACCGTAACCTAACTGCTGTCTGCGAAAATAGCACGAATCGCAGTAGTTCTTTAAACTGCTTACTGTTTGTTTTTATTCTCTGTCAAAATGACTTCGCTTTTTGACAGAGAATAAAAACAAACAGTCGATTAGAAAATAGAATGTCTTTACATTAAAAAGTGGCTTGGCTGTGTACCATATACATATATTATAGGCATCAATTAATAAGGTTAAAAACACTACCTCCTCTGGTACATACGACCATGTTCAAAGATGTCCTTGCGGTTCTAACTTTTTCCATTTGTCTGGTTCTCGGACCCTTTTCAAACATTATGGTCTGACAATGACCAGTGAAAAGGGTCTCGGAATATATTTTATTAACAAATAAATTTAATGAAGCTTTTAATTATTCTTTTAGAATGTTAGAATTATACAAATTGAGCATTCTAGGCTAGCTGCTATGGCTTTAATACCGTAACCTATGGATGCTTTTAACACAAGTGGTCTAGCGCGTTGGAAATTCTACAAAATTAGCATCGCTGTTATATTAGCAAATGCTATATGTATTGCTAACATTAAATAATATTATTTCAAAAATTCTAATCATAGATACGCTCTACTAATACGTTTAAATACGATCACATTTCTAGAACGGTTGTCATCCGATACACAATGTCAACATGATATCCGAATTATAAATGTAGTAGATATTATCGCTCTTACTCGTATTAAAAATAAATAATTGTACACTATCATTCTCCATCTAATGTCACTAAGCTTAAGTTTCTTAGTGTAGAAGACTTTTTCCTTGCGGTCTAAGCTCCGCTCCAATATAAACAAAAGGAGTCGTTTTAATTTTGGACAGTAAAAACTAGACACAATTTTCTTGGAATATGAGCCAAGATTTAAATGTCCGTTATAGGTAAAACGACTTGTTTCTTGATATAAGAACCGGGCCGAAGTACGATGATTGCACATCAATGATTTAAATATTTGGGTTATACTTTTTGTACAACTAATGTGGCAAACAATCATACGGCACACCTGATGGTAAGTGGTCACCGTAGTCTATGGACGCCTGCAACACCAAAAGTGCGTTGCCAACCCTTTAGGAAAGGAGGAAGTGGGAAGGAGAAGAAGCGGGAAGGAGGAAAGAGGGTGAACGGGTACTCTTACTCGCCGAACGAAACACAACAGTAGGAATACTGCTATTTCACAGATAGGGTAGTCCTTCCCCGGTCGAGCCAGCCCATGCATGCTGAAACCAGCGAGGCTCTACTACTATTTTTATTTACTATTTTTAGTATTATCTTCTCTAGCACGATAATCGTTTCACAGTTCAGATGCCTGGGTCTTAGCGAACCATCAAGTTTATGCAAGCTGTGCCTCGCTTTTTAATTAATCAAAGAGAAACATATCCTTTTTATGAAGTAGGTTATATCTAGAGATACATAGGTTCTGCAGTCATATAACTTCAGTTTAAATAAATAGCTCATAGTACCCTGTCTCTCTTTAAACTACTACAACGTAATTCATTGTCTTTCCAGTCTGAAGGTTGTGCCCACGGCTACTGCGTGGTCTACTCGACAGCAGACCGGGCCAGCTTCGTCGAGGCTGAGAGAAGACTGCAGATCCTCTGGGCTGCAGGGCAAACCTCCAGAAGAGCTATCATACTGGTGGGGAACAAAGCTGACCTGGCTAGGTCGCGAGCTGTTCCTACAGACGGTGAGTATCTTTCTATAGATTCACGCCGTTAAATTCTCAGAGAGAAGGTAAATGTACCTTGCATCCCATGTACCACGTGTTTACGAAAGTAAAAATGGAATTTATACATTTTTCCCTTTTTTTTTAAAGACTACTCCCACACTTGTGATAATTTCTGTGTCGCGGGACACATTTTTCGCTGTTTGAATACAAACATTCAAACAGCGGACATAAAAAACACCCAGACTTGACTCATATCTACTTCTGTGGATCATACAAATTTTTGTCCCGTGTGGGGATCGAACCCTCAACACTCGGCGCGGTGGCAGCGCGAGGCGAACACTGAAACCTTAAACCACTACGCCATCCATGCAGACGAATGCTATCTATAAACAAGTTAGTAGGAACATACCTACACTTAAAAAAATTTAGAAGTATCAACGAAAATAAACTCGTGATAACAGCCAGATCTCCCAATTACGTTGGTTAACACAAAATTTTATGGTTTTAATTAAATTTCGCGAATATTTTGTGTATACGCCAATTAGAGGAGGCGGACGCCCCGTTGGTTTTAGTCTTAGCGTTACGATACGACACGAAATGTTGCCGACAATAATATATCAGGCGGTCGTAATATTAGTTGATTATGTTGAATTTTCCATTCCATATTTGACACATGTTACATAATATTATCTCGCATTATATTATACGTATATAAAGCAATTTATTTATATTATGACAGACAGTATGTTATTAGATAAGGCCTGAATATCTTTGAAAAACTAAGTGGAGGTGTAATAAATCCACAATTTGGCTGCTATTTGTAGGTCTTGCGAAATAGGGTGATTCTGTTCCCGTCTAACAGGCCCAATCTCTTTTCCGGTACTTAAAACTCTTGAACAGAAAAACCCGATAAGAATTTTGCCCAACTTGTACATTGTACCCGACACTGAAAACGCAAACTTATGCCAAAGAACCAATAAGGCAATGGGCGAAATTGTATTTTATATTATGAACTGATGATCAAATAGACCTAATACTAATAGACCTAATACTGACTGCCGAGTATACAAATATCGTTCGCTTTTAAAACAGAAAATATAGTCAGAGGTTGCTGGTTATTTTTTCCATCTAAGATGGCATACAAGCATACGGCCCACCTGATAATAAGTGGTCACCGTAGCTTATAGACGCCTGCAACACCAGAGGCATCACTTGCGCGTTGCCGACCCTTTAGGAAAAAAAGGAAATGGGAAGGAGAAGGGGCGGGAGGGAGAAAGAGGGTGATTGGGCCTCCGGCACTCTCACTCACCGAACGAAACACAACAGTTATTGTAATTGGACTCCCTTTTCCGCATTTGAACTCCAAATTGGTCCATTACGCGTGAGAGAATAACAAAACACAACAGTAGGAATACTGCTATTTCACGTCGATATTTTGTAATTAGGTATGATAATTGGACTAAACAAATAATTGCAATTACAAACGATCCAAAGGCTCTCGATACGGCCTCAGCCGAGTACTTGATACAACTCCGAGTGTTCGATATCCAGTAATTACATGTTTGATGTGATTTAACTCGACATTTAGAACCACTTGACTGGATTAATGAAGCTGAGAGATCAATATTAAACGACATCAAGCAAAATGGAAGCCTTGCTTGCGTTTGGTAATTGAAATGATTGTTGAAATTTTTATTATAATGTTTTAGTACGGTTTTATTAACTATAGCTGGTATTACAACATTTGCCAACTATGTTCGATCTTATATTGATAAGCTAATTTTCAATTAATGAGCTAAGATTTAGACGGAAAATATTACGGACTTTAAGATCTGACAGGGATTGCTGATAGCTGACAAAAAGTACTGGTAAATTAAGAAGTTATACGATATTTTCCTCCAATCTTACCCCATAAATCCCTGTATTTTAACACAAACGGATGTATAAATTAGATTGAAAGCGTTATCGCCATGTGGCTTAATTACTTGTAATCCTATACTTTGTAGCTGTAGTCTTTAAAGTTAGTAAAAACGTTTTGTAAATAAAACCCAAATTAAATGTCACATTAAAATTTAAAACCGTCCAAATATGGCTCCTAATTTTTCGTTGCCACTCGGAAGAGGCCACGTACCATTGACGCTGTCAATTCCACTGCAGATTTTACATATTACCGTATATCTAAAATATGGTGGAGTATGTATGTTAAATTCATCCACACATACAGCTTAGAGTATATATATGTTATATATACAGGATATCCCAGAAGTCGACGTCAAGCCGGAATCAGGTAACAGGCTAAGTTATAATAGCTACCAAAAATCTATAAAAGAAAACTAAGTTAACTACTTATTTAAAAAATATAAGTATATGTATCAAAAACAAAAAATTCTATATATTTTCTGATAGCTATTATAACTTAGCCTGCTACCTGATTCCGGCTTGACGTCGACTTCTAGGACACCTGTATATAGCTATATACGAGTATATATTCGTGTGTAAACAGTGTGTGTATACAGAACGCGCCCTTTACTCACTATCTATTACTTTGAGCGTGAGCAGCTTTTGCTACTGTGAACCAAAAGAAACAACTTACCAACATTTTGCCGGGTATGGATTTATTTTCCACTTAATAGAAGGCCAGCCAATTGCCTTCGATGGAAAAAAAAATACCAGATATTTTGCTGCTATTGTGAGTTTCTTGACAGAGAAACCTAATATAATTTTACTTAACGTAGAATCATGAGACCTCACGCACAGACTTCAGCAGTTGTATTTGCTACACTACTGTGGCAGTCGCCATATTGTTTTGGAAACTTAAATTGTTTTATGTGTTTATTTGCCAACCGTAACTTTTCCAGAGGGTAAGAACTTAGCTACATCTTACGAGTGCAAGTTCATCGAGACGTCAGTGGGGATCAACCACAACGTGGATGAACTGCTTGTGGGACTGCTCACTCAGATCAGACTCAAGCAGCAACACGCGGAAAGAGTCAGGTGAGTTGATTTCGACTGCTGCTGGAGTACCACTAACCAAAATGTGCAATAGGTTTTTGGTTTATAAGCTTACTCGCCGAATTTATTCTTAAAACCATTAAGATAATTTCTTCCAAAACCTAGATAATTTCGACCGTTGAACTATGACGCTGAAATTCGAGTTTTATCTCAACGCTTAAATCTTTTAATTTTACTAGGTATTAAATAGCTCTTCTCTCTCTCTAAGAAGAGGCCCGTGCTTAGCAATGAAGCATTATATTTAATACGGGGCTGACATTATAATTATTATGTTTTTAAATTGTTGAGTACTGATACTGACAACGAATATTGGTAAAGATCATCATTTGATTACTTACTTGAACTGCACCAAAATTATCAGTTATAGTGTAAATTTCTTGTAACGATGCTTAAAGTAGAAAGGAAATGTCCATATTATGTCCAGATTTAAATATATAAGTGTTAAACAAATTTAATTCGAGAAAATTGTTTTTGCCCTGATGTGGAAGCCACCTTATACAAAATCAAAACGAATATACATAATAATATATGTACATCATGTACCGCTGGAAATATGAATTGGATAAAGACCTTAAAGAGATGAATGTGCTCGATTAGTCTGATTTGGCACAAAATAGAAAGGAATGGCGCACTTTAATTTCAGAGGCCAAGATCTACTTTGGGTCGCTGAGCCCGCTAAGTAAGTAACTATTATGTCCCATTTTTGTGGTGAGTGGAGGATTGCCAGAAAACTTTATAGTAGGGATGCTAAATGCTCAGGGAGCAATAGTAGTAGGCGTCATTCAACATGTACTTACATAATATTATTATATAATTGTAATACTCGCACCAGGAAGCGCAGCGGCTCGCGCAAGAACCGCACCCGCGCGCGCTCGCCGCTGGAGACCGCTGCGCCCGCGCCGCCGCCCGCCGCGCCGCCCTCCGCCTCGGCCGCCAGCACGCCGCGCAAGCGCACGCGCCTCTCCGCTAGCGTCAAGGTACCACACACCTTTCTTTTTTAAAACTTCATTTATTTATTAAAAGTAGTTCCACTACGGACCCTATATTTACCTATATTTAAGTTTTAATCTGTCGTATCTTAGGACACCAGATATATAATTAAAAATCTATCATGTATAGCCAACGGTGTGCCGCTGCAATTCAATAGGATAATCAATAGGACAAGACATAATACAATTGTGTTTCATAAAAAAATCCGTGAAAATGTCTTTGTAATTTTTCTCCGTAATATTACTGCAGAATTTCTAGATTTAACATTGGTATGATACAACCGCTCACATTCCTTAAACAAGTGAGAATCGGCAAAGAATTGCCGTAAATCTTAGAGTTTGAAAAAATGGTTCAAGTAATATGCAAAGGTCACGTGATACCACGGGCATATGGCCTATGCTAAGTCGAATGACGTTGACCGCGAGTCTCTATCTCTTACAGTTCTTGAGTTGAAAGTTGTATAACAGACATCTGTCGGACAAAACGGACAAAGCTGTTGCGTAAGAGTTTTTCGAACTCTAAAAAAGTAAAACCTTACATAACTAAATGACAGTACAGAGTATAGTAGACAGTAAACTGTTACAATGCAACCAAATCAAAATTTGTTGGTCTAATCTGCAGTCGTCTTAATCTCAGAATACGGGCATGGTTAGTGTAGAGATAGTATGTTGGGGCGAAGAAACAAAAGGCGAAGGTGGATTTAAGAACATCTTCTCCGAAAACGGAAGCCTACCATTGCCGCGTTATGCACCATTCACGCGCCAGTTTACTTGTGACCACGTCCAGTGCAACATGCCCGATATGCCAAGCCTTTAGAGACATAGATACTATCTAATCAAACGGATAGCCGGTATTTAATTCTCCCTGCTTGCCCCAGTACGATGACTTTACCACAATCGCTAGCAAACTATATGCATTAAGTTTAATAAAATGTTGATTATACCATCAATATTACATAACACATTAACATTTTGCTACAAAGCCATCTCTTGTCTAAATCTACAAACATAAATAGATCGCCATTTATTGTGTAAATATAGAAACTCGACTTAGCATTAACGCCATCTATAATCCATTTTCTGCTATTACAGGTGCGCGGTCTGCTGGGCCGTGTGTGGGCACGTGACTCCAAGTCCAAGTCTTGCGAGAACTTGCACGTGCTCTAGCACTCGGCCGCCGAGACCGTCGCGTGCTTCCCGTTCTTCGATTGTGCTGCTAGCTACTCGTGAAATGTGTAGTACAATTGTAGGTGGAGTGGACTGCGTCAAAACTATTTGAAAGCTGTTTTCAGCTAACAAAATTAATTTGATTTCTATCTTTTTCAATGATGGCGTGAATATATAGTTCTAACTATTGAAATTATGCGATTGTTTACGATTTATTTGAGGTATCATATACTTTTTAGTCAACATCACAGGTAAACTAAAATGTTTGAATGTATGAAATTGTTACTGAATATTATTTAACATCATTAAATCATTGGTGACTGTATACGCCAAATGATCTCAAAATATTTAATTTTGATACCAAGTTTGAATAGATTTATTCAAGGATCCTACTCTGGCGATACATACTAACCTTGAAAAGGATAAGAATCGTAAAAATGGCTTAATTTCAATGTGTTTTGCGTTAAAAATAAACAACGAGAGAAAGAACTACTGTACCAAAAATTGTCATGGTTAATGGACACGCTTTATTTTATTTTAAGAATGTATTATTGACGCCATTTACTCTTTACAACGCAGTCCAATCCGCCAAATAATATCTGTAAAGTCCATTAGCAACCCTCATAGCACCCTACGTAGCAAATCCCAAACCACAGCTCAATGTGAGTCCCGTAGCTTAACTGTGTGTGTACCCCAAGGCCGATAGATGGAGTTACTTGTATGAATGTAACGCCATCTCTCGGCAAAGCATCGAACTTAGGATAATGAAACCAACGTAATCACATAATTAAAATTGGTTTAACGGTCTGTTTTCATATAAACTCAGTAATTATTATTATAAACAGACCTTTGCTACGTATTCAAAACATAATATGGGCAAATACTTTCGGGAAGTAAGACGGTTCGGCGGTAAGCAAAAAAATTTTAAGTAAAAATATAATTTGAATATTGCGTATAACAAATTGTAATTGTTGGCGGACTGAAATTAAATACGGTAGCGAAAAAGTTTAATGTTTTGAGAGTGTAAAGTTACTTAATTTAGTTACGCGATGAATAATATATATCACGACACAGATAATAAAACACAAAAAAGATACAATCTAAATCATCTTTCCATTAAATCCAATACTATTCAAACGTGGAATAGAGTTGTTGTTAACGCCATCTCTCGAAACGTACCTAAATTAAATAACGGTTACAGGTAGAAATGTTTTAAAGGTTTTTTTCAATTAAGAATTAACGGGGATGAATTTTAAAAACGATGGTATTATTCGTGTAGTATAGAAACGAGGCTTATTGGAAGTATTAGCTAACGAATGATTAGTCTTAATATATAATGTGATCCCAGTGTGTCTCCTAAATTTAGTGTTTGTACTCCAACTAGTGTTACATTTTATATATTATTGAGTGTGACTTTTGATTATCAAAAATGATTGTGTTATGCGCGATGAAGCATAAGAACGACGATAGCAATGATATCCTCTATTTAAACAAAATTTTAATATGTATTTTAATTTTAATTGCAAATTTATTTATTATTGCTTCTATTTAGAATATTATGTAGCTAGTCATTAATGTTAAGAATAATATTCGCTGTACATTTAACCAAAAAGTCAGACATATAGTGATTGTATTGCAATGTAAGAAGAATGTAAACTCAACCTCTCTGTAATCTTCCACTAAATGTAACCCATACACAAACTCATATATTAAAATAAAAATAATTTGTACTTAATCATTAAAATAATAATCGTTTTACAATTAAGTCATGTATTGTCCAATCGCCATTATAAATATTATTGTAATTTTACAATTACAATGAATTTATAATTTACATTTAATTTATTCATTTTACAATTAATTTCAAAATATATATATTCGACGGTTAAAGTATATTTTGTGTGCTTAAAGCTATATCTATAATTTCGTTTGCATCATATATTTATCAAATATAGTATATATATAAAATATTGCATATATCAACAAAATATTTGGGTCCACCGCCTCAAAATTAATGGTAACGAATTAGTCTGTTAACGTGGAGAGATACATTATAGCTAGGGATTAGGTGTAGTAGCGTCTTTATTTTGATATAAAGGCTAACAGGGCAACTTTCGCAAATTGCTTCTAGAATATGCTAAAATCTGACAGGGCTGGTAGTATTGCAGCTGAATATTGACAAGTCAAAATTATTTTGACAAGCGAAAGATATTAAACCGTTATTGCAAAATGAAAATATAAATGGGAAGAAATGTGACACAAAATGTAAAATTCAAGAGAAAGATATAAATCGAATCCATCCAGAAAATAGAATGCCAAAAAATATACAAATTAAAATATGTTCCTTAAATTTATTAGACGGTAGTTATACGATTTTAGCATAACCCGCATAGAAATTTCGTTTGCTTTTCCCTAGGATCGCCTTAGACCTTAAATATTTAGACAGGATATACTATTTAATAAGCACTTACCTTCTAGTAAGCACTAAGAAAATTGACTGATTTCATCTAAAATATTTAAAGTTCAAAAGATTTCAGATCAATGGCCAATTGTAGTAAAATCTGTTCAAAATAGAGTTCCGATCGAGAGATCTTAAAGAACACAAATGAGACTCTCCTAAATAAAAATATGAACCTAAGTCAAATTGCATTTCAGTTCACAATCGACGTTTTAGACTTGTTCAAAGCTTTATTTTGCACAGTTTGGCCTTCTGGTCTATTCTGTTAACGAAAGAAAATATCCTGTCTCAAGATTGTAAGGCTTCGATTTAGTGTATTGTTTGTAAAATAATTCTTTCAATTTGAGTGCCTGATGTTCGGAATAACATAATTATTTGATCCCTCCGAAAAACCCATTTGCCTTATTTTCTTAGTGTGGTGTTCATTTTATAGAGGACGCGTGCTGCGAACGTTTATATAAAATTATACTAGTACATATTGAATTATTAGTGGTTAAACGTAATATAGATGTATTTTTAACTTCTCTACTTGATGTTAAATTGTAATTCAGTATTGTAATTTTAGTCATTTTGGTGTGGGTACTTCGATCGACTACGTAATCAAATGCTTTCACGCCGTTACCAACTCTTGTTACTTGTTCATACCTCGGCAGACTGCATGCCTTGAAGAGATTTTGTATGTGATCCCAGTCCTTAATGAAGGACGGATGTGTAAGAAGGTAATAAGCATTAAAACAAAGATCTAAAGATGTATTCTACAATACATCAGTTCGATCGATGGACCCCACTATAAAATGGACGTGTTTTAAAAGGTCCTGATCACCAATTAAATATATTATTATAAATTAAACCCCAGGGTCCAAAGAAACACCAATCTCGCCTCACCCTTGGACTATCCTGGCCCATCCTAGACCTATACCTAGATAACTAGACCATCAGCAGTAGAGTTTAGTCATCATTAGGTGCTTAGGTATTGGACAAGAGGACTAAATACTTAACTAACTCTGGGTTTCTCACACTTAACTTAGCATTCAGATTTTATATTGAAATCCGATTTAATTATTGATTACCTGTTATTTTAATTAACACTACGAGTAACTGAAAGGTGTAGTCATATTAAGATCGTAAAATATAAGTGAAAATATTTTTCTTAATCGAAAGAAATTTTTCAGTTTCAATTTTAATATCAAGTTTCGAAAAATTATTATTTTATTTTCTGTAATCATACAAAAGAGTCTGGAATTGCGTCCAGTCGGTAATAATGAAGTCGTGTAAGACCTACACAGTTGGTGATATTTATGTGTTTAAAACAATCGTTTATCTCTATTCTGAAAGGAGATTTTGGATATATACAACAAACCACTTATATAATATGCTAATAGCAGATGACTAATTTTGAGTGTTAATTTATTTACACTGTACGATTCTTATACGACTACATCTTTCTGTTATAACTATACTTAGTGTCAGTATATTTTGTAAATTTACGATAAAAATTAATCAAATGTAAACTTACAAACTATATAATATTTCTTTAAAATAATTCTGATATATATTAAATTTATTGTAACTAGAACGAAGTTACATCCAGGGAACCGACAATAAGGTATCGCGAATTAGATGAATCACACCGTTTGCTTCTAAAATATCATCTAGAAATTAAGCTTATTGTTTCATGAGCGTACTTTAGACCATCTTCATATAAATATGTACAAAAAAACGAATTATAAAACGGAAGAAACATGTAAAAAACCAGCCTGTCGTCGCTAAACATAACGCAGTAAAAATCTGATTTAACAAGCATATCTTGGAAAGTATGATATGGAAAATGTGTCCGAGTGTTGAAACATTGGCCTAACCATGCATGGTTCGGTTTAGTTGTAATATTATTACAAACGTACGGTTTTTAGAGTTTGAAACTATGATTGGAGCAACTGATGACTCCAAGATCTCACGGTTATTTTTCTCTGCCTACTATATACCAACTGGCGCATTCATACGGTTCCACCGAGATTATTTTCTATTTATAGTGAGTCGATATAACTTTTAGAAATACGTCTTCTACGCCATAACAGTTGGTGTATTGAAAAGCAACTACGTGATTAGATACTCGCACCATATGAGATTGCACGAGGTCTTATTTGCGAATTGATTGCGATTGCGTCATAGCAAAATGATTATCCTTTGTTGAGTAATACCTGAGCAATTTGAGCACGAATCTTAACTAAAATTGGATAGCTTATGTCAGGCTCGTGGGGGTAATCAAATGCTAAATCTACTGCTGTTTCCCTTTCCTCCATCGCTTGTTTTGCGAAGTGTTCACACTTGTGAAGTAGCACTCTAGTGCTAACCACAAGTTAAGGGTCGTACGGTGGCGGAATATGAAAAATTACTTAAAATTTGTGTTCAAAGAATAAAAGCAAAGTATTTTATAACAAGGTAACTAAAATCAAAAAGCTCCTTACTCATAGAGAATTTGTTATGCATTTATTTTTAATTTCAAACATCTACGACTGCAAAATACATGACATCAAAAATGATATACTTAACCCTTAAAGGTTACAATGAATTTGTATACTGCTAGGACTACAATGGGTGTAAAAACACCCGGATTGAATAATTGGCATAAATTAAAGAACATAAATTAAAGAATAATTATAATTAAAGATATTATACTATTTTTATTATATGTATTTTAATTATGGTTATACCTATATCTCAAGAAATCATATGTACCTATATATACATATATATATATATATACCAAAGATGTTTTAAATAAAATGAACATAAAATCAACCTCTTTTTAGTAATTATTATATTATTATAGATTACAATAACTAAAATATACAATCACTTCTAAATTGCGTTAATTTTTGGCAAACAAAATACTACATATTACGGTTACATTCGATACATAACCTGAAACTAAAATAGCACATAAATATAATAACACAGATAAAAATAATAATTATGAGACTTAATAAAAATAAAACATGAAAAGCTTATTACTTATTATGCTGTAACTCGATAGCCCACTATGACTACAATGGCTGAAAAAACACCGGATTGTGAGTGTAGCTCGGGACCCGCGCTTGCGCACAACCTCTCTCCCTGCGTGTTCGAGAGCTATCGTCGATTTATGAGTATACTTACACGGAATCTAAAAATAATAAATTATTATTATTATTATTATTTATAATTTTTTCGGCGCTGAGTTAAATACGAAAAAAGATACAGGCACAAATATAAGTCACCCGGTACCGGCTACCGTTGTAGCCTTTAAGGGTTAAATCTTATATTTAAATCGTCTTTTGACGCAGTATTTCTTTTGCCCTAATACGTTACAAAAATTAAGATATATCTTCTGACCCACAAAGGCTAATCTAGAATTTTATGAAATTTGTACAGTTTTGTGACATTTTGGAAAATACTTTTTAAAACAGCAACAGTTTCTATTATTTACTTTGTTTAAAAATTGTGTAATGTTTAATATTCCGTATCACCGTTGTAGATCGTATTAAACCTAAACTAAGTTGACGCCTAATTATAATAATCCCATCGGACCACGTTAAGCAATATATCTATATATTTGATAGGCCCATAGTTTCATAGAGTTTAGTAGGCGTAGCTTACTGTAGAATTTTATATTTAATAGTAAAATATTATATAGTGTCGATGTCTCCATATGAATACGTCATTTTATGTGTGTTTTTAATATTGTTCAGTATTTTATATGTGTTATAATCTAAATTATCATAATATGTTAGTCGTTATTGCCTGGAATTGTAAAATTATATTACTTGTAAAATTTGAGTTGAGTTGTAAAACAAAAGGTAAAGTAAAGGCGGATATATATTTCAAATGTTCTGTTAAGATATATTTTTACAATACCAGACAATTTATATAATTAACAACAATTTAGATGACATGTTTATCCACACATCAATTTAATCTTTTACCGATAGTTATTAAACTGTCATTTTGTAAAATTATTGTAACTTTTTTGAAAACAATGTACACTATCATTATTAAAAAAAATAATAATAATGTTAAGTCTATTTGCAAGTAACTTGTTCAAGGCACCACCAACATTATTATTACATTGCTTTTTTCGCACAAAAGCGTTCAGCGTTTGTTTGAGTATTGAAGTCTCTCGCTTGTTCTTGCAGATAGACTCATCGTTGCTTATCTTGTATACCGTAAAAGCCATAGTGAAAGAAAGTTATCCATTTGTAGTGTTTATCATATTTCGCCAATCGACTGTTTCATCGGAATATCATTTTGAACTAAAATATTAACTACATATCTGATATACACGATTTTTCTGAAAACGTTTTACGCACAAAAATATCATATTGTAACCGTTTAGAAGCTCAAATTGCAAAGTGAGCATTTTTTTCTTATTTGTAATTTATTTTACAATTATTGAACAGTAATTATTAATTTGTCCGTTGTTAACTGTAATTTCGAAATATATTCTGATGTTTTATTATATAAAAATAAATTCGTTTTTTATTTATACATGTCCATTTTAAGCACCTTTCCGCAAAGAATATTTTTAGTGTAATGTTTCCAGGAGAATTCTAGAAACGCTACCTACGACAACAAAACAACGCAAGCTTTCTGTAGGGTAGACTGATTGCCCCCACAGGACTACTCAAGTATATGATAATTTCTTAGCGTAGCCGGAGACCTAGTAGTGCCGTATGACTGAAATAAGTTAATAATAATAATTATAATAACCCCCCGTCGTATCCCTACGTTGCCGTCGTGGTGGGGCTTGCGCGCCTTAATGAGCGCTAGGGCTATGCCGGGTAGAGTTACTCATACCGGACAGGTCAAGGGTGAGAGGTCAGACAAAGCGGGATGCGACCAAAGCTTTTAGCCTAGTCACAAGCTAAGAGCGATTTCCTTTCGTTTCTCATTTTATTCCATCTTATACTTATACTTTTGCTTGACTCAACCTGCTCTCATTTGAATCGTCACTTTTAGCATCTTTTTTACTCTTGCCCATCACTCATCTTTCTTAATTTAAATGCGATGCGTCTAAGAAATAGAATAATAAACCAGGCAGGTACCGGAGCTAACCGTGATGGAGAATTCCGACCCGGGACTTCCAACCTGGGCTGCCCTTCGTATTCTGAGGTAGGCACCGTATCGCAACAAATCCCTCAGTTTCAGACTGCCGCAGTTCAACACAATCAACCCTCACCTTGTGTTAAACCAACATCTTCATTATTTTCATCCATGCCTTTATCACCACCGTTATACCTTAATATTCAAGAGCCAAGTTCATCAGGTTCATCCCATCATCACTTCAATCCACCACGGATGTTGTGCAGGTGGCTGCTTAAGCCAAAATTACTGCACCCGCCCCTAGTGGAAGGCGCACAGGTAAAACGTGGATAAGAGAATAATTTCATCATGCGCCATTATTTCATCCTCACAAAACTTGAACTAAACACGAAAACATATCTTACACCGTTACATGCACGTTTCATAGCAGCATTTCCTGAAATGGAAGTAGGCAAGCAAAGAATAGGGAACCAACGCCGTGCTATTATCCAACGTAGCTTTCTAACAAAGGAAGTAAATTTTAAAATTTAAGGAAGAAATTAGAGTCCTAATACAAAACCAACCAACTTCATCAGAACAAAATACAACCATAGAGCACACCCAAAACCGTAGAATCAGATGGACAGACGCCCTTAACGAAATTATAATGAAAAGGTAACACCCTTAAAGACACAACACAACCTACAGAACTGAACGTTACATCTTATTTAACACCACCAATACAAATAGCCATCAACGATTATCACACTACACAAACTACACCAACAATACCCAATGAGCAACATCCAGATCTCACACAAACAACACACGATCTCCAAACCTCTCCATAGAACTACTTCAACAATTACAGGAAAAGTACCTAGATTTGTTTTTTTAATTTAATTTTATCGCGTTATTTATTTTACACTTTATTACAAAATTTTGAAACTGTCACACTACTACTAGATACTATTGAACTTTACAAATTTTTAAGCTAATGAATTTATTAAAACTATTAAAACTATTTATATTTAAGTTTACACTTTCCCCGACGTTTCGGTTGCTTTTCAGCAGCCATGTTCACGGGGAGACTAAGATGGTAGTTGTCTCAATGTTCCAGTGTCGTTATTTCAAAGTACCCGAACATAATTTAATCATTGGTGTTTCTATTTACGCAGAATGAGCTCAGAGTATCATGAAGTCTAGCTGTGGTTTGCTTCTTTTTGGGTTGGACTATTTGAATGACCGGATCCCAAGCTGGTGGTACATTCCAACCATCTTATCTATTGAAATTAGGATGTTTTTTGATTTCAATAGCCTCGCGAAGCATCCTTGGTAGGAATCTGTGTTCTTTAGTGAGAATCTGTGGTTTGTCAAATCTCAGGTAGTGGTTGGTCGCCTGTTGCACATGTTCACACACAGCAGACTTCAACGAGCGTTGGTGTTTAACATCAGCTATTTGTTTTCATGCGGGTGCCTATGCTTCTCTTGGTTTGACCAATGTAAGAGAGTCCGCAGTCACAATCTATTTTATAGACCCCTGCATCTTGTAAAGGTAGTTGGCACTCGACGGATGGTAAAAATTGACTTATCTTCGTTGGCGGCTTGAAGTATGTGTTGATTGAAGCTCGCTTCAAGATGTAGCCAATCTTGTCAGTGACACCCCTTACATAAGGCAGTATAGCAGGCTGGCGCTCGACTGTGGCTGGCTTTTCTCGGGATCTGTGACAGCGGCGCGGCTGTTGGAGCGTGTTGTCTTGCAGTACTTGTCTGACATGTTGAAGCTCGGCGTCCAGGTGTTTCTTGTCATAGATCCCGTGGGCTCTCTGATACAAAGACATTCCCACGATAGCTAACTGTTTAGGATGGTGACGAGATTCACCGTTTAAGTACCTATTTGTATGGTTCTTTTCCTATACACAGTGTGGCTCAAAGTATGATCAGGATTCCTGATGACAAGTACATCTAAGAAAGCTAATGAATTGTTTGCCTCTAATTCCATAGTAAATTGGATGTTGTTATTAATGGAATTAAGATGTTCTAGGAATACACTTACACTATCTGTTGGTAATATTGTAAAAGTATCATCTACAAGCCTCTTATAAATCCTGGGTGTGATGGGGACAGTCTGTAAAGCTCGAGCCTCGAAGTCCTCCATATATATGTCGGCAACAACGGGCGATACTGGGGAGCCCATTGCCACACCATCGAACTGTATGTAGAATTTATTGTCCCACGACAAATAGCCAGTTGTTAAGCAATGCTTAAGTAGTTCTGCATATTTCTCAGGCATATTGTACTCTATTAGTTTCCTTATACTTATTTCAATACAGTCATGTACAGGTATGCATGTAAATAATGTTATAGTTAATCTCACTCACAAAATGGTATGAATCCTTTACATGTGCTCTCGAGTTACCTCTGAGTGGTGAGAGTATCTTTGCTACGTGCTGAGCCAGTCTGTTAGTTGGTGTGTCGTTCTGACTCACAATAGGACGTAGGGGAGCGTTTTCCTTGTGTATTTTTGGTAACCCATACAGCTTTGGAGGTTTTACGCAAGCTGGTATTAATTGTTTAACGTCTAGATCAAATTTTTCGGAGTATTTATATATGATGTTATATATGATGTCTTTGGTTTTGTTCAATATTCTGTTTGTAGGGTCTGTTTTAACCTGTTTATATGTTGTCAATTCTGTGATCCACGCAATTGCACGGATAGCATAATAGCTTTAGCAATCACCTTGTCATTGCTACCTACTAAGTTCAATCTCCACACAGGAAAAAAATATGCGTGAATCATCAAATATCTTCCATCCATTTATTGAAACAACAGACCCTTCGTTCAAAGTATTTAAAGTCTTCTGCAATACAGGCACTATTCGTAATGTATACTTCATAAATACTTAACTTTCCAACTAACAATTTCTGAAAGAACAGAATTACAGCACTCATTTGACGTTTTTACGTGAGTTTAACATTAACGTAAGACTATAGTTTTAAACCAGTTTTTATACTCCTCTCCTTGTGCTGACATATAATAGCGTAAATCTGGGTTTTTGTTAATTTTGGATCAACTGGAATTTCGTGTCTGTTGAACCAATTGATCATTTCCTGTTTAATGGTGTTTGAGTTGGGGGTCTTTCAACATATTTGATGTGATAGGGTGCGTTGTCGATAACTAGAACAGAATCACTGGGTATATTTGGGATTAATTGATTAACCAGCCATTTTTCGTAGTTATCGTTATTCATTTCATTGTGATAGTCACCTGTAGTGTCCATGGATTTATACGTTAAAAAGGCACTTAGCACTACACAAAATACTGCACACTCATCTTAACGCAAGGAACACCATCAAAGCTATTAACACATTCGCTATTCCTATATTAACTTACTCTTTTGGATTCATCCGCTGGACCCGAACAAACCTCACTACACTACAAAGGATCATTAACACCACAGTGACTAAGCATAGGAAACATCACCTCAGAGCTTGCATTCAAAGATTAACTTTGCCTTTCACAAACCTTCACAACAAACAGATCACACTACCCAGAGCATTCTTCCACAACCGTTCATTCCATTCACAACTACGCCACGCTATATGTCAGGCAGATACATTCACACCATTCTCTCTCACTGATCACACTAAACGAATGAATACAATAACTAAAGAACAAAAAATAGATATGTGGACACAAAAATCTCTCCATGCTCGACATCGTCCCGACTTAAATAGTCCTAATGTTGACAAGATAGCCTCAAACGCATGGCTAAAACGAGGCGAGCTGTTTCCTGAAACAGAAGGCTTTATGCTAGCCATCCAAGACCAGGTTATAGACACAAAAAATTACAGAAAGTACATCATCTGAGATAGTTTAAGTAGTGATCATTGTCGGCAATGTCATAAACAACCTGAAACAATACAACACATCACAGGCGCATGCTCATCAATCACACAAACAGACTATAAGCACAGACATGACCAGGTAGCAGCTATTATTCACAAAACACTTGCCTACAAACACAAACTACTATCCGAAGAAACACCATATTATAAATACACACACCAAATTATATTATTATATTAGACTCACCAGACTTCAAAATGTACTGGAACAGAAAAATACTTACAGACAAAACAATACATCATAATAGATCGGACATCACACTACACAACAAACAAAATAAAGTCTTATATCTCATAGACGTAGCCATACCCAACACACACAACTTAAGTTTCATTCATACTAGCAAACTTTCCAAGTACGCAGATTTGACTATTGAACTCAAAACCCAGTGGCGAGTTCACACGGTCAAGAAGAGAAGAGAAGTCCCCATAATCATATCCAGTACAGGCGTCATACCTAAAATACTCCATTCAAGCCTAAAAACTCTAAACATTCATCCTCTCACATACACACTACTACAGAAAGCAGTTATCTTAAATACATGCAGGATCCTCAAAAAGATTTTATGTATTGAATAATCATCTCACCACCAGAGTACTTTTGGCGAAAAGCCCGCAATTCTGGCGAATGTTCGCAGAAATGGGCGAGGATAAAACCAAATAAATATAAATAATAATAATAATCATTTATTTGCCTTAAGTGTTGTGTACATTATAGGTCTTAATAAATAAATATAAGCTTACTCAGTAATTTGACATGCAAATATGTTACACCTAAACAATAAAATTATGTAATTTCAATAACACAAATAAATGAAATTAAAACAGAGCACATAAATGAAATTAAAATAAAACAATTAAATTATAATAAACATAAAAACAATAAAATCATGAAATAACATCTAAATAATTTTTGACGTCAATTAGTCCAATTATTGTTATCAATAAATTCATTGACAGTATAAAATGCTTTATTAAGTAAAATAGTCCTTAAACGCTTAAGAAATATACTTGTTGGCAACATTTTCATGTCATTTGGTATTTTATTGTAGATTTTTATACACATACAATAATAATTTTGTTCTTGGAACTCTGATTATGACTAGTCTATCTGGATCTCTAATATTTCTTGGGTATACATCACTGGCTTTTTAAATAGATGAGCATTTTGCCTAACAAATTTGGCACATTCCAAGATGTACATACTAGCAAAAGTTACAAGAGTCCCATGGAGGACATCCACCAATAGCCCTAATGCATTTCTTTTGTGCTAGAAAATCTCTATGTGACTGTGTAGAGTTACCCCATAAAATAATTCCATAGTAACATTGAAGCAACATAGCCGTGATATGCTGATAGTACAGTACTTTGAGAGGATGTTTTTTATTGAGTAAAGGACAAAAACAAACCTATTCAACTTACTATATATCTTTACTGTGTGTCCTTTCCATGAAATATGACTATCGAAGACGATTACCAAAAAGCTTGTCACCTCTACTTGACTTATTATTTGGCCTCTATAACTGATATTTATATCACTACTTTTACTACCGTATGTACCGAATTGCATTATTTTAGTTTTTGAAATATTAACATTTAAATTATTCATGCTGAGCCAATTTGTTGTCGATTGAATTGTAAAATTAATGTCATTTATATAATTAGTTATGTCGGATGTTGTTGGTGAAATTAGAATTATTGAAATGTCATCAGCAAATAAAGTACATGGGCTTTGTATCGTATTAAGAAAATCATCGATATACAGTAAAAATAGAAGAGGCACCAAAACACTGCCTTGAGGTACTCCAGAATGATTAGGTGTATACTGAGACTTATAACTGGTTAATTCATTTTGTATATTTAGCTTTGAAATTGCCACACATTACTGTCTATTGATTAAATAAGACTCAATCCACTTCAATGCCTGACCACGGATACCGTATCGCTCTTGTTTAGATAAAAGCAATTTATGCGAAACAAAGTCAAACATAACTACAACTTACTGCAGACGACATACAACCCATGACGCACTTTTTATTTTCGAATATCGAACCGATGGCATAATGCGCCTTCAGACCCAGAAAGTTGAATGCCCATAATGTTGAATTGACCAAAATGTTTAATTGCCGAACTCAGTAATACATATGAATCACAAAAAGTTTATCACATCATCATCACAAAGTTGTACGTCTGCAGCAGGTTTTTCTTAAAAGCAAAACACTATACACTACGCTTAATTACACCTACGCTTACTTTTGGATCAGCTATGGCGTAATTTTGTGGGGTAAAAGTACCGATGGACCCACTATCTTTACTCAGCAAAAGAAATCAATAAGAACTTTAGTTAATATACAAAATGACCGACACATGATAACCACACTTTCAAGAACTCAAAATTCTAACATTACCATGCATCTATATCTTAGAAATATTTAAATTTGTCCTTAAATATCTAGAACACGACACCAAACGCGAAGACATCCAAATCAAAATGTTCTTAAGACACAAAAATAGATTAAACCTTCCAAATTCACGATTAGCAATGCATTTCTCTGGCTCATTAGTCATGTCAATTAAATTATACTAGCGGTCGCCTAGTGGTCAAAATTCGAACATAACTGATATTAAATTTTAAGTTTGATCGTTATTAAGGTTTTACTGTCTATAACTTTACCCTTATAATCACATTAGATTTCACCAGCGCTATGCAGCTTAATATACCTATCTTTTTTAAACAAATGATTATTAATTTACTTAACTATACTCTTTCATTGACGATATTTCTAAACTTGCTACTTTGTTTTCTTCTTATTACATATAAATAAAGGATTTGTAACCATAGTCACGAAGAATTGTACGATGTCAGACGAACAATACTGAAATACTACGAACGCGATTCGACTAAGTGTGTCAAATGCACGGTTATGTGCGTGTAGTGATTTTTCATTAATTTAATACATTTCTAATGCATATTTTATAAAACTATTAGGATTGCCACTCCTTCTCTATATAAACTTTAACTGTGCCAAAGGAGATGGCTAAATGACTGCCCCAAGCATGTATAGGAATTTCACATCTTCTCGTAATATTTAAATATTCATTAATTAATTATTTAGTGTTTAATAATTTCCTAGAACTTTCGTAAACGTAAAATACAGCTTGATTCCTGTGACGTATGTCAGTGTGACGTAACTAAGGATGGGGTAGTGTTGTGTGGTGTTGGTTAGCAATTATAGATATAAATCGATTATGTCTATCGATTATTGTTTATATGTTTATTATTTTACATAATATTATTAAAACTGAAGTCAAATAAGAACTATACGAATTTTGCAGTAATGATTATTCATAATGCTATGTAGTTTATTTATACCTAGCTTTTGCTTGCGATTTTGTTGCATGAACTACAAAAAGTTATTGTATCTATAGATTACTATTTAGACAGTTATTTAACATTCATCCTAAATACATAGAAAATAAAAATATGTAACAAATTAATAATAATTAATAGTTAGTTATTAAAAAAGAAATCTGATAGTTTATTTTTGTTTCTTTATTCGATTATTTATAGTTTGTGATTAATCAGATACAATGACCATATGCGAACGGCAGTATTCGCGTCTTTCGTCCCATAAAGTATGACATTTGTGTGTGAACATTTGACACTCAAAAAATACAAGACTTGATAGGTATGATCTTAATGACATGTGTAACAGGCATCAAGGTATATTTTACGGACAATATTTGCTTATCATGTTTTTTTTCTTATTGACATGACATGTTCATGGGTAAATAATGCAAGCTAGGGAGGGTTCGTATAGCTTTTCTAGAACGTCAACATGAAACTGTACCTATATCGATTTTTACACATAGGCATCAAAACGATTTATTTTCTGAAACTGAGAAATGGCCATGAAAATGAAAGGTTTTGGCGGGTATCGATTGAGTTCAATTCGGTGTCCTGTTAAGTTGCTTGTTATTGTGTTTTCACACGTTTTTGATTCGGAAAATCGGGTTGTTTTTAAAGTGATCGTCTAGTCAATTCAACTTTATTCAAATCAAATAAAATAACTAAAAGCTTCGGAATATGCTTATTCGATTAATCTTAGTACCTATTTTATGTCGAAAAATATTAACTGCACAGGGATAAAAAAAATTACAAACCAATCGATACTTTTATCGATTCTGTGACACTTGAAGTTCAATCCTCTATATAAAAACAAACGTCAGACGTCGTTTGAACGCACTGCCGTTTACTTTTTAGTTGTGCTTTTTTATTTTGGATTTTCGTTGAGCCTCGCTTGTTTATTGGACTTTTTGGACTACCTACCGACCTCTCGCTACTCGACACGGACTTGACTTGCATTCAATTCATCATGCACGCGTCTGTCAGTCTGTCTGTACGGATATAACAACAAACAGATTTTGATGTGGTTGTCACTTATAGGTAGATTAGTTTTTCTAGACAGGATTAGGTATATTATTGGTATTGGTCAACACAATCTACACAAATAGATTGTGTTGACCAATACAAATCAAGGAAAAAAATGTTTTGTTTATCATTACAACCACTTATTTATATTGTCTGTGAAAACTGTCTTTATTTCAGCTCAAAGTCCGTTGTTAATACCTTCAAAGCATCAAAGAACGTGTTCTTTGATGCTTTGAAGATACTCAAGTACCTACCGGCGTGCGAAATCAGTGTGGGTCGCCAATTAAAAAATACAATGTTATCAATACCATCGCAGATACATTCAAACGAAACGCCTAGGTAAAAGTTCATAGCAAAGTTATTTGTTTGCAGTTTTTATACTTAATAACGTAGGATCTTCACGTTTTTATTTTCAGGATTGTGAAGAATTGAAAAGTTCCTAAAACTTGTTTTATATGAAATACTAATATTCAGCTATTCAGCGTTACATATTGCTAGGTACCATGTTTATACATTGCTGGGGCAGTCGTCCATACTTTATTTAGCCATCTCCTTTCATACTCCTCCGTCCGCGCAATTTTGGTAAAAAGGGGTACCTACAAAGTTTTTCCTTCATGAATTAATATATAGATAATAAGCTACCAAATGACATAAAAACAAAAATAATTCAATACCTTTGTTAGAAAGTTAAAAATACTTCTAATAAATTAAAACTATTACAGTATCAAAGAATACCTAGAGGATAATTTATAAATTCTAAATAGCTAACACACCTACATAATAATAATTAACTAAATATTACAAACATATACAGGTATACACAAAATTAATTAATATGATTTAAAAATAATTATATTTAAAATAATATAATTATAGGGCATGGGTAGAAGCCACTTGACTTGTCTACCTCCACTTATTCATATTACCAGTTATTAATTACTTATAGTAATTAATAACTATGTAATAAAATAATATATAATAAATAGTAAACAAATTTTGTAATAACATTGTGCAATAATAAATGCAATAGATATAAATTATCAATTTATATTATTATAAATATGTATCATAATACATATATCCTGCAATTTTAATTTTAATATTAAGTTTATTTATTTATTCATCTTTTTAATTTCTCATGATTCTGTTAAATACTAATTTATCTTAACTAGATTCAAAAGCTGATAAAATTGTGTCAAAACCTAACTTTTAAAAATAGCATATCTAAACAACTCCTCCTCTCTCCTAATAGTGCTGTGCCCGACAGGGTCCATAATTTGTTACTTATTTTTTTTATTTGATTTTGAATTTTTTTTTAATCATTCCATAAAATTATTTCGAGTAAAAATATTAGTATAAAAACAAATCACTGTTCAATATCAAACTAACAAACCCACACGTCTCGTTATCTCCATCCATTATACTTTTTATCTTCCACCATGCTGAAAGCATTTCTACAGGAGAATACCCTTGGGTCAAAGCTCGCCCTGAGTATGCACAAACGATGTTTAGCCAAGGCCTTTTCGGACTTAGTCGCCAGTCATGTTGAAGAGAAAAACCGAGACTTTTATAAGCCACGATATATGTGAAGTAAATATCTTCTAAGCTGATTAGAGGCACTTGGTGTGCTCTTTTCAGGACTTGTTTGAGGTATTTGCCTGAAAAATGATTTTTCTTAGTACCTACGCTATAAGTTAGTACTATTTTTGGCTTAAACCAAAGGCCTCAAAAAAAATCCAAAATTCCAGATTTTCTTGTTAGCTAGGTGACCACTTTTTCTGAGTAGGTCAGAGAATTGTTCACACCCGTGTCTCGACGGACAAAATCTTATAATTACTGGGATTTAGCGAGTATGAATATATATGTAATAACAGTTAATACCATCAATCTTATTCACACGTCTTTAGGTGGCAGGATAACCTTTACTTTTAATTTTTACTTCATCATGGTGGCAACAATCACAGTCTATAATCGCTTATCACTCAAGTATCACTCGAGCGGTTTCAAACTCGAGGAAGTCATTAAAGATGGAACAAATGGAAACGTTGATTCGACACAGGTTGATTGACGTACACAGGTAGGTGTAAGTCTTTATATCACTGTTATACTCTTAAGAACTAAAAAGGAACCTAAAAATATAGAATCAAATATTACTTGACGGAAATCTATACGTAAGTATATAAATATTATAAAGCTGAAGAGTTTGTTTACATGTTTGTTTGCTTAAACACGCTAATCTCAGTAACTACCGGTACGGATTGAAAAAATCTTTAAGTGTTAGATAGCCCATTTATCAAGCTGTATAACGGATAACACCAATAGGAGCGGAGCATCAATAAAAAATGTTGCAGAAACGGGAAAAATTGTCTTATGTGACGCAGATGAAGTTACCCGGGTCAGCTTGTGTTTAAATAATGATTAAGAAAAGGAACGCGTCCGTATTGTATATGGTATAACGCTCACCACTTATGAGATATCCACAGCCGTCCAGGTACTGTGGCACGATCTTCATATGGTATAGCCATCGCGGCGTATACATATTATGGTCCTTCCGGTTGACCAGTATCACGTTTTCTCTATGTCCTAGAATATAAACAAAGACAAGTAAAATGCACAGTGTTACTTAGTAAAACGTATTACATTCGCTAACCGCAATTTGACGTTCATAATTATGTGTTACTATTCGACATAAATGAAAAAAATATAATTGACTTTGCAAACTTGCCAGTAAATCGCATTTTTGACCTGTAACATACAAACAAGCTGGTTTGGGCATGTAGAAACAATAGACGGGACAAGACTGACTAAGAAAGTTTATAAGGCTAGTGTGAATGGAACAGTCGCAAGGGGAAGACCTAGGCGAACGTTTCTCGATCAGATCGGAGACGATCTGGACAAAGGTCAGGTTAAGAGCACCTTAAAGCGGCGAGCGTGTATGAGGAATGTGATAAAAGAAAATGAAGCCAGAGAAGTGTGTCAGGATCGTAGCAAATGTGATTGATGTTGATCAAGCAGTATTCCTCGATATAACCGCACCGGCGGCGCCGCGTGAATCATTTACACATACAATCGTGACCCTGCCGAGGTTTCGGCCCGCCGTATGAAACAGCAGACCAATACATGACAAGACCTACCTTATGGTCACTTCAAAGTTTTAACTCTCCTGTGCCCTTGACGTTATTGTACGGACACACAACACAGAGGCGCGCCTGGGAACACGAACGCCACCTCTCGGACCTGGTGCTGATCGAGTGGTAGGCTGACCCACCAACCCCAGGTAAAAGCTCAGGGAGGCTGGAGGTCGTCTCGCGCCTTGCGACGCCCAGTTCTGCGATTGCGGAGAGGGTTCAGACACTCCCTTTCCCGCTCCACCGCCTCCTTGATGGAAATGTCTTCATATCATAAAGAGGCGACAGCGTTCCACGACCTTTCGTTCCGGACCATAGACTGAACTATGGCCGGGAGTGAGAGGGTACCCAAACCGACTGCCGCGTCCAACTCATGGCGCTGCGAAGCTCAGTCAGGCGTGTGCAGCGCCGTGTCTACAACAACATCGCGGCAGTAGCCGCAGTGGTGACAACCGGGCGTCTCTTGCCGGCCTATGCGACACAGGAAATGGCCAAAGCAACCGTGGCGAGTCATTACCTGTGTCAGCCGGTAATGGCGCCAAACTGCCTCTCCAGCCACTCTCACTTCAAAAATGGGACTTATCGCCACAATCGTGGCGTGCTCGATTATTACAAACCTTCTTTTTTTTTTTTTGTTACCCAGGAAAAATGCTTCATGCACTGCCCGCCGGCTAGGGGACGGCACCGGCGGGGGAGTGTGGGACTCCCAGCGAGACGCGCTGGTATACCCACTAAAAAACCTGGGGTGTTCCCTCTCTCATCCAATAGGAGGGGCCAGTTGGGAGCTCTAAGAGGATTCATCCATAGCAGGCCTCCCCATGTGGGTGTGGGCCGGGTCAAACGGACCCGGCCACCTCTCGTCCCCAGGGGAGAGCCTCACCGCTCTCCCCTTTCGACGTCAAAGGCGCGCGGGAACACCGCGCGCGCCCTCTCGGGGTTCCTAATTTACGGGTGGCAGGGTCCCCTGAGGCCTTGCCACCCGGAACCCTTAAGTGGGGGGCAGGAAAGCGACAAAAGCGCGTCTCCTGCGCCCTCTCCTCCGGCGGCGGACTTCCGGGGCGTAAGGATCATCCTCACGCCCCCGTTCCGCCGCCTCCTTCTGCGAGATGACAGTCTCGCAGAAGGACCTCATTGCACCCCAGCACCTGTCGTCGCCGACCATCCTGGATACGACGGTCAGCAACGAGAGGTCGGGGCCAATCACAGCGACCAGGGCGCAGCGCTCCACGGCCCACGCCGAACACTCCTCCAGCGTGTGCTGCGCCGTGTCCTGGTCACACTCCTCACAATGGTTGCACCTGGTTGTCGGCTCCCTACCGGCTATCTTGCAGAGGTACTCCCCGAAACAGTCGTGTCCGGAGAGCACCTGAGTAAGCCGGTAGGTGAGCGGTCCGCGCCGTCTGTCCGTCCACTGTAGCGGGGCTGGGCCAGTCTGTCTTCCCACTTCTCCTCGAGGACCAGTCGAGCCTGGGACCTTCGCGTCTCCACCGCACAATGCGTGGGTTCCTCGCCATGGAGCCGGAGGTCCGCGCGCCAGTAATACACCGACGCCTGGACCTCCGCCTCCAAATCCCAAGGCGGCGATGCCGCCAAAACGCACGCCGCCTCATAGGAGACGGTGGGGTACGCCCGCGACACCCTGATCGCCATCGCCCTCTGCGGTCTCCTCAGGAGGGCGACGTTGTGGCGATCGAGGGCGTCGGCCCAAATGGGCGCTCCGTAGAGCGCCATCGACCGCACCACCCCCAAATAGAGGCGGCGGCAGACGACACTCGGCCCCCCGATATTCGGCAGCAAAGAGCTGAGCGCTCCTGCCGCCGACATCAGCCGGGGGGCCAGGCGGCTAAAATGGACGCGAAAGTTCCAGCGGCCGTCGAGGTGGAGCCCCAAGTATTTCATACTCGGCTCCACCCCGATGCGGACCCCTCCAACGATGATGTGGGCATCTGGTGGCGGCGCCCGCCGAGGCCCATGAAATAATAGGGCCTCGGACTTTTCCAGCGCCACCTCCAGTCCCAACATCCTAATCCTGCCGACAACCAGGGCAACTCCAGCCGTGGCAAGACGGGCAGCTGCCCCGTAATCCTCTCCCCGGGAGTCGGCGTAACTTGTTACGCCGACGACACGCTGGTGACTCCCGGGGGCAGGGCGCTCCGCAGCACCCAGTCGTAGCCGATGTTCCACAGGATCGGACCCAGAACCGATCCCTGTGGAACACCGCACGACACCTCCCTCCGGAACGTCTCTCCGTTCCGCCCCACACAAAACACACTCCTCTGGTGCAGGTAGTCCCCGACTATTCGGCGCAGATAGGGAGGCACCCCATGAAATCGGAGCGCCTCCCTGATAGTCGCCCACGGCAGGGTGTTGAACGCGTTAGCGATGTCTAAGGACACCGCCAACACCACCCCGCGCGAGGCGACCGCCTCTTCCGAGAGGGCCTTGACGCGACCAATCGCGTCAATCGTCGATCGGCCCTCCCGGAAACCGAACTGGAGTTCGGACAAGTCGGGGCCTACCCGCACCAGGTGCCTGGAGAGGCGGGCGACCACAACACGCTCAAAGAGCTTGCCCACCTCATCCAGCAGCACTATGGGGCGGTACGCGGAGGGAGAGTCCGCGGGGCGGCCCTCCTTTCTCAGGAGGACCAGCTTACCCGTCTTCCACATGGAAGGGAACCGTCCCGACTCCAGACAGGCGCTAAACAGCCTGAGGAGCCGGTCCCCTAGGGCGTCGTAGGCCAAAACCCAGGCGCGGCCAGGAATTCCGTCCGGCCCCGGGGCAGTGTTTTTACCCCGGAGCTGCATTATTGCCGCGCCGAGCTCCGCCATGGTTACTTGTGGCGCCCCGGCATCAGCGCCGCCCTCCTCAATCTCGGGCGGCGCCATTTCGGGAGGCGAGTGCACCACTCTCGAAGGAAAGAGAGCGGAGACCACCTCCTCTAATTGCCGGGGCTGGAGACTCTCGGTGACCGGTGGGGCCCAGGGACGCAACTTGCCCCTGACCGCCTTGTACGGACGGCCCCACGGATCTGCCTCGAGAGTCCCCAGGAACTCTTCCCATCTTTGGGCTTTGGCCTCGCTGATGGCGGACTGCAGGGCGTACTTTCGCTGTTTGTACGCATCCCGCAGCCGTGCCTCCACGGTCTGCTCACGGTACCGCCTGCGTCTGCGGTACCTGGTGTACTGGCGACGCGCCGCAATGCACGCGGCGCGTTTATGACTGATGTCTTCAGACCACCAGTACACCTGACGCCTCGGAGGTCGAGCACTGGCCCGGGGCACCGACGCGTCGCAAATCAGCGTCATCGCGCCCCGGAACCACTCCGCCTCTTGCTCGACCTCCACAGGCCCTTCGCCCATCGGGGTCCAGGCCTGGACGATGGAGGCTTCCACCAGCACGTCTACGTTTAAACGTTTCAACGCCCATCGTGGGGACGACGGGGTGTGCACTCTCCTCGGGCGATCGTCCGGGATCGCCGGCGAGGCGGAGATGTCGAACCGCACGTAACGGTTGTCCGACAGAAACTCCGCCTCGACCAGCACTTGCCAGTCCCGGACGCGGCGCGCTACGGCAGGGCTTGCAAACGAAATGTACACAATGGACTCGCCCTGCCAGCGCACGCACGTTGCGACCGAACCCCGGTTCAGAACCACGAGGCCGGTCGCAATCGCCCACTCCTCCAGCGCGTCGCCGCGAGCGTCGGTGACAGGGGATCCCCAAGCCGTTGATTTGGCATTGAAGTCCCCCGCCACCACGACCGGACGCGATGGGTACCGATTAATCACGGCCCCCACCGCGCCCAAAAATCGCTCAAACTCGGCGAGGCGCCGGTTCGGAGAGAAGTACACCCCGATCAGAACGGTCGATTATTACAAACCTAACCTAACCTATATTTACGGGAGCAAAACCACGGGCAAAATCTAGTAAGCAATAAAACCCGCTACCTACCTATAAACTTAGCATCCCGATTCTCTCTCAACACATTTTTTAAGACCCGAGGGTTGATCAGTACATCTTCATCAGTCTTCATCATGAACCTTGCCTGAGGACAGTGCGTGAGTGTCCAGTCCATCATCATCGCAGTTTTAAGGGTCAGGGTCTGCTCGTGGTCGAGGAAGTCGAAAACTATCAGGTCGTCGAACTGGTTGGCTTCAATGAGATTATCTGTCTAAGGAAAAAATATTTATTAAGAAACTAGACATTGTCCACGGCTCCGCTTGGGTTTTGTCAAAAAATGATATCCTTCGTGAATATAACTTCTTCTAAATGAAAGGTACCCTATGTCTTTTTTGTACCCCCGACAACGTGTTTGCGAAATTTCATGATAATCAATCCAGTAGTTAGCGTGAAAGCGTAAAACAAACAAACACACGTCACATTCGCTTTTATTATATCAGTTAGGATGTGGGGTTATATTTAATGTAGAATATCTATAAACATGTAACTGTATCTCGAAACCTAATCCATATAAAGAAAATCTGACCCATACACGTAGAATCACGCTTGTAGGTTTAAAGAAAAATAGAAATAACCTTTTACCTGTGTCTCCTTTACATCAAACCTAACAACTTTTGTACTAGCACTTTTTATATATTTTAACAAATTTAAAATTGCATCCACCCCGCTGCGCGCACAACGCTTCCACCCTTGCGGTGTGTTACTTGGTTACGTCACTACTTTCATTTGCGACCACGTATAGTCTTAAGTCTTTGTCGTGCAATTAGAGAATCCAATTTTAGATTCGTATTTTTTTTTGTATGAATGCAACCACGACAATCACAGTATAGAAAATGGAACAGTTATTTATTGTCACGACAATAATTATAAATCGGGCTCATTCGTATATGCTCCATACATAATCTTAGAGATATATTATAAGATATATAATAAAAATAATTAACCGCCCAGAGTCGTTATCTCATCATGAGACTAACGCGATATCGGAGAGCACAGTACACTAGCTTTTAAACCATCACCTTCGCCTTGTGATAAAAACAAAAAATGTATCACCAGGTTAAATAAAAGCGCACAAACCGCAGGGCAGCTTGTGGCGAGCGGAATGTGAGTGGCGACACTGCGATCCTGAATGCCTCAGAGAGTCGGTTAGGGCCTCGTCCCTGGCTTGCCGTTACTGGTTGGCTGGGGTGGAACTTCAAGAGCGCCAGTAGGACTCTCAACTCTGGCTTGCCTTGGTCGGCTGGTCAGAGAGGGGCCGCTAGAGCTATATGCTTGGGGGTGGAAGAGTCATTTTCAAGGGAATAACTACGAGGCAACCCGCTCCGGGTCTCCGTTGTCACAAGACCCGTGATGGTGAAACCGGCGCCGCACCACTCAACACCCATAACCACTCGCACCAGTGTCGCGCTCTGCTGCTGGCTTGTATGCCTATTAGGTATTGGTTGGTATTATGTAGGTGGCTATTCAGCGGGCCCATCGAGCCCATCACCGTCTGCCCATTGCATTGATGCTATTGGCCCGTCGCCCACACGAGGTGGCGTCGAAGCGCGGGCGCACGAGCAGCGCGCCGCTTCTATGTTTCCTTGAGGAATAAATGGCAGCAATAGGGACAAGCAAGGTAAAGTGTGGGGTGATATTGCAAAACAATTAAACGAAACTGGTAAGTGAACCCGTTTATTAAATTTTATAACATTAGTTAACACAGTACATATTTTGGGCGTGTATAAGTGCACGATCACATAAGTATGTACATAAGTGATCTCTCAAATTTTTATTGTGTAACTTATAGTAGAAGTTTCTGGTATATCTGATAATAGTGTATTTGTTACTGTTGACTTACAAAGAGTTCCCTCGCATATTCGTATAAAATTATGCAAGACACACATTGCAAGTACCAGATTTTCCACTTTGCCCGGATGGCACGCAATAGGTAATTGCAGCAGTCTGAATTTAGTAGCTAACATTCCGAACCCACATTCTACCATTTTTCGGGACCTGGATAACCTGTTATTGAATTTTCTTTTTTTATTATCCAATTGTTCTCTTGGATATGGCGACATCAAATTGTTCATAAGTGGAAATGCCTCGTCGCCTATGAAGTAGTAGGGAAAATTTTGATTTTCTCTCGATAAGGGCACGTCATCCGGCAGCTGTAGGTATCCATTTGTAAGAAACTTCATTAAGCCACTTACCTTCAATGCACGACCGTCACTGTTTCTACCGTATTCGCCAACGTCCACTGTTAAAAATAAACCATCTGCATCCACGACGGCTAACAAAATTATAGAAAAATAGCCTTTATAATTATAAAATGCGGAACCTGAGTTCCGATGTGCCTGGATTCGAATGTGTCGAATGTGTCATCGATGCTACCAACACAGTTAGGTAAATTTCAAAGTGTATAATAATTTTGGGCTACATTTTTCCACTTGTTTTGATCAGGTTTTATCATATATAGGATGGTTGGTAGGAGGTTGTAATGTTTCCCAAATAATCTTTGCGGTTTCATGTACAATATTTCGAACTGTTGATTCGCCTCTAATGAAATATTCTGCCAAAGATTTGAGTGACCTGCCCGTTCGAAAATACCTGAAAATTTTAAAATAACTTGATTAACGAATCATAAAGTATACGAATAAAATTATGACATCTACAACGTACTTATACGAATTATGAACGGGTCGTAATTGCAATGCTATATAATAAATAATAATAATAACGTTTATTTTCTCACCACAATATACACATATTAAATAAACAGTATTACAAATATTACATAATTCGGTTTACAACATATATTGTGGGAGACTGGTGCCTAAGCTAGGCTCGAGGCCTGTGTTTCAGGACACCAGGTCCCCACCCCTTGGTATAGTACAAATTATATAATAGTACAACAGTTACAAAAGAGAAAATTAACAATAACATGAATCAAATGAAAATTATAATAATAAATCATAATAACAATACAAAAAAGAAAAATGGTATTAAAGGAAAAGTCACAAAATTTGATAAAAATACAATGTAAAATGTAAAAAATTTAAATTTTTTTAAAATAGTTTAAAAAAGGCCTCCCTGTGTGTGGAATGAGGATGATTGTGTGTGTGTGTGGGAGGGTGAGAGTGAAAATTACTGTTACTGTATTAAACTTAATAAGCCTTCGGTTTCATCGTATGTTAATTTACGAATATAGTCATATACTTTATCTTTGCACTCATGTCTATGTAATCTCTGTATTCCGAGGGATCTGTCTATTGTTTTGGACAGATATGGACCTAAGAAGCAAGAGTGTTTGTTAACGTATGGGTGTTTAAACGTTGGCCTATTAATAAAATCAGTAATATAACGTCGTCATGCAGCCGTGGAGTCTAGCTCCAAATTAATATTGGCATGTTCTTTCAAAACGATTAGCAAAATAAATAGCTGCGGACCGAAAGTATTTCACAGGATTAATACAGCTCATACATAGGGAACAAATACGGACGAAATGTGCTCACTTTGAGAATAGCTCTCTGTGCTATTTCAAGAGGCTTTATTATAGTTTTTGATACCCCTCCCCAAACAGAAATGCAGTAACCCAATACCGATTGAACAAGCGCCAGATATACTTGCTTTATCAATTTAAAGTTAGCAACATGCCGCAGATTTTTAAAAACGAATATAAGTTTTCTTAGTCGGGGTGTAAGTAAATTAATATGGTAAGTAAAAGAAAGGTTATTATCAATTAGAGTGCCCAAATATTTGATCTTTTTAGTCCCCTTTAAAGCAGGACAGTGGCAAGCATCAATGTTACAGCAGCTATGTGCGATAAGGGGGAAAGATAACGGAGGTGAGATCGAACTGCGCATAGAGAAGGCCACGTATTGTGTTTTGTCCTTATTGAGCGTCAGGATATTGGACTGCAGCCAATGGCACACTGTATCAAAGCCACGTTGTGCCTCATTATAAACTTTTTTCCATGTATCTGCTGAATACAGTAGGACTGTATCATCGGCATAAGAAATTATTTTGCCCGCAAAGTTTACAGAGGTCATTCAGGTACACAAGAAAAAGAGTCGGCCCTAAAATACTGCCCTGAGGCACACCAAAAGTAACAGGCAAGTCTCCGCTAAAATATTTATCAATCCTGACACACTGGGTCCGTTCAGAGAGGTAGTCTTCAAAAAGTTTAATCTGTGTTCCTCTTATACCCATTCTTTCTAATTTTTTTAGAAGCAATGTTACAGAGACCGTGTCAAAGGCCTTGGCCAGATCTAAAAATATGCCTATAGTTTTTTTACCTGTGTCAATATTCTTTACGATATAGTCTACAAGGTCGTGGACCGCGTCATAAGTAGATTTACCAGTTCTAAAGCCAAACTGGTTTTTTGAGAGAAATTTGTTCGATTCCAGATGTTTCAATAGTCTACTGTTTATGACGCGTTCCAAGACCTTGGACACCGACGGCAGAATAGAAATCGGCCTGTAGTTGGTGACACAATCTCTGTCACCCGATTTATGAATAGGATGCACCACCGACTTCTTCAAAACTGTGGGAAATATTCCTTCCTCCAAGCACAAATTAAATATATGTGTCAGGACAGGGACTAGAACGTGTCTGTTTTCTTTAAGGAGTCTATTAGGAATAGAGTCCCATCCAACACAGCAAACATTTTTAAGTTCCAAGATCAGACATTCAACCTCTGACTCATCGGTATTCAGCATTACGAAAGATTTTAATAATCTATTAGACTTGCTATCGAAATCATAAGCGTGTAACATGTTCTCACAGCATTAATAGGTATTTATACCGTTTAATATATTATGGCATCGCGATTACAACTCGATCATAAATTTATTCAGGTTAGGTTACAAGGTACCTAGCACTTATGTATGTCAAAGATACACAAAAAAAAATCTGTGAATTTACATTTACTGCCACGTTCAGCAAAGCAAGGGTGTAGGGCTCATGAGAAGAACGGGCAAGAAACTCATGGCCACTCTTTTTAATCGCCAAGTTTTTGTTTACAAATCATAACAGCTGTAAGGTGCTGCAACCATTTCTCCATGAACTAATACTGAACATACTTAAGCATTTAATAAAATTTTATGGTAACCTCTAAAGCAGCAGTATGGTAAATAGGAGCATCCACTTAATAGGAGCATCCACTTACATGTACATAATCAACATCAAGACAAGGCATGATTGTAGTCCGTAGTTTAATCTAACTGTTTAAATAAATATGTAGTAAGTAAGTTATCGAATTCAACGATACCAAGGTCGACCAGTCACCACAAGTAGCACCCGTTCATGGGTACGACGCATGGGCCAGCCATCACCCCCTTCGCCATATTGAAGGGAAGGGAACGACCCGGTCCATGATGCCACCACAAGCAATGACATTTCAGTGAGCATGACGGTCCTTGGCATAATATCGTATAATGTGTACAAATCGCGAAAGTCTAAAATCTGTTATCTACAACGTGTTAAGAGGGGGGTATACAGTATACTAAGTCGAAAGGGGGTCATTGTACTCATCATTATGAAAATTTTTTGCTATGGGAGCAACCCAAAACTCTCGGAGAAATATCAGCTGTTCCATCTATAGGACCGGTGATCACACTCTTTCGACTTAGTGAATTACCGACATTAACACTTATGGTGTGCATCCACAGTGAATGCGCGGTGTCTTGAGCCTGTGTGTATCCACAGTGTGAGCCTAGCGCGGTGGCGATGGCGGGCGCAGTAATATCAAACATAATTATGAAACGCGCCTTTGCGGCCACAATGAAGTGACTAAGGTAGGAGCCTAGCGCGACTGAAACGTGTGACATAGCACACTTAGTTATCAAACATTCCTATCTGCTTGTTATAGCAACACTGCGGGCCTAGTGAACAAGCAATCTAATGCGCGGGTAGCGGGGATGACCAATCCGGGCCCCCTTCAAAATGTACATTCACGTGTCACGTGACTTCTAACTCTTGAAAATAATAATGTCTACGTTGGATTCAAATTGGAATTTCCTCGGGTGCCACGTTGCAATAACTTGTTTGAATACTAGTCATATAACTTTAAATTTACTTATTTATATTTTTAATAACGACGCCGAGCTTCAACATGTCAAGCAAGTACTGCAAGACAACAAGCTCCAACAGCCGCGCCGCTGTCACAGATCCCGAGAAAAGCCAGCCACAGTCGAGCGCCAGCCTGCTATACTGCCTTATGTAAGAGGTGTCACTGACAAGATTGGTACATCTTGAAGCGAGCTTCAATCAACACATACTTCAAGCCGCCAACGAAGATAAGTCAATTTTTACCATCCGTCAAGTGCCAACTACCTTTACAAGGCAGGGGTCTATAAAATGGATTGTGACTGCGGGCTCTCATACATTAGTCATACCAAGAGAAGCAAAGAGAAGGATAGGCACCCGCATTAAAGAACACATAGCTGATGTTAAACACCAACGCTCTTTGAAGTCTGTTGTGTGTGAACATGTGCAACAGGCGACCAACCACTACCTGAGATTTGACAAACCACAGATTCTCGCTAAAGAACACAGATTCCTACCAAGGATGCTTCGCGCGGCTATTGAAATCAAAAAACATCCTAATTTCAATAGAGAAGATGGTTGAAATGTACCACCAGCTTGGGATCCAGTCATTCAAATAGTCAAACCCAAGAAGAAGCAAACCACAGCTAGACTTCATGATACTCTGAGCTCATTCTGCGTAAATAGAAACACCAATGATTAAATTATGTTCGGGTACTTTGAAATAACGACACTGGAACATTGAGACAACTACTATCTTAGTCTCCCCGTGACCATGGCTGCTGAAAAGCAACCGAAACGTCGAGGAAAGTGTAAACTTAAATATAAATAGTTTTAATAAATTAATTAGCTTAAAAATTAGTAAAGTTCAATAGTATCTAGTAGTAGTGCGACAGTTTCAAAATTTTGTAATAAAGTGTAAAATAAATAACGCGATAAAATCCGTATATAGTAGTTTAATTTCAATGAATAACATTCGCGTAAACAGAAGACAGTATTACATTAATGAATAATAATAAAAACAATGATTTAGTTTTTGTATTATTGAAATATAGTATTAATCTGTGACGCAGCCATTAGCATGCATATGGAAGCATTTAATATATCTTTAAGATTAAGTTTGTATGAAGATACAAATAAATCATTTTTTCTTTTTTAGTATAAACGACGTGTTTAAGGTTATTAAACCAATTGTAACATAAGTAGTTTAAATATAAAAAATAAAGCCACACCATATTTTAACGGAAATGACTTCTCACCTGCTGATCGCCTTCGTAATCTGCATCCAGACCCAGCACGAAGTAGGTAGGAAGAGATTTACCCCAAGACCTCCTCACCGAGTGCCGGTACAATATGTTCTTTGGTGCACTTGCCACCAGGATTATTACTGGTACTTCGTCTTTGAGGCATGGCGCTAAGGCTGGTTCGATCAAAATTAGGCTGAAGAATAAGATATTTTATTATACTTTTTCCAAAACATAGGCCCCACTAGAATTATTTTTTTATCTTTAAGCATTCAAACAACGAAGACTCAGACATGGTTTCTACCACCATTTGTGGATCACACTAGCTCCACACTCCTGCGCAGATTGCCAGTCGGTCAAATTCGGTCTGAAGGATTCATATTTATAGTGGTGAAGAGGATTGAGTTGAACTTATTAGTTTAATCTAATAAATAAACCTCATTTCCTCTTGTTTGGGTTTATTATAAAATATATTCACTTACAATAATTGTTCAAAAATCACTGTGAATAATAAGATTAATCGATAATAATTTATAGTCGAATATGATCAACATCGTCCCAGCCGTCGCGTCGGCTTACAAACTATAATGAAAGAAATATATCAGCATCACTAGCTTATCAGCGAGTTGCCTATGGACGAACGCAATTGTTTGTAAAATTCTGTTAATTTTGTTTGTGATCTATTTTACTATGTTAAATTTTTATTATGTGGTGTTAATCTATAATTTTAACCAAATAAATATTTATTTTCTCTCTGGCTTGCCATATGTCACGTCTACTAGGACCCAGTTGAAAACAAGCGTTAGGTATATAATTGTGCCGGCATCAAGACAGCTTTTTTGACTTCTTTTTATATACTTCTTTTTTATATATTTCTTTATATGTCAATGTTTTTTTTTTATTTTGTGTCTAAATTTCTTCATGGTGTTAATGTATTTATGGTTTATATGAAATGTTATCTCGTGTGTTGTGCCAAAATAAATAAAATATTTTCTTTCTTTCTTTTCTGTTTACATTGATGTCGCCCTGGCTCAAAACTTACATGTCATTCATATAGGATGACAAATTTCTTGACTGCTGGTAATGCAGAAGCGTCATATCCTCCTGTGACCACTGCGGATTGTAGCCGGTCATCATGAACCACGAGCTAGTGTACCACACCAGGATTGAGAGAACCGCCAGAAGAACCAATGTGCGAGAGGTTTTACGACGACCTGGAAAACATAGGTTTTACAAAATCAAATCATGTTTAGTAAAACTATTTATACAAAATAAACTTAATGTATAAATTATGTTGTGTGTTCTCGTGTTGGAATTACTTCTGTGATGTCAAGAAATCCCAACCATGTCTATGAGCGGTGGTTGCTGCTCACGATTGGCGCTTTTAACAACATTAGCAATAAAAATACAATCGCGGCAACATCTACTTATTTACAAGATGACTTCTAAATATTATATTACTTACAAAAAAGTTTGAAGTCGGGTTTTCGAATCATTATCTCGGTAATTTTTTAGTGTTCCATAAAGCGTTTGATAACCGATGCGAATACACACGTGTTAAGTCTTAATTATTTTGCTTATAATTAATTAAATACCTTAAAAATAGCTAAACCGTATGTGTGTGATAAAGATTTTATACGATCTTTTATCAACATTGCTAAAAAAACACAACTATAAGTTCCTGCATTAAGTACATAGTGAATTTATCAAGCTAATTAAAATTTATATGCGCGTTATGTATTCGCATATTAATACTACAAGTGTAAGCACTTACTATAACTAAGAAGGCATTAATGCGTACTGACCAAGAAGAAGCAAATCCAATTAGCTAGAACAAAAATCGAAGATAGTTTCTACAGTGTAACCTAGTATCGAATTCAATGTTGCAATGTATTGCAAAGTCTTTAAAGATTTGTCGCCAGGAAATACTTACACCAAAAAGGTTTTATGCTCATGCCAGAACGAACAAAAAACCCATGGTTTAAAAAAAGGAAGGAAATAGCATTTATATAAAATTATCAGGATACAAGTCAATGAATATGTCAAAATAATGGGCGACAGAGATGGTGGACTATCAAGAGAAAGAACACTCTATACCAACAAGGGATCAAGAAGAATGTGATAAGAATGAAGAAGTAAAAGCGTTAATATTAGGCTCGTGGCACGTAGCAATAAATATTTACTTTAGGTATATATTACGTGTGCTGATATAGGTACGATCAATGTTATACAGCGATAGCTCAGTGGGGAGACGAACAGACTGCAATGCAGAAGGACTCGGGTTCGAACCCACGTCGCGCACCTCTGACTTTCGGAAGTTATATGACTTTTCGAAATTATGTGCGTATTGATTGATAATTATCGCCTGCTCCGTGCCTCGGAGAGCACGTTAAGCCGTCGGTCCCGGCAGCCATGAACATCTATGGCAGTCGTTATTGGGAAAGTCAGTACCCTCTAATATCCTGACACTGGTCTAGCCTTAGGGTATCGTTAGCCTTCGGGTTGCGGTGGTCAGGTGGCAGCCGCTCCGTGTAAAAACTGATATCCAGTCAAATCCGGTTAGACCAGAAAAGCCGACCCCAAGTGACTTAGGAATAATAAAGGCTAAGAAAGAAGAAGAATGTTATCATTTATGGCTCTCATAAGATTCTGATTATCAATCAGATTATTAAGCCAAGTTAGAAGCCAATGGAAGGTAGAAATGCGCTGACACTCGGTTAGTAACGAGACAAACGACCGCCGACGGCCGACAAAAGTCGGCCTCGATGGCGTAGTGGTTAGTGTAACCGACTGCCATGCCTGAGGTCGCGGGTTCGATTCCCGCACAAGTCAAACATTTGTTTGCATGAACATGGATGTTTGTCTTGGTCTGGGTGTTTCTATGTATATGTATGTATTTAAAAAAAAAAAAGTATGTATGTATGTTTATCCATTGTCTAGTACCCATAGTACAAGCTCTGCTTAGTTTGGGCTAGATGGTGTTGTGTGTATGTCGTAGAATATTATTATTATATTATTATTATTAATAAACGAAAAGAAGAAAACGATTGTATATCCAGAAAATATATAATTAATACTTATAAGTTATGCTAGTCAAATTATTCTTAAATATATTGGAGTCAGCTTTCTATATCCAGATTTGGTTAAATATCAGCTTTCCAGAGTGATTTTGAAGCCATTTTAAAGCTTTTATGAACAGAATATTTGAGAGTATTGCATCCACATATCTACGTCATAGACTTTCATGGCACTCAGGTCAAATGAGTTACGGACTCTCCAGGGAACACAGTGGTACAATTTTCATAAATAGATACCTATCTAGAAACTAGACGGCGACAACCTCGACTGGACAGATTGTGTAGTGGCGTAGACAAACATTTGCGCGATTCACCAGTAGTTTTTTGGAGTCTGGATGTCCGTTGTGTGATGTTTGTACAATCCCCGCGACACAGGAATTGATGCCTAGTGCGGTATCTCATTACGTAACAAATAAAAATAAACATTGGATTATTTTCACGGATCGCTCGATATACGTACTCGCCATTGCATATCTGCGACATGTACAAAGTAAACATAATAGAAAATAACTATAATAGGATAATATCGTTATACAAATAAAAGTAGAACAAATTATAAGTCGTAATAAAATAAGACATCATTTTAGTATGTTGCTATATCTATAGTTTAAATATTTGGTACAAAGGTAAATAAAAAATAACAATATAATAACATACTTTTCTTTTCTTTTTTGCTTTCCTTTCCTGTACCCCAGACAATGTTATTCGTAATGTTTCGTAAAATGTGCCTTCAAAAAATCTGCCTCAAAAATATTACTGTACAATAGCTTGGTCAGAAGCGTACTGGAATACTGTAGCCAGATATGGAGAACACATTACGTCATACACTCTCTTAGACTAGAAAGGGTTCAAAAAAGATTCTTATGGCATCTGTGTCGATGTGAAGGATTGTCAATTACATTAAAATCCTACGAAGATAGGCTACATTATTTTAAGATTGTGTCCTTAGCTAAAAGGTGAGATATATGGGACTTGGTGTTTTATTCAAAATTGTGAGAGGACTTATAGACTGCCCGAATTTATTAAGCAGAATAAATATAAATGTGCTCTCTAGACTCCCTCGAAATCCAATTGCACCGCTCGCGGCACCGTTTAGGAAAACTGAGTTTGATAGATGCTCTGCGATCCCGCGTATGTGACGACTACTGAATTGATGCAGCGCGTTAACGAACATTCACTTTGACTCGCTCGCTACCTTCCGAAAGGGAGTTGGCTAGTAGGTACTTAACTTAATTTAATTTAGTCTGATTTTATTTACCACTATTTAAATTATTAATGTATTTATTTACAGCCGTGTTTGAGGTTAGGTATTTATTTTATTTTAATTTTTAATATGGCATATTAATTGTGTGTGTCGAATTTTAAATCGTAAATTATTATAATTTATTACATTATTTCTTCTTGATGTGTCATGAATTCAATTTAATTTGTTTTTAAGTAATTTTGATTAGGTATTTTAAATTAATTATTCTTGATGTATTTATTTAAATGTTGTATCACTTTTATTATGATATCATTAAATTTGGTCTAAATAACCTTTCTGACATACACACCGCATACTTCATTATTTTTACTTTTCTTTCTAAGCTCATTTAATTGTGCATGCAGTGGCTGCTTTAAAAGGTTACGTAACCAACTAAAACCTGTTATTGTATTTTTTTATTGTTGTTGTGATCACTGGTGGCCCTAAAAAATAAAAAAATAAATAAATGTGTATGCGAAATTTCATGATGATAGTTCGAGTAGGTAAAGCTTAAAAGCGTAACAAACAAACAAACTCACATTCACGTTTATAATATTAGTTAGAATTTTATATGATACTACACACATACTACATACTAGATCTCAATGTTTCTTATAGACAATGAAACTAATAATATTCGTAATATCACACCTATATACGAATGGATATGTGGAGGTGTATTACTCGCACACTTTGCCATTGATGGATTTAAGTCCCAGTGCATAGCCGAGCTTCATTTTCCGGAAACAGTTCCAGACCCCAGGGTGCTGCTAAGAATTTCTTGATAGATAAACTCAACTACACTTCGCCTAAAATGAACCCGAGATTTCTGTATAAGATCATAGAGATAGAGATGCACAGCAGTCGCAATCAGCGCTGCGCCATGCTATATTGTGATGTTGCCAAGATGGACCGATTCTAACGTTCAAAGGCAGGTGTGATAAAGTTATTAGCACCAGCTACAAGAGAATCAATACAAAATACTAAGCATAAAGCATTTATTTCAGTTAATCTTAATAAAGAATTAATACAAAAATAAATCCCTATCTAAAAACGAATTCTCACATTGAGTTTTATTTCTAGCCCTTGCACTTTCTAAATTCAACCAGGCCGATATCATCTCTTCTGGAGAATAACCGTGGGTCAATGCACGATTCCAATAAACACAGGCAAGGTTTAGCCACGGTCTCTTTGGACAGATCGACCGATCATGACGCAGAACGAGTCCCAAGCTTTTAGTAGCGACCATGTAGGTAAAATAGATATTTTCTAAATTGACAAGTGCTACTTCATTTGCTGTTTTCAGTATTTTAGGGAGGTCCTTGACTGAAAAAGGAGACCATATTATATTTGTTAATTCATAAAAAAGGAAATTAACTACAATACTTTAACCAAACACTATCTGGGTGCTTAGTGCGAATTGTTTTAACATTAACGCGATCGAGCGGGCCAATCGGAGCACCGAACGTCATAAGCTTGTCGATCGCGTTAACGTAATAACTACTTGCACTAGGCACCCTGATGAATCGTTACTTTTAAAAAGAAAGTTTGAAGACCGTTACTAATGAGTTATCTAAAGCCTTTGACTGCTTTGAATAGTATACACTTAGTGAAAACACATAAAATGTGGTATTTAAATAATCCGCATAGTCTAAGGACAAACAATATATAACTGCAATATGCCAATATTAACGGCATACAGTATTCTGTATTATCCGCTATATTGGCGTGCCACAGGGTACAATGCCAAAATCATGGCATTTATACAAAAAACCTTGGAGCAGATATTGATGTAATTTCTATAGTTTCAATATTCACCTAAATTTATCCATAAGAAACAGATGATAACATGAAGTGCGTAGCAAAACCCAAATGAATGACGTCTCAAGCGGACTGTAGGCAACGCGGAGAAATAAAGATAACCATAACAGTTGGTACACACTCATAAGCATTATATAAACATGTTGCTTAAATATTTTGTGACTATCCTGTACTAAGTCAGGCAAGTTAGTGTAAAACGTACCACTTATAAGATATCCACACTCATCTAGGTACTGTGGGACGATATCCGTGCGGTAGAGCCAGCGCGGCATGTACCCCTTGTGATTTTCGTTACGTTCCACCTCTTTGTTGCTATATTTATAACCTACAATATAAAGAGTATACCATTAAGCTGTGGTATTTCTCAAGGAATGAAGACTGAAGGATGAAAACTCTTTTACAAAATAAATATCGCCACAGAAATAACTTTAACAGAATTAATATCTCCTCAGAAATAACAACCGACGTGCATTACCCATAATATTATGAAATTATCTATTATGTTTAATTTAAGTCTTTTAACACAGTCATATTATACTTTAGAAAAGGCACTTGCCACTGAAGAACTCACTATGTATGCAAACCATACTTTTCTCTCACCCGTAGCTATTATGGAACTGGCAACCGATTGTTTCATCGCTTCGTGTCCAATGAGTACATGTAACTATGCATTGTATTACATTATAGTATACAACAATAAATAGAAGATTAGCTTATTGCGACTGCTGTGTATATTTAAAGACTTTTTAACTGAGCTTCAAATCTAGGATCTCATGATCGGCGTTATTCGTAAAATTGACGATGAGCATCTTATTTATTCTTACCTTATATGTCAGTATTTTTTTTTAATCTCACGCTGGCTGTAATTCTTGTGCCACAGGAGACTTAGCAAACATTCAAACTACAGACACAAAGACCACCCAAACTCAGAACAAAAATTTGTGGACATACAATGTTTGTCCTGTGTGAGAATAAAACCCACAGCAATGACGCAGCGTCAGTGACGATACGATCAATCATACTACTACACAATTCGTGATAATATTTATGTCAATTATATTGTCACAAAGCCAAGCCATGTTAGTAAACTACCTAATAAGCTTTTTCTTACACTCCAGTCCTCTTTTTAATACCTTACCTCTTAAACCGAATACAATTTCAAAGAAGAATACCTACCTAATAAGAAATTTGCGTCATGTATCCGGTCTAACATAGAATTTAGAGTCCAAGGATTGACCAGGGCCTTATCATCAGTTTTCAACATGAACTGTGCTTGAGGACAGTGGTTCATGACCCAGTACATCATTAGCGCAGTCTTAATGGTCAAGTTTTGATAGTGGTCGTAGAACTCAAATACTATGATGTCATCGTAGTGATCTGATTCGTTAAGGTTAGCTACCTGAAATCAAAGAGTTAGGAACAGAAAGATTGTACTATAGTTCATAGAGCTTAGGCACACAAAATTTGGTATGCAACGAAGGTGTGTGCTAGAATTACTATATTATAAAGAACTAGCTTTTGCTCGCGGCTTCGGTCGCGTAAAAGTAGGTTAGATTATGCTAGTAACAGTATGTTGTTTTTTTAACAAAGTACTTACTTACTCTGTGCTAAAATAGCTTTATAACAGTAAAAGAATTTTAAAAATCAGTTTTCTAGTTTTTGCGTTAAATCGTTACAAACAAACACAAAATAAAAAATTTCCTCTTTATAATATATGTAGATAATAAGGTATAGTCATGTTTAAAAGTCGTATAGTAGGGCATGTGTCAATAAAACTTATTATAATAGTTCAAGTATATAAAAGAGGATTCAGCAAAAAAAATGTAAATTATGAACGTTGATGATAATGATGTCCTCCATCCCGAATTTCGGTCAATCTTACTTGAGACTGGCCAACTGCACAGGAGATATTATAGTGCACAAGTGTGTGCACAAACGCACTTACACTCTCTATTCCTTATCCCTCATGATCCAATGAGACGGTAATCCGATACGACCGGAGAGAAATCAGGCGCAAGACCAACGGCTTTACATGCTTTCCGAGACACAAGAGTATCTAACACTGCCAATTTCCTAACTCCGGGCTGCTATTAAGTTTCTTAACAGAAAAGCCCAATATCTTTTTGCTAACCTGACCCGGAATTCGAATCCGAGACCTCGTGTACACCATTCGCATTCGCTGCTGCGCCTCCGTAGCGTAGCAGTAGTGATTGTGACTAGTGCCCAATTACTTACTTGCATTGTAAGTATTGTATTGAGCAACATTATATAAAGATTAATCGAGTGTTTTTGACTTGAGTATCTTAAATCTTGGAATAACCAATTAACGCATAAATCGATATTCAAAATCATACAGCTATTAAATCATTTTGTATTTAAAGTGTGTTACTAATAACTAGGTATATATATACCAATAGGAAACATTTTCTCACCAGTAGCTTAGCTACATCGTTGCTACTCAATCCCATTACAAAGTACGTAGGCTGGTAGCCTGCCCAGGTCTGCCTGATTGCCTGCCTTAAATCCAAATGTTCAGGGGCACTCGACACAAGAATTACGAGTGGAACTTTTTTAGCGTTCACGCACGGTATCTTTGATGGATGGATCAAAACATGCCTGGAACGAAAAAAATAATACTTTCAAATCCTAACTAATATTATAAATGCGAATGTGAGTTTGTTTGTTATTTACGCTTTTACGCCATAACTACTCCACTAATCATCATAAAATTTCGCATATACGTTATCAGGGGAACAGAAAAGGTCATAGGGTACCTTTCATCCAGAAAAAGGGCTGTTACTTCCTAACCTAACCTTCATTTACGCGAACGAAGCCACAAGCAAAAGCTAGTACAATTATGAAAGCATCTGAATTCTTAATTCTCGCTAATACAACAGAATACGTGGGAAATAAGTTTTGTCCGTCTCAAGGAATAGTCAACACCACTCTAGAGAAGATCGCATCCAATATCGCATCATGATGTGTACGTTTTTACTAAGCCTATTAGCTCTACGATGTCCTTATATTCTCAGAAAGGATCAGTGATCTATGTCCCTTACACTGACAATACAGCGACTTAGTTATTAAAGAATTGGTAACGCGTGTATAAAAGAAATAAATAAAAAATAAATTTGGTCAAAAACCACTTTAACGGGAAAGAATATATTTGATAAAATTCACTTATATAATGTAAATATATGTTGCTAAATGGATCAGTAAGCAAATAAACTATTTGGTTCAAACGTGGGTTGTGACACTGAAAATATCAATAAAGAATCTGCTTGCATGGAGATAGTAGACTGCTTTCAAACTATTTCATTGTGTTTTATGACTTTTAAATACAACGTCCGTAAACAATAGATACAAAAATAGCCAAATCCGGAACTACTATTTGTGGATTACACAAACCCATAAGACTAGCCGCAGTAGCAATGGAGAGGCGACCATTAAAAACTCTACGCCATCCATGCATTTAAAAAGAAGCTGGGATTAAATCAAGGCCACGCAATTTTACAAATTCTAGTACTACATATTTTAGATTTTATTGAATCTCACATATTATCTATATAGTTAGCCAAGCTTCTGCTTCTTCGGAAGTGCTCAAAGTTACGTTCCTGGGAAGGCAGCGGCGTTCTGTTGAAGATCAGAGATAACCACAGTTCTGGATACCATAGCAACGGTAAAACCAGTAGTGGCAGCAGTAAGGTAAGGTTTCTGCGACGACCTGCAATCACAATATACTTTTACTGTGAAGGTATTGGAAGTTAAGAGACATTAGTATTTAATATTTGTGGTAATCAATGTAGATATTAGGTCAATTAAAATCAATTGATTTGTTGCGAGCACCCGTCACATGAAATCGAATCATATTCTTAAAGCTCGGCGAAAGAACTTGACTTCCTATTCCTTCGTAAACACATTTGAGACACCAAGTAATAGGACACGCACACTTTGACAAGTAACGAGCACATTTTCAGATACCGTGCTGCTATTGTAAACTTTCTCCCAAAAAATCTTTAAAATATTTAACTTCACACGGAAATCAAAACGAGTGCCGCAAATATAATACCGAAATTATACCACGAATGCAGAAAGACAATGATTTTATTTTATTACTTACCATATAACGACATATTCATTAATTTTTGGATCATGATCTCAAAAGTGTTTTAGTTTTGCAATAGTAGGAATCTAATGATAGTATTAGTTGCCGGACGTCACTAACTGTGCTAAAAAAACACGATGAAAATTAAAATACACTATAAACTTTCAACTATTGATAAAAGTATCAACAGTCGATTAAAATGATGCCATATTAAAAGTGCTTTCTCAACGCTAGCTAGGTTATTTAATTTATACAGCATCCCCAAAAGTCTCTGACTGGGCGTTAAGCACAAACCTTGTACGAAACGAATGGTCTGATGCATCACAAATACAAATAACACACACGTCGAAAAGGTGATCAGGAGAAGCCTGCAAACCATCCAGATGATCACTACACGTACATGCATTATTATATCTGACTAGACGCTCAAAAGTTTGTTGGTGCCTTTACACTCCCGGTGTATATTATAAATCCAATTCTAACAGAAGCAGTTTGCTTAACAGGTGTTTCAAGAAAACTAACTAGTAATTTGCAACCCAAACTGTTAATAATCTTTGAAAAATACTATAACAGAGATCTATTGCGAACTGATAAAACACAATAAGGCGATGTTGGTACAACACAATTATTAGTTCGTATTGAATGGAGACTTAGACTGAGGCAGTACATGCTCACAGTGAGCACTCTGTCCGAGGTACACGAGACAAACATTTGACGACTACAGCCTCACGTAGTTTGTCCACTGGCTTGATAAGTTTGGGTACCCGACAGCAAACAAAACGCTCAGTGGATCAAGTGAGAGTGACAAGCGTAAGTTATACAAAAATATGATACCAACTAAGTATTTTCGTTTGAAGTGTTTTTGGAATTATCAGGTAATACACAAAACGATCATAGGAAAACAATCAATTAACTTAGTATTAAGGAACTGATCACAACAGAATTGAATCCTTACCCAACTGTAATAGGCGTATCTGGGGTTATGCAATATTTAAAACACATATATTTTTACTATAATGTATAGTATATTTTATAGTATGTCATCAGTGACATACATATATCATAGGTGGTATTTCGCCTTGAATTTGCTTTTTTACAAAGACGCTTTGCATAGAAGTATATAACAGATTTATACTATGGTTCAATAACATACTATGGCCGAAGTCACGGCCTATACCAAACGCAATTATAAATTAATAAATAATTTGATATTATAAAATGGTTTCAATACTCCAAGTTACAAAAACATCTAAATTTTTTAAATCAATAATTGAGTTTGTGTCAAAGTTAGATATTACTATCATTACCTTGCATTTAAATTAATATTTTAAATATATAATTACAAAATAAATACTTTTTTGACTGACCTACTTCATTTAGTTTAAAATGACTTATAATAAATACAATAATCTGTACAATATTTCCCATTGATGAATGTCATGGATCAAATCAAGCACATGATATAAGTATTACTCGTAAATTATAATAATTTATCATAGAATACACAGATAAGTCAGATAAGTGTATTCGTATTATCACTATAATTTGTAAAAACAACTTGATGTTTTTAATTATGCGAGGTATGTATTATTGTTTGTTATCGTCTTACATACTCGTATTATGTTAAAGCGAATGTTGTACATTGAAATACATTAATGGACACGGATTTAATTGTAGTTTATTTAAATAATCTCTACTTTTATATCATCATCCTCTCAGCATATAACATAGGCCTTCCCCAAGGTTTTCCACACAGATCGGTTTTGGGCCACCCGCATCTAACCGCTTCCCACGATCATGCTGCGTCTTCCGGTGCGTGGCTGCCACTCCAGAACCTTTCTGCCCTCTACATTGCTCTTCAGATAGCCAAGCTGAAGTGGCCTTCAGCTTGGCTATCCGAAGAGCAATGTCGGCAACTTTCAATTAAACTATTTCAATCTACACGTTTCCCGACGATTCGGTTGCTTTTCAACAGCCATGGTAACAGGGAGACTAAGATGGTGGTCGTCTCATTGTCTTGAAAGGTATTATTTTCAAAGTACGCGAACATAATGTATTTATTGGTGTTCCTATTTATGCAAAATGTGCTCAAAGTATTGTGAAGTCTGCCCGAGTTTTGCTTCTTCTTGTGTTTGACTAACTAAATCACTGGATCCCAAGCTGGTGGCACATTCCAACCATCTTCGCTATTAAGATTTGAGTGTTTCTTAATTTTATTACCCTCGCGAAGTATTCTTGTTAGGTATTAGAGTTTAATAGTTTAAAATGATCGTTATTTTAAAACAAGCCGCGATACAATCCGTACATCATAGTTTAACCAATCGTTTTCTCTTCTTGAGCTGATAGAGCAGATAGAAATATACTTCATAAAACAGGTGAAATATTAATATTATCATTAAAATAGTAGGGCCTTACTATTAATATAACTTTTTGCTGGGCTCATTATATTTGTTGTTTAGATGGACGGCCGCAACTTACGTATAACGAGGAAAACAAGTTACTATTTCAATGTTACCTTCATTTTAGATTTCAGAAAACAGCGAGCGTGACTGTAATAAATCTGTATACAAATTTGGAATATATAGCACTTTATATATTTCGTCAATATTACTAATTATATTTAAAATCTGATTAATATGACTGTTCGAGATTTGTACAAGAATATAGTTAGGCAAGTGGTCTATATGAAGATTTTTGGTGAGCTATATTTTTATATTATTCTGCCATTGCTGGTATGCCAGATAAGAACGTATATAATTTAGATTTTTTAATTGTGCAGTAGTTTTAGTGGTCGCCTCGCCATTGCTACTGCTCCAAGAGCTTTTTTTTAATAAAAGACAACTTTCGCACTAGGTATAATTTCTGTATCGCGGGGAACTTATCAAACAACGGACACAAAGATCATCCAGACTCGGAACAACCATCTGTGGGTCACAAAAATGTTGTCCCGTGTGGGTTTCGAAACCTCAATATTCGTCGCACTGGCAAGCGACTACGTCACGGGACATTTTGTGTGATTCACAATTAATAGTTGTTACGTCTAGATATTCTTTGTGTCCGTTGTTTGAATGTTTGTAAAGTCCCCCGCGACATGGGATATAGCACAAAAGAGGAAGAGATCTATTAAAAAAAATGTACTGTGACGCATGTGATGCGTATTTCAAGTAGTTTATTCCAAAACGATTGGCGTTCGAATGCTTATGGTAAGGACCTAAAAGTGCCTATTTAGCGCCTACTTAAATTATTATAGAAGCAAATATTACGTTTCCGAAAAGTGTGTTGAGACCACGTGTCGGCGCTCCAGATTGTAACTCCTAATGGTTGTGTCCTATGTTTACATTACCTAGCACATCATCCGTCCTACGGACTGATACCATTGTTCCGTTAGCTATTAAAAAGTCAGCGCCCCCTTAAATAGTTATGGAGCAGCTACTAATTTTAGGTATTTTATTTGATTATAATTTCTTATAAGCTGAACTTTACTAGAGCCGATTTGCTTACAAGGCAATTATAGTAATTCCGCAGTGCTTTACTTTTTTAAAGGCCTTAATATTTATAGCATCTCCTTTTTGTAATTAACCTGTTATGTCTTGAAATGCCAGACGTAATTAAAATCCTATGCTGTCTGGCCGCCGGTGTGCCACTACGAGACTCAATAGGTTCAATTATTAATTAATCAGTCCAGCCGTTTAGAAGGATTTCAGTCACATACATACGGAAATCACAGAAGAATCACAAATAGAAAGATAAGATGGTCTTGTAGTTTGACTGCACATATGGCGTAGTGGTTTAAGTAGTGCCCTCGCCACTGGCACCGCGCTGAGTGTTGTGGGTTCGATCCCCACAGGGGATAATAATTTGTCTAATCCAACAAATGATTGTTCCGAATCTGGGTGTTCTTTGTGACCGTTGTTTGAATGTTTGTAAAGCCCCCTGCGACACAGGAATTATTCCTAGCGCGGAAGTTGTCTTCTAAAGAAGAAAAATGTCGTTTTAGCAGGATAGCTACGGTAAAATGCTGATAATTTCCAGGTCGCCGTAAAAACGTGCTCTTGTTATTGTCATTCTTTCTTCTGGTGCTGTATACTTGTTCCTGGTTTACCATCGTTCCTAATGAGAGAATAAAGCTATTAGAAGACCACAACGATGACCACTTCCACTTGAATAGAAGCTTGGCCCACTATATTGATGATATGTGAGTTTGAAACGCTAATTCATCTGTAGAGAAATACAATCGCTACAGATGACTTTTAAATACCATTTAAGGGCTAGCCTGCCCTATGAATACCGTTATATAAGTCTGTACTTCAAATTGCGAGATAAGGCTCGATGCCAGTCTAGATAGGGAAAGGTTACTGAGTTTTTCTATTAGAAAATCATAGTATTCTAAAAATATGTTCAGTTGTCGGCAATATGCTTGTATTTTATGTCGTAAAGCAATTATACTAACGACGCTATCATTGACTTCATGGTAGACCTTAATTCCAGACAACTTCTGATTGAGCCATCAATAGCGCCGTGTGCGAAATACGAGGAAATTGATTTAATAACTCTGGTGGCGAGCGCGCCCCGTCGCCTTGAGTACCGACAGACTGTAAGACACACATGGGCTAAATACCAGCGCACATACTTTTTGCTGGGACTTTATGGAAACGACCAGGAACAACAGCTGGTGAAAACACATCATTATAATCGTTTACCCTTTAGAATAAGTTTATTTTTATGGTCAGGGCCGATAGTGTATTCACGATTACAATTATATCTTGCTTAGGTATTAGATAAATAACAGTAGCTTTTCGGTGAATGTATTACTTGTCGATGGTAGTAGGCTCAACCCTCATAACAGGCTGTCTGCCACTGCCCCGATATATTAGAGGTGAACAAAAAAGGGATCGCTGTGGCGTGAATACACAACACTGGTCCGCTGGCGAACAGTTTACTGTCTCCTTTAGGAACACCAAAAAGCGTACTTACTTTGTTTTTCCCTTACTTTCAGTGCTTGCCAATTTGCTTTTGATACGATCGTTAAAAATTTGTTCAGTTAATAAAATTACTAGTGCATCTCTCATGCTAGCTTTGCCTTTAGGCCTGTCGTTCTGGTCAGCTTTTTTATATTCTTATTATTATTGCCTGTTTTATTTTATTATTTTAATTTTGCCTTGTCTCTAATAAATAAATCTTTTTCTACAGCTTTATTGAATAAGTAGTATTCCTTTAAACCCCTTAAGCTAATGAACTAGCACAATATAATCGAGAAAGTCTACCTCATATTTTATTAATCTAATTCAAGGAAGACAATCAGAAGGAAGCAGAATTGTACAACGACCTGATAGTATTCGATTTTTACGACCACGACAAGAACAGCACCCTGAAGACTGCGCTGATGATATTCTGGACCCACCACCGCTGTCCGCAAGCCGAGTTCATGTTGAAGACTGTTGATGACGTGATGGTGAACCCTTGGACCTTGAGAACTATATTGGTAGAAAATCATGACGCCAAACTATTAGGTACGTGAATTTTTATAAAAAGTATACGTGAGCTGGTAACCGGGTTTTTCTATGATCGTTTGGAATACTAAGGGAATCAAAGTCAAAGACAAAATCACTTATTCAGTTGGTTTACAAGTGATTGAAGCTATTCAGCATGGTGTCGCAGACATTATACCATATATTACTGACTATATATATATATATATATATATCACCTGATAATATATAAAAAGGAGATGAAATAATATGGAGTAACTATTTTTTTAAATATTTTGGATATTTTTGGCGCATACTACTTAAACTTTGTGACAATGCCATCCGTGACTAAAATTAAATGCGGTCATACATTTTAATTTTCTCTCGCGTATCACTCGCGCCTTACTGATATTAAGGGAAAATATTAAAGACTGAATCAAAGAAACGGAATGAAAGAGGTAGTATGTGGACTGAAGACCATTTATTTACTTGAAATGTTGTACCATTCTAATTACAATGGTTTTACTGGTGGTATAGAATAACTCTGACCAGATTTCATTTTTTTTAAAAAAATGTGTGTACCGTTTTGTTCGTGAAATGGTTTCAATCATATTATGTTAACCACCAGAGGCAATTTAAATTTTATACTAATTAAAATAAAAAAATATAAATAATGAATGTCGTAAATAATAACGGGCGGTCCTTTTTATTGCCCCGTATTAGTTATTTTTACTTTTTTTTTTAATTAGCAAAATATAAAGATTGTGTCGGGTATTTAACATATGACTATCTGAAACCATTCCACGAAAAATATTCGTACATTAATTTCTCCAAAAACATAATCTTAATAAAAAGAAATATGGTCAGAATTATTCTATATTACCAGTAGAATACGTGGTTAAAAGAAATTACACGATTTCAAAATCATTCTGTATAAAGCTGGAACTTCGCCAGGCGAGCTGGCTTTGTCGTCCTGTCATCAAATACATAACTAACAACGGCGGGTTCCTCTAGTCAATAAAAGTCTTGTAGTCGGAATACTGTTATATAATTACTTTGTGCAGTCGGTAATTTAGTCAGTCTAACAGATCACATTAAAATAATTACATGTCCATGTAATACTGATGAACGTAATACCTTACTTTTGTAATTGTATCCCATTACCTCTTGTTAATATAACTAAACGTACATAAGCTATTTCGTTTGATGGCCATAATTTTTTGTAAGAGTATGCTCAGTCAGTGCAGACCGGCGACAGTTCGACCCAGTGGGATCTTTTGTGTCGACACTCTCCCAATAACGACTGCCATAGATGTTCATGGCAGCCGGGACCGACGGCTTAACGTGTTCTCCGAGGCACGGAGCTGGCGATAATTGTCAATCAATACGCACATAATTTCGAAAAGTCATATAACTTCCGAAAGTCAGAGGTGCGCGACGTGGGTTCGAACCCGAGACCCTCTGCATTGCAACCTGTTGGTCTTCCCACTGAGCTATCGCTGCTCGATGAGCTGATACCTTAACATAAGAACCTAGTAAACAAAGACTCGATTATTATTTTTATGATCCCGTTTAATATTTAATAAAACGAAGTTGAATATTTTGTATGATAAAAAAACTAAAATTATGAATGAGTGAAGGTGACTCAATACCTTACCAACCTCTCACTGTGGCCAAGATACCTTTATCCATCTCTGATCAGTCGTGTGAGTCTGCTCGACTGTCAGTAAGTTATCTATCCTACTCCTGGACATCCCGTCTACTCCCCGCCTGTTACGTTAGGACGCATGGTGCAGGCATCCCCAAGTTATCTATCTATTTATTTATTCATCACATAGTATATGGTAGACCTTAGGTATTAAGGCTAATAGGGTTGTAAGTACCTTTGGGTTCCATAGGTTCTTGTCATATATGTAATTGTGCGCATACAGTCCGTTACTACAAAGTTGATGACTTTACAAAAAGATAAAACTCAGACCTGTAATATGTTCTATATTTTGTGTCCACAAAACATAAGACTTTTGCTGAAGTTGAATTTTTATATACAGATTTTTGTAATGAAGAGAATAACTTATATTCCAAAATCTTTATAATATGAAAACGTAGGTTCTGATTGTTTGTGTCCGCAAATCGATGAAAAGATAAGATTGTTTATCAGAACGTTGCTCTTTTAAATATGCTTATTTTAATATATTTTTTATTCCAAAATTCTCACGGTAATGAGAAATTAAAATACAGGACTAAGGCACATCGGAGCGTGGCTGGATTTAACTATACGCTATTAAATTCATCATTACCCATTCTATTCCTAACAAATTGTTTTGTTGCTTTTGCTGATATCAATCAGCAAAAGCAACAAAACAATTTGCAAATCATTGCATCTTGTCTATTTCAGGTTATGGTCACACTCAGAAATTGGTTTATTCCAAAGAGTACACTAAATGGTACGACTGGGCCTATAACGTTGATATCGTTCCGCAGTATCTCGCTGGAACTGCATATCTTATTCGAGGTCAGCATAGACCCTAGATGTTTATCTAAACATCTACCCTACGTTTTAAAACATATTTGGACTTTACGGATGGCAGTAGTTGGGTCGTTGTCTGGTCGCTCCTATTGCACTAAGAGTTGGAGCTTTGATCCCCACACGGAACAAAAAAATCGTGCAATCATAAATCTAGCTATCCGAATCTGTGTGTTGCTTGTATCCATTGTTCGAATGTCTATAATAAATAAACTCCGTGTCCCACGCGACACAGTAATTATCTTCAGTGCTAAAGTGTATTTATCTATATATATAAAAATAAATTGCTGTTCGTTTGTCTCGCTAAAACTTGAGAACGGCTAGGTCGATTTAGCTGATTTTGGTTTTGAAATGTTTGTCGTAGTCCAGGGAAGGTTTAAACGGTGAGAAAATATAGAAAAATTCGTTAGGATAGATGATACGAAGTACACCGGGTCATCTAGTACCTAACTTATAAAAATATTTTATAATGTGCCCGCCGGTTGGATATAAGCTATCTATCCTATGTATCTCAGTGAGATACTGTTTTAGACTCTTAAGTATGGCAAAAGGTGATGAATTTTTTAAAAAGAACTTCTCAGTATTAGCTTAGAGCCTAAAAACCTGCGCAATCGACGGCAATAGGCTCGCTTTCTATTATGCGAAATTAAAAGCAAAACTGGGATGAAATATGAGTGTAATACATATCTGCATGGCCTTTACCCAACCCGGGCATTCTATATGCGACCTTATAATCGGTCGCAAAGATAAGCACAAATGCCACAGAATACAACGACAATTTTCTATTATATTTTTATTGTAAAAACGACATCTTCCGTGCTAGAAATAATTCCTGTATCGCAGGGGACAATAAGAACATTCTAACAAGAGACACAAAGAACAACCATGATTTATATATCACACAAATATTTTGTCCCGTATGGTATTTGAATCCATAACACTTGGCTCAGCTGCAGTGGCGGGGCGACCAGTTAAGCCACTACGCTATCCGTGCAGTCATAAATATTAAGCTATCAATTATATTTTCAGGAGAATACCTCAGTAAAATACTTAGGAAAGCATCCGAAGCGCCGCTCATAAATTTGGAAGACATCTACTTCACATATATTGTGGCCCACAAAGGTTTAGGCCTTACCCTTCGACATGACTGGAGGTTCAGTCCAAAAAGACCGATGTTCCACATTGCCTGTGCGTATAGAACTATGGCGTCAACCCATAGCCGTTCTCCAAGAGATATGCTGTCCGCCTGGACGGTGATCGACAGTAAAGATCGAAGTACTTGCAACTTTTTTGTGACTTATTTGTTGGTTAACGAGTGGTTGCTTATTTAGTTTGTACTTGCTGGCATAAAACATTGTATGCTGAAATAAAATCTTGTCATTTTAACCAGGGTTGAAGATTTTCTTACCAATTCATATAACATAAGCCCTATATTAACTGTCCCACAGCTAAACACGACCTTCATCTTAGTGTAAGAAGGGTTAGGCCACAGTCTACCACGCTGGCAGACAATATATCTTCAAGAACATACTAAAGAACTCTCAGACATACAAGTTTCCTCACGATGTTTTCACCTTTAAAGCGAGCCATAAATTACTGTTTAATATTGATACATATTAGATAATATGTGCATATCATCTAAAAATCAGAGGTGACTTGAGATTAAACCTGAAACATCTACCTGGCAGTTTAACGGTCTCCCATTAGCTCATTTACACCTATGATAATTATGCCCCGTTGATCCAGTGGCATAAAATTTCAGCGATCATGAGTTCATGAATTCAATTCTCGGATCAGATGAAGTGTTATAGTGTTTATTCTGTTAGTAAATTTTCAGGAGTTTGTGCCTACATTCATGTGTTAACCTAAAACACAGTTCGCGAAATGTGAGTATAATACACATTTACCTAAATCTCCAGGGGTGAGCAGCCTTGGGCCTAAGTATGTAAAAACAGACAGACAGACAGGATGATGTAGTGTATATGACCATAGAAGTTATAAGAAGAAGAACATAATACGTTGATAACTGTTCGTCTGCATGATCGTACTTAACGTGATTTATTAATGAACAAAATGCAATCAAATGTTGGACAGGAAAACGTCAGGTTAAAATAATGAAATTTCCGAACGGAACCAAAATTTACCTTATAATACTTTATTTTAAAATGCTTAATAAAGTAAGTCTAATGATTACATCACCATAACTAATTACTGGGATATTGTCCTTAAGCAATAAATATCTTATCTTTACCAATAACTGTCATTCTACAGTAATTCAACAAATACTTACTTATCTCTTTCCTTAACCGGTCGTATACCGCCGGCTCGCATACCAGCCGGCAGATTTGTACCCGTCGTAGGCCGGTAGCTCGCATGCGAGCCACCAAATTGGTTTTACGTTAGCTTAGCTAAAGCGAAGGCGGCGCGCGGCGTTTTGGCGCCAATTTGGTGGCTCGCATGTGAGCCACCGGCCTACGACGGGTACAAATCTGCCGGCTGGTATGCGAGCCGGCGGTATACGACCGGTTAATGTGTACTTTTCGGTTAAGCGAGGGAGACAAAACACACAATTTGCTTCTGTGAAATCACAATTATTAGTAAAGAAGTTTGTCTATAAAATACTTATTTACATTATTTGTATTTTGTCTTTTTCTTACTCGGTAAAAAAGACATACAAAGTTGACACGTTTTAGATAGAATTGTTTGTACTCTTCTTTCTTTGTCGACAATTTCTTTGACTTTACTATCAAAGTGAAAGGCATATGTCTGAGTTTTTTGGATGAATTATCGACTGTTTCATTTTTATCTTTTAGGACCCACTTACATAAGTCAAGTTTCATGAAACAATTGTCATGCTGTCTTTTTTTACTACGTTTGATAAAGATAGCACGACACTTGCTTTAAAAACCTTACTCGCGTGTCAATAAGCCTTTAAATTAGGTATTATAGGGATGTTGTAATAGTCCTTGTCATAGAAATTTTAACGTAAACATTTTGTAGTAAATTTGTCACGTTTAGTTCTTACATTTGTCGCGTTATAGAAACGCCTGGATAATCTTTAGCGTTAGATCGCTATTGATAAAATTGCCTGAGATTACAAACGATTAGATCAATAAAATAATGAACGGAACAAGAGCTAAAAGTATTTTTTGCATCTTATTCTTCCAGGCAGGTCAATTTTAATGTATAATAATTCAAATATGTGCCATGAGTCAGTAAAAGGGAAATTTTCAAATAGATCTTGATTTTCTAGAGTGGCGGCGGATGGCTTTTGATTCTTCAATTCCAGCAGTTTAGTAAAGTTTTGTAACAGCACTGGCGTTAACTTCGTATAAGCTTAAAAGCGCAGCTTGCCCTTCAAGTACTATCGACTTGAGCTACGGTTGACCATATCAGAAAAAAATTGGCTTGCACATGTTGACTTTAAGTGACTCCGGCCTCCGCCCGACTAAGTGTTGGCCTGCTATGCGATTTTAACCTTAGGAGTGGTCATCCATCGCTCAAGTCGATAGTACATAGGCCTAATATGTATTTTGTGGTGAGATTTCTAAATACGTATTAATAATGTTCCTTTTAAATCGTAGGGGTAGCAGTTTTATATTTAGGTACATTTAAATGAAGTTGGATTGCACTGTACATACTGTTTCCCCTAGCGACGTCAATATTTTGTAGTATTTCAGATTGCACGATCATCTCAAATTATTTATGATTACTAGCAGCACTTTGGAGAATGTGATTAGAAAGTCTCGTTGTCAAACCACTGCCACATCCTCGGTTTGGTGTAGTCCAGTTCATATTCTTCACACTTCTGTCCGGTGATCCTGCTTAAACGTAAAATTAAATAATTAAAATATCAAATATAATAAGCTAACCTCATAATCCCTTCGATAATTCTTCTCTCTAATAGTACCTATAGTAATCGAATAATATTTTACAATTAGGTTCTAAATATTTATCGGAATTTATCAAGTTTTGATAAGATTCGATTAAAATACAAATATGCTTTAAGAAATGAAAAATAGAGATCATTTATAATCAAATATTATCAAATATACTGCACAAAAAAATCGGTAACCTAATTTAGACATTTTACCCACCCAGTCAACCAAAAATGTAATATTCTTTGCTTTGACTGCAAGCCTTTTCAAAATAAAAGATTGACTGCAAGCCTTTTCAAAATAAAAGATTTCTTATATTCAGATTTACTCTATTTTATCAAGTTTTTGCTTTTCGAGGTCAAATACTAGTCTGTAATATCTCAATGTTTACCTTTTTAACGTATTATTATACAGTGTGAGTTTTCATAAAGTGCACATATGAAAATGAGTGAAACTAGACATCATTTTATCGCTAGAAAGAGTAATAAAATATTAAAAAATATATCCTTCGATTTATACTTATTTATATGTTTTTCTTTAGTAGTTATGGGACCTTGTACCAAGAAAACCTTGTAACTTTTGAACCAGGTAGTTAATCGTGTTAAAACGAAAACAGTAATAATACGCAATGTGTAGATAATAACGACGGTATACTATTCACATCCAAAAAAATACCGGTGGCATAAAAATAAGGAACATTTTAGACCAAAACTTAGTTTCGTACAATGTTTTTTTAAACATTGTTAAAAAACTCAAGAAAACGTCTTCATTGCCCCTCGTTTTTATTAATTGACATTAATCTGTATCTAATAAGCTTTAAAACAACATAAAAACCACACCTGTGTCCCAAACAAAACAGTTTTTATGAAGGGCTAAAAAAAGACGTTGACGCCACCACGTACATCTTTTTGCGAAAACTCACACTGTATACTATTGTATAGTCATTGCCCTTTTATATATTATTTAAAACAGCAGAGAGACTCACCTGGTCCTCTTCATACACTTGACGATGGGATGCGACTTCCTGAAGCACTGAGGTCCGAGCACGTTGAAGTAGGTCAGACCTATCTGCGCGGACACCAAAGAGTTGGTCTTGCGGAGACACTCACGGAACTTCGCGTCGCAACTGCAGTGAGATCTGTGGCGAAAAGGGAATATAGATGAGTATCGTGGTAACTTGAGTGATTTTAAAAGAAATCTTTAGCACATGATCCCTGCCATGTGGCCAGGGACTCGGTGCACCGACAATGGCAAAGCGACTGCTTCAACTACTTTATTGTTTATACAGTAAAAATTAGGTTACTTCATCTTTAGTTTTACAAGCACAAGCTAATGGTGCTAAGAGTTAATCGTGAGATCTTGAGAGTTGATCGAGTATTAACTTAAAGTCATTCTTTATTACAGCTAACTTAATTTATTTTCTGTTTTGAGGTTAAATGTGTGGTTGTAAATGATTCGTCAGATGACCTCCAGCCACCCTAAGGTTTGACCTGGGGGTGGTGGGCTGCGTGGGCCTGCTCGCCACCCGATCAGCACCAGGTCCGAGAGGTGGCGGGCGTGTTCCCACGTGCGCCTCTGTATCGTGTCTTTGTCCCTCCCAAGGGGACGGTGGAGGAAGTGTTTCTGTGTAGTGGCCTGCCGTTTTACACGGCGGACCGAAACCACGACGGGGTCGCGATTGCATGTGAAAGCGATTCGCGCGGCCTCGCCGTCTATAGTTATGTCGAGCAACACCGTGGTAGGTTTAGTCGGTATAACTGGGGTATCTTTTCCCTGGTGATCCCGACATAACCTCTCCGTCGCCCCGCGGAGGTGTATGCGTGAAAGCATATAGGCAAGTAAAAGAAAAAAGAAAAATGATTCGTTAATAAATTTAATTATGTAATTGTTTATTGGAGATAACTAACAGCAAGTATTTCTTAAAAAAATTGATATTTGGTGAAGAGTGATTGTGATCTATCCATTTGTAAATACACAGCCATGAGCATGTACTTTTTATTAGATGGTTGCTTTTTAATGTAACAGCTTACTAAAACTTCATTACCACAGTCAAAAATAATGTATTCATTTAGTTTCCAAAGTAACACATACGACTTCCAAGTTTATGAATTACTTAATTTGCTGAATTTACATGTTATTCATACAAAGGGTTAAGCCTATAATAAGGTACCTGCAAGAACATCACGGCCACTCTTTCACTCGCCATTATCAAGAATACAAATTGTGTGATTGTGTCAACCGGTGTAAACTTGTTAACAACAACTATCAACCATTCACTTAACCACCATACATACATCTCTGTCTACCCAATCAATTGAACCGTAACGTGTATCCGCCAACAAGTACAAATGTCGGCGCGAGCGCTTTCTCCGCTGCGCTTGCGCAACCGTTATCTAATGATACAGAGTTTATAGCGTTTACTGCTCGATGCGCGCCCGTGGCGTAATCAATTAATCTTACACTTGTTACTTACTTGCATACTATAGTATAGAACTTGTCATACTCCACATAGCATCACAACTTTATCTGTTAAGAATTTTCCATAGCAGTACGATGTCTGGTACTTTGGCCGGTAGACGACATTAGGCTCGCCCCTATTACGTGATTTGGACTGCCTTTACCGTGGCTTAATTTATACGTTTGTGGCGGTTCGATTCCCGAGTCGAACAAAGCGAATTGTGGATATATATTTAGGATGTAGATCCGATGTATATTTAATTAATATTGCATGAGCAAGCATCCCAAATAACTGTTTTCATACACGTCAATATATCCCAGAAGGAGGTGGCCAGAACTTTCTTACACCTAAATCTCGCCGTCTATATTTTAGGTCTCTCGTAATATAATATAATAATATACCTATCTAATATAATAATATACTATTCTGTCACATACACACAACACCATCTAGCCCAAACTAAGCAGAGCTTGTACTATGGGTACTAGACAATGGATAAACATACATATATACTATTTTTGTAAATACATATTATACATAGAAACACCCAGACCAAGACAGACATCCATGTCCATGCACACAAATGTTTGACTTGTGCGGGAATCGAACCCGCGACCTCAGGCGTGGCAGTCGGTTACACTAACCACTACGCCATCGAGGCCGCTAGACTATTCTCTTTTACTGAGCACATTTTTCAGACAATTTTACAACAACCGTATTGCTACTTAGAAGTTCCTATGAAATTAAATAGCTGTAGAGATATTTAATGCAAGAGCCACGATCGGTAGTAAATATCACATATAACCGCATACTTAAAAAACGAAACTAACCAGACAATCTCTAAATATGAAAATTTAATCTCTGTATGTTTGTAACCGCAAAACTCAAAAAGTATTCAATAGATTGTCTTGACACGACGTGCGTCTCTGTATAAGAGTGTTTTAATATACGTTTTATCCTTAAATATATATATATACAATAAGATATTTTATTAGAGTGTGAATATGATGATGATGTTGTTCTGTGATACTGATATGAGTTTGGTGAAGAGTTGGGTGATTGAAACAAAGATACGGAGGATGGTGGTGAGTGTGCGAGTTGTGGTGATGATGATGTGTGTGATGTTGGTGAGTAGTTTTTATTTCCTGCAACAGTACTAGACTGGGCAGTGGGTTGCGATACGATGCCCCCCTCAGATACGATGAGGCTCCCACGGGAACGGGTAATTAAATATATTATATCAAACTGAGCCTCAGCGAAGCGTAGCCGGGTTTAGCCAGTGTTTATGTAGAAGCACGTGGTGTGATATCACTCCAACACATGGGAGGAACCTTCGACAAGGCTGTGGCCATACTTAGTGGGCCGCGACCAAATAGGCGTTATCGGGAACTTGTATAATATATAGTAAGTCGCTGCGTAAACTTCCAATGCGCGATTAAATTTTTTTGACAAAGTATCACCGATTTCGTTCTTAGATGCGTCTGTCTGAACAATAAACTCGTTATGTGTAAAAATAAAATGCCATGGGAGGTGTAGCGTAGTAATGTATACATGTTAGAATATCTATGTATGTGTAACCAAGCCTATATAATGTTATTTTAAAATATAGGGAGTATTTCTCTCCTTAATACCTTTTTTATTACAGTACAACGCCATCTCTTGTCGTATATCATAACTTCTTTATCTGTGTCGCTACATTTATATAAGCTTAGTAATAAAGGGTCCTACTAAGCCCCAAATTTCCCACGCATCATGCCTTATATAAATTATCTCTGCCGCTATAACAGAGGCGTATTCAAGAAGTCAGAGCTCCCACAATAGACGATCGTAACAATTAAGAGGTTATTTAACTTCCGAACGTATGGTGCTTGTGTAATGATTGCACAATAACTTATTATGCACTAGGTTTAACGGCTGCGGAAATGTGACAATGGTATAAATATTTGTGTCGGAAAGTCAAAGTGTGTAGGAAATGTAAAGGTGTGTTTATTGCGTATTGCTTGCGCAATTGGGCATTAAGTTCGATTCCCTGCAGATGGCTAGCGACAAGCTGGTGTGATATACTTCTTTTTAATATTTTAGTAATTTATATTATTATACAAAGTGGCGCAAATGTTATCAGTTTATCACATTAATTGATACCACATAATCTACATGGTATTCTTTGAGGATTTACAAATTATGAACCAAATGTATTTAGTAGTTTAGCCACAGGACATTTTTGTGGATTTCATAAATTAGAAATTTTAGAACATCATGTAATGCAGAGATAAAGTACTTAGGTGTCAAAGACCTTAAGCAGCGATATTAAAAAAATCGTCGTATTATATTCGGGTCCGGGAATTTCCGGTCTTAACGAGTTGACAAAGACGATTTCTCGGAACCTATGACCGTTAGCGAGCTGGGAACAGCACACGATGGTGTTCCAATTTGTCTCTAATTTTATTTTATTGATTTTGTTAAGAAGAATCAATACTTAATTTCTGCGAAAATAAGTTGTTTGTTTATGTTAACCGTCTTATATCAACTTAAGACAGTATATCGTTTTGCGGGGTCGCGATCGCATGTGCAAGTGATTCACGCGGCCCCGTCGATAGTGGTTTTGTCGAGGAACACCGTGGTAGGTTTAGTCGGTATTCCGGGAGGTACATTATTCTTATTCCATCTTTCTTTTACCCCGGCGAGTCCGACATAGCCCCTCCGCCCGCCCCGCGGAGAGGTACGCGTGACGAATTCCCACAAGTTGAAAAAAAAAATATATCGTTTAATGTGATAACATTTGCGCCACCTTGTATATATTTATTTATATATTTATTCATATTCTATCAAAGGCACGTCAACCTGCGTGACTTTGATTACCTAAATACATTAAATACAAACCTACTCCTGGAACCTCTTTTATGTCATATGTACGCAAAGGTCAAATACTTTTCACAGGTGTAAGCCTCCCAAGGGGCTAGGTATTTTCTAATAAAATATTTTAGAAAATACCTGTGGTAAGAGAAACGTAATAATAATATCCTATCACATACACACAACATAATCTAGCCCAAACTAAGCAAAGCTTGTACTAAGGGTACTAGACAATGGATAAACATACATTTATATACTTTTTTTGTAAATACATACATATTATAGATAGTAACACCCAGACCAAGACAAACATCCATGTTCATGCACACAAATGTTTGACTGGTGTGGGAATCGAACCCGCGACCTCAGGCGTGGCAGTCGGTTACACTAACCACTACGCCATTGAGGCCGCCATATAGACGCAATGCTAAATAATATATAAAGAATTCTGTTATATATTAAACTAAATTTCAGTCACACTTTAAACAGCAATCTGTCAAAATCTCTAATTTATAGGATATGCTGTCAAAATGTAGAAACAGGCAAAATAACTTTCGTACATATACATCAATAAATTAGTATATATATTAACATTAAAAAAGTCGACGTGTCTGTTTGTAATTTTCATTACGAAGGAGCATGAAAAATATTTGCACTGATGGCGTATTGGTTTAAGAGGAAACACTAAGGGCGAGAGAATTGAAAAATTGGTATTTGTAAAATCTATTGCTGTCGCGCAGTGCCCGCAGAGCGCGACAGAGACAACTGCAGCTTGGACCGAAAATACCTATTAAAAATACACAAAATAAACGTTTCGTAGTCCCCTGATTCCTTCTCCAAAACTTGACCGATTTAACAACATTTTTTATTAAAAATTAAAGAAAGGCTTTAACCGTGTTCCTAAGTTTTCCTTTTTTATATAATTTAGTCACATTTGTTTTCTGGATGTTTGAACACAGCGGAAAATCTGGCCAATTTTTGAGGTTTTTGAAGGCTCATGTCTCATTTAATAATTAATTTTTGAAATATAGGAAAACATAGGGACTTTCCAATAGAGGCAATACAGTTTATATTTTAAAAAAAATTGCTCTTCTGGCGTTATCCAGGGAGGAAACAGGGAACTATGTTTGTATGGAAAAACAGCCCTTGTCTTTCCTCTATAGTGTTCGTCTCGCCACTGTCAGAACTTTGTCGAATGAAATGAAATGAACTGAAATGAAATGAAATGAAATATTTATTTGCATTAAACATGAGTGATACATTGCAGCATTGATGTTAAACAATTTGAAAGTCCAGCATGTTTTACCTGAATAGGTGTACAAATGAGTATATAAGTTACATAGAAAATAAAATAATAATTAAATTTAGAATATTATTCAAATATAGTTAATTAAATATAAATTGTAAAATCGTATAAAGACAGTAAAAATCAAATTAAAATATAATCAAAATTAAATTAAATATCATTAAGCACAAATAATTAATATCAAGTATTGTTAAAAAGCAAGGTTAATTAAATATAAATTGTAAAGTGTAAGAGTATTGGAGTTTCGGTTTTAGTTTTTGTACCAAGACGAGACAAAGACTTGAGTGATCTACAAATAACTGTTCCAAGTCTGGGTGTTATTTGTGTATGCTGTTTAAATATTTTAAAGTATTTGGTTTTTGATTGCACGAATGGAATAATAGTTTAAGTGCTCGCCTCACCATTGCCGCTGCGCCAAATATTGTGGGTTCGAGCCCACACAGGACAAAAATTTGTGTGATCCACATATATAAAATAAAAAGGATTATATATGCATGCAGAAATAGCCTATTACCAGGTACTCGCTCAACAAAACACATATAAAAATAATAATTTTGTATAGACCAGATTGTAACGGTTTGAGCCTACTGAAAAAACGCAAACGAACTAGCAAATCTTGTAAACAACGACGCAGACAAAAGCTAGTTTATAGATTACATTAGTATGCATGTTTACATTAGGCGTAAGTACCCACATGCTCGTTCTAACATATTATCAATATCCTATTGTGGCGTAATCTGCATTACACGTCTCTTATGGCCAGTTTCACAATGAGGCGAGTGGACCATGGAAGCCCTCTGCAGCAGAAGGACAGATAAGCAAAATCCTGGAATAGCAAAATCCCAGATTAGCAGAAGGACAGATTCGCATAAAGGCAGATATTGTACTGCTCCAGACCATGGTCCTTCGAAGGCTAATTATTAAAAAGTCGTAGTTATTGCCATGTGATGACAAATGCCTTTAACTCACACTTACACATTAGTTTGATAGGAGTTAGTGTGAGTTACGTTGTGTGACGTTTAACAAGTAAACGTTATCCAAAAGATAAATTGCATGCTGTCTCACTCATGTTAGGTTAAAGAAGATAGGTGGCGAGACTTTTATCTTATAGATAAATGCCATCTAAAGTTTGTGGAACAGGTAAGGACCTGTCTGTCAATAACTCTGAATCTGAAATAAGCCTAAGAAGGCTGACAATCGTGTGTCCGTGTTAGATTATCTCGAATTTAATCTGACAGGCACATTATGTTTCTCAGCAAAACGAGTTTTCTTACGATTTATTAACAAGTTTTTCAAAGTCAATAATCATGTATTAATTTCGTTCTAGTAACACTTATTATATTAGCTATGTTTATAAGCTGGCCACTTCTAGGCACGGGGCTCATATCAGTCAGAGAAGGGGCAGCCCATAGTTCGCCATACTATTCCAGTGCGGGCTAGCTAACTTCACACATCACCAAGAACATTATGTAGAACTCTCAAAACATGCAGGTTTCCTGACGATGTTTTCTATCACCGCATCACGAAGCGATTAGTAATTAACACTTTTAACGCTTAATAGTTTACACCTTCTAAATATCAGAAGTGTGCCTTGGGGTCGAATTTAAAACCTTCGCGTGGCAACCCAACGGTTTCTCAGTAGGCTATTTGTGCTTCATAAGTGAAATTTACGAATGTTGAAATCTACTGGTATTTGAGTTTATTATAACAAAATTTATGTTAGTTGCTAGACAAATGGTAAATGTATGAAAGTCAAAGAAAATATATTTATTAATTTAGGTCACAAAGCAATACCTATGAACGTTAAAGTATAAAGGTTAGTGAGTGTACTAAGTTACTGAAGCTACAAGCAGCGATAGCTCAGTGGAGAGACCAACAGACTGCAATGCAGAGGGTGGTTCGAACCCACGTCGCGCACCTCTGACTTTCGTAAGTTATATGTCTTTTTGAAATTATGTGCGTATTGATTGACAATTATCGCCTGCTCCGTGCCTCGGAGAGCACGTTAAGCCGTCGGTCCCGGCTGCCATGAACATCTATGGCAGTCGTTATTTGGTGTCGTTTTCGACACAAAAGATCCCACTGGGTCGAAGTGTCGCTGGTCTGCACTGACTGGCCCCCGCATAAGATACATACTGAAGCTACATTTAGATGAGTTACTAAATTCAGGCTGTTTGGATGTCTAGAAACAAAAGCAAAGGGGTAAATTTCGGAATTTTTAAACGACTATAACCTACACAACAAGCCATTGGACTTGCAATCGTGTGTTCGTATCCACCAATTACACCACGGACATAAACCCACACATAACACATTTAACTTAGCTAAACGAGTTAACAATAATAGAAACTTGTAATTTGCATTGCTATGTATGATTATTACATTTTGTAAGTGGCTCCACTGGTGTTAGTATACATTATATCAATAAATTTCTATCCCTTTTGCAAGGTAACTTTTTTCTGGATACCCTATGTCTTTTTCCGTACTCTTGACAATGTGTATGCCAAATTTCATGATGTTCGGTGGAGTAGTTAAAGCGTTAAAGCGTAACAAAGAAAGAAACTCGCATTTATAATATTAATTAGGATAATTAGGATTATTTAAAAAACGTAAAGGCAGTGCAAGTAACACATCTTAAAAAAATTATGGAAGGCATTCGCTGACATTATTTATACCAAATACAAATCTGTTAATAAGTAATCTAGCTATGTAAATACAGGCTCTAACCGGTTGTAATCTTGCAATTACTTAATACGGAACACAAGCATGTTATGTGATCGAGTTGGCCCGCACCGCTATAATAACAGGCTAGCAATGTACCTATTTGCTTAGGAATTTCTGAATTGTCATGTACCTTACAAATAGTATTTGTACCTAGCTAGGAATATTGAATGCGGTTCACCTGTTGGTAAGCGGCTAGAACAAGGATTGGACGCATGCAACGCTTCAAAAATTAAATGTTGTCTGTGATAATCATCATTGATCTGTATACGCAAGATCTAGTCTCTACCTAAGTTTTTTTAATGATTACTAGCAACTTGGGTTTCAAATGTCTAGTATTCTTGTCAACCCCTCCAGCTAAGCTAGAATGATTGCATTAGGAGTGGGTAGTTAGTGTAATGGGTGGCATTCGAACCCGCGACCTCTCGATCGCAAGTCTGATGCCTTATCCATTGGACTACTGCCGCTTCTTTAGGTAAATTTGCAAAAACGGTAGGAGCACAACGGTATAATGTTTGTACTATCTCAGTTGGGCTCAATGATTTTATAATCCCGCCTAATCGCCTTATCTTTGTTAAATGCTTTAATATTATACTTGTTGAAATATGGCATTTTAAATCAAATTTAAACTTTCTGCTATTTAAAATTACACTCTATTTATTTATTTATAGGTGTACTGTTTGTAACTCAGGCTGCGATAGTTGCGTCGTTCTATCAATGAAGTTTACATGGCTATTGCACACTCAGCATTAAACTGCCGACAGGTAATTTCTATCCTCCACTTATCTACGCCTAGGCTACTATCAATCGATCTAACCAATTACGTATCATCTTTGATTACCACAGTGCTTAAGCAAGATAGGCCACTCATGCAGAAAAAAGCCTTAACGTTTCAACTAGAACAACCGAATGTAAGCCTTATTGAACTCGCATTAAGAATCATTACAATGGCAAATATAAATTGGTGATTTAGGTTGTTGAAGTGTTGCTTGACGGATTTGCTCATACATTGTTACGGAGGTATTCGGAAGCTTCTAGAAAGGTCATTAGCCTTGCAATTGAAGGCGAAGAGGTAATATTTCCTGTGTATATTTTAAATATTACAACTAGTTTTCTCTATAGATTCTAAGACTTATTTCTTAAGCAAGAAGCGTTCCTGGAGTGCCATTTCGTAAAAGTAAGCATTTCTTCTTCGCGTCGGTAATTGCTCTTGTAATGTCTATGGTATATATTAAATGTCCGTAATGTGTGTCCATCGGTATAGGTGTAACGGTATAGGGGCCTTAGAATAAAAGATTATATGTACAATTTGAATTTCATATATCAAGCGTGCCTTTACGAACCGAGCGTAACACGAGCGTAACTGCCTGCCTGGCAATGCAAAAACAAACTTATCACAGAGTAATAAAACGCTTTGTGTCTCTACACTCTGTTCTGAACTTCTTTTTTTTTAGATTTTGAAAGCGCCGGATGTCTTATCTCTCTTTCGGTTCTCGTTATTCCCTTCTTCTCCCCTACCCTCCTTTTTTAAGTTGGCAATGCGTGAGTGATACCTCAAGTATTGCAAGCGTATAGGTAACGTACTACTGATGTGTTACACATTACCATCATATAGATAAGTGGGGTGTATTCGCCACCTACGCAGTAAGTAAGCGGTTTGCTTGTTACCTTGGCATTGCTTCTGTGTTACCAACAGAACAGCCATGACCATGAACGGCTATTAACGGTTACCATCAAGTGGGCCACTAGCTCATCTGTCATCATACGTAATAAAAAGATGTTAAAACGCATGTTACACTAGTATTGGTAGCAACCATAACGTACGGTCTCCGCTTAGCGGGAACATGGTAGTTAGCAACCCAAATGATATAAAAATATTAAGAAAAAAAACATTTTCGAAATATAAAAAGAAGGTTTAAAACATTACTTTAATTAGCGCATAATTTATTTTACATTGAAATCATTAACGCAATATCGTCCAGGTTAAGAGCACCTTGATCCGACGGGCGTGTATGAGGAATGTGATGAAAGTGAATGAAGCCAGAGAAGTGTGTCAGGATCGTAGCAAATGCAAATCCGTAGTCTCTGCCTACCTATCTGGGAAACAGGCGTGAATCTATGTATGTATGTATTTAGGTAAAATGTTATTTAAAGTGATATTGAGATAATGGTATTTTTATTTTTATTTAACAATGAAGTTATTTTAAATTAAGTGAACCAGTGAAACATTATAACATTGAATGAAAAGTTTATATCCCATAATAAAGTATGAACAAATAAAGACTAAAAGCAACCGACGCGGTCTAAGACTGTCAGTACATATACAGAACAATAGCAAAACTATAATAAAACTTTCGAGAAAATAAAATATTTAAAAAGAAAATCTCTGGTGTGTTTTATATAGGTTTTTAATACAGCACTTTTCTCTAATTGCACTTGCAATGCGATTCTCAAGGTTTAAATAAAGATTAATGATCGATCGGGCGCCGGAGGGTACGAGACGACCTCCAGTCACCCTGAGGTTCGATCTGGGGGTGGTGGGCTTCGTGGGCCTTTCGTGTGCCGGGACAGCAGGGATAAAAAAAGGGCAGGTCTATTTGTGTAGTGGCCTGCCGTTTCATACGGCGCGGCGGCCCGAAACCTCGGTGGGGTCGCGATTGCATGGGAAAGCGATTCGCGCGGCCCCGCTGATTGCGGTTATGTCGAGGAACACCGTGGTAGGTTTAGTCGGTATTACCGGGATGTCGCTCACCATCTTTCCCTGATGAGTCCGACATAACCTCTCCGTCGCCCTACGGAGAGGTATGCGTAAAAGTATTCCCCCACATTAAAAAAAAGAAATATAACAAAAAAGATTAATGGTCGATAAACAGATACTCTAGCATCAAGTTTATAGTAGATGTTGTAACATTGGCCTTGAACGATGATACGTACATTCAGAGCATACGTGCACGCAACTATTGACCTACAGAACGATCGCATGCTTCCTCATTCATAACTCGACGGTAACGCGGCCGTAATATTTTAGTAAACTGGACTGTTTAATTCGTATTGTTTCACTTTAATATACGCATTTTTATCTAATACAATTAAGGTCTTCTAGACCAAATTTCGGTCATAGCGGCCAACGTTAGCGTAGACTGGCCACTTACGCTTCAGTAGGTAGGTATATGCGCAAACACATGTGCACTCCCAATTCCCTAACTTCCATAATTTGATGGGACGATAATGATTTGATTTGATTTGAATACTTAATTGGTTCAACTCGGGATTTAAACCCGAGACTTTTATGCACAGCAGTCGCATACACTACCGCTGCACTGCCTTACTTATATCTGTGATTTTATTTAAAAAAGCGTAATCTGGCAGGTAAATAGTTAACTACACTAAAGAAAAAGATAGTGTTGTCAACACGAACTGGGTAAAGTCTTTTGGTGCTTCATTGTTTTCTCACTTTATTATAAATTATTTGTCTAAACAATTGTTATTTTCTTTCTATAGCAGCTTAATTATTATTGTGGTAATATATCCCATACAATAAAGAACAAATACAGAGGTAATAAAAATTACTAATAACCTTTTACCTATACCGGATAGCCTAGTGGAAAACCGTTGGACTGCCACACAGAGGTCTCAAGATCCCAAGACACGCATCTCTACCTTTCGAAGTTATATACGTATTAAATAGTTAATTATCGCTTGCTTTAACGGTGAAGGAAAACATCGTAAGTAAATCTGCATGTCTGAGAGTTATACATAATGTTCTCGAAGACATGTGAAGTCTGCCAACCTGCACTAGGCCAGCGTGATGGTCTATGGTCTTACCCTTCTCACACTGAGAAGAGGCCCGTGCCCAGCAGTGAGACAGTTTAATACAGGGCTGATATTTGTATATATTATATACCTATATCTTTTTACTAAACTCAAAATATAATATATTTTAGTAAGGTATGTCAGGCACCCGCAAGACACCTTATCCCCAGAAATCTACAGTTTAGTTACCATAATATACAAAACACTGTTTTGCAGTTACGCCGCTGCTTTCTTTGGCGACTGGGTGTAAGCCGTAGTCATGCAATTAAAGCAACCAAATTCAATATTTATATCTTTATATAATAAAAAAAAAAAAATGGTAGAACTCACAAAAGTTGTCAACACAGTTGTGCAAAAAGCGATACCTACTTTGCATGGTCAAGGATGCAGCGCTTGATAGTGTCGTCAAAATATATACATAAATGTAAATTCACATGAATAAATGTAACTTTGACGACCATCAATGTTATTTTGTGGAATTGTGGCTTATATGAATAACTTCTTTTTTATTTTGATTTTGAGTATCCTTTTGTAATTGTACAAATCGCTAATTTAGATTAGTAGGTCCTCATATAAGTGGTAATTAAGAATATGTGTGTCGTTATCATCCACTCGGAACGAAATGTTTAAGTGTGTGTTTAAAAAGTACATTATATTGCAAAGTTGCATGTAATTATGTATTATAACATTACCACATTAAAATAATGCTTGGATGGTACAGTGTTAAAAAAAGCGGGCGCGTGTCCTGCATTAAACAATTTGAATTGTGTAGTAGTAAGAGAATTTTCAGGGTTCTGTAATTGATACAAATAGGATCCGGAACACTGAAAAGTAAGGAATATTATCACTGCACTGTAAGCGCAGTAGTTGAAGTGATCGTTCTGCTACTGCCACTGCGCCAAGAATTATGGGTTTGGTCTCGAAATGTGAATAAAAATTGTGTAACCCGCAAATAGGTGTTCTTTGTGTCCGTTGTTTGAACGTTTGTAAAGTAACACGCGACATAGCAACTATCGCTGGACCGGTTACCAGACCAATATCTTAAAAAGCAGTCGTTTAGGAGGTAAGAATTTAAGTAAGCGTAGATTTTTTTCATTTTGGCTTCGTTATCACAGTATTTAGTATGTCTATTGATAATTTATGCTTGCTCTAACAGCATTAAGTTTGATAGAGCAAGCATAATTATCAATAGCTAGTTGTAAACTCCTGCGCCATCCATGTATTTACATATTTTGTAAAAAGTCTAATATTATATGTAGGCATAGAATGTTTGTAGTAGTCGCAATTTTTTATCATAAATCTATGAGAAATTGTGAAACTCTATCAATATCTTTAAAATTAAAATCGTTTAAACTTGACCCTATTATGATTTCTAAACACTTTACTTAACGTGTGGTGATTTGATTGGTAAGAATGTTAATGTTTACACTGTGATTTGGAAGTGCTCTGACGTACTATTTGATTAGATTCCATCACCTACCATCGCACCACTCGTCACTGCAGCAAAGTCTACCTATTTCATCTGGTTCAATCAACACGATATGCTTTCATTGATAATTTTGCTTACGTACGTAAAGGCTGTGGAATGAGTTAATCAGCCGCAGTGTTGCCCCAGCGTAACGGCTTTTTCTTGTTCAGACGAAGTTTAAAAAGAGTATTTCTATGATGGTAGGCCATCGCTTAGCTCTGTATATCTCTGCTGTTGTTAAATCATATATTATACGTATTATGTCTACATTATTATAAAGGTTTCTGTAATGCGAGTGGTGCCTCAGTCTTGCAATAAATGTTGTACCGAGCACACGTGCGTTTGATTTAACAATAGAGCCGTAAACGTACAAGAAGTAGAAACAATTAAAGATTAGATATTGTTTACGTGTAGTAGAGCCTCGCTGATTTCAGATAAATGGGCCGGCTCGACTGGGGAAGGATTACCCTCTCACAGAATATCGACGTAAAATAGCAGTATTCCTACTGTTGTGTTTCGTTCGGTGAGTGAGTGCCGGCGGCCCAATCACCCTCTTTCCCCCTTCACGCTCCTCTCCTGCCCATTTCCTTTTATTCCTAAAGGGTCAGCAACGTGCAAGTGATACTTTTGGTGTTGCAGGCGTCTATAGGCTACGGTGACCACTTACAATCAGGTGAGCCGTATGTTTGTTGCCGTTGTTTGACACTAAGTGGTATAAAAAAAAAAGTGTGATGAACCCATATTTTGCCAGTTAATTTAGTTTTCAGATTTTTACTAAAAGCCAGCCTAATGCTAAGCAGATACTGAATATGATATGATAACCACGTAAGTAATACCCTTGATATTACAAGCGTCCATAGACATTATAATCATCAGGGATTCAAGTAACACGTTGTCCTTACGGAGCCTGTAAAACTTTTTGATCGCTAGAGCACAACACAAAATTGTTTTATTGCTGTCTTCTGTAATATTAGAGATAATTCTCCAGGCAAGCTGTTCCTGTTTAACCGAACTCCAAGGTTTAGGCTAGGATCCAACTATCCCCTCGAACAGTATTATAAATAAACGAAAACCCTAAAGCAATATATGCTAATCTTCATCAGTAATGTAACGCGCCATCACTTATCTTAAGATCTTAAGCCTCCCTATAGATAAAAGCAACTGAGCTCACGACTCAAACATAAAAAGGAAATCCCACGATTACACAGATTTTCTTTGCTCTGTGCTTACTCGACTGCGCGACTGTGGTGTAATGTTAAAGCTATTGTGTTAATCTTTATCCGACAAGGTTTCTAATCTCTTGGGGAGAAAGTTGTTTAAGTGTAACTGATCATTGTCACGCTAGCGTGCTACAAATATAATAGAATATTACATATTTTACTTTGATCTATATCTATACTAATATAATAAATAGGATTTATGTTTATTAAACAAAAAATTAAACTGGTTTGGGAGAGTTCTTGGCATATACTTTATTTCTTTCTTTCAAAAGACAACTGCTGCGCTAGGAATAATTCTTGTGTCCCGTGGGACTTCACAAACATTCAAACAACGGATACAAAGAACACCCAAATTAGGAACAACCATTGGGTGACCACACAAATTTTTGTCCCATGTGAGATTCGAACCCACAATACATGGCGCAGTGGCGAGGCGATCACTTAAACCACTACGCCACCCGTGTAGTCAATACGTGTGATCACCGAGAGGAGCGAAGAAGGGGTTAAAAATTATAAAAAGCGGGTTACGTAGAATGAGTACGTAGGTACCCTCACCGTGTTCAGTAAATATGTGTGTATAGACCAAGAGGTAGATTGAACAGTAATACGCCGACACAGCCGCTAGCAAAGACTGGTTACAAATATTACAATATTCCTTCAAACTTGAAACACGTTCAAAATGGCATAACAACGACTAATACCTCATAAACTTTCTCAATACTGTGTAATGTCGCGAAAATAGCCAGCGGTTACGTCATCGTAATGAGGTAATGGAACATTTGACATAAATTGTTTGTATCTGTACACAAATACTATAAAAGTGAGGTCACAAGTGAGATTGTACGTCGTAATCGTTATAGAAAATCATAACAAGACCGTCATTGTTGGACCCATGACATACAGTTGCGTCTGTTTAAGTGGCCCTAGGTTTAAAATTGTCAAATTCACCACGGATTCAATCTTTACTACACGACCGATTACGCATACACATTGTCAGGGGTACAGAAAAGAACATAGCGTATCTTTTATCTTAAAAAGTACTGTTCGCGAGGGATAGTTTATTAACGAAATCTACTTGCCAGACGATGCCAGACTCTCTCTTGCTATTACGTGCGACCTAAAGCCATAACTAATTTAGGCAGCCTCGATGGTGTAGTGGTTAGTGTAACCGACTACCACGCCTGAGGTCGCGGGTTCGATTCCCGCACAAGTCAAACATTCGTGTGCATGGACATGGATGTTTTGTCTTGGTCTGAGTGTTTCTATGTATAATATTTATGTATTTACAAAATAAAGTACCTATATATGTATGTTTATCCATTGTCTTGTATCCATAGTACAGGCTCTGCTTAGTTTGGGCTAGATGGTGTTGTGTGTATTTGATATAATATTATTATATTGCATTATATTATTATATTATAAGTGGCGAAATGAGGGCGTGATACAATTCTATCTACCCCTTCAGGGTAGTCGTGAGACTGTATAACGTATATTTAAAGTTTAAGGTAAGCAAATTCATAACTTAAAGGCTTGATAAAATCAGTTTTGACCATGGTTCATAACTACACAATTAACCTCAATTTTACAGTCTTTCGGCGTAATATATGCAGTTTAATCATAATTTTCTTGTTATTGTTTACTTTAAATATTATTTTTAGTATTTTAGTTTCATAATTATGATTATTTAGTTATTAGTAATGGTGAACAACTTTACACTTGTTGATGAATGCCATAATTTTTCCAGAGGTGCGTGACGGATACGCTCATCAATATAAAAATTACTTACTTTTATATGATAAGAAACGATTTGTGTTTCAAAATTTCCTTATAATATTAAAAGTTGACTAACATCCGTAATGTGATGTTGAAGATCGACTGTAGAGGCATTCAAAATTTCACCATCTTAAACGCTTTTTTATTCAATCAACTTTAACAAATTGCGTGGAAAACAAGCATTTTAAAAACGTGTAGGAGGTTTTATTTATTACTTGTCATTAAACAATTCTAAAAAGAGGACGTCCATGCCAAATTATATGAGAAATACTACAAGTTATTGCCTTGACTTGGGTTCAGTTTGTTACAAAATTGGAATGCCCAATAGTAAGACTATTGATCGCACTCTTAATCCAACTCTAGATGCCGTAGTTTTTAATGGAGAATCCATCATGCATTACTGCTTATAAAAAAAATAACCACTCCATAACCTTACCTTGTAAACAGCCCAGTGTTGGTAAGTCCGTACTTAGTCTCTCCAGCTCTGATGTAAATCTTGCAAGCATCATGCTGCCTGCAGCAGGTGTCGGTGAAGAAGAACAGTCCCAAGTCGCTGGAGCGAGCAGTCGCGGATCGCCCATCGCCACACCACACCGTACCTGGTGATCATAAATGATTGGAACTTAACACGTGTTCGAAAATCTGGCTTTTTGGTTATGAAGACCAGCCTTCAATCACTGAAGGGTAACACACAGACTCTCAAATTCATGTCATCTTTTGACTACACGTGTATTATATTGGGTAGTAGGTCTGAGTGGTCGCTTCATCATCGCGATTGTGCCCAGTATTGTAAGATCGATCCCTAAACGGGACAAAAAGTTAAGTATTGCTGTATTGCAGAAGTCTTTACAAACGTTTAAACAATGGACACACAGAAAACCCAAACTCAGAACAACTATTCCTGGATTACAAATTGTTTTTGTCCTGTGTGCATAGAGAGAGTCTTTTAAATGAACTGTTATTAGAATTATCTAATGCTGCAGCTGTATTAGAGCTGTTATTAATTAGTGCTGGCACATTGCACTGTCATCTAAACGTTACGTTAAATTTATTAGGCGTATCGCATAATACAGACTTAGCTTGACATAATTGTCAGGTTTCAAATATCCTCTTCTCAGTTTCAGACGAGATTTAAATATCTAGCTAATATATATATATTTATTAATATAGGAACATCAATCAGCCACATTACATAATAAAATCAACAGAATCAACTTAAAACTAGGTAGTAATGTAGCCCACGGAGATTTCCACACGTTACTTTTCGATTAAAACTATAAGACGCTAGGAAAGTAAACATACATGTATGACAATCCAAAAAAATACAAACTTAGAAAAATAAAATAACATACAAAAATATATAACATTACAAAAAAAGAGAAATAATTAAAAAAACAACTGTCTGAGTCCGAAAAAGTAGGTACCTACAGTTATGAGTTCAGTGCCTCATCTGAAAATTTTAAATCTAAGATATTAATTATTATTATTACAAAAAATAGTAGGGCGTGAATTATTTTTATTGAACGAACAAAATAAATACCCAGACTTAGAACACTAAGTTAATACATGCAAGCCTGTGTAAAATTTCAAATAAATCTACAGACTACTTTTTGAGGTTTGCGGATACAAACATAGACACGAATATGTATTTTATGGTTCGGAACTAAAATATTTTTATTGTCAAAAAGACGATCGCCTTGTTTTCATTAATCGAAATAGTTCTACGGTTTTTTTTAGAATCGATGGACCTTGTAATTTTATGGCTATTAAAAAAGATGACCGCTTAGCAATACTTTCATATATTTTATTAAAATGTTGTTGTTGTAACCATAACGCAATGGTTCTATTTTTGTCACGACCTTCAAATCGAGATAACAGATTAACTTTATAGTATCGCGGAAACTTACAAAGATAAACTTCTTTTAATCTTACGAAAGAAAATTACTAAAATGTTGCTCCTCTATTGCAAAATGTTTAAATTCCACAGAATCGTCAAAATTGATAGCATAATTAACAAACGTATAAACTACGCACACTATCGATGTCGTTAAAATAATTATTATGAATAAAATGACCATAGATACAAGGAATAGTCATAACCACTTTTTTACTTTAAATAATGTACCACACAAGTTGTTTTACTCTACGGCAATCAAACCCGTAACCCGTTGTGACAGCAGATAAATGACCGCCACCCGTGCAATAATAGACTTCAATTTTGATAAGCAATAAATCTAATAAACTAATAAAGAAACTATTGGAATATCACGAAGAGGTCTTAAGTTACCTCCTGTGCTACGCCTACCTCTGACATTTCCTAATTATGTGAATATTAATAACTTTAAAGATGAAGGGAAACATCATGAGAAAACCGTCATGTATGAGAGTTCTCGAAAATATGTGCTGACTGCCAACTTGCAGTAGACCAGCATGGTGGATTATGGGTTACGCCTTTTTATAATGAGAAGAGTCCAGAGATTCCCAGCAGTAAAACAGGCATAAACAGGACTGATATTTAATTTATATATTAAACAAATAGTTTTCTTTGTATATTGTCTTAATATACAATAACGATGGTGTAGAAAACGTAAAGAAATCCTAGCAAAACGGCGTCTGGAAATGTGCCTGATAGATGGTAATAGGTTTGCTTCCTCTTACATGTGGCCTACAACCATACTTGGCAAATGATGGGTGTAATATAACTCTGCGCACACTGGTGGTTTCTATGTATGTTTGTATATAAGGTTACCAGGCCTCTTGACCTTCAATTAATACATTGAAAATTGCTTTTAACAAATTTGTTCTTACAACAATACTAATCCGGTTTGATATGCAATCTGCGAGTGATGATAGCGGCCTTAAATTATTTTTCAATGCAAGTATACAATGGGTATTCTTGAGTACACCATACTGTTCACATTGTATACAAACCAGACTACATTCTGATGCTTTTTTATATTAATACCAGTTTAAAATGTCTAAAAACAAACTGATCGATAGTAATAATAAAAGTGAGCAGTTATAACTAACAAATAAAATAGATGAATTAATAGGATTATCAGTAAAATTGCATCATAAGAACAAAAATATGTTTTAGGTCACCAAACATTTATAAAGCAAGGATCCGATACTACAAAAATGCTACCCCTCATTAAAATTACATTTCTGCAGCGGTTCTAATGGTCATCTTGCCATTGCTAATAGTTCGTAAATTTATGAGCACTATACCTTCATAAAACAAAAAGTGTGGCCTATGGCAACCACTCAGAGTGGAGAGGCTTCTATTGCGACCAATTATAAAAAAAAATCTAAAGCCATCAACACTACAAAGATCATTTATTAAAAAGAGACATATACCGTCATCCTATTCTACTAATCCATTATCCTCAAAGTTGAAACTCTCTTACCTGGGTAAATAGCCTGCACGCGATCCTTGAACTGCTCCACAACGGAGTTAGCGACATTAGCAACACTGGACACCCCGGACACAACTCCAGATGCAACACCGGACACAAAACCACGGTCGTTGTCCAGTGAGCCAATGTCCCGGACACCCGCCATCAGCTGACTCAAAGGCTTGCTGATACCAGAAGATATGGTTTTGAGGATACCACGTCCAAATTGACCTGTGAAGTAAATAGTTAATCATGAGTAGATGTTAACAAGCCTTTTCCTGAGCAGATGACTGTTGGTGTACCATCAGGTGATGATAAGCGGTAAAGTTCCCTCAAGATGACCATGAACATGACTCTGTTCATCCCTTAGTAGATGCAATGCCAAGGAAACAAAGCTTATCCACTGTCCATTCAGTCAAGAAAAGAAAAGGCTTATAGCAAAAACGGCTCCGTTGACCTTTAGTTGGATCGCATATCTGCTCGGTGTCTAAGATGAACAGTATGGTTTTAGCCCACCCGGTGCCAGTATTAGTAGGCAATTCAAATTAATGCAGGACTTTGCGAGATATAACGGAAGATGAAGATGGAGAACAATAGCTAGACTGTGGATGAAATTGTACTCGGAAATCCTACACTTACACCTGTAATTAGAGAGGTGGATGTATTACAATCAGCAGCAATAAGCAGCGATAGCTCAGTGGGGAGACCAACAGACTGCAATGCAGAGGGTCTCAGGTTCGAACCCACGTCGCGCACCTCTGACTTTCGGAAGTTATATGACTTTTCGAAATTATGTGCGTATTGATTGACAATTATCGCCTGCTCCGTGCCTCGGAGAGCACGTTAAGCCGTCAGTCCCGGCTGCCATGAACATCTATGGCAGTCGTTATTGGGAAAGTCAGTACCCTCTAATATCCTGACACTGGTCTATCTTTAGGGTATCGTTAGCCTTCGGGTTGCGGAGGTCAGGTGTCAGCCGCTCCGTGTAAAAACTGATATCCAGTCAAATCCGGTTAGACCAGAAAAGCCGAACCCAAGTGACTTGGGAATAATAAAGGCTAAGGGAGAAGAAAATGTATTACAATCAGAATAAGCCCTTGGATTACAGCTTGTCTAATTAATCCTACAAAAGTAACGTATGGATACACTACTTATGAATAATAATTAATATAAATAGTCTCAAAGCTATATCCTCAAAATAGGAGACGGAAGTTTCATTCACATTTTACCACTTATGGTTTTAATTCCTTTTTAGTTCTTACATAATAGACCGCCAGTCTATTGTCAGGTCTACACCACAGTTCCATAGGCCTTCTGATTTTTTTTAATAGAAAATTGTTATATAACTGCCCGATCAAACATCAAACCCGAGAACTCATGCACAGCATTCACTACTTTTCATTCACACTACCTCTGCGTCACCGAAGCAGTCAAAGAATAACATTCAAAAACTAACCAGGTGGTCTGCTATTAACCAGTTATTGGACTCCTTATACATATCGGGTTTTTAGCCGAGTCTGATTATAAAGCTCTCGTGTATAATCACGACTCGACTACATAAATAAATTAATGTTATTACTTGAATTTGTTTAATCCAGTCGAGTCGATGTTACTAGTCAGAAAAGTAATATAAAATATCCAAAGAAAAATATCACCATACACCTATACTTATTAATTTAATCTATATATTAATACATGAAGCAAAAACTTTGTACCCCTTTTTACGAAAATTGCGCGGACGGAGGAGTATGAAATTTGGCACAATTAAAGTTTATATGGAGAAGGAGGGGCGAATCCTAATATTTTTAAAATAATTCATTATTTATTTATTTTATTATTTATATATTTTATAAAATATGCTTTGGAAATACATTAAATGAATGAAAAAACACACGTACACAACCATGCATATGACACGCGCAGTCGAATCGCGTTCGTAGTATTTCGGCGTTTTTTGACTGACGAACAATTCTTCGTAACTATGGTTACCTATATATACCTTATTTATATGTAATAAAGACAAAAAGAAAACAAAGTACCAAGCTTAGGAATATCGTCAATGAAAGAGTATAGTTAAGTAAATAATAATTTGTTTGGAAAAGATAAGTAAATTTGGCAAAATCTAAATGAAATGTGATTATAAGGATAAAGTTATAGACAATAAAACCTTAATAACGATCAACTTAAAATTTAAATCAATTATGGTCGAATTTCGACCACTTGGCGACCGCTAGTAATAATAATTTAACTTACAAATGATAACATATGTAGTTACAAAATTTTGAGCAAAAGTAGAAATAAAACTTATGTCCGAAGGTTCTTCTAAATATCTTCGAACCAAAGATAAAATAAATTAATAATATTAAAATTGATTACTTTCAAATTACGAAATAACATTTAACATCAACATCAATTTTAAAACATAGACGGATCTTATCAATGAAACATTTCAACACTAGAAATATTTTAAGCAGTTTATAAAAACAAGTTTTGCGACACATCTACGTAGGTACCAGCTGGTTTTATTTGTGATCTTTATGAATGTAAAGGGCCTTCGTGAGCCTTCGAGTATGGACTAGTTCTGATTCAAGGTTTCGTAAACGCTACATAACCTGGAATTTATGCCAAAGTAATCGCGTTTTACCTATCATTTGGTAAATACATACATAGATTCACGCCTGTTTCCCAGAGGATTAGGCAGAGACTACGGATTGCCATTTGCTACGATCCTGACACACACACAGCTGCATTCACTTTCATCACATTCCTCATACACGCTCGCCGGTGTAAGGTGCTCTTAACTTGGCCTTTGTCCAGAACGTCTCCGATCTGATCGAGTAACGTTCGCCTAGGTCTTCTCCTTACGACTGTTCCATTTATTTACACTAGCCTTATAAACTTTCTTAGTCAGTCTGTTCTCGTCCATTCTTTCTACATGCCCAAATGAGCTTAACATAACCTTTTCTATTCTTGTCACTATATCTACTTCCATGCCGCATCTCTCCCTAATCACACTATTCCTTATTCTATCTTTCAGAGTCACACCACATATGATTCTCAGCGCTCTCATTTCTATTGCATTTATTCTGCTCTCATGCTTCTTTTGCCATACTATTCGGTAAATGACATATATTCGCACTATCAGAGGTGTAAGCAGAGGTGTATAACCATACATTTTACCAGTCGTATTATATAATATCAGCCCTGTATTAAACTATACCACTGCTGGACACGGGCCTCTTCACAATGTGAGAAAGGTACGGCCATAGTCCACCACGCTGGCCCAGTGCGAGTTGGCTGACTTCACATATCTTAGAGAACATTATGTAGAACTATTATATATGCAGGTTTCCTCACGATGTTATCCTTCACCGTTAAAGCGAGCGATAATCAATTACTTAATACGCACATAACTTCGAAAAAGAGATACGCGCCTTGGGATCGAACTCGCGACCTCTGCGTAGCAATCCAACGGTCTCCTACAAGGCTATAGGTTAGAAACTTTTATGTAATTAATGGGGTACATTCCTAGCATCTTTGCTACTGGAGAATTGTCTAACGTTGCCTATATGTGTGATCTAAAACATGACTGCCAGAATATAGATGTAATATCATTTTAAATATTTCTTATTATTACATTCCATATATTTAAGTCTGCAATACTTAGCGAACCACGCTATATATGTATGGTACAAAAATGAATTATAACTATCGTATTTCTGAAAGAAAGCCTATACCTAGCATGAGATAGTTTACAGACACATCTGTAATTGTAAAATTCTTACGTGGGATGCTTAAAATGGTTGACTAAACAAAAAACAAAAGAATAAGCTCTATTCTACACCAATAGAACGCAGTTCATAACAAATGTGCAATATATTATAATATGTAATGTAAATCCTAACTAATATTAATATAATAAGTTTGTTTGATTGTAACCCTATCACCTCTGAACTATTCGACCGATCATTAAGAAATTTCGCATACACGTTGTCAGGGGAACAGGTAGGACATAAGGTACCTTTCATGCAGAAAATACTACTGTTACTAAAATAACCTATCCTTTACTTATGCGAGCGAAACCGCGATTAAAATCTAGTCTAAATATAATTAATACTTATATTAGTTTATGTTGTTCAAATCTTCTTCATCACTTACAAAAACATATCTATTATATATATATATATATATATATATATATATATATATATATATATGTGTTTAAATTTAAATATTAATTCACTACATTTACATCGTATCTGTCATGGACATCATCATCGGGACTAGAGAGCCGGATTTACTGAATCACTTTTACTGCATTATGTAACTGTAAAATGTTTAACATCAAATCTCAATTCACCGTGACCAAACAAATTTGAACAGTCGATATTCACAATAATAGCTGTAAAATTAATATCCGTTTGGCAATTGTACTGTAACTATTTATTTTAGAATGCTTGCAGTTACTTTTTAGTGTTACTGTCTAAAATATTTAATTTATTAGTAATGTGCAAGAAGTAAAAAATAACATAATTCACGGCTTAATTTTGACATCGAATTTTGAGACATCGTTTGAAATGTCGAGTCGTCTATAGACAAAGTTTAATTTGTAGTCTTGGCGCAACGTTTTAACATTAATAATAATTATCATTATTAAATTTTAATCCATAATTAATTTAAACATATTTCTAGACACATTTATGACATTTGGAAGATCATGAAAATAAACCTTCATAATTTAAAAATTCAGAGTAACCAGTACTATCTTTTTCTCTTTTAGCCTTTATTATACCCAAGTCACTTGGGGTCGGCTTTTCTGGTCTAACCGGATTTGACTGGATATCAGTTTTTACACGGAGCGGCTGCCACCTGACCTCCGAAACCCGAAGGCTAACGATACCTTAAGGCTAGACCAGTGTCAGGATATTAGAGGGTACTGACTATCCCAATAACGACTGCCATAGATGTTCATGGCAGCCGGGACCGACGACATAACGTGCTCTCCGAGGCACGGAGCAGGCGATAACTGTCAAGTCAGTACTATAGCTAAAAGAAATACAAAAACCATTCTATCAATTAAGTGTCTTGTCTTAACTTAGTTGCTGGCATTAAAAAACAATTATTCTAACAGCCGGTGAACCACTGCAGCGTTAAGTGCTGAGGAGTAGACAATATTCCTGGACTAGAAATAATCCCTATGTCGCGAGGAAAAACAAGTGTTAAAATAACCGACACAAAGAACACCCACACTTAAAACAACAATATGTGAATCGTATAAATGTTTATACCGTGTGGATTTCAAACCTTCGACACTCGAGGCAGCGGCAGTAGCGAGGGGACACGTTTGACTACTACACCAACCTTGCAGTAAAAGTTAAAAATTGATAACTAAATACTATAGCATAATACTTATGCAACAGAACTGAGGCATCTCGTTATATAACTTCCGTCTGCTTCATTCACTCGGGCATGTTTGTTTTTAAAAGCTAACATTGGTCGACTGATTTGATTTGATTTTGGTATTATTAATGAGTAGCGATTGGGAATGGGGAGATCGCTAGACTGCCACGCCGGTCTCAAGCTCGATTCTAAGACACGCACTTTTGTCCTTTTAAAGATATTTTAAAGATATTGTTTTTTTTATGGTTCAGGAGGCAAACGAGCTCATGGATCGCCTGATGGTAAGCAATTACCGCTGCCCATGGACATTCGCAACACCAGAGGAGTCACAAATGAGTTGCCAGCCTTTTAAATTTGCCCACCAGGAGGGGAGGATAGGTTGGACCTCCAGTACCCTCACTCACTCGACGAAACACAACACACGCGCTATTTCACGCCGGTTTTCTGTGAGGCCGTGGTATCACTCAGGTCGAGCCAGCCCATTCGTGCCGAAGCGTGGCTTTCCCACGGTGTGCGTAGTAAATAGCCAATTCCCGCTCGCTTTGAAGGAAAACATAGCCAAAAAACCAGCATGTCTGAGAGTTCTCCGTAATGTTCTCAAAGATGTGTGAAGTCTACTAACCGCGCTGGACCAGTGTGGTGGACTATGACCACATTCTCAAACTGAATAAGCAATAGGTCAGTTTATTAAAAGTACTGATATTATTATTTAATTACTTATATGTGTATGTGGATGGATATCATATGTATAGATGTTCTGATTTTGAGAAAATCAATTTTCTAAATAAATGCCTATCTATAATAAACATGTTAAGGTTATTAAAAAATCAGAACATCCTTACGTATTGCACAGACATCCATATACCCTCCTAATTATAATTACACTTCTTTACAGAGATCGAATCGATCGAATTCGTTAGTAAAATTAAGATCAAACTTACCTATGCCGCCATTCTCCTCTCGACTCCTCAACCTTTCTGCCTCTAGCATCTCATTTTGCCTCTGCATTCTTTTAAACAGATCCACGATTCCTTTAGGCACCACCCTTTCTGCTACAGTTTCAACGACACTCTCTACTACACTGCCAGCAAGTCCAAATATTACTGACAGCGCATCGGTTTTAGGCGCAGTAGTTGGCACCACATCTTTATTATCGTAATAATCTTCAGGTACTTCAACTTCTTGATCAGTGTCTAGTTCTGTAAATATAGGTACATCTGTATCCTCTATTTCAGAACTTAGATCTACTCTACTGATATTTTCTGGTTTAGTAATATTTACTTTATTTATACGATAAGTATTCCTTGTATTTATCGTAGTATTATCATTACTTGTTTCAGTTATGTTTGATACTTGTGTTGTAACTTCGGTGGTTTCGAATAAAGTTTCAGTAGTCGTAATATCGTCTGCCGATGCAAAGACACTTGATTCTGTGGTTTTAGTATACCTCTCTGGGACCGAAATATCTGTTGTACTTTCAATCAATTCTGTGTATATATCTGTTGTCGTATCTGTTTCTTGCGTAGAAGATGGCAGAGTGACAGTTTGTTTTATTTCGATCTTCGGTGTTTTTCTTGTAGTTGACAACGGAATGACTGTCAAATCTGGTTCCGTCGTACTCTCTATTATACTTACTAGAGTATTCTCAGTTGTACTTATCAGTTCTAAAGGTATAACACTATAGTCTAATGTAGATGTCGCTTCTAATTTGGTTTCGGTTTCATTTCTATTATTATTCAACTTATCATCTAATTTCTTATGAACATCTTTAACAATTGTGTATCTATGGGATTCTTTGTCAAAGTTTTCATTGGAATGCCATGGCACCGATCCATATTTTTTATTATACTTTACTCTGTATTCTTCATCAAAATCGATGATGCTATTGTCAAGGTTGTCTGCCGCATAATTTCCAACTGGAGTTGTAGTTGAAATTATGTTTTTTGGGAGTGTATATGCTGGGCAGCTCAGCAGGAATATGGCACTGATGATAAATTGCCTCATTTTTTTTCGCCCTCTGTGGTACATTTTTGTTCAGCCATCTGAAACAAAAAAATAATATTAAATATTTCTGACATAACTTTAGAAAATAAACATAATTGTCAATAAAAAAAATTAATCAATGAAATAATTTATGAACTGCTTTAACGTCTTGTCGTTAAAAATTTACATAAAACCTAAAAAAATAAAATTTTAATTAGAAATCTTTTTATTTCAATATCACATACATACATACTAATATCTAGGGATGGAGGTAGTGTTAGGATACCCCGCTCTTCCATAACAAAGGTTACACAGAGAAATGGTGAAAACAAAATATAATAAATCAATGTTGGTAAGTGAGGAACCCACCAAGTACCCGTCGATGCCCAACCTCACCAATTTTGATAGAAAACGAGAAAACTTTAGAGTTAAATCTTGCGGTATACGCGTTAACCTTAGAGGAGGCCTATGTCCAGCAGTGGACGTCTTTCGGCTGAGATGATGATACGCGTTCGGCCTATACACCCAGGACACTTCGGCAGTAAATGAACGGTCATCTACTGTTTATATATTATATTTTATTGACTCGCTATCCCCACCATCCGATATCATTACTTCAATGACATTGTGAACTATTATTATTATGCATTGAAATTCCATCAAGCAATAACTAATATATTTTATTAGTAAAATTATAATTCGATATATCATTCATTTTGACGACGAACTAAACTTTTTGCAGATGTTTTGATGCCTTTTTTCACAAAGAAAAAGCCTCTGAATATAACCTTGACCAATAAAACACTTGTATAATAATATTATTAAGAGGGAAGATTAGTTTATAGCCGATAAATTCTTAAACTGTTGAACCGATTTTAATAATTATGTCATCATTAAAAAGCTACTATATCCAGAAGTATCATAAGCTATACTGACTATCATCACATTACGAATCATGTGATTGCAGCAGTAAACATAAACCTAAGTGCAAGCGCATGGAACAACTAAAATGAATATTTTAGAACAACCTACTTGCTGCCTGCAAATTCACATATTATGGCTAGACCCATTCTTGCCACATGTGAATTTGCCAGCAAAGGTGTATTATGCCCACATTTTGCCAACTATGTTAAGGTTTCACGAAATAGGAGACAACCTTCCGTCTAAGGTACAGTTTCAGACTCCGTACTGTTTCTGATAATTCTTTGACAGAAAATCCCAATATCACTTAGCCCAACGCAGCAATCAAACTTGAGAACACATACACAATAGTCGCATTCATGCTGCTTGTAAAAATTCTTTAAAATATATCCCGGAAAACATTTAGCACAACCCGGCATTCAAACCTAAGATATCATACACAATAGTCGCATTTACTAGGTACAATACAAGGCCAATATATCTACTACAGTACAGTTAAAAGTAATATGAAGTGTGAATGGAACTCCTATAATGAAGGTTTTCTGCTATGTTACGTATTAAATTTTTAGGATATTGCATTCCTTTAAAGTTCAATCCCCTTCACTTGCATTTATCTGCATACCATACCATACCAACTTTCAAGATCCATGGTCAACGGGAAGTATACAAAAATTATCTTAATACATATATAATATATAATATTGCGCGCACATAATGTGAGGTTTGTCATTGTTAAAGTTTACATGAAGAAGAAGTACAGAAAATTTAAATTAATAGATCACATAAAACATCTCCCGGTCTAGTAATAATTCCTATATCGCGAAGGACTTCACAAACCACACATACATATTTTTGTCCCGCATAAGGTTAGAACCCACAACACTCGGCGCTGTGTACAGTTGACACATCATGGCTTAATTAATGAATGGTTCGATTCCCGCACAAGTCAAACATTTGTGTGCATGAACATGGATGTTTGACTTGGTCTGGGTGTTTCTATGTATAATATGTATGTACATATTTACAAAAAAAAGTATATATGTATGTTTATCCATTGTCTAGTACCTATAGTACAAGCTCTGCTTAGTTTGGGCTAGATGGTGTTGTGTGTATGTGTAGAATATTATATTTTTATTATTATTATTATCAATTATGGTTGAATTCTGACAACTAAGCGATCACTGCTAAATAATTATTTCACACGTTACATGCTACGTTACGAGTGAACTTATAAATATAGTAACGGTGACCACTGGAATCATTAAGACTCAGCACAACTGTCTCTAGGTCACAGAATAAGCATATGTCTCGTGCACCACAACATTCGGCGCATTGACAACTAACATTATGAATCTCTTAAAGATTTCGCGCCTTCTTCAGTGCAGGGGTAAACAGTGATATACACCTATGTATCTTTCTGATCAGATATCTCTGCAGAGTAATACCACATTGCACGACTGTGCGCTACTGCGGAGAATGTCTTGACAGAAAAATCTAGTAATACTATTCCCAACTTGGCAATCGAACTTAAGATCGCACGCACACCAGTCGCATTCACTGCCGAGTGCCGCTACATCGCCGAGGTAGGCTATATATGCTAATTGCAAGTGCAGCTAATTATTGAGAAACATTTCGCAAGTAAACAAACGAAAATGTTGGTTGAGTGAGTGCATCGCGTAATAGCATCATTGTACGGTCTTACATAACGTTCACACTCGATGCGCACGCGCCTCCCGTCTGCCACACATGCTACATTGTTTATTACATGTAACAATATAATATTACGTTAGTTTCATTTAATTTCGCTACATCTATTGTTGTAAGTTCGAAGTAATCGCGCTTTTCTTTAATTTTATTTCAAACCCACTAACCCGAAAAAGGCCAGCATGGTGGACTATGGCCTAACCCTTCTTTCATTGAGAAGACGCCCGTACCCAGCACTGGAACAGTTTATATACTGAGCTGATAGCTTATATTATGTAGTATACGATTCTCCCAAGCCAAGCTTCGGGCAGACCAGTGTTTATATAGAAATACGATAAATATTAGCAATAGTAAGCAAGTTTCTTTCATTATTAACATTTACGGAATCGGTGCCAGTCGGCCAAGACGCAAGTTACTGCATTAACACTTACACATTATGTAATTTTATATACTTATTAGGTTAGTGGTAGGCTGTGAATGTCGTCTTGGGTTCGAACTTTACGTAAATAAAATTAAAGAAAGGTCTGACATGGGATTGCAAAAAATATCTTATTGACATCATAACACCGTACACCATTCGTTTTCTTTGCTAATAAGAAATAATGTTTGTTTATTAGAGATAATCCCGAGAACTTGTAGACCGATCAGACAATGTCATTTCATCGTAGTAAACAAATGGTTTTAGTGCCACGGATAAAATAGTTTCGTTACCTCGAAATTAACATATAAAGTAAAGATGATTTTAAGTTAATTACACAAAACTTGGAAAAATATAAATTAATTAAACATTATTTCATTATTTTAAAGCTGGACTATGCTTAAACCGATTGTTGCGCAGAGGCACACCGGTGGCTAGCCACAATAGGTTTTTAATTATATTTAGCATTCCAACAATTTGTCAGGTAAAGGTAAATATTTAACTTGTATTAAATTCATCACTTAAGCAAAGGACAGCTTTAGCAACTTGTTCATATGCGAAAGGTTATGCAGGGTCGTATATAATAATAATATTGTATTACACACAACACCATCTAGCTCAAACTAAGCAGAGCTTGTACTATGGATACCAGACAATGGATAAACATACATATATATACTTTTTGAAGTGAAAACTTCTTTAGGCACGTTGAGCCCTTTTTGGGTGAACAAAAATCATGGAACTCTCGTCATCGTCACCGAACGCATACAAAATTCAAAAATAATAATCTAATAGCTCGACGATACAATTCACAAATTACTTAGATTTCACTTCTTTCGGCAGTCCCCAAAGACTACCCCGCATATTATTTTTTGTAGATACCTACGTATATATATAGAAACCTACCTAGACCAAGACATACATTCACACACAAATGTTTGACTTGTGCGGGAATTGAAGCCGCGACCTCAGGCGTGGCAGTCGGTTACACTAACCACTACGCCATCGAGGTACCCACATTTCTATAGTTATGTACTTATCTAACAGAAAATCTCAACAGAATATACCGGGGTCGAGTATTTGAGAATCGAACTTGGGCACCTGGTCTAACTAAGGGTATGCGCAAAGTTTTGATACAGGCAAAGCAGTGCATTTAGATTATTATCGACTAGTTGCTTTTTGCAATTATACTTTTTACATAATTTTACATAAATATCTTATTAAAATATTATAATAATTATAAGTATTTGTAAAGAATACTTTGATTTAAATAAAAAAGAGATTGTTTTCCGTATTCCACATTTTCGCATGTCAGTTCCTCATTTCAGTAAACGAAAACATACTAAAGTATAATACAAATTACTTAACAATATAATTAATTAACAAAACCATGTATTAAAACCTCATATTCAAATTATTTTTAAAGATGTTTATTTATATAATTTGAATGCTTATTTTTCAGTTTGTAACATAGTTTTCTAGTCTACATAATATTGAGGTGCACATAACTATCTAATTATATAGATTACGTGCAGTTACTAATAGGTAATTGACTGCAAGGTTTTTAGTGGTTTAAGTGATAGCCTCGCCAGTGTCACTGCACCATGTGTTGTGGGTTCGAATCCCATACGGGACAATACTATGTGTGATGCACAAATGGTTGTTCCGAGTCTGGGTGTTCTTTGTGTCCGTTGTTTGAATGTTTGTAAAGTCCCCCGCGACACAGGATTTATACCTAGAGAAGGAGAAATCTTTAAAAAAAAAAGTGTACGTATTGAAAATATATTTTGTATAATACAATTAAACTTTGACATATTTGTACATACGTAAGCTCACGCCTATATCCCAGAACGAGTAGGCAGAGCTTTAAGGTCATAAGCTCATTAGAGCCACCTGGCACCCGACCAGCAGCGCCGCGCCTCGAGCGGTTAGTATTCTTAGTATGGAATACTACGGGTACACGCGCACTACATCAACTCCGGAGCGCCTTGCCCGCGGGCTGACGAGTGACGAGTGGGCCACTGGGTGACCACCCGTTGCCCGCACGCTTGCCTTGCGTTAGCCACGCACAGTACCCGAATAGATCGCGCGCCGTCCGCGAGTGGTCCACACGCCGTCCGTGAGTGGTTTACGCGCGTGGACGATGCATCAGCGGCACACCGCTCCCTCACAAACTACTCATCTATTCGCGGACAACGCAATGTCCACTCGTTGACCACGCGACGTTCACCCATGGATCACCTGACGTTCACTGGTTGACACGCGGCCTCCAACCGTGGAGCACCTTTCGTCAACGAGTGGACACCGAGCGACGAGGTTATGCTAATCGGGTGCCAGGTGGCTCTAATGAGCTATGACCTTTAATCATACACCTATCATCAGCTACCTATAGTTCTTGGCTCCACGTAATTGAGAGCGATTTTATTGCCATCTAACAGACACAACACGTACGTGCTGCGTGCCTACTGACTGTTAAAAATTTCTTGACAGAAACACCCATGAATCATTTTTCAGGCATCAGAATCAGAATCAGAATCAGAAACAGAATCAGAATCATTTATTTGTTAAACATAGGTAAATATTAAGGTGTTACATTTGTTTTAGTACTTCTATGTTTTGTCTTCAGGACATACAAACATTTGATAAATAAAATAAAATTGTTAGTGATATTAAATTAATTGAATAATTTTGAAACATCATCGTAAAATACAATTTAAATTGTGAGTAACATTGAATTAATTATCATAATCATAAAAATCATTAAGAAACATAATAGAAAATAACATTAAATTAATCATTAGAATTACAATTTATCATTTAAAAAATCGTCCAATGTATAATAACATTTGTCAATCAAAAATTTATTTAATTTGTTTTTAAAAACGGTGGTCGGCGTGCTTTTGGTTTCATTCGCTATTTTATTATATACCCTTGACGCAATACTAAAAAAACTCTTCTGCATCAAGGACGTTTTGCATTTAACATGAGACAATTGATTAAGGTATTGAGCACGCATTGGATTCTTCCTTACAGTAGATAATTTCGTAAACAATTCAGAATTCGTTTTTAGCATCAATCCCGGGATTTCGAAAGAGCTGTACCAATCTCGCGCTAAGCTTTAAATAAGACTAGCGGTCGCCCACGGGTCACAATTCGACCATAATTGATTTAAATTTCAAGTTTCATCATTATTAATGTTTTATTGTCTATAACCTTAAGACTGCGCCGAGCGAAATGTGCCAAAACAGGCGGTCACAGTTAAGTGAATAAAATCAACACTTTTTGTTTAATACAAATATAAAATATATATTTACCATAACAATGAATGTGTTTACAATTAATCCGTGTAAAAAACTTAGAATAATTAATATTTTTGCTTATAAAATTACGTAAATTTGCACGATAAATGGAAAAACGTAAGCTCATGTTACGTGAATTTTAGATTATAACAGTAGAAATCTATCCTATTTTACAGCTTTAACGAAACATAAATAGTTATATTACAATTTGTCCGTCCCAAATATTTAAGTTATTGGTTGACAATAAAGATACATATTTATCAAAAAAGCACTTCAAATCCTCCCTACAATTTTACTATGGCGGCCGCGCGCCGATTTGAATATGCGCCACACGACCTCTGACATTATCTGTCTTACGTTCGGCGCAGTCTTAATCTTATAATCACATTTCATTTAGATTTCAACAAGGCTATACAAGTTATTTTACCTATCTTTTTCAAACAAATTATTATTTACTTAACTATATTCTGTCATTGGCGATATTCGTAAGCTTGCTACTTTGATTTCTTTTTCTTTATTACATATTAATAAGAAGTATGAAACCATAGTTACGAAGAATTGTACGACGTCAGACGAACAATGCCGAAATACTACGAACGCGATTCGACTGCGTGTGTCAAGTGCATGGTTGTGTGCGTGTAGTGATTTTTCATTAATTTAATGTATTTCTAATGCATATTTTTTTAAATAATAGGATTTCGCCACTCCTTCTCCATATAAACTTTAACTGTGCCAAATTTCATAGTCCTCCGCCCGCGCAATTTTCGTAAAAAGGGGTACAAAGTTTTTGCTTCACGTATTAATATATAGATAACTAGCTAATATTCGTTTTCGCTTTTTATTGTTCCACGATTATGCAAATGAACTTATTTCATTTCTTTTATACACAAAACTAGATTTTACCTGCGGCTCTGCTTGCGTTAATGTAGATTTTGTCAATAAATTGATTTCCCTCGGGAACATTATTTTTTTTGAATAAAGGTACCATACGTCCTTTTCCGTTCTTCTGACAACGTGTGTGCGAAATTTCATGATGATCAGTTGAGTAGTTAAGGCGTGCAAACGTAACAAACAAACTCACATTCACATTTATAGGATAACCTAATCTATTATGTAATACGTGTGTCTAATTAAGAGTTCATTCATTCATAACTTTAGCAATATTGAGTAAGCTTTAACAATTCACTGTTACTATTAGTTACTGAAGATTCCACGACCCAAAACAATTATCCTAGCTGTTTCTCAGGCTAAGCAGGATTCCCTTCCTGATCAGATACGGGGCTCAAATTACTCGAATTAAGTAACTAAGGCTCAGAACCTCCGATCTCGACCTCCGACGAGAACACCGATGGCCTACTTAGATCAGCTGCCACAATTATTTGACTAATATGAATCTGTTTTACACGGATGAACTACCGGAAGATATCATTCTTTAAATACGTTATGTAATTATTACATACATGCGACGGATTGTTACTAATAAATCCGAACTTCGTAACTTATATCCTTACTATAATATTATAAATGCAAATGTGAGTTTTTTTTATATAGCTTTGGTGGCAGACAACCGTACGGTCCAACTAATGGTAAGTGGTCACCGTAGCCTATGGACGCCTGCAACACCAGAGGCATCACTTGCGCGTTAACGACCCTTTAGGAAAGGAAGTGGGAAGGAGTGGTAAGGGGTAAAGAAGGTGATTGGGCCTCCGGCACTCTCACTCACCGAGCGAAACACAACAGTAGGAATACTGCTATTTCACGTCGATATTCTGTGAGAGGGTAGTCCTTCCCCGGTCGAGTCGGCGCATTCATTCTGAAATCAGCCAGGCTCCGAAACCGCGGGCAAAATCTAGTAATAAACACTAATGCGTGTTTATCTATTTGTTTGTTAGGTTTTCACACCTTTATATTTCGACCAATTATCATGAAATTTCGCATACACATTTTCAGGGATACAGAAAAGAACATAGGGTGTGCCCAGCCACTACCGCCGCACCTTATGGTTTCGATTCTCATTCGGGATAAAAAAAGTTGTGTGATCCACAAATAATTGATACGAGTCCAAGAGTTCTTCATGTCTATTGTATGTTTAGACCTCGTGTCACAGACACATAGTGCGAAAAAAATCATATAAAAAAATATGACAATCTTCATACTTGCTTGCCGGTTAAAGGTCATAGCACACATATCAACTCGGAAACGGATCGGCACCGTATCATCTCGAGCCGTGGAGTATTTTTTGTATGAAACTCCCTACTGCAACGCACACTAATCGGATACGTAACGTAATCGCCTCGCCTCGGGACAAGCTTGCAGTCCCCGCGCTTACGTCTTTCCGTGCACTACTGTTGCCGAACGTGCTGTCATTCACAAAATAACTAACATTCGTGTTGGGCGTGTATTTTATTGAATTTGTAGGTTATATTTCAAACAAAAATAACGATGAAAAAGAATAATAATAATAATAATAATATTCTACCACATACACACAACACCATCTAGCCCAAACTAAGCAGAGCTTGTACTATGGGTGCTAGACAATGGATGAACATACTTATATACCTTTTTTTTGTAAATACGTACATATTATACATTACAGAATACAGAATATACAGAATCATTGAAGAAGTGAGAAAATATCTATATTAATATGATTTAAGTGACCGCGGCGTAAGCGCGGCGTCGCCTAGCCGTAGCCGAGTCGACGTACCGGAGCTGTTGATCCGCTTCGGTTACGTTAGGTTGACGCTTGTTTAACGGCGAGGCGAAAGGCGATACGGTGACGATTCCTTGCCGAGTTGATATGTGTGCTATGACCTTTAGGGTGCTCCTAAACTAGTCACTAAAATGCATCAAGCATGCAAGTCTTCCTCTTCGACTATTATAACATATTATAAGCAATCAATCTTAAAACAGGTGCCATTAATCTTATAAACTGTTATTGAGAACAAGGATCTAATAAATAACAAAACATTCGCCATTCAAATGCGCTAAGTTATTTATAATAACAGATTAGCCCCGCTACTTATACTCACAATGTATAATATCGATGTATACTTCGCACCCTTCACTTTTGTTAGCAGGTGCGCTCCGACGTAAACTTAGGTAACAGATATTTAGCACAATTTACATCGTAATATGTGGAACAGAATAGTGTAGACATTTTAGGCTGTTAGGAATTGTATGCTTAAAAGTTTACAATATGTCGTCCTACGTATAATAAATCTCTTCTCTCCTCAAATAACACGGTTGCTAAAAAGGAACCGACACTTCGGAGAAAATGTTAACTTAAATATAAATAGTTTTAACCATTTAAATGGTCATAATTATGTAATAAAAGTGTTTAAAGTGTAACAGTAAGTAGTTTCGCGTAAACGTAAGACAATATTGTCTTACGTTTATCTTTCAGAATTTTATTATATAAAGTTGTTGCTTTAATCTGCACTAATACTAATTTCTGCGGTTGCGAGTATCCCACGGTAACGTATCTACATATATCAGGATTAAAAGTATCTAATACATTAATGCAGAACATAGACTATCTATGTATATGCCAGATTCTATTTGACTCCGTTCAGTGTTTAAGCATGATTACTCAATAACCGCAATGTATATCTAAACATCCACTTCTTCACAAATATTTACATGTATAATTTGAACAGGATAATAAAATCTACATATAACGCCTATAAACCTCATGGGTTAAGCAAAATTGCAGCCCATTAACAATTAACTAGCTACAGTCAAGTACAGCAAAGGCAAAACTTTGTACATTTTAGAGAATCTTACCGTCTCGGTTGTCCGAAATTCTGCAGTCCTTAAGTCTTGCAGTCATATGATTAGAAAATATGTAACGTAAATATTTATTTTATGTTTGAGTAACTTAAATACGGAGGTTATGTTAATGTAGACATATTTCCTAATTTACCATTTCCTTGAACGAAGTGATGTCCTTTGCGATTTTACTCTCACATATTTTAAATAAGATAGGCATGTGACTCGACTAAAATGTGTCAAACGAGATGATTTAAAAAAATACAATCTCTGTTACAATGTAACACTTATGAACGTCAAAGTTACAGTGAGCTTTACTGTAAATAATTAGTTCTCTAAGTGGTCCACGAAAATTTATTTGCTTTCGATAATGTTGAACTAAAATGTTGCATTGACTTCACCTGCCACTGTAGGCAGGTAATATTTTAAGAAGCTCGCTCAGCGACTGTTACTTGTATAAACTTACATATTCTATATTCAGTATATAACCTACCGATTTTTCGGTAGAGAATTTCTAAAAAAAATGCGCAGCCGCCTTCACGATTCAGTGCAGTCACGAGAATTTAAAAAAATAAGCTTGTTCTTCGCCAATATAGTTGCAGGGGTCCACCGGAACCTGCTAAATTTTGAAAGTGGTCTATGAGAAGAAATGTCTGGGCATCTCTGCTGTAAATTTACCCGTTGCCAAATTCAGCAAAGCAAAGTAAAGGCATAGAGGACAAAAATTTGTGTGATCCAAAAGTAGTTGTTCCAAGTCGAGGTGTTCCTCGTGTGCGTTGATGAAATGTTTGTAAATTCTCCCGGACTCAGGCATTGTACCTAGTGCAGAAATTGTAGTTTTTAAGATAATGAGCAAAATGTCTGTAAGAGGCAATAGACTGTAGTCCCTACAAAGCTAATAGCATGTCAGATGAAGTACTGTGGACCGCTCTAGACATTTAATAGTCGTGAGGTACATTTATTCGCAGGTAATCGTTTCACACGGTCTACTAAAGGACATGCTTGCGAAATATTCATTATCTACCGACACGGAAATCCACTGCATTACCTACAAATTACGATTTTTGTATGAATATGTATCAGGATATTGAACAACACCCTATCTGTATATGAAGTCATTTATAAATAATATTATACTTTTAAAAATATTACATGTTTGTACTTAAGGTTTATCGGTTCACAAGTAAATAAAGGAACAATATTCTAAAAAGTTAAAGATGGTCTACACTTCACAATTTCACATAGTGATCATATCATACATATATGAACACTGGGTATAGTCAGGATGTATTTCAAAGTAAATATATTTATAATAGTATTAAAACTATAAATATATAACGAATAAATCGCATACATAGTTTTGCTTGTAACAAATAAACGATCAAATCGAGTGGTTTTAAACGCAATGCAGTTTGTCTCATGTCAAAAGAAGGATTGTTTAATTTTCACGATACTTTAAAATGCAAAAAGACACAAAAATATTATAACGCTGTTTGATTTTATCGCATTGCTTATTAACACTTTTAAAATACAACAACGCGATAGAATTCGTATAAAGTAGTTTAATTTCAATATACCTACAACATTCGCGTAAACGTAAGTCGAGGTTATGAGAACAAAGAGATCATCGCCAGGCAAAAGAAATGATAAACCGATGCCGATAAGGTTACAATAAAACCCTCTAAATTTAACCATCATTACTGAACCGATGCCGATAAGGTTACAATAAAACCCTCTAAATTTAACCATCATTACTGTAGGCAATTTGCAAGTGAGAGGAATACAAAGAATCTCAGTAATAAAGTAAAATAAAGTTTATTAGTTATGTGTTTATGGTACATCGTATACTCTACGACAGTAGATTGTAGTACATTACCAAAACTATTAACGTTTCATGTGCGGCCACGCTATAGATCTGTCTATAGGTTTTTTATTGAAGAGCTTGTCAGCCATTAGTATTTTCACAAAATAACAAGAAAGATAAATGATCAGACATATGTAAAAAGAAGGAATGTGGACCCGTAGAAAAAGTTAATAGGTATATGATAGACATTAGTGTAATGGCTTCCTAGCGTATTCAAATTAACATAATAGGTACACTAATTATGTGAGTTGTGTAATTTATTGTTGTGGAGACATTTTAACATATTTCAATATTATTTATATAACCTTGGTTAAATGTGTTGGTTTTTACGACAAATTTTAACAAAAACACGTTGGAGTAAATAATTTTAAATGTTAAAATTATACAGTCAAATTTGCAAAATAATTAACTACGTAGAAAAGCAGCGATAGCCTACTGGGAGAACGTTGGAGTGCCACGCAGAGATCTCAAGTTTAGTTCCAAGGCGCGCATCTCTTACTTTACGAAGTTGTGTGCGTATTAAATAGTTAATCATTATCGCTCGCTTTAACGATGAAGGTAAAAAAATATAAAGCTTTTATTTTTGTTTTTATAATAACGACGATTCCTTCCCTCGGAATGATTCCTTTGTCCCGTTGGACTTTAGAAACATTCTAACAACAAACAGAAGGAACAACCAGTCTCGGAATAACACACGACACAACATGAGACAACTACCATCTTAGTCTCCCCGTGACCATGGCTGCTGAAAAGCAACCGAAACGTCGGGGAAAGTGTAAAATTAAATCAAATCTAAATAGTTTTAATAACAATATAATTAGCTTAAAAATTAGTAAAGTTTAGTCGTAATAGTTGTGGAACAAATTTTCAAAATTATGTAATATAGTGTCAAATAAACAACGCGATAAAATCCGTATATAGTAGTTTAATTTCAATAAAACACTTTAAAATACATAATCTCACGCCTATACATCTGAAGGAGAAAATAGAAGAGTATTACACCCACATTTAACCAGCTACATCTTAGGTCCCATTGACGTAGAGGTCGAGCGAGCCTACTTCCATCTACCATTCATAGTTCCAAGCCCCGTGCTGCTACTATAAACTTCTTGGCAACAAAACCGACTAATAATTTACTCAACCCAGATATTGAACCTGATACTTCGCAGCAGTCGCTTCTACCACCGCTGCACCACCGGTCTATCAAAACAAACTGTGTACAATACAGCGCTTGTCATCGTTTCACAGAAGTATTTCGACATGTTCCTTGACCTTTGTCATGAGCTCGATTGGCCAGTGACCATGTGACCACAGTTATTTGTATAATAGACCGCAGTTAAGCGATAATTGATTTGGATTATTGTTGGTGACCTTCGGTAACGCTTTAGGAATATAAGATATAAAAAACACAACTCTCGCATTAGGAATAATTCCTGTGTTGCAGGAGACTTACAAACATTCAAACAATGGATACAAGGAACACGCAGACTCGAAATGACTATTTGTGGCTCACAGAATTTTTGTCTCGTGTGGGGATCGAACCCACAATACTCGGCGCGGCGGCACTGACAAGGCGTCCACTTATACCACTACGCAATCTGTGCATGGCTGCATGTTTTTCCTTCTGTCGCCTGCCACACAGCTTAGCCTAGTTCAGGCAAAGGCGTTATACATATCTATACTTAAACCTAAGTAACATTTTGTATTTGTAATATTATCTTGACAAGTTGTTATTTGATAATTATATAATTTGTTAGTACAATTAATAGCAAACCATTTTTTGATAAATTAGATTTTTTTAAGTGTCTCACTTGGCAATAAAATTGTTGGTAAATAAGACGTATTAAGTAATCTAAAAGAAGACTCATCTTATTTGGCTTTCAGACATAAAGTTTACATACATACATATCTACATGGATTCACGCCTGTTTCCCAGAGGGGTAGGCAGAGACTACAGATTTCCATTTGCTACGATCCTGACACACTTCTCTGGCTTCATTCACTTTCATCACATTCCTCATACACGCCCGTCGGTTTACATATTTTAATTAATGTTTATTGTTATTTCCATAGTTGTTATGATTATAATAATACATTTCTTTTCTTATTAAGACAATACCCACATTAGGGTACAAATCCTGTCCTGTGTCTCGGGGGACTTTACAACCATACAATTAATAGACACAATATAATATGTATGTATACCCAGACACATTTCATGACTTCTCCCTGTGTGGGATTCAAAACCACAACACTTAGCGCGCCAAGGACACCGCTTACCCCAAACCCAAAAAAATCCATAACTGCATAATTCTAATAGTCTTTTGCATTCGGTGATCACCCAATGCCATTATTATTATCCATCTATACAGCATGATCATGTCGAACGATCAACATAATTTGTACGGCATCAAAGATTAATTACGCTGTGTCCACGAGACCACGCTAGCCTCAATATTAGACAATTATTGTGGTTATTTAGATGGGCAATGGTAGTTACACAATATTACGTATAATAGACGATATGGTTATATTTCTATTTTGTGAATGTATTACGTACTAGATTTTGTCCGCGGCTTCACTCGCGTAATTTTAAGTTAGTAACAGTAGTTTATTCTGGATAAAAGCTACCTCATGTATTTTCTGTTCCCCTGACATCGTGTATGCGAAATTTCATGACGATCCGTCAAGTAGTTGAAGTGTAACAAACAAACAAACTCAGATTCGCCTTTATCTATATATGTATATAAAACTCTTCCGTTACTGAGTGACTGACAGACAACGCACAGCCGAAATTACTGAACGCAAGAAGCTGAAATTTGGCACGTATGTTCCTTGTAGAGTGTAGGGGAGCACTAAGAGAGGATTTTTGGAAATTCCACCCTGAAGGGGGTGAAAGGGGTGAAACCCGATATTCACAAGGGAACGGGACTTGACGGGACGGGACGGGAAAACTACTAGTAATATATAAATTAGAATAAGAGCGTTAAACAGGGCTAAAAGAAAAATACTTATAACCCGTTTCTTTCTTCAGATATTCTGTTCTAGCACGTTTTATAAAACTTAATAAGTTAAAATTACACGCACCCCGCTTCCCGCACAACGCATCCTTCCGCGGTGTGTTGTTTGGTCACGCTGCTGCTTTCTTTTGCGACCGCATGTCATAGAAAGTCTTAGTCGCGTGATTAGAGCAACCAAACCAATAAATAATCAAAATCTATACTAATATAATAAAGCTGAAGTTTGTTTGTTTGGCTGGTTGAACGCGCTAATCTCGGGAACTACTCGTACGAATTAGTGATGTTCCGGATATCCGTATCCATATCCGTATCCGCAGATATCCGCGGGAGAAAAAAGATCCATATCCGTAACCCTATCCGTTACATTTTTGATGGATCTTTTACCTTATTAATTTGTAATACATAGATTCAGTTATATATGTAGGTGATTAGGTAGCAATGAAATGCTATTAAATTTTAATCAAAGTATTTTAATTTCTAAAAATCGAAAATTTGGCATCAACATTTACCATAGTGAGTTAAAATCCGATACAATACTGTACGTAGAAAGGAACTAAACCAACTATCTAAAATATATTTAAACACTCACTATAATACCTATAGGAAGTTATTATAAAATATTAATTAAAATATTTTCATAATGAGATCAATTGAGTTTAAATCTTTGTAACATTTATTATAGAAAGTTATAACATCACTTTTATAACAAAAGTTAAAGCTTTGTAATATTTTAAATGATTATTCTAATTAAGTAAATTATAAGATCACTTATATAACAAAACTTAAATCTTCGGTGGGTCACGCGCACCGACACCGATTGAGTAAGAAAGTTCCGTATCCGTATCCGCGGATCTAGACGCCAATGATCCGTATCCGAATCTGTATCTGCGGATCTACATTTTTAATTATCCGGCACATCACTAGTACGAATTACAAAAATATTTTTGCGTTGGATAGCCCATTAACCGAGGAAGGCTATAGGCTATATAACAACACGCTACGACCAATAGGAGCGGAGCATCAATGAAAAATGTTGCAAAAACGGGGAAAATTGTCTTATGTGTAGCAGACGAAGTTGCGCGTGTCAGCTAGTACTTAATATATTCAATTTTATAGTAGCTAGGTATGCTTATATATCTGTTATACGTATATTAATCTATTTAATTATTATCTCCAACCAGGAAAACATCCGCCTGCCTGCTGCTCGGATGGCGTAGCAGGTAAATTCTGATAGTAAGTAGTTTTATTAAAATGTGAAGTACTTTAAAATCAGAAACCCATTGTATCTCTCCGTGACCATGGATATCGAAAGTAAATAAAGAGTGTTAACAAGATAAAAATTGTCAACAAAATAAACCACAACACAACTCGTAAAAGTTGTTTAAATTCAATAAGTCCAAGGTTTGAAAGTGTTTTCATTATTATTTAAAAGCATTCTATGTAAGTCTTGTATATTTAATACCCTAAGGTTATGCCTCTTTAATGTGCCTCTTTAATGGTGCGGGTGCGCGGCGGCCCCAGCGCCATCCTGAACGCGTGCACTACTCGGTGGGACTCATTACTGTTGAGGCATTGGATAGGCCTTCACGCGAAAGCAAGTGCCTGACTCATTATCTTATTGTATTATTTAATTTATTATGTTTTCACTAACACTAGGTTAAGAACATTGTAACTAACAAATTATGGAAGAAATTCTGAAATAAATTTTATTATTATTATTATTATTATTATTGTCGAAGTGTGAATGGAACATTTTAGAAGGAAAATCTAAGATCCAACCAAGAATGTTTTCTGACCCGATACAGTAACTGCACGCGTGGAGTAACGGGTAACCAGTCGATGCCCACCGCTGGCACTGCTTTGAGTGTTGTAGGTTTGAATCCTACCCGGAATAAATATTTTTGTGATCAACAAACGATTATTCTGATTTTGGATTTATGTACAATTATATACTGCCAGGGAATATCGACCAACAAAGAGATTTGGAAGTCCTAGGCTTTTGCCCAGCAGTGGGACATATCAACAAACTACTGGAAAAAGAAAAATAATGATATAAGGACACAATCCTTCAATTGAGCGTTTGTCCCACGACACAGGTTTTATGCTATACGAGGGTTAGGCCATAGTCCACCACGCTGGCCCAACGTGGGTTGGCAGATTTCACATATCTTCGAGAACTTCGCGACCTCTCAGACATGCAGGTTTCCTCACGATGTTCTTATATTCCTTCATCGTTAAAGCGAGCAATAATCAAGAATTTAACACGCATATAACTTGGAAAGTCAGAGATGCGCGCCTTGGGATCGAACTCGAGGCCTTTAAGCGTTTATTGTAAGTACTAGAATATAATTTGTCTATCGCGAAGAGCTTTTCAAACATTAAAAAAAAGGACACAAAGTAAACCTTAACTCTGGACTTGTGTAATACACATTTATTGTATTTATGGAGATCAAACCTACAGTTAGTGCAGCAGCAATACAGTAGCAAATATTTGCAAACACCGTGCGAAATGCATGGCGTAGATTTGAGCAAGTACACAAGAAACTTAACAATACAACGACTATAGAAATCGTATTGAAACTGGCAACATTGACAAATCGTGAGCCATTATAGATTGTAAAATACTCGATGGAATGTTATTGTATTTTATTGATATCGGTCAAGTGCGTACGTTCTGGCAGGCACGAATACAAGAAATTATTTTGGTATTTATTTAACGACTTTTTGTTGGTACTTAAGCATACACTACTCGTTAAACGAGACATATTTAAATACAAGATAAATATATAATATATACTAATATAACAAATGCTTACTAATATTATAAATGCGAATGTGAGTTTGTTTATTACGCATTCACGCCTTATCTACTCGACCGATCGTCATGAAATTTGCATACACGTTGCCAGGGATACAGGGATACAAAAATAATGTGCCTGCGGGTTAAAAATTTATAGATAAAATCTAGATTAATGCGAGCGAATCCGGGGTTAAAATCTAGCAAAAATAAAAATAAAAAAATTAATTACAAATAATACCTTTATCTAAATATTGCAATAGATGCCTAAAGTGTGGTGTAACGCGAGATTCGAGGCACAAGATGAATGGCATTTGATAAAGCAAGATGCGAGAGAGGGGTATGATCAGGGTGTCTACCGTGAAACGCGTTATACGCAATTGCGTACGTTCGTTCGTGCTTATTCTTACCATGAAACATCATTCGCGCCGACATTCATCACGAATATCGTCGTATGACATTTGTACGTCCTAAAAAATCCGAAGTGTTTTCATGGTAGGTATATGCTTATTATTTCGTTCGTCATTCGTTTCGGCACGTCATTGCGTAAAAACATTTTCACGGTAGACCCGCTGTTTTCCCTTTATACTTCAATCAATTAATGTATTTTTATTTGTTTAGTTACTATTATTGGCCAATACCCGTTTTAATTCAACTAACTAAAAAAATAAATGCGTAATTAAGTAAAATATTAAAGATGGATCTCGACTCTCCAATATTATGTCTCTCTTTTTAACGAGCCATGCTTCATAAATGGTTACGTAACTTTACCATCGTGATGTCTCGTGTTCGATTCTCGCGCGATTATAAGAGTAATAATACACATCACAACCGATACGCGGCCGTAAAGTCGCCTGTTCTAGCCGTCATGTGATTGACGAAATGGGTCTTTAACCTTCTATGCTATGTATGTATCATATGAGGAGGCCAGTCAGTGCAGACCGGCGACACTTCGACCCAGTGGGATCTTTTGTGTCGACACTCTCCCAATAACGACTGCCATAGATGTTCATGGCAGCCGGGACCGACGGCTTAACGTGCTCTCCGAGGCAAGGAGCAGGCGATAATTGTCAATCAATACGCACATAATTTCGAAAAGTCATCTTCTATGCTATCGGATCGGTGAAATGAAAATAGATATACGTTTTTTTACTAACTAATATTATAAATGCGAATGTGAGTTTGTTTGTTTGTTACGTTTTCATGACTTAGGTAACTACTCGACATATCATCATTAAATTTTGCAAAAAGCCGTAGGGTATTCATCCAGAAAATATTGTTACTAATCTGATCTTACCTAATCTACATTTACACGAAGTTGCGGGTCCGGCTGTTAGGGTCCCATTCCGGTACGCCCCTGGCCGGGACGCACCTACAATAAAATTTGTTATTCCGCTACGCCCCCGGCCGAGCCGCTCTCATTGTAAAACAACCGGAGAAGTCACTTGAGCAAATACCTACTGTTGAAAACAAGTTAAATAATTTATGCTGTGTGTATACTATCTATCTATCTAGCTTTAGAATTATTTAGATTAATGTTTAAGTATATTTTTTTTAAATATGTTTTAAAAATTCACATTAAATAATATTAAAATATGTTGGTATCCTGTTACCGTGCGGAAACAGTGAAAGGGTTGCTCGCCCATTGTGTAGAATTCAAATTCAAAAACACTTGTTTTCAACAGTATTTGCTCAAGTATCTTCTCCGGTTGTTTTACAACGGGAGCGTCTCGGCCGGGGGCGTTGCGGTACAACAATTTTTCACTGTGGTTGCGTCCCGGCCGGGGTCGTACCGGAATGGGACCATAACGGCCGGACCCGAAGTTGCGGGCAATATCTATAGTTTATAACAGAAATAGATTATAAAAGGTTTCTTTTATATATTAATCCTAGGTTTTAGTCGCGGCTTCGCTCGCATAAATGTAGGTCATATAAATTTTCAGGAATAGTACTTTTTCTGGATCCAAGGCACTCGATGTACTTTTCTGTTCCTCTGAAAACCATGATGATCGATCAAGTAGTTAAGGCGTGAAAGCGTAAAAAACAAACAAACAAACTCACATTGTCATTCGCATTTATAATATTAGTTAATATTTGTAACACTTGTAATACAAACAGCGCAAGAGGGTATTAAATTGCAAAGACAACGATTTGCCACTGATATTTAAACAATTTACAAAATACTTTACGAAACTAAATTTAATTCTACATACATATAAATATTAACAGTCGTAATGAAAGAATAGTGCTATTGACCCAGAATGGACGGAATGAAAGAAATCGACGCGCCACGGCCGCGGGTACGGTTCTTATAGGAGTAATTAAAAATTTTGCTAACTGGCTTCTGCCTGCGGTTTCGCCTGCGTTAATAGAAAGGGATAGAAACATACTGGGATAAAGAGTATCCCATTTGATAATCCAGGATACGGTCTATCTTTGTGTCAAGTTGCGTTCAAAGGAGTTTAATGGTATAAGTGTGGTTGGGTAACAAACACTGCAGGGTTGCCGTAGTGGTTTAAGTGACTCCACACCACTGCCACTGGACCGTGTGTTGTAGTGGATTCGATAACCATAAGGGACAAAAAATTCTGTGGTCCACAAATAGGTGTTCCGAGTCTGGCTGTCGTTTGTGTACCTACGTTATTTCATTGTTTTATACAGGAATTATTCATAGAGCAGGCGACTTTTTTAGAGTTCGAAAAATCACTTATACATCAGCTTTGTCCGTCCGTTCATCCTTCTGTCTGTTATACAACTTTCAAGTCAAAAACCGTAAGAGCTAAAGACTCGCGGTCAACGCCGTTCGACTCTGCGTAGTCGATATACCCCCGAAATGACGAATGACCTTTGACCTGTGACGTCAAGGTCACGTGGTATCACGTGACCTTTGCATATTACTTGAACCATTTTTTGGAACTCTAAGATTTACGGCAATTCATTGCCGATTCTCACTTGTTTAAAAGTAAAGATGAAGTGAAACGTTCTTATAATCGCAGTCTAAGCATATTTAGAAATTATGACAATAGCATTATGAAACACAACTGCAAAGCTGTCCAGATTTAACATAAAGCTTTGTCCAGATTTAACATAAAGGATATTCAATATTGTATTACGTTTACGCGAATGTTACACATTTATTTATTTAGGCATATTTACATTGAAATTAAACTGCTTCTTACGGATTTTATCGCGTTATTTATTAACATTTTTATTAAATAATTTTGAAAATACGCGATAAGATCCTAGCATACTTTATATTCCGGTTGGCAATACCGTAGGATTCACACGGGCCAAAGGGCGCATCGTGCAAAAACCAGAACATTTTATAATTTGTTTCCTTACGTCGACAATTAATCCGCCGACATTTTAATTGTATTTACTTTATTATATACATTTTGTTAATGATTAATTTCTATTAAATGTCTAAACCAAACATCATTTGCACGCCGCTGTGTGGCTAACATGTAAGAACAATAATTATCCTGTAATATCCTACATGCCTGAAATTGTATGTATACACATGTTTATGCAAATAAATATTATCTTATCTTATCGATAAGCAACGATAGCCTAGCGGGAATCCGTTGGACTGCCACGCAGAGATCTCGAGTTCAAACCCAAGGCGCACAACTCTGACTTTTCGAAGTTATATGCGTATTAAATAGTTAATTATCGCTTGCTTTAACGGTAAAGGAAAACATCGTGAGGAAACCTGCATATCTGAGAGTTCTCCATAATGTTCTCGAAGATATGTGAAGTCTGCCAACCCACACTAGACCAGCGTGGTCGACTATGGCCTAACTCTTCTCACACTGAGAAGAGGCCCGTGCCCAGCAGTGGGACAGTTTAATACAGGGCTGATATTATTATTATATATATATCTTATCGATATCATTTTCTAAACAAAAGACTTCGTTTCAGCTTGAATATTTAACTGCCTAATATCGCAACTAAACATGACTTTTAACATAAAGTATGTTAATAACATACTTTACCTACAAGATCAACATCTAAGTATTGCACATAGCCATATAAACAGCTGGTACACACATATCTCAACCGCCTTATTTCCCATTTAAGCACTTTAGATTGACATATTAGACATTTTATTGCGTTCGTGTGAACTTTAGCGTCAACGATTTGACTACCTTGTTTACAAAATGGCGTAAGCTATTACCCGTAGTAGCACAGAGACCAGAACAGCCTGATTATTTCCATTAAGAAAAAGTACCTTATAAGGATGAAAGATGTCAGAATTTGAACAGTAGTAGTTTTAGTTTTCATCGGTAAGGTTTAGTTGGTCGCCTGGTTATTGACATTGCGTCGAGTGTTTTGGGTTCGATCCCCACACGGGACAATAAGTTGTATGATCCACAAATGGTTGTTCCGAGTCTGGGTGTTCTTTGTATCTTCTCCCTAGCCTCTATTATTCCCAAGTCACTTGTCAGTCAGTCTAACCGGATTTGACTGGATATCAGTTTTTACACGGTGCCGCTGCCACCTGACCTCCGCAACCCGAAGGCTAACGATACCCTAAGGCTAGACCATTGTCAGGATATTAGAGGGTACTGACTTTCCCAATAACGACTGCCATAGATGTTCATGGCAGCCGGGGCCGACGGCTTAACGTGCTCTCTGAGGCACGGAGCATGCGATAATTGTCAATCAATACGCACATAATTTCGAAAAGTCATATAACTTCTGGAAGTCAGAGGTGCGCGACGTGGATTCGAACCTGAGACTCTCTGCATTGCAGTCTGTTGGTCTCTTGGTCGGCTTAGTAGGTTGGTCTGGGTGTTCTTTGTATCCGTTGTTTAAATGTTTGTAAAGTTCCCCGCGACACAGGAATAACTTCCAATGCGGGATTTGTCTTAAAAGCCAAAAAAATGCAATATACAATACATTTGTACCTCTTAGCTAGGCTATACTGTCGTGAATATATAGATATATGTATGCAAGCCTGTAGTTGGCAAATGCTATGTTGTAGATGGCAGTTCAGTTTGTCACGTAAACAACAAGCAATGTTTAACTTAGGAGCGATTGACTAACTATGTTGTTTGACTGTTTACTTAGCATTCAGTTGCTAACAACATATGTGTTTGTATGTGGATGGAGAAATTTGTGTACATCTTGGATGCTGGGCGAAGATCTCTGCAATATCAAATTTACCTAATCATTTATTATTATTTACTTAAAAAGACAGTGTAGCTCTAAGAATAAATCATGTGTCGCGGGGGACTTTACAAACATTCAAACAGAGTAGTAGAGCCTGGCTGATTTCAGCATGAATGGGCCTGCTCGACCGGGAAAGGACTACCCTCTCACAGAATATCGATGTGAAATAGCAGTATTCCTACTGTTATATTTCGTTCGGTGAGTGAGAGTGCCGGAGGCCCAATCACTCTCTGTCCTCCTTCCCGCCCCTTCTCCTTCCCGCCCCTTCTCCTTCCCACTTCCTTTTCTCTTCTTCCTTTCTTAAAGGGTCGGCAACGCGCGTGACCACTTACCATCAGGTGGACCGTATGCTTGGTTGCCAACAGAGTTGTATAAAAAAAAAACAACAGACGCAATGATTACAATAAACACCCGGGCTCGGCACAACTCTTTGTAGGGATCAAACCCACTACATATGCTTCAGAGACAGCGGCAAAGCGGCCACTTAAACTACAAGACTATTTATGTGCAGTCAAAGCCCTTAAATTCTGTTGAAAATGTGAAGAGGCCGTTTGATTGTCACGCAGAGGTCTCAAATTCAATCCCACGTCACGAACATCTGATTTTCCAATTCGAAGTAATTATAATTAAATATTAATTATCAGTCTTTCTAACGGTGAAGGAAAACATCGTGAACCTATGAGCATGTCTAAGAGTTCTAATAAATGATGAAGGATAAGTGATGTCTGCCATCCCGCACAGGGCCAGCGCGGGCATAACCCTTTTTATACTGAGAAGAGGCACGTCCCAAGCTGTAAGATGGTTTATAAGCAACGCTATATATTATTAGGTAGATGTTTTTGATATCGGCCAGTCATTATCAAACACATGCAAGATATTACTGTTTTAACCTTCTATTCGTAAAAATGCAATCGTGTTATTGCAATTATTTTTGTACCTCAATAATATTTTAAATTTAATTTAATAACCATAATTATGACGAAAGTAATTTCATTTTTTTTTATTACGTTATTTTTTATTTCAATCATTAAATTAATCTTTATATCTCATTTAGACAGATTCCTTATACGCCAGAGGCATCCACTAGGGATGAATTTTCTAAATTATCATCGGGAATGATTAAGGGTTGGATGAGAAAGAGAAAATAAATTATATTATTTTAACTTTTCATAAAAATATTTTAAAATGTAAACAATTACTCGAATATTGTACCTCGATATCGTAACTTTAAAGAGATGAAAAAGAAGTCCAGTGTAGTTTAATTAAACGTATATGCGATTCGAACAAGTGACTTGAAATAACGTAAAAGTATTTGAATAATAAAAATATATAGTTTTGGATATTACATAGGGTACTTTCTTCCAACCAATGCACTAACGTACAAAGCCGCGGGCGTAAGCTAATAGTTACAAACATCGCATACAATAGAGTACATACAATAAAATTGCAAGTTATCAAATAAAACTATAGTTACTTTATAAGGGTTAGGTGTACTTTCAATATCGATTGTATGATCAAGGCCATGGAACTCATCATTGACGCATAGATATATATTTCAAGGTCTTTAAGCCGATTTAATTATATTAAATATCTAAATTTCTTAATAAAATTTTTAATGTATTATTCATATGTTAATATCGTAAAATATGGTTATATATAAAAACTTTGAAATTTACGAGTTATGAAATAAGAAGCTAAATTCAAACTTAGTAATAATCTACGTTTTGCATGATGAATGCGTGAGTGATCCCTGCGCTCCGGCCATAGATTGTGAGAAGGAACACCGTGGTAGGTTTAGTCGGTATTACCGGGTCTCCATCTTTTCCCGGATGAGTCCGACATAATCCCTCCGCCCGCTCCAGCGGAGGATATGCGCCAATGCATTCCCCCAAGTTATAAAAAAACACAAAATGTGATAAACTATGTTAAGATTCTGGACCTCGTTGGGCAAAACAATTCCGGAAAACATTTCTTATCTGCCTGTCTAGTCTTTGTGCTACTACGTTTTACTCCTTTAACGTTCATAGGTGTTATTTTTTGACCTAAATGAATAAATGACACCTAACAGAAAAACTGAATGACATTTTCCCTACCTAGTAATCAAACCACACAGTCGACCGCAAACATAAATTTTAAATTATACGACAGGAACAACGAAACAGGCAGACTCCTATAAGTTCACATAACTTCAAATTATGCAATAAGAACTTTTTGTTGCACATTCACTTCACTGACGTCATAACAATTTCTCATTTAATAAATGTAATTACATAAACCTCAACACGTAACAACATTCAAAACACAGGTTAATAAATAAAATTAAACACTATTTGACCTTCTGAGTTGGTAGCGATAATGTCTAGCTTTTTTGTTTATCCACGCTTTCATGTTAATATTATAAATTGGAAAGTATGTATGTATGTATCTTATGTGGGGGCCAGTCAGTGCAGACCGGCGACACTTCGACCCAGTGGGATCTTTTGTGTCGACACTCTCCCAATAACGACTGCCATAGATGTTCATGGCAGCCGGAACCGTCGGCTTAACGTGCTCTCCGAGGCACGGAGCAGGCGATAATTGTCAATGAATACGCACATAATTTCGAAAAGTCATATAACTTCCGAAAGTCAGAGGTGCGTGACGTGGGTTCGAACCCGAGACCCTCTGCATTGCAGTCTGTTGGTCTAATGTAATTGGAAAGTAACTGTATGTTTGTCAGTTATGATAGTAAAGCTAAAAGCTAAACCGAATTTCATGCTATTTTGTATGAATGTAGTTTTAATGAAATCTTTTAATCAAATGAAAGAAATGTTGTTTGCTAGAAAATACAAAAATCAGAACATGTAATAGATTTTACTTTGCAAAGACCTGTACCGGGCGTGCCTTATTTTAACATTCTTCATACCTATATTATATGCTAAGCTTGCAGCCGTTTACCGACATACTCTGAATTCTTCAAAGAATATATCATAACTTTCGCTGAATCTGAGAACAACATTAGGTATTTGTTTATGCGCGCGATACTACTCCTCTAGTGGTATTTAAAGAATATTTATTATTCTGAAGACCAGGCCGTAATAAAACGCCGCAACCACAAATAATATGGATTTAAGAAAATGTAAACATTACATTATTCTCTGGGTATTTTAGTGATAGCGATATTCTGCATTACTGTTTCAACGCGTAAGCTGAAACATAAGTGTAATTGCTGGTCAGGGAATATGGGCGTTGTTTTGGATCTAGCAAATAATATTCTTTTGATCTTGTCACATGTTTGCCAGATATGTGGGCCAACATAGTAGGCGGTGAGCAAATTGACCTCTCGCTGCCGGCCGTGATCAAAGCAATGGTCGACAGCGAGAGGAAGTGGGTAGCGGTGGCATCCTTCTGCGAGGACGTCATCTCGCAGAAGGAGACGGCGGAGCGGATCCGAGGAAAGTATCCTGGTGGATCCGTGCAGCCGCCGGCGAACCGGGCAGCGCAGGCACGCTTATGTGAACGGTGATCTCCCGCCCGTCAGGCATTGAGCTGGAGCGACGCCTTTAGTCGTGTCGGGGCGTCGCCCAGGAGTCGTCGCCCGCAGACCTTCCTATCTGTATTGGGCACTGCTGGGTGAGTAGCTGATGCAGTTTAAGTTCCAGCAACCCACCCATCATACAAAGCAGCGCGTTGGTAGACCGTGGGGTTTTAGTCGGTAGGCCCGAAGATTCGAGAGAACCCGACATAACCCTCTCGCTTCCCCTTGTGGCGAGGGGGTATGCATTAGGAGCATTTCGGCACGATAAAAAAATAAAATAAGGCGGCGAGCAAATTTCTGTACCGGGCATTGAATTGTAAACTTCGCTCTACTTTGAATTATATTACACGGTCCAAGAATCAAAGCTACACCATGGTCATGCGTACTTACTCTCACTTTTAATATTCCTTATAATGAATTTTGCGTTTTATTCGATAAGGAATTGCCATTACTTTTGGAATTTAATCAAGTTTTAATTAATAAAAACGTCTACAATATCGATCAATACAAATCTATCAACGCTACCTTATTTATTCTTTCGCAATTTATCGCTAGATGTTCTTTGCTAACTTGACACAGATTACTTAAATTGGCTAACTTTGACAGTATTTTGCTCTCCATTTCAACTTCAAAATCACTACACAGTACACGATATTATTTTTGTACTTTGCTACACATAAAACCTTAAAACTTTTACTGAAACTATTAAAACGAAAAAACGTTGCATATTTTCAAAGACATAAATTAACAAAGAGGTTATAAATGCAATAAAAAATTGTTTGTATTTTTGTGTAACGCATGCGTTCCTATGCCATTGATCTCATTGCAATTAAATTTCGCTCAGTTGTTGTGCACAATGCGCGAAGGTTTCAAACAAATAAGCGAGATAGTGTAAAAGGCATTATAATGCAAGCTTAGTATTATTAATGATACAAAGTATAATATTCTAATCTAACTCTATTTACAACAATAATTTATTGTTTACCTACCAGAATAATATCGCCGAATCAAAAACTTTCAAACACAGAACACTAAAAACTGCACTCTATGTTCTTAGTAAGTATTTAATCCACCATAAAATATAATTCTTATTAATAAAATTTAATTCACAATCACAAATAAAATGATAATAAAACGTAAACTAGGTTGTATGTGAGTCACGCCCGTGCTCGCGCGGAGTTGGCGCCAAAACGCGGTGAAATGTCAGTCGCTTGTGCGCGAAAGGTCGAATAAAATGGCGGGGGGTGTAATATTGTTCATAATTTGTATAACCGGAAAATGTTATTAGCGTACGCTCTATTAAGTGTCGTAGATAATTCTATATTATTTTATACTTTAGCATAAGCATTGAAAAATATTATGTATGACATTAACGTGTGTATTTGAAATGTAATTACAATTATTTGCATGCACTACGTGAAAACGGTTTTAGGTAGGTTATTTAGGTCCTTCGGAACAAAGCCGCCACTGACTGTAGTTTTGCTACCGACCTGAATTCAGATTCATAATATTAAAAAGGTGTAAGATTACAATAAAATATAAGTATTTTAAAGAGATGTCGCCTCTTGCCAGACAATTTGATTTTTATTATAAGCTCATAATGTCTCTTTGCATGACAAAGGCTACTTCTATGGATAAAGCCTGTAAAAATAAGTTGTAGTCTTATTTTAGAGCAAAATCGCAAAATGTTGGTAAAAAAGGCAACCGCAGGCTTGAACAACATTTTCAATTCACTTAAACTTATTTTCGAAATAATAATATCATTAACTACGATTAATTCATTGAGTTAATATTATAGTTACTATGTACAAAGTACTAGAAAACACAACTAACTCACATTTTTATAACGCGCTTTCGTGTGCATCTTCTATAACACGCTTATATCATTGATTGATGAGCGTCATCAAGTCATCATCAATCATATACTTAATTAGTCAACGGACTTTATAGACAAATATAGAACCACAACTTGCTGTTGCACTCATGCAAAATATTGATGCTATAATATATTTTTTGTACCGGTTACCCCAAATTTCTCTTCGAGATATGGCAGCGCCTACAGCCGAAGCTAACACACTGCTTAACACCATATTGAACGACCACACGTCTTCCACGATAAGACATCAAGTTTGCAAATGTATACATAACATTCTAAATCATAATATCAGGATATTATTAATTGTTATCCTAATTATCTAATACTATAAACAGGAAAGATTAGATTTTTAGTTTGTTGTATGTTTGTTTATTTGTAACGATTAGACTCAAAAACTACTCAACCGATTTTAAAAATTATTTTACCCTTTGAAAGTTATATGATCACCGAGTAACATATGACTTATTTTATTTAATAAATATTGTACTGTTACTTATAAAAACTAAGCTAACCTACTTTAACGCAAGCAAAATCGCGAGCAGCAGCTAGTTAATATTATAAATGCGTTTGTGCGTTTGTTTGTTACGCTTTCACGTCCTAACTAGACGACCAATCATTTTGAAGTTTCACAAACACGTTGTACAGGGTAAAGAATACCTATCATTTAAAAAAATACTAGTTCCGAGAAATAGGAATTAATTGGCAAGAAATATCTATTAATAAATAAATAGAATTTCAATGCATATCAAACATGACAACACTGACTATCGACACGACTCATTATCACTTATTATTACAAGCGAAGCACGATGCTATCACTGTTCCGTAGATTAGCAAGAGTTGCCACCAGTTGCTTCAGCTTCCTCCACAATAACTAACAGTTACTAATAGACGTAATTACCTGCTTCCCGACTGTGCGTGAAATATGGCAACACACAGTTGTACAAGGAAGGGAACTAATCAGTTTTAAATAGTTCCGCACAATCAGTCCAATTGTTGCTTCGATTACTGAATGTTGGTAATCAGGTTTGCGTTTTTGGCGTTACATACAATGTTAGAAAAAAGTGTTAGAAAAGACTAGCAACAAATTAAAAGTTATGAATTCAAACCCATTATATTATAGTTGATTTTGTCCGCGTCTCCACTCGCTCGCTAACAACGTGTATGCGATTCGATGATTTCATGATGATCGGTCAAGTAGGTAAAGCATAAAAGCGTAACAAACAAACGAATAAACTCATATTTATATATTATACATTCGTATGTATAATATTAGTTAGGGCCAGGATTTTTTTAAGACATCTTTGCCATTAGTCGTAAACTCTGTGTGACGAGGGCCTTTACAAACATTCAAACAAAGACCAGAATACCCAGACCCGGAACGACTATGTTAAGCACACAAATTATTGTCCCGTATAGAGATCGAACCCACAATACTTGGCCCACTACGCCATCTATACCATCAGATTATGGTAATTATAGCTGTGAAAAAAAAATGACGTAATATAAAGTAGTAATTCATAATAATGTATATAAGTTTTATTTATTTATTTTTATTATTATCAATTTATAAATACATTTATTACTGTTACACACAAATTTTGTATTATAATAGTTTTGATTGTGTGTTGCAATGCTTAATTAAAATAAATAAAATATTTCTTTCTTTCTTTCTTTCGTTATATTATATTCTTTTTTTTAACTCTTTGTTTATTGTTATATTATAGTTAAAATAGACACAGCAGGAGTTAAATATCGGTGGTCCGAATATTTAATAAAAAAATATATTTATTTAATTAAAATTACAAGTTTATTCCAAGAATGGTTCTACAAGACTAAATAATTAATAAAACAATGTAATATCTAACTTATTGCTAACTATGCATAAACGTTGACACGCGCAGGGCTCATCCGGTGCGTGGTCAGCAATCGATGGTTTGACGCACTTCGTTCGATTGCTTAACTCCTCCCTCCCTTAGTTGGAAGCGCGATACGCAGCTTCCTGTAGCGTCCTCGCTACATTCAGCATCTGGCATCTGTCTTGATTTCTTCCATTCATAAACTTTCCAAGCAGCTATGCCCATCATAATGACGTATAGACCGATTGTCGTCCAACTTGGAGTGGCCATTAGAACTTGCCAGTCGATACTGCTGTCATCTTGGATGTCTTGGGCGCGGTCCATCAGCTCATGGATGCTGTCTAGGGCGATGTCTTCAAGCTGTAGATTGTAGTGGATGTTGTCCTCTGGGATGAATCTTGTGCTTGGTAACGGGATCATTTCATCTATTGTTATGGTGTTTGTGATAGTCTTCAATGTTCTATTCAAGATATCCAACTGACAGTCACTGGTGATACTAATGAGGTGGATTCCAGTTATTTTCTTGTATTCTGATTTCAATCCGCAGCGAGATCTTATGACTTGCTCTTGATTTAGTATAACCAGCCATTTGTTGTCTTCTATCTTCTGAATCTTCCCTTGTTTGAAGTTCATTCGCGCCCGGGTGCAGTTTGATGTTTGATGCTTGATGAGTGCCATGATGCAATCATTGGATGTTTCGATTAGTTGGGTGTTGAGGGATTCGCAGAGATTCACATCTTGTGCAACAGTCTTACAGGTTCCCTCAAGGTAGGAGTACTTCTCGCCACTCAGTGCTAGGTATTTGGATTTAGGTATAATGGTTAGGTTTTGCTTGTCTGGAATGGAGTATATATGGAGAAGGTCATATTGTTCTGGATCTATGGAAGGAATCTCTAGGATAAACGTCAATGCATGTTCTGTACTGTAAGCTTTTACATTAATTGTTTTTTCTATAGTATGAATATTTATAATATTAACTTTATCTACTGGTCGAAATTGCGAGTGAAATTTTTGAATACTTTGTAATTCATCTAATAAACTATGCGGAGCTATTATGCTAGGATGCATTACGCCTAATTGAGCAAAGGTCATGGCGTCTTCTAATACTACAAGCTTATCTAAGAGAATCTGGAAACTAAAATCTATTTGAATGTATAAATCTAAAAAGTGCATACGATTTATCGTTAAGTTATTTCTAATAGCGGTATTTTTCAATAGGTTAGTTAATTTCTTTTGATTTTCACTAAGAATCGAAACCTGTTTACTAAATTCGTCTATAGTGTTTTTAGCTAAAAATAGAGATTGTTTTTCTAAATTATTAATTTTACCAACTGAATTACGTATGGTCGATAATTCCTTTTCTATTTTGACAGCATCGTCATAGTCTAAATTACCCGTAATAGCTTTAATAACAGATCCTAATCCATTTATTATACCGCGTCTAACTCTAATATGTGGTGCAATAAACATAATTTTCTTACCTATCAAGTTAACACTAAGCTCTATTTGATCTTTATAAGTCCTATAAATATCTTCCGAACCTAAGGCACTAGTCTCTGCTGCCTTTGTAGTAGAATATAATGCTAATAATTTTAAGGTGACTTCGTGCAAATATGAGACATTATACACACAAGCCAAGCTAAAAGTATCGACCTGTCTAAGGACTTGTCCTTGTTTCAGCAAAAGTATTCCGTTTTCATTATTGACCGGACTTAGGGTCAAGTTGGCGGTTGTGTAGAGCACGCAGGCTCCTGTGATGAGGATCCTGGAACAAGATGCGGTCGTCGTAGCAGTTTATAATGAACCCTAATTGATTTAGCATTTGGGTGACTGCCTATAATTTCAGCTATATTGTTGGGATGAAGATGTATAATTTTATACGGACCTTTGAAAACCGGCTTCGTCTTGTCATTGCGCGCAGTTTTCGCCACCTGTTTGTAAACCATCTCACCTACCTTAAATGAAATATCTTCTGCTGCTTGATTGCGTTTTTCTATTATTTGAGCTTTATTTTTCGACATATGTGCTGCCAATGACTCCTGTACAGCTTCAGCGTTGTTACGATGTTTGATTACGTAATCTTGATAGAATTCTTTAGAGTAAAATATTTCTAACGGATTTCTAGAAGCTGTATGGCCAAACAAGAGCTCTCGAGGTGTATAACCTGTTACAGAATGTATAGAGTTATTATAAGCAATAATTGCGTATTTCATTATCAACTGAATGGGATCTTCTTTATTCGTCATTCTTTGAATACGAATTATCTCACCTATTGTGGAATGGAAACGTTCTACGGGAGAGTTAGAATTTGGATTATACGGTGTAGTGAAGTGTATGTGAATATCATGCGAAGCGCAAATTTCTTTTATGACATCGTTATCAAATTTGCTGTCGGAATCAGTTGTAATTTTTAAAGGTAGTCCTATGACTGAGAACACTTGCAATAATGCTTCAGCTATATGTATACTACTAGATGCATTTAAAGGAACTGCTTGTGCAAATTTAGAAAAGTTATCTACTATAGTTAAAAACTTTGCTCCACCAGTAGAATAAAGATCCATAAATAAGTGTTCAAGAGGCTTTGTAGGTGTTGGTGTTAGGGCTAAAGAAGTCTTAAGCGGGTTTCTCTCATATTTAGCTTTCAGACATATGTCACACTGATTTATGTATCTTTGAACGGAAAGTAGCATATTAGGCCAATGATAATTTCTATGAAGTTGTTTATGAGTTTCTTGGATACCTCGATGCATCGTTTTACCTTCGTGGTGTTTCTTTATTAATTCTTCCTGTTCTGTTTTATTTTCCACTAAAGTGACTCGAGAACTACATCTAATCAATTTTGGACCTCTATCGTTAAATATTGTTGTATAGACTCTAGAAAACGCTAAATATAAATGTTCGTCATAAAAGTAGCAATGAAATATGCGACCCGCGATAGTATGTTCTTTTAAGAACTTAATAATCTCAGCTTCAGTGTTATTAATCGGAATAAAAACATCTTTAATAATCATTCTAGAACTAGTGGATCTATCTTCTACTCTATAAGTTAAACCTGGTGTTGATCTAATATGAAGTTGTTTTGATTGTCTGTCGATAGCGTCTGTTAAGATGGGGATACCATTATTGTCATTATCGGGTTGAGTATGGTTTGTCGAGACGAGTTGGTCGGGATTCGTAGTCGCTTCGCTAACTTGATCGGTATCAGTCCTGTCAGGGTATGATTGTGTGTCACTATCTATCTCCATGTTTCGTCTAACGTTTTCGCTATTATTTGTGTTGTTATCATTAGGTGCCCTATTTTCTGTTTCTGCTTGTCTACGAGCATTATCAAAAATCCTGTTAATAATTTCGTCGTCATCGTTGTCGTCTAAGTTGACCGCTAGTGAATCTATACTGTTATGGAAGATTTTTACTCTAGATAGTGCATCTGCGTTAGTATTTTGCCTACCTTTTTTGTATACTACTTTATAATCATATTCAGCCAATTTTAACCGCCATCTGGTTAATTTTGAGTTAGGGTCTTTTAAGGTCATTAGCCATGTTAATGGTCGATGGTCTGTGTATATAATAAATTTTCGGCCGTACAAATAGGGACGGAAATATTTTATGGCCCATACAATCGCTAACAATTCTTTCTCAATAGTAGAGTAACGCGTCTCTGTATCTGATAATGTTCGAGATGCATATGCGACCGGTTTATCCGAGCCTACATTACCCTGTGATAAGACAGCGCCTACGGCGAAATCTGATGCGTCTGTTGTCAATATGAATGTTTGTTCAAAATCTGGGTATTGAAGAATAGGAGCGTTAGTTAATATTGTTTTACATTTATTTACGGCCTCTACAAAATCTTCTGTGTGTACTACTTTAGCGTTTTTCTTAAGAGAAGATGTTAATGGCTTGGTTAATTTAGCGAAATCTTTAATGAACTTGCGGTAGTAGCCTACTAAACCTAAAAACGACTTTACGTCTTTTTGAGTTTTCGGTAAAGGAAAATCTAAAACGGCTTTAATTTTATCTCTATTGGGTTTAAGACCTTGGTCAGTCAGCTCATGCCCAAGAAAGTTAACTTGCTTTTGTAAAAACTCAGATTTATCTAGTTGTATTTTCAGATTATGAATTTTGAACCTATCAAATACTTGTTTAAGTCTTTCAATATGTTCTTGTAATGACGTAGACACTATGATGACGTCATCTAGATACGTGAATACATTGTCTAATCCTCTTAGGATATGATCCATTAGACGCTGAAATGTACTGGGAGCATTTTTTAGCCCGAATGGCATTCTTAAAAATTCGTAATGGCCTCTTTCTGTAGTGAATGCGGTCTTTTCTATATCATTGGGATGCATTTCCAGTTGGTGGTAACCACTAGCAAGATCAAGGGTGGTAAAATACTGTGCTCGTCCTAGTCTGTCAAGAATATCATGTATGTTAGGAAGCGGGTATTTGTCTTCAATAATTCGGTCATTAAGTCGTCTATAGTCGATCACTAATCTCCATTTAACTTTCCCTGAAGCGTCTGGTTTCTTAGGAACTATATGGACGGGACATGACCATGGTGAAATACTTTCTCTGATGATACCTTGTTTTAAGAGGTTATCTACTTGATTTTGTATTTCTTGGCGCTGTTGAGGCGCTTGCCTATAACTCCTAACAAAGATTGGAGTGTCGTCTGTTAATCTAAGTTCATGCTTTACTGTATGTGTGAAAGATAGTGGTATATTGTCAGAATGAAAGATTTGTCTATAGTTATAACATAACTTAGTTATTTCCCGCTTTTCTTCTTCGTTCATATGGCCGGTTCTAATTTTATCAAGATTCCTACGAAGTTCATTGTCAATTTCAGTGTCATGTTTTACGTCTACTTGATTGAGTTTACAGGTCTTATAGTCTTGTCGTAAATTTGTCAATATGGGTTCAAGTGCTAAAGGTCGATTGTTAACTATTATTTTCTTTTCGTCTGTAGAATTTATAACTGAAGTTCTAAATGAACCATTTTTAACTGTGACTACAGCAGCTGGTGATTTTAGTCCCTTAGACCAACAGAAATCATCACAAATATATTGTCCGTCTGCATAATTAGTCTTAACTACAATAAGTTTCTCGCATTTTGGTTCTATTCTAATTTTCTTAAGCGGATAATCTAAATAAATTGGTATCTGACAATTTGATGATTTTAATATTCTATTTTTTAAATCTATGCTACACCCTAACTCTCGTAACAAATCCATGCCTATAATTCCTATATATTTTTCATCAAAATCGAAAACTAGAAACTTATGAAATTTATCTGTATTGAACTGTGGAGGTAATGGTAAAGATGCCACCTGCTCATGCTTCGTAATCCCGTGTGCTGTTTTAACTAAAAACGGTTCATACTCTATACAATGTTCAAAAATAGTGTTTTTTATAACGCTAGGCGATATCATACAGTTAGTAGCACCTGTATCTAATAGAAACTTACCCTTAAATTCTGGTATTTCTATATAAGGCAGATGGTCTTTGCCCTGACTATTTAACTCTACTGTGTTAATTATCTGTGGTTCTCCTGTTCCCTGTCCCGGGAAAAATCCTGATAGTAAGGCTCAGTAGCAGGCGTCTCCTGGTACATCTCACTTGGTTCGCTATATTCAATGTTATAACACTCACCTTGTTTATAGTAGGGATCATACTGGTCTGGGTATCGTTCTTGTTCGTTAGTAGCGTAGAAAAGCTCCTCGCACTCGAATTGGGGCTTTTGAGGTTTATCCACAGACCTCATTGTCACATCTGATACCTTTTGTGGTGGGTTCACCTGTTGGTGCGGCACATTCGGTTGTTGTCTAAAATTAGACGAGTTTCTAAAATTACCGGACCCACTAGGTCTAACATTACCTGTTGACTTATTTTTCGATGGCAACATGGACTGCACCCACTGCTGTCTCTGATCTGGGGTCCAGTTGTTACGCTGGGGTACATAATTTTGATTTACAAACCTTTGTTGGGGTGGTGCAGAGTTAAATCTAAAAGGTTGACTAAGTTGTGGTTGGGGTGTAGGTAAACTAAGCTTGGGCATTTCTTTTGGTTTGGCTTGCATATGCGGTGTATTAAAATTATTGCTAAACCTATTATGAGCTAAACGTGCCTCTTCCTGTCTAGCAGTGACTATAGCTATCTCCAGAGTTGCTGGATTAGAAATACGCACGCCTACCGATACGTGGAACTCCAAATTATTAATATATTGATCTATTACCATTTTTTCATAATACGACTTGTCGCTGTGCTTACCCACTGACTGTAACGTGTCTAAGATATCTCTAAGGCGTTTACCGAACGCTTCCGAATCTTCACCTTTGTTACGGCGTATACGAGTAAGCTCCTGCATTACCTGTATTTCGTTACGTGGCTCGCCTAACCTACGTAATAACGCGGTCTTTATAGCCAGCCAGGTATCTAGTGATTCCTCATAAGCGATAGCATCAATTGCGGTGCCACTTAGTCTACTTTTTATTAGACAAATAAGCGCCGGATTCGTTCTAGCTGATGTATCTAATAATAACATAATATTTTCCACCTCCCTAATAAAGAAGTTAAGTGTCTTAGGGTTACCATCATATTTAGGTATAAGGTCCCTAATAAACTTCAAATTAGTCATATCTGTACTGTCCATTGCCATTGTAATAATAATAAGATACCTACTTTCTATAATAAGCTACAACACTGTCTACCCTTAAGGATAGCGTTATACTTATAAACGTTACTTAAAACACGATAATTAAATATTAACCTATTCCTGAAGTATAACGTTATAATATGAATAAAACAATTTGAATCTTATATCACTGCCTAATACCTCTGAAGGAATAGCGTTATGATATTAATAAACGCTAATTACCAAATGGTAATCGTATTACTTCGATAAGTACCTATAATGTTATAATAATAATTAAAAATCTCTACTTACATATATCGCTGCCTACCTCTTAAAGAATAGCGTTATGATATTAATACACTAATTTCAAGGCGGTAATCGCACTACTGCTTATACTGTATAAATAACTTTATGATACGCGATTATATGCAGTTTGTATTTACTGTAATGTTATAGCGAGCGTAATGATAAATGATACGAGCAATAATTAAATACGATACGGCGTTAAATGCACTATGTATTACTGCCTACCTCGCAATGATATAACGAGCGCAATGATAAATAATATGAGCGATAACTAAATACCTAATTCAATTGTTCACTCGGTCAATTGCTTACCGCGTTAATTCTATTGTTATTAAGTTTTACCTAAATTAAATGATATACAAACTATGTCTATCGCGATTATAGCATACAGACACAACACATAACATGAAGGAACATAAAGGATATACGACGGGAAATATAGCACAGGATACTGAGTAAACGATTCGTACTTACCCCAGGAACCTCTGCATCTCCAGTCGGGCCTTGTAGAACAGCAGGACTCCCAATTCTCCGGAACTCCCGCGGGTTGCCACCGACGTAGGTTCTTCTATATCGGATCGCGAAGATAACGATAGAAACCGTTCACTCTATACGAAGAGTTTATTCGATATTCGAGTGTCGCGATCCTACCGACTGCGCCAGTTAAATATCGGTGGTCCGAATATTTAATAAAAAAATATATTTATTTAATTAAAATTACAAGTTTATTCCAAGAATGGTTCTACAAGACTAAATAATTAATAAAACAATGTAATATCTAACTTATTGCTAACTATGCATAAACGTTGACACGCGCAGGGCTCATCCGGTGCGTGGTCAGCAATCGATGGTTTGACGCACTTCGTTCGATTGCTTAACTCAGGTTATGGCCATTTTTATAAGATCGTAATAATCCTACTCACTGAATGAATATCACACTGGGTGTTCAGCTACTGGCTACAGTATGATGGAAAAACTTCTCTAACAAGTACTTGCTTTTATTAGTGCCAAATTCCAAATTGAAGGAAAAGTTCTTAAACCCGTAATTTGACTAAGTTATTGCTCACCACGAACTCTAATAGGCGACTTCAAAAAAAGAAATTATGATACTATACATAATTGTATGTAATATTATTGGCACTGCAATATAATATTCACATATAATTTTCCATTAGTGATATATGAGTGTATGTATGTATAAAGGTTTGTCTACGTATTTCTCTGAGATTATTAATCGGATTGTAAAAAATGTCGGCCACTAATTTGATTCGTATCTAATTTTGATTCCGTATATTTGTATGATACTTTGTGTTCAAATTTTTTGTAGCGAATCCTGTATCGCGGGTTACTTTAACAAGCATTCAAATAACGGGCACAAAGAAGACCCAAACTCTACAACACAGGAAATAACGATGTGTGGATCACAATATTTATGTTTCATTATTTTTAATTATTTACGTTTTATAGCCGATAATTTTTCAAATTACTTTTTGTAGAAGTGAGAGCAGCGATAGCTCAGTGGGGAGACCAACAGACTGCAATGCAGAGGGTCTCGGGTTCGAACCCACGTCGCGCACCTCTGACTTTCGGGAGTTATATGACTTTTCGAAATCATGTGCGTATTGATTGACAATTATCGCCTGCTCCGTGCCTCGGAGAGCACGTTAAGCCGTCGGTCCCGGCTGCCATGAACATCTATGGCAGTCGTTATTGGGAAAGTCAGTACCCTCTAATATTCTGACACTGGTCTAGCCTTAGGGTTGCGGAGATCAGGTGGCAGCCGCTCCGTGTAAAAACTGATATCCAGTCAAATCCGGTAAGACCAGAAAAACCGACCCCAAGTGACTTGGGAATAATAAAGGCTAAGAGAGAAGAAGACTTTTTGTAGACGAAGAATACGCTAATTGAGCGACACTTACCATATTCTTTCGATGAACCCAACATAACATGCATACACGAGATAATTTAAACATTACTAACTGACAGTGTATTCTTGGTAGGAACTGTATGTGAATGCACTATATGCACTGGATGGCACGCTGCATGGCATTGTATGGCATGCTAATTGTCGCTCCATACAAAAATCGAGACAAGTAATTAAAATATAATGCACAATAGGCCGGCGCAGACGCTGCAACGTAAAAACTGTCTTTGTCAGTACTTAATAATTCTATCAAACACAATTTTAAAAGTAAATATATGGTTGCATTTATAAATAATCAAGATTAATTATAAACGCAACCAGAAACAAATATTTTATATTATTATTTGAATAACTTTCGAATGAATGGAATATTTATACGATAATCGCACATGCTAGAAGAGAAAATTACCGTGATATAGGTTTACTATTCTGTGGTGTCGATACAAACAGTCCATTAACAGTCTTGTATTAAAATGTCCCACTGCTGGACACGGGCCTCTTTTCAGCGTGAGAAGGGTTAGGCCATAGTCCACCACAGACTTTAGATAATTTCGAGAACATTATAGAGAACTGCCAGACACGCAGGTTTTCTCATGATATTTACCTTCACCGTTAGCGAACGAAAATAATTAACTATTTAATACGCACATAACTTCAAAAGGTCAGAGATGCGAGCCTTGTAATCGATCTCGAGAACCTATAAATTACTTATACTATACTGATACCCCATACTAATTAATAGTAAACCTATACTTGGAGACCTCTGCCACGCAGAGGTCTATTAGTATCGGTTTTTTTAAAGACAACTACCGCACAAGGTATTACTCCCGTGTCGCGGACGATATAACAAACATTTAAACAACGGCCACAAAGAACACCCAGACTCGGAACAACCATTTGTGAATCACACAAAGTTTTGTCCCGTGTGGGATTCGAACCCACAACACTCAGCGCTATGGCAGCAGCGAGGCGACCACTTAAACCACTACACCATCCGTGCAGTCAAAAGGTCATCTCTACCACGGTAATAATATCTATATAGTATTCTATCTTCATACAAACGGTCGGAACTCGAGTCACATGCGCAGAAGTGAGATAATCGCATAATACACAATCTTTGATTGTGTTTTATATGAATTAAAGATTGGAATTCAATTGATTGGAATCTTTAATCAAAGACAAAGCAGTACGGTTTTTAGAAACTACCAAGTTGACACACTTGGTCCTTGTAACACCATAAATCGTGCGCGTTGTCAATCTTTTCAAAGAAAGGAATCGTTGCGATACCAGTAAAGATGGCCGGGATTAACCAGTCCCCCATCGCCAACTGCAGATAAAACAGTACCTCTTCAACATAGTGGTAATCCTATCAACCGCAGACACACAACACTTTGTATGATTGCGATGAATACTGAACATATGTGTTAACAAAAAATAACTATTTACTCACCTAGGTCTTAAAATCTCTGTACTTCATGATAAACAAATGCTTTACAATACTTAGCTAGGTGCCTGTTAACTGAATAGTCGAATTAATAATGAAATTGATCAATGATTAACAGTTTTAAAAAATAATGTAGCGTTTTAGAAAATGATTATCGGCCCGTCGCTGTTATTCAACTAACAATTTATACTGAGTAACGTTTATAGTTTGGCAGTGGTTCAAAGTAAGACTGTCAATGCTTATACCAGTGCTATAATTAAATATTAGATATAGTAACATTGCCATCTATAGAAGTATACTCTTACAAAATTGTAACCGAATATTGGACCGCAGGGTTTAATGTCGACCGCAGACCGCCGTGAAACAATCTCTGTAATAGGGAGACCTATGACCTAGCATCATTATTTCGAGCTATTCCGAGTGTGTAATTTAGGTAGAACAATACTAATAATATATAGGTACCGACAGTAACTCCGTCGTATATATACATATATCGAACAATTGACAACTAAATCTGTCTATTTACACGGCTAAACCACATAAAATGTTGATAAGATGTCGAACGGATATAGCTTAAAACTCAAGAAAATACAAAATATATTGTTTAAAAACAGAAACACACGCTTTAATAGAAAACTAAATTAAAAAGTATAAAATATTTTTCAATAATCTGAGTTTTGAATATAAATAGAGTGATTGACAAAACAATAATGTTATTGTAAAAAAGTGCGGCATGATTTTTATTGTATTTTTATAATGACTCTACTTTCACCAATATCTATTAATAAATTATTTACATCATTTGACGTTAAGCACCCAGGCTTATTTACAATAAAATGTATTATTTTGTTAATCACTATATTTGATAATGAAATCCGCGTGTAATTTGGAAGTAAGTCCCTATCTATATGTATCTTTCTTTACATGTAAGGAGATGCTGATCTACTCTCATAAAACATACCTCATATTTGTTCGACCCTCAAACTATTTCTTGTTCTTACGATTTACGACTAGGCCCGCTGCCGTTTAAATTTTTTATCAAGACGCAACATGCACCAGATTTAAGACATCCAGCAAAACAACTGTGAAAATTGCATTCATTTTTGTACAGTAATTTTAGTGTGATGCGCGTATAGACAGACAGGCAGGCAAAAAGTCATTAATTATAGTTTCGGCTTAAACAGGATGTATGTATGTATGTATCTTATGTGGAGGCCAGTCAGTGCAGACAGGCGACACTTCGACCCAGTGGGATCTTTTGTGTCGACACTCTCCCAATAACAACTGCCATAGATGTTCATGGCAGCCGGGACCGACGGCTTAACGTGCTCTCCGAGGCACGGAGCAGGCGATAATTGTCAATCAATACGCACATAATTTCGAAAAGTCATATAACTTCCGAAAGTCAGAGGTGCGCGACGTGGGTTCGAACCCGAGACCCTCTGCATTGCACTCTGTTGGTCTCCCCACTGAGCTACCGCTGCTAAACAGGATGTAACAGAAAGGTGTGGTCAAAGTTTAGGGTCACTATGTATATCTGATAAATAACCTATGTGCCCTAACCCTATAAGAAAATATCGAATTTTAAATTTTATGACAATTTCAATCATTTTATTTATTTGTTATTTAGATATCGATACAAAACGAGTTACAACAACTGTGCAACATTTATGGGGTTACCGATCTATGTTAGAACGACCAGCTGTATTGTAAACAATGAATAGGTAACAGTATCCACATCTGGGGCACAGTATAATGGTCAATGGCCCTATTAATGTAGCAAAAGTGAACAAAAATTTAAAAGAAGGCTTTTCTAATTCTTAAAAACAAATACACGTGCATGCAGTATAGTGTTATATACGTATCGATTAGAATATGCTGATTTTTATAAGTCAATAAAAAAGGAAATTCAATGTCTTCGTGAAAATAATGTATACAAATTGAATTCTGGTTTTCCATTGTACATGGGCTATATTATGTGACTCTTAAATATGACCACACCTTTTTGTTACACCCTGTAGAAGAGCTATAGAGCTCTTATTGAGACTCCACACAATATATTTCCAAATATCTAACAATGACACTTTTGTTATGTGTATGTATACACTAGCTGACCCACCCAACTTCGTATGCTTCACATAAGAGATTTTTTCCGTTCCTGCAACATCTTTCATTGATGCTCCGCTCCTATTGGTCGTAGCGTGATGTTATATAGCTTATAGCCTTCCTCGATAAATGGGCTATCCAATACTAAAATAATTTTCACTTCGAACCAGTCGTTCCTAAGACTAGCGCGTTCAACCAAACAAACTCTTCAGCTTTAGAATATTAGTATAGATTAACAAATATGATAGTTTTTATAACAATGGGATTTAGAGTCGTTGATCTATATGTGTACATAAGGATTATAGACTGAAGAGTCGATTATATCAGTCTCCAAACGAAACGCATCACTGCACGCATGTACAATCTTTCTTTAACTTGCATTGATTTTAATGGGTTTTTACAACAATAGCCTGTAAGAGGGTACTACTGACTCAGTCGTGCCGACCCATTCATATTACAAGCCTTTCCTAATCAAACTGTCGTACTAACTGTCCACATGTAATTACGAAATTGTATCACGACGGATGTTTCAGCACACCAGATAAGATGGACAATTAGCAGAAGCGGCAGACGGAAGGTCGACCCTCAACGAAACGCCACCCGACTGGAACTGCTTGCGACATGCGCCGTCGCCGGCTCTAAGGTGATTAATTTATCTATGCAACGCTTTGTGCGTTTCAACTCTGATGTTTATGATTCCATATCTTACGAAAAAAACTCTAAATCCATTTATTTCCATAAAAATGTTTCGATAGCCGATGGAAAATCTTTTTTAGCTATGAATGAAATCTAACCAATTTAGAAAGTCTGGATTTAAATATAGGATACTTTTAAAATCAGCGAAAGCCTAGTGGGAGACCGTTGGATTGCCATGCAGAGGTCTCAAGTTCGATTGTTAGGCGCGCATTCGAAGATATTTGTGTATCAAATACTTAATTATCTCTCTTTAGCAGCGAATAAAAATTACGTGAAAAGACCTGCATGTCCGAGAGCTTTCCATAATATTCTCGAGGATATGGCCTAACAATTTTCACACTTAGAAGAGGCCCGTGCCCAGCAGTTGGACAGTTTAACACATTCATCGCCTTGGACCCACGTCATGGGCTTATTATTGCCGCATTTGAGTGCACATGAACCCACGTCGAAAGCTCATGTTAAAATACATTTTTCATTGCAAATACACAATAAAAATTAAAATAAAATATTACAGTATATTTATTTATAGATCTTTCTAGTGGTGGCGTTGGTTTTTAGATATAAACATATTTATTTTATATGTTTTTACTTTTTCCTAGATGCCAATAAATTGTATAATATATATAATAGTATGTAGTGTGTGTAGTATGTATAATAGTAAACAATAATATTGTGCAAACAACTTCAATGTTATTAACAAAATCAACTTTACTTAAGGACATTTTAATCAATTATTAACTGAAATGTATATTCATTTAAATGTAATATCGATGATTTGAAGTTATACGAATAATTTTTATTCAAACTTATTTATTTTATACATAATAAAGAAGAACTATGATGTCATAAGTTTCTATAGTGAACTGACTGAATATAATTGTTTCCAAAAGAATTATTTTTTAGTGGTAGGTACTGTTCTTCAAAATATCCAATATTTCTGTCATCTCGTCGTTCGTCGTTCGTCGTTCATCATCGTTATAATATAACATGTATTGGCGTGAAACTTTGACTTCTCCAAAGCTAACATTCTCCCAAAATATTCGTTACATTAAAATTGCTTTTCTGCACTCATGTTGCAATCTTCGTATTCCGTCATAGTACCAATTTCTCTTGTTGTGATCGTGGTCTTTTTGTGGATATATTTATCTATGAATGAATGAAACAAAAATGAAAGTGAATGGAACAGTCGCAAGAGGAAGACCTAGGCGAACGTTTCTTGATCAGATCGCAGGTGTTCTGGACAAAGGCCAGGATAAGAGCACCTTGAATCGACGGGCGTGTATGAGGAATGTGATAAAAGCGAATGAAGCCAGAGAAGTGGGTCAGGATCGTAGCAAATGTAAATCCGTAGTCTCAGCCTACCCCTCTGGGAAACAGGCGTGAATCTATGTATGTATGTATATATTTATCTATTTCTCTAGAATAGGATAAATCATCAAAAGGTTGAGAATCAGGTAATTCATCTTGCGAGACACAGGTTTCCTGACTATCTGTTGACACACTGGTTTTCTTTGGCAAAGTTTCATATTCTGTACACATATTCTGGGATTCGGAATTAACATTTTGCGTTTCGCTAATTAAGTTACTACCACGTTTGGTAATCTTATGCTGATCTGAAAAAGAACAAGAAAAAATAAAATTAGTAAATAAAAGGATGTGAAAAATGTAGGTTCAGAAATACATTGAAAATAAACAATATTAATTGATTTTTCTAAAAAGGTTGATGATTCGTGTCTCTTGATGACAGCGAATATAAAAAAATTGATTTCTTACCCATATCTTAGTGTATGTACATTCTAACTAGAAAACGGCACTAGAATACTTCCAGGAATCCTATATCTAGAAGACCTATGACCATATTCCAAATAACGAGAGGGTTTTGTGTTACGAGTAATTGCCGTATACCACAGACCCACGTCGTGGGCTCACCCCAGCTCATCTGTATTACCAAGGACCCCGCTAGCGGGTTCACTAGTAAAATGTATGGCGGTATGGCGTATGACGCGTGTAAAATTTATGAGGCTGCGAATGGTTTAATATAGGGCTGATGTTATTATTAGATAGTTTTAGCTCAGTATTCACGGGGGATTCATGCAGGCGAAGAAACTTTAACAGTTTTGAGTAAGACATACTTCGTCGAGCTATTGGCTGCGGATTATCAGGTACAAATGCCGGTTCGGGCCAACGAAAAGTTACAAATTTTCTGTTACGATCTAGGTACTCAATATATACGAACTATCGTACCCTCGGGCGTTACGATATTTAGTACCTGGGCCATGAATATGACTAATAATGACTCGGCGATATGATGCTTTCCATCAAATTTCTGCCGTGACAGAACTAGTAAAGAGATCTTAAGAGATCACCTGATAATTTGACATTCTCAGATATCATATGTATACATTGTGTCATTTTACATCATCTATCACCATCGGTTTCTTAGCGGGACCAGCGTCCTATAATACCTATATTATAGGACGCTGGTACCGCTAACAGGAACACTCTCAGACCTATCTGAGAGTGTTCCTGTTTAGTATTGTCAATTCTATACTAAAGAAAGCAAAGAAAAATCGAATCCATAATTTTTACTCTACTTTTACTCCTGCTTAATAATCAGGAATTGTAATATAGTTTTCAAACGCTTCCAACTCTAAGACTATCCCTTCGAGTTACCTACCGTTTTAAAAAGATTCGCTGTGCCAACGCAAGACTAAGGCCAAAAATCTTTTGAGATGATAGCTCAGCGCTGCCTGAAGGACGTTTGAAAACCTACTAAACGCTGCAATCCAGTTCGAGATCATTAAACTACTATCTTCTTCAAGTAAGCGAAGTCTCTCCAACCATGCAACTCAAGGTTGGAGCGTATATTTCTCTAAGAACCTAGTCAATTCTTCTTAAAACTATTATTAAACAAACGCCATTTTAAACATGTTAATATTTTTATTTAACGAGTAATCGAACATATGTACAAATATAATAACAATTTGCTATTTGCGTGTCGTAAATATAAATAGTGTATTTTAATCCTACCAATACTTACTAGCGTTTTTATATTTAACTGTAGTTTTTATTTCTATTTAAGTTGTTGTATCATGAATACAATCATCAAAGTGAAACACTCTTTCTTTTTCTTTTTGATCTTTTCAATTTATATTTTGATTGAATATCTTATTTGTGTAACAAGTGAACAATTTCCTGCAGTGCAATATAATGCAGGTGGAACAATAAACCAATCAGGATTATGGCAATGCGGAACACACGGGTTTTTGCCGATGTCAAAAATCCGGCTATCCGAATGCTGCAGTTATCACGCATTTCTCACTACACTTTACAAATCTGCTTGTGAACGCTTGCCTGTATGATCCCTAGTACATTTTGTATAATATTGTACGTGACTTGCCGTACAATTGTCAAACGTCAATCAGGATTTTGACTAGTGTATTGCACCACTTGCGTGGTATGACTGCAGTATGCAACCTGATCCTTTATTACATCATTAATAATATTGATAGCTGAACATTCATTGCTTTTCATGACGTCGCTGACAGTACATTTTTATTAGAATAAATCTAATGTTCATGCAGAATGCATAATTCTGCAAACTTAAATTATTAAAAACGTAAATTTCCGCTCATATGACACTGTTATGGAATTTTTATCATTCGTCTACAGTTAAATATTTATCTAAATAACTATCTAACTTAAACAAAATACGCGGAGTAGGTATCTGAGTATCTTTCATCCGTATTACCGTCCTTTGATTCCGATTCATCAAACTCCGCTCTTTCAGTGCCATAATCCAGAGAATTCAGAAGATCCATTTGTTTCTTGAGCATAACTTCTTCTGTATTTATCTTAGGAAGTTTCTTTTTTTCTCTCTCGTCCAATTCATTACTGACAAAACTGACATCTGTTTTCGAAAAAGCCACGGTAGTATCCGTTTTAACTGGCATCAAAGTAACCATTTTGGTTGTACTATGGTCAACATTGTCTCTCTTCTCTTCATGGTCTTTTTCCTCTTCATAAATATTATCTTCTCTGCCAAAATTTTCTACTATCCATTCCAGCTTTGACTTCTTGTCTGAACTTTCGCTGTCAGACAAATCGAATTTTTTGGTAGGTTTGGTTTTAGGTTTGCCTTTCCATTCGGCAAATTCTGTAGTTGTTCTAAATGTTACCATTTCTGCTGCTGTTAAGGGCAGTATATCTTCATCTACGTCCGCTGCATATAAAGCCTGAAATTTTTTGACGCCTGCGTCTTGAGCTGTAAAACCTCTATCAGTAGTCGTAATAACAATTTCCTGAACAACAGGCTTATTTGTATTACTCTCTTCGGGTACACTATTATAATTATTAGACATTTCTGAAATACTATTTAAATTATTAACATTTTCTGGGATACTATTATAATGATTAACACCCTCTGAAATAGCGTTATCATTATTAGCGTTCTCTGAAATACCATTAAAAATATTAACATTTTCTGGGATGCTATTATCATTAGTAACACCCCCTGGAATAGCGTTATTATTATTAGCGTTTTCTGAAATACTATTGTAACTATTAACGATCTCTGGTATACTATTATAAGTATTAACGTTCTCAGGAATACTGTTGTAATTATTAAAGTTCTCTGAAATATTGTTATAATTTTTATTGTTCTTCATCGCTTTTTTATTATTTTCAGCTATATTGGAGTCATCACTATATGTTTGACCATTGTTATTATTTTTTCCAAAATCAATATTCCCTTCATCTGGGTGTTCATTAAATATATTGGTACTGTTATTATTTTTACCATCATCTATGTTCATGTTATCCGTAATATCATTAACTAACATTATAGCATTATTTTTGTTTGTGTCATTTTCAATATACTTGTTTTCTGAATTATCGTTAAATACTTTGTCGTTGTTGATATTTTTATCAATATCAATATTTGTATTTTCTGTTACATGGTTGTAAAATATCTTAGCATTATTATGTTTTTTTTCTAGGTCGGTATTTTTATTTTCTATATCGTCATTAAATATGTTGCCACTGATATCAGTTTTACTAAGATCACTGTTTCTAGTTTCTATACTGTCATTCAAAATTTGCCCATTGTTAATATTTTTTTGTAAATCCATATTTACATTTTCAATATTATCATTTAATATGGTGCTATTGTTATCAGTTTTCGTAAATTCCATAATCCTGTTTTCTGTATTATCATCAAAAATATTACCCGTGTTATCATTAAATATGTTACTAATCATATTATTTTTACCAATCTCAATTATCCCGGCTTCTATATTATCTCCAAAATTATTACTGTTGCCTGCATCATTATGAAAAACGTTAACATTAGCATTGTTTTTACTAGTACCAATATTAGTATTGCCTGTGTTATAGTTGTCATTATTTTCGCTATCAGTTATAACTGGATCAACATTCATATCAAATATGTTTGAAGGACGTGCATTTACATTATTGATTGTATTTTCTTTGAAATTAGGTTCCATATCCAAATTTGATGAAATGGTTGTATCGATATTATTAATAGCGTTGGAAAATTCATTTTCTGCCAATTTTTGTTCGGTAGGTATGTCACTAGTTACATCTGACACACCTTTAGGTATTTTATTAGCTCTTCTATCAAACTGATATCTATCAAATGGATCTTTATCCTCATCGGCAATATCAAGTATATCTCTTGGGTCATCTGCTTTTGGTTGCATAATTTCTTCGTTGTACTCTATTTTAAGATTACCAGCATCTTCACTGGATGGGTTGTCACTAATAGAAGGATTATCTTCACTAATACTTTGAGAATTTTCTGAGTGACGTCCAGACATACGAAGTGGTGCAGTGTCTACAGCAGATAAGGGTGAGTTGTCTAAGACTTTTTTCCTTACTGTTTTTATGTCTGGAGCATTTTGAATTGTTTCTATTAATAAATCTATACCGTCGTTATCTGTAAAAATATTTATAAAATAAAAATAATAAATTGATAATGTTTGAAATACTACAATGCATGTTAAAACTATGATACAGAGCATCATAAAAGCAGTGTCAAATTGAAAATGTCATAATAGCTGCCGGCTACAATTACGCTCGCGTAGTATACTAGGCTGGCCGCAAACATACGGTTTCCTGATCAGGTTGCCGAAACAGGGATTCAGATTCGTTATTCCATCAAATATTCGCAGACGTTGGGTTTTTTTCATCAGGAATTAGTTTTACCAGTAGGTAACGCCACCTCGCTAACGTTTCTAGCTAGCTCTGATGTATTCAGGATGGAAATTTCCGTTTGTGTGCGGCGGTACATACAGAATGTTAGCGAGCACTGCAGTCGGAATGACGGCATTCGGTTTTTTTCCGTGCTTCATTCAGAACACATCGGCGAGATTTCGAATCGAACGATGTGAATTATTTTGGCATGGACAATATAACGACGTGTGCTGTATATAGCAAATTTGTATAAAAAGTGTGCATTCGGGTATACGAATCTGAATACCGGATTCGGAAACCTGATCAGAAAACGTACGTTTGCGGCCATCTTTAAAATGATTTTTCTATTGTAGTGTAGTAGTAGAACCATCATAGTTCGTGTTTTATTGAGGTTTCTTGTCCATTTTTTAAGCGCGCCGCTCCTTCAGCCATCTCTGTTAAAAACATCACGTCGTTTCATTGTTCTATTCTGACGTGAAGAAACAACAAACTAACAAATAAATATTTTGCGTTTCATATAAGTAAGGATTAGTTATAATTAAATATTTACCTGGTACAGCATCTAATGGATGGTTTTGTTTCAATAAAAATTCCATAAGCATTAACAGATATTCAATAGCATCGTCCTTTGCTTCTCTCTTAGATCTACCGTTATACTTCATACTCTGAGCCAGATTTTTTAATTTCCTAAGATTCTTTATTATATTACGTGACAAAACTTCAATCTGTTCAGTACTATTCAAGTCCCGAGTAGCCTGTAGTCTAGTCATCGGTGGCATCTCATACATTTTGTCATTATAACTGTTCAGCAGTTCATACATTCTTTTCATAAAATTATTTTGTACCAAGTTATATTTTAACAGCAAACGTTTAAGATTTTGGAAAGGATCTTTATTTGAATGGGTTGTCATAAAATTGCGAACTTGAGTATAACTTATATCTTTTTTGGTGAGTATTTTAATGATTTGATTAAGTAAGATCGTAAATTTGCTAATTGATCCTATAAAGTCATGAGTGTTCCTTTTTATGTATTCTATTTGTATTAATTGAGTCTGCGTCAACGGTTTTTTAAATTCATTGGTATAATTTCGTTTCAGAATGCTGTTAAGTCTTTGTATATCGTTTCGTAAATTTGTTTGGTTATGTAAGTTTCCATTAGTTTGAGCTGGACCGTCTAGTAATTTTAATAATCCTTTTAGAATTTTTATAGTCTTTAATATTGTCATAGTTTCGTTATCCAATTCAGCTAGCTTTGAACGCAAAAGTGTTTTATCTTTTATATTTTTTGTACATGGCCCAAAATGTTCGCAAATAGTCTCTATAATGTGATTTCTGCTGTAACGGCTAGCAGTATTTTTATATTTGAATATGTTGTAAAATATTTTCTTCAAATACCTGATCACACTAAATTTCCTCATTTTCTTTGGTTGTTTTGTAGCTTTAGTATTGTTATATACTTTTAATAATTTGCCAAGTATATTATTCACATCGTTTATTTTTTTGTCTGACTGTATTACAGTATCGTTTTCATTTACAATAGTATTTAAAAATGGACATTTATGATGTTTCAGGAGTTTTATTATATTGTATTTCTTTGAAACTGTAACTCGACCGACATCTCTAGTTCGTAGTTTATTTTTACTGTTTTCAGTGTCAGTTTTATTAACTATAAGTTTAACAACATTCCTCGATTTTCCACCTGGCAATTTCACCTTCTTGAGTTGTTGCCATTTATTTATTTTTAATTCATACACCTCAGGTGGATAGTCTGATAAGTAGTTTAAAGTGTCAGGCATTGTATCTAACCCAGTTTCATAATTAATAATATTACTTGATGTTGCTGAGCTAGGGAATTTTATTGTTCGGACTATAGCTTTTTCTGTTGTAATGGTTTCAGCAACACTTGATTTATCACTTACAGTCTTTGGTTCTTGCAGTAGAACATCTGTTTTATTACGTTCAATAATTTCTGCTTTGTTTATTTCACAATTTCTCGTTTTATTTAAATTATAAATTACAGTGTTACTAATCAATGTATTTATTTCCGTTTTATCTGTCACATCTGTGTCTATTTTATTTATTTCATTTGAATTTATATTATTCATTTCCGTTTTTTCCGTTGTATTCATTTGAACTGCATTAATATTAGTGGGTGTTTTGATTTCCAAAGGTATAACATTAGGTGATATTTCGGTGGCAACAATATATTTATAGTACTTGTCCTCACTTTCTGTGCTGCTAATGATGGGTCTGAAGGTATTAAATTCAACATTATAATCTAAAACATTGCTGGTCGTATTTGCAATTGGCGTTGTATTTATCTCCTTTGTGGCTACTGTAGATTCAGTACGATCTTCTGAAAAATAATTTAGTTAATTATAATTATTGCACTATTATAGTAATCCAATTAATAGAGTAGAAACGCGTGCCACATTAGCGGTAGTTCTGTCCAATTAATACGTGGAGTTAGAAAAAATAATTGACCGTTGAAATTAAACTACTATATACGGATTTTATCGCGTTGTTTATTTGACACTATATTACATAATTTTGAAACTTTGTTACACTACTATTACTATAAAACTTTACTAATTTTTAAGCTAATTATATTGTTATTAAAACTATTTAGATTTGATTTAATTTTACACTTTCCCCTTTCCCCGACGTTTCGGTTGCTTTTCAGCAGCCATCGTCACGGGGAGACTAAGATGGTAGTTGTCTCAATGTTCTAGTGTAGTTATTTCAAAGTACCCGAACATAATTTAATCATTGGTGTTTCTATTTACTCAGAATGAGCTCAAAGTATCATGAAGTCTAGCTGTGGTTTGTTTCTTCTTGGGTTTGACTATTTGTATTACTGGATCCCAATGACCGATTACCGACAAAAATTTAACCATATTTTATTTTGGACAGTACTTATTAAATTCTGATATGTCTCATTTCCATAAATAAAGCATCCATAAACATTAACAAGATATTTTTTATTAGATTTTAAAAATAAACGTTATTTGCCACCGCACTATGAGCAGTTGTTATGAAAATCGAACATTTCTTTGCAATCAAGAAGTTAATATTTCATGCAAAAATTTACAATATGTTTGTAATGTATTATTCCTTACAACATACAAAGAAACTCATTATTAATTGGTTTAAAGTACTCAAATACTCGTAGGCAAATGCATTTTGAAGTAAATGTATATCTACCTTCTGGCTCGGTCATAATAGTAGAACTCGATGCTGAAGTGGTAAAATCTGCAGCCATCACTTCTCTTTTCTTTCTGGTTTGTCTCTTACCACGTCTGTTATTTGCGCCTTTAGGTGGATTTTTATCATTATTATTTACCTTGGTTTTATTTAATTCAGATCGTCCGCCACTAACTAACCTAGTAACATTCCTCATTTCTCTTTGCACCATTTGTTTTACAGCATCCATCATTTTCTTTACTACTTGTTGTGCAAGAATAACAGTGTTATTATCATGTTTCTTTATAAGTTTCTGCACTTTTTTACTTTTAAGTGTTATTGGTTTATGTGTTGCAATGTTCTTCATGATGACCATAGGCTTAGTACTTTTAGTTTTGGGTGAAACTTTTTGATACCTTAACGGTGCCTTCTTTTTCTGTTGTTTTTTGTTACTAGTTTTCTTAGTTGTAACTGACTTTATTATACGCTTGGGAGGTGTTAATTTCTTATTTTTAGACGAGCGCCTAATCGTTGCTTTCGTCTTTTTAGCTTTAGTGGAAGTAATTTTAGGGGCTGGTGAAGTTTTAGGTAGCGGTTTCTTCTTTACCACTTTTCTTGGAGCTTTCCCATTATTCTCTTTTTTCTTGCCTTTCTTATCTGATAATAATAATTAATTCTTAAATAATAATCATGATTATATATTAATACAGGTGAAATATTAAATAAAAGCAACAATACCAGTACTACAGGACAAAGTTCTATCTATTATCCACTGTCGAATCTGTTTAAAGTGCAAGGAACAAATAGGAACAACTCAATTTGGATTCAGACCAGGTGTTGGTACTAGAGAGGCTGTGTTCGCAGTAAATATACTAGTCCAAAAATGTGCTTCGTAGATTACGAAAAAGAAGTTGACCGTGTGCGACACGATGTTCTAATACATCTTCTGAACGGCTTTGGACTAGATGGAAAGGATGTGCGAATCATTTAATACCTCTACTGAGGTCGAACGGGAGCAGTAAGAGTAGAAGGTGAAATAACTGAGGAAGTGGCATTATGTAAGGCTGCATATTATCACCATTGATTTTCAACTTGTACTCGGATGCTATCATTTCTGAACTGCACTTGAGGATCAAAGTTGGGGAGTAGTAATCAATGGTCGCGTGATCAATAAGATCCGATACGCTGACGACATCATCCTTATTGCTTCAAAACCAGATGAACTTCAAATGACAGTCGAAAGAGTCTATAACAGAAGCCAAAACGCAGGATTAAACATTAACCTGACTAAAACTTAATTCACGCTTGTATCACGAAACAGAAACTTAAATCCTATCATCCTCGTAGCTGGCACAGTCATAGAACGGGTTACCCGCTATAAGTACCGCACATGGGTAACAGAATCATGAGAATCAGATCAGGAGATTAAAACCCGGATTGAAGTAGCCTGTGCGTCTTTTACAAAAATGAAAAAGGCACTCAAGAAAAGACAGCTGGATATCCGTCTACTTATCAGAATGCTCCAATGCTACGTATAGCCAGTAATCTTATACGGCTCAGAGACTTGAACTAACTATACGCCGAAAAGTAGAAGCCTTGGAGATGTGGCTATACCGCAGGATGCTAAAGATTAGTTGGATTCATAGAGTGACCAATGAAGAGGTGCTGCGACAAGTCAAGAAGCCTGGTGAACTCTTAAAAACTATTAAGAAAAGGAAAGTGGCATATTTGGATCACATACTCAGAAATGAGCGCTACAAACTGCTCCAAACAGTAATCATGGGTAAAGGGGAGAGGAAAAGAGCGGTCGGAAGGCCCAAAATGTCATGGATCTCGAACATCAAATATTGGACAGGCGTCACAACGGTAGAAGATCTATTCCGTTTAGCGAGAGATAGAAAGAAATTTGCGGAGCTGACTGCCAACTTCCAGTAGTGGAGTGGAATTAGAAGAAGAAGAAAGACAAAGCACTTTGTAAAATTATTGTGATCTATTGAAATGTGTACAGAGTCTAAATCTATGTCAGTCTAAGTATATTTACTTATCGTAATTAAACTACAAACATACTTTATTATGCACGATATAATTAGTGTCAAGATTTTTAATACTTAAAACGGCTTGAAATTAAACTGCAGAGCTCAAGATTTCACAAGAATAAGGCACCGTAGACAATTTGTCAAAAATTATCGTAATATTTAGAGAAGATTAACTTACCCTCTGGACAGAAGCTCAAGATATGACAATCCCATCGACCATTAGGGTCACAATCACACACCGTACAGCCAATACACCAATCCACTAAAATGAAAATAAATTTAAGTTAAGCACTCTGTACAACAGCATAACATTAAAAAAAACAGAATAGAATACAGGACCTACCTGGTGGACAATCTTCACTGAAACTGGACTCGTAAGGCTTGCATTGCTGGTCTTCTGTATTTCTATTGAACACTGTAATTATACAATGTCATTATTTACTTGTATTTTTTATGTTGTGAATAAAATAATAAAAAGGGAAAAGATAGATAATTTTAATGTCTAACATACATACATTGTCTTAACCTATGTCTTCGAAAGGCTAGGCAGGGGTTTATAACTCCTACGGTCATGTATTAGGGGGGCCAGCCTGTTGCTGTTTTCAAGGTCCAACACCAGACTCCGTGCTGCTTCTGTCAATTTCTTGACAGAAAAGCCCACTATCACTTTTGATAAAGTCTCGGGTTCGATGTCTGGATCACGTCCAGGAATCGAACCTAAGTCCTCATGTACAGCAATCGCATGCCGCGTCACCGAGGAAGACAATAACAACGATTTTCCAGAAGAATCATCCGGATTTCTGATGCGATCTGAATTCATTGTAAGTTGGGCTTAACTTCCGCTAATATCTTAGTTATCTAAGTTGAAAATAAAATTATCTATTATATTTTAGGCGTGCAACTAGCAGCTGATTATACTGTGTCTAAAAAACAAATAACAACAATATTAATAAACCTACCATCTCTAGACGCATCGCGAAAAAATATATCTGCAAAACCGGGACTACGACGAACTCTATTGTATTTCTGAACCTTGTTCTGTGCAATACTAGCATCCCTGTGAATATGAAGGCATATAAATATTGAAATGCTAAAACATTCACACAATCAAAAAATAGTTAAAGCCATTAAAGTTGTGATGGATGATAAATTGCCCATGATAAAGGAAAAGGCAATAATACTCCACGTAAATACAAACAACATACAAGCTATCCATAAACAGTGAAGTCGCGCAGGACACTATTATTGGTCCTCACGTAGTATAATATTATGACCATAGTTATTGTACTCAGTATAGTAAGCATCAAGTAAGTCTGTAAATTTTTAATTACAAATATTATTTAAGCAACAATGGAAATGGACCGTATGATACTTCAGATTTAATTTTAACTAACCCTTACAATCCATAGATTGTTTAGCGATGGGTTGGTAACAGAATGTACTTATGGTCTATATTAGTATTTATATTAATATATATTATTAAGCCCGACCTCGTGGCTTGATGTAGTAGCACTATAGGTACATCTACACCTCTGCCCAACTCTTTGGAAATCACTGTCATAATATTTTGTGACGAGATTATTTATCTATGTATACCTATAGCTATTTCCACCCAGTGCCTTTGTATATGGCAGTCTGGCAACAATCATTTTATTATACTTTGTGACGTAAACGGATAAATGGTACTTGGCTACATAGCCTGGGTCTAGCTGCTCTGGGGTATCACATCTACATTGTCTATGAAAAAACAAACTAAACCGAAGATCATGTCATCATCAGAAAAGCGGAAAAATAAGCAACGACTACAGATTTTAATATCCTGCAATAAAAAAAAATTGGTTTAGAGTGAAGGAAAACATCGTGAGGAAACCTGCAGCTGTCTGAGAGTTCTCCGTTATGTTATCGAAGATATGTGAAGTCTGCCAACCTGCACTGGGCCAGCGTAGTGGACTATGGCCCAACCTATGATGACTATGATAATGACTACGGGCTGATATTATTATACTCTTAATTTAATATTTATACAAAAAGTTGCTCACCTTTTGCCAACCCTATGATAATGAAAGCTCTCTACGTTACATCGTCTGTTGTCGCGTTTCCAGCAGACCGCCGTTTGGTCGCTGTGGCAGAAGCACAGGTAGCAGGGACCTGGGTCGATACTGTTCGGTGCCGGCTCCCGCGTGAAGTAGTAGCCTACTTTTGGGCATTTGTCTATGCTCTTGACGATATAATTTGTGTCTTTGGGCTTAGCCACATCTGCAAAAGAATACATTGTAGGTTATCTATGAACTACAGTTACTGATTATGATGCTTATTTACTAAATAGCAATAAAAACGCTTAAGTATTTTTATGATAAATACTCTTTAGGTCTTAAAGAAAACAATTTAATGATGAATAAAAAATATATTCATTCAATAAAAATAATTCATGCTATTTTTTGTAATAACTAGATATTAGATATATATTTAAAACCCTTCTCACACTGTGAATAGGCCCGTACCCAGCAGTGGCACAGTTTAATACAGGGCTGATATTATTATACAATATAATATAAAGCTGAATAATGCTTCCTGAATATGGTCCATGTCTATAAGGGACGGAATGACAATACATTTCATTTATAATACTAGCAAATTATTTATAAATACATTCAGATTTAGGTCATCACGAAACATAAAGAAAACAACTGATAAACTAAAGACATGTCCTTATGTATCCTGTACCTAGTTTACTTGAATAACAGTAGAAAATTCGCCACAGTCGAAGTTAACTATGAAATTCTGTCATCCATTTCTTTCCCCGTATATAAAATTATCATGTTTGTATAGAACGATAGCAGGATGCTTCAAGCAAGTAAAAACAAACTATGGCGTCAAATGACGATGAGTTAACGTAGCTAAGACTATCAACAAGTCAACTGAAATGTAAACACTCCTTCCAGGTAAAACGACACGCGTTGGAAAGTTATAGTAACGAAGTCGTCTGAAGTATTACGAAATAAAAACTATCTATGCACAATGTGGGAAAGGAATCATAACCTGGCTTTCATATTTGTAGAATATACAAAATGTTACCTCTTCGATCATATTTTGTCTATTCTACATAGTATGGTACTTGCTCTCGATCTGGGACCACTAATTCGTCTGTCATCAAAAACAATACAAAACATCCCAACGTGCCTGTTTGCTTCTGACAAACTTTTAAATCATATTTATATTTCGTCTGCTATAATCATTTCATAAAGTGATTTGTCACTTTACAGTTCCAAACACTATACTACAATGTGCCGAACAGTCTCAAGCTTGCTATGGCTGCAAAAAAGCTGGCGCTAAGTTTTAAGAATCTATTATAAAATATTCAAGACTTAGTGTATGTACACTTAGTTTGTAAATAAATGATTACAATAGCAATACTCAATGTCATTGATTCAGAAATACAAAGCAGCTATAGAATGTCCACGCAATTCACAGTTGCGTATGTGTCATGGGATTAACTACGTAAAGAGAAACGAAGAGTCTGGAGGACGAGCCGTAATCCGCACATCTATAAGAACAATATATAATATATCAAGAATTGCCTCGTCATATGCCACATAACATAAATTTTTTGTTTAAATCTATACGTTACAACCATATATGCGATACTAAATTTAGCACATATACATAAAAAGAATCTCGAAGGAATACTCCTTAGAGGCGTGAGCAAATAGGAATTCCTTATTCCCCACCACTTGCTACGCTTTTTGCCAATTTTGCCACTTTTTGCTTGTCACAACTCTTGCTTCTTTCACTCTTATCCCATTGCTAATGCACGTCTGTCAGTTTACTTGTACTGTTTACTTGTTGTACTCATAACTTCGCCTTACTCCAGAATGTCTCCAATCTGGTTGAAGACATTCATTTCGGGTCTTCTCTTCTTCTTTCTTTCTCTCTGAGGTCTTCCTCTTCCAACTCACCCACTCACATTCACTTTATGTATATGTATACTTTCTTGTTCAATTTGTTGTAATCCATTCATTTCACATGTCCAACCAACTTAGTTAATTTTTCTCAAACTTCTCACTACACATTCTTTCATGTCAGAGCACTATCTCATTACACTATTCCTTGTGCTTTACACATCACACCACCTTCCATCACAGTTTCTCTTATTCAATAATGCTAATATAAATTTATTCTACTACTAAACTACCTAGAGATCATTGGCAATAAACTTACACAGACGTTGTTGGTCTTCATTAGTCTTAGCAGTATCTCTAGGTCCACCTGTAAACAGAAAAAGTTTTAAACTAGGGCACAAAACTAACCTTGAAACTAAACGAACGCAGATAGACCAGTATCGTGAACATTAAGAAAACGGCATTCTAGCTGTACTGCTTAGATTTGGCTGGAAGACTAGTGTAAATTACTTAATGTGACACACAAAAGACAAGAGACATACTTATAAACAAAAACTTATATACTATGTAAAAAGCCAGAAACAAACCGTATAAATTTTTTATTAGAATTTACAATTTGAGACAGCTTCTATAAGTTATAGAATATACTCGTATTAGAGTTATATGAAAGAAGTCATATTATAATGGCGGACAGTGTGTCAATGCAAAAAACTTTCCAAATGAAATACACATAACATCACACAATGCAATATGATTGTTATTATTTACTTTTTATTAGATCAACATGGTCGCGAGAGCGGATGTCCTCCAACTTACTATAGTGACATACAAGCCATTATTATTACAATATTTTTATTATGTATATTGTTTTGACTGATGATTGATGTTATTAAATGTTTAAACATTCATACAGCTTTCTACATGACAAGATATTCTGTATCTTGATTTAAAGTTACCAATAATTAGAGTATATATTACAAGCATATTAAAATGACGAAAATCTAAATATCACACTACAGGCCACAACGACGCTTCCAAAATTTTTAAGTATTTGTTTAAATAATGGATTATCACATACTTTACCTTTAAGATAATTTCGGTAACCTCACAAACTTCCCTTAAACCTTGAATTTAACAAGTGCATGACAAATAAATTCAGACACACGATTTTGAAAATACAGTAGGGTGCATATCAGCTCTGGTAACTAAATGTCACTTAGCGTGCACAATTGTGTTGATGGCTATTTACCTTTGGCAGAAAGTAGATGGTAGATGAGGACGTGTAACAGTAGGTGTAGCAGCATCATCGCTACCAACTCGAGTGCGCACTGTAATCGCACAATGAGCCAACGAAATGCACGGAGAATGTTTGTAAACATGCGGTAAGCTATACTAGCAGAACACAGAGATGGATTTTGTGCAAGTACATCATAACAGCATGATTTTCGATTATATCTAAGATACAATACCAGATAAAAATAATATACGAGATAAAGAAAATGTACAAGAATATATTTTTCTGACGGAGACACAAATACGCCGTCCTGTAGAAACGAACTACCTGCGATGCCGCGGCTACGTGCTAGAGGAGTGTTTTCTCGCGAAAGCCAGGGTATGCTTGTTTGTCTGGGCGGATATTTGCTGTTGCCATCTATACTGCCTAGAGGACCCTTCCTTCTTTGTTCTTTGGGTACACGTGGATCATGGCTCTTTCAGCCAAATTTACATGTGCCTTTACCGTTCCCATTCAGGAGATGCTGAGACAACTGGACTCTTCGACTACCTGAGTTAGGTGGCAGACGACGCGCAGGGGCGGTTTCCGATCGCTGCATTGGTGTTCTTGGGAGATTTCAATGCCCACCATGAGACCTGGTTGGGTTTTCCCAAAACAGACCATGCGGGACGAACTGCCCATGCGTTCGCTCTCACGCATGACCTATCTCAACTGGTACTCCAGCCCACCCGGATACCGGACATTGCAGGTCAGGCGCCCTCTCTGCTCGATCTGCTGCTGACGAGTTACCCGTACCGGTACAGTGTGTTGATTCGTGCTACTCTAGACACCTCGGACTACTGTCTGGTTTGTGCCACAGCTCTTGTTGTTGCGCCCCTACGACCCGAGGAGACAAGACGATGACTGTGGCACTACTCGTCGGCAGACTGGGATAGAATGCGGGAGTACTTCGCATCAGCAACAGGGATCCATCAGAGAGCGATACTGCTGTCGCTGGTGAAATCATCCTGGGTATGGAATATTATATTCCATACAGTGATGTCACGAGCGGCGGCAGCAAAAAGGCCCTGGTTCGGTCGTGAATGCACTGATGCTGTTAAACGTAAACAGGCAACGTACCGCGCTCTCCCCAACCTTAACGTGAATCACCTGAAGGCAGCGTTCAACCAAGCCACAAAGGTCTGCAAGACTTACTTTAGAGTGGACGCCCAGCGCGTCGCTCGGTTCGACCAGGAACTCATGGCACATCCTACGGGCAGCCGTAGTTACTGACGCCTGGCCAAAGCCGTGCAGTCCAAGTTCTGACAGATCTCACTGCCCCCTCTGAGATCTTCGAATGGCTCACTGCTCATCGGCCGCAGGAGAACGCAGATCTGCTTGCAAACCTCTTTGCGGCCAACTCACGAATCGATGACTGCGGTTCTCAGCCGCCTATTAGGCAACGTGATGTTCGTGCGATACTGCAGTCCCTCGATTTTCGGTAAGTCAGTAGACCTGACGGCATCCCAGCTGTGGTCCTTAAGAGATGAGCAGCGACGTTGTCTCCCATACTTACGCGCCTATACCGGATGTCTTACGCTGCAGGCATTGTACCTGAGGCTTGGAAGGAGGCGAACGTTCAACCGATCCCCAAAAAGGCGGACCGTCCCGAGCCAGGCAACTATCGACCGATAACTATCACCTCGGTGCTCTTCAAGGTGTTAGAGCGGATTATAAACACACAAATTGTCCGCTACCTGGAGGATCAATCGTTGATCAATTTTCGCCAATACGGCTTTCGGGCTAAATTGTACTGTTCTCATCTTTGTGATGGCTTCGAGCAGTACTTGCTGTTTCACAACAAGTTTGGGTCCTCATACCTCTGCCGAACGATCAAGTCATTGAATTCTCTGCTAAGGCACGTGTTTCCTTCTTCCTCCAATCCCAGGTCCTTTAAGCGGGCGACCACATGATCGCTTACCATCAGGCGGAATGTGGGCATTTTCATGAGCAAATATAAAATTAATGGTTTTGCTCTATCATGGCTGGAGTATTATGTACCTAATAGGGTGCAATATAAAAACTCTGTAGTGTAGGAAAAAATGCAGCCTGGAGCCATTTTAGAAAACAACTCATATATGATGGCGCAGGAGCACTACAGGGCAGTGACACATTTTTTTTCTTTTTTGTACTATTGTTTCGGTCTCTTCTGCCTTGTTCTTGTGGTTTTTAGGAAAAACATATAAATAAGTAGATATATTTGGCACTAAAACTAAAGTGGGCAAGTAATGTGCAAGATATAGACGACCTATGTATCCATTGCCCCGTGACTGCATGATAGTAGTAGTTATTCCCGTTTGATCACCTAAATCAGATCCTCTTCTAAGAGCACCCAAGCAACACAATTCGCATTAGAAAGATAAATATTTCTTGATGTACTTTGCCTGCAGACGATATTTTTGTAATAACTACTCTCTTTGTGCCTGAGGTGATATTTGAGTCAGCGATTTACGTAATGAACTATAACTAACGCTAACTGTGTTCATTAGCAATGTCAAGGCAAAGCCAAGATTCTGAATAAACTGTAAAGGAAATAGGCAATGCTCGCAAAATTGCATGGCAACGCAATTTTGCTGGGCATATGAGGGTATTGCTATCATTATTTTATAACTTCATGTCTTCAAATCTTACTAACTTAATAAGTCTAATATAATAATTAAATTATTTAATTATTAAGGCCACGATGGCGTAGTGGTTGGTGTAACCGACTGCCATGCCTGAGGTCGCGAGTTCGATGCCCGCACAAGTCAAACATTTGTGTGCCTGGACATGGGTGTTTTTATGTATAATATGTAAGTATTTATAAAAAAAAGTATATATGTATGTTTATCTATTGTCTAGTCTAGAACCCATAGTACAAGCTCTGCTTAATTTGGGCTAGATGGTGTTGTGTGAAAGTGATAGAATATTATATTAAGAAAACAAGACATATTTAAAAAAATATTGTGCCTGGTGTGCCACTGCGACTCCAAAGGTTAATAATATATTTTGTTAATTAATTTAATCACGCATTGATGTAATTTGCTATTTCTGAAGCTTTAATCGTAGTATTTAAATGTTGGATAATCGATATGTTTAGTATTTTAATGCCAATTACCCAGACAAAATCCGTCCCTGCTCCAATAATCCCAGCGTCTCAGTAAACACTTCGTAATGTTACGAAAATGAAGCAATCATTGTTGACGGCGATGTACCTTAGCTTGTGCGTGTTAGGCATCCTCGGCGTGTCCGGTGAGTCTACGTCATCATTCTATCACGTCATCACTCTATCCCGTCATCATTGCTCTCATCATGTCTTTGACAAAAGGATCATGCTCACGTCAGACTTGTGTCATCATTATTTTCAAAGTAACATGTATTGTGTCTTTTAAAAAAATAACATTAATTGTTAATCTCATTCTTTTCCTATTTCGAATGTGAGTTCCAAATTTCAGTGATTTGAATTTGGTGTTTTGTAACGTGTTCTGCGTTTTACAGAATGGCTGCTGCTTTTAAGGCAGTTGAAACAATTAGGAAATCAAAATTCAAGTTCTGTAACTTTTGCATTCAAGTATGCTTTTTTGACGCTTAAAATGATTACGAGTAATCTAGTAATGGAAAATAACAGTATTTCAAGTTAAATTCAAATATTTTTAACACATTTAAATTCATATATGTTTCTTATGTATTTACATAATAAGCGGATATTTTTTTTTTGAGCTGCTTCCTTCTGCTAGTGAAGCCTAAACAATTATAACTTATAACAGTTTTTTGCTTATGCAACGAAAACTTAGATTTTCGTTGTTATGCGTAGCCAATAATTGCCCAGGCTGCCTGGTGCTGTGCGGTTTGATGAAGTTGCAGTTTTGCGGCAATATTAAGACCTGTAATTTATTATTCGAACACCTGGTTTAAAGCTCTAGTAGAATCTAGAGTATCTCAGGTATTCCATTTCGAAATTTTCAGGAACTTCACAGTTTTTAGCATTTTACCCGTAATTATTTCGAGTTTAAACATATCATAACTATCAAAATATATTCTAATATTCTTCTGCATACCCTGAAATCTACAATAATGATGTTTGCGAAGACTTTTTTCGAGTAATTATACAACCAACATGACGTGAAATTAAACAAAGGCTATAATCACGTTTTTCACACAATAGGCTTCGGTGAAATATGTTTGTTTTTGCGGTTAGCCCCAACCTCTCTATTCGTGGATAAAATTCATACAATAAGCTCCTTCAAGTGGTTAAAATTCGTACATTATAATTATATCGGCTCTGTATTAAACTGTCCCACTGCTGGGCATGGGCCTCTTTTCAGTGTGAGAAGGGTTAGGACATAGTCTATCACGCCGGCCCAATGTAGGTTGGCAAACTTCACATATCGTGAAGAACATTTTGGAGAACTCTCAGATATGCCTCACAATGTTTTTCTTCGCCGTTTAAGTAAGCGCTAGTTAACTATTTAATACGCACATAACTTCGAAAAGTCAGAGATGTGCGCCTTGGGATCGACTCAAGACTTTTGCGTTGCGTCCAATGGTCTCCCACTAAGTTACCGCTGCTTTTACTTTCGTATACGGTACAAAATACTACTGTACCATTCGCCTAGGACTGAGAGGTGTCGAGTGTTACATCTCGGTAGGCATCTCTGACTTTTAGCAGTTTCACGTAGTGGCTTAAATGGTCGTCTCGTCACTGACATTGTGTTGAGCAATGTAGATTCGATCCTTACACGTGGCAAAAAAATATTTTGTCAATATAAGTATACTTGTTCTGTGCTTTGTGTCCATTATTTGTACAAAATTGTACAATGGCGGACTTAATGCCAAGGGCATTATAGACCAGTCGAAGTCGAAGTAGGTGCATTCAGTAGCCTGAAAGTACCAAAATAGTACTAAAGAATATCACAATGCTAATTATATATTACATAATATATACATACCAATAAACATATAATATAATCTAAATAAAATATATTAAATATATTTATATGTATCTATATATATAAAGATACATGCATACATACATACATACATATCATATCATATTTCTAATGAGATGAATCTGATAAATTATCGAGGAAGAGAGTACGCACTTTTACCTTGAAAGTGTAACGGTTTGTAGCCATCCTGACTTCGTGAGGGAGCGCATTCCATTGTATAACGGAATGGACGAGGATGGAAGAATGCAGGAAATCAGATGTATGGGAGAGATAAAGTATACAAAAATTATAATTACCGAAGGAGTAGTTTATTTTCAATAATACATATCGTTAATACGTATCGTACAGTACAAGACCGGCATGTCTGAGAGTTCTCCATAGTAGTTTTGATGATGTGTGAAGCCTACCAACCTACACTAGGCTAGCATGGTAGAAGCCTAATCCTCATCACACTGAGAAGTTGCCCGGGCCCAGTAGTGTTACAGTTTATGAAAAGGATATAAATATAATTATAATGCTAGATTTCCACGTCTTCTTACTTTTATAATTCACTTGCGACGTCTTGAATATATATGTATATGTATATAGATCCCATATGCATCAAACGAAATAAATCTAAGCCACATTTTATTTAAGTAGTTACGTTAAGGACAAAACTAAATAAAACATGGCTTAGATTTCAAGTTATAATTTAACCTTCCAAACTCTGTAGCTTTGTTAAAGTCAATTTAGTTGGTACTGCGTGATGTTTGAACAAATATACAAACAGTAAGACATAAAGTCCATATTTTAAGTTCAGACGTCTCTAAATAATCGATCCAAGTAGTTTAAAACTGAAAGCTGAGCTATAGACCTTCGTTACAGTTTTGTTATGTTGTTTGTTATTAATGTAATCTATGTATACAAGCTAGCTTTAATTCTGCGTAAATAGAAATACCAATGATTAAATTATGTTCGGGTACTTTGAAATAACGACACTGGAACATTGAGACAACTACCATCTTAGTCTCCCCGTGACCATGGCTGTTGAAAAGCAACCGAAACGTCGGGGAAAGTGTAAAATTAAATCAAATCTAAATAGTTTTAATAATAATATATTAGCTCAAAAATTAGTAAAGTTTAATAGTAGTAGTAATGTAACAGTTTTCAAAATTATGTAATAAAGTGTCAAATAAACAACGTAATAAAATCCGTATATAGTAGTTTAATTTCAATGAATAATATTCGTGTAAACAGAAGACAATATTAGCTTTAATATTTATTATTAGATTGTCTATAAAATTAGATTTAGTAGTTAAAAAATAGAGCTCTTTTAGGGTATCACTAAAAACCTGCGTAGCCTTAGTGACTCGTATTACTAAATATAAATTATTCTTCTTCTTTTGGATAGGCTGAGCTCATAGGAAGGATGCCCATGGTATCCTTACTATAGGCATCCTTTGAATCCTATAAATATTCTTTTGTCGTTGTAGTATCGGGGTACCTCCAACCGTATGGCAGCAAATTTTACTACTTGCGGTCTCAGTTCCGCCGATCTGATGACTGCAACATCTGCTACGGGGGCGAATGCCTCCCACTGGACCAGTCCCGCTGCGACTACTACGTAGAGGCTAACAACATGCTGCAGAAGGATGATGAGGAACCTGAAGGATTCATGAACCCACAGCTCAAGAACGATGTTGATAATCTCATATTTACTATGATTGAGAAAGGTTAGTTTACCATTTTGATTTTTTAATACGACTGCACGTATAGCGTAGTTATTTAAGAGCTCGCCTCGCCACTGCCGCCGATCCGAGTGCTGTGGGTTCGATCCCTACACGGGACAAAAATTTGTGTGATCCACAAATGGTTGTTCCGAGTCTGGGTGTTCTTTGTGTCCGTTGTTTGTATGTTTGTGAAGTCCTCTGCGACACAGGCACTATTACTAGTGCGTGAGTTGTATTTAAAATAAAAATATTGTTGGTACTGCCTCGTTAGAATAATTTCGCGCTTAGGTAGACTCAGATTTCCTTGTCAAGGAAAGTGTGATTGGAATTTTGATTCGAAAATCTTCAGTAGCAGTACGAAGTAAATGATGCATTCGGCAGACTGTAATAGACTTTCACGTTGTTTTTGCACTGGACTCCACAGCCGAATCATCAGATTATTAATATGTTAAGGCCTGACAGAATCGCAGGCATAACAAAATGACGAAGACCTTTTAAAAAATTTGGTATTTGCACAATATTCCAAAGCAGACCTACATCATTATAACAAAATCGATTCCCACCTATTCCACTACCAATGTGATACTATATCTCAACTAGAGGAGTTGTCAAGAATACTTGTAATTTACAACTTATAATATTCTATCACATACACAACACCATCTAGCCCAAACTAAGCAGAGCTTGTACTATGGATACAAGACAATGGATAAACATACATATATACTTTTCTTTTGTAAACACATACATATTATACTTAGAAACACCCAGACCAAGACAAACATTCATGCATACAAATGTTTGACTTTTAAAAATAACTTTACAATAACCGCATGTCATAAGACGTTGCTTCTATGCTACCTTTGTGTTATAAAAAAGCTTAAGGAGTGTCCTAGGTTTACGCCAATGTTCTTTTTTTATCTTTATTTATAAACAAAAAGAAGGTCTCGTCACTCGAAAGTCATACATTAAAATTACACTGTTAGGTATTGATGTATCGCACTACAGATTTTGTCACAGTTTCAAGGAAGAAGAAAGAAAGAAGAAACTTTTTAGATATTTTAAACTATTTAAAATATCTAAAAAGTTTCGGCTTCGGTGGCTTAGTGGTTAGTGTAACCGGTTGCCACGCCTGAGGTCGCGGGTTCGATTCCCGCACAAGTCAAACATTTGTGTGCATGAACATGGATGTCTGTCTTGGTCTGGGTGTTTCTATGTATAATATGTATGTATTTACAAAAGAATAAGTATATATGTATGTTTATCCATTGTTTAGTACCCATAGTACAAGCTCTGCTTAGTTTGGGCTAGATGGTGTTGTGTGTATGTGGTAGAATATTATAATATTATTATATTATATTTAACTATTCTTCAGCGGAGAAACAGCCGAATGGGCGCCGAAAAATGAAATTTTAATAATTTAATAGTTTTAAATTTATTTAAAAGTAGTCTATGTTAAATACCCTCGACAATCTTATCAATATTTTAATGTCAAAGTTAAGTCAAATTAAGACAGTTTAGATTATAAAAGATCCATTAAAATCGCTTAGTATTTTTATATAATATATTGAACGTTTTTTTACAGCTGCACTAACACCCGAAATGGAATGCATACCATACTTATCTCGTTATACCGACTGCACTAAAGGTAAGTGTTACAAATACGACATCATTTTATATTTCTTTTTACTTTACATAATATTAACTATATAACAAACAAGTCTCTGAAAGTATTAATAACTTTTATTCTTCACTTTAATACAGTACAGCGGCAAAGTAAAAGTTTGTGATTAAACTACTATATACGGATTTTATCGCGTTGTTTATTTGACACTTTATTACATAATTTTGAAAACTGTTACACTACTTCTACTATTAAACTTTATTAATTTTTAAGGTAGTTAAATTATTATTAAAACTATTAAAACTATTTAGATTTAATTTAATTTTACACTTTCCCTGACGTTTCGGTTGCTTTTCAACAGCCATGGTCACGGGGAGACTAAGATGGTAGTTGTCTCAATGTTCCAGTGTAGTTATTTCAAAGTACCCGAACATAATTTAATCATTGGTGTTTCTATTTACGCAGAATGAGCTCAGAGTATCATGAAGTCTAGCTGTGGTTTAGTAAGAGTATTGTAACAGTTTTCAAAATTATGTAATAACGTGTCAAATAAACAACGCGATAAAATCCGTATATAGTAGTTTCATTTCAATGAATAATATTCGCGTAAACAGAAGACAATATTATAAAAGTTTGTGTTTATATATAATAACGATTGTGACAATTGTTCCCGGGTAAAATGTTTGCTTTGCCTCTCAGGTATTTCATAATAGCGTTAACGCATCTGAAGCTGTGTTCGATATTTTCACCAAATGTAGTTTTATGCTACAATTATAAGCATGTCAGCCCTGTACTTAACTGCCCCACTGCTATGCACCAGCCGCTTCTTAGCGTGAAAAGAGTTAGGCCTTTTATAGCACACAGTCCACTACGCTGGGCCAGTGCGGGTCGGCAGACTTCATACACCTTCGAGAATATCATGAATAACTCTCAGACATACAGGTTCCCTATGATCTTTTCCTTCATCGTTAACTCAAGCTATAATTAAAACTCAAAATTCAAAATTAAAAATAAATTTATTCAGATTAGGTTACAAGGTAACACTTATGAATGTCAAAGTTACACTATTTTCTCCTGCGAATTTGCATTTACTGCCACGTTCAGCAAAGCAAGGGTGTAGGGCTCATGAGAAGAACGGGCAAGAAACTCATGGTCACTCTTTTTAATCGCCAAGTTTGTGTTTACAATTCATAAGAGCTGTAAGGTGCTGCAACCATTTCTCCATGAACTATTACTGAACATACTCAAGCATTTAATAAAATTTGATAACTATTTCATACACACATACCTTCGAAATGTCAGAGATGCGCGCCTTGGGATCGAACTCGAGGCCTCTGCGTAGCAGTCCAACGATCTCTCACTAGACTTATTATGCTTCAATTGATATTAGGAAATAAAATGGTAGTATTTGGCAAATATTTGGTGATGATCTGTTCGCTCGGCGAAGTACCACCCTTTTACAAGGAACCGGCGTTTGAGCCGTAACACTGTTGTTGCGGTGGCTCATGCAGTTACATACTGTATCCATTACTTTCCTCTCAACTCACATTTAAAACCTTAGCTCTACGCGCGGCACAGCCCCATAGCTAATCCTGATATTGCAAGCGACTATAGACTACAACAACTCCTTACCATCAGAAGGGCTGTATTCCTAATTGCCAAATTGGTAATAAGCAAAATCAAAAGTAATTTTAGTTATTGACTGCATCGATAGTATTGTGGTTTAAGACTGCGTCGAGCGTAAGACAGATAATGACAGAGCTAGTGCGGCGCATATTCAAATCGGCGCGCGGTAGATAAATTAACTTGTATAGCCTTGTTGAAATCTAAATGAAATGTGATTATAAGATTAAGACTGCGCCGAGCGTAAGACAGATAATGTCAGAGGTCGTGTGGCGCATATTCAAATCGGCGCGCGGCCGCCATAGTAAAATTGTATGGAGGATTTGAAGTGCTTTTTTGATAAATATGTATCTTTGTTGTTAACAAATTCAAATTTAAATATACTCATAGTATTCGCACTAGAAATAAATACAATCAGTATAGAGACCTATTAAGACAATGCTGTATATTCTCAAGGAAAAACAGCCATACAAAATATATTAATAATGCTGATAACAAGTGCAAAGCTTCTTGGAATATTATAAAAAATTACGTTAGTACAAATTTTCAAAATAAATCCATATCTAGAATTTGTGTAAACGATTATGTGACCACTGATGCAATGGATATTGCAAACTCTTTTAATAAGTTTTTTATTAACATTATCAAAGATAACCCGATAATTCAGTCAAATGAACAGGACAACGTAGTGATAAATAAGGTTGACAAAACAATATTTCTGTATCCAGTAAACCATACCGAACTTATAAATATTATTAAGTCACTAAAAAATTCTAAGGCAGTGGGCTCTGACGAAATCCGGACTGATATTATAAAAAAAAGCCTTCTCTTAATTATAGACCCCTTAATACATACTATAAATTTATCTATAGAGCAAGGTATTTTCCCCGATAGTTTAAAACAAGCTATTGTAAAGCCATTATTTAAAAAGGGTGACAAAAATAAAATGGATAATTACAGACCTGTGACATTAATCTCGATTTACTCAAAAATATTCGAAAAAGTTATATATAATAGACTCATCAATTTTATTGAAACACATAACATTGTTAAAGACGAACAAAACGGATTTCGTAAAAATCGAAGCACATCACTAGCCGCATTTAAATTGTTAAGGGGTATAACCGAGTGTATTGATAATAAATTACCTGTGTCAGTTTTGTTTATGGACATGAGCAAGGCTTTCGACTTCGTCCATCACAAACGCCTTCTTGAAAAGATATACAGTTATGGTATACGTGGACCAGCCTATGACTGGATAAAATCTTATCTATGTAATAGAAAACAGAGTGTAGAGATACTATCCTACAACGAAGTGTCAAAATCATTAGATTGTATTCAATCGGAGTATTTAGTTAACGATTACGGTGTGCCTCAGGGCAGTATATTAGGACCCTTACTGTTCTTATTATATATTAATGATTTACCTGACGCAATTGCTCAAGAGTGTGTTCTATTCGCAGATGACACCACAATTTTAATAAAAGGAACCGATAAGAACACGTATAATAAAGAAATAAATATAGCTCTTGAGAAGGCCATTCTATGGATGTCCTCAAATAACTTAAAAGTAAATATTAGTAAAACTAAGTTTATGCAATTTCATACACATAGGTCTAAGCCACGTCAATTAAATGTCGCTTATCGAGGAGCTCCAGTTGAAGAAGTCCATGCATACAAGTTTTTGGGCATTACTATCGACAGATTTTGCGGTTGGAAAGATCATGTAAATGAACTATGTGCAAAATTAAATAGTTTTATTTATCCGCTGAGACGAATAAGCCAAACTGTCTCTAAAAATGCTGCGATGACTGCTTACCATGGTTACGTAGACTCAATACTCCGATACGGTATCATTTTATGGGGTAAATGTGTTGACATTGATAGAATACTAATTATGCAAAAAAAATGTATCAGGTCAATCTTTGGACTAAGATCGATAGAATCATGCCGACCTGTTTTTAAACAAAATAAAATATTAACTGTCCCCAGTCTATATATCCTGGAGGCATGCTTGTTTGTGGTTAAACATAAATGTCTCTTTCAACAAGCTACTAATTATTACGCTCCTAGGTCACAAAATGCCAACAAATTATATAGACCATGCACAAAGCTGACACTGACATCAAATAATTGTTACATAATGTGTATTAAAATATTTAACAATGTTCCTCATACTTTTAGAAATTTGTCATTTAATAAATTCAAAATACAATTAATTACTTGGCTGACAGAAAGATGTTTTTATAGCATTGAAGAATTTTTTAAATATAGATAAAATGGTATATGTGACGTTGTTAATAATTATGTAATGAATTTATACCTAGACTAAGTTCACATTTATTTTCCTGACATTTATATTAGATTGTATTTCTTTTCTTTTTTTTATTCGTTTATTTGGATATTTTTATCCATTCATAATGGATCATTGTTTCATAATTATCATCATAATGACTAGTCATATTTTTTTTTTTTGAGATAATTCGTTTATAATAATCATGTATGCCAGAATCCAAGGATAATGACAGGATATATATGAATGATTGTTACTTCTTATCATATTTTCGCATGTCGTTTGCGACAAACGGTGTAGAACAAATAACTCTGTCCGACCTTATTGTACCACTGTTCTTCTGCAAATAAATATTTTTCATTTCATTCATTTCAACCAATAACTTAAATATTTAAGACGAACAAATTGTAGTATAACTATTTATTGTTTCGTTTAAGCTGTAAAATAGGATCGATTTCTAGTGTTATAATCTAAAAATCACGTAACACGAGTTTTTGCATTTTTCGTGTAAATTTTGATAATTTTGTATATTCATTAAGTTTAAAATAATGTAAAATATAAACGTTTTACATTATTTTAAACTTAAAATATCTAAATTAATAAATAATAAAACTTAAGTTGTGTTTACAATTACTTACAGTAATTTTAAACACATGTTTACAATTACTTACAGTAATTTTAAACACATTCATTGTTAATGTATATTTTACATTTGTATTAAACAAAAAGTGTTGATTTTATTCACTTAACTGTGACCGCCTGTTTTGGCACATTTCGCTCGGCGCAGTCTTAAATGCTCGGCTCGCCACTGCCACCGCTCTGAGTGTTGTGGGTTCGATATCCACACGGGACAAAACTTTGTGTGATCCACAAATGGTTGTTCCGAGTCTGGGTGTTCTTTGTGTCCGTTGTTTGTATGTTTATAAAGTCCCCGCGACAAGGCACTATTCCTAGTGCGATAGTTTTCTTTTTAGAGAGATAA